>OY728161.1:951037915-953537915 GCA_963277665.1 Viscum album | reverse complement strand
ATTTAGGGTATCATCTTATGATCCTACTAAGTGGAAGAAACCCCAAACACAACCCTATTTACCCTTGATACAATCAATATTCATGTAAATTGAAAAAAAATTCCTACATGTATTTATTATGTAGTGGAATCCGTATTATTATTTTGAAATACTATGGTTTGATGGTGATTCTTTTGAGAAACAAACATAGGTACCCTATATCTGTAGTAGATCTATTTTCCAATGGATCTATGATTGTATCATGAGGATTCCCATACACATAAAGTGGTGTTAGATCCTTCTTATTGTAACAAATGGTGTTTCAGAAAGAATGGATCTATATAAATATTTACATAAAATTAATGGTTATCTACACCATTGAATTAAGACACAACAATAAAAAAACTCATACCCTTTTAATATGGGTTTTACGGTCTCATTCATTGATTGAGATTATATAAAATTTGTACAAATAATATAAATTATTTATTGTTTTTTTACTCTCTTCATTAAACACTTCAATAGAGATGATTAGCGATTTACTAAAACATCTCATGGATTTTTAATCAAAAGAAACCATGTGGGACTAAATTGAATGTTATATAATTATCCATGCACACTAAATTCGGTGCAACGTGGCCTCATGTTGCATCCATTGAAGACCAAGATACATTGGTAGCCAACATGTGCTTATGAATTACCTTGGGAATAATTTTCGTGAAGCATATTATTGAGATCATACATAATAATAAGTAGTTTTCCAATGTATCCATAGATCATATTCATCACATGCATATGCTTTTAGAACACATTCACTAAAATGAAAAAGGAATTTATTCATAACTCCATGATTATATATGAATTCATCTGATTTTTCATGGATTGGATTTTATCTATCACTCTTAAATTTTGAAAAAAATACTTTTTTTCAAATCATCATCCTTATAAAAATTTGAAATAGTATAGCCCTTCAGGAAATAGAATCATTAAAAATCAATTTGAATTACCAATTTCATATAATGAATCATAGATAATCTTTTTAAAAACAATAAAGACACAAAATCTAACAGGGATTTTACATTGGCCTCTTGAAAATATATGCGTATCTAATTGTGAAAATGTCTTCAAAAGATATATCTTATATATCATATTTAGTCGTATATAATCCCTTTTTCCCTAAATCTGAGTGATATGTATATATGGATCATGTGATTATAGTATGTAGCAGTCAATTTTTTTTATCCTTAGAAAAATATTAACCATATCTTTGAATACATCACAAGGAATTCACAATAAATTGGAGTGTATCAAATTCCACATATCTCAATATCTGAAACCATCATGTGTGATCCAATTATGAACTTACATACATTTCATAAAACTAATTAAATCAATGTATTTTTTTATTTAGTCACAATAAATATTAACAAATAAAATCATGGTTTTGATCCATCCAAATAGAGGTTCACCAACTTACCCTATAATGACATAACCTCCCAAAGTAACAAACCAGGTCATGTGACCTCATCGAACACCTATAATACCTTGGCATCCTTCCTTTAAAAAAACCTATTTACAAATTAGGTATCTTATCAGACTAATGTATATCCTAATAGGCTAACAAAATATATTTCAGTACACTTTTTCCTCACTAACACACACCTTTATGAAACATACCTAGAGGTCACCCATCTAGAGACAACACCAGAAAATAAACTCATAACTATAGATTTCTAATTAGGATGTCCATAAAAATGAATGTATCACCATTTTTAAATGGATTGTTTAATTTATAATTATAGACCCCACTTTTCTAGGGGTGTTACGCCCACTACCCCATTAAATAAAAACATCTTCTTTGTGGACCCAACACCTCCTACATAAGAACTGCCTTTGTTTTTCTTGCATAGTATTGGTTATGATTCAATTAATAAGGACCTAAACATCATAGATTAATAACATTGTAAATTAAACCCATGGGTAACCAATGATAAATTATTTTCCTTCCTATAACACCATAGGTTATTACCCATTGGGGTAACATATCAAATTATTGATTCTCCTCGCACACTAACAAAATTTTATAAACTGAACTTTTTTCCCACCCACCCACAACTCGATAGATTTGTAACATCACTACCCAACCCATTTTCTATGGAAAAATAGGAATATTACAAAAAAATAGGTTCATCCCCAAGACACCGATTACTGGATATAAATAAAGCTAGTAAAAAAATCCTTGGTGGATGATATACCCATATATATTACACAAAATAAATCACAATAATACAAGAAAAAATTCATAAAATAATGGTTCGATAAAAAATATATTCTCGAATACATAAGATAAATAAAACATAATTGGGGTCACAATAAGAAAAAACATATCCAAAAAATACTAAAATACTAAAGACACCAAAGAATAACATATACCAAAAATGAACAATTCCATGCTCAAGGAGAATAAAACATCCAAGCTCCCAACTCCATCGCTCATGGTCACTACTTCAATTGGATATACTAGAAAGGTAAGAGGTCGTCCCTTACCTACATCATGATGAAAATCAATGACATATTCCCAAAGATTCATATTTAGGTGATGGGTATAAAAACCTAGAAGGTACTCCACAATGACTACACAAACATGCCACTTTTTGAAAAATATGCTAGATCACATTGTAAATATCAACTCAAAGAAAATAATAATAATAATAATAAATATGGGCAAAGTAAACTTAATAAATAAATCATGGAAAAATTTACACCCATTTAAATCCTTAATTATATCAAAAAAACTTATAACACGACGAACTCACCCATAACATTTATACGATCAAATTAAGTACTATAACCCATTGTATCTCTCCACAATGATCACCTAACCGAATAGAAAACCCAATGAGATGAATCATGTTTCAATAAAAAACTTGTTTCTTTATTTTAAAAAATAGTTTTCCACAATCATGGCATGAATTATAAGACTAAATTAACAAAACTTTTTCATATGCATCGTGATTCCACACCAAGCCAAATAATCTTATGTTACCCCAATAGATCATGTTGATCATGTCATACCAATCATGTCCCTATCATGTGAATTGTAAACACACACCAAAACCCATCCATTCACAAATTACCTCAAAATATTGGTCACATAAATATAATGTTTTTAATTACACAATCTTTCCAAATATAACTGTATAAAATGCCCAAATCATTATTTTCAACCAAATCAAAAAGAATTTTTTTATTATAAAGAATTATGTGATTCCTTTAATAGAAATCATATGAAATATTAACTATTAAAATCGATAATTAATGTGCATATAGCATGGAAGGTGATATAGAATCCACATACCTCAACCACACTCATCACATAGATAAAAACATGTAAAAATTTGATAAAACTTTATCTCCCAAAAATTACCTATAAAAATATCATGGTCAAGATCAATATAAAGAAGTTGAAGAATGAAATTAGTCAGAGAATCAATCATGAAAAAATCATATTAATTAACGTCAAAAATATTTCACATGATATATTGAATTTGTTAGAAACCTCTCCACTAAATCAAAACCATTTTTAAGTTATTTTATAATCAAAATGACTGACACTACAACATGATTCTACTCAGAGTGTCTATAAAACCTATAACCACACATCATCTCATATAGACCCATGAAAAAAAGGAACACTACAAGTTGTATTCACATAATTTATATTAAGCACGGTGAGTCCCTGCTCCCTATTTCCACTTCGTCTTATTAGTGATACTATACCTGGCCCATGTACCACCATGACCCCCAGCATGACCATAGAGTAGTCCATGTTACTTATGTGAACCATCCTACGAACATGCCTATCGTAATTGAATTTCCCCCAACATAGATACATCATTTAAACCAGTACACTTAACTATTACCATAACATGGCATATCTATATCCATATTAAGGACCAAAAACCTTTAATATGTCGAAAACTATTATTTGGTTGTCCCAAATTACACCAAATTCTATTTCACAACTTTTCACCCTTTTATTAATTCTTTAATATAATATATGACACCTCAATAAATAAAAATAAAAAATAAAAAATTAAAAGAATGTAAAATGAGGGTGATAAATTCTCCCAACTAGTATGATTTGCATCATTGAGATGACGGTTATTTGTTTTTTCTATAATAATATATCTAGTTATAGTCTAGCATAATGGTATCCTATACCCATTAATCCTTATTGACCTAATAATTTTTTGAGAATAAAATTATTAAATTCAGGCATCCGTGGTTCATGGGCTTCCCTTTCCCATTAAAAAATACAACTTATAGTGTAATACCAACGGATTATTCAACCTATGAATAATGTGATCACAAATAATTTCAAAAACATAGTCTGACTCAAACATCTATAAACATGTTGTGATGAAACCATTATAAATTATAGATAATCATGGAGATAAATTCAACTAACATAAAACCAAATCAATAGACATCCCAATATGGAAAGTACAATATAATGAGGAGATAACTAAACTTACATACCAAAGGCACAATACATAAATCTTGTAATTAAGAAAAAAAATTCAAAAATACTCATCTATAAAGATAATAGAAGATATGAATAATCTAAATTAATATAATGTTAAGGATAACATGGATAATCATATTTCGATCCAAATAAGAAGGTATAAAGAATAATTGAATAATTAAATAAATATAAAATATCAAAAAAAGGAAATAATCCTCCAAATAATAACCAATGTTCCTAACATGAGTTATAGATACATCATTATAACAATATGATATCTCAGACTACTATTCAGATAAAATGCAGTATATTGTACCAATTATTAATTGATTTCCCAAGAGTTAATACAATGACCACTCAATACATAAAGAAAAATAATTTATCTACCAAAGATGATAATAATTGATAAACATTAAAAGTTAGATAACATATAGATATACCCCACTATAAGATCTGTATATACATTATCCCATGAATTGGATTGAATTACACAAACATAGTGACTTTTTCAAAGCCTAAGACGACTCAGTCTCACATTAATATAGGATTAGGAGACCATTGTGACAAGAAAAATAGTCATTGGTATTTCACCTTCATTAAAATTTATACATAATCAATAGTTTTATGGAAATTTAATTTAAGTGATGATAGGTTCTAAAAATCTATATTGATAGATGAAGGATCCATTATTGGATCACAAAATGAATCATTGAATTTTTATTATCTTCAAACCTATTAATGGTTCCCCACTATTAGGTCATATCCTAAGGATTATTATATCTAAAATAAACCACTAAATTTATTTCACATGGTCTCACAAGTTAAAATTTATAGTTTCTTCATTTAAAAAAATCATTCGTTTATGTACAAAAAATTTTCATGTTAGTAAATTGAACCTGGAATCATCATTGATCACACTCTTTACTAACTCATCACCAAAATACAAGTCAGTATGTCCCTAACCACAATATCATCCTTGAAATATTTTTCTCATAGAGTGTAAAAAATTAGTACAATTAACATGTAAAAACCTGAACAAAATAGAATTCACAACTTCCTAGTGTTATAGGATAAGATTCATAAATGAATCTATGATTAATAGCATCCCTCATTTCGAAAAATAAATCACTCACACTTATAACTACAAATGAAATTATAAATTATTCACCAACACTAGGGTAAACCTAAATAGAAGATACCAATCCAAAAATCACTCTTAAATAAAAAAAATAATATATAAATTCATCACAATTAGGTTGTTGAAAAATAATGGTATCTATATTTTCAAATTACTCTAACTGAACCAACAGTTCAAGTAGTTATGTTGAAAACTAGAATGAAATGTATCCAATCACATTACACAAACCATGTATAATTCATTTCTTATATACCACTATATTATACCCAACTCGATCAAAATATGATTAAATTACTCACCATATGTATCAATTAATTTGAGTCTTCGATTTACAAAACCCTTTTCTCCCTATAATTATATAAGATACCCACATCTAAAAATGTGATTTCCCATTATACAAACCCATTTAATATTTGTCGAGTGTGGTATCCAATTTAAATCCCAATACCACTAATTTCATATATGTTCCATGATACCCATCCATCCGAGGTTATGAAATTTTATTAATTGGGAAATCCAATAAAATATCGAGGGGGGCTAAAATAATGGATCCAAAATGCATCAGCTCATACAAGATTAACACACTCTTGGGGAAAGGATCTAATAGTATTAAATACAGAACAAGATTTGGAAGGGGGTTTCTAGGATGCCATGAATTCTAAAATCATATTACACACACCCTATGTGTGGGTAATATCCATGTGACTGGATATGATTTTTATATATTTGTGTAAAAGATAGCTCATAGAACCAGGAATTGAGATAGCTTCTATGATGACTCTATGAAGAATGAATTAGTCCGTTTCCACCATGAAAAGTGGAATAAAATGAGAAATAAAAAATTCTAGACCTTTGTAGATATCCATAGCCCTGGATAAGAGATAATCAACATGAACAATAGCAGAACTAAAACTAATGATAAAATGTTCGTCACGGTTGTGAACAATGCATCCTCCCCTCATATATCCATTGATACACGACCCATCAGTGTTGATTTATATACCACATTCTAGAGGGTACTAGTGAACCTATTTACATAGCGATTGGGGGCCATGAGGTGGAAAATTATGAATTTTACCATGCACAAGCCTACACAATGAAGGGGAATTCTTTGAGTGTTCAATCATAGGGATCATGTCGACTAGAAATGATCGGTCCTTGGCCATAAACACATGCATTGAACACATGGAATCAACATTCCATATCATGTTGTTTGAATTCAAAATAATACATCATCCATAAAAATACTCCTTGTATTGACCTCGTGGGAGTTATCGTCTATACCATGGAACTCTTAGTGAAGTAAATTGGTGTAGGGAGGGTACTAACTGTTGTTCCCACAAAACAATCTGAGGTTGAGGCACAAAAAATATGTCCGATTTCATTCAAAGAAGATGTGTGAAATGGTCTCTTCTTTGACACCCATATGAAGATATTTCCTCCACACCAGACACCACTATTTATAAAACAACATATAATTTCTACAAAAACATAAACTATCGTAGAAAGCACAATAATAACATAAAAATAAACAATACAGAAGGACAAGACAGAAAAAAAAGAACAATAAAAATTAATATCATAGTAAACAGAACTAAAGAAATCAACCAAAATTATATCCAAAAAAATATTTCCAAAACACATTAACCTATTACTATTAATTCCAATATGAAACTATAGGTTTTCCATCCACCAATTAACCAAAACAAAATTTTTGAGTTTCCCAAACATTTTAAAAGTTTCCGTTGGGTATTGTTCCTTCCATAAATCATTTTAAAGAAACTCTTAAATACAATTTTATAAGGCCAAATTAAGTATAGAGATGCAACAAGAAAACATTTTATGAAATTTTTTGAAGGAATTGTTATTTTTTAGATCTTCATTATAAAAAATGTAAGTTTATATCAACCAAATCAATTCATAACCAATAAAAAGATATTATATAATCCTATATAGAACATGAGATAAATATACACAGCTCATTAATATCAAGGAATGATTTACTAATATCAAAAACAAATAAGTAAACTTGAATAATACATAGGATAATATTATTAGGTTTTAAAAAACGTAATATTTATAGTGATTTTTAATTAAGGAGAAAATACTTTTTATTATGCATGAAATTTAATCTTGTTCTCAAAAATTATACTGCAACATAAAAGTATTACCAAAATATATATTTCACTAATATATCAGGATTTAAAAATGAAATATTTAAATTATTATACTAATCATATCATAGATTTAGTCATGATTTCATGTCTCATAACCTAAAATCATAAGATTCCCACAAAAATTAAACACTAAAACCGGTCATCCAATATTTAAATTTTTAACTTGATATGATATTAGTTATTTTTAAAATTATTAGATATATATTCACGTACCATGGGTTACAAAAAATGAAATAATTTTATCATGTATTAAAAATTGAAAAGGCATAAATTCAAAAACTCCAATAATCATTTCTATCATGTCATATTCATTAGGTATCTAGTTTTCATGTTATAGACTTTAAATAAACAAATTGCATGTCATCTAGTAGTAAAATATAATGATAAAACAAAGAGATATTTCATGGTTATAGATATTAAAAACTATATGAATCTCACTAATCATTTTGAATGTAACCTCGATAATACAAAATCATGATTTCAATAAATTCTTAAAAAATTGTTATTTTTTGCTTAGTTTAAAAAGGATTCCCACTATCATTAAATGAAACACATACAACTAGAATCATCACAAATTTTTTAATCAATACCAAATTAATTTTATGTTCCTCTAAACAATAAAAACCCAACGAACAAATAGAAACAAATTAATATTATTAATAATCAACACAACACACAATGGAAATCCATATTTTACTTTATTTAGAAAACCAATTTTCAGATGGTCCAAATTTCAACCACATGAAATACTGTCAAATATCAGCCAAAAATGTTTTCATGTTACCATTTACCAATTAATAAAGTTAAAAGATCATATGAATGGTGAAAATCTATGAAGAATTTTCATTACAAATGAATGGTACATAATTTTAATTGGATAAACCCTCGACAATGAAGTGACAACACAATATGTTGTGTTGATAAACACTTTTTTTATACTTATATTACCCGTGTAACTTGATGCTCAATGTAAACAGGTTATCTATTCTTGAATGGCCCCAAGACCTTCTTTTTTATTGATTTTTGATATCCCCCCTTTTAAGGGATGATGGGGAACCCTTACACGGTCCATAGGCTCAGAGATGACACGTCTTGAAGGTATTAGAAATTTTACAGACTATACATGGAAATTATTCTCTCAACATCTTCATCATGATATCGGCTCTCTACCTTCGCATGGAAGATTGAATAGTCTTCCCGTGCAAGCACAGACTGGTCTTGATGGCAATGACATACCCTCTCTTTTTGAAAAATCATCTTCGCTTAAACTCTAGTGAATGCGCCTTCTCTAAATCCCCATCTGGAGTTTGCTCTATATAGAGTCAGTCTAATCATTTTAAGAAAAATTTCAAGTGTCCCAAAGGCATTGAGGTGGCTCGAAGGCCTTGAGTTGGCCCGAAGGCCGAGAGGTGGCATGAACACCTTATGGGCCCGAAGGCCTTGGGTGGCCTGAATGCCTTAATGAACCTAAGGACCAAACCAGTGGCCCGGAAGCCCAAAAAGATGAATAATTATTGCCTCTACATTACCGAAAAATGTCTACTACTGTCCGTGGTACAGTTACTACTATAGTGCTGCTGTAGTACTACTACAACAACCCAAAAATATGTCTCCGCCCAGTTTTCAACATGGGTCTCTTGGGTGCACTTTTTTGAGTCCTCACCAACTGGGCTGAGGCCCTTGTGAAACAAGTTATCTATTACTTTTTATTATCTATATCTCATGTATTAACACATTATATCCTCTTATCTACCATACCAACTAGAAAATCATAAAAAATTGATTTGATTTTTAATATCCTAACATCCCATGGTCATGAACCTAGTTGTCTAACCCCACGGGTATCCTATAAAATATATTCAAACCATAATATAAAAATATTATACAAAACTCATAATAACAAATATCATCTTTCTTAACGTTATAATCACCATTTTCCTTTCCATCCTTTGAATTATTTAGGTTCGGAATGGATAGAAAAAAGATCTATCCACTAGTCAAGAGGAAGAGAATCCCAGAAGTTCTTACAAACTGAATGATGGTACTATAATTGACATACCAATGGTATGAGTTGAAGTTGAAATATATTCTTTGGATAATTTAAAAATATGATAAAATTTGACAACCCAATGGAACATATACTCTAGGAGAATCCAATTTTCAAATACCTATACAATAGTGTCAGGTTAATACCTCTAGAGCTAAGATAGGGGAAACAATCACAGCTAACAAAATCCTGGGGTACTAATTTTGGATATGAAAAATGTCTAATGTGAATGATAATACCTATTTTTTTAATAGACCAAGGTTAAAAATAGCCCTAATTACATAGATGAAAACACCTCAATCATGGAAATACCCACAAGAACACATGATACATTGAAACAATAAATAATGTAACACAATAAAAAAAATTGATTAGATAGAAATAGATAGACATAGATGATCATAATATTTAATTAATATAATCGTATATAACAAATCAGGAAATTCGATTGATGTTAAATAGTGATATTTATTATATAATATAGAAAATGGTACAAAAATTCACTATGGCACTACCTTGATTGAAAACCTAGATAAATCTATTGTAGGCCTCATACCCTGGGAATTGAAATGAAATTATCCAAATCAATGTTTTAGAAAAATACTGAAATTATGGAATCTGACTTTGGAGAAATTATGGTTAAATAATTTATGATTATTTACCCTATATTTTAAATGTACATGTAACGATCACAACATTACAAACAATTAATGTTATTCTTATTCAACCATTTATACCATCCTTATATTTGAATGGGATGTTCACATAAATTTAATCAATTACAAGGAAGAACCAAAATTTGATCTAGATACAAAAAGAAACAATTTATCCTAGATATAAAACTTGATGGAGAACCACACTTATGGTTTATCTTAGTGGTAATACAATCAAAAATTAACCAACATACATCCATGCACTCGGTCAGCCATCTTCACGATGAGTTCTCCCTAACAGAAAACCATGAATTAATCACAAATTGTATGACACATGTTCATGTTATTGATTTATCCCATAAATCATCAACTTCATTCACTCATCACTCATCAGCTAGAATGTTATGAAATACATAAGTCAATTGATCCTAAAAAATTAGGACTAGTCAAACTAGGATTCAATTATGCTAGACTGGTGAATAAAAGAACAAGGAACATGAAATAACTTACTAAGAATATTGTTATGTGTTATCAGAGTATCAAAAAAATGATAGCATTCAATTACTACAATAAAACATGTAACATATGACTACTATTAGGGAAACAACCATGTACTCACTCATTCCCAATAAAACATCAATGATTGTTAACTAGGTTGATAATAATCTTGATAAACAACACCTGCAATATTTTTATCACCTAACCATTGAATAGATGATAACTCCTTTAGAATATGAGATAGTGACTCACTATGTTTAGTAACAAATATGGACATTAATTTTACTAACACTATATTTCAAATGATATATAATAGACACTTATAAAGTAGCTAATACAAGCAAGGATATGGCATTATCAATGTTCATTGAGCATATTGATCAATCTATACCCCATTATATCTCACTTCCCATGTGAAGTGTTAATGGAAATCACGTGTTCCACCGTTTATCAGAAACATAAATTTAGCTTGAACTTATCATGTTTATCATAGAACAACAAAAACAAGAAGAATAACCAACACAGTAGAACCAATAACCACATAAGAAAAACCAGGAAGAGAAACATAGAAAATAAATCAAAATAAAAACAAAACCTTCATAAAATGTACATAAAATCATAACTCTCATAATAAACATATAATCCACACTAACTCCACTAATGGATTATCCAATAATATTTTTTTAAATAAATTTTTTTTTGTACTTCCAATTTTGGAATGCCCCTATTAGATTCCCATTCATCAATAATGTACATTTTTCTTTCCTAGAAAACCATACAAAATGTTATAAAATTTAACAATAAATAAAATATTATCATTAACCATTTCCTTTGTTGATAAAAAATCATTCAAATAGAGTAAAAAATTATATAATAAATTGTATAAAACTTATAATAATAGTATAAAAACCCAATAGACACTAAGACCCACTAAGGAACCAATGAGGAATAATGGATATCTCTACTCTAATACATCCTACAAACTGAAATTCCCCTAGACATGATGGAAAAATCACCATGATTTACAATATGAATTCAAATTAGTATTAATTAAGAAAAAAATAATATCATGGATAGTGAAAGATAAGTTTTCTAATAGAATCCCCATATATGATGTTAATACAATTAGTTTGAATAGAACCAGTAGTTGAATAAATGAGAACTCCCTCCACTTTGACATATTTGGAGGTAGGAATATTGGAGGCCTTATTCAAATCTTGCATTGTGTGTTATGTTACCACATTTGAATTTATCATTTTATATCATTACCTTAAATCATAGGCAATTGTCAAATAATGGAAAAACATAACCAATAATCCATTTAACATATGGATCTAACTTCTTTTCAGCCATAGATAGATTGATGTTACTCAAAATCAACCGCTTGATACCAAATAAAATTGAAATTTTTAAAGCCCAAAATGTCTTTCCTTGTCCATTTGTAATTGAAAAATCAATGAAAAAAGCACCCCGAAAATCATGAACTCTGAATAATCATGATGTTGTTCTAGAAATGTATGAATCGTCCACTAACTATTTCATTGAATACAATATATTAAAACACACCATGGTGTATATTTTGGGGGCGAGTATAAAACATAGAATAAAATGTAAAGACCCTAAAAAATCAAGGACATTTTTTCTTAATTTTCTTTGGAATTATACAAGAACACAGTTTTTGACGGCACCTAATTCCAAGGCCCAGTGTGCCTGGAATCTTTTTCCGAAGATTAGCTTGGGTACGTTTAGTGAACGAACAAGTGGGTTTTTATAACTTTTGAACCGGTGCTCGGAATTGAATTTTGAGGGCACCGATAGAATCGTAGTGCCGATAATTTCTTAGAAACACCTTTTCCGGAGTTGTGTTTGCTCGGGTGTGGTTTTTAATTTTTAGGGTTATGTTAAGAAAAAAAATAAAAGTGGTGCAACTAGTATTTACTTTATTTTGCTTAACTTAAGTTAAGTGGATGATGTGGGACCCACCATATCCTACCCACTTGGTAGGAAATTTGTGAGGTGGGTCCCACACGAGCTCCACCATTTCTTTTCTTTTTAGTAATGCACCCACACCCCCTTTTTAATAAAGTCAACTCAAGCGTTTATTCTAGTTAAGAAATGCCTCATTAATTGGGAGGTTTTAAACTCCTCAATTAATTTTTCGTTTCATTTCTTTTGAAATTCAAACATTGGCTTGCGCGTTAATAAAATAAGACAACTCTTATTTTATTTCTGTTGGAACTTGTTGCGTGGAGAGGATTTGGAGAAAATCCTTCTTCTTCGACGAAGAACGCGAAGAACGTGGAGAACGCGAAGAACGCGCCGACCTCTGACGAAGAACGCCAAACCATCGGAGATCGACTACGCGACGACGTGTACCGCTTCTTCCGAGACATTTCTTCCACGAAGCTTCTCCACGACGTGACGATCCTCCCTCCATGACACCTTTTTCCGCGACGAACCCTCGCTCAACGATTCGACAAGGTAGGGGTTTAATTATTATTTCGTTTGTTCCTGATTACTTCATCGTTGGTTTATCGTCTTTTTGGGGCCACCTGTTATCGCAATAACGGGAGGAGGTCGGACTGCACGAACACGACTGACTCTCCTCCCCTTTTTTTGATATTTATGCGGCATGAACAAAGCAAGCGGTGACGAAGCACCGCGTGGAAATTATTAAGGAAAGGGGAAGAAGCACAGCGCCGTCGCGCCGCGCCGTTGAAGACAAACCAAAGACGCGCCGCCATCGCGCCGCGCCGGAGAACCAAAATAGTACCACGGCCGGAGCGGGTGCCGCGGCAGAGCAAGGAGACCAGCAGCCGGTTTCGGGCTGCTGATGTCGGAGCAGGGGGGGACCAACCGTCGCCGGTCCCGCAGCGGCAGAAGCCAGCCGGCCGGATCGGGTCGTCCGGTTAGGGGGAGAGCTGCGGGTTACGAGCCCCTAGCTGGCGCCATCGCGCCGGGCTGGCTGCCCTGGCTGGTCCGCCAGACTGGGCCGCCAGGCCGGGCAGCGCCCAAGGGGGCTAGACCCAGACCCGGTTTGGGTCGACCCGATTCGGGCCGACCCTGGGGGTATCGGGCCAGGTCGGACCGGGCCCGAACCCTCTAATACCAATCCTCTTTTGGTTTGTTGTCCATAACATGAGCTACGGGCCTCCGATCGACTCATCATCAGTTGCGATGTGATCCTTTGATCGAGGCGGTCGTTTCAGTATATCGCACTCCGGGTTTCAGAGAACTTTGGGTTCGGCCGGGTTGGTTCATAGACGAAACCAACCGGGCCCTCGATGCGGAAACGATTATAACTTGAGCTTTGGACGTCTGTTTGACGTGACATCGTCTTTTTTGGATTTCTTTAAGTGAGCCGGACCTTTTGGCTTACTCCGCTTGAAGTTTGGATAAAGTTAGAGTACGGTCGAGTTGGTTTTGACTTAAAAACCAACTGGGCCCCTGGAACGAAAAAGCCAATAACTCTCAGACCGGGCGTCCGATTGACGCGCCATCTGTGATGTTGAGTTCCTGTTGATGATACGGAACTTTTGGATACATCAAATCTGGACTATATGTCAGTTGATGTATCATCCCCTCGGCTCATGAAGCAGACCCTCCCGAATGAGCTTGCTGTGTGCGGGAACCGTAGAGCTGGCTACGACTGCGACGATGATGACGACTGTGCAGAAATCCTCCTTGGATTCGACGGAGACGACTACAGCACTCAGTTATTGTACGTGGATCAGTGCTACCAATCCGGTGTGGGTCAGATCCTGTGTGGGTCAGCGCTCAGCGGTCCATTGTGGGCTTGCGCCTACAGATCCTGTGAGGGTCCGATCCGGTGTGGGTCATTGCGGGGGTTAGTTACCTATCGATCCTTTGTGGCTCTTTGCGAGGGTTAGTTACCTATCAATTATATGTGGTTCATTTCCTTTGTGGGTCATTGTAGGGGTTAGTACCTATCGATCCTTTGTGGGTCTGACTGCTTAGATGAATCAGTGGTTATATCTAATCGTCTCTATCATCATACGAAGAAGTATACCTATGTGAGGTAAATCTTGACTTGCTTTCCTATATGGATTGTGTTGTGCTATCCTATGTGGAAGTGATCAAATTTGGGTTCGGATGTTGGAGCTGAACTGGAATTGATGACTTAGGTATATATATGGGCATATACCTAGGTAGAGTCGGATGTTACTTTGTGATTGTATCTTTCCTTTGTGGATTATCCTTTGTGGATTCTGGGAGACCTTCGGGGGCTCGGGGTCCCTACTGAGTAGCTTATAATCACCCCTGTACGGGCTATGCCTGCACTACGTTGTGTTGGTTGCAGACGATGGACATCACTGATCATGGTTGCGGTACGAGGAGCAGGTCGGTACCCAGATTTGGATCACTAGGCGGGACATACACGGAGGAGATGGCTGGACCTAAGGAGCTGTGGAGGCTATCTGTACCCACCCTTCAGGTGGGATTCCGGTGGACGGCTCATGGCTGTGGCTTTACTTTCAGTTTTTGTTTTCCATTTCCAGTTGTACTTTACTTTTAGTTTGGGTTTGTATTCTGGCCCACTTTCTTTTCCGTACTTACTGTTGTACCCAGTTTTTACTTAGTGTTTACTTCTGCTTGCTTGCTCTGTGGTGTTTGTTTACCTTTCAAAGGCAATGCCTTCCATTTTTACCTGGATTTACGCCTTGGTGCTAGTCGCCAGCCCCTGGCCTATGGAAGGCGGGCTTGGGGTAGTCACGACACGGGCCCCGAGGACGAGTTTTGACAAATTGGTATCAGAGGAGTTCGGTTCTACCACATAACTTAGAACGATGATATTTTTCTTTGTGAAGCAATAGTGTTAAGAGTATTGAGTGTGGTTATCAGTCCAGGGAGTCCAGTGTTTGTGTGGCCGCTCACGTATCCATACACCAGGACCCTGACTTCTGATTTCCAACTTAATTCGCAAAAACATTTATTGCATGTGTGTTTCAAGTTTTCTTTGTGATTACTTTATGTCAGCTCACCATGTATACTGTTTGACCGTGGAGCAACTTTTTTTTCAGGATGGCCCCACGATGGCAGCCATCTTGGGATCTGAGAGTTGTGCGTGACGACAGCCCACCGAGCGATGAGGCCTCGGTAGAGGGACCTTTGACAGCAGAGGCACCAGCGATACCTCTACCCGCCGAGCAACTGATGATTCCAGCCCCAGCCGCTGACGATGCATGTTGCCTTAGTCCACAGCACGAGTTTTAGCGCCAGCGACCACCTAGGTTCCACGGGGAGAAAGACCCCCAGGCAGCCGAGGACTGGCTGGAGGCAGTTGTATGGGTTTTCAGGTTAGTGAGGACACCAACAGACCTCATGGTGATCCTCGCAGTGAGCCTCCTGCACGCGGTAGCAGGAAGATGGTGGAGCATGATGCTACAGGTGCACGATGAGGCATCTCTTATTTGGACGGGCTTTGAGAGCCTCTTCCGCTCGGAGTTCTTTCCAGCCACCATCCGTGCGGTGCGCATCCAGGAGCATCAATAGCTGCGACATGGCAGCTTGACGGTCGCCTAGTAGTCGGCGAGATTTACCGATCTCTCACGCTACTCGACAGACATGGTACGGGACCCATTCTTCTGGGCCTGGACCTTCGAGCAGGGATTGAGGCAAGAGATCAGGGCATCACTAATCTCCCTCAGCATTCCGACACAGGTAGGGGCACTAGAGCGGGCCCTACTGATCGAGGGCGTCCTTGTTGAACCTGCATCACCAGCGAGACCTACCACAAGGCTGTACGTAGCAGAGTCTTCTGTTGCAGTCAGTCGACGAATGACTCATGGGTCCAGGTGGACCAGACCCTCGGGTAGACGAACTTAGGACACTGGATCATCAGTGCGGGGCACTCAGCGCAGAGCCACTCTTTCGAGAGGCAGACAGTGCTACGCATGTGGCGGACAGGGCCACATGGCTCGTGACTGCCCAACCCGCCATGCCGAGGAGCAGCAGACGGTTGAGGCGCCACCCAGGCATAGGCAGAGGGTCGACCGAGGCGGTTCGCAGGGAGCAGGCGGACGAGGCAGAGGAGCTGGCCGAGCAGCTAGTGGTGGGCGACGCTTTGAGGCTCTACCACCACCACCACCAGGAGGACCACCCCGACCACAGGGAGATGGCGGGCAGAGATAGGCACAGCTCCAGGAAGCGGAGGCCTATGAACACAGCGCTCCCGAGATGATTTTAGGTACTATATATGTCTATTCAACCCTTGCTATAGTTCTTATAGACACAAGAGAGATACATTCTTTCATAGTCGCTGCCCTTGTTCGGAGCTTGGAGATTCTGACAGAGATGTTGGCTTGATCCTTATGGCTAGAGACTTCATACGAGAATAGACTCGATGATTACGCATTGGTGCTGGCAGTGTGAGCATACTCTAGGAGGAGAGAGCTTCAGCTGGGATCTTCTTGTAGAGGCATCGAGGCCTTACGACGTCATCTTGGGCATGGATTTGTTATCTACAGTCCATGCTCATATTGACTGTATTAGGCGCAAGGTGTGATGTGTACGCACCGATGGGAGCAGGTTCACCTTCACCAATGAGAAGGGAGCCTTCGCAGCATAGGATGGACTCACGTAGTGGAGAGTACAACCCATCACTCATCAGTTTGCTAGCCTCATCCCAGGAGAAGTTGACGTGCGGAGTCCTGGTTTTCCTGCAGTGGTGGATCAGTATGCAGACGTTTTCCCTGATGACGTCCCAGGGCTACCTCCTCGTAGAGAGGTAGAATTTTATATTGACTTGTACCCCGGGACATCCCCAATATCTACCCCAGCATATCGGATGGCACGCGATGAGCTTCGGGAGATACGGGTACAGTTGGAGGAATTGCAGGGTAAGGGATTCATCTGACCCAGTGTTCCACCCTGGCCTTCCCCGATATTGTTCGCCAAGAAGGCGGACAGGAGCTTGCGACTCTATGTTGACTATCATCACCTGAACCAGGTGACAGTGAGAAACAAGTATCCGCTACCGAGGATTGATTACCTCTTCGATCAGCTCAAGGGAGCATGACGGTTCTTGAAGATAGACCTTAGATCAGGCTATCATCAGCTCAGAGATCGGGATGAGGACGTGCAGAAGACGGCCTTTAGATGTCGGTATGGCCACAACGAGTTCTTGGTTATTCCATTTGGCGTAACCAATGCTATGGCAGAGTTCATGGGAATCATGAATAGGATCATTCATCCATACCTCGATCGATTTTTCGTGGTCTTCATTGATGACATTTTGATTTAGTCGACCATTGAGGAGGAGCACGCCTACCACTTACGGGTTGAACTAGACACACTCCGAGAGCACCAGCTTTATGGCAAGCTCTCTAAGTGTCAGTTCTGGAAACGCGAGGTCCACTTCTGGGGACATGTCATCTCTGAGGTGGGAGTTGCGGTGGATCCTGTGATGATCGAGGCAGTGCTAGCTTGGGAGCCACCCAGGAGATTGACGGAGGTGCGGAGTTTATTGGGACTAGCTGGATACTACCAGAGATTTGTGCCAGACATCTCCAGAGTTGCGGCACTACTCTCAGCTTTAACAAAGAAGGGGAAACCCTTTTTGTGGTCAGACAGATGTCAGCAGAGCTTCCAAGAGCTGAGACCGATATTTACCAGCACACCTATCTTGAGGTTTCCAGAGGAGGGATTTGGGTACGTAGTCTACTGCGACGCATCTGGGACTGGACTCGGATGTGTCCTGATGCCGGAGCGGGAAGTGATCGCCTATGGATCACGCCAGTTGAGGCGACATGAGCAGAACTACACTACCCATGACCTGGAGTTAGCAGCAGTGGTCTTCGCTTTGAAGATGTGGCGACACTATCTGATGGGAGAGTGATTTTGTAACATCCCAGGTAAATAAAGAATAAAGAATTTTCATATTTATTAATATTTACGAATTAAATATTAATTTTATTTTAAAGGGGTTGCTATGTTCAATAGCGTACCCGATACGCAACGATGAGTTTCTTTGAAACTTACGTAGCACACTAGTAATAAAATAATATTATTTTAAATGTTAGTTAACAAGTAGCCGTTGTACTGGCGGGAATAGATAGAAATAACTAAAATATGATTAGATATGTTTTTAAATGTTTATACATTTACCCAATAAAGGATAAAGGCTTAAAATACGGAAAGAGTTCAATTTTAGGGCATATATACTCTAATTTTCACTAAAGGTTCATTTATCACCTTTTGACGGAGAACCGTCATTAAAAATAGTTTTGATTGATCTTATAAATTCTATTGGACCAAATATAACTCTTCTTTAGAATCGGGACATCACAATTTACTTTGTGTAAATTTTTGGTACCTTTCTGATAAAGTTCATTTTTTTATGAATAGTGTATAATGTTGTATTTTAATTCAAAACCACTTTTTAATCTAATTTATTTATATGATTAGATTATTATTTTAATTGGTTTTAAAGGGTTTTAAAGTGAAATTAGAAAATATTTTTACCAGTTAATCCAATGGTGGTCATTGGAATCAATTTCACTTTGAAATTGGACTTAAACTGGTGTCAATCTTTTGATACTTTTTGTCTCACAAAAACACGCTATTTGCTCTGACAGCGTGAATTAATTATTAAATTAATTAATTTGACTTATATGTTTTGAATTTTGTAAAATGGACTTCATTTTTTAATTCGTAATATCAAATATAGCTTATGGTGAATTTTTGGTAATTTTCTGAAAAACTTCAATTTTTGACGAATAGTGAAACCACTAAGTGGTAATCAAGCAAACTGATTTTTCAGTTAAATGGAAGTTTACCACTAATGTGTATTGAATTTTGAAAATCCGACATACATGGTTGTCATTAAGGAGTAAAATGTGGTTCAATGAGATTAAAATAATTTTTTGGTGAATAGTAACTTTTTTTCATTAATCGCGATTAGTGGTAATTAGTGTAGATTAAGGTATAAATAATGCTTTAATAATATGAAATGACCTATAAACATGTCCCAAACTTATTGGTTGTGTCATGGACGACCAAGACAAGCCATGGGCCAACTTGGGGACCCCATGGAGCCACTTTAGTTGGAAAATGACTTTAAAATATTTTTATTTAATGTTAAAGTGAAAATAACACTAACATAAATTGTTTTACTAAAATAATTTTTGAGTGGGGTTATACAAGTCCAAATTTTTATTATAAATAGTCATTGGAAAGCTAAAAAGATTTCCTACATCATAGTAATTTTTTTATGATTTTTAGACATTAAATAAATTAAATTATTTATGACATAATAATGATGCAGTGATGACATCATTATTTGGCGATTTAAATAAAATGGAAAGATAATGAAAAATATAAAACCTACACACGTCCAAAACCAATTGGATGAGTGTATTTTGAACCCTTATCACCTTATCCACGAATTATATCAATGTGGGACCTTTTAAAACCGAAACACATTTTCAAATAATGTAACATTTCTTTACTTTCCAAAAGTGCCCCTCCTCTCCTCTTATAAAAGGCCCCCACCTCTACCCCATTTCACACACTTCTCAAGCCTTTGGCTCGGCCAAAACCTGCCCAATTACTATCTCCACATCCCTCTCCTCATCCTAGAGGATTCCCTTTGGGACGAATCTTTTCAAAGGAAGCCTTTAGGCTCAAATCAAAAGGGAGTTACACTTTTAAAGGTAATTCATTCTCTCTTGTTCATTTGTTTTATTTTGCTTCTCCAACCCTCTAAACTCTTTTTATTTACTTCTTTTGTAACAAAACCAGTATATTAAATATACTAGGATGTTGTTATAATATTTATTTGAGCTACACTCTCACACAACTACATCAAATGGTTAAAGAACATACGGTTTCCGTGGATGGCGAAATTCTGCCTCCTGAAACGATGATTGTTCAATACTCATTTAACACCTTCAAGGGTGGCCATTATGATGTCACTATTTTTATATATGATATATAATATGTTTATGTTTTCTTTAAGCTTCTGTATTTTTCATTTTTGGCATACCTTTATGGTTTCCATTATGGGTAAACACGATATCTTTATTTAAGGAAGTGTGGACTACCGCCCCCTAAAAGTGATGTGATTCGTTAATGCCATATGTGGGACGTGTAAAGGATGGATTTAAAGTTATTATATATGATGTTATACTGGAATTATAATATACCTCTATATCATTATTATTTCTTTCCATTAAAGTATGATATAGAAATGAAAGTAGCGTTCATGCGTACGTACGGCTTACCGTCTCCATGAACGGTGCATTTCATTTCTTATCCCCAAATGTAATGTACTATTAAAAGTACATGTATATAATGGATATATATAATTAATGATATATCTAAATGATGAATATAATTCTGGAATTAAAATATACATACCTCTCATTTAGTTTTAATTCCATTAATATGACAAAGAAATGAAAGTAGCGTTCATGCATACGTACGGCTTACCGTCTCCATGAATGGTGCATTTCATTTCTTACATCTAAATGATTATGTAATATAAATACATGTATATGCTGGATATATATGATATATATGATATCCAAATCAGGAATGTCATTCTGGATATAAAGAACCTTTGACCACACGAACAACATGTATTTATAAGAAGTCCACTTTCGACTTAAGAACCAAATATTGACAAAACAAACACTATTAACTTAAATGGTTACATAATGTTTATAACATGGAAATAAGTGATATAAAAAGAATAATGAACTTTAAAAAGGTTCTTAATCAAGTATAAATTAACTCAAGTTTATTATTCAGGACGTTAAAGAATGATCGAGTCAAGTCGGACCCAAGGTAAGGGACTTCGTCTCAATCTCCTTCCATTGAGGCATATTTCGTTTTATACACAACTTTCTTTTATACGGTGTATAAACTCCTTTGACTTTTACTTTTATATAAAAGGAATCTTTTTCTACAAAGCGTTTTACTAAACGACAAAAAGGAATGTTTTTTTAACGTACGCGGTGACAACGACCTTTTCCGCCGCCGCGAGTATTTTTTGGTCTTTGGCTTCCTCAAAAAGCCGTAATGTTTTAGAATAAAATAAATACCATATACTCTTTAATGTATTTTGGTATTGAAAATGGTTTTGAAAAAGGATTCTATTATGATAATATATTTATGATATATTGTGATTGAAATGTGGAAATGTTATCATTCCTTTATATTGGTTTTATGTTTTATGATTTTATATTGGTACTTGGACATTTTAACGGGTGGTTACGTTATAAACCATATGACGGGTGGTGCTGTGAATACCAGGACGGGTGGTTACGTTATAACCGCCAATGCATTGGGTATGGAAGTCGGCCGTATGGCTATTCCATTAAGTATGTATGGAAATTGGCCGTATGGCTATTCCATTAAGTGATATGTGTGGAAGTCGACCGTATGGTTATTCCACTTAAGTATGTTTATGTCCCAAGTTACCTTTATATATGTTATGTGTTCTTTTTATGGGTTTTATGGTGATCCCTTGGTTACAAAAAGGTAAGTAATGATACTTTATTCAGTGAAGAGTTTTTACTACTTCATGAAGGTGAAAAGTATTATATTGATAAAATATTCATGGTTTACTTGTTGTTTTGAAAAAACTAACAATTTTCATTCTTTGTGTATCCTTTACTGAGCTTCTTATGCTCATCCAAAGTTTTTGAAATGTTTTTCACAGGACTTTGCATGGAATAGGGTCAAGGATGGGATCAAGGGAAAGTCATGCTACCTAAAACATGGAACTATACATGTTTCTTTTTAAGAGTTTTTATTTTATGGAAACTTAGTAGAAGTGACTACTTTTTAATCTTTTGAGATGTAATAGTTATGTTCTAATTCTCTAAAACTCTAAACCTGAAAAGATCCTCAACGTGTAATCTTGTGATAACTCAATATTATGTAAGGTTTAAGGTCGGGGCCTTATAGTTGGTATCAGAGGTCGGTTTAGACAACTTTAGGAGTTAGAAAATTGTTAAATTATAAGTTAATTTATGATATGATTGAAATGATATAGCATTTACAGATTACCATGTTGCTTCGGCTAAGATATTTCTGTGTTCAGAATGGTTTTCCGTAGAGGAAACAAAGCAGCTATGTTGGGACGACATTAGGAGGAAGATAACCTTCCAAATCAGCAACCTGAGATGGTCGGAATCGGAACTGAACAGTTTGTTGTAGTGATGGCACAGTTGACTCAGTCTATAAACGGTGGTGGTATCCATGCACGAGATCAGCCAAATCAATCGCAGAGGAACATGTCAGTGGTGGAACATTTCATGAGGCAACATCCCCCATCATTCAGAGGATCATCTGACCCTGTGCAAGCTGAAGGGTGGATTAATGCACTGGAGAAGATTTTTGATGTCATGGGGTGTTCAGAACATCAAAAGGTTAGTCTTGCTGTTTACCGTTTTGAAGGTGAAGCTGATCAGTGGTGGTCGATGGTGAAAAATATAAGGGATAGTGATGAGATTGAGGATCTTCACTGGGACGAATTCAAAGGTATGTTTCTTGAGAAATATTTTCCTAAGGTGGTTCGTCTTAGGATGAAAAAACAGTTCCTAGAATTGAGGTAGGAGGATGATTCAGAGGCTGCTTATGAAGAAAAGTTCACTCGATTGGCAAGGTATGCTCCAAACTTCATACGAGATCTTGATAGTAAAATAAAGTGTTTTTACTCAGGGTTAAAGCCAAAGTATCGAAGGTCTTTATCTTCTCGTGAGTTCAAAAGTTATGAAAAACTTGTTCGATGTGCGGAGAAGGTGGAAATGGAGTTTGCCGATGATCAGGTGTTCTATGACAATCAACAGAATAAGAGGTCTAGTTGGAAGGCAAAGGGGAATAATTCATCAAAGAAGTAAGGAGGTAAGAAAACCAAATATCCATCCTGTGAGAAGTGTGGTAAAATGCATCCTGGAGAATGTTTATCCAAATCTGGTAAGTGCTTTCGGTGTGGTAAGTCTGGTCATATTGCTCGTAATTGTAAGGAAGATGATCAAGCAGGAAATGAAAAGCCAACGGTAAGATGTTTTAAGTGTAATGAAATGGGTCATTATGAAAACGAGTGTCCAATGAAGAACTCAACTGGGGGAATGCAGCCAGACTACAAGCAGAAAGGGGTGGTGAAATCCTTTGCAACTACTTCAGCAGATGTTGGGCCATCGAATGAAGTGGTATCAGCTCCAGGGAGCTCAGTATTTTTTAAAGATTGACTTGAGGTCGGGGTACCATCAGTTGTAAGTAAAAGAAGCAGATATTTCGAAGACTGCGTTCCGTACTAGATATGGCCATTATGAATTTGTAGTTATGCCTTTTGGGTTAACCAATGCACCTGCCGTATTCATGGACCTTATGAATAAAATTTTCCATGAGTTCTTGGATAAGTTTGTGTTTGTGTTTTCAGGTTTGGGAAGAGGTTATGTGTGCCTTGTGATTCAAAGTTGAAGAATGAGTTGTTATGTGAGGCTCATAGTTCCCCGTTTTCAGTTCATCCTGGCAGTACTAATATGTACAGAGATCTGCGGGAGTATTACTGGTGGGATGGAATGAAAAGAGATATTGCTGATTTTACTGTGAAGTGTTTGACATGTCAACAGGTTAAAGCAGAGCGACAGTTACCAAAAGGGATGCTTCAGCCTTTACCAGTGCCAGAGTGGAAATGGGAGAATATATCCATGGACTTTGTTGTTGGATTACCGAAGACATCTCGAGGTAATAATGAAATCTGGGTTATTGTTGATTGCTTGACCAAATCTTCTCATTTCCTTGCTATACGGGATACTTTCTCTCTAGATCAACTTTCCCGTTTGTATCTTAAAGAGATATTCGGGTTACATGGAGTTCCTCTCTCCATTGTATCTGATCGTGATCCCAGGTTCACTTCTAACTTTTGGAAAGGCCTTCAGAAGTCGTTGGGTACTGAATTAAATTTTAGTACAACTTTTCATCCTCAATCAGATGGGCAGTCAGAACGAACAATCCAGACATTGGAGGATATGCTACGAGCTTGTTCTATGGATTATCAGGGAAGTTGGGACCAACATCTTTCTTTGGTTGAGTTTTCTTATAATAACAGTTTTCATTCCAGTATACAGATGGCACCATTTGAGGCATTATATGGGAAGCGGTGTCGAACTCCAGCATTTTGGAATGAAGTGGGTGAAAGGAAGCTGATGGGACCAGAATTGGTAGAAGAGATGGCAGAAAAAGTTCAGTTGATTCAGAAAACACATGAGAACAGCTCAGAGCAGGCAGAAAAGTTATGCGGATAACCGGAGGAAGGATCTATGTTTTGAGGTAGGTGATCATGCTTTTCTCAAGGTTTCTCCTTGGAAAAGTGTGATGAGATTTGGTAAGAAAGGAAAGTTGAGTCCATGGTTGGTTGGACCATACGAAATTCTGGAAAGAGTTGGATCAGTTGCATACCGAGTGGCTTTACCTCCGAGTTTATCTCAGGTACACAATGTTTTTCATGTTTCGATGTTGAGAAAGTATATGCCAGATCCATCTCATGTTTTGAGTCCAGAGGTAGTTTAGCTGGAAGAGAACCTATCTTATGAGGAACAACCGGTCCAGATTCTTGACCACAGGGAGCAAGTGTTACGGAATAAGGTGATTCATCAGGTAAAGGTTTTGTGGAAAAACCATGTGATTGAAGAGGCAACATGGGAATCTGAAAATTCTATGAGGGATAAATACCCCCACTTATTTTGATAAGTGAATAAAATTTCGAGGACGCAATTCCCAAAAGGGGGGAAGGATGTAACATCCAGGTAAATAAAGAATAAAGAATTTTCATATTTATTAATATTTACGAATTAAATATTAATTTTATTTTAAAGGGGTTGCTAGGTTCGATAGCGTACCCGATACGCAACGATGAGTTTCTTTGAAACTTACGTAGCACACTAGTAATAAAATAATATTATTTTAAATTTTAGTTAACAAGTAGCCGTTGTACTGGCGGGAATGGATAGAAATAACTAAAATATTATTAGATATGTTTTTAAATGTTTATACATTTACCCAATAAAGGATAAAGGCTTAAAATACAGAAAGAGTTCAATTTTAGGGCATATATACTCTAATTTTCACTAAAGGTTCATTTATCACCTTTTGATGGAGAGCCGTCATTAAAAATAGTTTTGATTGATCTTATAAATTCTATTAGACCAAATATAACTCTTCATTATAATCGGGACATCAAAATTTACTTTGTGTAAATTTTTGGTACCTTTCTGATATAGTTCATTTTTTTATGAATAGTGTAAAATGTTGTATTTTAATTCAAAACCTCTTTTTAATCTAATTTATTTATATGATTAGATTATTATTTTAATTGGTTTTAAAGTGAAATTATAAAATATTTTTACCAGTTAATCCAATGGTGGTCATTGGAATCAATTTCACTTTGAAATTGGACTTAAACTGGTGTCAATCTTTTGATACTTTTTGTTTCACAAAAACACGCTATTTGCTCTGACAGCGTGAATTAATTATTAAATTAATCAATTTGACTTATATGTTTTGAATTTTGTAAAATGGACTTCATTTTTGAATTCGTAATATCAAATATAGCTTAGGGTGAATTTTTGGTAATTTTCTGAAAAACTTCAATTTTTGATGAATAGTGAAACCACTAAGTGGTAATCAAGCAAACTGATTTTTCAGTTAAATGGAAGTTTACCACTAATGTGTATTGAATTTTGAAAATCCGACATACATGGTTGTCATTAATAAGTAAAATGTGGTTCAATGAGATTAAAATAATTTTTTGGTGAATAGTAACTTTTTTTCATTAATCGCGATTAGTGGTAATTAGTGTAGTTTAAGGTATAAATAATGCTTTAATAATATGAAATGACCTAGAAACATGTTCCAACATTATTGGTTGTGTCATGGCCGACCAAGACAAGCCATGGGACAACTTGGGGACCCCATGGAGCCACTTTAGTTGGAAAATGACATTAATATATTTTTATTTAATGTTAAAGTGAAAATAACACTAACATAAATTGTTTTACTAAAATAATTTTTGAGTGGGGTTATACAAGTCCAAATTTTGATTATAAATAGTCATTGGAAATCTAAAAAGATTCCCCACATCATAGTATTTTTTTATAATTTTTAGACATTAAATAAATTAAATTATTTATGACATAATAATGATGCAGTGATGACATCATTATTTGGCGATTTAAATAAAATGGAAGGATAATGAAATATCTAATACCTACACATGTCCAAAACCAATTGGATGAGTGTATTTCGAACCCTTATCACCTTATCCACGAATTATATCAATGTGGGACCTTTTAAAACCGAAACACATTTTCAAATAATGTAATATTTCTTTACTTTCCAAAAGTTCCCCTCCTCCCCTCTTATAAAAGGCCCCCACCTCTACCCCATTTCACACACTTCTCAAGCCTTTGGCTCGGCCAACCCCTGCCCAATTACTCTCTCCACATCCCTCTCCTAATCCTAGAGGATTCCCTTTGGGCAGAATTCTTTCAAAGGAAGCCTTTAGGCTCAAATCAAAAGGGAGTTACACTTTTAAAGGTAATTCATTCTCTCTTGTTCATTTGTTTTATGTTGCTTCTCCAACCCTCTAAACTCTTTTTATTTACTTATTTTGTAACAAAACCAGTATCTTCAATATACTAGGATGTTGTTATAATATTTATTTGAGCTACACTCTCACACAACTACATCAAATGGTTAAAGAACATACGGTTTCCGTGGATGGCGAAATTCTGCCTCCCGAAACGATGATTGTTCAATACTCATTTAACACCTTCAAGGGTGGCCAATATGATGTCACTATTTTTATATATGATATATAATATGTTTATGTTTTCTCTAAGCTTCTGTATTTTTCATTTTTGGCATACATTTATGGTTTCCATTATGGGTAAACACGATATCTTCATTTAAGGAAGTGCGGACTACCGCCCCCTAAAAGTGATGTGATTCGTTAATGCCATATGTGGGACGTGTAAAGGATGGATTTAAAGTTATTATATATGATGTTATACTGGAATTATAATATACCTCTATATCATTATTATTTCTTTCCATTAAAGTATGAGATAGAAATGAAAGTAGCGTTCATGCGTACGTACGGCTTACCGTCTCCATGAACGATGCATTTCATTTCTTATCCCCAAATGTAATGTAATATTAAATGTACATGTATATAATAGATATATATAATTAATGATATATCTAAATGATGAATATAATTCTGGAATTAAAATATACATACCTCTCATTTAGTTTTAATTCCATTAATATGACAAAGAAATGAAAGTAGCGTTCATGCATACGTATGGCTTACCGTCTCCATGAACGGTGCATTTCATTTCTTACATCTAAATGATTATGTAATATAAATACATGTATATGCTGGATATATATGATATATATGATATCCAAATCAGGAATGTCATTCTGGATATAAAGAACCTTTGACCACACGAACAACATGTAATTATAAGAAGTCCACTTTCGACTTAAGAACCAAATATTGACAAAAAAAACATTATTAACTTAAATGGTTACATAATGTTTATAACATGGCAATAAGGGATATAAAAAGAATAATGAACTTTAAAAAGGTTCTTAATAAAGTATAAATTAACTCAAGTTTATTATTCAGGACGTTAAAGAACGATCGAGTCAAGTCGGACCCAAGGTAAGGGACTTCGTCTCAATCTCCTTTCATTGAGGCATATTTCGTTTTATACACAACTTTCTTTTATACGGTGTATAAACTCCTTTGACTTTTACATTTATATAAAAGGAATATTTTTCTACAAAGTGTTTTACTAAACAACAAAATGGAATGTTTTTTTAACGTACGCGGTGACAACGACCTTTTCCGCCGCCGCGAGTATTTTTTGGTCTTTGGCTTCCTCAACAAGCCGTAATGTTTTTAGAATAAAATAAATACCATATACTCTTTAATGTATTTTGGTATTGAAAATGGTTTTAAAAAAGGATTCTATTATGATAATATATTTATGATATATTGTGATTGAAATGTGGAAATGTTATCATTCCTTTATATTGGTTTTATGTTTTATGATTTTATATTGGTACTTGGACATTTTAACGGGTGGTTACGTTATAAACCATATGACGGATGGTGCCGTGAATACCAGGACGGGTGGTTACGTTATAACCTCCAATGCATTGGGTATGGAAGTCGGCCGTATGGCTATTCCATTAAGTATGTATGGAAATTGGCCGTATGGCTATTCCATTAAGTGATATGTGTGGAAGTCGACCGTATGGTTATTCCACTTAAGTATGTTTATGTCCCAAGTTACCTTTATATATGTTATGTGTTCTTTTTATGGGTTTTACGGTGATCCCTTGGTTACAAAAAGGTAAGTAATGATACTTTATTCAGTGAAGATTTTTTACTACTTCATGAAGGTGAAAAGTATTATATTGATAAAATATTCATGGTTTACTTGTTGTTTTGAAAAAACTAAAAGTTTTCATTCTTTGTGTATCCCTTACTGAGCTTCTTATGCTCATCCCAAGTTTTTGAAATGTTTTTCACAGGACTTAGCATGGAATAGGGTCAAGGATGGGATCAAGGGAAAGTCATGCTACCTAAAACATGGAACTATACATGTTTCTTTTTAAGAGTTTTTATGTTATTGAAACTTAGTAGAAGTGACTACTTTTTAATCTTTGGAGATGTAATAGTTATGTTCTAATTCTCCAAAACTCTAAACCTGAAAAGATCCTCAACGTGTAATCTTGTGATAACTCAAGATTATGTAAGGTTTAAGGCTGGGGACTTAAAGATTTATAGTCTATTCTGACCATCAGAGTCTCCGGTACATCTTCTCGCAAAAGGACCTGAACCTGAGACAGTGGCGATGGCTCGAGTTCCTCCAGGACTATGACTTTGAGATAGTATATACTCCTGGAAAGGGGAACATAGTAGCCGATGCTCTCAACAGGAGGACGAGAATTCAGATATTTCGGGAGGTGACAGAGCAGCTAGCCGCTTTGCAGATATCCTTCATGGGTAGAGATGGAGAAGCCTTTCTTTAGTAACTCACAGTCACTCCTCCATTACTGCAGCGAGTCAGAGAGGCACATTGTGGGGACGCCGACTGTGAGACGCGGTGTGCACAGATATCCCCAGGACAGGCACCTGATGGTTTCTCCATTGGAGGAGAGCACGACTTCCTTTTCAGAGGACGTACCTTGCTACTAGTTGATTTACGGGAGGGGGTTCTGAGGGAGTTTCACACTTCCCCTTTGGCGGTACATCTTGGAGTGGCGAAGATGTACCAGGATCTCAGATGACATCACTGGTGTCCAGGCATGAAGAAGGCTGTGGCGGAGTTTGTTTCTCGATGCCTCACCTGCCAAGAGGTGAAGGCCGAGCACCAGGTACCAGCAGGCTTGGTACAACCCTTGGAGGTCCCAGAGTGTAAGTGAGACAACATATCTATATACTTCATGACTGGACTTCCACGCACTTCCAGAGGTCACGACTGCATTTGGGTGATTGTCGACCGAATCACCAAGTCGGCACACTTCTTACCCATAAGAGAGCAGGGCTCAGTAGAGATCATGGGACGCCTCGATGTTCAGGAGATAGTACGGCTTCATGGGGTGCCATCATCTATCGTCTCCGATCGAGAGGCTCGCTTTACTTCCTGGCTTTGGAAGGGGTTGCAGGAGGCGTTTGGGACGCAGCTACATCTGAGCACCGCCTTTCACCCTCAGACAGATGGTCAGACAGAGAGGACCATTCAGACTCTCGAGGAAATTCTCCGTTCATGTGTCCTCAACTTTGGTCGCATCTGGGAGGACCACTTACCCTTTGTGGAGTTCATGTACAGCAACAGCTACCACTCCACCATCGGGATGGAACCATATGAGGCATTGTACGACCGACCTTGCAGAGATCCTCTGTGCTAGACAGACCCTGGGGAGTCAGCACTTGTGGGACCGAAGATGGTCTAGGCCACGACATAGAAGGTCCAGGTCATCCAGGAGTGGATGAAGACAGCTCATAGCCGGCAGAAGTCTTATGTTGACAGGAGGCGGAGACCACTGGATTTCGAGGATGGCGACCACGTCTCCTTGCGGGTCTCACCTAGACATGGATTACAGAGATTTGGCTGAGGCAGAAAGTTATCTCTACGCTTCATCGGACCACTCTAGGTCCTCAGCTAGATAGGTGAGGTGGCTTATCGTCTGGCTCTACCACCTCAATTGCACCTGGTGCACGATGTCTTCCATGTATCCCACCTGAGGAGGTACGTGCACGACCTGATGCAAATCATTGACCATGGGGAGCTGGAAGTTGATGATGGGGTGAAATTTGCGGAGGTCTCGGTGGAGATTGAGGATCAACAAACGCAGGTCCTACGTGGATGGCCGATTCCTCTAGTGCGCATCAGATGGCAGCACGGGAACCTCCAGGAGAGCACTTGGGAGTGGGAGGCTCAGATGTGTGATCAGTACCCACATTTGTTTCCCTAGTTTACGATGTATCTTTACGAGGATGTAAATCCCTGAGGTGGGAGTGATGTAAAGACCCGAAAAATTCAAGGAAATTTTTTTCTTAATTTTCTTTGGAATTTTAAAATAACACAATTTCTGACGGCACCTAATTCTGAGGCCCGGTGTGCCCGGAATCTTTTTCCAAAGTTTAGCTCGGGTACGTTCAGCGAACGAATGAGCGGGTTTTTATAACTTTTGAACCGGTGCTCAGAATCGAATTCCGAGAGCACCGATGGAATCGCAGCGCCATTAATTTCTTAGAAACACCTTTTCTGGAGTTGCGTTTTCTTGGGTGTGGTTTTTAATTTTTGGGGTTATGTTAAGAAATAAAATAAAAGTGGTGCAACCAGTTTTTATTTTATTTTGCTTAACTTAAGTTATGTGGATGATGTGGGACCCACCATATCCTACCCACTTGGTAGGAAATTTGTGAGTTGGGGCCCACACAAGAACCACCATTTCTTTTCTTCTATGTAATGCACCCGCACCCCCTTTTTGATAAAGTCAACTCAAGCGTTTATTCTGGTTAAGAAACGCCTCATTAATTGGGCGGTTTTAAACTCCTCAATTAATTGTTCGTTTCGTTTCTTTTGAAATTCAAACGTTGGATTGCGTGTTAATAAAATAAGACAACTCTTATTTTATTTCTGTTGGAAGTTGTTGCGTGGAGAGGATTTGGAGAAAAGCCTTTTTCTTGGATGAAGAACGCGAAGAACGCGGAGAACACGAACAACGCGCCAACCTCCGACGAAGAACACCAAACCCTCGGAGATTGACTACGCGACGACATGTACCGCTTCTTCCACGATGTTTCTTCCGTGATTCTTCTCCCTGACACGATGATCCTCCCCACATGATGTCTTTTCCGCGACAAACCCTCGCTCAACGATTCGTCAAGGTAGGGGTCTAATTATTATTTCGTTTGATCCTGATTACTTCATCATTGGTTTATCGTCTATTTGGGGCCGCCTATTATCGCAATAATGGGAGGAGGTCGGACCGTACGAACACGACCGACTCTCCTCCCCTTTTTTTGATATTGATGCAGCATGAACAAAGCAATGCGGTGATGAAGCACCGCGCGGAAATTATTAAGGAAATGGGAAGAAGCGCAGTGCCGTCGCGCCGCGCCATTGAAGACGAACCAAAGACGCGGGGCCGTCGCGCCGCGCCGAAGAACCACAACAGTACCGCGGCCGGAGCGGGGTCCGCGACAGAGGGGCATGGCGCCGTCGCACCGCGGCAGAGTAGGGAGACCGACGGCCGGTTTCGGGCCACCGGCGTCAGAGCAGGGGGGACCGACCGACGCCGGTCCCGCAGTGGCAGAAATCGGTCGGCCGGAGCGGGCTGGCCGGTCAAGGGGAGAGCTGGGGGTTACGACCCCCGGCTGGCCAGCAAAGCGGCCCCCACGTGGGGCTGCGTCTTCATAAAATTGGGGGGCAGTTCCCCCCTCCCCTCCCTCCCCCCCCCGCTTCCCTTCGCTCGGCTGAAACGGTCGAGCCCCTCGCTAGCGCCAGCGCGGCGGGTCGGCTGCTTTGGCCGGTCCGCCAGACTGGGCCGCACCCAAGCCAGGCCGGGCCACGCCCAAGCGGGTCGTACCCGGACCCGGTTCGGGTCGACCCTATTCAGTCCGACCCTGGGGGTATCCGACCGGGTTGGACCGGGCCCGAACCCCCTAATACCGAACCTCTTTCGGTCTGTTTTCCATAACATGAGAAATGGGCCTCCAATAGATGCACCATCAGTTGTGATGCGATCCTTGGATCGAGATAGTCATTTCGGTATATCACACTCAGGGTTTCGGAGAACATTGGGTTCGGCCGGGTTGGTTTGTACACGAAACCAACCAGGCCCTCGGAGCGGAAACCCTTATAACTTGAGCTCCGGACGTCCGATTGACGTGCCGTCGACGTTGTTGGATTCCTCTAAGTGAGACAGACCTTTTGGATTACTCTGATTGTGGTTTGGACGCAGTTGGAGTATGGTCGTATTGGTTTTGACTTAAAAACCAACAGGGCCCCTTGGACGAAAAAGCCAGTAACTCTCAGACCTGACGTCTGATTGACGCGCCGTCTGTGATGTTGAGTTCCTATTGATGATACGAAAATTTTGGGTACATCAAATACGGACTATGTGTTAGTTGATGTATCCGCCCCTCGGCTCGTGGAGAAGACCCTCCCGAACGAGCTTGTTGTGTGCGGGAACACTAGAGCAGGCTACGACTGCGACGACGATGACGACTGTGCAGAAATCCTCCGTGGATTCGACGGTGATGAATACAGCACTTAGCGATCCTATGTGGATCAGTGCTACTGATCCTTTGTGGGTCATATCATGTGTGGGTCAGTGCTCAGCGGTCTTGTGTGGGCCAGCGCCTACAGATCCATTGTGGGTCCGATCCTGTGTGGGTCATTGCGGGGTTTAGTTACCTATCGATCCATTGTGGGTCATTGCGGGGGTTAGTTACCTATCGATCCTGTGTGGGTAAGATCCTTTGTGGGTCATTGAAAGTGTTAGTACCTATCGATCCTTTGTGGGTCTGACGACTTAGATGAATCAGTGGATGTATCTGATCATCTCTACCGTCATATGAAGAAGTATAACTGTGTGAGATGAATCGTGACTTGCTTTACTATGTGGATTGTGTTGTGCTATCCTGTGTGGACGTGATCAAATTTGGGTTCAGATGTTGGAGTCGAACTGGAAGTGATGACTTAGGTATATATATATGGGCATATACCTAAGTAGAGTCAGATGTTACTTTGTGATTGTATCTTTCCTTTGTGGATTATCCTTTGTGGATTCTGGGAGACCTTTGGGGGCCTCGGGGTCCCTACTGAGTAGCTTATACTCACCCCTGCATGGACTATGTCCGCACTACGTTGTGTTGGTTGCAGACGATGGACAGCACTGATCGTGGTTGAGGTATGGGGAGCAGGTTGGTACCCAGAGGTGGATCACTGGGCGGGACGTAAACGGAGCAGACAGATGGACCCGAGGAGCTGTGGAGGCTATCTGTACCCACCCTTCAGGTGGGAATTCCAGTGGATGGCTCGAGGCTATGGATTTACTTTCAGTTGTTGTTTTCCCTTTCCAGTTGTACTTTACTTTCAGTTTGGGTTTGTATTCTGGCCCACTTACTTTTCCGTACATACTGTTGTACCCAATTTTTACTTAGTGTTTACTTCTTCTTGCAAGATCTGTGGTGTTTGTTTACTTTTCAAAGGCAATGAATTCCCTTTTTACCGGGATTTATGCCTTGTTGCTAGTCTCCAGCCCCTGGCCTATGGAAGGCGGGCTTGGGGTAGTCACGACACGGGCCCCGAGGATTGGTCGTGACATAAAATCCCAAATAAATCCTACAAATTCTGATTAAACAAGAACATGCTAGCTCAAATTTAATGTCAATCATGAGAGTACCATTATATAATAAATGATCCAAGCAATAAAACTATGTAACTATGTCCAATGTCCAATTTTCCATTGAAATACCAAGTTCCCATGAAATTAGCCACAATAAAAATCACCTAAAAATACAATAAAATCATACACCAATTGAATCATTCCTACATAAGACCCATATCATGTGTTGAATCATGTTCATATAATCTAACCCATCATTTAGTGGAGTTACAAATTTATCTTACAACTATATTAAAAATTTATAGACAGAATTAACCCATTAAGGCCATGTAGAATGCATCATTAACTCAAAATGGACTATGAAATCCATAGTACCACTAAATTAATATAATATTCAAGTCTGCATCAGCAATGTATCAATAATATGCATTCATGACCACATAAAACCCTTGAAAATTTCATGTTACCATGAAAAGTTACGGAACACATGCAACTCATTACAATGATGATATTTCTAAATTATGATTCTATTCTATTTTATATAATTTTTTTTACTTGTTATTATATATGATTAATGTGTTAAAAGTGTTGGGAATTTATTTCTAGGTTGTTTACTAAGTCCTTTCATATAAACCATAGGGGCTATGTTGAAATTTTTACCATGAAATCTATATGGTTGAGATGTGTCACCCCCTCTTAGTGTTTTAGTATTCTAGGGTTAATGATGATGGTTCCAAGACCTTAGTGGATGTTTTCATTAGATTGTTTATAGATCCATGTCTAGCACCTTGCCTTTATTATTAGGAATTTAGTTTTATAGTCTTCTATAATTCCATTATTGGCTTAAACATTTTAATTATTATTATTGGTTTTAGATATTAGATTTTGGTTTCCTATTGATTTATTTATTATTTATATGTATATTACTAGATGTGAATCTTGATGGCTAATATGTATATATTATAAAATCATACCCTGTGATTTGGTAATTGCATTGGAATTTATTTATCAAAATTGGTGTCCATGGGATGTCACCTAACTATATAGGAATTTTAATATTATTCAAGCCAATGCGTTGGTTATGGATGTTATAAATTTTATTAGTTTTGTATTGGTCATTATTTTCGATATAAGGTGTGGAGAAAAGATGATCGAAGACTTTATCTTTTTAGAAAAATGTTTTATGTATACAATAAATAAACCATGTGTTTTTATTGATGTAGTGATGAATTTAAATATTTTTTCAATACGGTGTGAATATACAAATGTCAACTTTGTATAAATGTGATTATTCTAATTTTTTTCTTACTGTTCAAATCATGGTCAAATTTCACTAGGGTAGTTCATGTTGTTAACAACATGTGAAGAAAATGTTTTGATGATGGTTATTAATAATAATTAGTTTAATGATGATTTGATAGGTATAGATTAATCATATATTTATGACCTTGGATGTTTGATCTTATTTTTAATTGATAAGTTGAGATGTTAAAAAGGGAAACTAAACTTTTTTTGGGTTAATATATTAGATGTAATTTGATTAATTTCCAAGTTCAGATTATTTTTCCTCTTTTATGTTATGAATAATCAAGCTGATACTATTGTTAAATCCTTTCCCAATTTTTTTTCCAACCACACATGTAACAAGGGTGAGTTCATCAACATCATTATGGGATCAAGGTAAACAACAAGGGAGATCGGGTATGAGAAACTCGAATGTTTTTAGAAGGTAAGATAAAACCTATTTAGAGTGAACGAGGCATGGTAAGTGTGAATAATGGTGATGGTTAGTACATAATGTCATTCCAGGGCATCAGTGGGTGTGGACCACACCATATATATAGTGTGTAGCATATCTGAGTGTCGACATTGGTTTCTACTAGAGAGATAGGAGCATAGATTTATATTAAGAAGACAGAATCCAAATAACGCTTTAATATTCTATCTATTATTGCACTAAACTATTAATCCAATAAAAATGATACGTAAAAATCCTTTTCTTTTTATCTGTTGAATAATGACCAGCCAATTGAATCTAGGTTCATATTCACACTGAAACTTACCCCGAGAATTATTCATGTGTTGATGTATTATTCCACTTCATCCTTAGATTTATCTGATCCAATAACAACATAGAGTATTATTTTATGTTATCATAAGGTTCCTAGGTAGAAAATATCATTTCTAGTGTAGTATTCATTCGGGATAGAGGAATCTTATGAACACTACATGAAGCATTCTACATAAAACTGGGAGCTCATTAGGTTGTGGTCTCTATTTATAAATAAGAGTATTTTATTTCAATTTGGATCAACAAGGTGATCTAAACACTATATATTCATTACGATACATCATTTCCATGAAATGTTTAATTCATAAATGATATAGTGTAGAATGTTTAATAAATTATCATCATCGTTGTGGTGGGTGTCCAAAAGGGATGACCATCTCTAAGAGACCCATTTAATGGGGGTTTTGATTCCTAAGGAAAACATGTATAATCTAGTGATGTCAAAATAAAACATATTGCATGAGTTGGTTACTACCAAGATAAATTTATGGGGATTTTTTAAATTCCTACTCATTTCTACAATAAATTTTTTGTCCTCTATATGGAGAAAACAATAGAAATTTTTGATCTATGTATAAACAGTAGAATATGAAAAATATGTTTTCTTCCCCATGGATGTTGGTCACCAAAACTAAATAATTTAATTTCATGTATTCCTCTTTTTTGTTCACATTATTAAGAAGTTATTCTTGAATGTTAGTAAGGATTTCCCACAAACAAATATGTATCAAAAAAATAGTTAAATTACATAGAAAAATTTAAAAAATTCTTATGTATTACCATCCAACTCAAGGATTCAGTTAAGGGCTTGTGGCCCTTGTGCAAAGCTACACTCTCTACTGTCTGTGCATCCTACTTGAATATTGTTTCTATAACTCATCATTTTCTAGTTTGATCTCTATTATCCATTCTCTTATCCAATTTGTTTTTTTAAACCTAGTGTGGACATATCCTTAAAATCATGTGTAGATGATTCTAAAAAAGGGATAATAAATGGGAATGAATTTTTATGTGGTGTCGGATAAAATACAACAAAAAACTAGTGGATAGGTATTCTCTCCATCTATTGAGGTTTATGAATTAAGAAGAAAAAATAATATATTTTAGTTTTTTTAGTGTGTTGTGCACATGGAGGGTGCAAAAAACGTGGATTTATAATTATAATATTTTTATTATTTGGTTTTTTTGAGGAAACAATTACGATTATTTTGAGGAAAAAAATTATTTCTTCAATTTTATGTTCAATAGATGTAACTAAATAGATGATATTAAAATTTGTTACCATTGTTGATTCATTGGTATGATGTGTTTTTTAAATTAATCATTTTATGGAAAATATTATCGAAATAGAATAAAATTTTATATTTTTTTCATTTAACACTATCCATAAAATGATTGGTGTACTTAATTTCATAAACATATGCACTAGATTATGGTTTTTCTAAAAAATTAAAACTAAAAATGCATGTTGTATAGATTATTGAAGATTCTGAAAAATCAAATATTATTATTCCCTCTATAGATGACGACTTTAATGGTGTGAATACTTTTTATAGGTTCTAATTCCATATGTGAAGGAATCAAAATTGGTATTCAAGTCCTAATGTTGTAGTTGATGGTATGAGGATTATGGAAAATATCCACACCTTCCACATGATATGTGTTGGAATAATATGACTGAGGATATTTTATAGTATTACTAAATGGGTTATAAATGTAATATATATAACATAATTGGAAAATAAAATTATATACCAGGAATACCTAGATAATATTGGTTATTAGATAGCTGTTGAAGATGGTTTCATGAAATTAAGATACAATTCATTACTTAGGATGAAAGATACTCAAAAAGGTACTTTGTATTATTTTAATGATTGGACTATTAGATATTGAGAAGTGATATTAGAAGATATTGATCCAAATACTTATAAATTATGTCACATGAGACTTTAACATAACAGATAGAAGGGATGGCATAGTTAAGTAATTAAAGGAGTTTTATAATGTTTGAATAATGTTAAATTGTATATTTGTGATAATTTTGTAGTGGATATGTTGATGAGAGTTAGTTTTGGAAATATAAACCATCACATGAAAGGACCACTTTACTACATCCATACCAGTTTCTGAGGACCATAAATGAATTATTTATTGGGTTGTGATCATTATTTGTTGGCACTTGTTGTATATTACTACGAAATATGTTTCTGTTTATTCCCTTAATGAAAAGTATTAAGTGTTTGGTGTCTTATATTAATGAAATATTTTTATTTTATATTATAAAAATTTTAAAATCAATAGGAATAATCAGATATTGGGTGATAATAAATGTTAGATCCATTCCTGATGGTTTTTCAGGTTGATGGTATTTTGGGGAAAATTGTAGTTCATAAAACACCATTGCAGAATGGAGTTGAAAATAGATGAACCGAACTATCATTGAAAATGATTGGTATGTTTTATCTATGTGAAGTTTGAATTAATCATTTTCAAAAAAATAATTGATTTATTCAACACACATTTTGATTCTGTTACCTACTTCCACTACAGATGAGAAAATTTTATTAGATTCATCGAAATGTGAGAACATTACTGATTATGAAAGACTTTGTATCATTGTATATACTTATTATATTTACATGTAATAATTTAATATGTATTTGAGTGTTAATAAAGCTTTATTTTTCAACTTTAGTGGTTGTGTATTGGAATTATAACTATTGTTTGCTGAAATGTATAAAATTGATTAGATTCAGGAAATGATATTTAATGAATTATTGAAAGTCGGGTCAAATGATTATATAAAAGAGATAGTTTAATTAGTTTAAATATAAGTTCAAAAATTACATAACCGATTGATTAGGAGAATAAATAGATAATGTGTGGTGTTCGTACAAATATCCTTACTGAGTAATAATTACCACTATAGAAGGATACACATCATAATGTGAGTATTTCCACTAGTAGAACACAAAGGACAACAAAGAGACCTCCCATGTATGAAGAAATGGTTTTTTATACTCTTTATATAGTTGAATATGATGTTATAGAAAAATATCAAGATGATTTGGATAGAAAATAAATGGATAACTAGAAGTTAGCTAGGGAATAATATATGAGTTTGGTATATTACAATCAAACATGAGATTTTTTTCCACCTATAATATATATAAAATATATAGGATTAAAATGGTTTTTTACTGTTAGGAAGATGACATAGGAAATAATAATATTAGGTATAAGGCTAGACATGTTTCAAAGGGATATTCATATGAAGAAGTGATATGATACAATGAGGTATTTTCACTTTTTATTTAAAATTAATCTATCTGGATTTTGTTAGCATTAGTTTCATAGTTTGATATAAAGTTATATCAACTTGTTGTCAACACATCATTTCATCATGGATAATTTAATGAAGTAATATAAATTACATATATTGATAGATATTTTATAACTAGACATGAGAAATCAGTATATATATTTGAAAAATTATTGTATGTCCGGAAATAATTCTGGATTGAGTGGTAGAAATGGATTCAATCATTTATGATAAATCCAAAATCTCTATAATGTCATTTTTATCCTCCCATTCCCTTTTTGAAAATTCATGATAACAAATTTATTGTCATTATTTTATATATTATTATATATTTATTACATGTAAATGAAAATTGGATATTAACAGGTATAAAGATTAGATTAGCTCATAGTTTGAGATGAAGTATATTTGATGTTTTTAGAATATAATTTTTATTGAGACCAGAATAGACCTGGATATGTGTGTTGTTACCCTCAATTATATAGAATATATTATGAAATTTCACTTGTTGATTATGATTGATGATAAATCCAAAATAGCCAACACCGAATTATCACTGCATTTCAAAATTAATGAATCATTTTCTCTGATGACATATGAAGTGAGGAAATATATGGAAAATATTCTATATGAATGCACTAAAATGATATGATGTATTATATGGTATGTATGGGGCCTGATATTTGACATGAAATGAGTATTATATGTCAGTATATACACGACCCTAGTAAACAATATTGGAAAATATAGAAATTGATGCTATAATTTATCAAAGGTACTATAGATATTGGTTTGATGTTTTTGAGAGTTATAAATGATTATAGATTTATTTTTAAATATACTGATTCAGATAATTCATAGGTCCATGGCAAATGATAATCTACTATTGGAAAATTTTGAGAATCATAGGAGGAAAAATGAGTTTAATATTTTATCTACATTCAATGATGAATTTATATACTATAGATAATGAGTTTATGGTTGTGAGATATGATTTCATGTAATCCATCTAGTTACATGTGATAATCAATGACTTGAGGAACACATAGTTTTTTTAATGTTTTTATGATTAACATATTACTATTTTTTTAATAATGAGTTATGTAACACCCCAACCCTAGTTACCAAGAGTCGGTGCATTATTACATAACATTGACATGATCACAAAAGATTAAGTCTCGAAGGGCCGATTAGTTTAGTAGCCTTGGAAACGCTAGATATATTCATAAGTCTTCCATTAAATCATAAATTAAAAAAACTACAACACATATTGTCTTCATAGACTGCACTCATATCCCCTCACACTATCTCTGCAGATCATTCATGTAATACTTCTTCACATCCTGGGAAAAATAAAACATTGAAAGGGGTGAGCTCAGATGCTCAGTAAGGATAACAATATAGAGAAAACTTTCATAAATAAAAATAAACATTTAAGGAAATTTATAACTAAAACAAAAGCCTTTTAAACATGAACTTCAGTATAATAGGGCAAAGATAAAATGAAATAATTCCATTTACTTATTCACATGGATATTCTACTAGTCGAATAATCACATGCCATATCAATAACTACTTTCATAATTATGGAATGAATAATGCCAGACTATCAAAACCACATAGTCAAGGCTTTGTGCCATGACTACAAATAAAATTTTGTCAAGGCCTTGTTCCAAGACACTAGATTGTCTCATGAGACCTACCGATGCATTGAGGAGCTATAGCGGGCTCCACCCATCACTTATTAGGTCCAATAATTTCCTCATATGAATAGGTTTAAACATAACATAATCATTATTATTAAAACTAGCATAAGAAATGTCAATACATTCTCTATAATCCATGAAAGGTATAAAAATAACACATCCACAATCCAACATATCACAAAACCTTCAATAAAATATTGATGTTTTGTATCATAATAATTCAACTTCAAATAAGCATAAAATCCATCAAAGGATGTTGACATAGATGAAATCAAAACTATTTAAGAGAAATATCTATTTTTTGAAATCATTTAAAAGTCCCATAATTATAAAAGAAAACATTTACTTTTAAATTATTCTCATAAACTTGTATGGGAAGCTTCAACAATTTTATAATGTCAAAAAATATCCGCACCCACTGTATAAGTTAAAAAAGCCATTCTAAACATAATTTTTTCAAAAAGGATAAAAGGACCTTGTTTGGAAAATGACAGAAAGATTCCTTTATAAACATATTATGAAAATTAAAACAACGGTATAAATTACATTAACCCATATTCTGTAAAACATAATGACTATTTTGAAATAAATTTTAACAAAACATGGATGTGGATTATAAAGAGGTCCTAATAGGTAATTACGTATAAACAACCTCGGATAAGGAAGAGATTGTGAAATAAACCCTTAACATGTACTTCTATTTTCTTGAGGGTAGGTTAATCACATCTATAATGGTGAAATAAGTGTTATTAAATTATACAATAATCATATATATTAATATGATATCATATATTATCTTTTAACATTGTTTTGTTAATAATATCTAATTATTATCGTCGTTTCGGGTCTTTTATATGTTTTGTTACAGAAGTTGTGTTTGTATGGATAGGTTGTATATTAATCATATCCATAATGATATCAAGTCCTTAATCATTACTTTTAATCATCAAATGAGAATTAGTCTTGAATGTATACGATGGGAATGAATCCCATCGCGTTCCTGGAGATAGTAGTCCGTACGTACGCTCGAGCGACAATATCATTCTTTAGATATTAAAATAATATATAATTGGTTGGTATAACATATATAACGAATCATTATCATGTTATATTTACTATGTACATCAATTACACATCATTATCAAACCCATCCAAATGATAATGGTTTGAATAACAATTACTCCATGACGTGGAGACGGTAAGTCGTACGTACGCACGTATGGTGACATGTCATTCAAAGGATGGATAGAATACTGAATATGGTTGTACCATATTTATAATAACATCACAGTATATAGAAGATTCTGGGATTATTTTTTTAGAAAGGAAATGACAAATAATGAAGAAGATGAAGATGAAAGGAACTTGAAAGGGGGTGGTGAAATCATTACCTCATCGTCAGGTTCTTCCTTTTGATTTTATCAAAAGGGCTCCTTAGGTTTGCATTCAGATCAAAATAAGGCCTCTATGGTGAAGGGAGGAATGATGAGAGGGTATTTGGGCAGAGGCTGGATGATCCAAGGGCTTGAGAGGTGTGGGTAATGGGGTAGAGGTGGGGGCCTTTTATAAGAGGAGAGGAGGGGCAGTATTGGAAAGTAATGAAATGATACTTTATTATGAAATGATTTTCGGATTGTAAGGTCCCACTATGATATATTAAAAGGATAAGGTTATAATGGTTATAAATCCACCCATCTTATAGGCATTAGACAACTGTATGTCTTATATTTTACCTTATTTTTCATTTTATTTAAATCGTTCATTAATGAGCTAGTCACTACATCATCATGGTGTCATAAATAAATTTATTTATTTAATGTCTAAAAATTATAAAAAAATACCATGATTTAGGAAATCCCTTTAGATTTCTAATGAATATTTATAGTCTAAGAGATCATTTATGTAGACAAAATTAAAATTGTTTTACTTAAGTGTTACATACTTTTGTTATATTTTCCTTTCCTTAAAAAATAATATAATAAAATTTCATTATCACACAAAAGTGATTCCATGGGATCCCTAAGTTGGCACAAGGCATACCATGGTCGGCCTTGACACAAAAAATAGAATCAAGACACTTTTTGGGGTCATTTTATATTATTATGATATTATTCCATTACCCTTAACTACCTGATTACTAATTAATCATGATAATTAAAGATAATTGTCGTCGGTCCTATTCATAATGTCCAAAAAAAGAGTCTTAATTACATAATTTGGACCTTCTTATTCCAAATATGGAATCCATTTTACCAAATTCTAAACACATAAATTGCAGTAAATAATTTAATAATTATTCCCCCTTTCAAAACAAATAGCATGTTTTTAAGAAACTATATCTATCAAAAGATTGACAACTGTTTATGTCCAATTTCAAATTGAAATTAATTCTAATGAACAAAATTGGAATAAATTGTGAAAATATATTCTAATTACACTTTAAAACCACACAATAGTATAATTTATCATGTTAAATTATTTTTATTAAAAAATTTGTTTTTCTGTATTGTTTTACTATTCATCGAAAATTGGAAGTTCTCAGAAAAAATACCAAAAATTAAACATAGGATAATTTTGATATTCCGAATCCAAAAAGGAAGACCATTTGAAATATAAAATTTATATAATTTCAAAAGTTGGGTATTACTATTCATAATGGCTACTTTGATTGGTCGTGGTGTGTTAGAATCTCAAAGTTGTGCACAATGTAAGCTATTACATTATTCAAAGGGAAACATATTGTGGAAGCTTGGGGCATTACATTTTCCCTCCTTCAAATAATTTAATCCTAGAAATTTCTAGAAAATTACTGTATAAAATGACACGGGTGGTTCTTTATCATAAGTTCTTCGGGTTCCCACGTTTCCTCTTCCATCTTATTGTTCCTCCATAGAACTTTTACTAGACGAGTCATCTGGTTTCTCAGCATTTGTTCTCTCGTATCAAGAATCCTGGAATGCTCTTCGTAATAAGACAGATCAGGTTCCACTTCTAATTCCTCATGGGTGAGTACATGCATTGGGTCAGGCATGTATTTTCTCAATAGTGATACGTGGAACACATCATGAACTTTGGAGAGACTTGGTGGCATTTCCCAATGGTAAGCTACGACCCCAATTCGTTCTAGAATTTCGAATGGTCCGATGTACCTGGGACTCAATTTTCCCTTCTTACCGAAACGTATAACACCCTTCCATGGAGATACCTTCTATAAAACGGGATCTCTTACCTGAAATTCCAAATCCTTCCTTCGGTTATCGGCATAGCTCTTCTTCCTACTTTGAGCTGCTTTGATGTGGGTTTGGATTACCTTCACCTTTTCCATCGTTTCCTCCACCAGTTCTGGGCCTATGAGTTTTCTATCACCAACATCATCCCAATAGGTTGGTGTGCAACATCTCTTTCTATATAACGCTTCATATGGTGCCATCCGAATACAATAATGGAAGCTTTTGTTATAGGAAAATTCTACCACAAACTCATCTTTCACTCAAAAATATAATAGAACTCAAAAATATTATATTTATCTTAATCGTACAAGGTTCCAAATATTAACACATACCATTTAGATTAGGGAAACTATTTTTAATAACCAGGGACTTCCTGTAGGCTATTGGTAGGTAATAAAGGCATGTCGCACTATTGTTGTGGGTTCGATTCCTACATCTTTTTCCGACGCGATGGGTTATCCCACCGACCTGCAGGTTTTCCTTTTCCGAAAACTATATTATTATAATATTCCAAAAATAATCTTCAGAAATGTTTAAACCTTAATCAATACTATCCAAAGTTCAACTTAATCCATTCCATCCTTTATATTTATCCAAAATACCTCTGTCCAAACTCTCTCTAAAAGGTCTCTAAATTCCAAAATCAATTGTAACATCAGATTTCCCAAACAAAGTAAAGCTTCTCTTATTGTCACATACTACAAATAAGATTACCTTCATCATATTAAAACCTTAATGAAAACAACATGTACTGCAGTACAATACTTATATATATCACATTATTCTTATAACTATAATGTAGTTCTTGAGTCCAGAAACACAAATACAACAATTATTCAACTTCATCTGTAGTAACAGCGTAAGCTTAGCCTCGCACCCTTGGCCTTTTTTGAGGTACGTTTCCTTGGAGGTAAGGGAATTCTTTGCATAATTCCCCATTTCTCTACAATTGTAGCATTCAATATTGACAACCTCTTTCTTTCCCTTGCAATCACGAGTCTGGTGACCTTTTTCTCCACATTTGTAACAAACTCCCATTCCTTTAAGGCAAGTAACGATGTGTTTCTTACCACAATTATCACATAATGGAAAATCATTCTTTCCCATTTTCCTTTTATCTGTCTCTTGCTCCATCGTTCTCTTCTTCTCTTGCTTTACATTATTGTCATAAGACTTAGAGAATTCATTTTCTGTCTTGATAGCACACAAGACAATATCTTCGTACGATGAGAAAGATTGTGATACTAAAGATCGACAGAGAAAGGGTTTTAACTAATCAATGAAACGACCAATATTACTTCTTGGTTTACCTATATAATTTGTATCATACCTCGCTAACCTTGTAAAGTTATACTCATACTTTCAAATATTCTCGTCCTCCTTTTGCCTCAGACTCAGAAATTGTGCTTCCGTATCCGCTCGATGGTCATGAGGAAAGTAATTTTCGAATAAAATCTCATTAAACAATCTCCATTACTTACTTTATACATCTTCGTATTCATTTGTATTTTGAATCAATGACCACCATTGATCAGCATCTCTAGTGAGGTGGTGAACTGCCATGATAACTTTTTTCATTTCACTACTCCCCAAGGCATGGAATATTTTCTCTAAGGAATTTCTACATTTCTTAGCTACTAATGGATTTGTTCTCCCATTGAATGTTGGTGGTTTTTTCCTCATGAAGCGATCTAACCTTGATCCCCCATGCTATGGATTTGAGTGATCCATACGGGAATGGTTATTATTCATAACCTGAGTGAGTTGTCCTAGTATGGTGATTAGCTGATCAGCACCAGTTGCATCACCAGCTCCACAATAATTATTTTGAGAAGGAGGTAAGTCCTTACATGGAGTGTGTGCATTGATACATTTTCCATTCCATTCCACTATGCACCATTTCTAAACAATGTCATAAATTAGATTATTTTATGAATCAAAATACATAATTCCATACTTGTAAAACACTTTACATAAATTGAACTATTTATGGATATAATCCATAATCATAAAAAAAATTATTTGAGGAATAATATACTCATAAACTCTTCATAATGGTTTTTAACGAAAATGATAATTATCCTATGAATATCCCTTGGGAGTGTCGTAACCAAGAGTGCAGCAATGCCCATTGTCGTGCACCATTTCGCGTTCGAGTCTAGCTCAAAGAGGTGTTTTCGGGTTTCACCCCTAGGTACATCTGTGCCAAAGACACCTCTACCTACTTGTATCCAGACATGGATGTATTGCTCGGAAAATACAAAAAATCTATAATTTACCAAAATTCTAGAATGTTCTTCTATACTAATCCACAAATTCTATCTTACGGCTATGTGCTCTAATCAGAGATTATCTAAATCTTGCTTCCATGGTTAGTACTAAACTACCTCTGATACCAATTGTAATGCCCCGACCCTAGTTACCCAGAGTTGGGGCATTATTAAATAACATTAGAATTATCATTAAAGATCATGTCTCGAAATACCGATTAGTTTAGTAGCCTTGGAAATTCTAGATATATTCATAAGTTTTACATAACTTCGTAAAGTGAAAAAAACTAAAACACATCTTATCTTCATATAACACACTTATATCCCCTCATACTATCCCTACGGGTCATTCATAAATAACTTCTTGAAATACTGGAAAAAATAAAACATTGAAATGGGTGAGATCAGATGCTCAGTAAGGATAACCATAAAGCATAAACTTTCATAAATAAACATAAACATTTAAGGAAATGTATAACTAAAACAAAATCCTTTTAAACTTGAACCTCAGTATAATAGGGTAAAGATAAAATGAAATAATGCCATTTACTTATTCACATGGATATTCTAATTGTCAAATAATCACATGGAATATCAATAACTAATTTCATAATGATGGAATGCATAATTCCAGACTATCATAACCACACAGTCAAGGCCTTATGACCAGACTACAAATATGATTTTTTCAAGGCCTTGTGCCAAGACACTAGTTTGTCTCTTGAGACCTACCGATGCATCAATGATCTATAGCGGGCTCCACCCGTCACTTATCAATTCCAATGCATTCCTCATATGAACAGCTTTTAAAAATAACCTATACATTCATATTAAAACTAGCTTACGAAATGTCAATTATTTCTCCATAAACCATGAATTGTATAAAAATAACACATCCATAGTCAAAAATATCACAAAACCTTAAATAAAATGTGGATGTTTTGTATCATAATAATTCAACCTCAAATAAGCTTAAAATCCATCAATGGATGTTGACATAGATGAAATCAAAAATATTTGAGACAAATATATCTTTTTTGAAATCATTTAAAAGTCACATAATTATAAAATATAACATTTACTTTGAAAATATTCTTATAAGCTTTTAAGGGAAGCTTCAGTGATTTTATAATGGCGGAAAATATCAGCACCCACTGTATAAGTTAAAAAAGACATTCTTACCTTAATTTTGTCAAAAAGGTTAAAAGGACCTTGTTTGGAAAACGACGGAAACATTCCTTTATAAACTTCTTATAAAAATTCAAACAAGGGTATAAATAACTTTAACCCATATTCTGTAAAATAGTATGAATGTTTTTAAATACATTTTTATGAAACTTACATTTGGATGATAAGGAGGTCCCCATAGATAATTACTTATAAACAACCTCAGATAATGAAGAGATTGTGAAATAAAGCTTTACCTTGTACTTTTCCTTTGTCGAGGGTAGGTTAACCTCCTGTATAATGGTGAAATAATTTTTATTAAATTATACATTAATCATATATATTAATATGATATCATGTATGATCTTTTAACATTGCTTTGTTAATAATATCTTAGTATTATCATCGTTTCGGGTCTTTTATATGTTTTGTTAAATAAGTCATGTGTGTTATAGATAGGTTGTATATTATTCATAACCAGAATGATATCAAGTTCTTAAACATTAAATTTAATCATCAAATGAGAATTAGTCTTGAATGGATATGATGGGAAATGAATCTCATCACTTTCGTGGAGACAACAGTCCGTATGTATGCACGAGCGATAATATCATTTATTTGATATTAAAATAATATATCATTGGACGATATATCATATATACAGAATCATTATCATTTTATATTTATTATTTAAATCAATTACACATCATTATCATACCCATCAAAATAATAATGTTTTGAATAACAATTATACCATGACGTAGAGACAGTAAGTCGTACATACACACTTATGGTGACATGTCCTTCAAAGGATGGATAGAATAGTGAATATGGTTGTACCATATATATAATAACATCACAGTATATAGAATATACTAGACTTATTATTTTATAAATTAAATAACAAATAAGGAAGTTGAAGAAGAAAGGAACTTGAAAGGGGTGGTGAAATCATTACCTCTTATTCGGGTTCTTCCTTTTGATTTGATCAAAAGGGCTCCTTAGGTTGGCTTTCTGATCAAACTAAGGCATCTAGGATAAATGGAGAAAAGTTTACCGGGTATTTGGGCAGAGGATGGACGATCCAAGGGCTTGAGTGGTGTGGGTATGGGGGTAGATGTGGGGGGATTTTATAAGAGGAGAGTAGGGGCACTCTTCGAAGGTCATGAAATGTTACTTTATTATGAAATGATTTTCGAGTTTTAAAGGTCCCACAATGATATATTTCAAGGATAAGGTGATAAGGGTCCCAAATCCACCCATACAAAAAGCTTTAGACAAGTTTAAGTCTTATATTATACCTTTTCTTCTCATTTTATTTAAATTCTTCATTAATGAGGTAATCACTGCATCATCATGGTGTCATAAATAAATTGATTTATTTAATGTCTAAAAATTATAAAAAAATTACCATGATGTAGAAAATCGTTTTATATTTCCAATTAATATTTATAGTATAATATATCATTTATGTAGACGAAATTGAAATTGTTTTACTTAGGTTTTACATACTTTTGTTATATTTTCCTTTCATTAAAAAATAAAATGATAAAAATGTCACTATCACACAAAAGTGATTCCATGGGGTCCCTACATTTTCACAAGGCATCCCATGGTCAACCATGAAACAACCAATAGCATTAGAAGATATGTTGGGGTCATTTTATATTATTATGATATTACTTCATTACCCTTAACTACCTTATTACTAATTAATCGTGATAATAAAATATAATTGTCATCATTACTATTCATAATGTCCAAAAACCAAAGAGTATTAATTACATAATTTGGACCTTCTGATTCCAAATATGGAATCCATTTTACCAAATTCTAAACACAGAAATTAAAGTAATTAATTTAAAAATTATTCCTGCTGTCAAAACAAATAGCATGTTTTTAAGAAACAATATCTATCAAAAGATTAAAAAATATTTATGTCCAATTTCAAAGTGAAATTAATTATAATGACCACCATTTAAATAAATGGTAATAAAATATTCTAATCATACATTAAAACCACTCAATATTATAATTTATCACAATAAATTATTTTGATTAAAAAATTTGTTTTTAAGTATTTTTTTTACTATTCATTGAACATTGGATGTTCTCAGAAAAATACCAAAAAGTCAACATGGGAAAATTTCGATATTCTAAATCAAAAAATGAAGTCCATTTAAAATATAGAATTTATATTATTTCAAAACATAGGTATTACTATTCATAACAACTACATTGATCGGTCGCGGTGTGTTAGAATATTGAAGTTGCGCACAATGCAAGCTATTGCATTATTCAAAGGGAAACGTACCGTGGAAGCTTGGGGTGTTACATTCTCCCCTCCTTCAAATAATTTCTTCCTAGAAATTTCGAGAAAATTACTGTATAAAATGACTCGGGTGGTTCTTCCTCATATGTTCTTCGGGGTCCTACGTTTCCTCTTCTATCTTATGGTTCCTCCATAGAACTTCTACCAGACGAGTCGTTCGGTTTCTCAGCACTTGTTCCCTCATATCAAGAATCCTGACAGGCTCATAGCAATAAGACAGATCAGGTACCAATTCTAATTCGACATAGGTTTGTACATGCATTGGTTCAGGAATGTATTTTCTCAATAGTGATACATGGAACACATCTTGAACTTTGGAGAGACTTGGTGGCATTGCCAAATGGTAAGCTAAGGCCCCAATTCGTTCTAGAATTTTGAATGGTCTGATGTACCTGGGACTCAATTTTCTCGTCTTATCGAAACATATAACACCCTTCAATGAGGATACCTTTAGGAAAACATGATCTCCTACCTGAAATTACAAATCCTTCCTTCTGTTATTAGCATAGCTCTTCTGTCTACTTTGAGCTGCTTTGATGTGGGTTTGGATTACCTTCACCTTTTCCATGGTTTCCTCCACCAGTTCTGGGCCTATGAGTTTTATTTCACCAACATCATCCAAACATGTTGGTGTGTGACATCTCTTTCCATATAACTCTTCATACGGGGCCATCCAAATACTTGAATGGAAGCTATTGTTATAGTAAAATTCTACCACAAACTCATTTTTCACTCAAAAAGATAATAGAACTCAAAAATATTATATTTATCCTAATAATACAAGGTTCCAAATATTAACACATACCATTTAGATTAAGAAAACTATTTTTTAATAACCAGGGACTTCCTGTAGGCTAGTGGTAGGTAATAAAGTTTTATCGCACTATGGTTGTGGGTTCGATTCCGGAAGCTTTGTCCGATGTGACAGGTAATCCCCCCGATCTGCATGTTGTCCTTTTCCTAAAACGATAGTACTATAATATTCAAAAAATAATATTCATAAATATTTTAACCGTAATCTATACTATACAAAGTTCAAGTTAATCCATTTCATCCTTTATATTTATCCAAAATACCTCTGTCCAGACTCTCTGTAAAAGGTCTCTAAATTCAAAAATCAATTGTAACATCAGATTTCCCAAAAAAAGTAAAGTTTCTATTATTGTCACATACTAAAAATCTGATTACCTTCATCACATTAAAACATTAATGAAAATAACAAGTACTCCAGTACAATCCTTATATATATCACATTATTCTTATAACCATAATGTAGTTCGTGAGTCCAAAAACACAAATACAAAAATTATTCAACTTCATCTGTAATAACAGTGTAAGCTTGGCCTTGCTCTCTTAGCCTTTTCTGAGGTAAGATTCCTTGGAGCTTAGGGAATTCATTTGCATAATTCCCCATTTCTCTACAATTGTAGCATTCAACATTGACAGCCTCTTTCTTTCTCTTGTAATCCCAAGTCTAGTGACCTTATTCTCCACATTTGTAACAAACTATCATTCCTTTTAGGCAAGTAGCAGGGTGTTTCTTACCACAATTATCACATAATGGAAAATCTGTCTTTCCCTTTTTTCCCTTTATCTGTCTTTTTCTCCACCATTCTCTTCTTCTTTTGCTTTACTTTGTTGTCATAAGACCTAGAGAATTCATTTTATGTCTTGATAGCACACGAGGCAATATCTTCGTGCGATGAGAAATATTGTGATACTAAAGATCAACGGAGAAATTGGATTAACCCATCAAAGAAACGATCAATCTTACTTCTTGGGATACTTTTATAATCTATAGAATGCCTCGCTAACCCTGTAATGTTAGACTCATACTTTGCAACATTCTCATCCTCTTTTTTCCTCAGACTCAGAAATTGTCTTTCCATATCCGCTTGATGGTCATGAGGAATGTATTTTTCTAAGAAAATCTCTCTAAACTCTCTCCATTCCATACATGATACTTATTCATATTCCTTTTTATTTTTAATAAATGGCCAACATTGATCAGAATCTCCAGTGAGGTGGTAAACTGACATGATAACTTTTTCCCTTTCACTACTCCCTAAGGCATGGAATATTTTTCTCTAAGGAAATTATCCATTACTCAGCTACTAAGGGATTTTTAATCCCGTTTAATGTTGGTGGTTTTTTCCTCATGATGTGATCTATCATTGATCCTCCACACTATAGATCTGGGTGCTCCATACGGGTAAGGTTATTATTCATAACATGAGTGAGTTGTCCAAGTATGGTGATTAACTGATCATAACCAATTGCATCACCAGCTCCACTATAATAATCTTGAGAAGGAGTGAAATCCCTACATGGAGTGCATGCATTGATACAGATTCCATTCATTCCACCAGGTTCCATTTCTAAACAATGTCATAAATTAGATTAGTTTATGGATCGAAATACATAATTCCATACTTGTAAAACACTTAACATAAATTGATCTATTTAATAATATAATCCATAATCATAAAAAAATGGTTTCTTTAAAGAAGTATATACTAAAAAACCGTTGATAATGGTTTGTAAAATAAATGAGAATTATCCTAAGCATATCCCCCAGGAGTGTCGTAACCAAGAGTTCAGCAAGGCCCATTGTCGTGCACCAGTTCCTGTTCAAGTATAGCTCAAAGCGGTGTTTTCAGGTTTTACCCCTAGGTACATCTGTGCCAGAGACACTTCTACCAGCTCGTATCCATACATGGATGTATTTCTCATAAAATACACAAAATCTATACTTTACCAAAATTCTAGGATGTTCTTCTATACTAATCCTCAAAGTCTATCTTAGGGCTATGTTCTCTAATCCGAGTTTTTCTAAATATTGCTTCCAATGTTAGTACTAAACTACCTCTGATACCAACTGCAATTCCCCAACCCCAGTTACCCAGAGTCGGTGAATTATTGAAAAAAATTGACATGATCACAAAAGATCATGTCTTGAAAGACTGATTAGTTTAGTAGCCTTGGAAACACTAGATATATTCAAAAGTATTCCATAACAACATAATGTGAAAACAACTACAACACATATTGTTTTCATAAACCAGACTCATACCCCCTCATACTATGCCTGCAGATCATTCATAAATAACCTCTTCACATCTAGGGAAAAATAAAAAATTGAAATGGGTGAGCTCAGATTCTCAGCAAGGATAATAATATAGCAAAAACTTTCATAAATAAAAATAAACATTTAAGGCAATGTATAACTAAAACAGAAGCCTTCTAAACATAAACTTCAGTAAAATTGGGCAATGATAAAATGAAATAATTCCATTTACTTATTCACATGGATATTCTAATAGTCGAATAATCACATGCAATATCAATAACTACTTTCATAATGATGGAATTCATAATGCCAGACTATCATAACCACATTGTCAAGGCCTTGTTCCAAGACTACAAATAAGATTTTTTAAAGGCCTTATTCCTAGAAAATAGTTTGTCTCATGAGACCTACCGATGTATCGAGGAGATATAGTGGGCTCCACCAGTCACTTATTAAGTCCAACACATTCCTCATATGAACAGGTTTAAACTTAACATAACCATTCATATTAAAACAAGAATAAGAAATTTCAATACTTTCTCCATAAAACATGAATTGTATAAAAATAACACATCCACAGCAAATCATATCACAAAACCTTCAATACAATATGGATGTTTTGTATTATAATAATTCAACTTCAAATATGCTTAAAATCCATCAACAGATGTTGACATAGATGAAATCAAAACTATTTGAGAGAAATATTTCTTTTTTATAACCATTTAAAAGTCATATAATTATAAAAGATAACATTTACTTTGAAAATATTCTTATAAGATTTTAAAGGAAGCTTAAGTGATTTTATAATGGTGGAAAATATTTTCACCCTCCGTATAAGTTAAAAAAGTCATTATTACCTTAATTTTGTCAAAAAGGTTAAAAGGACCTTGTTTGGAAGACAACGAAAATATTCCTTTATAAACATCTTATAAAAAGTCAAAAAATGGTATAAATGAATTTAACCCATATTCTGTAAAATAGTATGAATGTTTTGAAATTCATTTTAATGAAACATGGTTGTGGATGATAAAGAGGTTCAAGTAGATAATTACGTATAAACAACCTCAGATAATGAGGAGATTGTGAAATAAACCCATACCTTGTACTTTTCCTTGGATAAGGGTAGGTTTTCCTCCTATATAATGGTGAAATAATTTTTATTAAATTATACAAGAATCATATATATTAATCTGATATCATATATGATATTTTAACATTGCTTTATTAAAAATATCTTAGTATTATCGTCGTTTCGGGTCTTTTATATGTGTTGTTACATAAGTCATGTTTTTTTATGGATAGGTTGGATATTATTCATATCCAAAATGATATCAAGTCCTTCAACATTACATTTAATCATCAAATGAGAATTAGTCTTGAATTGATATGATGGAGAATGAATATCATCGTGTTCATGGAGACAGTAGCCCGTACGTACGCACGAGCAACAATATAATTCTTTTGATATTAAAATAATATATAATTGGATGGTATATCATATATACAGAATCATTATCACGGTATATTTATTATTTACATCAATTACACATCATTATCATACCCATCCAAATAATAATGTCTTGAATAACAATTACACCATAACGTAGAGACGGCAAGCCGGACGTATACACGTATGGTGACATGTCATTCAAAGGATGGATAGAATACTAAATATTGTTATACCATATTTATAATAACATCACAATATATAGATGATAATGGAGTTATTATGTTAGAAAGTAAATAACAATGAAAGAAGAAGTTGAAGAAGAAAGGAACTTGAAAGGGGGTGGTGAAATCATTACCTCTCCTTCGGGTTCTTCTTTTTGATTTGATCAAAAGGGCTCTATAGGTTGGATTTCAGATCAAAATAAGTCCTATAAGGTGAATGGAGGAAAGTTGAACAGGTATTTGGGTAGAGGTTGGATGATCCAAGGGCTTGAGATGTGTGGGTATGCGGGTAGAGGTGGGGGGCCTTTTACAAGAGGAGAGGAGGGGAACTCTTGGAAAGTCAGGAAATGTTACTTTATTATGAAATGATTTTATGGTTTTAAAGGTCTCAAAATTATATATTTCTAGGATAAGGTGACAGGGGTTAGAAATCCACCCATCCAATAGGCATTATACAAGTTTACGTATTAGATTTTACCTTATCTTTTCATTTTATTTAAATCGTTCATTAATGAAGTAATCACTTCATCATCATGGTGTCATAAATAAATTTATTTATTTAATGTCTAAAAATCATAAAAAAAATACCATGATGTAAGAAATATTATTATCATTAAAATGACCATATATAGTCTAATATATCATTTATTTAGACAAATCTTAAATTGTTTTACAGAGGTGTTACACACTTTTGTTATATATTCCTTTCTTTAAACAATAAAATGATAAAATGTCACTATCACACAAAAGTGATTCTATGGGGTCCCTAAGTTCTCACAAGGCATACCATGGTCAGCCACGACACAACCAATAGCATTAGGACACTTTTTAGGGTCATTTTATATTATTATGATATTATTTCATTACCCTTCACTATCTGATTACTAATTAATCATGATAATTAAAGATAATTGTCGTCATTACTATTCATAATGTGCAAAAACAAAAAATCTTAATTAAATAATTTGGACCTTATGATTCCAAATATGGAATCCATTTTACCAATTTTGAAACACAGAAATTGCAGTAATTAATTTAAAAATTGTTCCCGCTATCAAAACAAATAACGTGTTTTTAAGAAACAATATCTATCAAAAGACTGAAAATTGTTTATGTCCAATTTCAAAGTGAAATTAATTCTAATGACCACCATTGGACTAAATAGTAAAAAATATATTCTAATTATACTTTTATACCACTCAATAGTATAATTTATCACTATAAATTATTTTGATTAAAAAAGTTGTTTATAAGTATTTTGTTTACTATTCATTGAAAATTGGAAGTTCCCAGAAAAATACAAAAAATTCAACATAATATAATTTAGATATTTTGAATCCAAAATTTAATTCCATTTGAAATATAAAATTTATATAATTTCAAAAAGTGTGTATTATTATTCGTAATTTCTACTTTGTTTGGTCGCGGTGTGTTAGAATCTCAAAGTTGCGCAAAATGCAAGGTATTGCATTATTCAAAGGAAAACGTACCATGGAATCATGGGGTGTTACAAGGTCCATCATAGTCAACCTAGAAATATCGATTTAAAATTCAATTTCATTGATGATATTATCAAGGGTAAATGTATCTCACTCCAAAATATCATGAATGTGGAGAAACCATCAAACATGTTGATGAAGGAAGTTATAGGGATCAAATTCTGACACTGTTTAGACTTGATTACCATCTATCTTACATTTGATTACAATATTAATTTGTAAGGGAAAATAGAAATAACTATTTGAGAAACAACCTGATGATATAATTTTTAAGGTGGATATTTGTTTATGTTGACTAAAATATCAATCCATTTGCGGTGGGTGATGGTCAGGGATGACCAGATGTGAGAAACCAATTATAGGAGTTTGGCTTGACCCAAAAAACCTACAGAATCTAGTTTAATGAAGTTAAACCCACAAATAGAGGTGGTTTTTACATAGAGACAATAGTATAAGCATTGAAATATAATCCTTAACTCTGCTAAAAATTTGGGTGAACCAATATGATAATTGATAGGGGAAATATTTAATGCCTATATATTATATTTAGAATAATGAAAATCCACTACCTTCCCCATGCATATATTTCACCTTGACAGAACATTTTTAATAGTTTAGTATTCCTTCTACTTTTCCCCTTCTTGAGTATATAATTTTGAGCCTCACTGAGGATCAATATAATAGACAATACATATGTAAATTCTTTTTGTGTAATAATGATGTTTTTTTCATGTTATAGTGTATGGTGACATAGTTTCCAATGAAAATTTAATTCAATGTACATATATCTGAGTTCATGCACATAGGATATGTGTAATAGTTGAGTAATTTGGTTAATCTTTATTATAAATACTCATCATTATAAACATTTTTTAAGAGGTGAAAGTTCATTCATAGAGGGAACTTGAAATAGATCCTCAAGGGAGCTCTATATTTATGATATGAGTCTATGTTATAATGATATGTTCCCACCTTAAAAACAACATGATGGTTGATTTTTTCTGATAGATATTATTATTGTAATAATATCTAATTGTGTTTCATGATAAATTTGAATCCATGTATTAAATCATACCTAAATATATAGTGTTTATCCAATAGAATAAGTGCATCATTATAAATAATTTTCATATAAGTAACCTTAAATAGATAATAATGAGTTCCACACAAATAATTCTCACTTATGTGAATCAATAAGTGAAAAAAGGTTCCATGTAGTCCTATAATAAAAAATTATTTAAGACTTAGTTTGTAATGCAAGTAGTGGATTTCATGAAGTAAAAGATTGTTCATTCTTAAACATTATCATGAATGTATGAATATATTATGGGTATTTATTGTGTATGTGTAATGAGTAATTATGTGATTTTGGGTTTCAAGAAGCTATTATAAAGTATGTGTGAGAAATTTATATGAATAATGTTGAATAAGTACCTCCAATAATATTTTCATGTAATCATAAATGGTGAGGTGTGCTATTTTGTGTTGTCCATTTTTGAAAATATATATTCAATTCCCATGATATCAAATTTATTCAGATATATGATTTGATTCGAATGTGAATAATACATTATTTAATGTGTACTATGTTTTGTAGTAAGCTTTTCACAGAAGTTTAGATAACATTGATTTTATTTTTCTGAAAAATACCATTGAGTTTCAGATGGTAAGAATTGATAGTAGTAAAAAAAATATGTGTTTCTAAGTTTACATGAAGTAGAATAGAAACAAAATACACACTAAATCAGTAGGAAAACCTAGATAAATACCTATTCACATACGATTATAAATACCATTGTATCATTTTTCGCATACTAGTTTGAAAACCCAGTGATTTTAGTGAGATAAATCAACTGGAATTCATATGAATAAAAGAAATTGGATGGTTGGAATCTTGAATATCCCTTCAAAAGACAACCATTTGTAATCTTTATTGATTAGGAAGTAATATAGTTTTTGTGACAATAAATTCAAGGAATTTTATTCTTTTTACTTCAGATTACTTGTGGATAATCTTATTCTTGAATCATCCCAAAAAAATCAAGGCCATAGTCACCCACATCAGGGGCCATTATTTTAAATATAATATGTGTTTTGATTCATTTAAATTGTATCATGCATGTGGTATAGTTTTTTCTCTTTATAGGGAGATTATATTCATCATATAAAGTGTATATGTATGAATTACAATGGGGGTAAACGTGAAATATAATAAATTGGTAATACTTTTGTACACAAGATAAACCCCTCTAAATGTACTTATGTGACTATAGGGAACATAATCATATTTATGTTGAAATTTTCATTCACAGTAAATATTAGGTAAAAAAATTCTTCTTAACTCTTAGGATTATCTTTACCCTATCAACATGGGTATTGTTTATGAGTGTCATGTATAACGCATTAGATTAGATACATACAACTATGACTATATTATTAAAGTGATATTTATATAATTATTCATCTATAATTGCTAACATGATTACCTTGAATGCTAGAAATGGTTGGTTCTTCTTGTGGATGAAATTGAGAGTTCGTAATACATGTTTTCTGAATAGGTTCAATATGATTTTGATTAGTTCCTTGTTAAAATCCATTCTATCATTGAGTTCTATTATGAATTTACTATGTTTTAATTATTTTAATGATTGTGAAACTAGTGATCCATTTGAAATAAAATATCTAATGATTTTTACTTGAATTAATTGGAAATATTTTAATATGAATCTATGAAAATTTAGTAATCTATTAACAATTATTGAATGAGTTGTCAACAGACTAATTACATGATTTCCATCATTATTTTTTAATGTTTATTTCCATGTTTATAATATGGAAAACTATTGAACATTATTAACTACTTTATTATCCAAAAATTTTATGGTTTTCAGGTCAGACATTTATTTGTATTAAATTTAATTATTTATAAATAATATTCATTATTAATTTAATTAGTCAAAAAAATTCTTTAATTTTGGTTATTTTTTTATTTTAAAAATCCCTAAACAATTAAATGTTCTTTTTATTTCTATTTTTTCATAGTTTTTGAGGAATGTGTTTTATACTTAGTAGAATAACATGATATATTTTCTTATATAAAGATGGATAACCTATGTTAATTATTAATCTATTTTGTAATTCATATTATTTTTAATGATATGTGTTATGATATAAATATAAAATGAACATAATATTAATTTTTTCAATTTAATATTTTCATTAGTTTATAATTCTGGATTGGTAATATAATTTTTTGAACATTATAAATAACTCTGAAATATTAATGAATTAAATATGTTTGTGAATAATGTGTCAAGTTAAATTGTTTAACTTTTGGTTTGACATAATTGCACATGGTTAATATTTATAGCACATAATTTAGCATTTCATTGTCATCAACTAGTTTATTAATCAATGGTGGAAAAGAAAATTAGTAACCATTTCATTTATCTAAAATGATCGATAAATATTTTTTCAATTATACCGTCATTGTGGTTGGTTGCGCCCAAATTTACCCTACTAGTAAAATCGGTCGTTGAAGTACAAGTAGGGATCGAATCCACACGGACCGAAGAAGAAACATTGAGACACTATGATTTGTTGATGGATTGGCTATGAAGTGGCCAACTTTGAGGTAGATTTTAATTGGAGAACTAAAGATATAATTTAAATAACATATAATAAAAAATGATGTGAACTAAACAATTATTGATGGTGGGTTGATCTTAGGGTTTTTTTGGGGTGGATTTGATGAATTTCTTTTCTTAGAAAATTTCATGTCATTAATTCAAGACATATCCAAACAATGAGATAATTCATCCAAATCATTCACCAATTTAATCCCTACACAATTCCAAGGCCAATCACCAATTAACTTTGAGGATCAATTTAATGAGCTTTCAAAGGAAATAGATCGTACTAGCACTCAAAATGTGTCATCGTTAAAGTTGGCAAAGATGAGAAAGAATGTAACTCATCAAATAGAAATCCTAAAATAACGAATAGATTTAAATATTAAGTACATTAAATAACATTCAATCCCTGACCTTGATACTCCCTTGGATCAACCCTTAAGAGGTTATCCCTCCATAGATGCTATTATACCAATCGAAGTGGGATGTAGACTTATGGGGGTGGAATTGAAGAAGAAGAAAATTATTAAAAGAACGAACACTCCACCGTTGTGTGATTGAAATCACAAGTGCTGGTGTGAATAATTTCACACCCTGATTCAACCGTATCAACGGGTAAAGAAAAGGAAAATAAAAAATGAAGAATAATAAATTTTATTAAAATACTGAACATGAATGAAAAACATACATTAGAGAAATTGATGATGTCATTGCAAAACAGAAGCGGGAAATTACAATTGAAAGGAAAAAACATGGATTCAAAGAAAAATGTTATATGATAATTCCCTTCACCAAAATCTCCTTATATAGGCATATTATGAGCCTTAGGTCCACCCCCCCCCCCCACAATCAATTCACCCCAACAATTAATAGAGTCAAAACAAGGGTGAATAATCAAAAGGAAATTGACGTTTCGAAGTTGACTCGGAAAACTGTCCAGATTCGTCCACCATTTTAACATTTGAATCATTAATTGATGGAGGCTTAAGCATGAGTGTTCGTAGAAGACAAATATCTTAGTCCATGTCTCCTCTATACGATGTAAAAATTCCATGATATATTTGTCTCAGCCATTTGGATGTTATGGTCAAAATGGTGGGGCAACTTTATGTGCATTAATGTCGGGTCCACCGTTTAAATCTCAGCTTCAGATCCCTTTATCATCATGAAAACTTCGGAATTAGCTCCGGACACAGTTGAATAAAATGATACACATATTTTTATCTTTCTACTGTATAAATTTGAGCGACATTGGTCTTGTTTTGGGATCCCCACATTTGTTTGATGGGCCTTAGGCCCATTATGCTTTCTCCAGCAAGTTTCTGCATTCCGGCGCAAAATTATCCATATTCCCTTGGGATTCATCCATCGGACCTAAAAGATAAAATGTTCCAAAAAAAGTGATCAATCATATCCCAAAATTTAAAATTCAGTAAATTAATATAATGTTGTACACAAAGAAATGAATGTTTGGGCCCAAATTTTCATTTTAAACAAGAATTGCATTTTAGATGAGAAATGAAGTTCTATTTATGTAATGAACTAAAAACAATGTTTATGGACTTTGGAAAAATTAATTTAAATATATTAACAATGAATATTAGCCACTTTCAGTGACTAATCACACCCCCCAACTTGAGTTTTTCAGGTCCCGAGCAAAATAAATTACAAATATGAAATTCAAATCCTGTTTTCCAAAAACATTTTAATACACATTGCTCAACCAAATACTTCATACCAAAAAATATTATAAAACCCATAAAAATAAATTAAAACACTATAGGTCCATAAGCATATACCAAGCCCAATCCCATTTCATTGTTCAAATTCATCGCCACATTTCATCCAATTCCAATTAAACATGATAAAGTGTTGTGCATCATAAAATATATGGGGCCCATTTTATTGTTCAATGGGAAAAAATGGAAGCGCTAGGTGGGAATCACATTAAACCTTAAGATGAGTATCCATTTTTTTTATTTTTTTTTATTTTTTTTGTTTTAACAACAATAGATATGAAAAGACTAACTCTGGGAAAGACAACTTTGGAGTCGCGATCCCCACGTGCCGGACGCCACACATATTGTCAATTCCATTCTCTACAATAGAGATATAAAGCCTAACTCTGGGCAAGACAACTATAGAGTCACGATCCCCATGTTCCGGACGCCACAAATTTGGACAAAACATTTCTCTATGTGGTAATTATTTTTTTTGTAATTTTTTTTTGGATACTCAAATTAAACTAAAAGTGACCCCAGAACCCTATGATATAATTAAAGGGACCCATGAACTCAAATTTACACCCACAATCCAGTAGACGTGCATTGTGGAAATTTTACTAAGAGGGTGAAAATGTAAACTTTGAAAAATCACATCGGACAACCAGACTTTCCAAAAACTATGCTCATGAACATAAACTTGCATTAAAATCAGAATCAAGGCATGAAAAATTATTTGATATCCAATTTAAGAGTTTGCAATGTGTGTTATCATGTTCAAGGTGAATGGAATTTTTATTTCCTTGTATGTTCTTATTAAAAAAATCATTTTTTATTTCATCTCCCCCTAAATAGAATAACACTATTCCCAGTGTTTAAAGAGAAGAAAATTTAGAAGGGGGTAGGAGAGGAGTTCAAAGAAGAAATTTAAAAATGATAATCATGGAATGAAGTCACTTGGTGGTTGATGAAGAAATCACATGCCAATGTCTCCCTTCAATCCTGGGTTTGAGTCTCAGTGGCTTTGATGGTGGTGAATGGATTTTCCTAATGACTTACGACATGTCCTTTTATTTTTTTAACCTATAAAAACATAAAACAAAAAAATAAACTGATGATACATTGACTTCTTTTTAGATTTCTGGGTAAGGTATTATTCAGAGATCACGCCACGTGACACAGATGAATATGGCGCTCCCCTTTCATACTCATCCTTACTCATAAAAGAAGAAAAGGTCAACAACTTATGGTAATTTATTATATGAAAAATAAAATGATTCAAAATGATTGGAAACATGAAAACCATGGGTTGCCTCCCATGCAATGCTTTTTTTAATGTCGTTGGCTCGACTTATACCCCCCCAACTTATCCAATTCCAACTTTCAACATTTTTAGGACCCCATTTTTGTCCACTTCAACTTGATTAAGATTGATTTTTTTAGAATTTGATTCACGTGAAATCCCATGGTCAATAATGAGTGTGGAAGTCCAAGGAAATTTGGTAATGGTTGATTCAGTTGAATTTCTAGTCTTTCCTAAGACCTCAATGACCATTCTAAAATTATTGGTTTCTTGAGAAGAATGAACTAAAAATACAATGTTTTTCTTATCTCTTATAGTGGGATTCTTGAGTTCGGAAGAAAGTAAAATAATTTTGAGCTCGGTTTCATTGAAATTTCCTAAAGGAGATTGAAAAATTAAATAAAAATCAGTTTCTTCTCCAAAACATTTAGAAATAATTGGTTAATTTTGAGAATAAGATTCATCCTGAAAATTATCCAGTTGAATATCAGAAGTGTGTATGGGATCAATGTTTGGTATTTCACCCAATTTTTTAGTGATTAGTGTTTCTGAAAAATCATTAATGGAGTTATATTCAGGAAACTAAATCCATGATGTCAAATTTTCCTCTTTTGAATCCAAAAAATCAATTTCCTCCTGATTAAAGACCCTTTAAAAACTCCTTGATCCTCTCCAATTATCCCAAATCCTAAGTTTGGTTCTTCAATAAAGGCATGAGGGGTTTTTGTGTTACATGATTGTTCTATCAATATTGACTAAGGGATGGTTTGAGTGGGAATGGGGTCCACAAAAGTTTTAATGATTTGTAGTTCTTGTCTAAAACTTGATACCTATGAATTCATTTTTTCCATTTGTTCACACAATTTATGAAGATTTGTTTTAGGATTAGGATTGATAGATGTTTCGACATCATGGAATTCCTCATTATTCATATTTTGAATCATTCTTGATAGGTATGGAAATTGATCTTTTAAACCTTCATCATTACAAATTTCGTTCAGGTTATCAGGTGTGGGGTATTCATTCAAAGGATGATTAAAAAAGGTTGGTGATTCCCAATGTGGATTTTCAAACTGATTCCATCCTAAGTTTGTGATGGGATATTGTCGATTATATTCCATTGTATTTATTTGAAAATTTGGAATCGTGGTTTTCGGGGGTCAAAAAAATATTGAAAGGGGAAAAGACAAGAGAAATGGGGATGAGAAAATAGAAATGAGGGAGAATAGAAACATATTCTAAGGTGACTGACTTGGTCCCCGGCAACGGCGCCTAAATTTAGTTGTGCCCAAAATTACCCTACTGGTAAAAGTGGTCGTTGAAGTACAAGTAGGGATCGAATAGTCATGGACCGAAGAAGAAACCTTGAGACACTATGATTTGTTGATGGATTGGCTATGAAGTGGCCAACTTTGAGGTAGATTTTAATTGGAGAACTAAAGATATAATTGAAACAAAATATAATAAAAAATGATGTGAACTAAATAATTATTGATGGTGGGTTGATCTTATGGTTTTTCTTGGGGTGGATTGGATGAATTTCTTTTCTTAGAAAATTTCATGTCATTAATTCAAGACATATCCAAACAATGAGATAATTCATCCAAATCCTTCACCAATTTAATCCCTACAAAATTCTAAGGCCAATCACCAATTCACTTTTAGGATCACTTTAATGATAACTCAAAGGAAATAGATCGTACTAGCACTCAAAATGTGTCATCGTTAGAGTTGGAATAGATGAGAAAGAATGTAACTCATCAAATGGAAATCCTAAAATAACGAATAGATTTAAATATTAAGTACATTAAATAACATTCAATCCCTGACCTTGATACTCCCTTGGATCAAACCTTAAGAGGTTATCCCTCTATTGATGTTATTCTACCAATGTAAGTGGGATGTAGACTTATGGGGGTGGAATTGAAGAAGAAGAAATTTATTAAAAGAATGAACACCCCACCATTGTGTGATTGAAATCACTAGTGCTGGTGCGAATAATTTCACACCCTGATTCAACGGTATCAACGTGTAAAGAAAAGGAAAATAAAAAATCAAGAAATATAAATTTTATTAAAATACTGAACGTGAATGAAAAACATACATTAGAGAAATTGACGATGTCATTACAAAACGAAAGCGGGAAATTACAATTGAAAGGAAAAAACAGGGATACAAAGAAAAATGTTAGATGATAATTCCCTTCACCACCATATCCTTATATAGGCATATTAGGAGCCTTAGGTTCACACTCCCACAATAAATTTACCCCCCAATAATTAATATAGTCAAAACAAGGGTGAATAATCAAAAGGAAATTGACGTTTTGATGTTGACCCGGAAAACTGTCCAGATTCATCCACCATTTTGATGTTCGAATCATAATTTATGGAGGCTGAATCATGAGAGTTTGTAGAAGACAAATATCTTCGTCCATGTCTCCTATATCTGATGTAAAACCTTCAGGACATCTGGCTTAGCCGTTTGGACGTTATGGTCGAACTGGTGGGACGACTTTATGTGCATTAATGTCAGGTCCACCATTTAAATCTCAGCTTCAGATCCATTTATCGTCATGAAAACATCAGAATTAGCTCTGGACACAGTTGAATAAAATGATCTTTATATTTTTATATTTCTACTGTATAAATTTGAGCTTCATTGGTCTTTTTTTGGGAGCCCCACATTTGGTTGATGGGCCTTAGGCCCATTATGCTTTCTCCAGCAAGTTTCTGCATTCGGGCACAAAATTATCCATCTTCCCTTGGGATTCATCCATCGGAACTAAATATAAAATGTTCCAAACAAAGTGATCAATCATATCCTAAAATTTAAAATTTAGAAAATGAATATAATTTTGTACACAAAGAAATGAATGATTGGGACCAAATTTTCATTTTAAACAAGATTTGCATTTTAGATGAGAAATGATGTTCAATTTATGTAATGCACTAAAAACAATGTTTATGGACTTTGGAACTATTAATTTAAATATATTAAAAATGAATATTATCAAATTTCAGTGACTAATCAATGGTTGAATGATATTGACACTGGTGATTATATGATCTATTTTGAGGAGCCATGGTTTGATGAAAAATGTATTTTAAAAGTAATGAATGCCACTGACATATTTGTTTTTACAAATCATTTCCTCGTTTTAAAAAATGTTTTACAAGAGGAATAATTTTAATTTTTTTGGAAAACTCTCATGTATGGGTTTGATAAAAGAAATAAAATGAATTTTTTAAAAATGTTCATTAGGAGAAAGAATTTCAAAAAGGATACAATTTATCACTTTTAAATATTACATTATCTAGATTTAAATTGAGTTTTTATAATGTTCGTACTATTTTTTTCAATATTTTAATGAAAAAATATAAAGAGATTTTCATATATTTTTTACTAGATTCCATATTATATATTGGATTATTTAAATTGGTTTTTATAGAAGTGGATTTTTATATGAACTCTAGAATTTTGCATATGTTTTTTAGGAAACGTTTGTATGTTTTGAAATGTAGTGGAAAACCCTTATAAAAACATATTGGAAGAGTAGTATTTTTTTACTATGATTGGGGATGTGGTTCGTGGATATTTTATTGGGGGGCTAATGTTATGTTTGTGATGTCATCCTTCTTCGGTATGTTATGCTCATTATGATTGTTATACTTCAACTGTATTAAAATTATTTCACTTGTTTTATTTGTTATGATTTCATGTTCTTAAAATTAATGTGTTGATTGTAAATATTATTTGATCGATCTAAAACAATAAATCGATATAGTGTTTCATATAGAAATGATGTCTCATAGGGGTCACATCAAGTCATCTCATGAGTATCAGGATACTTTGAAATACATAATGGTCACCTTGCTCAATTACCACTAACATGGTCTAGATTTTATTGAATTCTATATCTTAAGAGTGTATTTATTGTTATATGAGGAGTTTAGTTATTTCTATTATTCAATAAAATATTAATTTTTTTTAAGAGTCACCCTTACACCTTATGAATTTTTTATTTATATTTTTCAATGGAATAAAAGATGAAACTAGAAGGATAAATGTATTCATTGGTGGAGTTTATAAATATATCTCACATGTCACCAACTAAAATATGTTGACTATGAGTTTAGTATATTGAATTTAGAAATAATGTTAAACCTCCTTTTCAAGAACCAACATATGTTGAATTTCCTGATTTTGTGTCGTTCACTGAGACTAGTTTTAGGATGGGTAACCCATATAGAATGTATCTAAAATAAGGATTATTAAATGTTCATGTATTTATCTTTATCAATAAGTGAGTTATTTTTTAGATACCACAATGAATCTAACCCATTGTGATTTATAGGTTATCCCTAGTACCTTCTTCATGTCTCCTCATTTATAATCCCCCTTAGGACTATTCCAATTAGGTCTAACAATTCATTGTAAATTGGGTAATTGATATACTATCTCAAAATTCATTAATCAATTAGTTAAGGTATTTTTTCATCATTGGTCATTTATGGGATAAATCACTTTCATGAACATGGTTTATTCAATCCTGGATGATGTCATATTTTTCTATTGGCATGTTCTCATTCCTAATTTGGGTGACAACTTCTTATGAATTTTAGCTAAGAATTTTAAATAATATTAATATTTAGTGAAACAATACATTTAGGGATCCATTAATGGTGGGAAGTGGATTGGAATTCTGTATTATGATCCAGTATCTGATCATGGTTCCATCTTATATATGGATAGTACCAAGAAGATTTTCCATTTTAATATTTGGATTTAAATCATTTTAGTGGATACTAAAAAACAAAAAATGGATTTTTTTGACTGGTAAATTATATTTAGGGCAGTTAGGATGAATTATCATATGTTTTGGCTCAAAAACATAATTATAACCATGTTATCAACATGGTGGTTGTTGGGAAACTCGTTGATTAAATTCTATTCATTAATATAATTGGATCGTATTCTTGAATATCGAGTAGTGTGGTATGTTTAGTATTTTTTCAAAATTCATAAATTTTTATGAATAATCATCATTAACTGCGTCTTAGTTTCCATTGTGGATTGGTAGTTAATGAAAATTACATTAGGACCTAGTTTATCTACGAGTAAAGGATATCACAATCTTTCATTGGGGAATTCATGGTTATATTTAGTCTCATTTGACTTGTGAGATGAAATGTTTGGTTTTAAAAATATATCAGTTTCCTTTTACTGTGATATTATTTGTTATCATGTTATTTTTATATTCTTTATGTGGACTGTATCACCCGAGACTTTTATAAGAAATATTTTGTTTTTATTTTAAATAAATCATCAAAGGAATCTTTCACTACACACAACACTAGCTTATCTTTTTTACACGCAATCGTGACCTTCCTTGATAGCTTGTGTCGTACGCAATTCCAAGTTTCACTAAACAACGATATGCTATTCAAATATTATTAAAACTAGCCGTTATGAATAGTAATACCCACTTTTTGAAATTTTGTAAGTTTTGATTTTCAAAATGGACTTCATTTTTGGATTTGGAATATCAACATTAGCCTAGGGTAAAATTTTGGTATTTTTCTGAAAACATTCAAATTTTGATGAATAGTGAAAACACTAGGTTACTATTTAAAAACCGAATTTTTATTTAAATAATTATTTATTTTATTTAAATTTATTTTATGTCAAAATTGATACATAATACTTATATAAGTTCAATGCAAATCATTGGAGTCATTTTATAATCATTTTAGATATATGAAAATTTTATTGAACTTTTCACCGTCTTTTACCCACCTCCAAGGAGAATTTCCGAATTCACATAAAACTTAATTTACCGATTATGTGAATGGAATTTCAAAAATCCGAGAGACACGGTTGATGTTAGTAAGTAAAATTTGGTTCAATGAGATGAAAATAATTTTTTGGTGAATAATACCTTTTTACTTTTTTACAACGGTTAAAAGTAAATAGGGTAATTAATGGTAAAAATGATATTATTATTACCCTAACACATGTCCTAATTCTATTGGATAAGTGTAATTCGACCAGAAAAAAACTTAGGAATAAAATATGACCATTTAGGCCCACTTGTATTAGATTAGGACATTTATTATTAATTTATTTAAAGAAGGGTTAAAATAGTTAAAAATCAAAGTTGAATAACTAAATCATTTTTAATATAGGATTATACATAAGATAAATTCGACTATAAATATTCATTAGAAAGATAAAAATATTTCCTACATAATGATATTTTATTTTTAATTTTTAGACATCATATAATTTAATTTATTTATGACACAATGACGATGCAGTAATTAACATATTAATGAAATATTGACATAATTGGTGTTATAAGTACCCAAATAAATGTAATTTGAGACTTTTTATGAATTAAACTAATTTTCTAGGTTAATATGACATGTTATTATTTATTTAAGAAACTTATTTTGAACTAATATTTCTGTTATGAGTTTTACAAAAATCAATTACCAAATAGTGTCAAAATTGACATAAAATAGTTTTTAAAACAAGTATTAAATTATTAATAGTAATTTTATTCATAAAAATATAAGGTTTGGAAAAATGACATAGATAAAGTCGTATATATTAATAATAAACAACTTGGGATTCGTTTGGCTTTTTATAGTAAGTTTATTAACCTTATTGTGTAAGAAAATAAGAAGTCACGGTAAAAGTTAAATTATCTAACTGAAAGTTAAATCTAAATGATAAGGTTAAAATAGACCCCTAAACTTGTCTAAATTCTATTTTCTGAGAGGATTTCTACCCATCCCCACCTTATCTTCGAAATAAATTAATTCGGAGCTATTAAAAACCGAATATAAATTTATAATAAAATAATATTTTTAGTTTTTCCAAAGGTGCCCCTCTCTTCCCTTATAAAAGGGCACCTCCTCCCTCTCTTCCTATCACCACTTTGAGCCTTAAAGCTCGGAAAAACCCTAAAAAATTCTCTTCTACACTTCCCTAGAAAAATCATAGAGGTCCTGGTATTCTTCAATGTCCAATTTTAGTGCCCTAAAAGGAGGTCTCAAAGAGGCGCTTCAAAGAAGAGGTAATGTCTGTTACCGATTCTTTCAACTTTATTTCTTCTTCCACTTCTTCTTATTTAGTTGTTTAATTATGAAGTAATAAAATCAGTATCACTCATATACTTATATGTTATTATAAGTATGAAACAACCCGATTTCACCATCTATCCATCCTATGGAAAACAAAATCATCGCGTGTGCGTACGTACAGAATACCGTCTCCACACCGTGGTGTAATCTATTTTCCACCAACATCTTACTTGGATGGGTATAATGGTTCAAATAAATAACTATATATTGTTATGGTAAAGTGGAATTGATTCTTAAATAGTATACATACACTCCAATACAATTACACTATCATGGGAACGATATCATCGCTCGTGCGTACGTACAGAATACCATCTCCATGATGTGATGTGACTCGTTCTACATGATCTTCATTGCATAAAGATTATATAAATGAATTCAATGAATGAATATGATATATATTACACTAATACCATTCTAAAAATGAGGTATCTATAACCTAAAAAGAATAATAGGAATTTATTCGACAAAACACGCGTGTGAACAAAAAGTAATAAATACCCAAATAACAAGTAGCAATGAAATATTACAAATAAGAAGCTAAGAATATGACTATATATGATATCATAACAATGCGTATGACTATGGAATAAGTCAATGACATTATTTAAATCATTATACAGGAGGTTCGAACACTTACAAAGCAAATTGGACCTAAGGTAAGGGAAAATATCACAATCTCATTTTTATCTAAGATTATTTGTACTTTGGTATTTACTGGGGTGTATTTTATCATCCACATCCATGTTTTACATCCACCTACAATTGTTTAAATCCAATTTTACCCTTCGGTTAGTTTTTAGTAAAATATATGAAAGGAATCTTTTTTCATTTTTCGTATGAGGTACTTTTTGAATTTTCTGACAAAAGTACGAGAAGAATGTTTTTCTAACTTATACGGCATGAATGGATTTTTAAAACATTATTTCCAAGAAGCGTCCTTTACATGTTTTCAAGTTTATTTTTAATCAACTTCTTTTTGTTTAAAATTGTATGACAGGTTAAGAAAGGAAAAATGTTTTTGATGTAGAAATGATATTTTCCTCAAGAATGGAGTTCATGTGTTTTATCAAAATTATTTTCCATCTAAGATAATATAGGGTTCTACTTCAATCCCTATTTTTACATTGAATTGATTATGTTATGATGGAATTATTTTTTCCTTATATGGATTATGTTATGAGGGCATGATTTTTAAGATTCCCATTTTTATTACAAGAGTTATGCAATGATGTATGATTTTTGATTTTGTGGCACACATAAGAATGGAATCATTATGAGATGGGTGGGACCTATATCTCCCTCCAATGCATTGGGTAAAGATTTATATCTCATGAGATAGACATGGCTGGAATGACAGGTTAAACCGGTTCTGTGAAACAGGACTGAAATGTGGAGAGAACTCGGTTCAGAAATGGACTTTGTCTGCTAAGATAGTCTTGGCCTTGAGTCTTGACTACTAAGAAATGATACTCTATGATTATGTGTGTATTACACAATGTTTCATGTTTTATGTTATGATTATTGGGATTACATTTCACTACTATGATTTATCCCATGATTATGAAATTATGATCTCTTTTGCAGGTTAAGATTTCCGAAATGTTATGATGTATATGGTGTGATTGATATTTCTTTTGTTTACCATTACTGAGCATTTGAGCTCACCCTTTTGTATGTTTTCTTTCCACAGGTCAGGAAGAAGGTTATTAAGTAGGATATAACAAAAGGGACTCTAGATATTAAGAAATAAATGGGAGACAATGTAGATGCTTTAGGAACCAGTTGTTTATGTTTCCTAGTTTCTAAAGACACTATACCTATACGGTCCTTTCATGGTTTTGTTATATGTTGTAATAAGTGTACTTCAATATTGAATTATTAACAATGTATGTAAAGTATGGGTTATTATAGTTGGTATCAGAGGAAAGGTATAGTCATCCTTTGGAAACTAGGATGCGAAAGACTTAGTAAGAACCCTAAGGATAAGTCTAAGCATAGAACACAAGATTAGTGTTTTATAAATGTCCATGAACAACCTATGATAAGACCTTAAGTGTGAAATTTTATTCTTGATTGTGTGATTTTCCTATCATAATTAGTGTTGCTCACACTATTCTTCTTGGTTTTAGTCAATGGCTGGAACTCGAAGGAACTTTGATAATGCGGAATGCGATGGGCAATGCAATGATTGTCCCCCTGAGCAACCAAAAATAATGGGAGCTGGAATAAAAAATATTGTAGCCTTTCTCACACAACTTTCTCAAGCTATGAATCATACAGGACTTCCAAACGAGCAAAGGAAGGAGCAACATTCTGTTGAATCCTTCATGAGATAGCGTCCACCTTCATTCAGCAGGTCTACTGATCCATTAGTTGCTGAACAATGGATTTGTACTACTGAAAAGATATTTTCAGTTCTTCAATGTTCTGAACATGATAAAGTCATCCTATCAGTGTATCGTTTGGAAGGAGATGCTGATCAATGGTGGAATCTTATTAAGAATACGAGAAAACGAGATGAAATTGAGTCCATGGAATGGGACGAGTTCGAGAACTTATTTTTCAAAATGTACGTCCCTGGTATTCTTCGAACAAATATGGAGAAGGAGTTTCTTGAACTGAAACAAAAGGATGATGAATCTGTTGGATCCTATGAATAAATTTTACAAGACTGTCAAGGTTAGCTTCTGGTATTGTTATCCAACCTGATAGTAAGGTCGATCAATTCTTTAGTGGATTAATACCAAGTCTTCGAAGGGCGTTATCCATAAGGGACTTCAATAGCTACGAGGAAATCATTCGATGTGTTCTCAAAGTTGAGATGGAGATTGGAGTAACCCATCAGTCATATGGGTTTGATAAGAAGAGGAAAATGGAATTCAAAGGAAAATCTAAAGAGCACACTGAAAAGAAGATGAGTTTTCCCTTATGCTCAATGTGTGGAAAATATCATGGAGGATATTGTCTTAAGGGGACAAGAAAATGTTGTAAGTGTGGAAAATAAGGTCATCGGGCAGTTGAATGCCGCAATGATTGGAAGAAGATGTCTAGTGATGCAAACAATGAAAAGGCTACACAGAGTGCACCTCCTATACTTCAATGTTACAAGTGCAAGGAAATGGGTCATTATTCCAATCAATGCCCTAATCCAAGGGTTGTTGATGATGATCGACGTCAAAAAACTCTTAAGGATAAAGATAAAGGAAAGTCACATGCAATCTCTATCAGCGATGTGGAGTACGATAACGAAGTGGTGAAAGGTACACTTACCATCCACTCTAAAGTAGAAAATGTTTTATTTGATTCTGGATCCACCCAATCTTTTATTTCTGAATAATTTTCTATGGGTATCACCGTATTACCTCAACAATTAGATGTTGAGTTAGCTGTGACAACCCCTAATGGCACAACAGTCGCATCAAAAGTTTATAATTCCACTCCGATTGAAGTTTGTGGGAAAGTACTTCCTGCAAATCTTTTGATCCTTCCTATAGTGGAATTTTATGTGATTCTTGGCATGTATTGGCTTTCTTTATATGGATCTCATATCAATTTCCAAATACGGGAAGTCACATTTCATATTCCAGATCAATCTTTGATCGTCTATCGATGCATGGATGATCATAACCTTCCAGTGGAAATTTCTTCCATCTTATGGGTCTTGATTGCACTAAATGAGGGTTATTTATCTCAAATGTTTGGGGAAAAACTCATGATTAAGAATATGCCCATTGTACGGGAGTTTGATGATGTCTTTCTGGAGGAATTGCTGGGTATTCCACCAAATTGTGAAGTAGAGTTTTCAATAGAACTCGTACCGGGTGCTTTGCCTATTTCAAAGACACCTTATAGAATGGCCCCAATTGTGTTGCAAGAATTGAAGAAGCAACTCCAAGAGAATCTTCATAAAGGATTCATATGCCCTATTGCGTCACCTTGGGGAGTACCTGTTCTATTTTTTAAGAATAATGATGGATCAATGAGACTCTACATTGATTATTAAGAACTTAACAAGATCACTATCAAGAACAAATATCCTCTCCCGCGCATTGATGACTTATTCGACCAACTACGCGGATCTCAATACTTTTCTAAGATTGATCTTCGTTCATGGTATCATCAATTAAGGGTCAAAAGAGGGGATATACCAAAGAAGGCTTTCTGTACAAGGTATGGACACTATGAATTTATAGTGATGCCATTTGGTCTTACTAATTACCCTGCTATCATCATGGATCTAATGAATAAATTCTTTAGAGAATATCTTCATCAGTTTGTGGTAGTCTTTATAGAAGATATTCTTGTCTATTCAAAGAACAAGTAAGAACCAGAAGATCACTTGAGAATTGTATTGAAGACCCTGAGAAAGGAGAATCTTTATGCCAAATTTACCAAGTGTGAATTTTGGCTTCAAAAAGTTGCATTTTTGGGTCACATAATCTCAAAAGAGGGGATATCTATGGATCCTGCAAAAACAGAGGTTATCGAAAGATGGTCAAGACCAACAATAGTAACCGGGATCTGAAGTTTTCTCAGTTTGGCTGGATATGATCGACGTTTTGTGAAAGCTTTTTCACGATTATCTAATCCACTCACCAGGTTGACTTGGAAAAGAGTTAAGTTTTTTTGGACAGAGGAATGTGAAGAAAATTTCAAGGAGTTGAAAAGAAGGTTATCCAGTGAACCTGTGCTCACACTGCCTTGTAGTGGAGAAAGGTTTGTGATCTACAGTGATGCATCCAAGAAGCGATTGGGGTGTGTCCTTATGAAAAATTATATGGTTATAGCTTATACCTCATGACAGTTGAAAATCGATGACCAAAATTACCCAACTCATGATTTGTAGTTAGCTGCGGTAATCTTTGCATTAATGATTTGGAGGCATTATAATTATGGAGAAAGGTGTGACATTTATACTAATCATAAAAGTTTAAATTATATTTTCAAACAAAAGGAGCTGAATATGTGCCAAAGAATATGGTTGGAGCTGATTCAGGATTATGACTGCTCAATTCGTTACCACCCTGGGAAAGCAAACAAGGTGGCAGATGCATTAAGTCGACAAGACTATGCCAGTTTATCCATAATGAGGATCACAAACGATCCAATATTTATAGATTTACAAAGGATTGATCTTGGAATTATAATTAAAGGGGAATAATCGTATCTTAATTAAATGAATGATCAACCATCTATACATGTGAAGATTAAAGAGGCACAAAAAGAATATGTAGAGTTACAAAAGAAGGTGAGAAATGTTCCCGAATTCAACCATGATTGTGATGGGATAATAATGTTCAGGAATCTGGTTTGTGTTCCTCCCATCCCCGAATTAATGAAGGAGCTGCTGGATGAGGCTCATAGTTCTATATTCTCTATTCATCCTAGAATCACGAAGATATTTAGGGACCTGAAAGAGTACTTCTGGTGGGATGGCATGAAAAGAGATGTTGCTGAATATGTCTCTCGATGCTTGGTTTGTCAACAAGTTAATGCTGAGAGACAAAAGTCTAAGGGGATGTTACAACCATTACCCATACCAGAATGGAAATGGGAAAACATCACTATGGACTTTGTCACTGGACTTCTTAAAACATCCAAAGGCAATAATGTTATCTGGGTCATAATTGATCGGCTTACAGAGTCTGCACACTTCATTGCTATTAGAGAGGATTTCTCTCTGGATCAGCTTTCCAGGATATATGTAAAGGTAGTGGTAAGATTGCAAGGAGTACCACTTTCTATTATATCTGATCGGGATCCGAGGTTTACCTCAATTTTTCAGGCGAGGTCTTCAGCATACTTTGGATTGAGAGTTGAGTTTCAGCACTGCTTATGATCCTCAGACAGACGGTCAGTCTGAGAAGACAATTCAAACTCTAGAAGTAAGTTGAGAGGTTGCTCTATGGATTTGAAAGGTTTTTGGGATCAACACCTACCTTTGGTGGAATTTTCTTATAATAATATCTTTCAATCCAGTATTCAGATGGCTCCTTATGAAGCTCTCTATGGAAAGAAATGCAGGACTCCAACTTGCTGGGATAAAGTTGGGGAAAGAAATCTATTAGGACCTAATCTTGTTTATGAGATGGCAGAAAAGGTCCGATCTATTAAACAACACATAAGAGCAGCTCAGAGTCGACAAAAAAGTTATGCCAACAACCGATGAAAAGACTTAGAGTTTGAAGTGGGTGATAAAGTGTTCTTACGAATATCTCCCTGGAAGAGGGTCATGATATTTGGAAAGAAAGGAAAGTTGAGCCCTAGATATATCGTTCCTTTTGAAATTTTGGATCGTGTTGGGAAGGTAGCTTACCGATTGGAGCTTCCACCGAATCTCTCTCAAGTTCACGATGTGTTCCATGTATCTCTCCTGTGAAAGTACATACCTGATCCTTCACATGTACTCAGCTCAGAAGTTGTACCACTGGAACAAGATCTTTCTTATGAAGAACACCTGATAGAGATTCTCGATCGTAGTGAAAAAGTACTACAGAACAAGACCACTCGCTTGGTGAAAGTTTTATGGAGGAACCACCATTTAGAAGAAGCTACATGGGAACTTGAGGATATTATGAGGGAGAGGTATCCTCATCTGTTTGTTACAAAGTGACGAATTTCAAGGGAGAAATTCATTTTAAGGGGGGTAGAATGTAACACCCGGGACTTTTATAAGAAATATTTTGTTTTTATTTTATATAAATCATCAATGAAATCTTTCACTACACACAACACTAGCTTATCTTGCTTTACAGGCAATCGCGACCTTCCTTGATAGCTTGCGTCGTACACAATACCGAGTTTCACTAAACAATGATATGCAATTAAAATATTATTAAAACTAGCCATTATGAATAGTAATAACCACTTTTTGAAATTTTTTAAATTTTATTTTTCAAAATGGACTTCATTTTTCGATTTTGAATATCGAAATTAGCCTAGGGTGAAATTTTGGTATTTTTCTAAAAACAATCAATTTTTGATGAATAGTGAAAACACTGGGTTACTGTTTAAAAACTGACTTATTATTTAAATAATTATTTATTTTATTTAAATTTATTTTAGTTAAAAAATGATACATAATACCTATATAAGTTCAATGTAATTTATTGGAGTCATTTTATAATAATTTTAGATATATAAAGATTTTATTGAACTTTTCACTGTCTTTTACCCACCTCCTAGGGGAATTTCTAAATTCACATAAAACATAATTTTACCGCTTCTGTGAATGGAATTTCAAAAATCCGAGAGACACGGTTGATGTTAGTAAGTAAAATGTGGTTCAATGAGATGAAAATAATTTTTGGTGAATAGTAACTTTTTACTTTTTTTTACCACGGTTAAAAGTAAATAGGGCAATTAAGGGTAAAAGTGAAATTATTATTACCCTAACACATTTCCTAATTCTATTGGATAAGTTTAATTCGACCAAAAACAAGCTTAGGAATAAAATATGACCATTTAGGCCCACATAGATTAGATTAGGACATTTATTATTAATTTATTTAAAGAAGGGTTGAAATAGTTAAAAATCAGAAATTAATAACTAAATAATTTTTAATATAGGGTTATACATAAGATAAATTCGACTATAAATATTAATAAGAAAGATAAAAAGATTTCCTACATAATGATATTTTATTTGTAATTTTTAGACATTTAATAATTTAATTTATTTATGAAACAATGATGATGCTGTAATTAACTTTTTAATGAAATATTGACATAATTGATGTTATAAATATCCAAATAAATGTAATTTGAGACTTTTTATAAATTACACTAATTTTATAGGTTACTATGACATGTTATTATTGATTTAAGTAACTTTTTTAGAACTAATCTTTCTGTTATGATTTTCACAAAAATAAATTACCAAATAGTGTCAAAATTAACATAAAATAGTTTTTTAAACAAATATTATATTATTAATTGTTTTTTTATTCCAAAAAATCTAAGCTTAGGAAAAATGACTTATATAAGGTTATATATATTAATAATAAACAACTTGGGGTTCTTTTGGCTTTTTATAGTATTTTTATTAACCTTATAGTGTAAGAAAACAAGAAGACACGGTAAAAGTTAAATTATCTAACTTAAAGTTAAATCTAAATGATATGGTTAAAATAGAAACCTAAACTTGTCTAAATTCTATTCTATGTGAGGATTTCGACCCATCCCAACCTTAGATTATAAATAAATCAATTTTGAGCTATTAAAAACAGAATATGACTTTATAATAAAATAATATTTTTTTTCCAAAGGTGCCCCTCTCCTCCCTTATAAACGGCCACCTCCTCCCTCTCTCCCTCACACCACTTTGAGCCTTAAAGCTCAGCCAAACCATGCCATATTTTCTTCTCCACTTCCCTAGAAACGTCCTAGAAGTCCTGGACTTCTTCAAAGACCAATTTTAGTGCCCTAAAAGGAGGTCTCAAAGAGGCGCTTCAAAGAAGATGTAATGTCCGTTACCGATTCTTTCAACTTTATTTCTTCTCCCACTTCTTCTTATTTAGTAGTTTCATTATGAAGTAATAAAATAAGTATCACTCATATACTAATATGTTATTATAAGTATGAAACAACCCTATTTCACCATCTATCCATCCTACTGAAAATGAAATCACCACGCGTGCGTACGTACAGAATATCGTCTCCACGCTGTGGTGTAATCTACTTTCTAACACCACCATACTTGGATGGGTATAATGGTTCAAATAAATAACTATATATTATTATTGTAAAGTGGTATTGATTTTTAAATATTATACATACACTCCAAAACAATTACATGATCATGGGAACGATATCATCACTCGTGCGTACGCACCGAATACCATCTCCACGATGTGATGAGACTCGTTCTACATTATCTTCATTGCATAATGATTATATAAATGAATTGAATGAATTAATATGATATATATTACACTAATACCATTATGGAAATGATGTATCTATAACCTAAAAATAAGAATAAGAATTTATTCGACAAAACACGCATAAGAACAAAAAGTAATAAACACCTGAATAACAAGTAGCAATGAAATATTACTAATAAGAAGCTAAAAATATTACCATATATGATATCATAAAAATGATTATGATTCTGGAATAAGTCAATGACATTATTTAAATCATTATAAAGGAGGTTCAGACACTTACTAATCAAATCAGACCTAAGGTAAGGGAAAATATCACAATCTCATTTTTATCCGAGATTGTTTATACTTTGGTATTTACTAGGGTGTATTTTATCATTCACATCCATGTTTTCCATCCACCTACAATTTTTTAAATCCAATTTTACCCTACGATGAGTTTTTAGTAAAAGATATGAAATGAATCTTTTGTCGTTTTTCGTATGAGGCACTTTTTGACTTTTCCGACAAAAGTACGAGAAGAATGTTTTTTTAACTTATACGGCGTGAATAGATTTTTAAAACATTATTTCCAAGAAGATTACTTTAAAAGTTTTCAAGTTTATTTTTAATTAACTTCTTTTAGTTTAAAATTGTATGAAATGTTAAGAAAGGAAAAATGTTTTTGAAGTAGAAAAGATATTTTCCTCAATAATGGAGTTCAAGTGTTTTATCAAAATTATTTTCCATCTAAGATAAAATAGGGTTCTGTTTCAATCCTTATTTTTAAATTGATTTTATTATGTTATTATGGAATTATTTTTTTCTTATATGGATTATTTTATTATGGCATGATGTTTAAGATTCCCATTTTTATTACATGGGTTATGCAGTGATGTATGATTTTTGATTTTGGGGAACACATAAGAATTATATCATTATGAGATGGGTGGGACCTATATCTCCATCCAATGCATTGGGTAAAGATTTATATCTCATGAGATAGACATGGCTGGAATGGCAGGTTAAATCGGTTCAGTGAAACAGGACTGAAACGGGGAGTGAAATCGGTTCAGAAATGGAATTTGTCCGCTAAGATAGTCTTGGCTCTGAGTCTTGACTACTATGAAATTATTCTCTATGATTATGTGTGAATGACACAAAGTTTCATGTTTTAAGTTATGATTATTGGGATTACATTTCACTACTATGATTTATCCCATGATTATGAAATTATGATCTCTTTTGCAGGTTAATATTTCCAAAATATTATGATGAATATGGCATGATTGATATTTCTTTTGTTTACCCTTACTAAGCATTTGAGCTCACCCTTTTGTATGTTTTCTTTCCCCAGGTCAGGAAGAAGGTTATTAATTAGGATATTCCAAAAGGAAATATAGATATGAAGAAATAAATGGGAGACAATGTAGATTCTTTATGAACTACTTGTTTATGTTTCCCAGTTTCTAAAGACACTATACCTATACGGTTATTTCATGGTTTTGTTATATGTTGTAATAATTTTACTTCAATTTTGATCTATTAACAATGTATGTAAAGTATGGGTCGTTATATGGACCTTTTTAGAGCATCGTACTATCATTTGTGTCTTTCTATATTCAATAATTTTTTGGGATCATGTTACTTATGAGTTAGTTACTTGATTTGGTTTTCACCAAGTATTATATCATGGAATGAGAATGATAGGCTATTACTAGGTCCATTCATAACATTAGTACATTATTATGTAGTAACACCAATAAATCTATAAGGAAATATATTGGTGAAATACTATTATATTTTTCAATGGATTGACATTATGTCTCGGCACAATTAACCACATTATCTTTAAAAATAGAAATCTGAATTGGATGATGTAGTTTGAACTGGTTTTCTAGGTTTGTTATAGTTTTAGATAATATTTTTATGTTATTAGGATATTGGGGTTAGTTTTTGGATGTTCTATATTGTTTTAGGACGTATTAAATAATTTTGTAGAGTTCATAGATAGATCAATATTAGGGGAAATCATACAGAACTACCATGTAACCAGAGAGAGTATATAGAAGAATCTGGGCTGGTGAAAATTTGGGGGATGATTTTTAAAAAAGGAGCACAAATAAATATGCCTCAACATATTTAAATAAATTCTTATTCTAATGGATGGTGAATGGTTTTCTAAACAACTCTACCATATAGCGTGTATCGTTAAACTATAATGAAAATTAGATTAATAACCTATATTTTCCTCTAAAACTATTATTCTTTTCATATTGGTAGAGATCGTTAACCAGAGGTCTCCTTGGGATGTTTCTACTAACTCTAATCTATCTGAATCTAATTCTCAAATTATATAATTTTTTACCAACAAATAAAATTTGAGGTTCCCTTTTATCCATTCCTTTAGTCCATATATTATTTTCCGATTGAGAAACCAAAGTTCTTGGATTTCATAACTCGATATAGTGTTTATGAAATATATGTTATTTTTTTATAGGGATCTTCATAGGAGTGTTACTATATATTATATCTATCATTTTGTAATGTTATTTCTTCTTGGTTACTATGGTTTGAGGTAGGATTCCTCACACTTACTCAACATATAATAAAGAATTGAGGGATTAGGTTTTTTAAAATTAACATTCATGATATTATTACTATTATATATTGGAATAATCATTGGTATATTATCTTCTGATAAAAAATGTATTTTAACATGGGTTGTGGTAAACAACCAAAATATATTTTATGAATATATTGTTTGGTGTTTTGGATAGAATTGGTGAACCATTATTTAGAAAACGTTTTTGGAAATATTTTTTTTGTGGGTATAAATTGGAATATGGAAGGGGACTTATTCATATTTACCTAGACGATCTGTTTAATTAGGTGAAAATTAGATTACATGGGTTGGGTTTTCTTTCAATAAATATATATACATGGACTTGTTGGTTCAAATTTGGTTGTTAGTTCCATATTTAGGGAATGAGGGATTATATATCAATTTTATGGCATCTTAATGGACGGTTGGGTTTGTTATCATGATTTTTTTCATTTGATGGAATCTATTTGATTGGAGATGCATGTGGTTAAGGAATTAACATGGATTATTGTTCATCATTGGTTTTGTGATTTTCTAAAAGGACCGGTTCGGAAAATTCCTAACACTGAGAGGGGGTGAATTAGAGTATGGGTTTTTTTAATCAAATCACAACACGTTATCCATTTACCTCTTTATCTTGTTAGTATATTGATTCTTCTATTCCCATTTCCCTGTCATATGAATGTATATGAATGTAGTAAATAATAGAAAATGATTTTTTATGAGGTTCACTACTCAGTAAGAGTACTTATTCCTCGGAATGGTATGGAAATGATCCTGAAAAAACAACTAGAATGTAATTATTTTTATGTGGTTTTATAAAATAGGAATTACCATTTTACTATAAAAACAATATATTCAATGGAAAGTTCATGTTTTACAACACTTGGATAGATCAAATATTATAAAGCCTCTAAATAATTACTTCTCTTTATTGACAAAGGTTTGATACACTAAGAAATTATTCCACCTATAGAGACCTATTAGATTCCAAAGTACTATTTTTTTTTTCAACATAATTCTTATTTAAATTTTTACTTAAACAAAAGCATGAAAGAAATTAATCATACCTCTACTCATCTGAAAGATAAAAGATACACAATATTATTACTCTTTTACAAAAAATACTATTAATAATGTGTTGTTAACTAATTTACTAAATTCTCCATGACCAATTATTGATCATCTAAATATAAATTGGTTAGTCACTTATTTATCATCTCTCTTTCTTATTCAATTCACAACTAAACTACATTAAATTAACACTCTTCTTGTTATTGAATCACAAAAAATGATTTTAATTATCAAATCAATAATTAATATCTAATAATGTCACCACTATAATTAATCTAACCTCAATTATAATCAATATTTAGTTGAAAAAACAATATTTTTCATTAATCACAAAAATTATATTAAATTTAATTTTTTTCCCAATCTCTATATTTGATACAAAATATCAAAAATTAAGTGTAATGGTTCTCCTTAGTGAAACTGAATAATATGGTAAGACTAATTATTTAGCAATGATCTTATTAGAATTATCAACCTGATTAGTTTATATAGACCTTATTCATGTAAGGCATGCCGCATAATAAATGGAACCCTCGAAAAATTATCAATATAACATTTTTTTGTTTTATAACATTTTTGTGTCCTAGGTCCACTTAATAGAATTTCCATTTTCATGTGTATAAATATTTACATGTGAATGCAAGTAAGCATGAAATGTTCAATGTCTCCTTGTCTCTTCATGCAAATAAGTATATATGTACACACTATTTGTTTCTTTTCTGAGTCATTGTTTCATTTAACAACATATACTTGGGTCTATTAATTCATTCACTTGAGTACTTGTTTTCATGTATGCACGCACTGCCCCATTCGTTTTTCACTATTCTTCATCACTCAAATCACAACATATGTGGATAATTTTTTTCATTATCATAAATAATATTCATTTTATGGATGTTTATTCATCTTTACGAACTCAAAAAATTGTTCACCGAATCATTCATGAGTCTAGAATAGATATATCAACCATCACCCAAACATGAATGAATTTACACATATCTCCTCTTCATGAATCATGTTGGAAGCTCTTAACGTATTCACTAGATCGTTGAACAAATCATCATCAATCACTATGAGTGTGTAAAATAAACATGTTTTGAGTAACCATAATAAATCTTCATCGCGCTAGTATAGAGATTCTATGAACCATATCTTCATAAAGATTAATGATGGTTTAAACCAGTCAAATGTTCATTAGAGTTTCTTTATGTACGTGGTGTCCGGTTAGTATTCGTGTAACAATGGATGGTTCCTATAAATTCCTTTCTCTAGGAGGCCTTGAAGGATCATGGGGAACATTTCCACATCGTGGAAAATAATACCATGGAGAGGCTTTTTTTTGTAAAATAAAATATATTGGAATAATCAGAGTGGAAGCACCTTGATCGACATTGAAGATTATCATTTTGTAGGCATAAATTACTACCTATCGTCATTTAATTATTATGCAGAATTCCCATAAATCATGCCATGAGTATCACATGTTTAAATGCTTAATGGATAAACCATTTAATATCTTCTAGCCATGATATTATGATACACTGATAAAACAAGAATTTTATTTTTCAAGTGTTATTCTATTTTATAGTCAATAGATAATGTGTATGCGATAGGGTATGCATGGAACTTATCTTACCAAACTCTTTCATGAAGTTCAAACACACATCTGTATTTTTTACCGTGCTAGTATTCGACCGAACTATATTCTTCAAATGAATCATGAAAACAACATTTCATGATATTTTGATCATGTTGATATCATTATTTGGACTCTGAACGACCATGAAAAAATATTTTTTCAGAAAGGGTTGTTTGTTTAAAATATTTGGTGAGATAGTGAGGCAAGTGATGGAAGAATGTTAGAAGAAGATGATACTGAGGGTAAAATGTGAACTCATTTCCAATATTTATGTGTGGGTTATCAGATGGTGCTAATTCAAACTAGAGATATATGAGATGTGATGGATGGTATCGATTACATTGACTGGATGTATGTAGTTATATCCTTATTTTAATCGGGTGTATAATACATCTCGAGTTGCGTCCCACATCTAAATAGCCAGTGGTTGGGTCCTAGTATAATAATTAATTCACTCCATGGACCTATCATAATTCTCATCTCTATCCCCTAGTACCGTACAATTCTAGTTCTCTGATGTCTTCATGCCACCAAGAATGGTGGAGCTACCTCCCACACATCTATGTAGGCCTTTTGGAATGTTGAGGGATTAAAAACATCCCCCCATGCCTCCTTCAGGCTATCCTGGATGACCTTCCTTGGGATAGATCGACCATGTTTCCTACATAAGCATCATTTGGGGATGGATGGTCAACTATATATGTACGATCAATTTATTAATAAAACCCTATAAAAACACTTAATTAAAATACCAAGTATCTAATGGAATTCGGTATGAAATTCATGGCCACCTATATTTTGTTAACTCTAGTATAGAATCCTTCAATACCTAAACATATTTTCATGAATTCTTAAAATAATTCTTCATGTTCTTATGCTATTATGTTTAGGACATAAATTCCAAAGTATATATTTATCATTAAAACCATTTTCATCGTTGTTGCAAACAATGTATAACCTTTTATATATGTATTGTAACTTATAAATTTTTTTATTGAGCACTTAACATCAAAACATAGAGAATTGATCATGCATGACATCCAGTTCTATTATAATATAAAAATTCTATTGGAATGACCCTAATGGAATCAATAAAAATTATATAGGAATTAACATGAATGAATCCATAACTATTCTCCAAGAATCACCATGAAACTCAAACTATTCAAATGAATGAAATTTTTCTTCAAATTATAATTCATGATCACTTCATCAATGAACTAGAAACATAGGAACATCGTAATAAAATGACGTTAATGAAGTATTCATATCTCATTGATAACTACTGTCAACAAATGAGAACAATTTGACAATAAATATAATCCATACACAATGTGGAATCTTCTGTATATTTACAAATTTTTTTTGAAAAATAAAAATGTGTTTTTGGTGATAGATATTTATGTAGTTTTTCTAGGTTATTATTATATTATTCTTCTCACTTATTTTATATAAATGGATAAAAATATTTTTATTGTGCATGGGAAAATGTGGGATGTCTTGGGGATTTCTTATTTACTTAAATACTCATCGCCTAAAAAACCTTTGTCTACATGCACATGTTATTGACCATAATTAAATTAAGGGAATATCTCTCCTCTTCCTTTGAAATTGTTCAGATGTTTGGGGAATTAGTGATGTGTTTTAGTGATCAGAGGCAGCTTTCATGTGGGTCTTGGGAGAATTTCTTCTCTAGCATGTTGTCCTTTCTTTTTAGGTTGTCAGCCTTGCATATTTTTATGTTATAATTTGTATTCATAGTCTTGCAATATTAAACATAGTTTATAGAAATATATGAGGTTTTTTAGGGTCAATGGTTAGGAAAAAATTATACAAAATTATTTAGAACAACCAGATAACTATGTCACGGTGTATTGGGGGAATCTATGAGGGTGTTTTCATGGAAAAATAGATGAAAAACCATGTTCACACTATGTGGCCTAAGAAAATTTCATATAGTGTTTCTTTTCATGGCTCTCACAAGGTTTTCTAAACTATGTGTCCAAACTGAGCAATTTATTCTAGAGTATTGGTCGCCCTAAAGTTGTTGATGTTATTCCATTGGTTGGTTTTGGATGTTTTTAGTGAAAGATGGGTCACATAGAGTAGGGTGGATATGGTTTGTTTATTTAATTATGGGGATATTATTATATCAGACTAAGATTCACATGTATATTTAGTTTATACATTAATTTGATTTTTATTTTTTTATTGGGGTTAATGTTTTTTTAGCCAAAAATATGAGATGTTTTATTATTCATGATCCCTTCAATATTTGGATATTGTGTTTTAGGTTCTATTTTGGTGATTCCATTCGGAATTGTGTTTATAAGTTGCATCAACACTAGTATTAATCATATAGTAATAGTGAAATTCCACTAGGCCTAGTGGATGATCTATTTTGTTTCCCATTGTGGGAAATCCCGTGAAAAATAAATACAACTAATATCATAATGTATGATTCATGGAATTATATTATGTTTTGGTAAACCCATCATTCAATTTTTGGTTTCTTTGTTTATAATAGAGACTATAGTTTCCATTGGTGATTGGATTGAGGGTGTAAGTTATGTACTAATACATTTTTTATTCGAACATATCATTTAGTTTCCATGGGTATCCAATATTTGAATCCTAATTTTAACTACAATATTGAGTTTATTTTGAGAATTTTGTGATATAATGATTGTTTTTGGATCTCCATTAATCATATCAGTTATTTTGAGGATTAAAAATAGTTTTAGGGAAGAAATTGACGAATAAATAAGAATTCCATGTATATACATCATGGCATGGTAAATCTTATGTACCCATGTGAAATATATCTTCAACCATTATAGATACAATCACACAATTACTGTATGGTTTAATAGTCAACTAAAAGTGTTGTTAATCCTATGTAATTATCATGTATCATTTCCTGATTTCTAAAATAATCCTAATGGTTATTAATATTCGTTTGATTGTAATTAAGATTGTTTTTATTTCGAAATAATGGAATTGGATGTGTGTTTTTTACGACTCTTGTAAAATTTTCATGTTTTTGAAATTTAGGGAGATTGTTTTATATGATAAAATGTATGGTTCATGGTATGAAAAGATATATAATATGTTGTTTTTCTCTTTAAACTGGTTTTTTAGTGGTTATACAAGTATTTTTCTTCCCAAGGTTTTTTAATGCTAATTATTCTGAATTAAAATCTACAAATAATTTTTGTATGAAGATGGTATTTTAAAAAAGTATTAATTTTTATAGTGGAGTTAAAATATTCCAATGTTTTTTAAAACATGATTTCTAAAAGAAATTATACAATCATTTTTTTGTATAAATTTATTTATTTAATTCATTATAGAATTGAAAAGCGAAAGTGTCTTGGAAATGAGATTTTCATCATAAGGGAAAGTGATATTAGGTTTCATTAAATAATAGGTCTATTATTGAAGGTATCAAAATGTTTTCAGAAAAGAAGGTGTATTTTATACAAGAATTTTTCTGTGGGGTTGAATGAATTATATTTTGGATTTTGGTTAATATTAGTGCATTGTGGTTTCATTTGTGATATTACAACTAGATGAGTGGGTTTTCATGTTATATAATGTGTTCCTATGAGAGAAAGTTTGGAGAAGAGTGGAATGGTTTCTCACTAGGATTATTAATAGGGTGTCCCTTATCATTGAACCGAAGTGGTTCTTTAATTTATCAACTATGCATATATTCATTTTTTACTGGTGGAGTTGAGTCCTTCTTATACTTGGACCTTGTACAAGTATTTGAGAATGATGTTTTAGTTGTTTCTGTCATTGAGTGGGATTTTAATTTTGGGGGATATAATTTTGGGTGACCATTCAAGATCCATTTTTAGTCAATATATTAGGTGATTATCATTGGATATAGTTTTGTTCTCATAATAGATATTCTTTTTGGGATTTACATTTTTTTATTTATTGAGGGATTTTGGATTTGGACCATGAAGATGGTAGTGAAAGGTGATTTTTGATAGGCCTAAGAAATTTGGTGGTATTTTCATGGTTTGTTTTGATATTGATTTTTTGAGGTGGGATTCAAAGTGGTTTCAGCTTTGTGGATGTTAGGTTCAGTTCATGGGTAATAGGGATGGGTGTTTCCTTTAGGTTATTGGGAATTCAATGGTGCCAGATTTGTTTTGATGGATTTATTATGGGATAATGATCTATATTGATCTCCAAATTCTATGATTGGACATTTTGCCCCTACTTCAAAATATATTCTTAGGTATATTAGCATTTTTCAATTGAAATTATGGTTAGATCATGTTCTCATGTATGGTGATGATATTATTTTGGGTGGATAATGGTTAATCCTTATAGTGTGTGATCTTTATGGTTTTATATTATAGATCACGACACTTACTAGAGTGGATAGTGACATGTGACCTTTTAGATTTTCAAGGGACATATATTTTGTGGATTATTCTAACTATGGTGGTCTGTAACTATCCTTATTTTCATAATTTAAATAAATTGGAAATATTGGGGAGACTACTGCTAGGAATACCTCCTGATATTGAACCATGTGTTCCATGATTTTGATTGAGTTTTCTTTTGAGTCGTCTAATAATTTTTTTTGGATTTGTTATTATTGTTCATAAAAATTGTTGCCTTTAGTGATATATATCCATAGATTAATTCCCCACCCCCAGACTTCAGAATTGGATTCATCATGCGAGTTCTCTTCCTATTCCTTTTATAGTAATTCAAAAATTTATTGGTGAATAATGTAATAGTGTGGGAAGAATTATAATTTTTTTTACCATATGTCTTATTTTTTACTATTTTATAAATTTTTAGATAATTTATTTTTTATAGAGTTTTGGTCTAGAAATATGAGTTTTTCCAAGCTATTATCCAAATTCATTGATAGATAATATTTATGATATACAATGTAGATAACCAAGTAGGGTGATATTTGTGTTTAACAGTGATGTTTCATATATTCAGTGCTTCATTTGGTAATCTTTTTAGGAAAACCAATCGAGCCACAATGTTTTACATATAATGTGATATTTCCATATTTCCTCAAATTATGTAGCTCGTATTCCCCCTTTCATTCTTCTCCCTTATCCAAATAGATCTAGGGAAGATGAATAAATATGCTCCCCTATAATTATCTTCATTATTATGTCATTCCATCATAGTTCCAAGAGGTACCTAAAAATTCAATTCCCTCAATCTATTTTTTCTTCCCCCTTTATATACTCTACAAAAATTTCCCTTTAGTTTAACCTTCTTTAAAAACACTAAGGGTATATTTCTCCATGGTTTGGGTTATAGATTAGTTCTAATGAAGTAATTTTTTATTATTTGTGTCAATATAAAATGAAACATTCTTGATCGAGAATTCACCATTAATGTTAATTTGTTTTTTCTTTTTAAATAAGATTATCACCATAGTAGAGGTAGGTTTAATTTTTATATTTATTATTTGGTAGGAAATTTTGTACTTATAGTTTTATATTCATTATTTTATTTCATATAATAGTTAAGTGAAATTGGTTTCATATTTTCAGATGGTTTCAATTGTTTATTAAATTTATTATTGTTTTTTAAAATAATTTATGATTTTTTACGTGGTGTTAATTATTCCTTGTGATTATGAAATTCATTAATGATTTGATTAAGAATTGTTTAGTGTGTATAGTTTCAGAATGGTTTTCATTTAAATATTGTTTTTTGTATTTAAGAGTGTATGTGAAAATTGTTCTGCATACCGACCCGATAGTCAGAAAGGCCCATTTTGATGTTTGAAATTGAATTAAAATTTCACTATTTGTGAGACCAACATTTGATCAGCTAGTTGGATTGATATTATACTATATTTTGATCCCCATAGGGGAATCCTATTATATTGAAATTTTGGATTAGTTTGTCTTAATTTATTAAAAGGGAAATGGATATGTTGGTTGCTTTTTTTAATGTTTCATTTTAAATATTTTTTGAATCATCATGGGATTTTTTTAATGTTTTCCACTTCATCATTGACATATTGGGAGAACCTATGTTGCTAATAGAATGTATAGATTCATGTTATACTAGCCTAATGTGTTCAAATTAGCTAGTTCCATATGCAAATATCACCCTCATATAGGGTTTATATTGTACATGGTTACATAATTGGGTGCTGAACAAGATGGATCCAACTTCACCATGACCCTTATATGGAGTCAACTGATAGAAAATTTTATGTATCAGTCATGTTATATTTGAGTGTGATACTCATGATGTTATTGGATTATATATTGGTGATAAACCCCTTTTTATTACCCAATTTTTGATGACTTATAATAGTATAATGATATACATTGTATTTTTCTTTTCTTTTTATTTCATTATTGGAATGGTTCTTGGAAATTTTATTATCCATTTTTATTCTTTATGGATTAAAAAATAATATTTTTATAAAGTGATTTAGGAGGTTTATTTCAAATATGTACTTGAATAGGCGATAATATATCAATGTTCCAAAATTAAAATAAAGTTTTAAAGATTGTGTTTTAAATGATTTTTATTTCATTACATGGTGTTGATGAATGATAGAACCTTTTTTGGCCACCTAGTTGATACATGTTTTAGTAAAATATCTCTGTGAAACCAATATAATAAATTTAGTTTCAACAAAAATAAAGTGAACATTATATTGAATGAAATTTCACAGTCTCATTATTGGTATTTTACTAGGATTGTTTTTATTATATGCTATATACATCACTCAGTTTATGAAACTCTCATGGATTCATCTAATGTTCCATGAATTTGATCTCACCCATGTTGTTAATTTCAGTCCACCATTTTTTTTGTGATCATTAAATTATGGGTAAAATGGTGATTGTTTTTTATATGTTGTTTCTTTTAATTTATTGCAATACATGTGTTAACATCTATGAATCTGATCTATTTTGTTTTTCAAATTATGATGTGTTGTTTATTTATTTTATCCAACATGTTTTGTATATTTTTCCAACTTAGTTTATAGGATGTTATAATAAATATATACATGTTACATTCCCCAATTTCATGATTTTGAATGAGTTATCATTATGTTAAACTATTCCCATGGGGTTTGCAGTGATTCATATTTGTTAGTTACCTTCCTAGAGGGTCCTGGAATGAATTTTAAGCCCATGAGAGATTTGGATCATGTATCGATTTGAGGGAATTCTGTGATAGTTCATTACATTGGTGAGGCAGTCCATGTAATAATTCATTAATTAATACCTGATTAATCTATTCTTTATATATCATATAAACCCCATTTTTATGAGTACAATAATATATTCATTCTATAGAAAACCCACTATATATTATGACTATCATCGATTAGGGACAACTCAATGTCATTATCTAAAAGAATATTAACATTATCAAACTCATGTAATTTATATTTAAATACTCATGAATGAATTATAAATAGATAATTCATTTTATAAAAAACATGATATAATTAAAATCATTACAATGAATGTCTCAGCATTCTAACACAATGATATTCTACCTGGACCTCTTATTGTTATTGAGGTGATGGTTTTATTAGTGTATTAACTACCTTATCCTTTGCATACACCTATATTATCTTTATATTTCCCCTCTCAATGATCACTTTTTGGGAAATATATTTCTATAGACTATGTTTTAAACTGTAGTGATTCCAGGGTACCTTTTCCAGAGAATTATCTCTATTTTTGGTAAAAATAATTAATTATTTAACCCTCAATTATAGGAGCCCCTAAATGTTCAGTTATGAAATTCTTATCCAAAACTACTTCCTTTATAGAATCTAATGCAGTTACACAATCTTTTTATGTTTTGAAGTCCTCTATGGAGGATTTTTTAGAATTCTTCTTATAGATATTTCTAATATATTTAAAATAACAAATTAAGTTTGATATTTTATGTCATATCTATTACCATGGAATATAAATTCACTGTATCCAATAATAAAATTATTATAAACACTAGTAAATAAAAATAACATATTCAAAATCCTCTATAATTATAAAATAATGTTAATTATAATAGTAAAATTTCTATCACCCATATTGGCTTGAAATCCACTTGTTATTCTAGGATCATAGGTGAAATCACTTTGAGTACACAACATTGCATACATTCTCTAACTCATATAAGTTAAATTTAATTTGTTGGAGTGAGTTTATAATAATTATATATATATATATATATCTTATTGAACTTTTTACCGTCCTTTACCCACCTCCTAGGAGAATTTTAAAATTCACATAAAACATAATTTTATATCTTTTGTGAGTGGAATTTCAAAAATATGAGTGACATGGTTGATATTAGTAGGTAACATGTGGTTCAATAAGATTAAAATAATTTTTGGTGAATAGTATCTTTTTTACTTTTATTTACCATAGTGAAAATTAAATTGTGTAATTAACGGTAAAAATGATATTATTATAACCTAAAATATGTATTAATTCTGTTGGAAAAGTGTAATTCGACCAAAAACAACCATAGGAATAAAATATGATTATTTAGGACCACTTTTATAAGAGTAGGACATTTATTATTATTTAATTCAAAGAAGAGTTAAAAGTGTTAAATTCAAAGTTTAATAACTAAACCATTTTAAATATATGGTTACACATAAGATAAACTCGACTATAATGATTTATTAGAAATATAAGAATCTTTCCTATATAATGGTATTTTATTTATATTTTTTATACATTAAATATTTTAATTTATTTATAACACAATGATGATGTAATAATTACCATATTAATGAAATATTAAAATAATTGATATTATAAATATCTAAATTAATGTAATTTGAGACATTATTTGAATTAAACTAATTTTCTAGTATAATATATAATATTAAGGTTTAATAGATGAATTTTTTTCAATGTAATAATTGTGTTATGAATTTAGCAAAAACATAATACTAAATAGTGTCAAATTTACATAAAAGTGTTTTTAAAACAAATATTATATTATCAATTGTTTTTATATTACTTAAAATATAAGGTTCAGACAAAAGACTTATATAATTATTGGTGTATCATAAATGAACCTCTTTGGGTTCTCTTGGATGTATATTGTATGTTTATTTACAAAATAATATAAAAATACAAAGAGGCAATGTAAATGTCAAACGATTTAACTAAGAGTTAAATCTGAAGAATAAGGTTAATTTACTGACCCAAACCTATCTAAAATCTATTGGATGAGTGGTTTTCGACCCATACCAACATTTTATTTTATATATTTCATTTTGGTTCCATTAGAAACAGAAAATAAATTTATTATAAAATAATATTTTATGTTTTTTCTAAGGTTCCCCTCACCCCTCTTTTAAAAGAGAAATCACCCTTCTCTCTAATTCACACCATCAAAGCCATTTGTATTATCCAAACCTAGTCCAAATACCCTATAAACTATCCTAAATTCATCCCAGAGGCCTTACATTAGTCATAAATAAAATATAAAGAGCGTTTTTCATCAAGTGAAAAGGAAGAACCCGAAGAAGAGGTATATACTCCATCACCTCTTTCAAGTTCTTATCTTCTTCCACATCCTCTTTCTTTGTTTTTTCCACTATAAAATAATAACTCTAATATCTTCTATATAGATATATGTTATTATAAAATGGTACAACCATATTATTTATTTTATCCATCCTTTGAATGACATGTCACCATATGTGCGTACATACGGCTTACCGTCTCCACATCGTGGTGCAGTTTGTTATTCAAACACTTCATCATTTGGATGGGTAAAATAATGAGTATAATTAATGTAAATAAAAAATATAAAATGAAAATGATCTTGTATATATGATATAACATCTAATTATATACGATATTAATATCAAAATAATGATATGGTTGCCTGTGCGTACGTACGGATTATCGTCTCCACGAACGCGATTAGATTCATTCCCCATCATATCCATTCAAGAATAATTTTCATTAAATGATTAAAAATAATGTTTAAAGACTTAATATAGTTATGAATATGAATAAGATACATCCTATCCATAACATACATTACTTACGTAACAAATCCTATAAAGGAAAACGAATCAGTTAATACCCGAAACGATGATAATACTATGATATTATTAACAATGCAATGTTAAAAAATCATATATGATAACATATTAATATATATGATACTTTTATAATTAAATAACTATTATTTCACAATTATACAGGAGTTTAATCTACCATTGACCAAGGAAAAGTACAAGGTATGTTTTAATTTCACAATCTCTTTATTATCCGAGGTTGTTTTTACGTAAGTATCTAGTGGGACATCTTTATCATCCACATCCGTGTTTCTTAAAAATGTATTTTCAAACATTTTAACTTTTACTATGCTATGGGTTGAATTCATTTATACCTCTATCTGACTTTTTAAAAAATGGTTTTAATGGAATCTTTTCTTCATTTTCCAAACAAGGTACTTTATGACGTTTTCGACAAAATTAAGGTAAGAATGTTTTTTAACATATATGGAGAGTACGTCTATTTTCCCCTGTTATAACATCATCGAATATTTCCTTAAGAACATATAAGAATATTTACAATATAAACACTTTATTTTATCATTATATGACTTTTAAATGATTTCAAAATAGAAAAAAGATATTTCTCTAGAAAAGGTTTTGTTTTCATCTATGTCAACATCCTTTGATGGAATTTTAGTTTATTTGAAGATGATTTATTATGATAAAAAAATTTAATATTGTATTGAAGGTTTTGTGATATGTTTTACTATCAATGTGTTATTTTTATACTATTCATGGTTTATGTATAAAGTATTGACATTTCGTATGTTAGTTTTAATATGAATGTTTATGATATGTTTAATCCTTTTCATATAAGGAACGCAATGGACTTAGTATGTGATGGGTGGAGCTCGCTATAGCTCCTCAATGCATCGGTAGGTCCCCTGAGAAAAACTAGGGTCTTGGCACAAGGCCTTAACAAAATCTTATTTGTAATCTTTGCACAAGGACTTGGCTTTGTGGTTATGACTGTCTGGCATTATGCATTCCATCATTATGAAAGTGGCTATTGATATTGCATGTGATTATTCAACTAGTAGAATATCTATGTGAGTAAGTAACTGGAATTAATTTGATTTATATTTTCCATATTATGATGAAATTTATGTTGAAAAGAATTTTGTTTTAGTTTTATACACTTCCTTAAATGTTTATTATTATTTATGAAAGTTTCTGATATATTGTTATCTTTACTGAGCATCTGAGCTCACCCCTTTCTATGTTTTAATTTTCCAAGGATGCGAAGAAGTATATTATGACTGACCTGCAGGGATTTTATATGTGATCTTGGTGTTGTCTATGGAAACAATGTTGTTGTAGTTTTCCATTTTATGATGTAATGTAAACCATATTAATGTATCTAGTATTTACAAGGCTACTAAACTAATCGATCTTTCGAAACATGATCTTTTTTTATCATGCCAATGATACATAATAATGCACTGACTTTGGGTAACTAGGGTCTGCGAGTTATAGTTGGTATCATCGGATGTTTAGTACAAACCTTGGAAACTAGATTTCGGTAAACTCTGATTAGAACACATAGCCCTAACATTGACATTGAGGAATAATATAGAATAACTTCCAAGAATTTTGGTATTGTGGATATTTTGGGTGTTTTCCAAGAAATACATCCCTGTCTAGATATGAGAAGGAAGAGGTGGCTCTGGAACAGATGCACCTAGGGATAAAACTTGAAAATAGCACTTTAAGATAGACTCGAACAGGAACTGGTGAACAATAATGAGACTTGCTGCATTCCTGGTTACGACACTCCCATGGGATATTCTTAGGTTAATTATCATTGTCTTTACAAACCATTAAGAATGGTTTATGAGTATATACTTCCTTAAATAAAATAATTTTTATGATTATATATTATATCCATAAACTGTTAAATTTATGTTACATTTTACAGGTTTGGAATTATGTATTTTGATTCATAAACTAATCTACTCCATGCCATTGTTTATAAATGGTGCCTACTGGAAGGAATAGAAACTATATCAATTCACATACTCCATGCAGGGATTTTCCTCCTACATAAGATAATTATAGTGGAGCTGGTGATCCAACTGGTGCTAATCAGCTAATCACCATACTGGGACAACTCATTCAGATAATGAATAATATCCTTTCCCGTATGGAGCACCCTGATCCATAGCGTGGAGGATCAATGTTAGATCGCTTCATGATGAAATAACCACAAACATTTAATTGGGGTAAAAATCCATTAGTAGCTTAGAAATGGATAAATTACATAGAGAAAATATTCCACGCCATGGGAAGTAGAGAAAGGGAAAAATTTGTCCTGAGAGTTTACCGCATAACTGGAGATGCTGATCAATGGTGATCATTGATTCAAAACACAACTGAAGATGATGAAGTATCAAATATGGATTAGAGGGATTTTAAAGAGATTATCTTAGAAAAATACTTTCTTTGTGACCATCGAGCGGATATAGTAAGGCATTTTTTGATTCTGAGGCAAAGGAGATGGAATACACTACTCAATGATTATGATTCCATGATACACTACCATCCGAGAAAGGTAAATAAGGTGTAAGATGCGTTGAGAGGAAAAGATCATGGATTTTTGACCAAGATGAGTGTTGGAGGGGATCATATTTTCATGGATTTAGTAAAGATGGTTATGGGAATAACCATGGATGGTGAACCATCAATGATTTTTCAAATGGTTGCCACACTATATTAAATAGAAAGGATAAGAAATTCTCAGGCTGATGAGGAGGAGTTTCAAAAGAAAATTAAAGCTGTGAATAATGATAGATTGGGTGACTTCTAGTAAGAAGACGGAATTTTGAAATTTGAGAAGAGACTTTGTGTTCCCGATATACCTGATCTAAAAAGAGAGTTTTTGGATGATTCTCATAGCTCCATTTTCTCTATACACCATGGGAGAACCAAAATGTATATAGATTTGAAGGTACATTTTTGGAGGGACAATATGAAGAGGGACATTTATGATTTTGTGTCAAGATGTATGGTTTTTCAACAAATGAAAGCTTGTCGGAAACAACCTGGAGGAGTCTTTCCACCTCTTCCCATACTTGAGTGGAAGTGGGATAATATTTTGATGGAAATTGTCATGGGAAGACCAAAGACTCATATAAGGAATGATGCAATATGGGTAATTCTTCATCATCATACCAAGTCAGCACATTTTCTTGCTATAAGAGAATACATTACCACTTGAACTATTAGCAATACTATATATTAATGAAGTTGTAAGACTTCATGGAGTACCACTATCGATTGTTTCTAATCGTGATCCCTATTTTACATCAGGATTCTGGAAATGTTTTATGAAATCCCTGGATACTGAACATTATTTGAGCACTTCCTACCACCCCCAAACTGATGGACAATCAGAAAAGACTATTAAAACCTTATAATACATTTTCAGATCAATCTCACTTGACATTAAAGGTATGTGGGATCAATATTTACCTCTGAAGGAATTTTTATATAACAATATATTCCATTTATGTATTCAGATGGCACCATTTAAATCGTTATATGGAAAGAGATGTCACACACCAACCTGTTGGGATGATGTTTGTGAAAGAAAACTCGTAGGCCCAAAACTGGTTGAGGAAACGATGGAAAAGGTGAAGGAAATCCTAAACCACATCAAAGTATCTCAAAGTTGGTAGAAGTTCTATGTCGATAACCAAAGGAAGGATTTTAAATTTCAGGTAGGAGATCATGTTTTCTTGAAGTTATCTCCATGGAAGGGTGTTATACGATTCCGTAAGAAGGAATAATTATGTCCCAGGTACATCCGACCATTCAAAATTCTAGAACGAATGAGGGATGTAGCTTATCATTTGGAAATGATCCCAAGCCTATTCAAATTTCACGAAGTGTTCCACATATCACTATTGAGAAAATACATGCCTGACCCAAAGCATGTACTCTCCAATGTGTAATTAGAACTGGTACCCAATCCATCTTATTGCGAAGTGCCCATCAGGATTCTTGATACTAGAGAACAATTACTGAGAAACCGGACGACTTGTCTGGTAAAAGTTCTATTGAGAAACCATAAGATGGAAGAGGTAACATGGGAACCCGAGGAACGTATGATGAAGAACCACCCGAGTGTTTTTATATAGTAATATTCTAGAAATTTTTAGGATGAAATTATTTGAAGGAGGGGAGAATGTAACATGTCAATCTTCCACGGTCTTCTCTTTGAATAATACAATAGCGTGTGTTGTATGCAACTTCAAGTTCTAACACACCACAACTAATCAAACTAACTATTATGAATAGTAATACCCACTTTTTTAAATTTAATAAATTTTATCTTTCAAAATGGACTTCATTTTTGGATTCAGAATATCGAAATTAGCTTATGGTGAATTTTTGGTATTTTTATGAAAACATTATATTTTTTTTGAATAGTGAAAAACACTGAGTTATAGTTTAAAAGCAATTTTTTTAAATAATTATTTAGTTTTTTTAAATTTATTTTAGATCAAATTAGATACATGATACCTATATAAGTTCAACGTAATTCATTGTATTACGTTTATAATAATTTTCGATATATCAAAATTTTATTAAACTTTTTATCGTATTTTACCCACCACCCAGGAGAATTTTCAAATTCACATAAAACATAATTTTACTGCTTCTATGAGTGGAATTTAAAAAATCCAAGAGACAAATTTTATATCAGTAAGTAAAATTTGGTTCAATAAGATAAAAATAATTAATGGTGAATAGTAAAAAAATTTACATTTATTTACCACGGTTAAAATAAATAGGGTAATGAAGGGTAAAAATTATATTATTATTACCCTAACACATAACCTAATTCTATTGGATAAGTGTAATTCGACCAAAAACAACCTTAGGAATAAAAGTTGATCCTTTAGGTCCACTTGGATTAGATTTGGACATTTATTATTATTTAATTCAAAGAAGAGTTAAAAGTGTTAAATTTAATGTTTAATAACCAATCTATTTTTAATATAAAGATAAAAATAAGATAAATTCGACTATAAATATTTATTAGAAAGAAAAAAATATTTCCTATATAATGGTATTTTATTTTTATTTTTTAGACACTAAATAATTTAATTTATTTATGACACAATAATGATTCCGTAATTATCTAATTAATGAAATATTAAAATAATTGACATTATAAATATTTAAGTAATTGTAATTTGGTACAATTTTAGGAATTACACTTATTTTCTAGGTTAATATGATATAGTAGGGTTGGTTTGATGAATTTTGATAGAAGTAATAATGCTGTTATTAATTTTATAAAAAACAAAATACCAAATAGTGTCAAAATTTACATAAAATAGTTTTTAAAACAAATATTATATTATTAATTGATATTCTATTCCTAAAAATCTAAAGTTATTCCAAAATACATTTATAATGATAGTTGTATCATTAATAAAAAAATCTGGGTTTGAATGGATGTATATAGTATGTTTATTAACAATAATATATAAAAATACTTAGAGACATGGTAAATGTCAAACTATTTAACTAAGAGTTATATCTAAAAAATAATGTTAATATAGTGACCCAAACCAGTATAAAACATTTTTGTTGAGTGGATTTGGACCCATACTAACCTTATTCTTCAAATAATTCATCTTTGAGCAATTTGAAAACAAATATGAATTTATTATAAAATAAAATTTTAAGTTTTTCCTAAGGTTCCCCACACCCCCCTATAAAAGGGAACTCCCTCTTCTATCTAATTCACACCTTCAAAGCCATTTGGATCAGCCAAACCCTACAAAAATACCTTCTCAAATGTCCTCCCTTCAACTTAGAGGTATTACATTAGTTACATAGCCAACCTCAGGATCCCTTTTGATCAAATCAAAAGGAAGAATCCGAAAAAGAGGTAAATATTTCATCACCTCTTTCAAGTTATTTTCTTCTTCCACATCCTATTTCTTTGTTGTTTCCATTATAAAATAATAATTCCAGTATATTCTATATACTATGATGTTATTATAAAAATGTTAAAACCATATTCTTTATTTTATCCATCATTTGATTGACATGTCACCATAGGCACGTACGTACGACTTACCTTCTTCACATCGTGGAGTAGTTTGTTATTGAAACACTTCATCATTTGGATGGGTAAAATAATGAGTATAAATGATATAAATAATAAATATAACATGATAATTATTCTGTATATATATTATAGACCATCCAATTATATACTATTTTAATATCAAAAGTATGATATTTTCGCCCGTGCGTACATACGGATTACTGTCTCCACGAACGCGATGAGATTCATTCCTCATCATATCCATTCAAGAATAATTTTCATTAGATTATTAAAAATAATTTTTAAAGACATAATATCATTCTGAAAAATAATATTATACATCCTATCCAAAAAATACATTACTTACGTAACAAAGCATATAATGGAAATTGAATCATTTAAAACCTGAAACGACGATAATACTAAGATATTATTAACAAAGAAATGTTAAAAAATAATATATGATATCATATTAATGTATATGGTTCTTGTATAATTTATTAACAATTATTTCACCATTATATTGGATATTAAACTACCCTTGACCATGTAAAAGTACAAGGTAAGGGTTAATTTCACAATCTCTTTATTATCTGAGGTTGTACTTACGTAAGTATCTACTGGGACAACATAATCATCGACATCCATTTTTCCTAAAAATGTATTTCAAAACATTTTTACTATTTTCTAGACTATGGGTGAAATTCATTTATTCCCTTATATTAATTTTTATAAAATCGTTTGAAAAGAATCTTTTCATCAATTTCCAAACAATGTACTTTATGACAGTTTAAACAAAATTAAGGTAAGAATGTTTTTTTGAACTTATACAGCGAGTGAGTATATTTTCTACAGTTATAACATCGTCGAAGTTTCCATTACATGATAAAAAGAATATATTTCAAAATAAATGTTTTCTTTTATAATTATATTATTTTTCAATGATTTCAAAATAGAAATAGGTATTTATCTGGAAAAGGTTTTTCTTTCAACTATGTCAACATTATTGGATAGATTTTACATTTATTTGATGTTTATTTATTATTATACAAACAATTTATATTGTATTGAAGGTTTTGAGATATGTTTGATTTTGGATGTGTTATTTTTATACCATTCATGGTTTATGGATAATGTATTTTAATTTCAAATGCTTGTTTTAATACAAATGTTTATGTTGTGTTTAAAAATTTTCATATGAGAAATGCATTGGACTAAGTAAGTGACGGTTGGAGCCCTCTATAGCTCCTCGATGCATCGGTAGGTCTCATGAAACAAACTAGTGTCTTGGCATAAGGGCTTGACAAAATCTTATTTATAGTCTTGGCACAAGGCCTTGACTAAGTGGTTATGAACGTCTGGCATTATGCATTCAATCATTATGAATGTGGCTATTTATATTTAATGTGAATATTTGACTAGAATAATATCCATGTGAGTAAGTAAATGGAATTATTTTGATTTATATATTCCATATTATGATTAATTTTATGTTTAAAGGTCTTTTGTTTTCGTTTTATTCATTCCATTAAATGATTATGCTTATTTATGAACGTTTCTGCGGTATTGTTATCCTTATTGAGCATCTAAGATCACCCCTTTCTATGTTTTATTTTTCCTAGGATGCGGAGAAGTATATTATGAATGACCTGTAGGAATAGTCTATGGGATCTCGGTTTTTTCTATGGAAACAATGTTGTTGCCATTTTCCATTTTATGATGTAATGAAAACCTAATGAATGTATCTAGTACCTACAAGGATAATAAACTAATCGATCATTTGAGACTTGATCTATTGTAATCATTCCAATGATATTTAATAATTCACTGACTCTGCGTAACTGGGTTCAGGGAATTACATTTAAGGCCTTTATGTTCATCCACAAAGATTCAAAAATTGTTACCATGCATGGACTCTATTCTCGAATATCTCCAATTTCATATATTTATTAGAATTAGATATCTTAATTGTTTCCTGATATTAATTTAGTTTATCTTCTTTGAAATTTACATCATTATAATTTTACCTCAAAAATATGTATCTCTCATGCGCCTAACGATTCCCATAATAACTTCATTGTTTTTAGTAACATGATTATGTTTATCCTCTAGAACTCATTATTAAACCGACTCAACCTCCATCCACGGAACACAACCAATTTGATGGTCTTGATTTTATCTATGTTCTACATTACTCCCAAAAACACTTGGACATATATAATCCTCCTTATGTAATACACAAATTCATACCCCAAACTGGTTGTCATTAGTAGGAATACATAATAAATAATTTTTTTCCCGTGTTATAACAAAATAACAAGTTATTATCAGATATACGTTTTATTTAATTTGAAAGAAAATGTTGTATATATGACTTAAAACTACCAATAATTATAATTTACATATTTGGATTCTCTTCGGTTTATGACTCATATTGATTCTTCATGACTTCTTTATAAGGAACATAGTTTAGTAGAAATGCATCATTTTCAAGGAAATTAAAAGAGGACAAATTGAAAATCCACATTAAAACTTCATTTATTGAACCATATCCAAAATATAATGGTTAATTATATCATATATACCATTCTATTATAGTTAAAAATTCCACTAACTCTTAAGATATTATTGAATTTTTCGATCAAGTATTCACCACCCAGATTAGATCAAAGGATGTTTATGAATTTTCATTATTAATTTTTTAATTTGTTCCGAAACTAGTCAATATTTTAAAAAACATTGTACATTTTTTCTCATGAGAAACACACATCCATATATACTAAGGTATCTTTTAAATGAAACATTGTTTCTAAAACCACAACTTCTTTAAGTACTAATGGGTCCACAAAAATCACTATTTATAAGATATAACAATCTATTGGCCATTTAACCTTTAAAATAAATGTGTTTTGGTCATAATTATTATTAAATAAAATTCACACTTTTAAAATAATTCAAAGTCTAATTGTTCCAATATTCCATAACTATAGATTATTTGGATGCACATATTTTGTATAAGTCAAATTGTTCCAATAACATATGTCTCCTTAAATTAATTTATCACATAAATAAATAGTACACCTTATTTATGATATGTTAATGATTTATAAAAATATATTATAAAATGGAATAAATAATTAAATAAATACCTAAATTAACATAAGAAATTAATATGATCTTTAAAATTAATCATTGGATTGAAAATAAATTTCATTATACATAAAACATTATTTTTTGTAATACATAAAAATTGGGACAACACATATATTTATGATCTAGGATGATAGTCATCACAAAGATAGTTTTGAAGCTCAAGGTCAGGCCAACCATGTTATGTAGTATATTTAAAATTATGGGACAATATATGTATGAGTGGCATAGGGTGGTGCTAGGTAAAATCCAATGTTTGAGGGGACACATGGAACCTATGTAATGGGTCGTTCCAATTGATTTCCATAGCCTCCTATTTCACATTCTTATTAATAAACTATCATAATACAAAAGAGGTGTCGGATGTGGGAAACATTCACTATAAAATTTTTCACCACTATAGACATTAAATTTCACACATTAAACACCCGTTACCAATTCATTACACTATTTATATTATGATTTCTCACAATAAAATATCTAGTCTATATTGACATTAGCATGAATCTGAATGTGTCACTTGTTTGATAAAAATGATGATATTTCTTACACAAATCATTTCAACCATAGTTTTATCAAATAATGAATAATATAATTCACCATCTAGATCAAGCTAACCACTCTATGTAATTTCATTGATGGTGTCTAACTATATATAATTTCATTATCACATAATAAAAATCATATCAAGGAAAACTAATTATGTTGTAAAACATATTTTTATATATTAATGAATGAAATAAATTGGTTTGATGAGGAAGAGGGATTTATACCACTAATGGGGTCTGAGGGATCATCTATTTATCATAAGAAATAGAAGCATGGCCAAACATATCATTATTAATTCTTTATTGAGATAAATTGATTTAAAAATAAAATGAAAATAATTATTGTATCACGTATAATTTTTCCTCCATTTTCTTATTTAATGCGGTAATATTTGGTGAATATCACATGAGAAATAAAAATAGGTTTTCCACCTTGGAATGTAATTAACTAGAAGAATGATTTTTTTATCATATCATGTATATTCCTATACATGTGAATGTATTTCAACACATTCACTATGTGACGAGAATTATTTTTTGAACAATGTAGATATATTATTCTTCTAATGAAACATATGTTCATATTCACCATTGATTGTGCATCAAAAAATCGGGGAACTCATTCCCATTAAATAGGCCACAATCAATATTCTTCATTGCTGATGTGGATTGGGTGTCAAAAGTAATATTATACAAAATTTCATGTGATTGTATTATCTTCATTGAATAAATAAATTGATATTCTCAGGAATTTTATAATCGATTTTATAGATTTTTAACTGATGTAATCGATGGATGAATCATGTGTAAGTGCAATAAATAAGTGTGAACACAATGTATTGTTTAACATCACTTGATGTTCCATCTCATGTAAACAATGTTGTGTTGGTATCTATTGTATTATAAGGATTCTTCTTTAGAATATGATGGGTACATGTTATTACTGATATTCATAAAATGTATATGTTTGGTATCCAATAGATAATTAGGACATATTCACATTATAAATACTCTATTATTGTAATTAGAATAAAAATAATAATTGTTAAACCATCTTAGATTGATAAAGGTATAATCTGAAAAGGGATAATATATTACATGAAAAAATGAGTATTATTAATAACCTTAATATGTTCTATTATGTTATCTATGCATTATTCAATTGATTTAACATGTTATATAGTTGAAAAAAATTTCATTGAATTTGTATATTTATCTATTTCGTTATCAGTTATTGTGTTGTAATTTAAGTTGTGTGTCACTATATTTAAATAATAAAGGGCCTGTTACATTAATCATAACATCTGAAAACATTATTGCAACACATTTCACAAGTTGTTCAAGATTCACATACATATAAATAATTGATTTAATTTTTTTGGTAAACTCTCACCATATACTTATGTGAAATTTATATATTTAGGAGACACATAAATCAGATACTACTATAGGGACTAAAGGACACAACTAGTTAAGTGATGGTAAATATGTTATGACCCATCATTAGAAGTCTTTGAATGTATATTAAATTTAATTTCATCATAGGGATGTTGAAATTAATCGATGAGTAAAAATTAGTTGTGTCAACTATCCATCAACTATTCATGTTATTACAATGGTCTTTTGAAAGAAATTATTAAATTTTTTATTATCATAACATAAAATATATATAATTGAGGAGTGATTAATTAATATGATTCATTCAATGAAATTAAAACATTTCATATTTATATTGTTAAAATGTAATAATATGATGTAAAAAATATCTGAGTTTGAATTGAGAACATTATAATTTTATGGAAGGAAATAAATTTTTACTTTTTATACACAGATTAAAAATTGAATGTTTTAGTGAAAATCTATAGAAGGAATTTTTTATTTAATGATAAGAACTAGATAATAACAAATTTTTTGAGAAGACACTTGACTGAAGAAAGGTAAAAGTTTTAGAGGATGATATAGAATGGATTAGGGAGACAGTTAAATGACAAAAGATATATTTTCATGATCATTGAATGATTATCTATAGTTTTTTTTTGAGATACATATAAAAAAGTGTTTCATTTTGAAGAATATATTTGAGTAATATGTATAAATATTTCTTAATTTAATTTAATTTTTTTATAAATTGACATGTATCACAAGAAGATCGGGATTATTTATCATAATTAAATGTTATGTACAATTTTATTTTTATAAAATTTAAAATAAATTGATGTTAGTATATTAAACAATCAGTTTTTTTATTAATAAGATATTTTGATGTTGGTTACCTAATTATGAAACCGTGTTTAACATGATATGGTGTTTCATTTAAGATATGCATAGGTCCTTGTAGAGGGGTTCAATCATGGAACTATGGTAGCTTACTGATAGTGTTATTTGATAAATACATTTATCTAGTTGGATAGGATGTGAGTGCATAGTATCATTAGATAGTTCATATGATATGATACCTCTTTAGATTAACACTTATTAATCATGGTTGGAAATCATTCCCTTTGGATTCATTAGATATAATTTGAAATGTATCTTAAGAAAAAAATTAATATTTAATTTTTCATAACAATTTTTTTATTTTTATCCTTTAAAAGAAAACAATTTAAACTATATAACTGAGAATACTGTTTAGATGTGTTATGGGCCATGTTCACTTTTATGTTATAGAAGTCATTAAAATATTATAAGTAAAGGGTGAATAAAAGTAATTGGGAATAATGTTTTGGTATTCCAGACCTCATACAATATGTCCCCCAACTAGTGCATCACTCTTAGTGGTAGGATTTTTTTTATTTGTCTTAGGGAGGTGTAGATTGTAATTTTTTTATGTACACAATATTTTAATTTTAGATATGTAAAATAACTAAATATATTGAATGTAGACTTATTTAATAAAAAATAATGTATTTGATAACTGCAATTTAAGTCTTATAGACATTTCAATCCACACATGTTACAGATTATACATATTTTATGTTTAGATTTCACTTATAATTCAAATATTTATAATATTTTAGTATAACATAAATATAAATAAGTAATTATTGGTCATATTTATTATTGTTAAACAAATTATTCAATCTCACTAATTATAATTTAATATGGATAATGTCATGTCTAGTGGGTGATACCAATACTGTTGGATTTATTGTTTTAAAATTTTATTAAAAATGGTATTTTACCAAAATTAAATTATTAAAATTTTATCATTTTTTATTTTGTATATTCAAAACTCTAATTTTGATTCTGATATTACAATTCTACTAGAAGCTTAGTGACATAGTATAATATGAAAATTTGAGATATTTTAGAATGAGGGGAAGCATGATTGTCATGGTTACACATTGACATATGGAAAGCTTTTTCCCATTATGTGAAGTTGTTAGATCTGAGGTGATGAGTAAATTCCATGACGTTGAGATACATGGACATAAAATGGTATATTTTTTAGTTTAAACTATAGAGTTCTATATGTATGATAATTTTTAGAATCTATGGATAGCCTAAGAGGATATATTATCATAGATTTAAACATATATTTTGTAGGTGACGATATAAAATCCTTCTGTTGGAGAACCAATGTAAATGGAAAATGTGATAATGAAATAGAGTAAACATACATAGATTGATATTTATATAATTTATATAATTTATATTAATAAATTTTATGATCTTAGTATTCTGTTAGTGGGAATCATTAGGACTACATATGTAATCTAGATGTAGACTCAGCATATGAATAAAGTATTGTCCACTAATTTTTATTATTAAATATATTATTTTGGATATATAAAGAAAATTTATTTTCTATTTATATTGTTACTATAATAAAAAAAAATTATGTATTATAATATAATTACATATTCCACCCATAATATAAATTTCTAAATTTTCAACTGATAATATAAAAAGGACCGTAGTTTTATTTTCGATATGTAGGAACCAACGATACGTCAATTTGAGTTGTTGGTTGTTTAGAATAACCAACCATAAAATTTTAGTGTTTAAAAAAATATATAATGTGGGTAATGGTAAAAAATATATATAATGACATATTAATGATTTAAAATCATAGAAATAATTTCATTGAATTATTTATGATGAGTGAGAGAAAATTCTACATCAATATGACATACATTGTGGACCTAATGAAGAAATAATTTTTTAACAGATATAACTATTTTAAAAAATATTAGTTAATAAGTAATGAATAATAATAAAAAATTTGATTCTCATTAAACTATAATACATTTATTGATCATTTATTTCTTAAATTTAGGAATTGACACTTGGCCAATCCAATTTGTAGTTTCCTTACCAAGACCAAAAATTTATTTTTTGTATTTTAAAAATATAAAAAATATATGTAATGGTAAAATCCAAATAAAATGGCATCTGGATGAAATAAATTCATAGTATGACTATATTATAGGTATGGTTTACATTTTTATTTAGGTAAAACATCTATAGGAGAATATATTTTATAATAATAACTAAAAAATGTGTTTTCAGAGATATCAAAGAACTCAAAAAAACATGCATTTGGGGATCTAAACTAAGAAACTATCCTCATAATTTTTTGAAATCATAACAAAAAAACAATAACATATTCATGAAATCTTATAACTTAAACCACTTCAATTTTATTTTTGGTTTTCATAGGATGACAAGAAAAGTCATTTTTAGTAATGTTCATATTATGATCATATAAGTCTACCTAAGAATGATGTCACATCATAGTAAATAATTTTCTAATTACTTTTAATTATTAATAGTAGGTGGAAGATCAATATGACTTCTTTTAGGCTTATAATTATGAAATAAGTTGTTTTTTAAAGATACAAATGTCAAAAAAAATTTGCATCACTGGGTTAAAACAAATCCAATGACATAGAATTATTATGAGATCAAATGAAAATTAAAAATCAATGATTTTTTATTTATATTAAGTTACGCCTTTCCAATTCATGTTGTGGTTTTATTAATATTCATTAAATTTTTTTATTATTTTAAAACATTAAAATTTTCTTAAAATGTTAAAAACAATAGAATATGACCTCAAAATATTTTTGAAATCATGGGAAATCTAAATTTTAGATATTTAAATGGGTTTGAGAATAAAAAATGTGAATAAAGAATGTATTATTCTTTTAATGACTAAATAAGCTTATTTTAAACATATCAATGTATTAATAAACATGTTTCTAGGGGTATAATCAAACTAAATCAATCAAATTATCATGAAATCATTGAAATGTGACTTTTATTTGATTTGTGAAATATCGAAACTAATGTGATTTCAATTTTTGTTATGGTTTTCTTGGGATGGTTGAAACCCCATTATTAGTATTTATTTATTATCCAAAATGTTTATGTAACTGTCAAAAACCATTAAAAATTACATCAATGTAGAATAAAATCATATGAAAAAAGTCATTGAAATATTTTTGACATATTGGAATAGGTGAAATGTTAATCTCATGTGTGGTGTTCTCATAATGACAAAATTTGTATTATTAAATGATATGAATGAATTTAAAAGTGTCCTAAAGGTAGTCAAAACTTTAAAATGACCTCATAGTATCCTATAATCATCGTATAATTACAATTTATTAGTTTATAAAATGTATTAACAACCACCATATCAATTTTATTTAAAGTTTACTCAAGATTATGAAAAACTCATTTTTAGTATTTTAAATATCAAAAACTTGTATGTAATAGTCAAAACCATAAAATATGACATTTTAATTATATGAAATCATAGTAAAACTGTGTTTAATTTATTTTTTAATTTAATAAGTAGAATACACATGAATATAAAATTTAGTGTGCACCAAATGAATAAAAAAGTATTTTGAAAACATATAAATGTTTTTAAAAATTATTTCATGGGTTCAAAACCATTGAAATACCCTCAAATTCTTATGAAATTATAATACAAGGGATGAAAATTGAATCAATAAATATAGGAATTAACTATATGTCAGATTGAGTTATGGTTTTCATAGGATGATCAAAAATGATTCTTTAGTGTTTCAATGATCTAAAACATGTGAGTAATGTTTTAAACCATATAAAATGTCCAATGAATAATATTAATCATAGGAATTTTTATATTTAATTATAAATGATGTGTAAGAGTATATGATGTGCCAATTGGGCATGTGGGGAGCTCGAAATGAAAAAATATGAAAAATTTTAAGATATTAATGTCCTTAAAGACATGCATTAGGGGGTCAAAACCAATAAAATTATCTATATTTTTCATAAAATAATTATAAAATGACAATTAATTTATTAATTAATTTATGTAACTAACACTATATCAATCTGAATTTTTTTATTTTGGGATGATTAAAAACATTTTTTTGTTTTATCAATAAATTTAAATATTCTTGTAATGATCAGAACCAAATAAAATATTATTCGAATGATTTGAAATCATTAAAATTCTATATATGACTTAATTTTGTCATGTAGGATTATATTAAACATCAATTCAACATGTGGGGAACATGAAATTACAAAATTAGTTGTTTTTTAAGACAGCAATGTATTTAAAAATTTAATCATGTAGTCAAATAAATGAGAAAAACATCAAATTATCATCAAATTCAAGGAAAATGAAATATCATTTATTTTTGAAATATATGAATTAATTCATTAAAAATATGATTGGTTTTTTCCCTTGGATGATCAAAAAAAAATTAGTGTTATAAATTTTTTAAAATGACTTTTAATAGTGAATCCCATATACAAGACCAAATAATGATGTGAAATCAATGAAAAAAATATTTTATTTATTATTGTTTTGTATTAGAGGTTGATACATCATTATGATGTGGAATATTCTTGGAATGATTAAATAAATAGTTTTCAAATATATCAATGTCTATAAAAATATTCATCGGTTGGTAAAGTCCAAGAAAACAAATATAAATGGTCTTGAAATAATATGTCAATGACTAATAATTAATTTTTTAAATACAAGAAATGAATAAAGGTCAATTTTAATTTCAGTCTATTTCTGGTTATCATACAGCTATTTATACTGTACTACATATCATAAACACATGTTAAATATTAAAACACAAAACAAACGACACTAAGATGACAAAAGGTTATAGGTAAAATATCATTGAACTCTCTATGAAATATAATAGTAAATGAAAAATAAATTTAATGAAAAGAATGCAGAGAATATGTAAATAAGATATATTTAAAGATATAAAATACTTTAAAAGCTTGCATCATCTATAAAAACCATTAAAATACCTTATATTGTTCTAAAATAAAAGAAAAATAACTGCTAGTTCAATATTATTATTAAATAAATGAACTGATACTATGTAAAGTCAATGTGAAAATTTCTTGGGATGATTAGAAATTCTTTTTTTTGTTCAAAAACACTAAAACATGATTATAATAGTCAAAAGAATATCAATTGACCTTGTAATGATGCGAAATCATAGGAAAATCCAATATGAATTATTTTTGATGTGTGAGAGCATATGACATGATAATATAACATATATTGTGAATAAATTGAATGAATACAATTTTTTTAAAATATCAATGTCTTTATAAACATGCATTTGGTTATAAAATCCAAAAATATAAATTAATACTTTAAAAAAATATGAAAATATCCACCAATTGATTTTTGAAATGTATTAAATTTTTCATGGTCAATCCATGTTCAGGTTTTCATGGGGGAAACAAAATTGAATTTTCACTTTTTTAAAATTCTAAAACATCTATGTAATGAAAAAAACTATAATTCCTACATTATAATGCGAAATCATATAAAATGATTATTTTAAAGATGTTTCTTGTGTATGTTGAGACAACATGTCAGCCTTACATGAAATGTTCTTAGAATGATTAAATATGATGATTTGAAATATTTATAAAAATTTAAAAATGCGCATGGGGGGTTCATAAAAATGAAAAGAACCATTGAATATTATAAAATTAATGTATAATGACCGATAGCTAATTTAGGAAATGTAGGAACAACCTTCAGGTCAATTATAGTTTCATATATATTAGGATAATCTAATATCTAATTTTATTATCTTAAAACATTAAATTTATTATGTAATGGTAAAACCCGTTAAAATTAAACTCATAATGAGATGAAATCATTTGAAATTTTTCCTTGAGTTTTTTGGTACATATATGAGGAGAATATGAATCAATCTGACACGAAGAGTGCTTGGAATGATTAAATACCTAGTCTTTAAGGATATTAAAGCCTATAAAAACATGTATAATGTGGTCAAAACTGAGGAAATGAACAAATATTTATATTTAAATCATATTATAGTGACAAAATTTTTTTCCTGAATTGTATAAAGAAACACCACATAAATATATGTAATTTTTTAATTGGGATGATCAAAAGGTAATTTTTTGTTTTTTAGAACTCTAAAAAATATTTCTAATGATCATAACCAAATTTAATGACCTATAAATGAGGTGAAATAATAATAAAATATAATTTAATTATTTCTAAAATCTATGAGTAGAATTCACATCATTATGACATGTCTTTCCCTTGAAATAACTAAATAATTAATTTTTAAAGATATGAATGTCTTTAGAAACGTTTGTTAGTGGGTTAAAAAAAGAAATAAACATTTAATTATTATGAAATCATATAACAATGACATTTCATAAGTTTTTTAGTTATAAGAAAAAGCGGTAGTTCAATCCTTTTTTTGTTTTTCATGGGGGGTCAGAAAATTTAATATAGTATTTTATATTTTAAAATATGAAAAATATACTTAAAATGGTATAATAAACCGTAAAATGATGTGAAGTCATTGAAAAAAATATTTTTTATGTTTTTAATGATTAGGAGTAGACAAAATCTAACCTGATGTGTAGTTTTCAAAGAATGACTAAATAATCAATCCTTAAAGATATCAATAATTTCAATAAACATGATCGAAGTGGTCAAAACATAGAAAACAACACCTTATTTCTATGAAATCATAGGAAAAAACTCATAATATATTTGTGGAATGTTTTTGTTGGTGCCACAAAAATTTAAGATTCAATCATCATTGGATTCCCAAAAATTCATTTTTCGTGTTTGAAAACTCTAAAACGTGCATGTAATGGTCAAAATCAATGAAAAAACACACAATTGACAATAAATTTTATGAAAATAGCCTTCAATTTATCTGTGATGTGTATGTGATGATGGAACATAAATATAACATGTGGTGTGGTTCTAATGACTGATTATGAATGTTAATAATAACAAAAGTTTAAAATAAGTAATACATTAAAAAAATAAGAAAGACAATATTTATTATACTAAATGATAGTTTAAATAATATAGTGGGGTAGAATCAATAGTATTTTTCTTTTTTAGTGAATTATATATATTTTTTAATTTATTTAATTTTGAAGTGTGATATGTTGGGTGTCAGGCTTTAAAAATGGTTAATCTTAGTTGGTTATGAGATTATTTAATTATTGATAGTGTACATATATATAGAATTTCAAAATTATGATTGGTTTTTTTTAAATACCACATGTATAAGTGTATAAATTGTAATTTTATTTTCAAAAAACCAATTATCTATAGAGAATACCAGATAGTGATCACTATAGTCTCTCTCACATTGGAGTAGATTAGCCACCATATATGAGTATCTATTGATCTAGCTCGGTGGCCTACAATTAATACTATATTGTAATCACTATTTGTCATTCTCATTTTCATTAACTATGGAAAAATTTTGGTGGTTATGGAACCTCCAATAGAGAGATCTCTATAGGTCCATGACATTGACTAACAGTTATATATATATAGAGATCATAATAACCTATATTGGCTAGTATAAAACTACAATTATATTTAGGTCACTGTTATGAATAATGAATGTCCATAAGCTACAACAATCAAGAGTTAATATGGTGGATGCTAAAGTCCATCAAGGACTACGTTTGGTATTTACCAATTTATATTTTATAGTAGAGTAATATTTCATGAAAAAAAGATTACCTTTTATTAGTTTAAAAAAAACTACCATTTTATCATCCTATTCCTAAACATTCTCCTTGAAAGATTCCAGGTTCCACTAATCATGGGTGACATCTCGAAAGTAGTAATGGTTGTTCGTAAATGATAAAGAAATTTCTAATATATAATGGTAAAATATTCCAATAAAATAACAAAAAATATAACATAAAATTAAAAAACAAAACAATATTATTTAATATTTATAAACAATAGAACTAAATTTAATCACCAAAATCTAAAAAATACCAATGTAGTTGAAAAAAATAAGATTAGGGTTTGATAAGAAAAATAAAGGACATCTAGACCTTACGCAGATGTGGTATCACTTATACAACACTATAAGAGAACTCCAAGCTCTAATCCCCATCCATGACATGTAGAATCATGATGATCCTCTAGATAAATAATAGAATTTTCCTTTACCTCTTTCATGTTCAAAAATACCTTTATAGATAACAATGTCCATTTTCAGGGTGTTTGTAATCATACCCAGTAGTGTTTCCCCAAGTGACTTCCCAACTCACACCACTAGAAAAGAACATGTTACCCCCAAATACAAAATATAAAGTAAAAAACTACGGAACATAAATGTATTTTATAATTTTAAAATTATTTAAATTAATAGATAAATCTAATTATCCATTAATTCCAATAGAATATACAATCCACATAAACTTAATCATACACACATGAATATAGGGTGAGAGTACCTTAGTTAGTATTGGTTTCTTGTGGATCATTGAAGTCATCTCTAGGTGACCATTCTCAAGGCACCTCCTGCCTAGCACCTTGCGCTATATCTGTAATGAAAACGACATGCACAACCCAATGATTGATAAACACCCCCATGTATGTAATGTTATCACACATATTAATTTCATAAATAAATAATTATTTTTAAATCATTTAACAAAACACATTACTTGTATCATATCAAATTAACAATTTAAAACATTGAGAGTAAGAGATTTATCAAAATCCATTCAAATTGATTATTTCCAAATCATAAAAAATAGATTTACAATGATTTATCAACTTGATTTTCCTTATAAATTCAAATACAGTAGTTTTTATATCCATGCTTTGAAGTTTAAGATCATATGGAGAAGAGACAGAAGTCATATTCCTCAGAACATGTGATGGAACTGAAGAATTGCACATGGAAGCATCAAAATTCAGGTTTGAAATTTCATTCCATCAATTATTACAATTATGATATCCTAAGAAGAAATAAAAATCATTGAATGTTCCATGAAAGATCACATATATCACTATGTGAGCTAGGTGATAAGAATATGTAGGGATAGTGAATGAAAATAGAAACGTAAAATTTATTCTTGAGATTCAACACCCATAGATCAGTCAAAATGGGTTATAGAGGGATAAGAGTTTCCAAAAACACAAAAATGAATTCCTTTGTTTGAGAACCTTGGTGAGCAACATTAAAAATATATGGTTTTTGAAAAAATGGATTTAAAATTATATATTCATATATTATAAATTCACAATACATGGTTAGGCTCAACAATTTGATAAACCATGCACCAACTGTGTGAGTTCTACATAAGAATACACAAGGGATACATGGTTGTCCTAGGTGGTTTGAAAACCCCTACTGAAACCATTGAAAATAATTTTTTACCAATATGCATGATATTCAGTATTTGAAAAAAACCACATGGAAAACTATGCCTCAATGTTTCACCTAACTAGTAACACCATGATTCCCTTTAACAGTTTCTTGGAGATGTTCTAATGTTTTCCCAAACCATGCTCAAACCTTTCACCCTTTAAATACTTATGAGACACTCTAAAACCAAATATATGCTTCCTAAACTCATCCAAACACTATCAATCACCAGTATCTATAATTAATGGATAATGTACCTCTAAATGGGGGTGTTATAGATGTCCACCACATGTTTTATTGACATGTATTCCAATTTAATAGTTTTAAAAATAAAATTAATAATTTTATACATCCTAGAAAAATAGAAAATTTGATTGATGAGGAGTCAATTAAAATATTTTAAAATAAAATAAATATTAATTATCTAAATATTTTACAGTAATATATGTTATTTTCTTTTATTTTACCCTCACACTAACATAGTTAAACAAGATAATATCATTTAGAACCACTTATTGAGTCATTACAAAAATAGATCACATTTGATGGAAATTTTACATGAAAATGATAATAATAACTCAATGATCATTTTCTTATGTTTTTACATTAATTTTATTTTCATTTTATAGCGGTTTCCATCTTTAAAATAGAAAATGTTTATTTTTTTCATCCCATGTAATCCCAATCATAGATTCGTGTGTGATCAATTCAAAAATTTAAAAAATTCATCAACTATAATTTTTTAATTATTTTGAAAAAATGTGATATTGTTTTCTGGGATTTCCCTTGTAATGGTTTTGACATCATCAGTCTATTCCATTATGAAATCCCTTATTTAAGGTGATCTGGGAGGTCACAGTATCTCAGTTAATAGTTTTTAAGTTTTCTATTTTTCTAGATTTCCAACGGTGAGTTACAGATGGTAGGTCATAGATGTTCAGTCATGATGGTGACTCACGATGGTCACTTCCAACAGTGACTCTCTAAAGGTGAGTGCTGATGATGTGGAACAACGATGGTTCACTGATGGTGAGTCAGTACTGATTAGTCATAACTGTGAATAACAATGGTGACTTTTCCAATGGTGATTCATCAAACGGTGAGTCCTTGGACAGTTACTCATCCAACGGTGAGTCATCTGAGAGTTTTTTGTCCAATGGTGAGTCGTCCCATGGTGTCTCGCCAAATGGGGAGTCTCTCAATGGTGAAACATCCATCAGTAGTTCACTGAATGGTGACTCACCTAATATTGACTCACTAAATGGTGACTCACCTAATGGTGACTCTCCTCGATGGCTCACCAAATGTTGAGTCACATCCAATATTTTGTGAGAATTTCAGTTTTTTAGTATTAACTGTTTCACCCATTTTAAATTTTATTTGATGGAAATTGGGTTTAAAACAATCCTTAACTATTATTTAAGAAATTTCAATTTATATAAGACTTATCTTTAAATTCAAAAAACACAATAGTCTTTTGGATACTCAAAACATCTTGTCAGGATCAAAATTTAATATGGAGTTAAAATTTGTTAAATATCCCTTGAGTCTCAAATCTATTACTTTAAAGATGGACAACCTTCCTTCAATATTTAATTATATTTTTTTCGTGATACTCAAGAATCCATATAATTTTACATCCCTTGGATTTTTACGTCTTTGATGTAGTAATCGAATAGTGTTTTCCTGATATAGTTTTTTTCCTGCTTGTCCACCCCCTGTTTTGGCACAAGGAGGAGGTCCCGATCATCTGTTGTTAAAGTTTGGGATACCTTTATCTCTTCTTTATTTATGTATCATGTAGGATGTGCGTATAGATTTATCTTTTGAATATCATTAAACCTGAACATAACAACATGTTAGAAAGACTATCGTACCTATTACTATAGATATTAATGAGGGGTTAGGAAGATGATGATGAATATAATCGAACCTATAAATAAGTAATAAATAAGGGTTTGCGAATCTTAGGATAATGATCATATTTTTTTATCTGTTATTATTTATCTGTGTTGTCAATTGTAGTTGTTATAAGCCTTCTAAAAGTCATGTGTTTTGGTGGTCTTTTTTTGCACATGGGTGGTGTCTTTTCAATGTATGACATTGATTTTTCTGTTGAATGTCTTTATATGTATATTACTAATTCACTATGTAAATTCAATAATATTAATGGAATCCCCAAGATTATACACATTTTTTGATCACCCCTGAATTATCATAGAGGAATTAAAGAAAAAGTGTTTGTTAAATTTGAGTACACACTACCTTAATTGATGGGGTTGTGTGTTGTGTGTGGTTTTGTGTTCAAATGTGTTGTAGTTTGGTAATGTAAATATATATATGGTGTGGGGTGGTTCTGGTGGTGTGATGGAATCTCAGGTTGATAGATTTATTGATTCTGGAGTGGATGAGTGGTGTGATTCTATGGGACATCAAATGGGATACATTTTTTGTGATCTAGGGTGTGGATATGAGATGGAAGCTACTAAATTAAGGGGGATGATTTGGGAATAAATACTTTTATAATGATTATTGTAGTGGTGGGCATGTATGTTATGTGGATAGGAAATGTGCAGTGGGTTGTTTTACCATGATTTTCTTCCATTGGTGTTTTATACTGTGCGGATTGTGGTGTGACGTGATTAGTATTTTCTCAGGTATGAATGTAATGAATACATGGTTTTATAAATAATGAATGAAATTTGGATAAATGATTTTTCAATGGTCATGATTTGGGTTACGACTATTTGTGTGGTTCTGCCTTTAAAGGTAGCCACAAATGCAGTTTTATAGGATGGATTTTTTGGGAAATCTATAGGTTGGACTGAGGGCTTGATACATATTAATTTATACTTGTATTTTTTTGTGATTTCTATATGCACTCCACCCTAGATGATCACTATTTTCCAAACTCCCCCATATTCAAGGGTTAGGGTTCCATCCCAACATCCCAGTTGGAGGATGAATGGATGTTTATGGGATCTTCATTGTTCCCTCTTCTACCAATTGGTATCCCCATACTCATCTAGATGGTTGTGGGGCAGTTTTTCGGCTCAGTTTTTTATGGGTGAGGTAGGCTTTCCTAGGTGTATTTAGGATGAGATTGATTGTGCATTCTCAGGTTTCATTTGGATGAGTCCTAGTTGTTTGCGGGCAAGGAATGGTGTGTTTGTGGCCCATGTGTCTACGGGAATGATATGGTATGGTTGTGGAATCGATGTTTGCAGGTTTCATGCACTGAGCATCGATTTACCAAGAAGTTGGAGTATATGTGATTCCCATGTGTGTGAAGGCTAGTTGTGATGTTGGACCTCATCAAGGGTTTGGTAGCGCTAAGATTCTTTCTATTATGGCATTAGTAGTTCACTATTTGGAAGAGGTTAGGGGTACCCAAATATTATTGTGATTATTATACTACATTATATGACATTCATTATTTTTTGAGCATGCCCTGGTAAGGTTCGGATGTATAGTATAACTTTTTAGGTGCTGCTGGATTCTAGTATTTTCTCACAAGGGAATTTGTATGTTTCCCCCACTTGTTCATAAGATACATAGTTTTTCCTTCTGAGTATACTTCTAAGCTCACCCTTTATATAAAAAATAATTTTCCGGTTTCCAATAGGACTAAGTGGACTATTCTAGACCATATTAGCTTAGCTTTTGGGACAATTTTCATGTCATGGCTTAGAATTATTATTTGGATAATTAAATTTGAGTTTTATGTCATTTCTAACTACGTTTTTTGAAAAAATTCATTTGAGTTGGATTTTGGTTTTACTTTTTTTATTGTTCTTGGAGTTATTTTAGGATGGACCATATTATCCCCCAATCTCTTTTTATATTAAAAGGATAATTACACCCATTTATTAATAATATAAACCTACCCTTGGTGTTATTCGCCACCTCAGGGCCTACTAGAGTCTGGAATCGGGGAGTCGTTATCTCTCCTTTTTAATGTTGATGAAGAGGGGCCATGAAAAAATGTTATTCTAGGCTGATTTTTGAAAGAAATAATGGGGTCTGGAGTTAGGCATAGAGAGGATTTCATGGGATGGGGTGATAGTAGTGTATGATAGAGGCCAGGGAAGACCGGTTGGGACACGGGATTTCAGGGCACCCTTTTATCTGATGCAAGTACTCGGAGTCTACCAAACAACCAAGTGAGGGTATACCTTTTATAGGGTAGAGAGCATAGGAAAGGTATATGAATCATAATTACTTCAATTCCTATTTTATTTAGGGAGTTTTGGGAAATTTTGAAAAACCAATCAGTTAAATTAATTTGAATGAATCTAAAATAAAATTCTATACTACTTGGGACTAGGTGTTCCTTGTTTAGCTTTTCAGCTATGGAACTTGGTCATCGTCCACATGTAGTACAAGAAGCGGAGGTTCAATAAGCTGGACGAGTCAATTGATGGAGGGTTGACCGAGTTGAGTATGATGATTAGTGGATAAAGATTTTATGTTTTATCATATAGAAGACTCTAGAATATTATGAGGGTAGTGTTTTAGACAAGGAGAATTGCTATTTTATTGAGGAGCATAGGATCCCTTTCAGCATGATTCGGGATTCAACATTGTATTGGGTTCCATTATTAATAATCTAAATGTTGGGAGTCACACAATATAGGTGGACGCTATTCCTAGGGGAGATGAAGGAGACTGAAAATCTATGGGTCAATTTTGAGAAAGAGTTCTGGGTAGAATTACTTTCTTCTACCATAGAGTATTATTAGTGGAAGGAGGTAAGCTCCCTCCACTAGGGGAGTATCTTGGTCTGGGAGTTGGGGAAAAAGTTCTTGGATCTCCTTCATTTTTCTACGGTTATCTTTTAGATGAGGAGTCTTTTGTGAGACTCTTATATGAGGCACACCAACCATCTCTCTAGTATATGGTTACCCACTTCACCTATCCGAAGTAATATGAGGTCTATATAAAGGAGGAGGTAGTTGAGTGGATGATCTCAGGAGGAGGTCTACTATGATAGATAATCCAATAGGGTTATTCGAAGAGTAAGTCTGCTAGCACTATCCCATTGTGGTTTTCTCTGGAAGGGGGTCGACCGCAATAGTTTTAGATTCAATCATCTAGTCCCCATGCATTTCTTGTGAACATGGGAATGAGGTGTTTTTTTGGGGTGCCCATGGGAATCATCGGTGTTTGTGCCCAATGACTGTTTGATCTCAGTGTAGTTGAGGTGGGCCGGTTTAGTGCCCAACTCAGTAGATGTTGCGAGTTAGGCCATTTCAGTAGTAGGGATTACAGGAACCTACTCCACTAAGGGGAGATGGAGTAGGTAAAGAAAAACCTCAATGTGTTCCTCAGGGACATCGACCGAGGCATGGTTTGGGAGGTGGTTGTTATAATAGGGGTAGTGGAGCTGGGTGTGGTCAGTGGTATGCCACAAAGGTAGTAACTTCTTCAAGTCCAATGATCATATATGGTATTATTATCATGTTCTATATTATTTCCTTTTCATTTTTATATTCTAGAGCTACACACTCCTTTGATTCTCTCATTCTAGCCCATTCTATGGGACTATAAATTGAGTGGGATTCCATGATATTGGTGTTGAGTACACCAGTCGGAGTTGAGACAAGCTTGTTTGGTTTTTTTCTGGGGATATAGACTGATGATAAGGACACATTAGTCTCATGGATATATCTTTTTACTCCCAATGCAACAATATGATATCATCCTTGGAATCTAATGGTTTTATTCTGAGCATGTTGTTATAAAATTCTTCCATAGGATAGTTCTGTCTTCGAACATGGATAGAAATCATGTTTCTTTCATTGGTGAGTGGAGTTTTCATATAGTCAATCTATGGGTGGAGCCACTTCATTGTTTTTTTGAAAAATCTCTTAGTTGAATTAGTGGATTCTTAGATGGTGGAGGATCCTAGAGTTTTGGGGGATTTCATGGATGTTTTTTCTAAGGATATTGTGACTCTACACCGTCGACGTGACGTTGAGTTATGGATTGAATTACTACCCAGTGCATGTCCGATTTTGATGGCCCCTTATCATATGACACCTTTTGAGTTGTGAGAGATGCAGATTCAGATTGATTAACAAATGAAAAAATTCTTTATATGACCTGTTGTGTCTCTATGGGGTGCTAGAGTCTTGTTTTCAAAGAAGGAAGATGGTGGTCTGAGGTTGTGCATAGACTATTTGAGGTTGAATCATTAATGTCCAATAACATTTACCCTCTCATGGGGATTTATGATCATTTCTACCAGTTGAGGGGAGAAGGTTGGTTTTCAAATATTGATATGTGGTCTAGATATCACCAGTTTAGTCTAAAGGAGGGTGACTTCCCAAGGGATTCTTTTAGATGTAGGTAGAAGCTCTTCATGTTCGTAGTCATGTCGTTCAGTGATATAAATGCTTCAGCTGTGTTCATGGGGCTTACAAAATCCATCTCTCATGAGTTCCTAGACCGGTTCATCGTCGAATTCATCAATAAAATCCTAATATTCTCAAAGTCAAAGGAAGAGAATACTGAACATATCAAGAATATATTGGAGGCACTTCGACAGTACCATCTCTATGGTATGTTTTCTATGTGTAAGTTATAGACACAAGAGTTACACATCCTTAGACATGTGTTATCTCATAATGTTTTAATTGTAGGCCCATCAAAGGTTGAGGTAGTTGTTTATTAGTAACCACCCAATAATGAAGTGGTGTTTCACAGTTCTCTTGGTCTAGAATCATATTACCATATATTTGTACCTGATTTCCCTAGATTTTCTACTCTATTAACACCTATGACCATAAAGTACCATCCCTATGTGTGAAGTGAGAAGTTTCATCTAGTGTTCGACTATCTAATGGTGATGTTGGTTAGCATTCCAATGCTCCTGTTCTAAGAAGAAGTGATGTTTGGGATGTTTTTTGATGCTTCACTATTGGTCTTGGGATGTGTGATAATGCAACTGCAGGGAGGGATCTCATATGAATCTAGGATGTTACGTACCCTTGAATTTAACTATAACTCCCATGACCTGAAGCTATCAATAGTCATGTTAGAGCCAATGTTACGGTGGAATTACCTCATTGGGAAGAATTTCTTGGTCTTCACAGATCATAAGAGCTTGAGGACTATCTTTTACCAGTGAGATATAAACTTGTGATAGTGGAGGTTGATGTAATTTCGTAAATATTATGACTTTGAGATCTCTTACACCTCTGGAAATTGGAACATCATAGAGGATTCCGTCAGATGGAAGACATAGAGGGAGGCAGTTTTGTAATTTGTGGATTCATGGAAGGTGATATAGGAGTTAGCTAACATTCACCTAGAAGTAGGAGTGGATGGTGGCGGAGGTTTCCGGTTTTAGATGATTGTCCATTCATACCTGATGTGGTAGGTGTAGGAGTCTTAGTTGGGAGACTCGGAGGTACAGTTGATGTGTGATCGTGTTGGCCATGGTATTTCTCTAATGGCATGGTAGAAGGATACTCATAATAGGATTTTGTTCCATGGGAGCACGTTTTTCATTATGGTGATTCACAAGGAAGTCATATGTGTGTGTCATGGATCACATTTGGCATTGAACCCTAGAGTTTCCATGATGTTCAATATCTTGAGGGTGAAATTTTAGGGGGCATGGAAGAAGCGGGCAGTGGAAGAGTTTGTAGATAAGTTCATGGAGTGCTAGGAAGTGAAGGTCAAGCATTGTGTTCTTGGTGGGATGTTGAGGCCTTTAGATACAATTGAGTGGAGGTGGGATGACATATCATTGGGTTTCATGATTGGGTTTCCCATGACTCAAGGAGGTCATGATGTAATCTAGGTGGTAGTGGAGAAGCTATTGAAATCAGCACACTTCGTGGAAATCAAGTAGTCGATCACATTGGATGCCATGAAACGGAGTTATGTAGATGAGGTGGTGCAACTACAGAGAGTTTTGAGATTCATTGTCTAGGACCGAGATATATGTTTTACCTCGTGAGTTTGGATGGTATTGCAACATGATTTTGGCACTCAGTCGGATCTAATTACCATTCTATGGTAGATGGGAAGTGATAGTGGACCATCCAAACATCGGAGGATACGCTATGGCAATGCATCATGTAATTTGGTGGATCATGGGTATGAAACATTCTTTTGGTGGATTTCACTTACAAAAATATCTATCACACATCCATTGGCAAGTATCTATTTGATGCTTTATACGGAAGACCTCATCATTCAACTTTCTGTTGGATGGAAGTTGGGGAGGCAATTTGTTTTGGTCCCAAGTTGATTTACAGCATGATAGAGATGGTTTAGGTAGTTCGTGAGAGGATTATGGAAGGACATGACTGGAAAAATTCATATTCCAATCATAGTATGAGGACCTTGGTGTTCATGGTTGGAGAAAATGTGTCCTTGATTTTTCCCCTCATTGTGGTAATAGAGGTTAGATTGAGGGAGTAATCTTCCTCCCATGTTTATCAGAACTTTCGGGTTATAGTGAAAAGTAGGGGAGGTAGAATACCATTTGGTGATGCCACAAAGGTTGTAGATGATCTAAAAAATATTTCACATCTCTCATCATCATCATTTGTATCTTCTTGATGACTGCCACATCATTGACAGGGGGATTTGGAAATTGAGAATGAAGCAATGTTCATGATGAGGTCAATGTTAATCAATGATTTTTGAGAGAAGGTGTTGTGCTGAAGGAAAATTCACTTTGTCAATGTGTTTTGGAGGAATGGTTTTATGGATGAGATTACTTGGTAATTAAAGGTGTAGATGTGTCCCTAGTACCCAATGTGGTTTTAATTTTTTCATTATATGTTTTCCCTGTAATGTGATTCTTGAACCTTGATTTCATTGAATTGAGTTGTTTCCTTTTTTTAGTGTGTGATGATGTCCTCAAACATGGATATGGGAGGACCTGATTTCTAATTGAGATGCGTTAATTGAGATATGATTAAACCAATGTGAGCAAGTCAGCGATGCCCATATCGGATTGTATCTAGACATGGAGGAAGGAATTACCTGATTCATGTGTCTTGAAACTATGGATTTCAATGCTTGTGGGGTGTGTCTTTTAGGTGGATGAGTTAGTATATATCAGAGGAGGAGTTCATTTATGTAACAGATTCAACGCATCATTTGAAAATATAGTGTGATTTTTCATTCCACCATTATGTGTTAGTCCGTAGATGTGTTCCAATTACAGTTGAATCCTTGACGGTATCTCATGGGATGGTTGTTCGAAAACCTCTATTTTTTGGATGGGTTATAAATTCATAAGGGAATGAATAGTTTGAGAGTTATTTTATGCAATTGAGTGGATGCCTCTAGTCTTTTCCATTGTGAAATATAGTGTTTGAGTTGTTCTGAGAGGTCTCAAAAGACCATTTCGAGTGTTATCCAGCTTTCTATTTTTCCAATTGTGAGTCGGAGATAATATTTCGTTGACAGAGAGTCATGACGGTGACTCACAGCGGTGGCTTCCAATAGTGACACAGTAACGGTGAGTCGTGATGGTGAGTCTTGATGGTGGTTCGTTGACGGTGAGTAAGGACTAGTGAGTCAAAACGGTGACTAGAGATAGTGACATGTCTAATGGTGAGTCATTCAAAGGTTACGTTCCCAATGATGATTAACCTCCTATAGTTTTTAAAAATTCTTGTGTTCCAACTTTCACAATTCTACCTCTTTAACATTTTATTTTATTTAAATTGGGTTTAAAAACATATTTAAGTGTATTTGAAATTTTTTACAATGTATGAAAAATGTAACAATAAATTCGTAACACAGGGGGGGCTTTTAGTAAGTTTAAATTCTAGGTGAAGATCGAATTTTAATGGAGTGTTCCAAATGATTTCATATCTATTGAGTCTCCGATCTAGTCCTTCAAATACAAAGATCACTACTTCATTCATTCCATGTCTATTATCTTGATATGAGAGAATAAAAATAATAATTCTTCCACAAGGTGTCGTGCATCTATGTTGTATCCATCAGTTTGAGTTTTCCAGGTGGACATATTCTTCTACTTGTGCACCCCCTGTTTTGGTGAAAGGAGGAAGTTCCAATCATTTATTGTTTAATGTAGGGATCCCATCATATATCCTTTATTTGTTTATCATGACATGTGGGTGAACATGTGTCTATTATGAATACAATTGAACCCAAACATAATGAACTGTTTTAAAATAGTCAAACCTATTACTATAGTAATAAGTAAGGGGCTGGGAAGAAGAAGAAGATGATAATATATCATGTTAAGATGTAATAAATAAGGTGTTGAAAAAATGGTGATAATGATCATATTGATTTATCTGTTATCCTTGATACATGCTGTGAACTTTATTTTCATTAAGCCTCTTGAAAATCATTATCTTTCATTGTATTTTTTAGTGTATGTGTGGCGTCTTGTTGATACATGCTATTGATTTTTATGTTGAACAACAATATATACATAAAACTAAATAAAAATGTAAATTTGGTTCAATAAATGGATTCACTATGATTATAAACCTTCTATGATCACCCCTAATATATCAATGTTTAATTAATGAATGAGTGTTGGATAAATTTAAATACACCCTTCCTTATATTTTATGGTTGTGTGCTATTAGTGTTTTTGTTATGACATTTTTTATTGTGGTGTTTTGGGCATGGTTGTGTTGTTTGCGGTGGTTTTGGTTTTGTTGTTAAATCTCACGTTGAGAGGTTGATTAATTAGGGAATGGATGTGCAATGTCGTGCAGTGGGACTTCAACTGGGTTATGTTTTGTAAGTGTTGATGTGTATTGTTGTGAGATGGAAGTTACACTATTAATGGTGATAGATGTGTCATAATTACTTTATGAATGATGGTGAATGTGGTTGGTATGGGTTTCATGTGGATAGGAAATGTGTAGTGGGTTGTTTTACCTTGGTTCTCTTTCATTGGTGGTATTATGCTATCTTGCTTGTGGAATTTTTTGGTTGGTAGTTTCCCAGGTAGGTAAGGAATTACTAAATGGGTTTCTTAATGATAAATGTAATTTTTAAAATTAGTTGTCTTGGGTAATGATTTGGGTTATCAATGTTTTTGTGGTTGTCCATTTAGAGGTTGTAGAAAAGGCAGTTTTGTAGGGTTTTTGTTGTTTGTAAAACCCGTATGATGGGCTGAGCATTTGTTATATATATATATATATATATACTTTCATTTCCTTATTATTTATATAAGAACCCCACCATAATTGAGAACAATGTTCCAAACACCCCCATTTTCATGGGGCGGTGTGTCTTCCCAACATCTCAGTGGGAGGATGGATGGTTGGTTATTGGATATTCATTGCTCCATCATCTTAGCATTGGTAGCCCAAGACACTTTGGGTATTTTATGGTTTATTTGTGGTGAACAATTGTATGTGGGAGAGGTATTCTTTCCATGGTGTCTTCAGGATGAGATGTGTTGTGCTTTCCCAAATGTATTCAAGATGAGGTTCGGGTGTTTGTGGGAGAGGTATGGTGTGGTTTTGGCCTATGTGTCTGTGGATAGGATATGGTACGGTTGTAGACCAGGTATCTTCCAGTGTGATGCAGTGTCTTTTTGTGCCTATGTTGTGGGACTAGCTCTGAGCCTCATGTGTGTGCGGGAGGGTTATGACATGGGGCTTATGGATGAATGTCATAGTGCTTGAACGTTTTCCATTATGTTATGAGAGTTTACCTAGTGGGATGTGGTGTGGGTTACCCAAATATCAATTTTCTTATTATATTACTTTACTCTACACGAATTATTTCTTGATCATGCCTTGGTGAGGTTATGATGGATATTATACCTTATTAGGTGGGGTTGTTTTATGCTATTTTCTCATAGGGACATTACTATGCTTCTCCCACTTGTGTATGACAGACATATTTCTTCCTACTATATATACTTGTATGCTCACCTTAACTATATAAAACTAATTTCAGGTTTCCATAAGGACTGCATGGATCATGATAGACCATACTAGCCCAAACGTTGGGATAATTGTCGTATCCCATCATAGATTTTTTCTTTTAGTATTTTGGAGTTTAATTGTTTTTTGAGGAGCTTTATTTGAAAACAAACATGTGGGATGGATTTTAGTTTTACTCTATATATAGTGCTTGGAGTTATTTTGGGATTGATCATATTATCTCAAATAAATATTTTACTTGAAAAAGATAATTCCACCAATTTTGTATAAATATATACCTTCTTTTGGTTCTATTCCCTAACCCAGGGCCTACTATAGTCTGGACATAGGGTTCATTATCTCTATTTTTACTTGTTGAATAAGGGGGGTTGTTACCTCCCCCAACACATGTTTTTAATTAATTTAATAACTAAAAATTATATTTTAGTCTATATATGTATACCACATATATTCTTTACATGTTGTCTTCCTGGAAATTTCATGGATAGTAAAATATATTCCATAAATTTTTTCACATCAATTCTTTGTTTTTTTATATATTTTTACAATAAAATTCGAATTTTAGAGTTTTAAAAAAATATCACAGGTTTTTGGTTCGTATCAAGAAAACAAAAATGGGATTGATGTTCTGTTAGTCATTATATTTTAAAATTAATCATAAGTCACTATAATAAGATTTCATGGAAATATGAGCGAATTTTCTTGGTCTTGACCCCCTGATTCATGTTCTTAAATACATATATTTCGTTAAAAACATATTATTTAGTCGTTCTAAGCACACCATGTCTCAGATTTCATCTTATATTGTGAAAAAAAATCCACAAATTATTTAAAAATAATTTTCCTATGATTTCACATCAATTCATTATATTTTTCTCGGTATTGAAGGTTACAAAAATGTTTTAGATTCATAAAATATTTAAAATTTATTTTTAGTCATCTTTATAAATCCAATATATAGATTCATGTGGATTGATTTTTTAAATTTTGAAAATAAATTATTTTAAAGAATTATGAAATTTCATGGAAATATGAGGTTTTTCCAATTTTTAACCCCATAGAACACGTTTTTAAATTATAATATCTTTAAAAATTAATGTAATTAGTCATTCCAAGAATAGAATACATAAAAATTATATTAAAGCTATTCAAAAATAATATCAATAATTCAAATATCATTTTTATATGATCTTATTTCAATCTTTATCCATTATCTAGGGTTTTTTCAATTACAAGCACATTCTATTATTTAAAAAAATAAAAGAGTGTCATTTTTCATTCTGAAGATACTATAACATGGATTTGATTGTAGTCTATTCATAAATTTTAAAAATCAAACTGTATTTATTTTCCTAATATTTCATAGTATTTTGTGGTCATTTTATAAATTTTGACTTATCACCATCTATCTTAAAGACTCTTATATCCTAAAAAGAAATTATTTTGTCATTTTGAGTACATTACTCATTATGATAATACAATGTATTCTATAACATTTCATAAATAATAAAAATATAATGATTCATTAATTTGAAATAATTTCCTGTTTATTTCTATGATTTTTCTACTAACACACTGATTTTGGAGATTTAAAGCCCTAAAAGTGTAATGTTTGGTCATCATGATAAAACCAAAACCCAGAATTATGTGACATATTATTATATATTTTAAAAATAATTAGGGATTATTTCTATAATTTTTAATAATAATTGAAATTCATTTCGGTGGTTTTGACCCCCTGGTGCACATTTTTAATGAAATTAATATATTTTACCGTTGTGTATTTAGACATTTTAAGAACATGAAACAAAACAATTATGTTTGAATACATTAAAATTTCAATAGTAAATAAGAAATTATTTACCTTCATTTTTAAATCAATTTATTGTTAATATATTTATTCTATCCACAACACACTCATATTACTGATTAATAAAAAATGCATTTTTTAGTCATCCTGAGTCAACCATAACTCATAATAATGTTATGTCAGTTTCTATAATTGGAAAAAAAATTAAATTTTGTTTCTTATGATTTTATAATAATCTAGAAATAATTTTAATAGTTTTCTACCCCTAATTCATATTTTTGAAACAATGATATCTTTAATATTCTGTTATTTAGTCAATATTATCACATAAACACTCAGATTGGTGTTTTCTGTACTTAGATATATTATAAACTATTCAAAATTTTGTTTCCTATCTTTCATGGGAATTTGTGGTTATGATCTTGTGTTTTCCACAACACATACGTTTTATATTTTTAAATCACTAAATTTTTTCATCAACATGTTAAAATTCAAACTTATATTGATGTGGCCACAAATTTTATTTCTAAATAATATAAAAATATTTTTTTTCAAAATATTTCATATTTATTTGATATCATTTTATCGGTTTGGAGGTAATAATGGAATGTTTTAAAGGAATTGATATCCTTTAAAACTTATTATTTAGTAATTCTGATCACAATGCATGTGTGATTTAATTTATATCTATTATTTTTTTTAAAAATAATAGAAATGAAATTTTCCTTTGACTCAACATTAATATGTTTTCTTTTGAAATGTTTTAACAACGGCATGAATTTTTTAGAGTTTTAGAACAGGAAAAGTTAATTTTTTGTCATCTTGATAAATCCAAAACATGCATTGATGTGAAAACTATTCCTATATTTAGAAATTTAAATATATTTTATTTTAATAAGATTACATACCTATTATGTGTAGTATCCCAAACAAAAATCCACCTATAATGGATCCCCACTCTTTTTTTCCACTAGCCTCAAGTGTGCCTCCACATACTCAAGAGGATTTAAAATACCAAGGAATGATTAATGATGGTACTATGGGGATGATATATGCTCATAATCATAGTAGAATAGTGGGATGATATTCTAATAAATAAATCAATAGATTAATTAGTATAAATTAATGATAAATTGAAGATCAATAAAAAACTAATTAAATGGACATTGATTAATATAATACCATGTAGGCGTGACTGATGATGCTTCATAATCTAAAGTAGTAACGTACAGTATGTGATACAAACATTAAATAGTTAAATAAATAAATGAATGAATCAGTAGTTATCACGAATAACATCATGAGAACTAGCTTGGAACTCTACTTTTGCACTCCATCCTAGTCCATAAGAACAATAGAAAGAAACATGGTCAATGAACCTCACCTTGCAATCATATGGTTTGATAAGGATCCAATGTAAATTAAGGGCCCAAACAGGATGTGAGATATACTTAGTAGGCCGCCTCCAATGTTGTCTAATGCTTTCATTTATATTCATATAATTATAGATATTTGTGGGTGTAATAATAAAATTGTAAATTACAAAATGTAAATCGGTAAGTCTTGGGTTTATCAAAGGACAATTGGACAACAATACATGATTCATCCAAAATAAGAATAAACTAGAATTAACCCATTTATTTATATAATCATATATGTAAATAGATATATGTAGTGATTTTCATGCATTGGTGAATATCCAAGACATAAAAACATTAATCTACGATAATATAAAGGTGACAGAAATACATTAATGTAGAGACAGATAGATATATTCCTATGCATCCAGGATAAATTCCATGACCAATAAAGTGTCTAGTATAATGATACAACTGTCAAAAAATTTGTAATTGCATTGAATAATAAGGCGGTAAATCTAAATATACTACAACATTTTATAAACAAGTAGTCTATCACGATGAGAAAATTATACAGGTGTATGAATAAGATACTTTATACACCCACATATTATTTATTAGGATACTATGACCTAAGACAAATAATCAGGTACAAGACATAAGGGGTTCCGGATCCTAGGGCACATGGATAATGTGCCCTCCTTATATCGATGGAACTCGTCCATAAAAAACTCTATATAGGCTTCTGTGGATCCCAAGGATCATGTATGAGGTATTCCAAGAAATCCTTTTCCAAGGAAACATCCATGTAATCCACTATAAAATAAAAATCTATCATCGGTGTCATACTATGATATCCCACATCGTTGCCAAACTGTATCATCCATAATAAATGAAATTAACATAGGTTTTCTAATGGACATGTTAGTGTGAATTATTTTTATCATTTTCATTCATAATAATCATTTTATTAATCATTTCACATACAATATAAAATGAATTATTCCATGTTAGTGTTCATGTTTTAATCCATAATAGTTGATAAATTTTAATAGTGGGACTAATGGGTATGTTTTCATTATTCCCTTCAAAAATTTATTTTATTATATTGAACTCACATTTCAATTAATTCCATTTATTATCACAATTATGAATAATATGATAGCACACCCCATCATGTGGATTAGATTAGGATCTCTTGGAATATTTTTTCCAAACAATTCACAACCAATGTAGAATTACATTGTAACTTTTCTCTAGTTTCTTTGTAAGATAATGAACCTCCTCTAACACATTTATATAAAAACTGGGTGACATCCCCAGATCCCCTGTACAAGACCTAAATGATTCTATCTACAACTACATGGTTTCATAAAACCCAATCCCTATAGAAAACATACTACACAGGTACTCTTGGAGGGCTATATGGTATCAAACAAACAGTATTCCCTGACAAACTCTTTCTGAATTTGAGTTTCAAAGTCTTGACACTACTAAAACTCAATGGAACGCCCGAGACACCCCTCAGACCTTAGAAAAAATATAAAAATAAATCATTTCTTGATTCCAACACTCAAAATTATGTTTTGATACTCGGTTTAAAAATTTGTCTTACCATGAATCTAAAATGCTCAAATTCCATATGAAGTTCATCCTAGTCCTGAAAATGCATAACCTAACAATCTCCACACATTAAAACTTATCATCCATGAGAAGTATTGGGAAAACAAAATAAAAACATTTCCTAAAAATCCTACTTTATGATGTATCATCTAACCACTCATGTTGGGTTTCCAAATTCCCAATTAACCTCTAATAACCACTTTTGACACATGAGATATAACACATAAAATATCATTCCAACGCACATATTTTAAAAAATAAATATCTTGGAAAAAATTACCTGATCTTATATAATCATATACATGATCATGTTGAGGTAACTTTCACCACCCATCCAATGCATCCCCTCCATTGATTGTTTGTATTTTAACAATCGTTATTTTTTAATGGTTCCTCCACCATCATAATTTCTTATTTAATTATGTCCTTTGTGTTCCCATGATTCTCATAATCTTATTCTAAAATAAATATAACAATATATTATCAATCATCCACATTTTGTATGGTAAAGATATATTTTCAAAAACTCCATGTATGAATCACATTACACTCACATATACCCAATGATGTTACCTCGTGCTTTCCCTCACCAGCTACTTCTAACAATAGAGAGGTCTCAATTTTATCCACCTCAAATTAAACACCTGAAAAAATGAACATACTGAATAACCACTGTATAAGGATATATATCTAGACTTATTAAATATGTATTACTCAAGATCCCTTCATGCATAATAACCAATACCATAAATAAATTCTAGTGATGTATCTAACCAAAACAAACATTTGGTTTTTTATGCCACTGCACAAATATATGTGATTACTAGATCCTAGAAACATGTTTCATCGGCATTAAGAACATCACATATGAGATCCATTAAATTTCATTGTAAGCTTACACTCATTAATTTGAATCCATGTATTATATAGAATGTAGGCCACACTCTGCATTCATATGTTATATGTCAATACATTTCTAAAATGTCCATGCATCAGACTCTAACAGCTACCAACAATAGTCAAGTCAATGAACCAGATGGTGCCCATGAGTCCATAGAAGGTGTTCTTACATAAAAAATAAAGTATCAATCAATACTAACTGGGTCTCTATAAACAACCACACATTTTAATAACAAATCCATCAAGTATATTTATTATAATAGAATGGAATTTTAATTTCATTCATTAGATTAGTTTCAAATAATTATCTCAAAACATACTATAGAAGATATCATGTTAAGGGGACTGGTCACTTATAAACAATAAGCACGATAAGATTTCATCAATTATTTACATAAAAACCCATTATATTGAGAATATTTCTCTTCAAAATAAAAACTGATACAATACATCAAAATATAATGATTGATCGACATTGTTTCGAAAAAACTGTTTCATACAACATATTAGAATAACAATAAAACCATTACTGGCTGACATCTTTCGAAAGTGCTCAGCTGCACCTGTTGACATATAATCATCAAATAAAAATTTTCCTTTACCACCTGAGGTATTCATGATCACTCAAGCATAACCATCAGATTCTATCTCTAACAAATAGTTTTTTCCAATTTTTCATTCACAACCAACCATATCTTTGTTGCACAACCTTGAGATCAGTGACATGCTTCCAAAATTACAATCCCCATTTTTATTTAAATCTATGGCGCCAATTTCAAAAATTATACATTAACGTTTTATCTCACTAAACCTATAGGACACATTATAAAATGTTCATCAAGACTCTCCCCACCTTGGGAGCGTCATAGACATCATTTATTGAGAATGGGGACCCATTCCATGACAGAAATTCCTTCAACCACAATCAAAAGGTTATTGGATGTGGCTAACACACTTAAAAAATAAACATCAAAATAATATGAAAAATATCAATTATTTATCATGTTATATTTGATTACACTATTTATACATGTGAATCTCTTCCTGAGTCATGCTCATTGATTTCATTAGCATCTAGAATAAAATGCAAAACTAAATTAACCAATATGTCTGAGCACTTGATCCACTTGGGAAGGTCATCCTAAGCATTGTGATGGGATAGATTTACCTTAAAACTCAGGTCTCTCTACATTGGAGATGACTGGTTATAAAAACATACATGTTCAAGGATCACATGATTTCCATTTAACTCATATGCTTCCCTTCACCATTTATCAACTTAACGAGTACCAAGTCTATCAACCCATAATACCAAAGGAATGCATTAATAATAAAAAAACATAACCTGATTCTATCTAGAGGATTATAATACCAATAAATTCTTATATATGATAGAATCTATGAAATATTTATAAACATATTCATATTACCTCACACGACTATTAAACAGGATGAAGAAATACTATGTCGCCAATCATGAAAGAGGAAGAAGGGTCCAATGTCCTACTAAGGGGATGAACATTACCTAGGAAAGTAAAACCCACTAAAACCATGAATTAATTTTTAACTATAATAAATAAAAGGTTAAAATTATATAATGAACAATAATCCAACACAAGGTTAATTATAAAACCTACAAGTCCTGCTCATGAGAAATGGAACCTAAATTAAGCCTCATTTATGAAATGTTTCAAAGTCATTTACTCTGTTTTTTATGTTGTTAGAGAACAAAATTACTCAGGATAACCCCTTACTAAAACATAGAGCTTCAACCCATCAACATTTCATGCCTAAAAATATCTATAGGATAGACTACTTAACATTCTGGTTTGATTGATAGAAGAAGAAGATGCCTATGGGAAATTCTCACATCCCGGTTGTAATACATCAATCAAGGAATCATTCAAACAACCCTTAGATGAGCGTTGAAACTAAAAAACCACTTTTTTATCATTTGAGAAATTGTATTCCTATATATATATTTCCATAATATTAAAGCCTCAGTTTTATAGAACAACTTGTACCCGTATTGAAAACATCAAAACATGGTACTTTATAATGTTTTAGAAAAATAGAAACATAGGAATGTTATATCAAACATCCCAATAAACATTATCATTTAGATGACATCCTATAAACTATAATAAATTTATCTTAGAAATTTGTTTTTCCATTTTATGAGAAAAAAATGTTCTCATCATTGGGCTCAGTTAAAGAAAATGTAAATTCCATAATATAAATAAAACTACCCATTATGTTTTAATTGGAATTCTAATTAACTAAATCCACATTAGATTAATGGTTAAAAAATACTACAAGGTCCTTTATCAACTTTTAGGAATTAGATCAGTAATATTCCAAAAAATATATATACATAACATCATATAAGTGGCTATTAAAACAATAAATAACAATTCCAATATGGTAATAAAATACCCCCAATAGGTTAACAACTAAGGAATAAGAGATAAAGAGGACTACATGGTTTCTCTCATACTCACATGGGTTTATGAAAATGAAACCTAAAACCTTTTATGTGAATATAATTCTGAAAAACCCATAGTGGGATCATCTGAGATGAATATAACACCATGATCAACATACATGGGTCAATTCATGTTATAGGTACGTAAGAAACCAATTATTTTGAAATCATAATTTAAATGATTTATATTTATACAATCCTTTCTAGGTATATCAATATTATATATGATTTTTCGATTATAAGAGTCATTATTTTTATATATATAATGCAGCCATAGACTTCATAGATTGAGAATTTTCTCCAATTAAATTGAAATAAGAATTCTTCACCCCATTGAACCAATGGTTTGTAGATCAATCAAGTCATTATTGGTTCACTATGGTATAAAAAAGAATATATATTGGATAACACCATTTATTTTTATGAAACACTTTAGTAAAAAAAATTATATCAAAATTATGACTAGTAATTCTATGAAAAGTAATAAATATTGGTAAACATGGAAAATAATTACCAAATCATGTAAGAAGTTATCAGTTCAAAAAATAATTATACAACCTAGAATATAATATTTTAGGAAACACACGACAATTATCTTGAAATTCATGTTATGAAACATATTTGGCATGGTATATGAATTGCATGTGAATATCTATGTGATTTGAATGATTCATAGATATATATTACCTACCATATCAGACCATCGGTAAAATTGCATAATCTCATAAATCTACAAGAAAAAAAATTACACAATTAAATCATGGTGAAACAATAATCAATTTTAAGGAACGATAACATGAATAATAGTCCCTTATGTGGACACTTGATCATTTCCCTATGCGTGGGTTTATCACTCCCCAACATGTATATTTATCAAGTATTTTAAAATTCTTATTACTAGGTATTGTAATTCCAAAAATAATACAATAAATAAAAAAATCTCATTATTATAATTTTTCTGTCTCACCCTAGAATCCACATAGAACGGTGACCCATGTTGGTTTTATAATGGCCTCAAGAAAGCCTCCCAATACACAAGTATAATCCAAATAGTAGTGGGGCTCTAATAATAGAATGGTGTGGAGAATATTCTATCATATACAAATTAGGACAACAATATTATAATATAATAAATAAATCAACAGAAAAAACTGAATAAATTAAAATGAAATTGATGATAATATATATAAATGATAAAATGATCAATACCATTTATACAACCATGAATTAAATATAGATGAGGCCACATAATCTAATGTAGTAACATATAGCGGATTATCTATAAACAATTGTAAATAAATGAATAAAAGAATCAAAAGTTATGTCATCTCTTATACTCTATCCTAGAATAGAATAATTATATAAATACAAAATGTAGAGACCAGAAGCTTGATGTACATGGACAATACATTACTTTTGCGGAATACTTAATACATAACAAAAATAGACACACAAGGACCGTAATAGTTTAGTGTCTTTAAAAACTCGGAATAAAACCTTCTAATCGTGGTGAAAGATCTTCAACAACTCCGATAATGATCTTCCCCTTTTTGTTTCCTTACCTAAAACGTTTCTTTACTTCCTAGGGCAAATAAAACATAAAAAGGGTGAGCTCAAATGCTCAGTAAGGGAAAACATAGAGAACATAAAACAATCCATCAACATTTGGAAGCAAAAACATGAACATGAAATTTGAACATCAAAATCTTGAGCAAAGACATAAATTGTGGAAGTATGTAAGGCATATATCATAATAGAACATCAACCATGATAAAATGAGAATAAAACATGTAATTGTGGAAACCATTCAGTACATGTCATGATTTCAATAGTAGCCAAGGCATTGGGGCCAAGACCATCTTAGTGGACAAAGTCCCTTTCTCAATCGAGTTCACTCCTCGTTTCAGTCCTGTAACACTGAACTGGATTAACTTACCGTTCTAGCCATGTCTATCTCATGAGATATAAATCTTTACCCAATGCATTGGAGGGAGATATAGGTCCCACCCATCTCATAATGAAATCATTATTTTGTGTTCCACAAAATCATAAATCATACATCATAGCATAACCCATGTAATAAAAAAGCATTCTTAAACATCATGCCATCATAACATAATCCATAAAAGTTTGATATCATTTAATCATAAAAAAATTGAAACCATTTAAATCATAGATACATATTACATGAAATATACACATATGAAATAATGTCATCTTAGATGGAAAATAGTTTTGGAAAAACACCTGAAATGAATTCTTGAGTAAAATATCCTTTCTTCTTTAAATTCATTTTCTATTCAAAAAATTCCATTCAATTTTAAAAGAAAAGGTTTTTGTTGAAAATAATCATGAAATCTTGTAGAGTAAGCTTCTTGAAAATGAGGCGTTATGAAACTGTAAAAATCCGTTCACGCCGTATAAGTTAAAAATAACATTCTCCTCATACTTTTTGTTATAAAAGTCAAAAAGTACCTTATATGGTAACCAAAGGAAAGATTCCATTCATACAATGTGGTAAAAAGTCAATAAAGGATAAAAATGACCTTAAAAATTCAGGGAAGAATATTAAACATTTTATGAAAACATTTTTAGAAAACATGGTCTTGGATGATAAACATAACCCCAGTAAATACTTACGTATAAGAAATCTCAGATAAAAATGAGATTGAAAATTTATCCCTTACCTTATGTCTGATATGCTTCGTATGTATCTGAACCTCCTGTATAATGATTTAAATAATGTCATTGACTTATTAAAGAATCTTATTCATTGTTATGATATCATATATGGTTCACTTATGACATTATATTACCCGTTCTTTTGTAAATTCCATGTTAAAGGGCGTTTTGGGTAAAATCATTTCATTTATTGTATGTGTTTCGACTCGTCGTTCATGATATTATTACTTATATACTGATTTAAATAATTCCATAATGTAAAAAATGATTTATATATAATATATATTCATTATATACATATATATTATAGATCGATAAAAGGAATGAAATACACCGTTCATGGAGACGGTAGGCCGTACGTAGGCATGAACGCTGTTTTCGTTTCCTTATTAAATTGAATGGAATTGAGTATATGACATACATATATATATATATATATAAATCCAGTAGCATTATTATGTCATATATTTAATTATTATTCATTATATATACTTTATAATCATTCTTGAATGGTTAATCATGGAAAATGAATCTCATCGCGTTCGTGGAGACAGTAGTCCGTACGTACGCACGAGCGATGATATCATTCTCATGATTGTGGAATTGTATTGGAGTGTATTTATACTATTTCAGAATAAATATAACTTTACAATAATCATTTATTTACACCATTATACCCATCCATGTAAGGTGGTGGTGGAAAAACAGATTACACCACGGCATGGAGACGGTATTCCGTACGTACGCACGCGTGGTGATTTCGTTTTCATTAGGATGGATAGATGGTGAAATAGGGTTGTTTCATAATTATAATAAAATATCATTATATTAGTGATACTGATGTTATTACTTTATAATGAAACAACTAAAGAAGAATAAGTGGAAGACGAAATAATGTTGAAAGAATCGGTAACGGGCATTACCTCTTCTTTGAAGCGCCTTTTTGAAACCTCCTCTTAGGACACTAATATTGGTCTTTGAAGAAGACCATAATCTCTAGGATGTTTCTAGGTAAGTGTAGAAGAGAAATTGGCAGAGTTTGGCCGAGATTTAAGGCTCAATTTGGTGTGAGGAAGAGAGGGAGGAGGTTCCCTTTTATAAGGGAGGAGAGGGGCACCTTTAGAGTAAGTAAAAATATTATTTTATTATAAATTCATATTCGGTTTTAATAGCTCCAAATTGAGTTATTTTGAAGCTAAGGTGGGGATGGGTCGAAATACTCTCATCCAATAGAATTTAGACATATTTAGGTTCCTATTATAACCTTATCATTTAGATTTAACTTTAAGTTAGATAATTTTACTTTTACCGTGTCTTTTTGTGTTCTTACACTATAAGGTTAATAAACATACTATAAAAAGACAAACGAACCCCAAGTTGTTTATTATTAATATATATAACCTTATATAAGTCATTTGGCCGAGCCTTAGATTTTTCGGAATATAATAACAATTAATAATATAATATTTGTTTTAAAAACTATTTTATGTCAATTTTGACACTATTTGGTAATTGATTTTTGTAAAATTCATAACAGAATTATTAGTTAGAATAAAGTTATTTAAATCAACACTAACATGTCATATTAACATAGAAAATTATTTAAATTCAAAAAAATTCTCAAATTACATTTATTTGGGTATTTATAACATCAATTATGTCAATATTTCATTAATAAGATAATTACTGCATCATCATTGTGTCATAAATAAATTATATTATATAAAGACTAAAAATTACAAATAAAATATCATTATGTAGGAAAGAAATGAATATTTATAGTCGAATTTATCTTATGTATAACCCTATATTATAAATGATTTACTTATTAAACTTTGATTTTAACTATTTTAAACCTTCATTAAATAAATTAATAATAAATGTCCTAATCTAATCCAAGTGGGCCTAAATGGTCATATTTTATTCCTAAGATTTTTTTGGTCGAATTACACTTATGCAATAGAATTAGGACATGTGTTATGATAATAATAATATCATTTTTACCCTTAATTACCCTATTTACTTTTAACCGTGGTAAATAAAAGTAAAAAGTTACTATTCACCAAAAATTATTTTCATCTCATTGAACCAAATTTTACTTACTGACATCAACCGTGTCTCTCGGATTTTTTAAATTCCATTCAAAGAAGCGGTAAAATAATGTTTTATGTAAATTTTCAAGTTCTCCTAGGAGGTGGGTAAAAGAAGGTCAAAATTTAAATAAAATTTTTATATATCTAAAATTATTAAAAAATGACTCCAATGAATTAAATTGAACTTATATAGGTATTATGTATCAATTTTGACCAAATATAAATTTAAATAAAATAAATAATTATTTAACTAAAAAGTCGGTTTTTAAATAGTAACCCAGTGTTTTCACTATTCATCAAAAATTGAAAGTTTTCAGAAAAATACCAAAATTTCACCCTATGCTAACTTCGATATTCCAAATCCAAAAATGAAGTCCATTTTGAAAGATGAAATTTTCAAAATTTCAAAAAGTGGTTATTACTATTTATAACGGCTAGTTTTAATAATATTTTAATAGCATATCGTTGTTTAGTGAAACTCGGTATTGCGTAAAACACACGCTATCGAGGAAGGTCGCAATTGTGTGTAATGCAGCCAAGTTAGGGTTGCGTGTTGTGCAAGAATCCTTTGTTGTAGCGTACAAAACAAGACATCAATAAAATTAAAAAGAATATTTTTCATAAAATTTCGGGGTGTTACATTCTACCCCCCTTAAAATAAATTTCGCCCTCGAAATTCATCGGGGTTATAAATGGTTTACTACTCAGAATTATCATTAATAGAAACCCACATCTTAAAAAGGAATACCAAAACCAATCTCTAAAAACTAAAGTATGAAACATAATGGTTACCCAAATTAACTAATCACTAGGTTTCCACATATGAGAACATAGGTGAAAATATAGATATAGAAGAGAAACCTAACCATCATGTTCTGTTGGAGAGTGGTATAGAACATGGCTATGAAAAAGACAACAATCACAAAGCCTTATATTTGTGATGATCTAATGTACTATCTGATTCATCGGATATGAGGGAACTAGGAAAACATTTTTGGTTTTTATGATCATTTCCCTAAAGTTGAATAATTTGAATTAGAATAAATACTTAATTTATTTTGGAACAATCTCACTATTGTTCGTGCTTTGAACAATTTACAATTCATATCTTAATGAAATGAAGTTGAATTTTTTATTCGTGAAGTGTTAACCGATCATGTGATATAATGATGGGTCATTCCATCTGTTTCAAACAAAAGGTTATCAAATGTTATCAAATATACATAAGTCCATCTATGGTGAGGTTAATCGTATACGATTCCAAAAATGAACTTCTAATTCATATATCATACCGCGTAATAAAATAAAACTAGTTTCTACTAACCAGGGACTTCCTCTAGGCCAGTGGTAGGCGATAAAGGCCAGTTGCACTTCGGTTGTGGGTTCGATTCCCACAGCGTTGTCCAACGCGATGGGCTGTCGCCCATCCTGCAGGTTTTCATTTTTATAAAACTATATTACTATAAAATCCCATCAATAATATCAAAAAAAGTTCTATCCTTAAAAAATACTAAATTATGTCCAACATAATTCATTCCAATCTTTAGGCTTATCTAAAATACTTCGGTCCAAGCTCATAGTATAAAGAAAATGATTACTTGAAATGTCACATAACAATCACGTGAATGCCATCATTTATCCCCCATATATCATAAGATAGATCTTGTTGGTGAAATTAAAAACATGTGAATACCTTAATCATGTATTCTCTTGAAAAATGAATACCCATTGAACCATAGTGAAAACATGAATGCAGTTAAAATTTTTCACTTTCCACATACCAAAATCCTCAAAATTCTTTATACTCAAACCATGATATCACTTATTCCTTATATCAATCATGAGCTCATGAATACAATCAAACATCTCATTACCTTCTTACCCCTTCATTATGCTCATATCATCTGCTTTCTAAAATTTCTCAATCACTTTCCATGGTTACCGGGGCCATAAAATTATTGAAAAACATAGTTGACCAATACATAAATATTCCAATATTCCACGATACTATATACAACATTATTTTGGAATCCCATTACATAAACACTTAATCATTCCACCACATCATTTTCATATTCAACATCGCCAATAGTGATCGCATGTGGCTTCCCTTTGTCTTTTTCCTTATGTGGTTGCTCATGTCGATCATCATTAACCCTTGGATTAGGGCATTGATTAGCATAATTCCCCATTTCATTACACTTGAATCATTGATGTGTTGTTGGTGCATTCTCTGATGTCCTTTATTTATTCACACCATTATCAACCCTTTTTCCATTACTTCGACACTCAGCTGCTCGATGACCTTCTTTTCCACACTTAAAACATTTTCTAGTCCCTTTAAGACAATATCCACCATGCTTCTTTCAACACTTTGAGCTTAAGGAAACATTCATCTTCTTTTCACCATTATTCTGAGATTTCTCCTTGAACTCCATATTTCATTTCTTGTCAAAACCATGAGATGGATATGTAACACCAACTTCCATTTCTACCTTGATAGCACAACGCACAACTTCTTCATAGCTACTGAAGTCTCTTATAGCTAATTCCCTTCGGAGATTTGGTTTTAAGCCACTAAAGAATCGATCAATTTTACTTTCAGGTTGGATGATAAAGCCAGATGCATACCTTGCAAGCCTTGTAAAATTCGCTTCGTATATACCAACAGATTCATCATCCTTTTTCTTTAGTTCAAGAAACTCCTTATCCATCTTTTTTCGAAGAATACGAGGGAACTACTTATTGAAAAATAAGTTCTTGAACTCATCCCATTCCATGGACTCAATTTCATCTCTTGGCCTCATATTCTTGATTAGATTCCACCATTTATCAGCTTCACCTTCCAAATGATATACTTCTAAGATGAATTTATCATGTTCAGAACATTGAAGAATTGAAAATATCTTTTCAGTGGTACTGATCCATTGTTCAGCAACAAGTGGATCAGAAGACCCACTGAAAGATGATGGACGTTGCCTCATGAAGGACTCAATAGAATATTGTTCCCTTATCTGCTCATTTGGAAGTCCAGAATGATTCATAGATTTTGTAAGTATAGCAATAAGATTTTGCACTCCATATCCCATAACATTTGTTTGTTCAGGAGGACAATCATTGCATTTTCAATTACATTGATCAACACGGTTCCTTCGGGTTCCAGCAATCGTCTAAACCCCCAAATGAATAGTGTGAGAGGAAAAAATCATGCTATGGAAAACAACACAATAAAGGGGGAGTAACTTCAATATCTAACATCTTAGGTTAAATTCTAAGATCGTTCCCGTAGTATTAGGACTATATCCTATACGTATACTTCTCCTTAGGGACATCCCTAGACATGCCTTAGAAATATCTCTAGGGATCTCACTAACGTTTTCGCATCCTAGTTTCCAAAGGTTGACTAAACCTTTCCTCTAATACCAACTGTAGAGACCCGAAGCTTGACGTACATGGAAAATACATTAATTTTGCAGAATACTTAATACATAACAAAAACAGACACACAAGGACCGTAATAGTTTAGTGTCTTTGGAAACTCGGAATAAAATCTTCTAATCACGGTGAAATATCTTCAACAACTCCAATAACGATCTTCCCCTTTTTGTTTCCTTACCAAAATGTTTCTTTACTTACTGGGGAAAATAAAACATAAAAAGTGTGAGCTCAAATGCTCATTAAGGGAAAACATAGAGAACATAAAACAATCCATAAACATTTGGCAGCAAAAACATGAACATGAAATTTAAACATCAAAATCTTGAGAAAAGACATAAATCATGGAAGTACGTAAGGAATATATCATAATAGAACATAAAACATGATAAAATGGGAATAAAACATGTAATTGTGGAAACCATTCAGCACATGTCATGATTTCCATAGTAGCCAAGGCATTGCTGCCAAGACCATCTTAGTGGAAAAAGTCCCTTTATCAATCGAGTTCACTCCTCGTTTCAGCCCTGTAACACTGAACCGGATTAACTTACTATTTCAGCCATGTCTATATCATTAGATATAAATCTTTACCCAATGCATTGGAGGGAGATATAGTTCCCACCCATCTCATAAAGAAATCATTATTTCGTGTGCCAAAAAATCATAAATCATACATTATAGCATAACCCATGTAATATAATGGGATTCTTAAACATCATGCCATCATAACATAATCCATTAAAGTTTGATATCATTTCATCATAAGAAAATTGAAACCATTTAAATCATAGATACATATTACTTGAAACATACACATATGAAATAATGTCATCTTAGATGGAAAATAGTTTTGGCAAAACACTTGAAATGAATTCTTGAGGAAAATATCCTTTCTTCTTTAAAATCATTTTCATTTCACAAAATTCCACGCAATTTAAAAAAAAAGGGTTTTGTTGAAAATAATCATGAAATCTTCTAGAGGACGATTCTTGAAAATGAGGCGTTATGAAACCATAAAAATCCATTCACGCCGTATAAGTTAAAAATAACATTCTCCGCGTACATTTGTCAGAAAAGTCAAAAAGTACCTTATATGGTAACCAAAGGAAAGATTCCATTCATACAATGTGGTAAAAATTAAATAAAGGGTAAAAATGATTTTAAGCATTCATGGAAGAATAGTAAACATTTTATGAAAACATTTTTAGAAAACATGGTCATGGATGATAAACATAACCCCAGTAAATACTTACGTATAAGCAATCTCAGATAAACATAAGATTGATAATTTATCCCTTACCTTATGTCCGATATGCTTCGTATGTATCCGAAACTCCTGTATAATGATTTATATAATGTCATTGACTTATTACAGAATCATATTCATTGTTATGATATCATATATGGTTCACTTATGACTTTATATTACCCGTTCTTTTGTAAATTCCATGTTAAAGAGCGTTTTGGGTAAAATCATTTCATTTATCGTATGTGTTTCGACTCGTCGTTCTTGATATTATTACTTATATCCTGATTTAAATAATTACATAATGTAAAACAAGATTTATATATAATATATATTCATTATATACATATATATTATAGATCGATAAAAGGAATGAAATACACCGTTCATGGAGATGGTAGGCCGTACGTACGCATGAACGCTGTTTTCGTTTCCTTATTGAATTGAATGGAATTGATTATATGACATAAATATATATATACATAAATCCATTAGCACTATTATGTCATATATTTCATTATTATTCATTATATAAACTTTATAATCATTCTTGAATGGTTAATCATGGAAAATTAATCTTATCGCGTTCATGGAGACGGTAGTCTGTACGTACGCACGAGCGATGATATCATTCCCATGATTGTGGAATTGTATTGGAGTGTATGTATACTATTTCATAATAAATATCACTTTAGAATAATCATTTATTTACACCATTATACCCATCCATGTAAGGTGGTGGTGGAAAAACAGATTACACCACGACATGGAGACGGTATTCCATACGTACGCACTCGTGGTGATTTCATTTTCCATAGGATGGATAGATGGTGAAATATGGTTGGTTCATAATTATATTAACATATCAGTATATGAGTGATACTGAGGTTATTACTTCATAATGAAACAACTAAATAAGAAGAAGTGGAAGAAGAAATAAAGTTGAAAGAATCGGTAACGGGCATTACCTCTTCTTTGAAGCACCTTTTTGAAACTTCCTCTTAGGGCAATAATATTGGTCTTTGAAGAATACCAGAACCTCTAAGATGTTTCTAGGGAAGTGGAGAAGAGAAATTTCCAGGGGTTGTCTGAGCTTTAAGGCTCAAAGTGGTGTGAGGAAGAGAGGGAGGAGGTTCCCTTTTATAAGGGATGAGAGGGGATCCTTTGGAATAACTAAAAATATTATTTTATTATAATGTCATATTCGGTTTTTAATAGCTCCAAATTGAGTTATTTCTAAGCTAAGGAGGGGATGGGTCGAATTCCTCTCATACAATATAATTTATACAGGTTTAGGTTCCTATTTTATCTTTATCATTTAGATTTATCTTTAAGTTAGATAATTTTACTTTTACCGTGTCTTTTTGTGTTCTTACACTATAAGGTTAATTAACTTACTATAACAATCCAAACGAACCCAAAGTTGTTTATTATTAATATATATAACCTTATCTAAGTCATTTTGACGAACCTTAGATTTTAAGGAATATAATAATAATTAATAATATAATATTCGTTTTAAAAACTATTTTATGTCAATTTTGACACTATTTGGTAATTGATTTTTTGTGAAAATCATAACAGAATGATTAGTTCAAAAAAAGTTAATTAAATCAGCACTAACATGTCATATTAACATAGAAAATTATTTAAATTCATTAAAAGTCACAAATTACATTTATTTGGGTATTTATAACGTCAATTATATCAATATTTCATTAATAATATAATTACTGCATCATCATTGTGTCATAAATAAATTAAATTATTTAAAGACTAAAAATTAAAAATAAAATATCATTATGTAGGAAAACTTTTTATCTTTCTAATTAATATTTATAATCGAATTTATCTTATGTATAACCCTATCTTAATAATGATTTACTTATTAAACATTGATTTTAACTATTTTAACCCTTCTTTAAATAAATTAATAATAAATGTCCTAATCTAATCCAAGTGGGACTAAATGGTCATATTTTATTCCTAAGGTTTTTTTGGTCGAATTACACTTATCCAATAGAATTATGACATGTTTTAGGGTAATAATAATATCATTTTTACCCTTAATTACCCTATTTACTTTTAACCATGGTAAATAAAAGTAAAAAGTTACTATTCACCAAAAATTATTTTCATCTCATTGAACCACATTTTACTTACTAACATCAACCGTGTCTCTTGGATTTTGGAAATTCCATTCAGAAAAGCAGTAAAATTAAGTTTTATATAAATTTTCATGTTCTCCTAGGAGGTGGGTAAAAGACGGTCAAAAGTTCAATAAAATTTTTATATATCTAAAATTATTAAAAAATGACTCCAATGAATTACATTGAACTTATATTGGTATTATATATCAATTTTGACCTAAAATAAATTTAAATAAAATAAATAATTATTAAAGTAAAAAAGTCGGTTATTAAATAGTAACCCAGTGTTTTCACTATTCATCAAAAATTGAATGTTTTCAGAAAAATACCAAAATTTCACCCTAGGCTAATTTTGATATTCCAAATCCAAAAAATGAAGTCCTTTTGAAAGATGAAATTTTCAAAATTTCAAAAAGTGGTTATTTCTATTCATAACGGCTAGTTTTAATAATATTTTAATAGCATATCGTTGTTTAGTGAAACTCGGTATTGTGTACAACACACGCTATCGAGTAAGGTCGCGATTGTGTGTAATGCAGCCATGTTAGGGTTGCGTGATGTGCAGGACTCCTTTGTTGTAGCGTACAACACAAGACATCAATAAAATTAAAAAGAATATTTTTCATAAAATCTCGGGGTGTTAACAAAAGGTATATGGACATGAAACACAAATCATGATGTTTGTTTTGGTCCCCCAGTACAATGGTAGCCCGAATAGGGTGTGGGATATAATAAGTAGGCCATCACCAATTGTGCATTATTCTTTTATGTTTCTGAATATAAACACCGTATTGTGTATCTATAACAATAAAGGATTAAATAAATTAATACAAATTGGTAGGGCTCAACATTTGGTTTTCCCAACAGGTATATATAAGAATATATATAACAAGATATATGTCGATATATACATGGATCAATGTAGAAAAAATGCATAAATCCAAGGTGGCTACATAAAAGTAATAATGAGTGTAATACAGTAATGCTATGACCCATGGATATAAGACTAGACATAGAGGAGAAATCCTATGACCAAGAATGGTTCTATGATTATGAAAAAAATTTCCACGAAATCATAATAGTAGTAAATAATAATTTGTTATAACAAAATATACATGAAAATGTTTCATCGTGTAGTCTATAACAACATGAATTGTATACAAGTGTAAGAAACAACTATGGAAAATACAGACATATCAATATTCAGGTAGCTATGACATATACAGAGTAATCATGTATCAAATATTTAAGCACTTAGACCAAGTTACATTTTCCATGGGGTCCTATTTGATTCCACAAAGGTCATCTATAGAAAAATAGAGATAATATAGACCTACATGGTCTATGATACCATGTGTAATGAATGAGAAGACCTTTTCAAGTCCATAGAGATCATATATAGAAAAGTACATTAAGATAAGGGGGGATCCCAATGAAAAATTCTAAGCCTTCCTAAGTAATCTGGATCCAACATAACATTCAAGGCATTTGATATAAAAAACAAAAAGGGTCTTCAGTACCACACCCTAATATCCAACATCTCTTAAATACCATATCGTACATAATCATTTCCATTTTATAATTCAAGAAGAGGAATTGTTAGTATATAATCCTTTTTTCCTTGATCACTCATCATAATCATTTGGTTAATCATTTCACTGCCAAGTGTTGGGGGGAGCCCATGCTCGTGTTTATTTCTTTAATAAAGACAATATGATAGATTATAAAGAGTGGGTAGGGTCCATGTTAGTTTCCATTCCTTGTATCAATTTATTGTATAATATTCAACTCAAATTTTAGATAAACCCAATTAATTATATAATTATCATTTTATGAGGTATTACTAATCACCAGGTGGTTTTAATATAAATTATTTAATTAATCAAAGGCATACATGGAAGACACAATTAAGAGGGATGTCTAAATTCAAGGATGAAAAAACCATTGTTTCTATTAATCAAAAATGAATATATAAGTTCTGGTATTAGTAACTATGAAAATTAATTCACTTTTAATAGTAAAAATATAGAAAATATGATGTTCAACACATTTTTGTAAATTAAAAAATCACAATGAACTCGATGGAAAATCCATAGAACACTTTCCAAATGCTTATACTAGTCCATTAAATCAATGTTGTTCTTGGATTTGAGCTTATTCAATATAAACTGAATAAATAAACAAATGACATGAAAATATGGTGAATTCTCTCACATGAAGATAGTGAAGGAGATGGTGATATAATTGAAGAAATGGAGAATTTGGAGTAATGTACTTACCAAGTGTTTTCCAATGTGAATAAGGATACTTGAATGAAATTCTAAATAGGGGATTCATCGCCATGCCTTGTAGAGGAGATGTGGAGCACCATGAGAAGGAAGAATCATATAGAAATGAGGTGAATAGCAATGGAAGAAAGAAATAATATTGGGGAAAAATATAATTTATATCTTTTAATGAGAATCACAAGTTCTCTACATAGTTTGGTAAACAATGAACCAACCGAGTAGTGCTAATATATGGGGATCGTGGCTTAGCACATGGTTTTCTAAAAAGTGAACATCCCATAATGATATCCTATATTACATATCTATAGTTATTTATACGTTCATGCACCTAATATCACACGATTAGAAAAAACATTGAGACATCCCCCATCTCCCATTGTAGAAGATCCGTTGTTTTATCTCCAACTGCATAGTTTCCCCAAACATTTACCCTTTTGAAAATTAGTTGTGAGATTACACCTAGATGAATGAAATCTTTTAGACAAACCGTGTACCCTTACTACCTCCTTCCTAATTTCTGTTTATAGGGACCGGTGCCCATGAAACTCAATGGAACTCTCGAGACACCTCTCTGGACTAAAACTAAGTCTAATAACGAATAATTAATGTGTTTAAACACTCTAATTTAAATTATGAAATTAATTTTAAAATTAATTCTAAAACCCAAATGGAAAAGCTCAAATTCCATTGAAATTTCATCCTAATCCAAAAAAATAGGATCATACATTATGTAACACTTGAGAATCAATTATAGTGACTATTATTTTCCTTTTGTGGAAACAATTACATAATATATATAATTTTATGAAAGAGTGTTATTAAAATATAAATTCACAAATTATATAAATTTTATTTGAATAAATTAATTTCAATTTTGAATCCAAAATATCAAAATTATCTGAGGCTACATTTTTTGAAATTTTTCACAAAGAGTTGATTTTAGGGGAATAATAAAATATTCTAATTTTAAAAAACTATCATATTTTGACATTATATTTACCTATGGATTACTTGATAGTTTATGAATCCTTTTTCAAGACCAAATACATGTGAATGATAATTCATATAAGAATACAATATTGATGTTAGATATATTTTTATATCATTTTTGAAATCTATGTAATGTTATTGTTCATTTAAAAACATAATTAGTTCATTTTGTTAAATAAATCATTTATAAGTTACCATTTAGTTTTGGATTGTTTTGAACAAAAATATTTTCACATTTTATGTAGAATAATAAAATTAATTATGATGGGATAAACATTATATATTATATTACTATAAAATTAATATTAGGATTAATTATATTTTTGAAATTTTTTCCATGCCTTCTGATGTTATATTAAACTTAATGTTTTGAAATTCTTGGAATTTAATAATATAAAATATATTCCATATTTTGAATGTAATAAACTTGGTATTTATAGATTAAAACTGGTCCATTTATTTTAATATTTATGAATAAGATATTAATTTTACGTTAAAGGGTATTCTTTTTCGGATTGCGTACTCAACAGGCAACAATGAGTTTCATCTAAATCTTTTGTTGCAAAAAACATTGAGTTATACCAAAAAATAATACAATAATATTATTACTATTTAATATGGTAGTTAGTGATTAGAAGTTAGAATGAAGAGAATGATTAGTTCAAATGAATTATGAAATACAGCTTACACATGTTTAAAAAAATTTCATTGGTTTCCAAATTTATTAGAAATGGAAATAAAAACCAATTGAATATAAAGGATGTATTTTTATGAAAACCAGTTTAATAGAAAATATTTGTCTTTATAAAATTTTATCACTATTTATAGATTTTTATTTAATGAAAAATATATTTTATATATTCAATGTAATGTATTAAAATCATCTTATACATTTTCTAGATATGATATAGGAACAAAGTCAATTTTTAGGAAAAAATATGTATTTTTTAAAAATATAGATTTACCACCTTTTTATAGAGAACCTTATTCAAATACAGTTTTTTTCAATATTATATATTCAATTTGATAAAATAAACATATTATTTTGAATTTAGACATCAATATTTACTTTGGATTAAATTTTGGTATTTTTCTAATAAATTTCATATTTTTATGAATAGTGAAACAATACGCATTTTAATTCAAAACTAGCTTTTCATCTAATTTATTTATATATTTAGGTTGTCATTTTAATTAGATTGAAATTTTAATTATAGTATGTTTATATGATTTAATATAATTTGGTTCATTGTGAGTAATTTAACTATTAAATTGGTCGTAAACAGATATCAATCTTTTGATAGTTTTTACTTATTAAAAACCCACATTTTTCGTTTTGAAAACGGGAATTAATTTTAAATTAATTTTTTAACTTATTTGTTTTGAAATTTTTAAAATGGATATCATAATTGGAATTATATGTTACAAATTATGTAAATATGTACCATTTTTTCGACGTTATGAATAGTAACCATAATAATAATTATTATTTACCGTGGTTAAATGGTAAATCAGGTAAGGGTAGAAAAATTATATTTCCATAATATAAAACTTCACTATAGCATGTCTTAATCCTATTTTATGATATATTTCTGACCATGGGCATCATTATATCTATTTTGGTACCCCATTCAACCACTTGGGTGTGATAATGACATGTTATAAGAATTAATTAAAAGTAAATCCATATATAATATTATCATGTATCTTTTACTAGAATAATTTTAATATAGAGATATATAACTAATTTATATTACTATAAATAGTCATTATATATATAAAAATATATCCTAAATATGGTATATTATTTATAATTATTAGATAATAAATAAAAAATGTAATTATGACACAATGATGACGCATTGATTGCTTCATTAATAAAGGATTCAAATAATGGATATTATAAATAATAAAATAAATATTATGTGACATAATTTATGTCATCCACAAAGATTTTGGATAAATATGACGTGTTTTGATTTATTTAATGTTTTCTTTCTATTCATCGGGTTGTCATGAATTTGTAAAAAACTCAAGTACGAATAGTGACCAAAATTGACCTAATTCAAAATTTAAATTATAAAATCGTCTATTAAAAGATATTAAATACCTAAAAATATAATATTAATCCATATGGATAAGATATGTTTGAATAGGCCATAAATGTACTTTTTTTTGATCTTTTCACATGATATGGTACTTACATTGACCCATAATGGGTAAATTACGTTACATCATTATAAGATTAAAAAGGGTAAAATATGGGTTCTACAAAAAATATAAGGATACAAAATTATTTAAAACTTTTAAAAAAATTATTGCATTATGGGTATTTGAAACAGAATCATCAAATCATATAATTAAATTAGTTTGTGACAATTTTTAATCGAAATTTTATTTATAAAAATTTAATATTTCAAGACATTCAAAAAGATATCCCCACCTCTTATATAAAAAGAAACTTGGTCTCCTATTTATATCACACATACAGAGCCTTTTAGATCAAAAAATCTATATCCAATTCTATTTCTAGAATCCCTCCTATACTCCTATAATCCTTACAATGGGAATAAGGCAATTCAAGAAAGACTTTTGGCTCAAATCAAAAGAAGTTACTTGATTTTGTGGTAACGTCTTCTCTCAAAGTTAATTTCCATTATTTTCATTCTCCACTATCTATGACCTCTTTATTTATTGAATACATATCCAAACCTATATCCTAAATATAAAATGACTTTTTTATGATAATTATTCAATCTACACTTACACATACCTCCATATAATGGATATAAACATACTGTTTCTGTGTACGACGAACTACTACCTCATGAAATGATGATTGTTCAATTATCTCCTACCACCTCTCATGGTGGCCATTATAATGGAAATGTAATTATATATGATTTATATTATATATATATATATATATATATTCTCCATATTATTCGGAATTTTTTATTCACGACATACCTTTATGCTTTCCATAATTTGTAAATATGATAATTTCATTTGAAGAAGAGCGGACTACAGCCCCCTCAAAGTGATGTGACTCATTCATGCCATACATGAAACACATGAAGGATGGTGTTAATGAATATCTATAAACTATATAACACATATAGAATAATATAACTATATCATACATTTTTATCATTTAGTTTTCATTCCTTTAATATGACAATGAAATGAAAGTAGCATACATGCGTACGTACGGCCTTCCATCTCCATGAATGGTGAATTTCATTTCTTATCTCGAAACGTAATGGAATATTATAAATTCATATATAATGTATATATATTATATTTAAATACTTAATATCATTCTATATATGATTTAATTTTGACTTCATGGATAATTTACAACAAAACAAGTTCATTTTTGACTCAAGTACCAAATATTGACAAAACGTCTAATATGTACTCAAATAATTAAGTAATTGTTATAACATGTTAATAAGTGATATAAAATGAAAAATATAAATGAAAAATATTATATTTAAAGTATAATTGAACCTATTTATATTATTTATTAAATTAATGAAGGAATAAGACTAGTCATATTCATGGTAAGGGGACTTCTTAACACAATTTCTATTAATGGGGTTAATCTTCAACATCATGGTTATGTCGGGCTATGATTATTTTATAAATAAAATTTGATATATAATAATTTATTAATACTTTATTTATGTTTATTTATTGTTAATACATATAGTTGACCAATTTTATAAAAAAAATATCTTTTTTATGGGAATTTTTAAACTCAATTTCGATTCATTGGGTTTTATGCATACTTAGTTGATTATATTAAGCCAAGATTTTGTGTGGAATAACTATTTCTCTTGTTTTGTTGAAATTTGGAATTAATTTTTTCTTATTTTACTATTTCCATAAATAATGACACCGTTGATAAATTCTTTCGTCATTTATACAAACTTTCTATGAGAAATCTTAACTCAATCTCATTTCAGTGCGTTAAAAATCCATGTCATTGGTTTTTTCCCAAGAATATCTGTGAATGAACTATAATTGTTTTAAACATAATATCCACTTATATTGGGTGTATTTATATTTTTCACACATAATTATATCATCGATTTATCCTTAATCTATGGATAAGATCATGGAAAGGGATTTCATCTAAATTTACATTTCATTGTGACTTATTTGTTGTTATGCAACAATTCACTTTTAAATGGTGTATATACTACCATTGGACATATTATATCATGAATATATTTATTCTCATTATATTATATGTTTTATTAATGATAATATTTATTTATTTTAATTCAATCATTTCTCATGTTGTTAGGGGATCTTTAAATAAATAAACTTTTCATATTTTTTAAGTATTTATTATTTTAAATGTTTCTCATTAATGTACATGTTCTCGAAATGGTTTTAAGGATTTATTTATAGGGACATTATTGTTTTAAATTTTAAATTCCTTTCAAAATATTCTACGTGTTAGGGTACACATTGATTCAAAAATCTTCTTTTTCAATGTTTTGAGAGTTGATTATATAAATATATTTAAATGATATCTTGTGATTTCAATGTGGAAATGTTATTTTTACTTTGTTCTGGTTCATATGTAATTATTATGTTGCGGTTCGTGTGAATTTATTATTTATATTGGTAGTTATGTGATAAATCCTGAGCGGGTGAGCTAGAGATAGCTCTCTAATGCACTTGTTTACATGATGGAGGTAAACGATAATATTTCTCCTATGAGATTCAAAGAATATACTGTGATGGGTATTCCAAATGTATCCCTGAAGGTTACTCCCTATGTAGCTGTTAAAGCAATAATGTAACTATGATTTGAATTCCACAAGTTAAATTTATGTTTCATTATTTCTATGATGTTTTTTAGGAATATTATGATTATATGATTTTATATAACTAGTTTATATTTATTGGTTGAAAGGTACGATTTTTTGTGAAAATGTTTTCATGAGTTTTAAATATTCATATACAACCTGTTTTATTCCTTATTTTATATTCCTTTATTATAATTGTTTTGTCATTATATTTTTTGATGATTTTTTCATAGGTCTTAAAGAATAATATCATCAAGGATGGGTTCAAGGTAATGTTATTTTGTTAAAAAATGAAGTGATTCCATGTTTATTTTTTAAGAGTTTTTGTTTTATGAAAAAATGGATAGTGAGTATAAGTGTATACATTTAATATTTATGATTTCATTTACGAGTTATGACCTTATTCTCTAAAACTCTAAACTTTCAGTTATACTCAATGTTAATTGGTGACATATCTCAATATTATGTAATGTATAATGATGGGGCCTTATAGTTGGTATCAAAGGTAATTTTTAGGAAACTTTTCAGATTAGGATGTTTTCTAAAGAGTGAGGGATATGATAATTGGTTTATAATTAGAAGATATATTATAATTTCAATGACATAGAAACCCATTTTAGGGTATCTTATTTAAATTTTATTTACCATATTTTTGGAGACATTCGTCTTTGGGGAAATTATGGGTTATTAGTTTTTGGGATGAAAAAATTGAGGTATGAAATATCCTTTTAGGTAAAAACATGTTATGGTTATTTTTGAGTATTTTTTCTCATTTATTAAGGTTATTAGAATTATATTGTTTTTGAAAAAGGACAGCATGTAGACTTTGTGACAAACCGCTATGTCGGACATATCAGTGAGAATCATACCCAGAACCAAAGTGCTACAAGGATTTATCACCAACAATTGGCCAACATGAAGTCCCTAGTTTGTATGATTTATTCATTGTAATTAACTAATTTTATGGATTGATAGTTAGTTGATTTTTGTAAAATATGTTTTATAAAATATATATCCAGATTATAGGTAAATTATTTAGTGATTTTGTGTTAAATGTTATTACAAAAGACATTCTATATTTTGGATACATTATATAAATACGGTAAATATATTAAAATGGGATTTAATTGAGGAATTATGGTTGAATTATATTTTGGGAATAATCTATAATATTAATTGTGGACTTATGGTTAATTAGAGTATTTATGGATATGATTAACCTATCATGGAGAAAAGGTGATTATGTAATTTAAATTTTGTATGAGACATTAATAGTGGTTGATGTTATTAGGAGATAAAGGTTAAATTTTATATTCGAAAAATATATGATCATATCCTTCTGTATTTTGTGTTTCAATATTAATTTGTCTATTATTTAGAGTTTGAAAGAATTTTGTTTGTTGAATGGTCTATGTAGAACTTGGGTGTTACTGTTGAATTTTAGAGATTTAAAAAAGTCCTTCTTCATATATTGGATTATAATTTTTTGTGGATTATTAGATCTTGTACAAACCATTTTGTTTTTTTTCATAATGTCTAATGACATGGTAAATATATAGTTCATATTTTGGGGATTATTTGATTCTATATAGAAAAAATAGTGTGTGGTTGAAATTTATTAAAGTATGAAACTCTAATTTTCATGTAAATATATTTTATAATATTCTAATTCTATGTAGTAAAATAATTCCTCAACATTATGAAAAGGATCTAAAAAACGTTTTGCATTTCCTTTTTTAATTGTGAAATCAATTACCATATAACCCATCACATGTTTATGATTTTCTAGTTGTTATATTTCTCTTAAATCATGTTTTATATCACTCTCCATTGGAACATCATGGTTAGTATTTCTTCCAAATTCATGTTTTCCTACATTAAAAACTAGTATGTGTTATCTCGGGTGACCTTTGCATTTCTCCTTCTTTATTTTAGACTAGCATTTTTATTGATGCTTTTTTCGATGTGGGATTTTCCATTATGTTTCTAATCCCAGTTTTAAAATTTCGATGATGCAATTTCCAAATGGGGGGAATGATGTAACGACCTAGGTTTTTATAGAATAATACTTATTAATTTATATTAACATTTATAAATAAGATATTAATTTTATGTTTATATGGATAGTTTTTATTTTAATTTACTCGACACACAATAATGATTTTCTATGAAATCTTACACTGTACACAACATTAAGTTATACCGAAAAATAATACAATAAAATTATTATTATTTTAAATTGTAGTTAACGCCTATCCATTTAAATGGCGGGAAGTAATAAAACCAAATGAATTATGAAATATGGTTCACACACATTTTAATAATTATTCATTGGTTTCCATATTTAGTATAAATGGAAAAAAACAAATTGAACAGAAATGATTCGTTCTTTTGAAAACCAATTTTAAAGAGAATAATTATATTTAGAAAATCATGTCAATATTTACGGATTTCTATTTAATGAAAAATATATGTTATATATTAAATTTTATTTTCTAAGGTAATATTTTATCTTTTATAGATATTATATGAGAACAAAATTCATTTTCTGGATAAATGAAGTATTTCTTAAAAATGTTGTTTTACCACCTTTTGATGGTGAAAATTTTTTAATCATATTTTTAACTCTTGTATATTCTATTTTAGAAAATAAAATTATTATTTACAAGCAGGACAATGAAAATGACATTGGATGAAATTTTGGTATTTTCTTGGTAAAATTCATATTTTTTTGAATAGTGAAAAAAATTCCATTTTAATTCAAAACATAATTTTTATCTACTTTATTTGTATTGTTATATTTTCATTTTAATTGGTTTTAAATTTTAATTGGATTAACTTTTTATCATTTATTCTAATTCTGGTTATTGGGAGTAATTTAACTTTTTAATTATACATTAACACTTTTCAATCTTTTGATAGTTTTTACCTCTTAAAAACCCACATTTTTTGACAATGGGAATTTATTTTATATTATTTTATGAAAAATAAATGTTTTTAATTTTGAATAATAGATACCATATTTGGAATAATAAGGCCCAAATTTTGTAAAAATTTTCCTTTTATCTTTGAACATTATGAATAATAACTTCAGTAATTATTTTTATTTACCATGGTTAAAAGACAAAATCAGGTAAATAAGGGTAAATAAATAATATTTTAATAAAAGAAAACTACCCTAACACGGGTTCTAATATTATAGGATGATATATTTCCAACCATGTAAATCCTTGGGTCGATTTTCAAACCCCATAGAGCCACCTGGGTGCGAAAATGAAACGTTATAAGAATTAATTTAAAGTTAAGAGAAATATAGCATAAACATGTATCTTTTACATAAAAATTTAATATATGGTTATATAACAGAACTATTTAACTATAAATATTCATTATAATTCATAAAATAGTTTTAAATCATTCTATATTATTTATTATTTATATACATCATATAAAAAAAATTAATTATGACACAATAATGGTAGAGTGATTGATTCATTAATAAAGTATTCAATTAGATAATATTAAAAATATTAAAATAAATATTATTTTACATAATTAATTTCATACACAATTTTTATGGATGAATATGATATTTTAGTATTACTTCAATTTTCATTGAAGTAATAAGGTTGTTATGATATTTTAAAAACATTCAAGTATGAATAGTGACCAAAATTTAAATAATTCATAACATAAAATATATAATATTTTATTAAATGATATTAAATTCAAAAAAATATAAAATTTGCAAAAATATTTAATATATTTACAAATATTTCATAAATCAAATTTTTGTGGTAATTTTTACATGATATGGTATGTACATTAACCCATAATGTGTAAATAACATAATATCACAATAAAATTAAAAAAGTATAAAATAAGGGTTTAAACAAAAATATTATGATAAAAAATATTAACAATTTTCTAAAAATTAATTTATGATTGATTTTAAAACATAAATCATATTATATTCGATTTGAATGAGGTTTGTAATATTTATAATAAATATTGAATTTAAAATAAATTAATATTTCAAGACTTTCCTAAAGTGCCCCTCACATCTTATATAAAAGGGAAATTCTAATTCAATTTATGCCACACTTAAAAAGCCCATTTTTTTGGAAATTATCTATCCATTAATCTTCTTATAATCCTTAACATCCTTATAGAATCATTAACATTGGTATAAAAAATCAAGAAATCATTTTCACTAAAATCAAAAGAAGTTACCTCATTTAGAGGTAACATCTTCTCTCAAGTTCCTTTCCTTTATTTTCCTTATTAACAGCCTATGTTATCCTTGTTATTTGATTACATAACGAAATAGTATCTTAAATATACTAGGATGTTTTATGTGATGGATTATAACTAAACTTACACACACCTCTATCTAATGCATATGAATAGACTGTTTCTTTATGCGGGGAACTACTACCTTATGAAATGATGATTGTTCAATTTTCTCCTACCACCTATCATGGTTGAAATTAAGATGAAACTGTAGTTATATATTTTATATATATTATATTTAAATTATGCCTATTCTTTTAAAATTTTTATATACAACATACATTTATTCTTTCAATAATGTGCAAATACAATAATTTCATTTGAGGAAGAGTGGACTACTGCCCTCTCAAAGTGACATGACTCATTCATTCCATACATGGAACGTATAAATCCTAGTGTTAATAAAATTATGTCAAATATATAACATATATATTATACTATAAATATAACATAACTTTTGTTCATTTAGTTTTCATTTCTATAGTATGACAAATAAATGAAAGTAGTGTTCATGCGTACGTACGACCTACCATCTCCATGAATGGTGCATTTTATTTCATATCTCAAAATTTTATGGACTGTTATAAATTCATATGTAAATGATATATATAAAATTTAGAACATTTCTATAATTCTCGATAGTATGTTATTTTGGCAACATGGACAATTTACATCAAAACAAGTTTATTTTCTACTCAAGTACTGAATATCGACAAAACGCCTGATGTGTACTAAATTAATTAAATAATTGATATAACATGGTAATAAGTGATATAAAATGAATAATAATAATAATAAAGGTTCTATTTAAAGTATAAATTAATTTTTTTTATAATTCTATAAATTAATTAATGAACGAGACAAGTCAGATTGAAGGTAATGGAACTTCTTAACCCAATTTTTCATTCTATAGGTTAATCTTCTACATATTGATAATGTCATGCTATTATTATGTGATAAATAAAATGTGATATACTTTCTTGTATTTATATTTTTTATGTTTATTTATATTATATACACATAATCGATCTATTTTATTAACAAAATGATCTTTATAAAGGAATTTCAAAACTCAATTTCCACTCATTGGGTTTTCTGCATAAATTATTGATTATATTATTCCTAGATTTTGTGTTGATTTACTATTTATTTGTTTATGTTGAAATTTCCACTTCCATTTTTTGGATATTCTTTTTCTACACATTGACACCCAATTGATAAATTTTTACGCCATTTATACAAACTAAGTAAGGAAAATCTTAAATCAATATCATTTGATTTAGTTATATATTCTGGTCATTGGTTTTGTTTTTTATATAATTTTTTTGAATGGCCACTTATTGTTTTAAAATTAATATAAACTTATATTGGTTATATTTTTATTTTTCAGACATAATTATTTCATTGATTTTTCTTTAATATGAGAATACGATCATTGTAACAGATTTTGTCTCAATATTCATTCCATTGTGACATATTTGTTGTTAGGAAAAATTTCACTTTTATATGTGGTATATACTGACCATTGAAATATTATATATTGAATCTATTTTTTCTCATGATATTATATGTTTTTTACTATTTTTTGAATTGTTTTTATTTATTAATTTCTGATGTGGTAATGGAATATTTAATTATAACATCATTTTAAAATAGTTAATGATTTATTCTTATAAATATATTTCATTAAATTATATGTTTTCAAAATGGTTTTAAGGATTTATTCATATGGACATGAGTATTTAGAAGTGTAAAAATTTCATGAGGCAACATCCCCCAATCATTCAGAGGATCATCTGACCCTGTGCTAGCTGAAGGGTGGATTAAAGCACTGGAGATGATTTTCTATGTCATGGGGTTTTCAGACAATCAAAACGTCCATCTTGCTGTTTACCGTTTGGAGGGTGAAGCAGATCAGTGGTGGTCGATGGTTAAAAATATCAGAGACATTGATGAGATTGATGCTCTTGACTAGGATGAATTCAAAGGTTTGTTTCATGAGAAATATTTTCCTAAGGCTGTTTGACTTAGGATGGAAAACAAATTCTTGGAATTGAGGCAAGAGGACGGCTCAGTGGCTGCCTATGAAGAAAGGTTCACTCGATTGGCAAGGTATGCTTCAAATTTTATCTTAGACCTTGATAGTAAAATCAATGGTTTCTACTCAAAATTAAATCCAAAATATCGGAGGGCTTTAGCTTCTCGTGAGTTTTAAAGTTATGAAAATCTTGTTCGATGTGCCAAGAAAGTGGAAATAGAGTTTTCTGATGATCAACTGTTCTATGACAACCAACAGAAGAAGAGTCTGAGGTGGCAGGAGAAAGGAATGAATCCTTCAAAGAAGTCTAATGGTAAGAAAAATAGGTGTTCAATTTGTGATAAATGTGGTAAAAGGCATTCTAAGGAATTTATTCTGAATTCTGGAAAGTGCTACTGATGTGGTATGATAGGACATAAGGCTCGTGATTGCACTAAAAATGATCAGGGTAACGGTAATACCAAATTTTATTTACAGTTAGTGAAATGTTTCAAGTGAAATGAGATGGGTCATTATGAAAATGAGTGTCTGACAAAGATCTCAAATGATGGGAAGCAGTCAGACTACAAGCAGAAAGGGGTGGTGAAATCCTTTGCAACTACTTTAGCAGATGTTGGGCCATCAAATGAAGTTGTATCAGGTACTTTTTTTGTTTTCTCATATTATGCCAATTTGTTTTTTTTTTGATTCGGGGTCTACACATTCTTTCATCTCTGAAAAATTTTCCAGTAAATTGGGAAAACCATCTCATGAAATGACTCATGAACTTGTGGTAAGAACACCTGGGGGAAATGTTGAGGGAAAAAGAATTTATAAGATTGTTCCTATCCTTATTCGTAGAAATAACCTACTTGCAAACCTTATTGTTTTCCCTCTAGTAGAGTTTGATTTTATCCTGGTTGGTGATGGGATCTCTGTTTACCATGCTAAGATTGATTTTAGAGAAAAAGAAGTTTCTTTTAAGAATGAATTTCAGTTTGTGTACAAGAATGAACCCTTACTATTGATAACATATCGAGAGGCTGAGAAACATGTAAAATATGGAAATGAATGTTACCATGCACATATTGTTGAAAACAAAGGAACCGTTCAGATTAATGATGTTCTAGTAGTAAATAAGTATCATGATGTTTTTCCTTATGAGTTTCCTGGATTAATAATTCCAGATCGAGAAGTTGAATTTACTATTGACTTAGTTCCTGATGCTAAGCCAATTTCAAAACCCCCTTATTGAATGGCTCAAATTGAACTTTTCGATTTGAAGGAGCAATTGAATGATTTATTAGATAAAGGTTTCATTCATCCTAGCACATCACCATGGGGTGCTCCTGTCTTATTTGTTAAAAAGGAAGATGGTTCTATGAGACTTTGAATTGATTATAGAGCTTTGAATAACATCATTGTAAAGAACAAATATCATTTTCCTCATATCGATGATTTTTTTGATCAGCTCCATGGAGCTTAGTATTTTTCAAAGATTGGCCTGAGATCGGGGTACCATCAGTTGAAGTTAAAGGAAGAAAATGTTCTGAATACCGTGTTTCGTACAAGATGTAGCCAATATGAATTTTCAGTAATGCCTTTTGAGCTAACCAATTCACCTATTGTATTCATGGACCTTAAGAATAGAATATTTCATGAGTTCTTGGATAAGTTCTTGGTTGTTTTCATTGATAATATTTTGTTGTTTTCCTAAAGTAAAGAGGAGCATGAAAGTCATTTAAGGGTTATTTTTCAAACCTTAAAAGAAAAGAAATTGTATGGGAAATTCAGAAAATGTGATTTATGGTAGCAAACAATTTCATTCCTTGGTCACATTTTTTCTAAATATGGAATAACTAATGATCCTGAGAAAACAATGGTTGTTGAAGAATGCCCAAGTCCTACTATGGTAAGTGAGATATGTAGTTTTCTTGGTTTGGTAGGATATTAATGAAGTTTTGTTAAAACAATTCATGGTTATCTAGTCCAATGACTAAGATAACTCAGAAGGGTGTTAAGTTTATCTGGACAAAAGAATGTGTTGATTTTTTTAAAGATTTGAAAAAAATATTGGTGAATGCTCCATTTTTGGACCTCCTTCCAGGAATGGTGAGTTTATTATCTACAGTGATGCTTCATTGAAAGGACTTGGTTGCATCCAAATGTAGAATGATCAGGTAATTTCTTATGCTTCAAGTCAGTTTAAAACTTCTAAGGTAAATTACCCTACACATGATTTGGAATTAGCTGTTGTTCTTTTCGCTTTAAAAATTTGGAGGCATCATTTGTATGGTGTAAAGTGTGAGGTATATACAGATCAAAAAAATTTAAAGTATATATTCACTCAGAAATAATTGAACATGAGACAGAGGAGATGGGTAGAATTAATCAAGGATTATGATTGTACAATTCACTACAATCCTGGAAAAGAAAATAAAGCGGATGATGCTTTGAGTCGAAAAAGTAATGCTTTATTAACCAAGTTACGTTAGGAACATGATCCTTCGGTTAAGGTTTTGATTAAATTTGGCATAGAAGTTTTCGGTGCAGGATGTTCTTCTGTTTTGTTTTAGGTATCAGTGAAATCTTCTATATCAGACAGAATTAAGCAAACTCAGAAGTAAGACAGTGAGTTGCAGAAAACATTAGAGCTGGTTCAGAAGGGTTAGTTTCTTGAATTCAACATTGATTATGATTTTGATTTGATATTTGGGAAGAGATTGTGGGTTCCTTGTGATTCATAGTTTAAGAGAGATTTGTTATGTGAAACTCATAGTTCTTCATCTTCAGTTCATCCTGGCAGTACTAAGATGTATATATATCTTCGGGAGTATTACTGGTGGGATTGATGAAAAGATATATTGTTGATTATACTGTGAACTATTTGGCTTGTCAACAGGTTAAAGTAGAGCAGCAGTTACCGAAAGGGATGCTTCAGCCTTTACCAGTGGCAGAGTGGAAGTGGTAGAATATATCCATGGACATCTTTGTGGGGTTGATGAAGACACCTCAAGGTAATAATGCGATCTGGGTTATTATTGATCTCTTGACTAAATCTGATCATTTCCTTTCTATATGAGATACTTTTTCCCTAGATCAACTTTCTCGTTTGTATCTTAAAGAGATAGTCAGGTTAAATGGAGTTCCCCTCTCCATTGTATCTGATCGTGATCCTAGGTTTACTTCTAACTTCTGGAAAGGCCTTCAGAAGTCGTTGGGTACTAAATTATATTTTAATACAGATTTTCATCCTCAATCAGATGGTAAGTCAGAATGAACAGTTCAGACATTGGGGGATATGCTACATTCTTGTTCGATGGATTATCAGGGAAGTTGGGACCAGCATCTCTCTTTAATTGAATTTTCTTATAACAACAGTTTTTATTCCAGTATACAGATAGAACTATTTGAGGCATTATATGGGAAGCGGTGTCAAACTCTTGCTTTTTGGGATGATGTGGTTGATAGGAATTTGATGGGACCAGAATTGTTAGAAGAGTTGGAAAAAAATGTTCAGCTGATACAGAAACACATGAGAACTGCTCAGAGCAGTCAGAAAAGTTATGCGGACAACAGGAGGAAGGATCTCTTTTTTGAGGTATGTGAACATGTCTTTCTCAAAGTTTCACCATCAAAAAGTGTGATGTGATTTGGTAAGAAAGGAAATATGAGTCCAAGGTTCATTAGACCATATTAAATTCTGGAGAGTGTTGGATCAATTCCATACCGAGTGGCTTTACCTCCAAGTTTATCTCAAGTACACAATGTTTTTCATGTTTCAATGTTATGGAAGTACATGCAAGATCCATCTCATGTTTTGAGTCCAGAGGCAATTTAGCTGGAAGAGAAACTATCTTATGAAGAACAACCAGTCCATATTCTTGACCATAGGGAGCAAGTATTGCGGAATAAGGTGATTCATCAAGTAATTTTTTTGTGGAAAAGCACATGATTGAAGAGGCAACATGAGAATCTGAAAATGCAATGAGGGATAAATACCCCCACTTATTCGATAAGTAAATAAATTGCGGGGCTGAAATTTTTAATGGGGGGATGGATATAACGTCCCAAGTAATTAAATAATTATAGATTTTCATATCTATGTCTATTTAATAATTATATAGTGTTTTAGAGGATTCAAATGAGAATAAATCCAATCATAATCATAGAATTCTCTAATATTTTTGAAAGATTGTTTTACCACCTTTTGATGGAAAACAATTTTTAAATCTATATTTTGACAATTTTATAACCTCTATTTCTCAAAATAAACATATTCTTTAGTATTGGGACATTAATATTTACTTTGGATAAATTTTTGGTATTTTTCTGACAATGTTCATTTTTAAATGAATATTGAAAATACTACATTTTACTTCAAAAGTGATTTTTCATTTAATTGAATATTATGGATATATTATTTTTTTAATTGGTTTTAAATTGTAAATAGAATATATTTTTACCATTTATATTAATTTTGGTCATTGGAATTAATTTTCACTTTTAAATTGGACATAAACAATTGTCAAAATTTTGATAGATATAGTTTCTGAAAAACCCGCTATTTGTTTTTACAACGAGAATTATTTTTAAATTAATTAATACAATTTATGTGTTTGGAATTTGATAAAATTGATTCCATATTTGGAATCATAAGGTTCAAATTATTTAATTATGACTCTTTTGTTTTTAGACATTATGAATAGTAACGACGGTAATTATCTTTAATTAACATGATTAATTAGTAATCAGGTAGTTATGGGTAATAAAATAATAACATAATAATATAAAATGACCCCAAAATGTATCTTAATGCTACAGGTTGTGTCATGGACGACCATGGGATGCCTTGTGCCAATATTTGGGACCCCATAGAATCACTTTTGGGTGATAGTGACACTTTATCATTTTATGTTTTTAAAGGGAAAGTATAACCAAAGTATATATCACCCAAGATTAACAATTTTAGTTTTGTCTACATAAATGATATCTTAGACTATTAATATTCATTGAGAAGATAAAGATATTTACTTAATTATATTATTTTTTTTATAATTTTTAGACATTGAATAAATTAAATTTTTCATGACACCATAATGATGTAACGATTACCTCATTAATGAACAATTTAAATAAGTTAAAAAGATAATGTAAAATATAAGACTTACACTTGTCAAAGACCTATTGGATGGGTGGATTTAGAACCCTTATCACCTTATACTCGAAATATATAATTGTAGGACCTTTAAAATCCGAAACGCATTATATAATAAAGTAACATTTCGTGACATTTCAAGAGTGCCCCTCCTCCCTCTTATAAAAGGCCCCCACCTCTACCACCTTACACACACCAAGCCATTTTATCGGCCAAATTCTTCTCATTTTTTCTTCCACATCCCTCTATTCATCATTTAAGCCTTAACATAGGCATAAATCTCTTTAAGAAACCCTTTTGTTCAAACCAAGGGGAGTAACCTGATTTAAAGGTAATGTCTTCTCTAATGTTCTTTTGTTTTATTTTGCTTCTCCATCCCCCTAAACTCTTTTTATTCTTTTATTATGTAAAAAAACAGTATTTATAATATACTAGTATGTTGTTATCAGATGTATTTTATTTAAAATTAAACACACTTTTGTTTAATGGTTAAAGAACATATTGTTTCTGTGGATGGCGAATTGCTGCATCACGAAACGATTATTGTTCAATATTCTTTTAACACCATTAATGGTGGCCATTAAGATGTCACTCTATTTATATATGATATATATTATTTATATTTTTTCTTATGATTCTTTATTTTTTTCATTTATGGTGTACCTTATGGTTTCCATTATGGGTAAACACGATATCTTCATTTTAGGAAGTGTGGACTATCACCGCCTCAAAGTGATTTGATTCGTTAATGCCATATGTGAGACATATAAAGGATGGTGTTTATGATGTTATACATGATATTATAATGTAATTATAATATACCTTTATATCATTATGATATCATTCCATTAAATATAAAATAGAAATGAAAGTAGCGTTCATGCGTACGTACGACTTACCGTCTCCATGAATGGTGCAATTCATTTCTTGCCTCTAAATGTTAAGTAATATTATAAATGCATGCATATAGTGGATATATATATATATATGATATATATTATATCTACATCATGAATATAATCTTTGATATAATATATATTTTATCACATGAACAACTTGTAATTATAAGAAGTTTATTTTTGGCTCAAGTACCAAAGATATATAAAACAACCGTTGTTAACATAAATAATTACATAATGTTCATAACATGGTAATAAGTGATATAAAAGGAATAATGAACGTGAAAAAAGTTCTTAAGCAAGAAGAAATTAACTCTAGATTATTATTCAGGATATTAAAGAACGATCGAGTCAAGTTGGACATGAGGTAAGGGACTTCGTCTCAATCACCTTTCATTGAGGAAAATTTTGTTTTATACACAACATTATTTTATACGGTGTATAAACCCCTTTGACTTTTAATTTTATTCAAAAGGAATATTTTTAATAGGAAGAGTTTTACTAAAAGACAAAATGGAATGTTTTTGTCGTATATATGCGGAGACAACATCTTCTCCACCGCCGTGACCATTATTTGATTTTCGACTTCCTCTACAAGACATAACTTTTTCTAAATGAAAAATAAATACCATGTACGACTTTTATTTTTTTTATTGAAAATGGTTTTGAGGATTTTTCGATTATATCAATCTGTTTTTGATATCTTGTGATTGAAATGTGGAAATGTTATGTTTCCATTATACATGTTTTATGTGATACGATTATGTTATGGTTCTTGGGAATTGTTTATGAAGACGGGTGGTTCCGTGATAAACTAAGGGTGGGCGTGCTCGTGATAGCTCTCTGATGCATTGGGTAATGCGAAGGAGTTAAATTATAAGCTTTCTCCGAAGAGATTTAGGGAATATACTATGATGGTTATTCCAAACGTAACCGTGAGGGTTACTCCCTATGTAAGAATGTTATGAATGCCTCAAGTTACCTTTTTGTCTTATGTTTTCTATGAGTTATTCATAAATTTTATGATTTCATGAGGTATGTTAAAGTTCATATGTTTATGATTAAAGTATGTTTTAAATGAATCTTATGTATACACGGACTAAGGTTTTCTTTAAGTATTCTTATATCCCTTACTGAGCTTTTTATGCTCATCCCATGTTTTTGAAATGTTTTTCATAGGTCTAGGGAAATTTACATGATGTGATTTTAATATCAAGGAAGTGTCAATAAATAATACATGTTTTATTTTAAATATGATTCCTTTGAAGGGAAAAGTGAATATTGTATTTTATGTAACCACCATGTTTAAATGTTAAATGTAATGCATGATTTCTGATCTAAATATATAAAACTCTAAACCTGAAAAGATCCTCAATGTGTAGTTTTGTAAAAACTCAAGATTAAGTAATGTTTAATGTTGTGGCCTTATAGTTAGTACTTGTACGTCAAAACTTAGGTGTTAGACTGTGAGAACTACCCATAGGTTACCTTTCTATTCTACTTGCTTGAGTGGTTGTTTCTGGTTTGTAGATTAGATGCTAGAAACTGTGGATTTCTATTGCTGTGTTATATCCTGTTTACTGGTTACTATCCTTTACCTGCCATATATTCACTGACTGTTAGTCACAGATCATTGGGTGGTTTCCTATTGGGACTTTGTATTACACCCTGTTTGGGCCATGCTTTTGGGCCCAAATAGATTATATTGTTGCAGTTATAAATAAGGGAAAGCTCCCTTCTACTTCAGGTTCTTGATTGCACTGGAGCTAGAGAGTGTGGGACCAGGCCAAGGATTGCGATGATGAGGAGTTACTCACCTGTTTTTCATTTGTACTTTGGCATAGTACTGTATTTTGCATTGTGACCTGTTTCGCTATTTTCCAAGACATATATGTATCATGCATCATTTTCATATATTTTGGCTCCAGTTGGTTATTTTTTAGTCTTCAATTATTTATCGTTTACTCTTGTATGGATGGTTATGATTTCTACAACTATCTATTTGTTATTCTTCCACAGTGTACTCTGACAATGAGGGCATAGTTTCCCCACTATAACACCCTATGCTCTCACTACTAGTCGGCAGCCTCTGGTATTTAGGGAAATGTGTTTGAGGCCATGTGACCAACCGGGTATGTGGTGCCTTTTCGTGGCTTCTGGAACCGCGAAGTTACAAAATGTTTTTGTAAATACACATAAATATAAGGATATAGATCATAGAATAAATTCATTTGACGTATCTAGAGAACACAAAATAAAGGAGTGGTGAATATTTATTCAGTATCACATAAATAAAAGTGAAAATAGAAATCCCTTTTTCCAATGACTTTACTCTCATTGTACTCATGAAATCCCCCTCTTCTTTCGGTATCAACATTTGATTTGATCAAAAGAACTGCATTGGGTAAATTTCTACAAAAATTAAGGATTTAAGGATGATGGAAGAAAGGTTTTTTTGGAGATTTTGGTAGAGTCTGGAGAAACCAAATTGGTTCTAAATGATGAATAAAAGATAATATTATGTTCCCTTTTATATGAGAGGAGAGTGAAACATTTGAAATATACTCAAAATTTAAATTTATAAAATATTTAATCTCACTCCAATGACATATAATTGGACCTATAATAATGACTAAGACTGGATATGGTTGTAATATCCTCAACAGATAAATTTTAAAGATGTTTTTGTATTATTTTAAACAATATCATTTTATTTAACCATTAGTTGACCAATTTTAATTTTGACTAAGGCATGAAATTTTTCAATATTAAAAGGTTGTAATTTTTACCTATGTGATTTAAATTAAATAATAAGTGAATAACATTTAACATTTTCGACCATATTATCATTTTTTTTTATTTTTAAATATGATTACATATTTTTAAATAATTTAATAAAATATTATTTTCCAAAAATATCATTATTATCACTTTTCACACTATTCGTTAAATGGAATTTAAAAAATCAATTCAACAAGCTAACTTTGAAAAAATTCATCAAACGCACCCCTAATTTTGGATATTCACCTATAATATTTGTGTATAAACTTCATAGACTCTGAGAAGCAGGGCCTTTCCCCTCTCCCGTTCAAGGGTTCCTTCTTGGCAGGCGTCTTTCCATCTCTTCTTGTGTGTCTCGGTGCAACAACATCAGAATTCTCAGTCGGCATTGGAGTGGATCGTCACTAGATCTTTCCTTACTCTATCTCTCGTCTCTGTGGTGGTTGGGAGTGCATCATCTCAGCGAGGCCTTAGAATTGTATTGATATGTAACATAGTTTATGTATCTATAGTTGTCTTAGCATGCATGGCCCAGATCCTGTGTGCCCTCGGTCTGACATGGTGTGAATGATTTTTTCTGGGGAGGATGGGGTGGTTATCGAATCAGCAGTGTGAGGGTCAATGTCAGATCTCGAGTGGCCTCAACCTCATCTCCTAGTATAGCTTGGTGTCATCTCCATTGTGGCTCGGAGGGGGAATACTGTGATCTATTGTCTTGGCATCAGCTTCATTGGAAATTTTTTGTTTCATCACGTGTTCCCACCATTCCTCGTTGTTTCTCCCTGAATTCTTGCAGTTTGGATGTTTTGGCCTCCTGTGAGGTTTCTTCTGTGGTCCAGATCTACCTGATATCATGTCCAGAGTGGTTCTTCTAGTTCTGATCAGCTGAAACCCCACCCCCTCGCTGAGTCTCCATAGGTGCAGTTATTGGTCCTTCAAGTCAGAGGTGGAAATTTCTTGACTTAATGCACCTAAGAGCTTCTACCACTTCATGTTCTCACTAAAACTATGTAAGGAGAGATAATTTTGTGTCTTGGATGGGTTTTCATCTGGTTCTGGCCTCTGGGTTGAAATAATTTTGAATGGTGGTGGATTTGGTATAGAATGTTTTTTGTTCGTGATATTTTTTGTGTGATGATGTTGTTTGGTCTTTGAGACCTTGAATGAAGTTACAACCAGACTCGATCACATGGAACATGCCCATATGAGGATTAGGGTAAATTGTTTTACATTCACAGGATTTACAGATTTGGATGTATGAGAGGGTATGGCAATAGACATTGGATCGGGCCATGACATAGGACACTTGCTAGTTGTTCATTCTTGCGCTGGTGGAGCGCTTCATTGTGTTTCATACGCTGGGGAGGGGCACCTCCAGTTTTCAGTGTGAGTATTATTTTTAGATATCTTTAGGTCATGTTTGTTTTAATTCCATGATGTCTTTCTATGTTTTCCCCTTCTTCCCTTAAATGCGGGGTTTATGTTATAAAAAAAATAACACCATCAGGCCATCGGATGGATGAATATCCTTCATTAAGTCAATTTTTATAATAGGTATTGTATCATTTTTTTTTATTAATTGAATATTTATCCATCATCAATGTGTAATTATTTATGAAAATTATTTCTTCACTAAAATATAATAATAAATTACTACAATTTATATAAAAAAATTATATTTATAAATGATATATATCTTCTTGAAATTCATCGATTTATCCCTATATTGAAAATCATATACCTATTAAAAGTAAGGGTGTGATATTTTTCTACTCTCTTTTTTTTAATCATATCTAAGATATTTTCATGGAAAATTGTCCATGGAAGAATTCATTTTCTAACATTAGGTTATAAGGGTCGAATTAAATTTATCAAAAACATCTTAGATTGTGTTAGGGTATGTTTCTAATATTTATAAAATAATTTTAACAATTAATTACAATATTTATCCTTAACGGTGGTAATAAAAATTACCAATGTTATTATTCATGTTATTTAAAAATAAAATCTTCCTAATTACAAAATTTGGACATCATGATTAAAAATATTAAATCCATTTTTCATAATTCAATACATATAATAGGATAAAATTAAATAACAATTAATCTTGTTGATGAAATGAGAAAATGATGTTCTAATGCAAAAATACGAAAAGTTGGAAAGGATTTTAAATAAAATTTCAATGTGAAATTGGTTTCAATGACCTGAATTTGATTAATGGATGTAAAATTTTACTATTTTACATTAAAAATTAACAACATAATTTAACTTTGTAAATATGGTATATTAAAAAACTGTTTTCAATTGAAATTTTGTTGTTTTTTTGTTCATAAAAATAAAAAACTTGTTAGAAAAATTTACCAAATTTAAAAAACATCATTTAGATATCGCAATTTTGAAGAAAAATTTAATTTTTTCATAAAAATTATATAATTGTCAAAAATTATATATAAAATGTGTTCACAATTAAAAATAGGTAAAACTAACCTTTTGATAAATACAAATTCTTATTCATAATATTCGATTTATTCAAATATTATACCTATAAAATCTATTTTATGAGTGTCAAAAAACATTATAGAATATTTAATATATAATCCTTTTTAAAACATTTCACAAATAGTGTTTTTTTTAATTTATTGAGATAAAATTATATTCTTACATCAAGGAATAGTTTTCCTTGAAAATGAATTTATTAATTATTAAATAGTTCTTACTTATATTTAAGTATAATTGATTGTTTAAATAATATTTTAATTATTTAGTTAATATTAATTTTAATGACCATCCCAGCTTTTATGTGGTAAATATAATAATATTTAACTAATAATATTAATAGTATGTTTTCGTTCGGTAAAACTCAGTCTTACGTGTTGTGTTGGTTAATAAAATAACTCAAAATTGTGTATAACAGAAGAAAAACATAGTGTTGTGTGTACTAAAATCTAGTCTATGTGCAGCGTGTAGTGATATATAAATTGATGTTGCATAAAAATAATGAATAAATTTCATTTTTCATATAACAGAATCATTACTATGGTAAGTTTGAGATCAAAATATCTTTAGAATAAATTAATTTGAAGAAAAAAATTACAAAACATGAGGTGTTACACTATACCATCCGTAAAATGAATTTCTACCACAAATGTTTTCTGATATATCACTAGTTTAATACATGATAGTTCATTCCATAGTTTTCAACATCATAAAAGATAATACTAAAACATCTTTTTAAAATTAAATTGAAAAACATAACAATTAACCAAAATACCTCATAACTAAGATTCCATATATGAGAACATTGGTAGAAAGTTAAAACATAGACGTAGAAGAGAAAACTAACTATAATTTTCATATGGTCAGTGATAGATAATATGATTATTAAAAAGTTAATGACCAAAATAATGTTGAAACAAAATGTCTGAAAAAGGTCATTGATATCACAAAAATGATGCTAATAATCTAAACATGTATTTTTTTAAAAATACTACAATAAGATATACTTACAAGATTTCATCTCATATGTACAATATCACTCAATTTTTATTCCTTGATCAATTTCTACTTCATTTATTACTCCATGATAAGGATGAAATTGTATTTCCTAAAGAACTAGTGGATTATAATATCCATAATGGGATAATAATTCATTCCATCTATCTCATGTTATCATCGTTACAAAATGGTAATCACATGTTATCCAGTATGGATTAATTTTCATTTTAAAAAACATTAATCGTTAAAGCCTAATCCAAATTTCATCATAAATTATTTTATAAATTTTTACACTTAAAAACATTCATAATAATAAAATCCAATAATAACTAATGAATATTAGTACACTAATCATTTATTCTAAAAAAATATGATGTAGCTCTTAATTTTCACATACCAAACAGGTAAAAACCATTATCCTCTTTTCTCTTAAAACATGGTAATAACCTGAATTTCCCTAAAACCATGATGAATGTACACTTGGTTCTTCATTACATATATAATCCCTTTTCTTATAAAATAATTATTAGAAGGTTGGGTCATCCATGTATTGATAAAATATGTGATTTAATTATTCTACAATCCATGTAGATTACTATATGAACATTCACTAATTGATTAACAACAATATTTTCATTGGAATATTTCATTCGAAATAAAACATCAAATTTCCAAAAAATGAGAGGAGGATTTGTATTCCCTAATTATCAAAGATCACTTCATCCATAAGATTTACATTTTTTAATTTTCCACAAAGGTTTTTGTGGAATTCAATCACTATCTCAAAATGGGGCAAGCGAAGCACGTTGATATATCAATGCTAAATAGAAAGCACTGATAGGGTGGGTTATCAGCGCTAGCTAACAGCATTGATAAATTGACCATTTATCATTGGTTTTCTTAGCACTAATAAATGGTATATTTATAATAACTTGTCTTAGTGATTATAAATGTTTTAAATAAAAATTTATATTCAATTATTATATTTATATTCAAAAATAATTATTATTTGTATATATTAAATAAAGAATGCATGTTTATAATTAAAATAAAATTTTTAAAAATTCAAATATATATATATATATATATAATGTTTTAAAAGATGTATACTATTATATTTATATTTATACGTGTTTCCAATGAATTTGTTCAATTAATATATTGATCATTCAGGAATATATGTTATGTATCATCATGAATATTCATGTATTCAGTACACTCTTGTTATTATCCATGTTGTTCATTGATAGCTTGCTATTTAGGATGCCTATTTACTAGGTCTGTATGTTTAATTAATGTTACCCAAATATAAAATTATGTTCTAAATACTTATAAAATTAAATTATGTATATTTAGAGAATAAATATATTCATTTATTATTTATTATTTATTTTTATGTATATATAAATATTTTTTGATAATATTTATTTGTAATTATAATTATAACTATATATATTTATTAAATAATTAAAAAATTAAAATAAATACATTTATTAAATTTTTGAAATATACACACACACACACACACACACACACACGAAATTATAGATATATTTATTTATAGTTGTAATTATAACTATAAATATATATATAAGTAAAAAATTATAAAATTATAAAAAATGTATTTTATATACTACTTAAAAAGATATAAATATATAATTAAATAAATATATTTATATACAAATATTTTCATATATTTTTATATATTTATAATTATAATTCCTACATAAATATAGTTATATTTAAATAAATAAAAAATAATAATAATTATATAAATTACATATATTCATATAAAAATATCTATAAATAAATAAAAATAGTTATATATAGAATTCTAAATAATAGAAAATGTTCTTAAATAATTAAAAAATTATAATGAATATATTAATTATATATATTAATAAAATTTTAAATATATTTGTGATAAATTTATAAATAAATAATTATATATATATATATAATTACAACTATTAATAATTTATTTGTTATAAAATTTAATTATAAATAAATAAATATATATATTTATTAGTTATAATTATAAATAAAGCCCCCCTTGGGGTGGCCCGGTTGGTTGGGTCGTCCGTTTGGCTTCTCAGAGTTGGGGGGTTTGTTTCATGCTGGTTGCAAGCTTCGGTCGAGGTAATTTCACACAATGCAATTTAATGCATCGGTAGTGTAGGGTAGCATAGGGAGGCCCGTTTTAGCTTGCCAGGGTGCGGTTAACATTCAATCCATAGGTCCAGGTACACTCGTAGTGGAACATGGTTCATCGGGAAGAGCATTAATTGTAAATTTCAGTTAGGGTTTTTGTTCAAAAAAATATAAATAAATATATATATTCATCAATAATTATCATTTCTTAAAAAATATATTTATTCTTTCCATATATAATGTTACATATAATTAGTAAAATATATTGAAATATTGAAAAATAAATTCAAATATTTGTATTTATATTTATACATTAATAAATTTATATTTAAATATTAATAAATAATAATAAATATATTAAATATAAATATTAATAAAATTATAAATATTAGAGATATTAATTTGTTATAATTTTATAATTATAATTTTGAATATATATATATTCATATAAATAATCATAAAATTAGAAGAAATATAATTATATACATTTTTAATCTTATAAATATATATAATTAATATACTTATTATATATATTTCTAGGAAATAAATATAATAATTATATTCCTTATAATTTTATAATTCCTTAAATTATAATTTTATAAATATAAATATATATTTATAATTTTTATAATTTCATGAATATATATAATAATAGAAATAAATTATTAACATTATATTGTTATCAACACTAAAGAAGAGTTGATAATTGAATTTTTTATCATCACATTCTATTTTATCAATGATAAGACATACATTTATCAGAGCTTTTTAGCTAGCACTGATAAAAGGTTCAAAATGTTTTATAAAAAAACCCCTAACTTCTTCTTCCTTCCTCGCATACCTCAAGCTCCTGTGGAAGCCGTTCGCTGCAGTCCCGCCTCCTCTTACTCCTCCTCTTCCTCTCCCGCCACCTCTCCACTTTCGTGAACCACACCTCCACCGTGCACCTCTCATCCAACATGAACCAGACCTCTATACGCCTCTCCATCGCCATGTGTCACACCTCTGCCATGTGTCACTCCTCCACCGAGCACCACACCTCTATTTTGCACCACACATCCATCTTGTTCCTCTCCTCTACTAGAGGACTACTCCATTATGCGCCTCTCTTCCACCACAAATGCACCCCCACCATGCACTGAATGACATCTCAGTGGTGAGTTTTCTCCTCTTTCTCTTTGTTTTATGGTGATGTTGTGAACTATATGGGATAAATTCCCCACTAAAAATCATGTTCATTGGTGGTACCTCTTTTCACAATAAATTAATTTCTGGTTGGTTGGTTTTCAATAATAAATTGGTGATCCTTGTTTTCATACTAATAAAATTTCAGGTTGGTTTATTTTTGAAGTGGATTTGAATGTTTTTAAACATTGATGTTGTTTTTTTATCATTTTATGAATCTTATATATTAATATGATTTAGTAATATGTAATGATATCTTATATAATCTTTGGACACCCCATTTTGTATGTTTGGGAATTTTATGTTATAATTTATTTAAATTATTGATTAAAGGAGTTTTTCATTAAGTTATGTATCACGGTGAGTCTCCAAAAAAGTATTTTTTTTGTTTTCAAATTGGGTGAAATATTTAATTATAGTTTTGAAAATACATAAAAATATGTTCCACTTTTTTTATCAATGAATTCTAAAAGGGCTGTTTGGAACATTATAAAAAGAATTTTTGATTTAGTTACATTTTATCTATATTATATTTGGATTTTGATGGTTATATAATGTGGGATTATTTTCATTTGGAATTTTTTATACGTGGGTAAAAATGGGTTGTTTCTGTGAAGGTTGTTTATAGGTGATAGGAATAGTTTTTTATTTTATTTTGGATTTTATGTGATTGAATTCATGGTTGATTTTGATCTCCTCAATTTCATTTATCATGAGAACCACAATTACATAAGTGGTACATATGATATGTACCTACTAGAAATTTCCCTTCTCTCCCTAGTATGGGATTAAATCCCCACACTTAATTGGAATCTATATGATCTCCATTGATGTGGATCAATACACGTCACTTTCTATGCATTGATACATTCTCACCAAGAACCAATGATGTACAAAAACCACAACCAATCATACTCTTTGATCCCTCTTTAAAAAACACATCCACCTTTAATTCTCAACATCATTTACGAATTTCCTTTTTCACTCTTGGGTCCATATTCTTGTGGTCACACCTTTTAAAAAAATTCTAATTCTTTCATGTCATGGTTTCCCATTATACATAAAGACTTGCATCTGAATATTTCAAAATGAATGTACCTTTTGAACTATCAAATATTAGGAAGGCCAGTTTCCTCCAATGTCTAAATTCCCCACTATTGAATATCAATACAAATCCTATCCATTTCAATTCCACGACATCATTTTTACTAGTGCAATTCCACTAAATCAAAGACCACCCCTCACTTGAATAACCCCAGTTGTCTTGAAACCAATATATTCTATCGAGGTTTGATAAAATAATCACCATATGTTATGTAACCAAGACATAATACTAATTTTTGGTAACTAATAGTATAATTAGAACAAGATCTGATGCCAATATTTATATTTGGTATAAATTAAAAATCCTAATATTAAACCCCTAAAACATAAATTAAACACCCAAAAGATGTAGATAACCGATGAAATTTTTGAACACACCTGAATTGAAAGAAATCCACAATCCTAGCACACCATAACATAGAAGTAAAGTTATAGCTAAGTCACTAAATCACATTTCAACATTATAGTTCCAGTAACCTCATGGTATTGACCCCCCCTCGCCAAAGTAAAAAGAGAAATTAAGGATAAACACATGGCATAAATTGAATAATCACACCACATAATATTTATGTTGTTTGGATTACAATCGTATTTCAGAGGGGAATACATCATTATTTTTATTATGGGATAAATTGAGTTATAAGGGAAACATATCTTCTTTTATCCCTACCCATCCAAAGCTACCTGAGACACTTTCTAAACACCATAGTCAAATAACCATTACAACACCTTTAATGGTTCCTTCCACCCATAAACACATTATAGTGAATCCCCTTAAAGGTAAAAATGATATAATTCAAGTGATTAGATAATAAAATATTTTTATTAGCATTATTTTTTATCAAATATATAATTTATTATTGTATTACAACTTTATCAAATTATACGAATCAATTATTGACTATTGATATTAAATTTCATGAAGTGGTAAATACATTTATAATGATGCATCCATCAAAGGTAAAAACCCTATATTTTATTTATAAAATTTTCTTTAATCTTTTGTAGACTTTTTTGGGACATGAATTTTTTAACCTCATCAATGATTTTTGAAGAGGTAAGAATTATCTTGAGAATTATAATTTTTACTCTGATAACTTTGATTCTAGATGTTACTAATATGAGTTCAGTTAAGAATCGTAGGATTTCTAGACTTTTTAATGTCATTTATAAATTCATTTTGAAGATTTTATAATATATACTATAGAAAATCATACCATATATTTGTTTAGTTCAATACTTATTTTCATATTTTAGACATGATACATTATGTACTTAAAAGGAATGGGAAATAAACATAGTTTCTTTAGTGAGGAGTGGCATGGTGAAATTATTTGTGTAAAATAAATAACACTTGAGAAATTTTTTATTATGTAATAGGTTCATGATTATAGATATTAATAGGTGTATTTATAAAGGAATGAACCAATATTACTTCACGAGAGGGACATATACATTATTCATGGGGTGTACAAAAAATTGATCTGGTGTCAGAGAAGGATCATTGTGATAATGTATTAATTTTAGTAAAAAGGAACACGAGAGTTACATGGTTGTGAGTTTGGTCACTAGCTATGGAACATATACTTTGGGAATATTGTTTTGTGGTGAAGTATATTTGATATAACTGGACAATGGTAGCATGGATAATTGATATCCAATGGTGGAGATCACAATATCAAATGCTTTTGGAAATTAATATTATTACACCTACCATGGGAATAATGTGATGGAATCATACAAAACTGATTGATTTGGGATGAATCGAGGTGTTTTAAATGTATCCTTTTTAAAGTTTCTCTATTGGGATCTATGTCTATTTGAAAATTCATAATTTTTCCTTTAAAATGATTCAAGTGTTTTGAAATGTTTCTTAGAGGTGTGTCGCACATTTTAAGTGATTATGATTTTTTGGGTCATGAAGTTGTCTTGAATGCTTTAAAAGAGTAATTGTGGTTTTATGAAAGAGTTTTTGGATGTATTGATTTATTTTAAAAATGGTGTTTTATTTTAACAATTAATTGGTTTAAGTGGTTTTGTTTTTTAATTGGAATTCATGTATGATCTTTTTAAATAGTTTCCAAAAGACATTTGAACTATAGTTTTTTCATAATATTTTAATATTATATTTTTATTGAATTTTGAAAACCATTACATTATATCAATATTTTTTGTATTTATTTTTTAAATCACTAATATCACTTAATAAAATAAGATAGAAATGAATAAATACTAGATGGAGGGAAATTATTTGACAAGAGAGTATGATGATGGAGTGGAAGAGCCCATCATGTTTAAAAAAGATCATGCATATAACACTTACCAAATAATTTTAATGTGTTTATGCTATTGTTATTTTATACATGTTAGTCTAGAGTAGATGGAAGAACATTTGATTTGTTATGGAAGAGATCCAGGTTATAAATATTTGAATAAACATTGGAAAATAAGAATGTATCCAGTGGATGGGATAACAATGCTTTTTATGGATTATCTAATATGATTAAATGTGTGGAAAAGGAATAAGAACACATCGTTTAAATGATTACAGATGTGAATGATGATAAAGATTTTATTGATGAAATGACATGGATAGTTGAATTTGAACTTCATGATTTCCCAAAATTTAATGAGTAGTTAATGAGTTATGAAAAGATGTCATCGAATAGAGGATTCACTAAATATATAGAACTGTCATCCATTCTGAAGCTATATAATTTAAATGTAGAAAAAAGATGGAGTTACACTAGTTTTATAGAATTACTTTATCTCTTTAATGACATGATACTGGAAGACAAAGAGATCCTGAGATGAAAATACGATTCCACACAAATTTTACGTTCGATGGGTATGATATCTGAACGAATACACACATGCCTAAATGACTGTATTCTATTTCTAAATGAGAAAAATTCACTTAGAAAATGCCTAAAAGTGCAGTGATTCTCAATACAAGAATTATGAATCTGGTCTTACAAAATTTTTATCGTAATTTCCAATCTTTCCAATGTTCAGGCACCTATATGGATGTGAGGAGACCAATGGGTAATTGGTGTGGCACACAGAGAGAATAAATAATGATGGGAAACTATTTCACTCAACAAAACTCTCCTCAGTTAAAGTGAAATGATCATGTGTATCCTGATTTTTTAATAGAGGTGAGAATCCTTTTTCTTATATCATCTATAGATGGAGTGAATCATTTTTGTTTTAAAGCATCACTTAGAGTACATGGCCAATATATTTGTAAATTATAACTTCCTACTATGGTCATGCTTGAAATTAAAAAACATCATTCTATCTAGGATTATATCAGTATAGATACCACTGTGTAATGACAATGACCATTATTTGGCTCCACTAATCGAGGATTTAAAATTATTATGGGATTTAGTGGTTACATTGTATGATTCTTATAGAAATAGAGATTTCATATTGACATCCATTTTGCATGGGAGGATAAATTTATTTCCTGCTTATGGAAATTTTTCAGGATATTGTATTGAATTAAGTGATGGGTTTCCCATCTCCAAATAAGGCACACAATCAATTAGGTTGAAACATTCATCAGAAATCATGTTTCAAGGAAATTACTAATTTATACCCATATAACATAAGTACTGATCTTCGACAATATAATTCGATACAAGTTTAGAGGAATATAGAGAACCATATCCACTAATAGGTGGTTAGCAGGATTTTTTTTAAATACGTTTTTCTAAACAAAATTTCTGAAAAACTGCCTAAGTCAGTTTTTTAAAAAAAATACGCTACAAAGGAGGCATCTACGATGCCTCCTTTTCTCCCCCACGCCGCCTTTGGCCCGGATCGATGACATGGAAAAGGCGGCTGGGGGGAGGCTGCCTTTCACCTCAGGGTAAGGCGAAAGGCGGCTTCCGCGATGCCGCCTTTGGCCATACGCAGAGGCAAAAGGTGGCTTCCGCGATGCCGCCTTTTCCTGAACTCCTTATAAAACGGCGGCCACCCCCTCCCATCTCCACACTTGATCATTTCCTTCCTCTCTCCCTCACTTCATCTCTCCAAATTTCTCTCGCTCTCTAAAAAATTCCTTTGTTGTGCGAGTTTTTACGAAGCTTCATTTAGAGGTATGTTTCTTTATTTAATTTAATTCTTTTATTTAATTAATTTAATTTTTTTTAGTTTTAAATCATTCATTTGTTAAGTACTTTAGGTAGTTCTTAATATTTGGTTATTTAGTTTTTGTAATTAGTTATATATAGTTTTAAATAATTATTTTTAGGTTGTATAGATTAAGTATAGATTAACTTAATAATAAGTATTTAGATATTTTGGTAGCTTAAATATTATGTGGTTATCTACGCAATTAAATTCTTGTCTGGATACAAACAAGTGGATGTGGCTCTAGCACAGATGTACATAGGGGTAAAACCCGAAAACACCGCTTCGAGCTAGACTCGAACGGGAACTGTTGCACGATAACGGGCCTTGTTGCATCCTGGTTTGACACTCTCGGGGAATATGCTTAAGATGATTCATATTTTCTTTATAAACTACTAAACTTTCTAAGAGAAGAAAAAGCAAATCAGTATATTTATCAATGATAAATGATAAATATAATGTTGTAGAATCAAATAAGGACATAATAATTAATGAATCCAAAAGTAGTTAATCATAAAGATCCCCCCAAATATGTGTAACCGAATTCAAGACTCAATATTTTAGATAATATAACTTATTTCATATTAATATTCATGCTTTCAGGAAATAACTTAAAAATGAGATAATAGAATTTATTTCAAAACTCTGAAAGCAGAACACTTAACCCATGTTGAAAAGTAAATGTCAGTTAACCCATTAACATGTTTCCTGGACGTTACTATTAAAAAATATAACCCTAAACCCTCCAACCTAAACCCAATGCAAACCTACAGGATATTTTAGCAAACTGTTCTATAAAAAATTTATAGTATCATAATAATTAGCATAAGATATTGAATACATACAATTAGATAAATTCTAAAAACATCATAATGTTATATTTACATTTTACACTTACGACTCATTTTCTTTGTTTATATGCAGATGGATGATACCATACTACTCACTCAGCAGCCTACCCATATTTCGCAGGCCGTGTTAGAGGGTCATCCAGATCGATTTGTGAAGGTGCGTCGAGTGCACCATTTTCATCACATGGAGCCTCCACATGCCATTAGACCTTACTTGTACCGTGATGGCTTCTATGGCCTTGCCGTATCAGATTTCACATTTGTAGATCATTACCTACTTGCTGCCCTTGTTGAGATATGAAGACCAGAGACACACACATTCCACTTGCTTGAGGGAGAGATGACCATCACCCTCGAGGATGTCGCAGTGCTTCTCGGTCTGCCTTTCCAGGGGAGACCCATTATTGGACCCACTCATGCAGCTTGGCCAGACCTTGCTCAACGCTTGTTAGGCGTTGATATTTTTTCCGACCGTAGGGATACAGATGGATCGTCCATATCTATGCGTTGGTTGGAGTCGCAGATTCCACATTTACAGGATAATGATGATGAGCAGACCATCATGCGTTACGCCCGTGCATATATCTTACGACTCATTGGTGGGACCATGTGTACTGATCACTCGGGGATGCACGTGCATATGATGTATCTACCCCTACTAGAGGACTTTGATCAGGCTGGGACGTACAGTTGGGGATCAGCCTGCTTGGAATACATGTACAGATCATTATGTAGACTATACCATAGGGACAGTACAGGTCTTGGAGGATGTGTCATCCTTATTCAGATGTGGGCATGGGAGCGCATCCCAGCATTCTGCCCTGACCTTGCTGGTCCACCGGTCGAGATGGAGGTGCTGCATGACGCTCTGCATGGACGCTGGTATGATAAGTCATTTCTATAGGTTTTTGATTATACTATGATTTATTGACTATAATTTCTCATTTTTTTTCATTATCGTTGTATTTTACAGGTTGTGTCAGCAACACAATTTTGACGTGGTTTCGAGACAGCATTTGGGCGTATATCGGCTACAGTTGGACTATCTCTTACCTGATCAGGTATGTATATACAATCTATCACTGTCTAACTTTTTTAATAATAACATCAATTTTGGTTTTTAGTTGGGTGTTTTTTTGACAAAATCACTTGTCATTTCAGATTTTATGGCTTCCATACTCGAGTATTATGGACCAGTTGCCAGCATACTGCACTGTTGGGCTTGAGGATGCTATGGATGTAGTGCCCCTCATTCAATTTAATATTATTGAGTGGCAGTAGCCTGACAGGGTCATGCGCCAATTTTTTCGTACTCAGCCGATTCCATTACCATCTAGACAGACAGACAAGCTTCATGGGATGAATCTGACAGGGAGGCAGGATGATGACTGGTCCCAAGTACATGTAAGTTATATCGATTACTGGCACAGACGTGCAGAGTTATGTATTCAGGGTGTTCCTACAAATCGATTCTCTCTTTTAGAGCAGTTTGACTATGCGCCATGGTATAGACTAAAGTCTATACTGTATCTTACCCAAGCTGGCATAGATATGTAGAGGACGGTAAGTCAATAAATTTCTATTAGTTTATTTATTGAATTATTTTCTAATTCCATTTGAATCTACTTACAGGGAAGTCACACAGAGCAGCTTGTTCGCATGAGTGATGAAGAGGAGGAGGTGGTCATTAGTCGGGAAGCCATCCATGCTATAGTGCTGGAGGCGAGGGAATCTTTTCATGCACTTTCCGGGAGCATCTTCACGCGTCTGGCTTAGAGACAGGAGGTTCCTGCCCCAGAGGAACATCATGCAGCTATTGCTGGTGCTGAGGAGCCACGACCACGGTGACGTAGACAGCGTCGTGCTGCACATGCGGCCTCGCCTGTTCCACAGGCAGTGGTCGGTCCTCTAGTAGTCCAGGATCAGCCTATTCAGGATGTGCCTCAAGTGGCATGGGATCCGTCTTTCCTGATAGGATATCCGTAGTTCTCTCCATCATGGGTTCCAGATCCTTCACAACCTTGGATTATAGAGCCGTCGTCATCTTGGGGTATAGCTCCATCACAGGCTTCGTTCCCCTCTGCGATGGAGGCAGGTCCTTCTACCACCCTAGTGGGAGAGGGATCTAAATGGCAGTACAAGATGCAGTTGACAGCTCCTCCCACTGACACACAGATGGAGGATGCGACAGTTGACATTTCAGTGCCCGAGGATCAGCCTTCTCCAGGTCATCAGACTCCACTACGCACTCGACACAGACATCCTATTTTCAGACCACCATGTGGGATGGAATCTCCTCGCCACAGACATATGCATTGATTGTACATTATTGTTTACATGTTTTATGTGTACTGAAACCAAAATACTATTTTTACTTGTTGGTCAGAGTGGAATCTCAGGAGGGGATAAATTAGGTTTTATTTATATATATTTATATAACCATACGAACATAATAATAAAACATTAATAATTAATAATTACCTAATTAAAAATTATATAATTAATAATTCTATTAATAATTAACTATTTAATTAGTATATAATTAATATTTATATTTCGAAATAACTAATTAATTAGTATATAATTTTTAATTTGGTAATTAGTGTTTATTAATCATTAATTATAAAATAACTAATTAGTTAATTAGTAATAAAATTATCAATTATATAATACTTAATTATTATATATATAATAAATATTAGTTAATTAGAAATATAATTAATAATTATAACTAATTAATTAGTAATTGGTAATTATTAATTAGTTAATCAGTAATATAAATATTTATTATAATTATTCATTATAATTCGTAATTAGTAATTAATAATTATTAATAAGTAATTATTAATTATTAATTTGTTAATTAGTAATATAAATATTAATTATAACAATTCATTAAATTATTACTTATTAATTATTACTCATTAATTATTACATATATAATAATTAATTAGTAAATTATTAATCTAACTATTAATTATATAATAATTAATCAGTTAATTAGTAATAATTTTATAATCTTTCAATGTCACGTACTTGAAACATGTTTATGTTTCAAGTAGGCGGTTTTAAAAGCATATAAATTATTTTTCATGAACATTTTTTATGAAATTATATTTATTTTCAACTATTTGGTAAATGGTTAATCTGTGTTTTATGTTTCATTTATATCGGTCTTATAGTTTATATTTTATAGGCTTTCAAAGTCACGTGCTTGAAACATTTTTAAGTTTCATGCTGGTCATTTTGAAAGCTTATCAATTATATTTCATCAATATTTTTTACGAAATTATTTTTATTTTCAAATATTTCTTTTATGTTTAATCCATGTTTTAAGTTTCATTTATATTGGCATTATAGTTTATATTTTATAGTCTTTCAAAGTCACATACTTGAAACATTTTTAAGTTTCAAGTAGGCGGTTTTGAGAGGTTATAGACTATTTTTCATCAACATCTTTGAGGAAATTCTTTTTTTTTTCAACTATTTGTTTTTTGTTTAATCCATGAATTAAGTTTCATTTATATTGGCCTTATAGTTAATATTTTATATTCTTTCAAAGTCACGTACTTGAAACAGAATCCCACATCAAAAATGCAGAATGTTCTGTGCAGGAAATGAAGAACCAGAATCCCACATCAGAAATGTAGAATGATTTCCAGCGTAATCTTTCTTATAAAAGGGAGGTATGGGTGACAGCTTCTGTCAGAATCCAGATTACTGTAATGGCTGTACCGCTGGATCTTTAATAGCAGAGATTCTGCTGAAATTTTTTGTTTTGATTATATATATATATGTATATGTATATATGTATATATATATATATAAACAAAACAAAACAAAAAATAAAAATAAAAAATTTCAAAAAAAATTAGGAAAAAGGCGGCATCGCGGATGCTGCCTTTCACCCGCAGCGCAAAGGTGGCATCTGCGATGCCGCCTTGCCCCCGAAATGCAAAGGCGGCATCCCAGATGCCGCCTTTGAGGCATATTTTTAAAAATATTTCTATCCTAAGAGTTTTATGGAAAATATTTTTTTTGAAAAACGTAAAAAACAATCCGTGGTCAACTACTTGAGAAAGTAAAATATTTGAATACTTCATTTAGAAAACCAATTTCAAAAAATCATACAAAAACTAGTTGGAATAAGAGATTTGTTTTTTAAATTAACATAGTAGAATTGTATGTACTTTAGAAACATTGTTGATGTAATGCATGTTGGAATAAATGTATGTGATAGTGTCATCAACTGGTTTCAAAATGCACCTAAAAAAGGATAGAATTAAGGCTTGGTTGGACATGGTTGAAATGAGAATATAGGAATATTTTTCACCCCTGAAGGGTGAAAAAACTATTTTCTTCATCTAGATACTTACACTCATTCCATGCTGAGGAGATATCAGTTTTCAGACATCTTGAATTACCTAAATGTTTTATAGGGGTATTCATCAAATATCCAAAATATCTTGTTAATGACCAATTAAATGTTAAAGGGTCTAAAATCACATGAATCCCATGTTTTTATGTAAGATCTAATTATTATAACATTACATTGAATTTTTCAAAAGAATATTTTATATACATTAATGAAGCTATATTTCTTCTTCAAATATATATAATTTAATGTTATATACCCGATGAAATTACCAAGTATGGAAAGAAAAAAAATCGTCATATTATATGAATTGAAAATTTTCTTCCCACAAATATTCTTTGATACAATGGTTCATTTGATCGTTCACATAGTGAGATAGATTCAACTACGAGGTCCTGTACACTATAGATGGATGTACCCCATTGAACAGTATATGAATATTTTTAATGAGTGTCAAAAATTGAAGTCAGCGAGAGGGTTGTATTTGGGAGATATATATTGTTGATGAAGCCATTGAATTCTCTACCGAATACATATCGGGTGTGGAGAGAATTGGTCTACCAAAATATCATCACATTGGTAGTCTTGTAGGTGAATGAATTTCAAGAAGATAGGTCATCACAATCAATATTATAGATCAATAGAAATATCAACTTTACATTTTTCGTAATAGTTTGGAGGTTGACCCATATGGTGAATCCCACAATGAAATTATTAAGCATTTGAATACATTAAGGGATAAAAAATGGATACCAAATACAAATAATATAATGTATGTAGGATGGTTTTAGGATCATATATTTAAGGGGTCATATGATAATCAAGACATAATTTAAGAACAACTTTGATGGATAGTTGAAGGACCAAGTGTGTATGTATTATCTTATAATTATTATATTCTTAATGGTTATATATTCTGTACTAATGAATGTGATGAAGATAGTACTATGCAGAATTGTAGAGTAACACTTTTGGCTGGAGCAATGCATGTTTCCCATGAGAAGGGTAGGAATCCAATTTATATGAATATTTCATAATTTGGCATCATCAAAAAATAGGGGTGTTGGATTATACGAATATCCATGTGCCGATTTTTCAATGAATGTGGGTTGATAATTAGAGTGTCATTAAAATATATGAATTGGGATTCCTAGATGTTGATTTTAATAAGGAAGGGTACAAATATGAGCAACTAATAATGGAATCAGATGTCGTACAAGTATTTTATGTTTCAGATCTAGAAAACCGAAACTGGTCAATTGTTTTTTTATCCACCAAAACCACTAAAGGTTCAAATAAAAATTAAATGGAGGATGGCCCATTAATTGGGGAACCTCACTCATTTTTTAATTATACTAATATATAAGGTGTTTTTTATGTCAGAGGAGACCACAATGAAGGTATTTTTATAGTCAATAGAGGGTTCAAATCCATTCAGCCTTTAAAAATGAGTGTTTAACAATCAGGTTATATTTTTTTGTAATATAAATCTTGTTACCTTATTTTATTATCTATTAATTTTTTCATTTATGTAAACTAAATTAAATTTTAAACATATTCAACATATAATTACATCTTCATGTGATGATGCTCCCAATCTTATGGCACAATAGGTCTCTCAACCTACTTGTGCATGTATTAGTGAGGAAAAAAACTCTCTCAACATGTTGTTGCTGCTTCTCCCACTGTAGAGGTACAACCATCATTTAACCATGATGATTATATCACTCTAGAGGATCATATTGATTATTTTGAAACCACGTAAATGGTAGGCATTGAAACACCAGCGGCGCAGAAATAACAAGAGTTCCTAAATTTGACAGGGTTAGAAAAAATAATTATGTAAAAAGAAAAAGGTTTCAAATATGAGGTTAGATTGAATAAGTATGGCCAACTTGTTAAACCAAAAAATTCCATGTTCTATAGTTACATTGGAATGATCACTCGAAAATGCATTTCGATTGATGTACAGTTGTGGCACCATGTTGTCATAGGGATTAAGATACTAATGTGGGGAGTTATTATGATAACATTGTGATATCATTTCATTAATTTACTAAATATTAAAATAACAAAACAATGACTTAATCATCATCATCCCTTGTAGAGTTCATTTATATTGAATTAATCACACAAGAACTATGAATTAAGGGTTTTTGAAGGATTCAAAAAAAAATTCACAATTTTAATGAAACATTATCTTAAAGATGTTGAAGGAAAAATAAACCCACACCAACCTCCTATTTATGCACACCTGATAACCGAAGGTGGGTGGAATGAATTTACTGTCCATCATAAAGAGAAATATTTTCAGTTACAATGGGTTTGGTAAATACTTTGTTTGATGATACGTATTTTGGTCACATTGATTGATTGGTTTTTATTTATGAAACAACAACTGAGAATTGAAAATAAGGAACAAAAAGGAAAACCAGCGTACCCATTCTAGAAAACAAGAATGGGGTATGTCTCACTGGAAAAAAAAATTGGTGCCTATTTTAAATATACAGTACTACTTTTATGTGACAAAAAATAACAACATTATTCTATTCCTCTATTTATAAATAGATTGATGAATCCAAATCCAATCTTACTTCTATCCCATGAAATGTTCTATGTAAGGAGGTGTGTGTAAATAAATATGGGATTCTATTAGATGAATACAAACAAAAAGTGTCGGAATCTTGTGTAAGTATCAAATAAAAAAAAATTCTTTAAATCGATAGTACATAATAATGATTACTTGTTTTCTTATATTTTATATCCGACCTAGTAACAGGAATTAAAAAAAATCCAAACTAGATGCAAACATAATTATAGTGTCCTTGAAGAATCTTGAAATGTATGGTCGCATCTTAGGTTCATGTTTTGGGGGACACTCAGATGATTTTTTGAGAAAAAAGGTGGATCAAAGTGAAGAAATCAGAATGATGTGAGAAAGAATATCTATCCCTAAAAACCATATGCAGTTTTAGAGAGAGATCATGGAAAATATGATGGTGGAGGGAGGGGTGGTGGTAAAGAGAATAAATAACTCAAGAACAACCAGTACATAAAGATCCTGCCCCAACCCTCAATAGCTTTGAGGAGAGCCATTCCACTCAAAAACCTGTCATAGAAGAGGTAATCATTATTCTAATAATTTTTTAATTGAATTTGAATCTGATAGATTCTGAAACCTTTCAGGTACTGTGATTGTATAGGGTGAAAATGACTATGATTTATATCTATGTACACCCACCATTCACCTTGTAATGTGGGTTACAATGTTCAATATCCAGAACGTCATGCTACAAAAAAGACAACTTCTAATTCATCATGTTAAATTGTTGATTGTTGTTGCCCATGAACTGACTGCTGAGCTAAGTATTATAATTGGTGAAGAAGATATTCATAAGGTCAAACCATCTCTTAGAACATTCATCTTATGTCCATCACCAAATGTAAAATAACATGTCGACAAGGATGTATTAATTTCGAATTTATTTTTCAAGATAAACCTTTAACATTTAATGAAAAAAGTTCTGAACCAATAAATGTAATTATAGACTGACATAGGTAAGGGGGTGAAAAGAAAGAATATCTCCAAAAATTCTCAATGATCAACTAACCAATCTAAACGATCTATAGACAGCACCCTAAACCTAGTCATTCTCTATCCAAATTTATTATCATTGTAGGATCATGTCAATACGATGTTGAAAATGGTGGGGTTCATAAATTTATTGTTGATAAATATAAGTACAATGGAGAAGATCAATATTTTATTAGTGTTGAAAATGACAATAAAATACCAGAGTTTGATTGGCTAGGTGGCCCTGTTGTAAATGTATGCATGATGTATGTTTTCATGATTTGATTTTCAAAAGGGTGATAATCTATGATAATTAAGACTAAATACATTTAATATTTCTTGTAGGTGTATATATGAAAAACCATTGATGGGAATTCCCTGTGATCAAATAATTTGACTTGTTACAGCTCACGTCACCTCTACAGAACAAAAATAATTTAATTCCATGAAAATGTGTGAAATAGTGGTATGCCTGCTCAAATCGTTTAACAAAAAAATATGACAGAATTATCATAGGATAATGATTCAGGGGTAAAACAATACAATTTAATCATATCAAATATAAATTAATTTCATTCATGAATTATTCATTTTTGTATTTTTATGTATCATTGGAGGCTTATTGAGATCAATTTTGATACTCCAAAGATTTATTCTCCGGATTCAATGCCTGTATATAAAACAAAAAGGCCACTGATGATGGCATTTCTAAATTTTTAATACACTACATCCAACATTTTAGAACTTAACATATAGTTATATGATATATATTTTCCTTTAATGAGTATTCTATTGTGATAGTGATGAATGAATATTTTTATGCGTCATGGGATGAGGCCAGGGGAAAAGAACAATGTACATCACAAATTCGACGACTGGTGACAAATTAGGGTATATATTATTATATTTCACAATCCAAACACATATTAAAAAAATATTTTTAGCAATGTAAAAACTGTGTCAAAAAAAAATAAATGATAAAGGATTTGGTTATAATGTAAGAATATTTATGGAAAATATCATATTCCATGAATAAACCAGCATCCAGAAATATTAATTTTCGATGATAATTAGTATTTCATTTAAAATATTTATCAATCTTTTGTGTTTTTATATTTTTTCAGTACTACCATTATTGTTGAAAATAATCTTATTTAGAAGATGAGATGGATTTTTTTAGAAATGAATGGGTATTATACATGATGGAAGAATGTACAAAAATAGCATAATGATGTGACTAGTATGAATCCAAGTGTCTATTTTTGTTTAAAATTATCTATACTTATAGAAAAAAAAGAAACAATTTCATACTAAATACTAATAAAACACATTAAGATAGTTATGATACTTTAGGAAACCAATCCATAATTAATTTTTGATGTGTATGAATCAACTATACCTATATCTAATTCATGGTGTGACCGTTATGACTTTATGTGTGTATTTTATTATAAATTTTTAATAAATTTAGAAAAAAGAACAAGTTACATACTAAAAATAGATAAATACCATTCAGAATATTTAGATACTTTAGGAAAATGATATAATAGACATATTTGATATATAGGATTCAACTGCAACTCAATCCAATGCATAGTTTTACTAGAATGACTCAACGTGTCTTTTTTCATATAATTGACATCAATTTCAGTAAAAAAAACACAAATTGCATAATGAAAACCAAGAAAACACATTCTTATTATTATGATAATTTATAAAAATGATCAATGAGTCATTTTTGACATGTGAGAATCAACTCCACATCAATACAATGCATGATGTGACTAGTATAAATGAAAACGTTTCTTTTTATCAAAAACGAACATTAATTTAAGTAAAAAAAACTGACATACTAAAAAATGAACAAACTCTTTCAGACTATTTTGGTATGTTAGTAAAATGATACAAATGGCATTTTTGATGTGTAGGAATAAACTGAAACTCAATACAATGCACGGTGTGACTGGTATGACTAAAAGTGTTAATTCTTATTTTAAAATTTATATTTAACTAAAAATTTCTTACACACTAAAAACCATGCAAATGTTTTCTGATTATATTCATAATTTTTGAAACTGATTATTAAGTCATTTCTGACACGTATTAAGTAGCCTCAAATAAAATTGATTCATGATGTGACCAGTATGAATCAAAAAATGTGTATCAGTTTGGAAATGATATTTTAGTAAAAAAACTTGACTAACTAAAAAACAAGAAAAGTCACATGGATTGCTTTAATACCCTAGAACAATGATACTTGATCAATTTTTTATGTTTAAGAATCATCCACACCACAATAAAATGAAATATGTGACATGTATAAATCTAAATGGGTTTTTATATAAAATTGGCTTTTATTTAAGTTAAAAACAACATGTGACGTACTTAAAACCGAGAAAACACATTCAGATTGTTTTGATACTTTAAGACAATGATTCATGAGTCATTCTTGATGTGTTGGAATCAATCTCAGCTCAATATGACGCACGGTGTGACTAGTATGAATGAAAGTGTCTGTTGTCATATTAAAATTGACATTTTAACTCAAAAAATTTTACACACTGAAAATCATGAAAACACCCTGCGATTTACTTCAAAATTTCATAGAGGGATTCATAAGTCATTATAAAGTGAATAAGCAGTCTCACCTAAAACCAATGCATGATTCATCTAGTATGACATAAAATGGGGGTTCTCATTTGAAATGATATTTAGTAAAAGAACAATTGTCACACTAAAAACCAAGAAAACTCATCTGAATTTTTTTGATACATTAGAACAATGATCCATGATTCATTTTTGATCTATAGAAATATACCACACCTCAATCCTATGAATGATGTCAATGGTATAAATAAAAATATATCATTTAAATTTGTTATTATTTTTTAGTAAAATATAATGGGACATACTCAAAACCAATAAAACCCATTCGTATTGTTTATATATTTTAGGAAAATAATCCATAACTCAATTGTGATGTGTAAGAATAATCCCCACCTCAATACGATTCATGGTATGACCTATATAATGAAAAATGTGTATTTTTTATTAAAAATAGGTATATTATTATTTTATTCTTTCATATTGATGATTAATTTATTTCTTTAAAGTATTACTAACATAATATTTGTTTTATTAAATAGGTGGAACCTTTTGATTGAGTTGGGATGATTTGTTCGGCTACTAATACAACGGTCAGACATTTTTTAGAGGGGATCACATATGTCAAAAGAAGAAACAATAATGTTTTTAACTATTTCATGGATAATTTTGAATGTAAGTATATAAAAATTTGTATGAAATGTTTATATCATTGTTTTATTAGCCTTTTGTGCACTAATTTGATCATGTCTGTATTGTTGTGTGTGTTGTTTTGTTCTTGTGTGCACTTTGTAGGAGTTGTTATGTGTACGTGGTGTGTGGGTGATGTGGAGGTGTTACTTAGGGTGTTGTTTATATTTGCAGGTGATGCTAATTGGTGTGTTGTTTTATAAACACCACATCATAGGTAGATAGGCTTTCATGAGCGTGATTTTGACTGTCAATAAAGGCCTCTTTATGAATGATATTAAGATCGCTGATAAAGGACCTCTTTATAATAACTAAATAGAGTGTTGATAAATATTGTCCTTCATCCATGATTAAATAGGACTAATAAATGGGTCCCTTTATCAGTGATTTTTTATCATTGTTAAAGGGACCCCCCTCCCCCACCCCCTTTATCTTACCTAAGATTAACAGTGCTTTTATATCACTCTTAAAAGAACATTCTAGCATTGATAAAAGTACTATATGTAGTAGTACATCCACATTATTTCTTGGATTAGAGAACGTGATAGTGTAATGCTGAAACTCTTTAAAACAAAAACACAAAATTATATGATGAGCATTATTTGTAGATTTCTTTTTATTCTTATTATTTCTGAAGTCAAACGCTCGATGGCCTTCTTTACCTTAAATAAAACATTTACTAGTCCACTTAATACAATCTCATCCATGTTTCATTCCATAATTTGATTATAAGGTAAATCTATTCTTCTTATATCTATGTTTTTGATATATTCAATTTAATTATATCTTTATTTTTATATCATAAAAAAGGGATATATGGGAAAGTTCAATCCCTATTTTTGTTAGAAGAATGTATTTGAGGTACTTATAGGAAAATAATATATTGAACTCATCCCAATCCTTAGAATCATGTTCCTATTATTTTATCCAATTATTGATAAATATCCAACACTAATTCCCTTCACCTAATATGAAATAATTTATAAACATAACTTTTTCAGGTTAGAAACAACTGAGATTAAAAAAAAATTCAATGGTACAGATCCATTTATCCATAACTACTGGATCAATCATTCCACTAAATTAGAAGGGATGTTTCCTTATAAATGATTCAAGAAAATATCCTTCCCTCATTTTTTTTATTTGTAATTAAAATAGGATTCATGGTTAAATATGTTTGTGGGGTCATATGAACAAGGTTTTTCATTCTAACCTATATAACATAAGGTTTCCCATGAGGAACATCATTGCATTTTCAATTTAATTCCTCATTTACATGTTTCCATTGGATTATATCCTTTGAATAAAACCAAAATAAAATATTATAACCATTATTAATCATAATGTGAAAACATCATAATAAAGGTAGATTGCCTTTAATATATAACATATTTGGTTTAATACTTTTCTTTCATTATCATTAACAAAATTCTAGGATTCTAACCTATACATAGACTTATCTTGGGAGACATCTATAGAGATATCCATATAAATAACTATTGGGATAACTCTAATGTTTTCTATTCCAGATTTCAAAATATTTACTAATCATTTTATCTGATACCAACTATAATGATCCAGGCATTTCATACATCGATATTACTTCATTTTAGAGGAATATTCATTATATTACATAGACACATACACAAATCCCATAATAGTATTGATGTTGGATACATGAAAAAAACATATAGAGAGGGGAATGATCGTTAATGATTCTAAAACAAACTCCCCTTTAGTACCCTCTATATAGATTTCTTTCAAATCTTATGGAATATAAACTAAATAAAGGGTGTGGTCAGACTCTCAATATGGGTAAACATGGAAGATACATAATAGTAACATGATCATAAGTGTATAAGAACCTGAGAATAATAATTTATTATTATAACATGCATATGAAAAGATCGTACACATGAGTCATGGTATTTATATTTTTAGTTCATAAGAAATGAATCATAAAGGGACCAATAGCATAATCCATGAAATAAATACATTAGAATGAGACATATAATATTTTATAGAAACAAAATCATATAAAATTATATCAATTATAGTCATTTTTTATTACCAAGGATATATTAGTAGTGTGGGTTAACTCCCAATAGCATCATGGTAACCCTGGTTCACTCCCACCACCATCCTAGATGCCATGGTTCCCTTGCATGACCATCTTAGTTGACAAAGTCTTTTACAAAACTGAGTTCACTTCATATTCCATCAATGTCTATGTCATGATATATAAATATTTATCTAATTAATTGAAGGTAGATATAATTCACCAAAATTAAATAATGAAAACCATTCATATGTGTGCCACAGGAACATATGTCATATTAGTACCCCTAAAAATAAAGGAGTTTCAAAAATAATTCATCATAACATAACAAATGGAAATGAAACATAATTAATAAACATCAATCCATCGTAAACAAAATCCATTGAGAGAAAGAACAATAATTTTATCATTTAATCAAATCAATAGTGAGAAATAAGTAACATAAAATAATATTTTCATATATGGAAAATGATTTTGAATGATCACTTGGATAATCTTCTTGTATAAAATAACATTTCCCTTTTGAAAAAATCTTTTTAAATCAGAAAAAAATTTAAAAACCATTTTCATTGAAAATAAGCATAAAATAATATAATAGAATCATTAAAAATAATATAATCATATATTAAATCATCTTTTATCAAAAAATTATTAAATTTTCATTTAAAACATTTCTAAAACATTTATATAAAAACATGTTTTAACGGAATATATATTTCCAATATAACAGAGAATAATATTTCATGACTCATACTGACTAAAAATTAATTTCTTATTAACATAAAGCACCTTTTAAGGGATGACGGGGATCCCAAATGAAATGAATGACATAAAACACAACCATTCCCCATAGTCCAAAGGTCGGTGGAAATGAACAACAAAGTTCATGTCTATAAAGAAAGGCCCCTCCCCAGCATAAAAAATTTTAAGACTAGCTTCCACCCTCACATTGCCGCTGGGCTATCTATCTCATGCAAGGATACAAGGTCTTGGTACCAATTTCTATAACCAAAACCACTAAAACATCCAATTTTGGATATTAATGTTCTAGTGAGAGATCCTTTCTCTAAAACCCATCTCAAACAGTCCCATGTAAGAGAACTGGATGCATTTACCCCTAAACCTGAGACTAAATTTCCACAAATCAAACTTACTATCATGAAATGAATAGTATTCATGATAAAACATGAATAAAATATTATATAAACCTCATTAATGAATATAGGTGCATAAAATAAAATGTCTCTCAAAGAATTATAATTTATTAAAAATTTCCTCACTTATTTGAAAAAATTTTAACTTTAAAACCCATAAAAGGGAGATAAAAAAAAGATATGTGAATACTAGTAAATTTAAGGAAACAAATCATAGAAAACATTCATTGGACTTATATAAAACAAAAAAAAATAAATAGGGATGAATATGTAATAAGACTTGAATAAATAAAATTGAGACTGGAAATCCCCTTATATTTTTTATTGACTCTCATCGTACTTGTTAAAACCTCCTCAATTTTGGGAATCTATTTTTTATTTAAATTAAAGTATTTAATTTATTGCATATATTTCCAAATTAAAACTTCTAGGATTTATTATGGGATATTTGGAGGATATTTGGATAGATTTTGGCTGAAAAAATAGGCTCTGAAGTGTAAGGAAAATATAGTAAAAGATTCCTTTTATAAGAGAGGGTAGAGGAACTTTGGGATTTTCTCAAAATATTAATTTATAATAAAATCAAAATGAATAAAAATTCCATAAACGAATATTTATTCCAAGATAATATTATATAAGGTTTTAATATCATCATAAAATAAATTTCTTTAATGGCGTGGTAATATTTTAAACCATCTCATTTTTTACCCTTATTTAACCTATTTTAGTTATAAAAATTCTAAAAATATTTTCAATATTAAAAGTTTTTAGTTTCTACTTATGTGATGTAAATTAAATAATAAATGAATATTCTATAAAAATTATTAAATATTTTTATTTTTATTATTTTTAATTGAGATATATTATATTTATATAATTTATTAAAATATTATCTTCAAAAAGTATAATTTGTGTCAGTTTTGAAACTATTCATTTCATTGACATTAAAAAAATTAATAAAACAAGATAGATTCTATAAAATTTATTTAATACACCAATAATATGTCATATTAACATATAAAATTTAGGCATCACATTAATGATGTCATAACATATTTATTTTAATATTTCTATTATCATTTTATTAATTGTTTAATTAATTGAATAATTAATGTATAATCATTGTATAATTATTTAATAAAATTATTTATTATGTAAAATTTAGATATAAATAATCATGATTTATATAATCCATTTATATTTAATAATAATATATATTCAATAATATCATTTATGTATCCATGTATCCAGAATATTATACTTATTAAAATAAAGAGTTTGACATTTGTTTCTCTCCTTGATTTTAAGAATAACTAAGTCAAATCAAAGGTATGGTTTCCATGAAATAATTAAATTTCAGCCCTTATGTGATAATGGTCAAATTATCTTCATCCAGTCAATTTTTTTCATGTTTTAGGGTAGTTTTATAAAATTTATAATATTATTTTTACACGTGATTACCTGATTTACCCTTAACTGTATTAATAAAAATTAAGAAACTTACTATTCTTATTTACAAAAAATAAATGGCTCCCAATTAAAAAATTTTATAATTAAAATTAAAAATATTTAATCTATTTTTCACAATTCAAAACACATAATTGGATAAAATTAATTCAAAACTGACCTCATCGATGAAGTGAGAAAACTATTTTTTAATGTAAAGTGTTCACATGTTTGAAATGTTGTTATATTCAATATCAATTTGAAATCAGTTCTAATGACCTAAATTAGACTAATTAATGTAAAACATCACTATTCATAATTTAAAACCAATTAAAAACATAATTTAACTATATTAATATGTTAGAATAAAAAGTAGTTTTCAATTAAAATTTATTATTTTGTCCAATTCACCATAATGTGAAACTTATCATAAAAATACAAAATATTCATAGTAAATTTTGAAATTGTTCATTCAATGAAAAATCTAAAATATTAATACAAAAATTATTAATGTTTCAAAAATTATATTTTAATGGGTTAACTATAAAAAATTGAAAAAATTACCCTTTTGAAAATTTCATTTTTTATTTAAAAAATTGAATTTATTCTTATATTATGCCTCTAAAATCTATTAGATGACTGTCACAAATTATGATAGAATATGTAATAAAAAATGTTATGTACAAAATCACTAATACAATTTTGTTTAATTTATTGAAATAAAATGGTCTTTGGACATAGTAAAATAGTTTTCATAGAAAAACAATTTTATTATATTCAAATAGTTGATACTTTTAATTCAAGAAAATTGATTGTTTACATCAAATTTTCATAATTTTGTTAATATTATTTTTAATTTCAATCCCAATGGATAGTTGGTGAATATAATAATATATAATTAAAAATATTAACAGTATATTGTAGTTCATTAAAAATTGGTCTTTCATATTACAAAAGCTATAAAAAGATCTGGGCATTGTGTTTAACACAAGACCAAAATACTGTTACAAGTACTACATGGTAATCTCATTCTTGTGTGTAGCATAGCCTTAAAATGTTGTTGCATACAGAGTAAGAATAAATTTGTTCAATCATATAACAAAATATATATTCAGTGTTGGGTGAGATGGAAAATATCTATAATATTAAATTAATTAATATATATATATATATAAAATTCTTGTGGTGTTACATGATAGATTCATTCTAGGTTTTTTCTTTTTATGTACACTTTAGAGATTTAAGAAAAATAATATTCATTTTTTTTCATGATTAAAATGTAACTTATATTGGAATATAATGTGTTTATAAATTTCAATAGATAATTTAGAGTCATTTAAATATGATTTAATGGTAGTTTGAGGTAATTTTATTAGATTTGACCATTAGATGAATGTCCTTCATTAAATTAAAAACATTTAAATTTATTGTCCAATCCGTTTGGACTACAAATTATATTATATTGACTTTTCATCTATGCATTCAAATAAAATATAATTCATTGTTTTCTTCCTCTGATTTTATTTAAATTACTGTTTTTCATGGGGTTTTTACTATTAAATAATTTCTTTTTTGTTTTTAAACACCAAAAAATAATTTTCTATCATCTTAAGAAAACCATAACAAGGATTTTCATTTCATTAGTCCCTATATATCAAAATTTAATCTTTATAAACATTCCATTAGTTTTATAACAATTAAATTTTTTTATTAATTGAATGGGACACTATAGTGTGAGGAAGGAATTCTTCTATATTATAACCAATTTTGAAGCACAAAATTTTATTTCTTTATATATATATAATAAAAAATAGAAATGGATAAAAGCTCATATATCTGGAGCATTCACATCAAGATCACATATTGACAAATGATAATTTCTACTAGTTGAATATATTTCTTATATCACATATATATTTATATAAATTAATCATATTAACAAATATTAGAGTGAGTATATTTTATTTACTTTTTTAACAATGATGATGACATATGTTCACCATAAAAGTGTTGTTGCACCATTACCTCATCTGTATATTAAAAAATATGTGATAATATCTCCTCGTACTTGATATTTAACTTCTAAAACCAATCATACATATTATTTTATATCATCTTAACTCTAATAACTAACTCATCCACATTTTCAATCCTATAATCTTTTAATGTACCTTTTCCCTCTTATCTAAAAATTACAATTTATGGAATACTCATACCATATTTTAATTAATTTTTATGAATATTATTCTTTATTGGACTTTGAAATATCCTCCCTCAATAAAATGTAAAATGTAAAAAATAAACATTAAGTTATGGTATATCAGTTCCAAACTAATCCTACTGAATACACATAATGAGTTAATGAAAATATTTTATTACAATCAATAAAATTTTATATCAATATATATATATATTTTCAACTATAACATTAGAAATATTTGGATGAGGAATCGAATGTGTCCTTATTTAATTCAAAATTCCATCATTGGGAAAACCACATATACATAACTACAAAATATGTGATAAAAAAATAATGACTTATATTCATGTTATACTATGAATAATAAATTAATAATCAAAATACATTAATTCTAATCCATGACATTTGTTTAGTTCCATGTCTTGGCGGCATGGAATACACTGCTAGAATATGTGTGTTATAAAAAGAAAAATTCTGAGTTCATTATATTTTATTATTATAAATATAAAATATTAGAATAAAATTTATATTAAAAGAATTATATTTTATTTTCACCACCTCTTTTGACTAAAAATGGCCAAATCATTCCACTAGGTAAGAAGAATGCCTGAAGAGAATCAATATACAATGTCTAGTAAACCTGGTAATAGAGTCATGTGATATTTATTCATCATACCCTTATAATATTTCTATGACATTTAGGATTTGTAAAAAAACAATCCAGTGGTCATATGAATAGGATATAAAATTATGATGTTTAAAATTTTGTCACCAGATTCCATAGTAATCAAAATAATGTCATGAAAATTTAAACTATAATTTTACTTGAACCTACCTCGATAATCTGTAAATCATATCATGGGGTAATGATTCTCATTTCTGAGTCTTCAGAGGAAACATGGGGGGATCACTAATCATATATCATAGAAGATGAAACATTTCACTCTCACCCCCCCCCCCACACACAAAATTGATGAGAATTGTTTTCAAATAAAAAATCTAATTGGGTATATGAGGTATTAGGTCAAGCCCCTATAATTTGACCTCCATAAATGGTAGAACATGCACCATATTCTATTAAAGATAAATTAAAAATATGATTATAATTAATTTATTTTTTAATTAAAAAACATACCTCATATAATAATAAACTATTTTAGAATAATAATAAATTTACTTAAAAAATGAAAACCTACATACTAGTAACACGTTTTGAAAAACCCCTACATATTTATGATATATATATGTATAAAAATAATTGAAAATTTATTCCAGAAAATATTTAAAAAATAAATGATAATTTTAATGCATTTTTTATAAATATTATATGAAATGAGAAGAAAATTGTAAGAAATCATTCATTAATCATGAAAATGAATCATATCTACTTTAACAAGATCCATTTACCATGGTATAACTTATTATCATATAGATATAGTAGTGTGGTACATTATTTATTCAGGAAAATTTGCCAAATATTTATCCTATCATTCAATCAAAAAACCCACCTATTATATATTTTCCCAACAAATTTTTTTTCCAAAAATGTTCTAACAATGTAAAATTTCACTTACAGCATTTCTAGAATAAATAGATCCCTTATTAATCTATAATCATTATAAAATATATTTTTAATATTTACCATCATAAATTATAAATTTTTTCCATTAATATTTTTAATTGGATCAACACAACAAAACTATAAAAGTAATTTTGTTATTTAGTAATAACATACAAATTTAAAATTTTCACTCAATAGTGGACAATAATTATCTTCATTGATGGGTGTAAAATATATACAATAATATTTAGTTCCTAGATTCATATAAACATCACTAATTAATATTCAACATCAATTAAAATACAATTAATTATAATAATTATATGTAAAAAAATGGAACATCTACTAGTTGGTTGAGTTATTTAGTCACAATATGATTACTTCGGTCATTCATCTAGTAAACATGTAAATTTATCACAGGTAAATTGATGGAGGTTTTTGAAAATGCACCAAAAATATATTATATAAATTTTTATTCAATTATATTTAAATACATGATTTCTAAACCATTCATGAAATACGATTACAAGATGTTACATGATCTGATGTTAAGTGGCACAATGACATTCCCATTTCAAAATCAATAAAAACTATCTTAAAATAAAATATAACAAAATATAACTAACAATTAAATAATTAATGATAAGCTATAGTTTTCCCACAACATAACATACTCTATCAGTGGAATAAACAATGGCATTTTGTATAATATATATCAATGACCATTATCTCGCACATTATTATCTCAACCAAGCATTAGTCCTTCTCTAATTGGACTTTCATCAATATAGTAGGGTTTCCCTAATTATGGATGAACCCCCTTAATATATGAAAAATATCAATTATTTTACTATTAAAATAAATTATCATTGTAAATTAATGATTTCAGATTATATCTATTTCAAAAATTTCATATTAATTTATTTAATTATCTCTTTTTTTATAAAACCCCCAATATTACATGGGACCACAAGAAATTATTTCACCAATTAAATGTATCGTTAAAGGAAAATTATATCAAAAATTGATGGTGGAAGTTTTTTTTCCAAGTCATATGGTGTAAGAAAAATATTTCCTTGTGGATATTTTAAATTAATAATTTAATTATTTATTTAATAAAACAATATGAACAAATTATAATCCACAATAAAAAAATAAACAACATAGGTACACAGTCAATCAATAATTGAAATTATAAATAATTACTGGTGTGGAAAATAATTATCATTAATTTTAAACACATGTAATGTATTTATCAACACATTCACATGACTACAAATATTGGAACAATAACTATATAGAAGTATGATTATATAAAAAATTAATAGAAACCCATATCTTTCATTTTTACTCATCATGTATTTTTCATCCACAATGTATCCCTAGTTACAAAAAAAATATATTTATTTATTTAATGTTTTTATCAATTATAATTATTTTAAAATAACTTTGATCTTTTTCACTACCCCATTATTTCCGCTTTATCCCAAAAATTTGAATAATTGAATACAATCCATTTTCTTCTCAATGTGAAACATATACAAATTTTTTGTTAAAATATTTTCATTTTAATATAAAAATTCAATGAAAATAATTATTATCTTCCATTTATGATAATGCTTACAATTTTCCATAATAATGAAATGAAATTCATGATCGTTTAAAACCTAAAAATCCAAAACTATGATTTTTTTTATTATTCAGGATGTGCTAAAATTTAAACCTAAGAAATTATTTTCAGTGTTTTTCCATGTAATGTATTATAATAAAACGATACACTATATTTTCGAAACTATTGAATTATTGGATAAAATCACCTATTGTTGATTCCTTAACTCACTGCCATTCTTTACATTGGATATAAATATACTCTTTATTTTAATTTTATATACCTTGAGATATGGTTTAGTTACATTTATTATATTGAATAAATTTTTGGTAACATAAATTATGTAGAACATAGTTTTTTAGAAGATTTTAGTGATTAGTTCATTCAGGTATTTTAAAATGAAACACTAAAGAAAATAATAAGAGATGTGAAAATATGATTTTTTGAATCTTCATGATATATTAAATTTACTATATTTAAGAACATTATATCAATTTTGATAACATCACTGATAGACAAATCATAATGTTCATCTCATAAGTTTATAGAAAAGTAATTATCTAGGTTCTTACAAATCATTCAAAATAATATGGAAATACCAACATTTATTGTTTCTTATAGCATTGCCTATAAATTGAATCAATTTTTCATGGAAAATAATACTTTTAAGAATATTTTTTACACACTAAAATCTTCGGGTCATGTCGAAGTTGTGATACTATGTGTTAATGAGATTTCATACGTTCAGTGAAACAATTTATTTTTTAAAATTTTATTATTTATAGATTTAATGGTAAGGGGTTTTCTTATAAAATAACTCATTAATTTTAAATGTAATTGATCATTTCCTTATCTTTTGTGATAGAGGGACTCTAGGGATAGGATGATAGAGTGTTCAGGGATAGAAAAATTTAACTACTAATATTTTATTTCAAGTGCTTCTATGTATTAGAAGACAATGAACATTTTGATTGGTTTATAATCAATGATAAATTTGTATATGTAAAAAATCATGGATACCTGAAGTTAGATCTATATACATTATTACTATTGATGATAATTCATTATTTTTAGAATATTATTTTTATGTATTAGTTATTTTTTAAACCAATATGTTATTTATTTTTTTGACAACTTTTTTATATTCTTTTAATAATTAAAACAACATTTATTTTTGACATACAACTATATTAAAATTTCATATTTTAATTCTGGTTTTTAAACAGATAGATATTCCTAATCTTTTGAAAAAACTATTTCTAAGACACTTATTAAATTTCCTATAATTTATAACTGTACATCATGAGCTATTTTTAGTATGATCATTTATTATATTGGTATTTGATAAAGCTGTTCAACATAATCCAAAAGGTGGAATGAAAATTTTAAATTTTCTTTTAAAATGAAACTCACAACCTCTTGTAGCATTAATTACATATTATCCCAATATAACATTTAATATTAAATAAAGTATCTACTAATTTTCTATTTCTTTTAAAAAAATTGTTAAAGATCATCTGAAGTTCTTCTCATATTACTTACACTAACTGTGTTAGTTATAGAAATGCATTTTTCTTTTTTGTTAAGGATGTTTTCATATATGATCTTTAAAAATATTTAATTTTAACATAAAACATATTTAATTAGAGTAATTTTATCTTTATTTGTGAAATTATATGAGGTATAAAATCATTAATAAAAGATTTGATAATTTTCTTATGATGAATGGAAATTATAGTGTTATGGTGAAAGAAGTTCTGCATTTTAATACTGATGAAAAAATGATATATAAGGTAAATAATTATGATGAAATTACATTACTATGCTCTATGACCAATAATATTTTCATTTAGATATCTTATTTTGATATAATGATTTTCATTAGGATGAAATTATAGATTACTCACATCTTTTGTTCTAATATCTCAAATGTCTCAAATATATATTAAAAATAGACCATCGTGCCTTTGATTTTCAGCCTAGTGAAATATTAAAAAATATATTAATTTTTTATGACTGTAGTTAATATATTACAATCATTGGGTGAGAATGTTTTATCTTATGATTAAATTATTGTGAAAATTATCGTTAATATACCAAAATTATGAAAATTAATGGCCAGATATATCAAAGATACAAAACCTCTAGATAATATTTGTTCTGATCAGTTGATTTTTATATTAATTCAATATGATTGTAGGAATATGAGATATGATGTTAAATATACTAGAACTAATATAGTGTAATTTTTTTCCTCCAATATTCTTAAATATCATACATTTTATCATTGTACTAATGTTTCTAATTCTTATGTTCCTTGGTGAAATGTAATTATTATTATTAATGTAGTTTTGATGATATTGAGAATTAGGTTTCTAAAATATTCTAGATTAATGAATGGAATTTTTATAATATAATCATTTGTTATACTTATTATAATGATATAAAATATAGATGGGATATAAAAGACAATTTATATGTTATTTTTCGTGAATATAAGAATAGAAGACAAATTTGACCTAATTTTTCTAAAATGAAGATGATTTTATAAATGTAATGTAAATAAAAATTGAATTGTTTGGGCAACTAGATTCCTATAAAAGGTAAAACATATATTGATAATCTGTTAGAAGATAATGGAAATGAATATTAGAATATTTCTAGATTTTATTCTAATTATCTTTGGGATATATAGTTCTACATGGGTAATGTAACTACTAAATCAATGAAAATTATATCAATTGATTCGTAATTTATATTCACTTGAAATAATGATTATCTAACATTATCAACTGATGAAAATATTAATTCAATGGAAGATGAAAAATTAATTTCCTTGGATTATGAATAATCTTAATATATTTTTCATGTATTGTCTTGATATGTTTTTATAAAAGGTTGATGTTCAAGACCCCTTTATTGAATATAAAAATGACATCCTTGTTTGAAAACTTGGAATAAGTGGAACCTATTAAATGATATAAAGGCATAAAAATTTAATTAACCTTGGCCCGAAGGTCTAGAAATGGACCTAAATGTCCTAAGGGAATCATACGTAAACGCGAACTTCAGAAAAACCCTAATATCATCTTTCCAAAAAATGAAACAATGAAACTAGTTTATAATGATGAGTTTCCACACTACTAAGATGTTGTGTTATACTGGTCCTGCACAATATTCAAAAAAACCTTTATATCAGACATAGAAATGTGGGGGAGTTCTTGATGAACGGTAAAAGCATGCCATTTTCACTTCCTAGCCACCCACATAAAAAAATGTGAGGAACCCATTTTGATTTCAAACCAATGCAATTCAAAACTATAATGAAGATACTAAAAAAATTAATGGAAGGTTTGAAATCCATTTATAAACAATTATGACAGATGGCTGAATGATGGGTGTTATCACACTAATCCCTCTTTTGAGGTCGTACACCTAGAGGATCCTATAAAATAAAGGACCACCTACCAAATGAAATGAAATGATGTGTAGTTCATGAAAATATATTTACCCAAAAATAAATAAATCCCCAAAAATGGATTAAATATTACTACTGAACCAAATTTGAAAGAAACCCCAAGATCAAAACAAATAAAAATCAGGTTCCCTTGAACCGTGCTTGAATTAGATGATACCCAATGGTCTCCATAACACCAATGTTCGTGAATTTATACTCAAATATGTTGCTGCACCAAATCACCACTATTATATCTAACTATATCCAATAAAGTGATCACTCCTTCACCATAAACTATAATTCACACTACTTCATGTTGTTCGTCCATCATGAATCCTCTTATTATGAACTCACATCATTAAATGAGCCGTACATAGTGCTCATATTTTGATAAAACATGATCTGAAGAAAGGGAAGCCTCAAACACGATCAATATTGACCATCAACCATCACTATAAAACAAATAGAACTTCTACCACCATCATCATGAGAACAAATTCATGAGGATTAAAAACTGTATGAGTAATGATAGAAATATAAGAATATGTCTTATGATTGAGATATTATATAATAATTTGAATCAGAAAAGGAAACAATGAAGATCCAAGATCCATTAAGACCCATATTTCAAATCAGTAGTGGACAATATCAAACTGAAAAGGCCAAAGTGATAAGGGATACTATAGGAAAACTATATATACATGAGGGTATTACGATAAAACTTTCAAGGATGGGTTCACAAGTCTATGATAATGTGACCCCATCAAAAGTTTATTATCTACAATTAAGTCTTCCAAAAAGATTATATATGTAAATCTCCTTGAAATAGATATGTAATTGAAATAAAACTCCGAAGTATTAATAAGTGGTCTTATTAAAATTAAAATTTTATTTTCAATGATATATTCTAATGTATGAAAATATTTAGTAGTGGAAAACATTAAATATAACATAGAATAAAAATAATTTTATTATAATTTCACATTTAATAATAAAGCTAAAGCACGTATCATTAAAAAAAATTTATAAAACATTGCATATGATATTTTTTTATAAAATTTATAAAATATAAGTCCTTATATGAAATATAATGTGATAGGTTATACATATGAATAATCGTGTTTTCAATAATATTAAATTCTACCTAAAATTATTCCCTTTTCATTGAATTTAAATGAGAAGTTTCATAGAATAAATATTATTAATCAAACTAAGCATGATAATTTTTTTTAAGATGATGTTATTTTTGAAGAACTACTATATCTACAAAATATAAAAAATTTCTCGATATGGGTTCCTAAAATTTTATTTGATAATGTAACTGGACCCAAGATAGTTTTGGTGCGAAAAATATTATTTTATCCATTTAAGGGTAAAATGAAAAATTCTACTATTATAAATAAATTGTATATTGATAGTTATTGTTCTCAACACATTTTTGGAGATAAGATAACATCATGAATTTGAAAAGGTAAAATGTATAATAAGTCACTTTTGAGACATTACATGTGGGGAAACCATCAGTATTTGTTGTTTTTCATAGATTAAAAAGAGAGTAATTTATAATGATTTATAATTTTTAGGTCATAAGAAGAACCTAATTACATTTGATCAATTATGTGTTAAGGGTTATAGTTTGAAATTCACGAATGATAAATATATAATAAAATTTTCAAATGGTTATATTATTATATATACTGATAAGAAGGAGAATATTTAAAATACTGACAGAGGAGGATAATGTTATTATAATTTACCTTTTTTATGATGTATTGAAAATTTATCATGGTTGGGGGGTACAGTTTTATGACCCTATATGTTTTGGTTGTTTACTAAACATTCTATGAAAGAACATGTTATGGATCTTCCAAAACAAATTTTTAATTCCACTAGATTCTATGATAATTTTAAATTTTGTATGACATATAAGTCTATTTTTAAATCTATGAATTAAATATAAACCTAAGTATCATTATAGTTAGTTAAAATGGATTTAATATGTCAAAAAAATAGTATTTATTAGTGGAAAAATATTTTAATTTCATAGTTGATGATTATAATATATTTAATTGCGTTTATTATATTACATGACAATATAAGGAGCTTTTTAATATTATCGTTTTTCGAGATTCATTTAAAAAATTTAGAAAAATTAATTTTATTACAATATAATGACATCATTATGTTGAATTTTTAAAAAATATATTTTAAAAAAATCTAAATAATGTATTACAAAAAATATTTCCTCACCTAAAATAACAAATATAATAGTTTATATAGATTAATGAATAAAAATATTGAATAAATTGTTCACATTTTTTCAAGTGAGTAATATGTTTCTATAAATTTTTCTGTTATTTATTTTATTACTATTTTTATATTATAAATTTAGTTTCACTTCAATGTTTTCTTAATAACACTTTCTAAATTCTTTTCCATTTGAAAAAAAAAGTATTACTTCAACCACATTGGACGTAATGTATTCATCCTAAATACGGGTTCTAATTAAAAAAAATAGGATTAATTAATAAAATTTTACTAGTTATTTTACTATATTAACCATGTAGTATAAAAATACAAGAATACATGGTAAAAGTTAAACTATTTACCAAAGAGTTAATTCTAAATTATAAGGTTAATATAGTGACCATAACATGTCCAAAACATATTGGTTGAGAGTATTTAGATCCCTCCCCACCTTATCCTCTAAATAAATCCATTCTATGTAATTAAAATCCAAAAATTATTTTATAATAATTTATTATTTCAAACTCTTCTAAAAGTGCCCACTACCTCTCTTATAAAAGGGAACTTCCCCTTCTCTCACATTCAATCCTCAAAATCCATTTAGATCAGAAAAACCCTGCACAAATATCATCCCAAATACCCTAACAGCATCCTATAGTCCTTATATTTATCATAAATCCAACCTAAGGAGCCCTTTTGTTCAAATCAAAAGGAAGCACTTGAAGAAGATGTAATTATTTCATCACCTCCTTCAAAGTTATATTCCTCTTCCACTACATCTATCTTTATTGTTTCCATACCAAAATAATAACTCCAGTACCATATACATACTATGATGTTGTTAAAAATATGGTATAACCAGATTCATTATTACATTCATCATATTAATGACATAGTAACCATATGTGTGTACGTACAGCTTACCCACTCAACGTTGTGGTGTAGTTTGTTATTCAACACTTTATTATTTAGATGAGTATAATAATGAGTATAATTGATGAAAATAATAAATATAACATGTTAATGATTATGTATAGATAATATACCATCCAATTACATACGATTTCATCACCAAGAGAATGATATTGTTACTTGTGCATACGTAAGGCTTACCGTCTCCACGACGCCATTAGATTGCATTCTCCATCGTAACCATTAAAGAATAATTTTCATTTGATGATTAAAATTTAATGTATAAAAACATTATATAAAGATAAATATTAATCAAATACATCCTATCCATAACAAACATGACTTACATAATAAATCATATAAAGGAAAATGAATTAGTTAATACCTGAATCAATGATAATACTGAAATATTTTTAACAAAGAAATATTAGAGGATGATATGTTATATCATATGGATGTATGTTGATCTTTTATAAATTAATAAAAATTATTTAACTATTATATAGGAGGTTAAAGTATTATTGACTTAGGAGAAGTACAAGGTAAGAGTTAATTTTACAATCTCATTATTATCTGAGGTTGTTTATATGTAAGTATCTACTAAGATTTATCTATCATCCACATATGTGTTTCTTAAAAATGTATTCAAAAACATATTTACTATTTCCTGTACTATGGGTTAATGTAATTTATACACTTTTTTATCTTTTTATAAAATGTGTTTAAATGACTCTTTCCGTCATTTTCCAAACAAGATACTTTATGACCTTTTTGTAAAATTATGGAAAGAATGTTTTTTTAACGTATACATCAGGTGCGACTATTTTTCACCATTATAAAACGTTCAAAGATTCCCTTACATGGTTATATAAATATTTTAAAAATAATTTAGTTTTTTATAATTATTCAACTTTTAAATGATTTCAATGTAGAACGAGATATTTTCCACAAATTGTATTTGGATTGATTTCATCTAAGTCAAAATATATTGGTAGTTTTTAAGTTTAATTGAATTTGATTTATTATGATACTATATTCCATATTGTAATGATGGTTTTATGATATGTTTGACTGTGGAAATGCTATTTTAATGTCATTCATTGTTTATGGTTATGGAATTAACATTTCGAATGTCAGTTTAATATGAATTTTTATGTTATATGTTAGCCCTTTTTATATGAGAAATGTGTTGGATATAGTAAGTGATGGGCGGGGCAAACTATAGCCCCTTGTTTAATTTTTAGATCTCATGTGACAAACTTTTACTTAGAATAAGGCCTTGAAAAAATTTATTTTTAGGGTTGTGTCATGAGGCCTTGACTTTGTGGTTAAGATGTATGCCATAATTCATTCCATCATTATGAGATTATCTTTTCATATTACATAAGATTATTTGACTATAAGAAATTCCATGTGAATAAGTAAATGTAATTATTTGATTTATCTCTTCCATATTATATTGAAGATTATGTTTAAAAGGATTTTTTTAGTCTTATAAATTTCCTTAAATGTTTATGCTTATTTATGATAGTTTCCACGATATTGTTATCCTTACTGAGAATCTGAGATCACCCCTTAAATATGTCTTATTTTTTTCATGATGTGAAGAAGTATATTTTGACTGACCTGTAGGAATAGTCTAAGGGATATGAGTTTGTTCAAAGTAGGCACAATGTTACTTTCTAATTTCTTAATTTAATTTGAAACTAATATATGTATCTAGTACATCTGGGGCTACTAAACTGATCGGTATTTGGGGATTCGATCTCTTGTGGTCCTGAAAATATGATGTAATAATGCACCGACTCTAGGTAACTAGGGTGAGGCATTATAGTTGGTATCAGAGTAAATTTTATACTAACCATGAAAACTAGATTTAGAAAAACTCTAACTAGAGAAAATTAAACTAAGATATACAATGAGGATTAGTATAGACGAACACCCAAAAACATTGGTAATATACATATTATGTAGATTTTCCAGGCAATACATACATGTCTGGATACTACAACTGTACGTGGATGTACATAGGAGTGAAAACTCCGACATGGAGTTTTGGGCTTGACCGGGGGTATCCTACTACACGGCAAAGGGACATACTACACAGCTGGTTTGACACTCCCTGGGGATATGCTTAAGATAAATCACATTTTCATTAAAAACCATTATGATGGATTAATGAGTAAATTCATCCCCAAAAAAATGTATGATTATGGATTATATGCATAAAAGATCACTTTATGTTATGTATTTTACATGTTTGTAATTATGCATTGTTATTCGAAAACTAATCTAATGTATTACATTATTTAGAAATAGAACCTACTAGAAGGAATGGAAACCATTTCAGTGCACGTAATCAATGTAGGGGTTTCCATCCTATTCCTGATTATCATATTTGGGCGGATGATGAAAATGGTGTGCAACAGATTATAACCATACTCAGACAACTCACCCAGGTTTTGAATAATAACCTTACCTGTATGGTGCACCCTGATCCACAATGAAGAGGATCAATGTTAGAAATATTCATGAGAAAACAACCACAAACCATCAATGGGACAATAAATCCATTTGTATCTATGTAATGGATAAGTTCCTTAGAGAAAATATTTCATGCTATCAGAAGTATAAAAATGGAAAAGGTTCTCATGATAGTTTATCGCCTCTCCAGAAATGCAAATCAATGGTGGTTATTAATTCAAAACACAAAGGAGGATGAATAAGTATAAAATACCAAATGGAGGGAGTTGAAAGATATTTTCTTTGAAAAATACTTTCCTCGTGAACATCGAGCTGATTTGAAAATGAAATTTCTATGTCTGAGGATGAGAATGTTGCAAAGTATGAGGTGATCATTACAAGGTGATAAGGAATTCTGCAGATTATATATGTAACCCAAGAAGTAATATTTATTGATTTTTTGATGGCTCAAAACCATTTCTTTTTCTAGCATTAGTCTCACAAAAATTCTCATCATATGAATATATAGTCCCATGTGTTATCAATATAGAAAATGAATTCTTGAAGTATTATGAATTTAAAGAAATGAAAGAGAAGAAGAGATATGCTGAACACTCTAGAAAAGGATATAAGTGGAAGAAGGGAAAAGTTGAATTTCCATCTTGTAGTAAATGTAGGATGAAACTCGTCGGTATTTTTATAAAGGGAATGTAGGTCTATTACAAGTGTGGAGAAAAGGCCACTAAGCTCATGGTTGTAAGGGGGATAAATATTATGTCGATTTATTATGACAAAATTGTATAGAAATGGAGAATTATTCAAATGAATGTATTAAGCGTGAAGGAAACTTACCTTCAAATAGTACAGGGGGTATGGCCAAGCTTATGCGATCACAACTACTATGGTTGATGCTCCGAATGATGTGGTGGCATGTACTTTAATCATTTCCACAAAATTAGGCAATGCTTTATTTGATTCTGTATCATGGAATTCTTTTATATCATCCCAGTTTTCCACGAAAAATAGATTTTTCCAATTTTACATAACAAGGGTGTTGTTAGTCAAAACGCATAAGGGAGGAATCATAGAAAATAATTTCAAAAGGTTACCATTATAGAATATAAATGTGCTTTATATACTGATCATATTTTTATACCCATGATTAAATTTTATATAATCCTTGACATGGATTGGCATTCATAACATGATGCAAAAAAATTATTGTAAGAAGAAGGAGTTCTAAATTTTTGATGATGATAAGGACTCCATTTTCTTTAGAGAAGAAAATTCAACATCTAATTCTCATCTAGATCCACCCCCAGTAACTATACTAAATTCAATTATTTGGGAGAAATGGATTTAAATAACTATGGGTGAGGAAAGGAATGTCCAAATAGAGGATGTGAATATTGTGCAAGAATATGTTGATGTGTTTCCAGAGGATTTACATTGTCATCCTCCAGAATGAGAAATTAAGTATTCCATTGAATTAATTCCTAATTCAAGGCCCATATAAAAGAACCATTATAGAATGACCAGTGTGGAAATAGTTGAAATAATAATAAACTGGAGGAATTGAGTAATAAAGTATTTATTCGACTTAGTTTTTCTTCATGGGAATCCCCATGTTCATTTTGTTAAGAATAAAGATGGATCTATGAGGTTGTGCATTGACTACAGGGAAATCAATGCTATAACAGTAAATAAATAGTATCCACTACATCGAATTGTTGTTTTATTTGATCAAATTCATGGAGCTAAATACATTTCAATGATTGAACTTCGATCTGGATACCATCACTTGTATGTGATGAATGAATTCCAAATATAGAATTTTGAACCTAGTATGGGCATTAATAGTTTACAGTAATTACTTTTGGACGGACTAATGCGTTCACTATTTTCTTGGATCTAATGAATATATTTTTTAAAGAATATCTTGATGACATTGTAGAGGTATTTATTTATGATATCTTGGAATAATACCAACACTGTTATAAGGTCTTTTAGACTAAATAAATTATATGGGAAGATCATCAAGTGTGAATTCTGGCTTAAGGGGGTTTCTTTTCTTGGACATAATGTCTCTACAGATGTAATCTCTCTTGATCCTTCAAAGGAAAAGGAAATCCAATAATGGCCAACACCGACGAGTATAACTGAGGTACGTAGATTTATTGGTTTAGTAGGTTATTATCAGTGTTTTGTCCCGAATTTTTTCCAATTGGATAACCCATTAACCAATCTCATATGAAAAGGGGTTAAATTTGTTTGGGAAAAAGAGTGTGAAGAATGTTTTAACAAATTCCAGAGAATATTAGTCAGTGATCATATCTTGAATCTACCATTGGGGAATGATGGGTTTTTTGTTTATAGTGATGCCTCAAATAAATGAAAATGGTAATGTTCTTATGCATATTGATATAGATATTGAAAATCCATCACGATAGCTAAAAATTCATGAAAAAACTATTCAACTCATGATCTTGAGTTAGAAGATATAGTCTTTTCTCTGATGATATGGAGACCTTATCTCTATGGTGAAATATGTCAGATATATACTAACCACAAGATTTTGAAGTATATTTTATTTCAAAAAAAAAGCTCAACATGAGGTAGAGTCGATGTCTCAAACTACTCAATGATTATGATTTCACAATACACTACCACCAGGGAAAGGAAAATAAAGTGGCAGATGCCTTGAGAAGAAAAGATCATGGAATTCTGTACAAGATGAGAGTTGAAAGGGATCATATGTTCATGGATCTAGTGAAGATAGATATGGGAATAATCCTGAAAGGGGAAACATCAATACTTTTTCAAATGATTTCCAAACCATGGTTACATTAAATAATAAAAGGTTCTCAGACTGATGATGAGGAGTTTTAAAATAAAAATAAAACTTTTAATAATGGGAGATTGATTGAATTAATTTATGAAGATTGAATTTTGAAATTTGGGAATATGATTTTTTGTCAATATACTTGATCTAAAAATGGAATTGATGGATGATGATCACAGATTCAATTTCTCGATACACCCTGGTAGCACTAAGATATATAGAGATTTTAAGGAACATTTTTGGATAGACAACACGAAGAGGGATATTGTTGATTATGTGTCCAGATGTATGTGTTTTCAAAAGGTGAAGGCTAAAAGACAACATTATAGAGGATTCATGCAACCTATTCCCACACCTGATTGGAAATGGTATGATATTATGACAAACTTTTCAATGGGACTACTAAAGACTCCAAGAAGGAATGATGCAATATGATTCATTGTTGATCATCTTACCATGTCAGCACATATTATTACTATAAGAGAAGATTTATATCTTGAAAGTTTAGGAAGACTATATATTAATGAAGTTGTAATACTTCATGGTGTACCCATATTGATCTTTTCTTATCGTGATCCAAATTTTACATTAAGATTCTAGAAAAGTATTCCGAAATTCCTACATATTGAACTTCAGTTGAGCACTGACTACCACCCTCAAAATGATGGACAATCAGAATATACAATTAAAAACTTAAGAAGACATGTTGATATATCTATCACCTGACTTTCAAGGTATGTGGGATCAGTATTTACCATTGGTAGAATTTTTCTATACAAATAGCTTCCATTCAAATATTCAGATGGAACCATTAGAAGTGTTATATGGAAAGAGATTTCACACACCAACTTTTTGGGATGTTGTTGGTGAACAAAAAATTGTTGGCCTAGAACTTGTTGAGGAAAAAATGGAAATAGTTAATATTATCCAAACTCACATAAATTTTTCTCAATGTAGGCAAAAGAGTTATGCCAATAAGAAAAGGAAGGATTTGGAATTTCAAGCACTAGACCATGTTTTATTAAAAGTATCACCATTGAAGGGTGTTATACAATTTAATAAGAATGGTAAATTAACTCCCATGTACATAAGACCTTTCCAAATTCTAGAAAAAATTGGATTGGTTGCTTACCATTTGGAAATGCCGCCAAGTCTCTCTAAAGATAATTTTGTGTTCCATGGATAACTGTTGAGGAAATACATTCCATACCAAATGCATGTACCCACCTTTGAAGAAATAGTACCATAACCTGATTTGTCATATTGTGAAGAGCCAATAAGAATTATTGATACCAGTAAACAAGTGTTGTGAAGCGAGATGACTCATTTGGTAAATGTTCTTTGGAGAAGCCATAAAATAGAAGAGGAAGTGTGGGAACCTGAGGAACTCATGATGAAGAACCACCCGAATCTTTTTATGTTGGAATATTCTAGAAATCATGAGGATGAAATTATTTTAAAGAAGGAAGAATTTATCTCCCCAATATTCTATGGTACTATTCTCTTTAAAGAATATAATAACTTGTGTTGTACCCAATCTCGAGTTATCGCAGACCTTCATCAATCAAACTAGCCATTAAAAAAGTAGTTATTAATAGTAATACCCAATTTTTGACATTTTATAAATTTTATTTTTCAAAATGGACTTCATTTTTAGAGTAGGATTATCAAAATTATCTTAGGGTGAATTTTGGTATTTTTATGAATACTTTCAATTTTTTATGAATAGGGAAAAACATTGAGTTATTTTTTAAAATTAATTTTTTTTAAATAATGGTTTTTAATTTATATCTTTTTAAAAGTAAAAATATATTAATAATACCAATATTAGTCTAATTCAATTCATTGGATTCAATTTATAATAATATTATATTTATAAAATTTTGTTGATCTTTTTTACGTCTTTCACCATACTTCTTGGCACAGTTGTAAATTTGTATAAAACCTAATTTTAAAACTTTGGTAAATTGAATTTCAAAAACTCAAAAGAAATTATTTTAATAACTAAATAAAATGTGGTTCAATGGGATGAAAATAATTTTTGGTAAATAGTAAATTTTGAATTTTAATTACAAATTTTAAAATAAATAGGGTAATAAAGGTTAAAATTAATATTATAATAATATAAAATTAACCCAACACTTGTCCTAATTCTATATGATAAGGTTATTACAACCTAAATAAACCTTTTGAAAAAAATATAGTCCATTTTGATCTACATAAATTATATTATTACATTTATTATATATTATTTAAAAGGTGCTAAAATGATTAAATTCAAATTTTATGAACTAAACCATTTTTTATATAGATTTATACATAGGATATATTTGAATATAAATATTAATTATAAATATCAGATGATTTCAAAAATCATGGTGTTTTATTTATAATTTTTTAGAATTATATAAATAAATTTATTTATGACACAATGATGATGTTGTAATTAGCTTATTAATGAATGATTAAAATAATTGATGATATAAATATTAAAATAAATTAAAATTGAAACTTTTGATGCCATCCACAAACATTCTATGAGAATATGACATTTTAGTTATGATTCAATTTATTATTTTCTATGAAATCATGTTGTTATTCCTTTCACAGAAACTAAATACTAAATATTGTTAAAATTGACATAAATGTATTTTTAAGACAAATACTTTATTATTAGAAGATATAAAATTCATAAAAATATATTATTAGTCCAAAAGACTTATATAATGTTATATATGTCATTAAATAACCACTTTAGGTTCTATTTTCATTTTATTGTAAATATATTAACCATGTAGTATAAATATTCAAGAAGACATGGTAAAAGTTAAACTATTTAATTAAGAGTTAAATCTTAAAGATATGGTTAATATGGGGACCTAAACATGTCCAAAACCTATTGGTTGAGAGGATTTATATCCCTTACCACATTATACTGTAAATAAATACTTTTTGAGTTATTATAAACCGAAAATTATTTTATAATAAATTAATATTTCAAGATCTTCCAAAAGTACCCCAGACCTCTCTTATAAAAGGGTACTTTCCCTTCTCTCAAATTCACAACTCCAAAGCCATTTTTTGAGTCCAAAAACTAACAAAATATCCTCAATACTACCCTACTATCATCCTAGAGTCATTAGTTCGATCATAATGCCAACCTATGGAGCACTTGTTTTCAAATCCAATGGAATCACCTGAAGAAGATATAATTATTTCATCACATCTTTCAAAGATATTTTCTTATACCACTACCACTTTATTTATTGTTTGCATAAAAAACAATAACTAAATTATGATGTTATTAAAAATATGTTACAACCATATTCCTTTTTCTATTCATCCTATTAATGAAAAATTCATCAAACATGCATACGTACAGATTGTCGTCTCCACGTCGTGGTGTAGTTTGTTATTCAACACTTCATTATTTGGATGTGTATAATAATGAGTATAATTGATGTAAATAATAAATATAACATGTTAATAATTATTTAAATATAATATACCATTCAATAAAATATGATTTCATCATCGATAAAATGATTTTGTCGCTCGTACATACGTACGACTTACAGTCTCCACGACACAATGAGATTTCATTCCCCATCGTAACCAATTAATAAAAATTTTCCTTTTATGATTAAAATGTAATTTATAAGAACATAATATGTAACACCCCGAGATTTTATGAAAAATATTCTTTTAATTTCATTAATGTCTTGTGTTGTATTCTACACCAAGATTACCTTGCACTATACGCAACACCGTATTAGCTTGCAGTATACGCAACACTATTCTTGGATTGTGTTACACACAATTTTGATAATAGTTATTCTACGCAACATTGAGTATATATATATATATATATTCAATGTATAAATGAAATATGGTTGGATTCTGTTATACGAAACAACAAAGGATTCTTTCACAACACGCAACCCTGACTTGGCTTGCATTACACGCAATCACGACCTTCCTCGATAGCGTGTGTTGTACGCAATACCGGGTTTTAATAAACAATGATATATTATTATAATATTGTCATGAACTAGTCGTTATGAATAGTAGTAACTAAATTTTGAATTTTATAACATTATTATTCATCTTAAAAATTTTCTAGAACATGGTATAAGAACAAAATAAATTTTTCGGGTAAAATAAGTATTTTTCCAAAAATGCAGTTTTGCCGCCTTTTGATGGCGCACCCACTTTAAATCTAGATTTTGACATGTTTATATATTCAATTTGAAAAAATAAAATTCTTCTTTTGAATCAGGATATAAAAATTTACATTAGATAATGTTTTGATATTTTTCCGATAACTTTCATATTTTAATGAATAGTAAAAACACGCTATATTTTAATTAAAAACAACTTTTTACATCGTAATATCTTATGTGGATAAATTATAATATTTAATGGTTTTAAAGTATAAATAGAATATATTTTTACCATTTAATATAATTTATGTCATTAGCATTGATTTTACCTTGAATTCGTAGGTTAAAACAATTCAATCTTTTGCAATGTTTTAAAGAAAAGCATGTTTTCTTTCGACAACGGGATTAATTTTAATTTAATTTCTGCATATTTTGTGTGTTGAATTTGGAAAAATGGATTCCATATTTGGAATCAGTGGGTCCAAATTATGTTAATAAGGTACTTTTTATTTTTGGGCATTTTGAATAGTAACTACGGTAAATTTTATTTACTATAGTTAAAGGAAAATCGGGTAATTAAGGGTAATATAAGATTATAAAATTACCCTAAAACTTGAAAAAATCCTATTGGATGGATAAAATTAGACCCATATAACCTAAGGGTCGGATTAGATTCATTTTATGGACTTTTTTCCATGAAAATAATTTAATTATTATTAAAACCAAAGAATGTGACAACATGTCACTTTCTTAAATCTTATAAGTATAATAATTTTAATTTAGTGATAAACTTCATGAAACTTCAAACATGAATAGTCTACAGAAATCTAATACAATTATATACATCATAGGAATTTATTTAGAATTTTTAGGGATTAAATAATAATCATTTATTATGACACAAAGATGATGCAGTAATTGTCTTATTAATGAAATATTGACATAATTGATGTTATAAATGCCCAAATAAATGTAATTTGAGACTTTTTAGGACTTAAATTAATTTTATAGGTTCATATGACATGTTATTGTTGATATAAGTAATTGGGTCGAACTTATCATTATGTTATGAATTTCATAAAAATCATGTACCAAATAGTGTCAAAATTGAAATAAATTAGTTTTTAAAACAAATATTATATTATTAATTGTTATTTAATTCTTAAAAATATAAGTATCAGCTAAATGACTTATATAAGGATATATATATTAATAATAAACAACTTGGGGTTCTTTTGGCTTGATATAGTAAGTTTATTAACCTTATAGTGTAAGAAAACAAGAAGACACGGTAAAAGATAAATTATCTAACTTAAAGTTAAATCTAAATGATAAGGTTACAATTGATACCTAAACATGTCTAAATTCTATTGGATGAGAGGATTTCGACCCATCCCCACCTTAGTTTCTAAATATATCAATTTGGAGCTATTTAAAACCGAACTTGACTTTATAATTAAATAATATTTTTAGTTTTCCCAAAGGTGCCCCTCTCCTCCATTATAAAAGGGCACCTCCTCCCTCTCCTCCTCACACCAATTTGAGCATTCAAGCTCGGAAAACCCCTGCCAAAATCTCTTCTCCACTTCTCTAGTATCGTCCAAGAGGTCCTGTTCTTCTTCAAAAACCATCTTTAGTTCTTTAAGTGGAGTTTAAGAAAAGGCACGTCAAAAAGAGGTAATATCCATTACCGATCTTTTTCAATTTCTTTCTTCTTCAACTTATTCTTATTTAGTTGTTTCATGATAAGGTAATACCATAAGTATTTATTATATACTGATATGTTATTATAAATATGAAACAACTCTAATTAACCTTCTATCCATCCTACGGAAAAAGGAAATCACCGCGCGTGCGTACGTATGGAATACCGTCTCCACGCCGTAGTGTAATCTATTTTCCGCCACCACCTTAATTGGATGGGTATAATGGTGTAATGAGTAACTATATATGATTATTATAAATTAATATTGATACTGAAATAGTATACGTACACTTCAACACAAGTTCACGATCATGATAACGATATCATCGCTCATGCATACGTACGAACTACCGTCTCCATGACGTGATGAGATTCATTCTCCATGTTAACCATTTAAGAATGATTATAAAGTATATATAAGCAATAATAATGAAATATAAGACATTATAAAGATACTGGATTTATGTATATATGTATGTAATCTACTTACTTCCATTCAATACAATAAGGAAAGGAAAACAACGTTCATGCGTACGTACGGACTACCGTCTCCATGAACGGTGTGTTTCATTTCATTTATCTATCTATTATATATATATATATATACTGAATATATATGATATATAAATCATGTTTTATATTCTGGAAGTAATTAAATCATGATATAAGTAAAAATAATGTCAAGAACAACAAGTCCAAACACCTATGATAAATTAAACGATTTTACCCAAAATGCTTCTTTAACATGGAATTTACAAAAGAACGGGTAATATAAAGTCATAAGTGAACCATATATGATATCATAACAATTAATATGATTCTGTAATAAGTTAATGACATTATTTAAATCATTATACAGGAGGTTCGGACACTTACGAAGAAAATCGGACTTAAGGTAAGGGAAATATCACAATCTCATTTTTATCTGAGATTGTTTATACTTTGGTATTTACTGGGGTGTATTTTATCATCCACATCCATGTTTCTTCAATATGTAATTTTATTTCCATCCAACTACAATTTTTTCAATCCAATTTTACCCTTCGTTGAGTTTTTAGTAAAGGATATGAAGGGAATCTTTTGTTGTTTTATCGTACGAGGTACTTTTTGACTTTCCGACAAAAGTACGAGAAGAATGTTTCTTTTAACATATACGGCATGAATAGATTTTTAAAAAATTATTTCCAAGAAGTTTCCCTTACAAGTTTTCATGTTTATTTTTAATCAACTTCATTTAGTTTAGAGTTGTATGACATGTTAATAAAGGAAAAGTGTTTTTGAAGTAGAAAGGATATTTTCCTCAAGAATGGAGTTCAAGTGTTTTATCTAAATTATTTTCCATCTAAGATAATATAGGATTCTATTTCTATCCCTATTATTACATTGATTTGATTATGTTGTGGTGGAATTATTTTTTCCATTAACTTATATGAATTGTTTTATGATGTCATGTTGTTTAAGAATCCCATTTTTATTACATGGGTTATGCAATGATGTATGATTTATGATTTTGTGGCACACATAAGAATGGTATCATTATGAGATGGGTGGGACCTATATCTCCATCAAATGCATTGGGTAGAGATTTTATATCTCTTGAGATAGACATGGCTGTAACGGTAGGTTATACCGGTTCAGTGAAACAGGACTGAAACGAGGGTGACTTGGTTCAGAAATGGACTTTGTCCACTAAGATAGTCTTGGCAATGAGTCTTGACTAACAATAAATGATTCTCTATGAATATGTGTGTATGCCAAAAAGTTTTATGTTTTAAGTTATGATTATTGGGATTACATTTCACTACTATGATTTATCCCAGGTTATGAAATTATGATCTCTTTTGCAGGTTAAGATTTCCAAAAGATGTGTTCTTATGAATATGACGTGATTGATATTTCTTTTGTTTACCCTTACTGAGAATTTGAGCTCACCCTTTTATGTTTTCTTTTCCCCAGGACATAAAGAAAGGATTTAGGTTTAGAAAAAAAAGAAGATCTTTATGGGAGATGTTGAAGATCTTTCACCACGATTAGAAGATTATATTCCGAGTTTCCAAAGACACTAAACTATTACTGTCATTGTGTGTGTGTTTTTGTTATTTACTAAGTATTCCTAAAAAGTAATGTAATTTCCATGTACGTCAGGCTTTGGGTCTCTACAGTTGGTATCAGAGGAAAGGTTTAGTCAACCTCTGGAAACTAGGATGCGAGAACGTTAGTGAAATCCCTAGTGATATTTCTAAGGTATATCTAGGGATGTCCCTAAGGATAAGTATACATATAGGATATAGTACTAGAACTATGGTAACGATATTAGATTAAACCAAAGATGTTAGATATTGAAGTTACTCCACCTTTATTATGATTGTTTCCTCTCACACTATTCTTTTTGGGTTTTAGAAAATGGCTGGAAACAAGATGATTCACGATAATGGAGGATATGATGGACAATGGAATGATATTCTTCATGAGAAACCAAATGAAATGGGATTTGGAAGTCCAAGAATCATTATTATGCCGAATCAGCAATCTCATAATATGATCAATAAAGTAAAATTTGGTAAGTTTCCTGACTAAGCTTATAAGAGAAAGATGGAGTTTCATGATGATCATAGAGGAAATAAAGTTCAATTTCCCCTATGTAAATCATGTGGGAAGAGGAATTAAGGAGAATGTTTCAAAGGAACTAGAAGATGCTTTGGGTGTGGAAAAGAAGGACACAAATCCAGTAAGTGCAAAGGAAAAGGTTCAGTTAACACCAGGGATGCAGATAATGGTATTGCTACGACATCAACAATGGTTAAATGTTTTAAATGTGTAATGTACGGACATTATGCAAACCAATTCCCTAAGGGAAAGTCTCATGAAGAGAATCAGTACGACCGTATGAGTAGTATTTATGTTGATGATGATGAAGAGACTACAAATGATATGTGAGTTGAAAGAATTGTTGAAGCTCAGTAAATGGTTTAAGAAGGTAGTGGAATGATTACATGTTTATCAAGTGTAATGTTGTATAAGTAATCTCATGGTACTATGGAATAAAGAGACATCTAAGGATTGTTACACTGTTGTCTTTCCATGAGTTTTGAAAGAGTATGATTAATGGTACCAGTATCCATGAAAGGTTATTCAGATATTTTTGGAATGTAGATGATATGCGCATAGTGAAGGGATAAGGAGAAAATTAAATGTTTGATAGTATTCATGAGGTCATGACTGATATAAGGAGAAGGTTATATCATGGATTGAGTATATAGAATTTTTGGATTTTGGTATATGGAAAGAGTTAACTTTTGACAGCATTCATGTTTTTACTAAGGTTTAATGGGTATTCATTTTTCAAGAGAATACATGATTAAGGTATTCACATGATTGGAATGTGACCAACAAGATATATGGGGGATAAATGATGGTATTCACATGCTTGGATGATGACATTTCAAGTAATCATTTTCTTTATATTATGAGCTTGGACCGAAGTATTTCCTAAAGATTGTAATGGATTATATGGGGGGTAGAATGTAACACCCCGATATTTTATGAAAAATATTCTTTTAACTTCATTAATGTCTTGTGTTGTATTCTACACAAAGATTACCTTGCGCTATACACAACACCGTATTAGCTTGCAGTATACGCAACACTATTCTTGGATCGTGTTACACACAATTTTGATAGTAGTTATTCTACGCAACATTGAGTATATATATATATATTCAATGTATAAATGAAATATGGTTGGATTCTGTTATACGAAACAATGAAGGATTCTTTCATAACACACAACCCTGACTTGGCTTGCATTACATGCAATCGCGACCTTCCTCGATAGCGTGTGTTGTACACAATACCAGGTTTTAATAAACAATGATATATTATTATAATATTGTCATGAACTAGCTTTTATGAATAGTATTAACTAAATTTTAAATTTTATAACATTATTATTCATCTTACACATTTTCTAGAACATGGTATAAGAACAAAATAAATTTTTCAGGTAAAATAAGTATTTTTCAAAAAATACAGTTTTGCCGCCTTTTGATGGCGCACCCACTTTAAATCTAGTTTTTGACATATTTATATGTTCAATTTGACAAAATAAAATTCTTATTTTGAATTAGGATATAAAAATTTACATTAGATAAAGTTATGATATTTTTTCGATAACTTTCATATTTTAATGAATAGTAAAAACACGCTATATTTTAATTAAAAACAACTTTTTTCATCGTAATATCTTATGTGGTTAAATTATAATATTTAATGGTTTTAAAGTATAAATAGAATATATTTTTACCATTTAATATAATGTATGTCATTAGCATTGATTTTACCTTGAATTCGTAGGTTAAAACAATTCAATCTTTTGCAATGTTTTAAAGAAAACCCCGTTTTCTTTCGACAACGGGATTAATTTTAATTCAATTTCTGCATCTTTTGTGTATTGAATTTGGAAAAATGGATTCCATATTTGGAATTAGAGGGTCCAAATTAGGTTAATAAGCTACTTTTTATTTTTGGGCATTGTGAATAGTAACTACGGTAAATTTTATTTACTATAGTTAAAGGTAAATCGGGCAATTAAGGGTAAATATAAGATTATAAAATTACCCTAACACTGGGAAAAGTCCTATTGGATGGCTAAAAGTATACCCATATAACCTAAGGGTCTATTTAGATTCATTTTATAGACTTTTGTCTATGAAACTAATTTAACTATTATTAAAACCAAAGAATGTGACAATATGTCACTTTCTTAAATCTTATAAGTATGATAATTTTAATTTAGTGATAAACTTCATGAAACTTCGAACATGAATAGTCTCTAGAAATATAATACAATTATCTATATCATAGGAATTTATTTAGAATTTTTAGGGATTAAATAATTATCATTTATTATGACACAACGATGATGCAGTAATTGTCTTATTAATGAAATATTGACATAATTGATGTTATAAATGCCCAAATAAATGTAATTTGAGACTTTTTATGACTTACATTAAATTTATAGGTTCATATGACATGTTATTGTTGATATAAGTAACTTGGTTCGAACTTATCATTCTGTTATGAATTTCATAAAAATCATGTACCAAATAGTGTCAAAATTGACATAAATTAGTTTTTAAAAAAAATATTATATTATTAATTGTTATTTAATTCATAAAAATATAAGGTTAAGCCAAATGTCTTAGATAAATATAGATATATTAATAATAAACAACTTTGGGTTCTTCTGTCTTGATATAGTAAGTTTATTAACCTTATAGTGTAAGAAAACAAGAAGACACGGTAAAATTTTAATTATCTAACTTAAAGTTAAATCTAAATGATAAGGTTAAAATTGATACCTAAACATGTCTAAATTCTATTTGATGAGAGGATTTCGACCCATCCCCACCTTAGTTTATAAATATATCAATTTGGAGCTATATAAAACCGAACTTGACTTTATAATAAAATAATATTTTTAGTTTTCCCAAAGGTGCCCCTCTCCTCCCTTATAAAAGGGCACCTCCTCCCTCTCCTCCTCACACCAATTTGAGCATTAAAGCTCGAAACAACCCTGCCAAAATCTCTTCTCCGCTTCTCTAGTATCATCCTAGAGGTCCTGTTCTTTTTCAAAGACCATCTTTAGTTCTTTAAGTGGAGTTTAAGAAAAGGCACGTCAAAAAGAGATAATATCCATTACCGATCTTTTTCAATTTCTTTCTTCTTCAACTTATTCTTCTTTAGTTGTTTCATGATAAAGTAATAACATAATTATTTATTATATACTTATATGTTATTATAAATATGAAACAACTCTAATTAACCTTCTATCCATCCTACGGAAAAAGGAAATCACCGCGCGTGCGTACGTACGGAATACCGTCTCCACGTCGTGATGTAATCTATTTTCCTCCAACACCTTAATTGGATGGGTATAATGGTGTAATGAGTAACTATATATGATTATTATAAAGTGATATTGAAACTGAAATAGTATACATACACTTCAACACAAGTTCAAGATCATGAGAAGGATATCATCGCTCGTGCGTACGTACGGACTACCGTCTCCACGACGCGATGAGATTCATTCTCCATGTTAACCATTTAAGAATGATTATAAAGTATATATATGAAATAATAATTAAATATATGAAATTATAAAGCAACTGGATTTATGTATATATGTATGTAATCTACTTACTTCCATTCAAGACAATAAATAATGGAAAACAACGTTCATGCGTACGTACGGACTACCGTCTCCATGAATGGTGTGTTTCATTTCATTTATCTATCTATTATATATATATATACTGATTATATATGATATATAAATCATTTTTTATATTCTGGAAGTAAGTAAATCATGATATAAGTAATAATAATGTCAAGAACAACAAGTCCAAACACCTACGATAAATGAAACGATTTTACCCAAAATGCTTCTTTAACATGGAATTTACAAAAGAACGGTTAATATAAAGTCATAAGTGAACCATATATGATATCATAACAATGCATATGATTTTTAATAAGTTAATGACATTATTTAAATCATTATACAGGTGTTTCAGACACTTACGAAGCAAATCAGACTTAAGGTAAGGGAAATATCACAATCTCATTTTTATCCGAGATTGTTTATACTATGGTATTTACTGGGGTGTATTTTATCATCCATATCCATGTTTCTTCAATATTTAATTTTATTTCCATCCACCTACAATTTTTTAAATCCAATTTTACCCTTCTGTGAGTTTTTAGTAAAGGATATGAAAGGAATCTTTTGTCGTTTTTTCATACGAGGTACTTTTTGACTTTCCGACAAAAGTACGAGAAGAATGTTTCTTTTAACTTAAACGGCATGAATGGATTTTTAAAATTTTATTTCCCAGAATCTTCCCTTACAAGTTTTCATGTTTATTTTTAATCAACTTCTTTTAGTTTAGAGTTGTATGACATGTTAAGAAAGGAAAAGTGTTTTTAAAGTAGAAAGGATATTTTCCTCAAGAATGGAGTTCAAGTGTTTTATCAAAATTATTTTACATCTAAGATAATATAGGTTTCTGTTTCTATCCCAATTATTACATTTATTTGATTATTTTGTGATGGAATTATTTTTTCCTTTACCTTATATGAATTGTTTTATGATGTCATGTTGTTTAAGAATCCCATTTTTATTACACGGGTTATGCAATGATGTATGATTTATGATTTTGTGGCACACATAAGAATGGTATCATTATGAGATTGGTGGGACCTATATCTCCCTCCAATGCATTGGGTAAAGATTTTATATCTCATGAGATAGACATGGCTGGAACGGTAGGTTATACCAGTTCAGTGAAACAGGACTGAAACGAGGGTGACTCGGTTCAGAAATGGACTTTGTCCACTAAGATAGTCTTGGCAATGAGTCTTGACTAACAAGAAATGATTCTCTATGATTATGTGTGTATGACACAAAGTTTCATGTTTTAAGTTATGATTATTGGGATTACATTTCACTACTATGATTTATCCCATGTTATGAAATTATGATCTCTTTTGCAGGTTAAGATTTCCAAATGATATGTTCTTATGAATATGACGTGATTGATATTTCTTTTGTTTACCCTTACTGTGCATTTGAGCTCACCCTTTTATGTTTTCTTTTCCCCAGGACCTAAATAAAGGATTTAGGTTTAGAAAAAAAAGAAGATCTTTATGGGAGATGTTGAAGATCTTTCACCACGATTAGAAGATTATATTCCGAGTTTCCAAAGACACTAAACTATTACGGTCCTTGTGTCTGTGTTTTTGTTATGTACTAAGTATTCCTCAAAAGTAATGTAATGTCCATGTACGTCAGGATTCGGGTCTCTACATAATATCATTATTGACATTAATCAAAGATATCCTATCCATAAAAACTTGACTTACGTAACAGAGAATTTAGAGGAAAACTATTCAGTTAACTCCTGAAACAATGATACTACTGAAATATTATTAACAAAGAAATATTAAAGAATAATATATTATATAATATTTATGTATGTAGCTCTTGTATAAATTCATAAAAATGATTTAAATATTATATAGGAAGTTAATGTACCCTCGAATAAGGAAAAGTACAAGTTAAGGGTTAATTTTACATTCTCTTTATTATCCGATGTTGTTTATACATAAGTATCTTCTATGACTTCTTTATCATCCACATCTTTGTTTCATAAAAATGTATTTCAATAAAAATTTAATTTCCCTAGACTATGGGTTAAATTAATTTATTCCCCTCATTTACTTTTTATAAAAAAAATGAAATTAATATTTCCATCATTTTCAAAACCAGGTACATTATGAAATTTTTCACAAATTAAGGAATGATTTTAATAACTTTTACTGTTGGTGCTTATATTTTCCCCCATTATAACACCTTAAAATAATCCCTTTAAAGATTATATGATTACTTTAAAAATAAATTTTTTATATTATAATTATTCAGCTTTGAAATTATTTCAATGTAGAAAGAAATAATTCCCTCTAATTGTTTTTTATTGATTTATTCTTGGTCAACTTCTATTGTTCGATTTTCTATTTAATTGAAGTTGATTTATTATGTTACAATATTCCATGTTGTATTGATAGTTTTATTATATATTTGACTTAGGATCATGTATTTTTATTTCATTCATATTTTATTCTTAAAGTATTAACATTCTGTGTGTTAGTTTATTACGAATGTTTATGTTATGTTTTACCCCTTTTAATATGAGAAATTAATTGGATGTAGTAAGTGATGGGAAGGACCCATTATAGCCCCTTGATGCATCTTTAGGTCTCATGAGACAAACTTGTGTCTTGGAACAAGGCCTAGACTAAATTTATATTTAGATTCTTTTCACGAGGACTTGATTGTGTGGTTAAGATGTTAAGAATTATGTGTTCCATTGTTACCATATTAGCTTCTTATATTGCATGTGATTATTTGACTAGTATAATATCCATGTGAACATATAAATGGCATTATATGATTTATCATTTCCATATTATGTTTAATTTTAAATTTATAAGTCTTTTATTTTAGTATTATACCTTTCTATAAATTTTTATGCTTATTTATGATAGTTTCTGCAATACTGTTATCCTTACTAAGCATTTGAGCTCACCACATTCTTATGTATTATTTTTTTCCAGGATTTGAAGAAGTATATTTTGATTGACCTTCGGGAATAGGATAAGGTATATGACTGTGTTCTAATTAGACACAATTTTACTTTTTCATTTTATAATATAATGTGGAACTTAGTTATGTATCAAGTACATCCAAGGTAAATAAACTGATCTGTCTTTTTGGATATGATCCATTCTGATCATTCCAATGTTATTTAATAATTCCCTAAATCTATTTAACTGGGTTCGGGGCATTACAAATTAGATTATAATGGTTTTATAAAAATAAGATTGATGAATATTGACCAATGGTTAGGAATAATATAAGACTTTTAGCTCTGTTTTATTGTCAAGATATCGACATATATTATGTGAAAAAATTATCATCCACGACCTAATAAGATTGTATTTGAATCTTATTATCCTTTTCAACACATCTATGTTTTAATTTATTTCAAACGAATGTTAAAATGTAATTTAATAATTCATTTATTAAAGAATAAATTTATGCCAAAAAATATCTTGGTTTTAAAATATGTATTTTTTTAAAAATGTATTCATACATAATAAATTAATCTAAAGAGTTAATAAATCCCCAAGAGTTTGGTATGATAGACTTACTTAAGATTTAAAAAATAATATTTTTTTATATTTGTTATTTGAAATTTTTTAAAACGTTTGTTTTCCAAGACACGGTCATTATTAATATTTTTTACAATAAAATTATTTTCCGTTTTATAAAAAAGAATCAATTTGATAGTTCTTATGAATCTATTTTTTTTGAAATGAGAATAATGGTATAACTCACTTTTTTAAATGGATATAAAATTTTTCAAAAACAATAATGAATACTTTTTAATAAAAATAAATATCTTAGAGTTTAACATAAAAATATGGAATTGATAATGCATCGAATAAATGTACTCCAGTTTAAAAATTTATCATACTTGGTCATGGTGAATGTTGTAAATTGATAAATCTCAAATTTTATAGAAATATGATCTATTTTTTAATATTAGATATATTAAGTAAATATTAAATTCTATCTCTCAAATGTTTATACATGTGGTGATAAAAATATATAGATCAAACACATTTAAAAGAGGTAAAATTTATTTCTAATACCATAAAATAGACTCATATCATAGCTTATTTTGTTCATTGGGAAATGATTTTTATTAAAAGTTACATAGATGCTAACTTTTGTGTTTATATACTATATTGAAAATTAAATTACAAAAAATTAATTTTTTTAAATGAAGATATAGTTTAAAGATTAATGAAAAAGTAGAATTCTATACCAGTTCCCACTAGTGAATCTAAATATGTTGGATTTAGAAGATGTTATGTGTTAGATATGTGGAAGAAACCGAAACTAAAGCATTTTTTATGGGATTAAAATAAAATATTAATTGATTTATATATTATTAGTGTCATATAGATATCCAGAAACAGAAAAAAACACTCCCATGATATGAAAATATATTTATGATGCCATTTCATTTGGGGTCAAACACAAACGTATATATTTTTATCAACATATTTATAAAGAAATCATCATTCCGACCTTTTTTTAAAAAACCAATAAATTATGATAGATTGTAAAACATAAAACTAAAGATGAGAATAATAATCTTAAAGTGATTATAAATTCACTTATATTATATATATCGACTAAAATTGAAAAGATAATTAATAAAGGGTAGAGATTTTTTTAAATATCATTTTTTATTTCATTCAGTTTACATTTTATTTTCATCATATTTTTATTTCAATATATTTTCATCTTTACCTTAATGGGGTTTATTTTATTTTACAATGATTACCTCAAATGGTATTTTTATATTTCATCATAATTATCAGGGTTATTTTGTTAATACTTCTTGGAAATATTTTCAATTTCTTATTAAAATTTCCTTGAACAATACTTGAATGTGGAATATCATCCATTATTTTTGAGATAAAACATATTGGAGTTTCAACTTCTTCAATTATGTCTTGTACTGAATTTTAATTCCAATGATTTTTTAACAACATGGAGGGGGAAAAATTAAAAAAAAATTATCTATTTTGAAATTTTTTAAATGTATAGGATAATTGAATATAAAATTATTTTAATCTTATTTTAATTAATGTATAGAAATTTGATTTTATATTATTTTACAAAAAGGGAGTATTTTTGGAAAAAATGAAATTATTATTTAAATTATTTTTAAATAATTTTTATTAGTATATCATATATTGGGACAAACAATTTATGATGAACTTACTCTATCTTTTATTTTTTGAAGTGGGGCTGTAACGACCCAGTGTTTTATGAATAAAATTCTGTTTCTTTTATATAATTGAATATCTTATGGATATAAAAAAGTGCATGCACTTTTTTATATTTTATCAAATTGGGTTTAACTGACTGTTATGTATCATTACCGTTAACAATATTTCTATTGATTAGTGATCAAACGATTGATATAAATTTATGTTTTTTAAAAATAACCCTTTTCACACAGAAAAATGAGTAGATGACATCATCCAGTAGACTCGGGCCATACAAAGCTCATTTGTTAGAGCTCACAAATAAGGTAGAGTCATTGGGTTTCACATTGGACCAAGCTGAAGTTGTTCTTCAGCATTTTAATCTTGAACAGAATCACCTATAAGTAAAGTACAGGTTAATAGAGATTACCACCCGAGCAATGTTATCCAAGCCACCCCAAGAGTCTGTCACTATCACACATGTTACCCTTAGAAGTTATGCGGGTGTTATAAAGTGTTATGTAATAATGTTTTAGTTACTTATTTTTTAATCCATTTATTATAAATAAAAATCTATTTCCACAACATAATTTAATATATTTTTTTAAATATTATTAATTAGATAAATTGATTTTTTGGTTAAATGGTAATTTTCTGAAATATATAAATATTTATATTAAACTATGATTTTATTAATAATGATATAATAATAGTATTTTAAGAAAAATCCTTTTAATTATAAATTGTTATTATATTTATTCCTTATTATTTTTACAGAATAAATTATTAAGTATTCTGTTTGATAAGAATTATATTTTTATACGATAAAATAAAAATTTATTTTAAATTAAATTTATTTATTTTGGTAAATTAATGACTTTTAAAAATAATTATTATTTTAATACATTTTTATTATCGAATTAGTTTTATCATTAATTAATGTGTATATAATTTTATTGAAGTCCAATGTAATTTTTATTTTGATTAAAAAAGAGTTTTTTTCGAAACCCATAAATTTTCAATAAATGTCCGTTTTTATTTTAAAAGAAAATATTATCATATTTAAGAAATTATTTAGTTAATTTAATTATTTTTTTTTAATTTGGACTTTATAATTATCCAATATTGAATTTTTCATAATTTTCTTAGACAGTATAATTTTTGGGTAAAAATTAAAAACTGAATAAATATATAATGTGTTTTATGACAGCATAATGACTCAATAATGATGTAATAAAATAATATAAAATTTATATTAGTCCAATATATGTTTTACCTTTAAAATATAGTTATTATTTATTTATTTTGGATTTATTTTATAATTTCTAAGTGGACCCTCCAATACTTGTAAAATATTTTATCAATTAAAAATGATATCCTTGAGAGTGTGACTCCCCTCCACATAAGAAATCCTAATATTTAAATATGTTCGGGCCTTGGACATTTAAAATATTTTATACCATTCCCCTTTGGTAGAAACCATTGGCAAAATCATGGGATGGATTGTGGTTTTGATTACATTAATGTGTAGTGTCCAAAACCTAAATAATAAAGAATTCCCTATCATTTCCGATATAAACACACCCATCCTCCCATTTCTCTTCACTCAAACCATTTTTTTCTTGACCACCCTATGACCCATACACCCTGGATTCCTCCCCAGGAACCTAAAATCTCCCAAGAAGCCTCTCCCAAGCCTTTGGGATTACACATCCATGCAAAGTATCCTCTCATTCCTCTCTTCATTTCAATTCATGAATCTTGTTTCAAATTATTCATTTTAATTTCAATTGGTTAAATTTTCATCCTTTCATAATCAATTCCTTACTATCGAGTTTATTATATTTAAATGTGGGTTTATTTATCCTACTCCTTTTGAAATCTTACCTAATTTATCACTATGCCAAAATTCTTTAAGGGGTTTCACTTTTCTCATTTCCATTCAAGCTACTCTTTTACATTATGCTTCTTTAGTTCCATATTTGTATGTTTGGTTATTATGTTCCACGAACCCCATTCTATCCATTTTATTTATATATTATTATATATTCCTTACACTCTCATCAAACCCCCCACCCCTATGATCCATTAATCACACCTGTTATGATAATGAATTTTCGTAAGGGATTCCATTCTTTCTCATTTTTAGCCATGTTTTTTATATTGTAATAACCCTTTTAAATTCAATTAATAATTATGTATTATGATTTCTATCCCCCCCATACATCTCTCCTTATGTTTTAATGGTGAGATACCACTTTATCTCTCATTAATTCTTTCTGTTTTAACCCATTACCATGCCGAAATTCCGTAAGGGATTTCTCTATTCTTATTTCCATTCAAGTATTTCTACCATATTATGCATCTAAATTCCATTTTATTTGTTGTGATATTTTGTACCAAAATCCCCATACATTCCATTTCATTTATAAATGATTATATACAAATTTCTCTCTCATCAACGCAACTTATTAATTTTCATAAGATGAAGTTATGCAGCCGAAATTGCACCATGATTTTCCATTCCAAAATTTATTGTGTAGTGAATAATATACCCATTTATCTATCTAGGGAATTCAACTTTATGAACATATACTTATTTAATGGTATATAAATGTATGTATTACACATTCCTTAATAGTTTAATTACTTATTATGTTGAATGATTTCTTTTTATATGATCCATGTGGCACAATTATGCGTGAAATGAATTGTTTATAAAAGGTGTGCCCTAATATCACTATAAATCATTGGGTAATGATTAGTATCATGATATACCATGTTCAGTTTGGGTGTACTCATTATAATCCAATTTCTATGAGGGTTTACTCAATATAATTCATGTTTAATAAGGATTTACTCTTGAAAATTCATGTGTAATTAGGGCTTACCCATGATAATCCATGTCCAATGAGCCTTGGCTCATGCGAATATCTTGTTACATGTTGTTTCCACATTTTCAAGTTATGATAATTATGTTTTATCAAGACTTTATGTTCATGTTTCTCTTATGATCAATTGATATGTATATTTCATAACATATATTTTATTCTTCATGTTATGTATTGTTTACTCCCTTACTAGGCTTTATAGCTCACCCCTTTCTCGTATATGTCCAAAGTTTATCCCATGCAGTTTTAAGTACGAAGGAATGCAATTTTCATTTCAAAATAGTTTAAAATAGTGATTTTTAAATTCACGTTTTATGTTTTTGTGTAATGTTCTTAATTTACAAATAAACCAGACATCTCAATTTTCATATTTTTCTTAAGTATGCGATTATGTAATAAATCATGTTTAAGTGTGTAATAAAGATCATTTTTTTAAAGTTGGTATCATAGGATAGGTTTAGTTATTTTGGGTATTATGATTAGAAACCCCTAGTTAAATCCTTATGAATAAGACTATGTAAAATCGAAATATACCTAAATTTTAGTTAGTATAGAGAAAGTGGTTTGTTATGAAAATGCTTCCATGTTAGGATACAAACATGTATAGGTGGCTCTGGAACAGATGAATATAGGGGTAAAACATGAAAACACCACTTTGAGCTATACTCGAATTGGAACTGGTTCACGACAATGGGACTTATTGCACTCTTAGTTCAAAACTCTCAGGGGATATGCTTTGATAAATTAAAAAGCTTAGTACGAACCATTATTAAGGGAGAATAAAGCCCATAATAATATACGTTAGGAGATAGATCATGGATAACATAGATTGAAGCATATAAATTAATAAGTTTAGGAGATAAATGAAATTTATAATTCATCTACTTAATTTCATTTGATTCCCCTTTATGTTTTACAATTTATGAGATATTAATCCCTAATTTTCCTTTTATTCTCTCTAATTGGAGGTAATTTGAGGAATATGGCTAACAACATATGTGAAGGGAAATGTGATGAATGACCTAGTGAGATTCCCAATAAAATGGGAGCTAAATTATGACATATCTTGATTATTCAAAACCATCAATAAAAAATCAGGATTAACAATTGGAAAATTGTTGAACACACAAGGAAATAAATGAAGAGGAATAAGACACCACATGAAATTCCATCTGATAATGTTGATAAGGGGATGAATACCCATTTCCTTTATGCAACATGTGTGGAAAGTGGAACCAAGGGAAATGTCACAAAGGGACTAGGGGATGTTTTAAGTGCAGAAAGGAAAGGGAACAAAGTATCAAATTTCCATGAGAGAACGAATAATGTTATGGATGGAAACAAAGTTCCATCTAAGGAAACATACATAGTTATATGCTATAAATGTGAAAAATTCAGGCATTACCCAAGATAATGCTTTATTGAAATGACTATGAAGCATAATGAGCATCAACAGTCTCCATGATCAATAGAGTATAGGAAGTCCTATGCTAGGATGGATCATGATTAATGAATTACAGGTGACCACTACTTCAAAGTATTTTATGTCGTAATGTATTTAAATTCATTTCCTATTACAATATCTTATATTTTTTTCAATGAACAATGAGTCCCCAAAAGAAATAATATTTAATAATTAGGGGAAAACTTTTATAAGTGCTCCGTCACATGTTATATTTTATGGGAATGTTCTTATTGACTATTTTATAAGTATCTCTTTGATGGAATTTCAGGTAAAATGAAAAATTCATTGCCTATGTCTCAAGGTAGTTGAAATTTCATGAGAAAAACTATCCCACACATGATATGCAGTTACCAGCAGTGATCTTTATGTAAAAAATTAGGTGGAATTATCTCTTTGGGGAGAATTGTAAAATATAAATGGATCAAAAAATCCTCATGTTTATATCTTCACATAGAAATAGTTGAATATGTGCCAAAGAAGTTGGTTAGATCTCACCAAGGATTACGACTGCTCAAACTATTACCACCCTTGGAAAGAGAACAAGGTGGCAGATGCTCCCACTAGAATGGACCCAACAATTCTAGAATTTATGGGAATTTAAAACGGTAAAATCATCTTATTTTATATGAATATGGACATGGGAATAAAAAATAATGGAACATCATCAATACTTTAACAAATTATTACTCAACCATCTCTTTTGAAAATGATAAAGGATGATTAAAAGGATTATGTAGGAATTCAGAAGAAAGTTGAAACTATCATAAAAAGGGAAATCCTCAGATTTCAACATTAAATACGATGAAATTATGAGATTTTTCTCAAGACTATGTGTTCTATAAAATTACGAGTTAAAGAAACAACTTTTCGATGATGCACATAGATTGAAGTTCTCCATTCACCAAAGAAATACAAAGATGTATCGAGACCTCCGAAAGAATTATTTATGGGACAACATGAAGAATGTAATCACTGAGTATACATCAATGCGCACGGTATGTCAGAAAGTGATGGTTGAGAGGTAGTAGTCTAAAGGGATGATGAAACCATTACCCATGACAACAAGGAAATGGGAAAAATCACCATCGACTTTGTCATCAGACATCCGAAGACATAAAAAGGAAACAATGTTTTTTGGGTTATTAAGGATCATATTAAAATGACTAAACACATCATTGCAATTCAATAGGAATTCTCATTGGATCAAAGGCACATATATATATTATAGAATTTCTAATTCTACATGGTGTACAACTATCGATTGTATCTGATCAAGATCCAAGATTCACCTATTTCTTCTGGAATAGTCTCCAACACGCTCTGAATATTGAGTTAAACTTCAGTATGGATTATCATCCTCAAACTGATGGAGAATATGAGTAGACTATCCAAACACATGAAGACATGTTTAGGGAATACTCAATAGACTTCAAAATGAGGATGGGATCAACATCTTCCTATGTTTGTGTTCTCTTACAACAAAAGTTTCCACTCAGGCATCCAAATGGCTCATTATGGAGACATAAATGGGTAGATGTGTAGAAAACCGGCATATTTGGATGAAGTTAGGGATAGAGAACTTCTAGGTCCATAAATGGTTGAAGAAATTGTGGATAAGGTTAAGACAATCCCACAACACCTTAATGCAGCTCAGATTTGACAAAAGAACTATGCTTACAACCATCAAAGAGACCTAGAGTTTAATTCTAGAGACATGGTATTCCTCTTTATATCACTGTGGAAGAGAGTTATGAGATTTTTTAAGAAAGGAAAGATTATTTCAAGGTACATCGGCCCTTTCAAGATCCTTGATTGCATTGGAGAAGTGGCCTATCGACTGACACTCCCATCGAACTTGTCTCACATGCATGATGTATTACACGTATCACTCTATAGAAAGTATATAACTAACCCATCACATGATCCCAGTTAAAAGGTGGTACCATTGGATAATGAGCTCTCCTATGATGAGAATCATGTGAATATATTAGATCCTATGTAAAAAGTTCTGCAAAATAAGATAATGACACTCATTAAAGTGTTGTAGAGATACCAAAAGTTTGAAGAAGAAGTAGGGAATCCAGAAGAAGTGATGAGGTGGAGTTATCCTATTCTATTTTAGTGTGGAAAAATGAAACATTGAGGGTCAGATTTCTTAAGGGGGAATGTTGAAACGACCCAATCTATTATGAATAAAATATCATTTCTTATAATTAATTAAGTGTCTTATGGATATAGAAAACAAATAATTTTTTTATATTAACCAATTGGGTTTAAATTACCATTATGTATTATTACCATTTATAATATAGTCATTGAATAGTGATCAAGCGACTGAAATAAATTTTAGGTTTCTAAAAACAATCCTTTTGACGAAGACAAGGGAGAGGATATAGTCATATAGTAGACTTGGGATATGTGAATCTCATTTATCAGAGCTTGGAAAGGAGGTAGAATCCCTGGCCTTCACTCTTGACCAATCCCAAACAAATATTTAACATATCAAGATTGAACAGAATCAACTGTAGGAGAAGTACATGTTAATAGAGATTACCACCCAAGCGATGTTATCAGAGTCACCTTACGATATTTTCTTCATCACATACATTACCCTTAGGTCTTATGTGGGTGTTATAAGGGGTTATGTAATAAGGAATAATTTACTTATTTTTTAATCCCATTTATAAATAAAAGTCTTCTTCCATCATTTCCTTTATGAGAATAGTTATTCTAAAATATAATGAATCAGTTAAATGGAATTTCTGGGTAAAACTGCAATTTCCATAAATATATAAATTATTATATTAAAATAATGTTTTTTTAATAATGTTTTTATAATAGTTTTATAAGAAAACCAATTTTAATTATAAATGATACTTATATTTATAATTTTTTGTTTTTACTCTATAAATGATTAAGTATTTAGTTTGATAAGAATTATATTTTTATATGATAAAACAGAAATTATATTTTTAATTAAAAAATTTATTTTGATGAATTAATTAATTTTTTAAATAATTAATATATTAATTACATATTATTATCAAATTAATTTTATTAATAATAAATTATTTTATAAATTTTATGAATTCAAATGTAATTTTTATTATATTTTAAAAACTGTTTTTTACAACTTTATTTTCAATAAATGTCTTTTTTTATTTTAATCTAAAAATTCACATAAATAGAAAATTAATTAGATAAAATAAATATTATTTTTGGAATTATGACATCGTGTTTATCCAATGGTAAATTTTGCATAATTTTCTGAGATATTTGAATTTTTGGGTAAAAAATAAATACCCAATAAATATATAATTTGTTTTATGGCATCGTAATGACCCAATTGAGATCTAATAAAATTATATAAAGGAGATATTCTCCCAATATATGTTTTACCTTTAAAATATTGTAATTTTATATTTTTTGGTTTTATTTTATAATGACTTAGTGGACCATTCGTGAGTTATAAAATATTTTATCATTTTAAAATTATTTCCTTGAAAGTGTGACTCACTTCCACAAAATCAAGAGTAATATTTTAAAATTTTCGGCTCTTGGACATATAAAACGTTCTATACCACTCCCCTTTTGTAGATACCTTTGGAAAAACCATGGTATTGTTTTTCATTTTTATTAGTTTAATGTGTGGTGTCAAAAACCTAAATAATAAAGAATTCCCTCTTGTGTCCTATATAAACCCACACATCCTCCCATTTCACTTCACTAAATCCATTTAAATCTTTAGAAAACGATCCCCCATACTCTCTAGAGTCCTCAAAAGGTCCCCCAAATCTCCAAAGAAGCCTTTCCCAAGCCTTTCGGATCACACATCCAATTAAGTGATCCTCTCCTTCCTCTCCTCATTTCAATTCAAGAATCACCTTTGAAATTATTCTTTTTAATTTCATTTGGATTTATTTTGATCATTTTATAATAAATTTCATACAGTCTAATTTATGTTATTTCAATTAGGGGTCATTTATCCTCCCCTATTTGGATCCTTATTTTTTATTTTACTATGCCGAAAATCTGTAAGGGATTTTAGTTTTCTCATTTCCATTTGAGCTACACTTTTACATTATTCTTCTTAGGTTCCATATTTATATGTTTGGTTATGATGTTACACGACCCCCATACTATCCATATGATTTATATATGATGATATATTCTATTAACTCTCATCAGGACCCCCTATGATCCTTTAATGACACATGTTATTATGCCGAATTTTCGTAAGGGATTCCTTCCATTATAATTTTTATCCAAGTTTATTTTTGTTGTAATACAATTTTAATTTAAATAAAAAATGGTGGGGTACGATTTATATCCTTTAACATAATTCCCTTTCTATTTTTTAATGATTATATACCACTTTATCTTTCATTAATTCCTTCCATGTACACCCGTTACCATGCCAAAATTCCGTAAGGGATTTCTCTCTACTTATTTCGATTCAAGTATTTCTCTAATATTATGCATCTAAATTTTATTTAATATGTTGGTATATTTTGTTCCATGATCCCATTACTATTTATTTCATGTATAAATGATTATAATCTCATTTATCTCCCTTTAACCCAACTTATGAATTTCATTAAGATGATGTTATTCTTCCCAAATTGCACTGTGATTTTCCATGACAAAATCATTGTGTAGTGAATTCCATACCCATTTATATATAAAGGGTATTCACTTTTATAAACATATAATTATTTAATGGAATGCACATGTATGTATTCCATATTCCATAATCATGGAATAACTTTTTATATAGAATGATTCCATGGTATATGATCCATGTGGCACACTTATGCATGAAATGAAATGGTTATAAAGGGTGTGCCCTGATAGTGATCCAATGCATTGGATAATTTTTAGTATCATCTTACACCATGTGCAATGAGGGTTTACTCTAACTAATCCAAGTGCAGTGATTTGTTTACTCAAGCTAATCTAAGTGAAATGAGGGTTTACTCATGTTAATTCATGTGAAATGAGGGTTTTGTCATGCTAATCCATGTGAAATGAGAAATGAGAAATGTCTCATTCTAATATCATGTTGTACATCATTTCTACATTACCATGATATGATAATCATGATATACTATGTTTTTATGTTCATGTTTCTCTTATTCTCCATTGATAATCCAATTTAATAACATGTGTTGTATTCTTCATGTTATGCCTTGTTCACTCCCTTACTAGGCTTTATAGTTGACCCATTTCTTATTCATGTCCTCGTGTTATCCCATGAAGTATTAAGTACAATGAAATGAGTTCTTCATGTCAAATGAATCTTAAATAATTATTTTTTATTCCATATTTTATGTTGTTATGTAATGTACCTAGTTTCCCAAGACACTAGACCTCTCGATCCTCGAAGTTGTCTTATGTACAAGTATACATAAGAAATCAGGTTTAATTTTTTAATAAATAGTAGGGTTGTCATAGGGGGAAATTTATAAAATTTAAGATAGTTCGTGTTGTTTTACATAGGGGATATTTATAACAATCTAATATTTTAATTTCAAATTACCTGCAAATAAATACTTTGTTAAATATCATTCTTCCTACATAAAACATTACCATAACAATCCATGATACATTTTTTTAAGATAAAATTATAATTTTTATAAATGACTATTCTTATATAGACATTATGTTGTTATGATACATCATTAATTTTAAATTAATCCTTATTTAGGCATTGAAATATCATAAAGGTTGTAATTAAATGACTTGAGTTATGTTAGCAGTGTTTGAAGTAAAAAAGTGAATCTGAGGTTGAGAACTTGTTTGAGGGGTAAGTTAATTACATATTTGGATATTCACAACATGATTGGTTTCTAAGAGGAAGCCGTGAATTTTAAACAAAATCTTGATTAGTTTTTCATGATTTAAAATTTCTATTCATGATGTGATCTTTCCAGTAATGATTTTCTGTTTAGGTGACTATATTTTTGGAATTTCACATATTTTCATTATTCACATCATCAATCTATAATTCATACTAGGAATGATGATTGATATAGAATATTTTGTGATTTGAAAATAATTTTTTTCCTCATTCACCTACATCCATATCTTCTAAAACTAGGTGCTCCTCTAGGATAATTGGGTTATCCTAATCCCATTGTAACATGAATTTATTTTATTATCAATTTATACATCTAGATAATTGGATTCTTATTCTCATTAGATAACTTTCATCGATGAAAGTGCCTCCCCATATGTATTTTCAATATAGTACAACCATATGGTCTAATTTTCCACTAACACCATAATCATAGAGTTCTCACATGATTGAATCGGGGTGGATCTAGGAATTTTACGTGTTAAACATTATATAGGTAGAGGTTCTTGACATCAATACTACATTCCTCTTTATTAAAGAAGTCATTTCGATCATTCTCCTTTGTGTTTAATTTTGTGGAATATTTGGATTTTTTATGCACTTAGTGTACAAACCCTTCATGATAGAAATATTTAATGTTCATATGGTGGTCTATGAGACCTTTCATTGTTTATGTATTGGGTGTTAATTTTTTCATTTATTACATATTTATTATTTCATAGCCTCTAGGATTACAAATTGTGATATATTATCCATTTTTATGTCATTCCATATGTTTAGTTTTGTTCATTAGATGTAGGAATATTTGTTTTATTGTTAAGGTTGACAGATGGATCTTTCGAACATTTTTGACTCCGTAGAGGGGGAGCATGGAGAGAAGACTAAATGGTTATAGATATTCATAGGACACGAAGAACCATAGAATGGAATTTATTGTCCCTAGGAACACAGTAATCTATTTGAATAGTGTCTATATATACTTTAAAGAACTACTAATAGGGAATTTACATTATTATTAGATAGATTCCATTGTATATGATTTTTTAATGTATATATCATCATTTTCAAGATGGCAATGGTTGGTTGTTGGTAAGACATTACCTTAAAGGAAGTCAAAATGTTTTCCCATAAATTTATAATGTGATTTGACCTTAATGGTGGATGAATTTACCTTGATTGATCCATGTCATGTGATTGAAAATATATGATATGAATCTGATATGGGAATGAATTAGGTGTGATCGAGGCTTATTGATGCTTGGATAGAAAAAAAATAACTTGGTACATGATTAGTTATATAATTATTTACTCATTTACATTTCCCACATTTTATTCACCTCTATGTATATGTGACATTAATTTAAATATGAAATGGTAGTGTCATGTATGGTTTATATGTTCCCTCTACATGAGCATCTTGTTCTATGTGTAGACTTCATTATTGAGGATATATAGAGGGGAGAAGGTTGTATTGAAGGTTGACATGGAGCATGGAGCTATGAGATGCGTATTCTATCATTATAGACTATAGATTGTTATCACATCTTTTATTTATTTATTTATTTTTATCTTCCAGTAGTGCATATAGATATTCCAGGTTAATGGTTTGTTTCATGATACATATTTGATATGAAATGACATATATTATTGAAATTATTCATGTTTTTTTCTATTGTGTCGTTTTATTGGATTATATTTATATTATTATCATCCAAGGATGTTTATGATTACTAAGTTTATAGTCTCCAAATTTTAGGTTACATCATTTTTACATGTTTTTTCCTCTTGTGTATGGGGAGATATGAATGTGTTCATATTCCACATTTTCTCGAACGACATGATTTAGAATGAGGTATAGAAAAATTGTATCAATGACATATCTTTTATTTTTTTTGAGGTTATGTTATAAAGGACATAGTCCATGTTAAACTTGGTTAGATGGGTACATGTGATTCAAGAAATCTCATGTGAAATAGAGCTCCAAGCTACTAGTGATGGGATCATTGTTACTTTTATGGGATTTAGTTGTGTTAATGCATCATTATTAGGCATGTAGGATAATATTACATATATATAAATATATGAGTGTTTTTTGATTCGTAATAGTTATTTAATTTATTATCATGTTTTTTTAATTTTTGAGTTACATATATGTGCATTATGCTATTTTAAAATTTATTTTGTTATTAGATTTTTGAATTTGAGAATATTTCCATGTCATTTCAATATACGATTATGACTAACATTTTGGGATAAAGGACTTATCATGAAACCTGGGTAGAACATGGTTTGTTACAAATTGTCCAATGGTATCTCGATGGATAGGTCTTCCTATTGAAATCCCAATTGTGTGACTTATAAATACTTATGTTATACTTGTAAAAAAATTATAAACATTATATAAGCCTATTTCATATTATATAAAAATTAGGCCTCCAAGGATCTATAATTATCCTACCCTAGAAGATGTTCTCATTCCACTGCAAGCTATGCGGGAATATGCATAGTGGTTCAGGTCATAAACCCACCCCATACCTAATTCTTATAAATGGTTCCTACTCATGTGGGATGTGTGTATTGGATGATTTATTTTTATTATTGATACTTGTATCTCTATTATCTTCTAGTATTCGATGTCAAATTTTATCCTTAGGATACATAGGACTAGATTAATATCAAAGATGGCATCATCAACATGGTGCAGAATGTTTTGAAGAGGAAAGTAAGGATGAAATAAATTATGATTTTGGGACTAGATAGGAAGGGGTTTGTAATTATGGGAAATAAATGTTGGTGTTATGGCCATACATGGGTGGAAATCTATGATATTTTCATCAATGAGGTATTTTAAAAAATGCTATTGTTGGATTGAGCTTAGGAGTTTATAGAGCTTTAGTAGGTTAAAATTTCTATTATTTCATACACATACCCCTATATAAAGTTGAAATGATTCACTCTATTTCATAAGAATGAGGGGTATAAGGAAACTACGTTTGATAATTACCTTCATCCAAAACTCAAACATCAGGTTAAGGGATTTTATATGAGGATTTATGATAATGTTCTTCGTATAAAAATTGATTTAGAAAATGCTCTTTATGTGGGAAAGCATGAAGGTTTTCTTTTATTAATTATATTATACTGATGATCCAAACATCCAATACAATATAAAGTACCTATTATTATAGTATGAAGAAAATGGATGAGGAGGTTCCACTAGGTGGTATATAGGTGGACTATAGTAGGAATTATTCTATATTATCATTTGGAAGAGGTTTGACAACTATTATAATGAATGTAAGGGGTATTTTAATACTACAAGTGTTAATTCATCTAATAAATACTACTAATTTTAAATGATGTTCCATATTCATTTATTTTTTTCTAAAAAACTAATGTCCATATCTAAGGATCACAAGTCACAATGTTGGTAGAGGATCCCATCGAAAGACCCAGACACCCCAGATATCAATGAGATTAGTGAGTCATTCTCTTGATATTGGTCAGATTTATCTTATGTAAGGGATTCCATCTACTATTATAGAGAATTATTTTATATTAATAGGTGTGGTATTTATTACCACCATTCTACCAAATTATTTTTATGATATATGTGCTTCTAATGTTTTATATCTTTTCAAGTTATATTTAAACTAGATCTTGTAGTTATGTTTTCTTTTGAGTTACTCTATATTGGCATGTTTTTTTGTAATAAAGTAGATCATCTCTAGTAAATTGTTGATTTTACAATAGTTATTTCCACTTATGGACTTCTATGTCCATTAATGATCATGTATATGACTAGGTTCAGTGTAATATTTTAAAAATAATATTTGACCTATTATTGATATCATATATATTATTACCATAAATATGTATCTTTCTCCATGAAAATTAGAGACAAGTCTGTTTTAAAAGTTCAAGGTGATATTAGAGAGAGTATGATGGGAGAAAACAAATACATGGATAGAGATATGAGGGAATAGGTGGTAGTTTTTAGACATTCAATATAATTGGTTGTACCCCCACTATCTTCCATCAATTGGTGGATCACTATCGAGTTATTTTCTAAACTAAAGTATCATGTCTTCATATGTTATTTGGAATTGATTATTATATTCAAATTGTTCCAATGATACCATTAGAATTGATTCCTCTATATAAAATGGAACTAATAAAGTAGGGAGAGTTAAATTTGATGTTTTATGATATGAAGGTGAGAACCTTTGTCAGACTACGCATGTCACCAGGGGGTTCCCTAGTTTTCTTTTTCATTAAGGAAGATATTATTATATGTATTTTTATCAAGAATCGGATTATAATTTAGGTAATAGTGAATAATTTGAAACATTTACCCATGACTGATGATACTTTTGATTAACTATGATTGGTTTTATTGATTTTTAAAAATGATCTTTGTTTAGGTTACCATCAACTACAGTTTAGAAAGGACTATATTCCCAAGATAATGATCAGGTGTAGATATGGACTGTATGAGTATATTTTCTAGAATTTTGTTTTTGATTTCTCCATCACTATTTGTGGATCTCATGAATATTATTTTCTTCTCATTCCATGTCATTTATGTAATTTTATCCATGGATGATATTATGATATATTCAAGGACTTCATATATACATTTTAGGAACCTTAAAAATGTTTTGAGCCACTTTATGTTCATCAACATTATGAAATTTTGTCAAAGATACACTTTTTCATTCATGAGTTATGGTTCCCTAGGTATGTAATTTCTGAGGAAATAAATTTAGGTGAATTAGATAATGTAGAGATTGTGATTTCCTAGGAAAATAATTTTAATGTGTTTGAGATTGAGTCTTTCCTTGGGATTTGGGGGAACTATTGATGGTTCATCTATGATTTCTCTTAATGAGAGGAACTAGTGGAAGAATAGGTCAAATGGGGGGATTGTAGTGATATTCTCGGTGTGAAGATGTATTTCTAGTGTTTAAGATTATATTTTTCATTTTCCATGTTTTAATCCTTCTAGAACATAGAATTTTGTACTTCGTGTGTTATAATTATTTAATATTGGGGTTGGGAGATATGTAGATACAAACTTATGAATTAGTCAACTATGGATTAAAACAAAAATAACCTCTTGTGAGGAACTTCTCAATTCATGATAGGGAGTTGGTTTCTGTTTTTTACACATTGTTTTGTTGGGGGAATTGTTACTTAAGAGCAATATTTTTCATCTATACAGACCATAAATTGTCCTGAAAAATATTCCCACAATTGTATCTAAATATAATTTAGATATTATGGTTGTATTATCTACTGAAATTACAGTTTAAGATGACCAAGCATCAGGAAATGCAAATATTATTACTGAAGATCTAATTTGGACAAATATAGAGATGTAGTATAATGGAGAGAGGACAACACTGGAGGAATTAGGTTTCATGAGTTTAATATCTAGGTTGACAGTGGATGCCTAAAAAAATCATGGAGTGATGAAATAGGAGAATTTAGTTATCTTTTATTCCTTTGTGGACAATGTTAATGTTTTCCAAGAGTCATACCTAGGGTGATTAGTGATTCATTAACATTTATTTGGAGTTGATTTCGTTCTATGATTGTACATAGATGATGATGTCTTGATATATATCCATGTCTTGGTAATTGTTTATACTTCCATGAGTAATTATTTGATGAGAGAATATCATGAATCAAAATGGGTAGTGCATATCCAATCAATGACTATGTACCACAATAAATAAAAACTTTTTTTGTGGCCATGTATGAATAGATTCACCACTAGTTTTGTTTCACAATTCCTAACCTTATTGAAGGAAAGGTTTGAGTTTTAGTACCCTAGTGGGATTGTTAATCCACATTCAATGATTATATGGAAGTTATTATATATGACTATAGAGATCAAGATGGGGTTACCAAGATTACTGAGGGCTCATTAGATTATTTGGGTGATAATCAAGTGATTGTTGATTGTAGCTCATTTCTTACTTATTTGAGAGACCCTTTCAATGGATGATATGTGAATGTTTTTTATATGGGATACTTTATTCATGAATGGATATTATTTTATAATTTTGTTAGATATATATTTTAATATTATATTATGTTTTTGGAAACGATTGTAGGAGGATTTGGGTACTCGGCTAAAACAGAGTACAATGTATCATCCACTGACTAATGAACTGTCAAATAGGATAATAAAAATTTTAGAGGATATGTTATAGTAATTTTTTGGACTTTGATGGATCATGGGGTTATCAGCTAGACATGGTTGAGTTTTCAAAAAACAAAAAAATTATAGGATATAATTTAGATGTAACCTTTCGAGTTACTATATAAATGGCCATGACACTCACCAATATGTTGGAATGAGGTATGTGAGACATAAATTGCAGGGATGAGTATGGTAAAGGAGACCTTCATGTGTGTGAATATTATACAAAATTATTTAGTCACAACATAGAGTAGGTATGGATGACATGTCAGCAAGAGGAGGTGGACTTTTGGATTCCATTGTGGGTGAATAAGTTTTCTTGATGGTGACACCAAATCTAGGGCACCAAATATTAATGAAGAAATACAATATACTTAGAGATTCAATGGACTATTCAAGATAAATAAGACAATAAAGATATAAGTGTACAAGTTTTATCTTTCTCCATGATACTGAGTTATACATTGTGGGATTCATCTCTTTTAGCTTCATAGGTACAAGTCTAATGCAACACATGTGATTGACTGTGAGTAAATTGACCTAGGGTTTGACACATCAATTCAGGAAGTCCATGTATAAATCATATAGTATGGTGAGAAGGATTTTTGGGTCGAATATGGTTAAATTTTCCATATCCCTTTTGAATCATTGAATGATTCAAGATTCTATTTTGGAGTGTGAGGATAATGATCATGCATAGTTGTCATGGTTTTTTATTTTTCATTTTGAAACACTTCCTGAGGATGATAAGATACAGGATGGTGAGAATTAAAACATCCTCTATTCTAATGTATATCTCAATTAAAACATTGATCAATAATTTAGGTTATAATTATATGAGTTGAGGCATGTTAGGGTTCATCGAAGTATGAATTGAATCTAACAATGGAAACTCGCTATAGGATATGGTTCACATAGTGAATGGATACTCATGATGTGAAGTGTATATGGGTAAAACTTACTAATTTCATTCTGGGGGTCAAAATTTGTTCATGATGTGAATTTTTGATTCTTTACATGAACATCTCTATTAAGATAATATGATAAAGGGGAAAGGGTTTTGGGATATCAACTATTTTGATATTTTATGTAGAGAATATATTATTTACACCTTGAATAGAATTTTCTTCTGTATAATGATTTATTTCAATGACCATTTCCTTCAAAATTCATATCCCTTTTTCTCTTTTGAACTTGTGGGATTATCTATACGATTTTCGGTGACCAATGTTTCCTTGGAAGGTGATTTTTTCTGTACTTGAAGAACTTTATTTTTGATAATTGGATTCTACTTTTGATTAGCCATTGTACTTTTATGTAAGTGTCTCTTCTCTAGGATGTTCAATATAGTTAACTCTTTCGGTGTTGTATTACTCTTATATAATGGTCCCATATTTCTCATATGATGTGATGGAGATAGATCAAGGGATTGAATCCATGAAACATTACTTATGAAGTGGTTCTTGACATTTGAACATTTTTTAAATAATGGTAAGAAGTCATTACCTTCATGGAAATTTTTATTTAATTTTTTAACTTGATGGTTGTGTAAAATTTCATAGCCTATGGAGTTACACAACTCAAAAATTAATTATTTTTCATTCCATATTTGTGATGGGATCTCATCACTAATAGTCAATTGTTATAGGATCCCATCACAAGTATACCGTATTTTAAAAGGTATTGAAAAGTATTTTAATTTTGCAATAGGTGGTTACAAAAAACATTCTTGTTGGGTAATTACTACTTAAAATAGTGTATTTTGCCGATTATATTTTCAAAAAAAATTGTGATGGATTAGGTATTTATTTATAATAATTACTTCTAAATGAATACATATTCCATCAAAAAAAAATAATTTATGATGGATAAAATATCTCGTCACAAATAAATGTCAAAAAATTGTAATTAAATTTCAAAAACCAAATATTTAAAATTGTAGACAACTTAATTAAAAAAATATTACACATAATATTTTTATTTAATTTTTAAAATAGTAATTTAATCATAAGAAATGCATCAATCACTAAGGACGTGGGTGGTCATCTAGAAGAAGTGGTTGAGGGAACTCTGTCTGTATAACCTATGCAAGTTTTCATTTGTACTCTATTATATGCTCCCACTACTAATACATTCATCGATGCTTCTCATACTGAAACTTCTGATAGTGTTGAAAAATATCATCTCTCTACCTATAAATGGTCTCAGTAACCTCATTCTATAAATGAATCTTCTTATCATAATTTATATAAGATGATGAGAACTGTCTTGGATCCCCCACATGATGTATGATAACAACACAATTGTACCATAATAATTTCTAAGTTTCAATCGAGAACTAATACCAACCAATCAACCATTCCCAATGTATTACTGAGTCTTTTGAAACCATTCGGCATCTTCAAATCCTAGCACACTCATGGACACACATATCGTCTTAACCTAACATGATTCATGTGTGTGAGAATTTGGGGACTCATTTGACACCATAATGTGAAATTTGAAATTTATAAAGATAAAATAATATTTTCACTTAATTTTTAAACTCAAAAAGTTTTACTAACCACAATTTTACATTTTTGACCACCTTTAATCTATTCAGTGGTAGGCTTTTTGTATATCCTCTTGTAAACATTGATAACAATAACATAACTAATCTCAACTGCCTATATCAAGTTAAAATAAATATTTTTCATATAATGTATATAGAAATTATTAAATAATAGTTCTTCCAATATTGGATTAATGAGTATTGAATGTGAGACCACCAGTTCTATGTATGGCCTCTATCCCGGAACGATTTCTCCATTCTATTGATGATATCCTTAGAAAACTATCTCACAACTAGTATGAGTAAAATCAATCCAAAACCAGATATTGTATTTAATCAGTTCGATGGGTGTAGTAAGACTAATAAAAAGGCTTTGCCTCAATATTTTATTGTGGATCTCTTACTCAAATTATTCATAAAATGATGTCAATATTCAAATGTAAAAATATATTAGGCCTCCTAGAAAGAGTCTCTCATACTATCTTAGAATTGATTCCATAAACCCTATATAATATTATTTACATAGAATAAATAAAAAAATAAATTTCAGAATAATAATTATTTATTTATATACCATCAAGTTATAAAAAATGTAATGTGGAACATCAATAGTAATCTGATACCAAGTAACACATTGTCTATAAAAATAATTTCATTGAATAACGGTCCCCTGACTATATTTGAAAAACTAAGTGCAATGGTTAAAATAATAAAACATTTAGAAAATAAATAAATTAAAAAAATAATTATAATTAATCAAAATTAATTAAATACATTACAAGACATAAAAGGCATGAATTGACCAAAATAAATATGTATACATTTCTTAGGAATATGGTCAACAATCATATATCACACAAGACCATCACCCCTTTGAATTAATGATGAACTAATTGGAACCTGATTGTTAGATGATGAAGTATTATTCTCATCATCATAAAAAACCCTCCATGATGTAATAAAACTTTTCACATAAATCATTTCCAACCATCTAAAACATGAAACAAATATTTTCATTAGTAATACGAAATTAATATTACATATTTATATTAATTATAACTATAACCAACATGTAATTTCATAATTATTCTTTGTCATTATCATCTTCATATATTACTGTGTTAATATAATCATCTTCCACCATAGTATAATCAATTTCCATATGATCTCATACTTCATTATCTCTTATTATTTCAAATTCACTCATTACATCATCATCACAACCAGCCCATAACCATCTGGTGTCATCATCAATAACCATGTCTCTTTGTTGGAAAGATGTATTTAGAATTCTATCATGATTATTTTAAATCTTTTTCACATAGTTTGGAGTAGTTTAAATTTACATAAAATTATTTTCATGAGAAATCATTTTTTCAATTCTTCACTAGTCAATTAACACTCTTAATAATATAAAATAATATACATAACAAAATTTATGTGCATGAAGAAAAAACACAAATGGTTTAATTAATGAAAGTTGAATTTTATATTTAAAATCAATGATTAAATTGTGTAGATAAAAATGCAAGTGTCTATTGGTATCAAAGTTAAGGAATTTAAACATCATTATATATTTTTTTCATAGATAAATAGGTCAATTATTTAATACGTAATTCCAAAAAAGTAAATTCCTTTTCTATGATGAGTTCCTCTGAAGAAAAATCACCACTATTGATTTCCTTTTTAATTCTCAATATTCACATGTTTGAAATAGAAAACCGTTCACCATATATGATTTACTAGATTTGACCATTTTTTATGGTGGGATACTTAATATAGACAATAAATTATCAATTTTATCATCATTTGGGTAAAACTAAAAAATAAAAAATAATTATAAAATTAAAAAATAATAAATTTATTCCTTATGATAAACCACAAACAATTTAATTCACTAGTTTTGGATACAAATAAGAAATAATATTTTCTTGAAATTATTCTCGAGGAGCTGGTTTAATTTTTAGTGATTATTTATTTATATAATAATCATTTAATCTACATATAAAAAATATTAATTTAATTAATAAATAATGAAGAAAAGAAAGTAGTACTCACTATAGTAATTGTTTCATTTTTGACATCTGAACATAATATATATATAAGCCCAATTATGTTCATCATCTAAAACCAATTTTTTATGAAAACCACAAAATCAATGTTCAGGGTTATTAATATGGATAATTGATTGTTCTTTACTTCATCAATAGTTACCTCATTAAGGCCCATTCAGTTATGTTTTGAAAGAAATTCAAGTTATAAATAATGGGAATATTAAAAAATTCCTCCATCAAATAATATTATTCTATTGATCCTTCAACTATGCATTGTTATATGTTTTTGTCACAAATTTATGAATGCCTATGTCATATGGGTACGTCTATTTAAACAATATCATGCCTCTAGTTTTTTATTCTTGGGGAAAATATATTATCAACTATTCTATTTAATTAAAGAGATCCTATAAAATGTTTTCTATAGTTTACATATTATTTAACCAACATCTTATTACAGTATTCTAATTGCATCACTTTCTTCTATTACCATAAAATTTTTTCAAAGAATAATATATTTATATTAGTTGATCACAAATAAAATAATTCAGTAAAACTCTAAATTTAATTGGTTGAAGTATTTTGATTATAAAATGATAATAATGAATTTTTAATCCAGTAATATGACCATTTCTGATTAATTTTGAAAATTTGGAAGCATAACCATCTTTGTAGACTTAAATATCAAATTCAATGACAAAATAATAATTTATTTTATTTAGAAACTATATCTTCCAGTTTTGGATTCTTCATTATCTATGATCTTTAATTTTCAAAAAACTCATGTCCTAATAACCAGTAAATTTGGAAAAGATAAATGAATTCCTTTACATTATCATTAGTATTATTTGTGTGTCAAAACTATATAAAATATATTATAAAAAATTGTATTCATAGTATGCATTTCATCCAACATGTGATGGACCAAAAAATCAGGCCAATATAGAAACTCCCAAAAACTAATCTATTTATCCATTTTTTATCTTTCCAAAAAAACCTATTTTTTGGATGTATATAATTTGTATAAAGTTAAAGGGATGTAATGAAGGGTAAATATATTTAAATAAATATTGGATATCATTGTTGGAGGATCGTCAATTTCATTTTTACATTTTTTAAAGATTTCGGTTTTGTTTGAATGGATAATCAGTTAGAAAAAATCATTTTTGACAGTCAAGAAATAAAATTTTATACAATTGATGAACCTAAAAACATTATTATCAGTCATATTGTGTGGAATTATATTGTACCATGTGTACTCCATGCAGATAACATAGCATATTATTGGATGTTTCTCATTGTACACAGTAATTCATCTTTCACTAGGAAGTTTGGTTTCTCTATAATATCATATGTACTATCACCATTTCACCACAATAAATTGAACTCGTTAATCAATGTAATCAATTGAAAATCAGTATTATTTTTTGTATTTCATGTACATAATAATATCAAAATGATATATGGTACATTCATCACAACTAAGGATGTATGTTGTCTAGAGTTATAAATATGGAAAAAATAATATTGACTACTATAAGAACATATTGGATAAAAAAACCTTTGTTAAAAGTACCAATATCATGATATAGTCTTATAAATAAAATAGCATATGAACTTAGTCAAAATGATTCCATAAATCACTATCAGAAGGATGATTTAATCTTTTACCTATTGAAATGTTGGATTTGTTCGATGGAATCAACAACGCTGTGTTTTTTTTCATAAATAGACACTATAATATAGTTGTAAGTAGGAAATACCTCAATTATTCATTGGAATATAATATGGAATTCCCTTGTTGATCCTATTTGTACCTTCATTGTCCACATGTAGTAAAACTAAAAAAAAACTCATCTTCCCCATCGTATAGGATGGAATGATTTTATCATAAATAAATCTTATGATATCCAATACCAAAATAATAAACTTGAAACATTGAGTCATATAAATAATAAGGAAACACATTTAATTATAGTAACCATGATTTTAAAAAATCAGTATATATAATAGAAATGTCACTTTGGATTTTGATTATCTAATATAATAGTAATAAATTTTAAAAACACTTCATATTTTCTTATCTTGCAACTGGGATATAAGGAATCCATAACATACTTCATCAACACATATAATTGAGATATCTCTAACTCAAGAATACAATCATCCTTTGGAGTATATGTTTGTTGATAATATGTCCAACAACCTCATGTAAAAATGACCAAAATCTTGATAGATCCCAAACCATATAATTAGTTTCTTCCTTATAACTATGTCCACCAAGTTGTCATTAAAAAACATAATCTTTTTGAAAAACAATTATATCTTATGTTTCAAGTCTCTTCATATTTCAGTTCTTATATTGAAAAGTTATTTTCCTGTCTATATCATTTTTTGGTTTTCATGATTAAAATGATATGAAAACTTTAACATCATCAATATATGTATGAATTATACTAGAACCGTTTGGGTACCTATGATTATTTATCCAATAAAAATATTTTAATATATACAATTTTCTACTTCTGTGATCTATTTTTTTCTAAAAAAAACTAAAAATATTTCGTATGATTAATCTGATAGGATTAAACGGAAAAAAGATAAATATTTTTGTAAATATCACCAAAATATGATAATTCGTGGTATATTGAACCAAATATTAGAAATTTTTACAATGTAAATATACTAATATTGAATATAAATGATGAATTATAATTTTTCATGGTAATATCCAATTTATTATAATAATCGACTAATTTTTTCCAATTATCTATAATTAACACTGATTAAAGGATAAGAAGAGGGAATTAGAGAGAGGTGCAGATAAAGACAATGATGGAGGGAATTAATTCATTTTCCTTTTGTGTTAGATGGATTAGATGAGTAAAATTCATGGGTATTCCTGTGAGTGATGGAAGAAATTGTAAATTGGAGAAATAACAACGACATTGTTAGTGGTGTTTTCAATTTTTTATTCATTATCCCATTTTATGAAATTTTTTATGGATAATGATATTTTAAACGAACGATTATCGATAAAAAAATTTCTTATGATGAGAGATTTAACCAAAAAAGGTATAATACCCACTATGCATGTAATTTTTATCTCTCACATCTTACCCAACATCCTTTACTTGAAGGTTTACCCATGACTAACTCCCCTCCAAATGGTATAAACATAGAGGAATTGTAATTGTTTCACTCTTTCATCACCTACATCCCCTCTAAAATCTTCTTCACTCATGGCTCTTGGTCCATTAAATACTAGTAATTATTTTCAATAATGTTTACTTATTATGAATCATTACTATTTATTTATAATTGTGGATAGTTGTTACTAATTATTACTATTTATGGATATTTATTACTAATTACTACTAATTATAAGAAATTTTTATTAATTAATATTAATTATTCATATTTATTAAAAATTATTAATATTTCATAATAATTATTACTAATTACGGTTAATTTTTACTAATTATGACTAATATCTATAACGTTTTTTCAATTATTTCTATTTTCTACAAATTAACGCTATTTTTTACTAAATATAACTAATTAAAACATGGTTTTAGTAGTTTCCAAAAAAAAATTATTATGATTTAAGACTACTAATTGCTACTAATTACATCGATTTTTTAAATGAAAATTATTTTTTACAAATTACTTCTAATTTTTAGTAAATACTACTACTTACTATAAATGTTTACTAATTACTGTAAATTTTTACTAATTACCTCTAATGGTTAGTAATTTTACTAATTATAGGTCATTATATCTAATGTTTTCTAATTACATCAAATTTTTACTAATTACAACTATTTATTTCTAATGAAATCTTTTAATATGTAATTACTATAAATTATTATAAAATTGTTCAAATTAGTTTTATTTAGTAACAATTATTGTTAACTATTTGTAATCATCATTAACATTTACTAATTATCATTAATTATTAAAAACTATGCATTGTTATTTAATAATTATTAAAATTGTTAGCTATTATATAATAATTACTTATGAATATTATATTATTAAAATATTTTTTGGAAAATTTAAAATAATTAATTCGTATAATTTATAATATAAAATAAATTAAATATAATAATGTATACATTAGAAATTATGTTTTAATAGAATTGAACCACTAATTTTATTCTTAGAGTGCAAGATCCCCTAAAAAATAAAAGAATTTAAACAGAAAAAAACCACATATTGGAAGGAGGAAAATCATATAAGGGTTCTAGAAAAAAATTGGGAATGTTTTTAGGTGTTATATTAGTTGCAATAGAACTATTTCCAATGAAATTTCATCATAAAAAATTTTAATTTTTCAACCATACCCATGGAAAATAGTTACCACCATCAATAATTATACATGAGATAAGAAACTATTTTTTATGAGTCCGATCACAAATACTGGCGGTGATAGAAAAACATTTGTGATGTTACTATTTTGAAGGGTTTCGTCATAATTTTTATTTCATCATCATATTATTTGTGATGTGAAATATTTTCCCATCACAAAAACTCTTCTCTCTAGATAGTGAATATTCAAAACAATGTTTTTACATTAGGAAATTCATTCCCGCAACACATAATTTAAAATAAGAAGTTATATGTAATGGGGAACAGTTCCTTGTCACAGAATATTCTAGGAGAAGAACTATTTGCGAAGTGAGCCCATCTGGTTTACAATAACCCATCGAAAAATATGGTTTATTTATAGTGTTACTCATAGAGATATATTCTTACTTACTATGTTACGCCTTAGATGTTGTTCTGTATGGATAGTGTAATCTCTGTTTTAGTGTTTGGGATGATAGGTTTCTCGATTGACTTAATCATCTCCTTAGAAATGAAGTGTGATTGACATGACTATATTGGTAATGGTTTGGTATATGATGGTTAGTGACTTAGCTTTTAATATTTATCCCATGGGAATTTTTTACTCAATTGGAAGAGAATCCATATATGATGGTATGATCTAATGATAGTTAACAACCTTTCATATGAGATAGATTCTATTGTCAGGGCATGCAATGATTGTGCACTATTGAAGGTGTGTAGGTAATAATGAGTCATGGATAAGAATTTCACTTAATGGTTGGTGTAGATATATTCCTTAAAGAAAAGAAAATATTTTTCTTTATAGGTGCATAATGTTACATAGCATGATAAACCCCATTTGATTAACAATATATAATATACATTTTGTAGGGCGACGAAGCAGGTACAGCCGAGGCTCATAGAAGTTTAATTGAGGAATGGTCGTTTGATACATGATTGGTTATATGATTTTATTATTATTTAAATTTACAAAATATTATTCACCTAAATATAAATGGGATCTTATATTATGGATGCATTGGTGGTGTCTTACTGGGTTTATACTCAGTCCCTACAGGGGTATCATGGTGCACGTACAAGCATCATGATTAGGGATCAATAGAATGGAAAGGGTCATATAATAGGTTTTTCAAGAACATAGAGATGGAATAAGGAAATTGATACTGGACTGAAATACATTGTTTCCGACAACATTTATTTATTTTTTATTTATCTTTTCCAGATGTACTTATTCAGCTGACCCATTGGAGGCTAGTTTGATTATACTTGTGTGACATGAACTGACATATATTATAGAATTTATCCATGTTGTCTTGTGTTCTTTTGTTTAGATTGATTATATTTATGTTATTACTTATAGTTATGGGCATTATTAATTATTTTATAGTCTCCCCATCTTACATTATACCTCCACTAATAGCTGACATGCTCTTGCATAAGCTTGGCATGCGTGAGGTCCTGAGGCACTTCGTCTTTAACATAGTGATCATGGTTGGTGTATTAAATGAAAGGTATAAATTGAAGTAACTCAATTATTTAATATATTTATAAAAACATTAATTTACATTAATAATAAAAATTCATTGATTAAATTTTGTTATAATATCTAAATAATTAAGAAAATCCAAAAATTCACAATAATATATTTTAACAAAAATATCTATTTTTTGAACAATAAATCATTATATAAAATTTAAATTTACTAATATTTAAAAAAATTATTATATAATAATTTTATTATCTGGAATAAAAAAGTTAAAATTATTTAATAAATTAAACCCCATACTTATATATAAGAATATGTTAATATGGTTAATAGTAAATTACCATGGTAATCATCAAACGGTTACCTTCAATGAATCATTTTTAATGTTATACAACTTTATCTGACCATATTAATATAACTTCAATATTATACTTTTTTTACATATGTTTTATTATATTGATGGTACAATAATTATACATTCCCCACTCATACATTAAAATAAAAATACTTCTTCCATTCATATTTGTAGACTTGTTCGTCCATGAATGACAGCTTTAATTTTTCAAAACCAAATTTCATGGATTGTTATAAAAATAAAATTATTGTATTGATATTATATTTATGAAATGATAAATATTTTTTCAAGCTAAATGATTCATCTTATAAGGATTACCTTCAATCAGAAAATGAAATTTCCCCATGTTTTATCTGAGATCTTCTGCCTCTATGGACAATGTGGTGCGTTTTTCGCCATTGTTTTCATGGATTGTAGAATAAATAATTATATAGTTAATTAGTATAATTATTATATTATGTGTTATTTCATATTATTTATGTATGATGAAACAATGAATAATCATTATAAATTTGTTTATTTATATCAGTAAATTACCGGAGAGAAGAAAGTCAACAAATTAATCTTCTTAAAACAAAACTATACTCCCATTGAATGATATTGGATCATTAGAAATAATTTGGGAACATATATTTTATTACCTTCAAAAATATTAGAATGAATAACTATTTATAAACTAAGGATATACTATATATCCATTAAAATATTATAATGAACCAATCAAGGTTACTAACACATCATTGTGAAAATTAACAATAACTAGATAAAAAATAAAAAATGATTTATTATAATTGTACAAAATTAAAGCTAATATATACGAATAAGTTTTTAAAAATAGTTATTGAAATAATTATGTTTATTATGTAGAATTTTAAAGTACCTTTATTAATGTCATGATTTTGGGTGTGAGTTCCCATGTCAAATTTCTGTCATTGAGACAAATTATATATTCATCACTTATATTATTTTGATTTGTATATATACATTACATTTATCAGGTTATATCTTGATACCATTTTTATTAATCCTATTTTAAATCCCATTTCACGTTCTCTATTTCAATATCATTCAATTTTAATGTTATAATAGTCATATGAGTTTATATAACCATTATGAAAATTCTTCATTATAATGTTTCCTTTTCAAAAATGAAAATTGTTTTTTAAATTATTTTAATCATTAATAATTTTTTATAGAAATTAAAATATTCCATTATTTTCCAACATTGAATTTTTAATTTGTAAAAGTAATTCTTGATATTAAAAAATATTTTATAATTATTAATTTTTAAGAATGACTCTTCAATGTTTTTATATATTCTCAATGAATTTTTTTCAATGATTATTTCATTTATAAAATTCATTTTAAGAAAACCCTATTTTTTTAGAAGGATGTTTTTTAAAAATATTATCAATCAGAAGAAATTTTTTTAGAGAATAATTGTATATGTTTTTTTTGGATTTAAAAATGGATATTTATTCTTGTTTTTTAACGTAATTTATTCTATAAACATAAAAATGAGTTTTTCAGCGTGTAAGTATCCATTGAATGTTCTCATGATTCACTGGGTTCATTATCTAATAATTCCATAAATCTTTATTATATATATTTTTATGATAATGTTAATCTATTTATTAAATTTGTTATTTATTTTCACCCAATTTGTTTATTATTTCTTGTCAAATATCTACTGATAACTATATAAAGATGATTATTCATTGAATTTTTATTCATTTCTTTAATGTGGTGAATTACATAGAATTTCATAAGTGATGGGTAGGACTCTTGAGTATATAACCCCTTGAAGCTTCAAAAGGATTCATGAAATTTGAAATTTTGGATATTTTTGGAAAGCTTGCATATTTACTAAGAAATTTATGATAGAAGTTTTGACATTATATGTGAGGATATTATAGTATTATAATGATGTATTTTCATGATAACTTTATGGTAATATCATGATATATTGGATAAATTATTAGGAAGTCTCATATAATGAATCTCACCACTAATAATTTAATTTTTTTTAGCATGGAGTTATTTATATTATTTTTTATTCAATAAATATATTTCAAGATCATGTGATCATTTATATGGAATTATTTTATTCATATACCTAATATATTTGTTTATTTGATGTTTTTGATTCGATATATATAGATATATGTTCCCACTACCTAAGCATTTTAGCTCACATTTCTTTTGTTTCCATTTATCTAGGATTATGATGAAGAAAATATTGTATGAAATTCCTATGTGGGTGTCATGTGCTAAACATTATCAGAAGATATTGATGAATTATATTAAAATAATAAATTATAGTTATAATTGGAAAAAATTGCATATAATTTGAAATATATGAGTTTTTTTAGTTAATTTTATTTCATAATTATCTAAAACTATAAACACAAAATTTCTTGGATATGTATTTAAATCATTTTTTATGGTATTATAATTATGGATTGTAATGTTTCGTCATTTTAGATTATTTTAAATTAAACTTATAATATAATAGGTTTATTTACACTGGATTCCAGTAGAGTGGGTCTGAGGAATCATAATATTTTCACAATAAATATAGGTTTATAGTATCAATATTATTGTTTCTAAATGTTGTATGACAATGGAGAAAAAAGTTAACAATTATATCATTAAGGGGGTTTTCATTTTAATATCCATTATTTTTTATCAAATTTATAGTCTGTTTTTATATTCTAAAAGGTGTAGATTTTTGAGTCATTGAACCAATATCATTATTTCTTTTGGAAATCACAACTAACATTATTTGAATTTTATTAATCTAGATCGTTGTTATAGATTTTGTGACTTTGAATAAATAATTTCACATTTATATAATTCTATAGGAATAATTTTTTTAGATGACTCCATTAACTGGTTGATCAATGTATCACCAAAAAATACCAGAGAACATAAAAAGTGGTGATAAATATTTGTAGCATAAAGAATCAGGATAGATGAAATTTACCAGACATAAGATCAATATAGTGGTTACAATAACTTCATTGGTTAATAATGTGAAATTATTAATTCACTAGTAGATGTAAATGTTTTTGGAAATTATGTTGTAACTAGTTACAAACAATTATGAAATATGATGGTTTATGTTTTTAACAACCTAACTTATAAATTTAATCTTAGTTTTGTTGAGAAGAATGATTTTTTGAATGCAATTTCAGTAATTGGAATTATTTTAGTCATATTGATGTTATGAAGTTTCTGGTTACTGAGATCAATTTTGATCAATGTATATTTTTCATTTTGAGTTTTTATGTTAATAACTACTATTACGTGGTTTTTTTTAAATATTTTAGAAATTCCTATTATAATTTATTCTTTCTAAAATCTATAAGATCAATTTTTTTGGGGATACAAATTACATTTTTGGGCATGAACATTATACACTCAAATAGGTTATGTAAATGAACCTCATGGATATGAAGCCATAGAACCTTCTAAAAAATTTAAAATTCTAGATTCCATTTGATAGTGTAAAAATTGTGAATTCCGAATTTCATATCTATAGACTACCTTACATATAAGGTTACATCATGTGGTTTTATAATATCATTTTAAGAAGTAGTTGATTCTTTAAATCATATTTCATGATCTTTTTTGATCTTTTGTTGTTTTAATTTTGGAATTACTGATGCATTTATTTTTGAGGTACAATAGTTTTATATTTTCATTTGGTCACTATTTGGATTTGAAATGTGATATTTTATTTAAATTCTAATAATCATGTTTTTTTCTCTTATTGTATATCATATAGTTTATATTTGTATATTGTGTGTTATTTTTACTCAAATATTTAATTTTATTTATATCCTCATGGTGGAATGAAAATTATACATTTGATTTTAAACTATAATTTTCCCCATATTCATTCATTACTACCATACATTCTTTAGAAAACACATATGAACAATGTCTGCATAATTTATATAGTTCATAATAGATTTTGATTACATACTTTTGTTACAATAAGGTATGGTTAATTATTTTTGTTTACTCTAAAATGATAAAATATCATACCCTGAGAAGTCATTATTTGTCTAAAATAATGTGGCACTAATTTAAAATATTTTTCAGTGATCTATTCAAAAGACATGACACAATATACCAAATATTCTCATAACTCATCATTCAATCATTTTATACAAAAATAAATTCTATCACCAGTTCCTCTTATTCTACAAATAATAATGAAAAATAAAAAAATTGTTTCATAATACATAACTATAGTGGAAAGATGTATAGAACTAACACCACAACCTATATAATAAGTCTCACACCAACCACATACCTGAGTGGGTTAAAACCATCTTCTACCAAACCAAATAATGCATTATGACAATCCTGGGAAAATTATGTGTACTGTTGGTCAAACTCCATTCATTATAAATAATATTCTCATGGAGATAAGTTATCATGTTCATTATTTCACATTGAATTCCACATCACCAATATATAATTTTTAAATATCATAAGGAATCAATTATATCCATGGCTTCAGAGGGAAGTAATTCGACTTCTTAGTCATGATTTCTTACCCACAATTTAAGGACCGTTTGGGAGAGTCTAATGACATTGATTTCTCTTTGCTATTATAGATTGTTATTTTTTTATTACATTTTGGTTCATTTGGAGTAGATTTGATTTAATTTTCGAATAATTATAATACCTCACATTATTACAAAAATAAAAAATTCATTATTTGATAATTATAATTTCTCATAGATTTTGTCAATCTTTCTCATTTAAATATCATAGTTATTATTAAAATATTTAATGATTTTAATATTTAAATTATAGTTTTATTATTTGAAGATTTATTATTTTGTAAAATGATATTATCCTTATTGATATGACCTAAAACTTAGATCATAGTTGAACCTTCTTAGTGGGGATGTTAACATTCAGAGGTGTGAATATAACATTCCTAGTTATTTTTTTATCATATGGGTAATATTAACCTTCTATGTAGTTTACCTTTCATTTAATATACACTTTCTATGTTTTTAACGTTCCATGTTATGTTGTACTTTATAAAATTTCTACTTATCATTTATGTTTTTTATATACATCTTTTTTCTCCATGTTTCCAAGGAATTGTGATTATTTATTTATAGTTCATAAATTGATATTTGAGATATGATTTTTGGAATCTTGTTCAATGATACAACTGATGTATAATTTGATGGAAACCATGTCTCTTTATTATTTATCATGAAGATGGAAACACTCAGGGGATTACTGTTAGATATTTCTATATAAATACATGTTAAAAGAGATATATGTGAAATAAATGAATGAATTTGAATAAAATTATTACTAAAAAATACTATAAAACTATGTAAATTATATTAATCATATAATCACTAAAAATAGAATTAATGATTTTTATTCATTATAAAACTGATCAAGATACTGAATTTGTTATTCATTTGGGTTCTAGTTTTGAGTTAGATTGTTGTGTCATTTTCAGTTTTCTTTCTCTTTGACAGTTAATTATTTTTTCCTAAAATATAAGGCCTATTTTTTTATGCCTCTACAAATTTAATGCACAGATTAGATTTTGAATACTATGTAAATTTTAGGTCATGACCCCTTCCTCTCAAAGGTACCCCTCATATGCTTAAAATGATGTAAAATAGATAATGAAACACTAATATTAAATCAAATAGGACACCGCTTAAAGACTAGAATATATAGTATATAAACACACCAATGGGTGGAATTAATGTTATAAATACTTGATACGTAAAAGATAAGATGAGAAAACAAAAACAAAACATTATCTAGTAACATATATAGAATAAATCCATATACATTTTTTTATTTCATACGTATATGGTTTCAAAGGAAATGTAGAAGATAGTAATCCTTGATAGTGATTGAGAAGCTCAAATAACTACTAAAAAACTCCTCAAAATAGTAATGTCTCACATGATCCCCAACTATCTTCTTCTGACAAGAAAAATTGTTTATATATACATACACTTAACATAACATTTATACTTTGTAGGATCCTCTTAGAAACCTCCAGTGTAAAAAGTGAATTAAGTATTCTAATTCTTATGCGGTATTTAAATAAAGCTACCACATCACTTAAAGAGATATACTATTCTTTTCCCATACAAACCATAGGTCACCCACCAAATGAATAAAATAAGCATTAAAAAACTATTTCTAATATATAAATATATATATCTCTGTGTGTGTGTTTTTTTACATTAATCGGTATCCCACAACCACTTCCCCATAAATTATAATCAATCATTCCCCAAAGTCAAACATCTTGTTACATCATCTTTTCCATTGATAATCATTCTCAGTGAATCCTGATTAACCATATAATACCATGAACCCCATGTAGTACATCATAACATCCTCATCCTCCATATAATAACCTAATTTATTTCAAAATCCATGATAGACTATGTATTATTTATTATACCTCAATCAATCCAAAACATTAAATAACACACATAAAATAATCATGTGGATCTTGATACAAAAAAAATCATACAAAATTACAAAAATCCATCATAACCCACAACACAAAAGTATGGGAAATCAAATTAATTGAAACTCATATGTGAAACTATATCCAAAGATAATGTTGTTAAGTGGATGTAGTTATCTATTCATTTATTATATAAGAAGGATATTGGGGAAAACACCCCCCCCAGAACATGTGGTATTTATTTTACCTCCTTACATGGTTGAAGAGTGTAGGGAATAAAAAATATGTAATAGATATAGCTCACAACCACACTAAGTGAAGTTATCCTTCTCTAGGATCATTTTCTTCCATCGTCACACAATATACCCATATTCCACTAATATGGTGAAGATATTAAATAATTTAAAACGAATCAATATTAATTAATCTTTTAGACATTATGAAATATTATTATGTCTTTATTTCCAAGAATAAAAATTTAATATTATAAGCCATGTGATTATGATACTATTAAGTATTTTCTTGTAATCTCACGTAAGCCATCATAAAAAGTAAAAACCAATAACTAAACGCATTATTAGAATATTTCATTATCATTTAGCAAACATCTGGGTACTCTATACATAGCCTAAGATACTATTTAAAATATACATTCATAGTGAAAAAATAAAAACAAATCTCATTGTTGGAGAATTATCATATAAAAAACATATTTCCCTCAACTGTCTAGTAATAAAAAAGATATAAATAATAATTAATGAATATATCATACTCTAAACTCAACATGAATAATTTATTTTCCCACAAAAATGGATATAAAATAATTTCTAGCATCTATTTCGAACATCATTATCATAACTAGCATCTTCGTCCACCATCATCAACATAACTAAAATCATGTGACACCATTTTCATCATAACCCGCTACCCCATGCCACCATAATAATCAACACTAGAACCCCATTACACCATCATAAAATAAATAACCTTTTTAATTCCATATTGAGTTAACCATTTTATTTGAATAGTTTTATGAGTTTAGAAACCTATATCATTTTCTAGAAGTTTCAATATTAAAGTAACATTTTGCAGGAATTAGTACAATGTTTAATCAATTCCTAGAAGAGTTGTAACTATTTTTCTCATTTATCACCAATTTAATTATTTAAATCAACAGAATGTATTCTCTATATCCGTTTAATTTAATTATCCATGTTGAAAAACACTAAATACTGCCTGGTATATTTCACACTATATAGTAAATATCAAAAAATACAAATAAAAACCATCAAACACAAATTTCAAATAAAAAACATAATCCCTACATCAAGAAATATTAATTTATCTTTACATACAATAATTTCATTTATAAATTATCTAATATCAAAAATTATAAAATAATTCTCATAAGTATTATTTAAGCATCCTAACACCATGACATGATATCATTTTATTTTATTAAATAATAATTAGATGATGATTAAAAATTATCTATTTCTTTCTCTTGGATAATTAATATAATTATTATCATTATTCTGCATCATTTGATATTTTTTATCAAATAAAATCTCCCAACATGTGATAATTGTTTTCATTTCCCCTGGATAATTTCAATTTTTTGAAATATGAACAACAGTATTAATATCTTATTTCAAAATTAAATTATCTTAAACCATAAGATTATAAACATTTTATATATATTGTAGTATTTTTTTCTATTTCAATTATCAAAAATAAATATATCATATTAACAATATGTTACAACTTGTGATATCATTTCCTAAATTTTTATACTGACTTCATTTAAAAAAAGTGTAATAAAAATTTTGCATTTGATAGTCAGGCCTTTTACAAATTCTATATTATGAATATATATATATATATATATAATCTATATGATATTATTCAAAATCATATAATATGATGGTATTAAAAATAAATAAATATAAAGGGAATATAATAATAATATTCTATATTTTGAAATTATCAGTAATATTAAATATTATTAAGGATAAATTTGTATTCTGGTTCTGTAATCGAAGAAAATAACTTATCACATACATTAATTATTCCATTATGTTCACTAATATCAATTTGTGGAATCGAAATAAAAATCACTACATGTGAGAATATTATTCTCTTCCACTAAATTTCAATGAAATAAAATATCTTTTCTCTACAGTATTCAATAATTCAACCACTATTAAAATCTATGTATTTTTATGGTCAAGATATATTATAAAAATAACACTATACCATGTGATAATTCTATGATACAAAATATTTAAATAATTTTAAGGAATAATAATTCTTTAATAACCATTAAATATTTTCCTATTATTGTATTAGAATTAATCATATATGGAATGTGAAGGAGTGTCATAGATTTATCGACAAATATTTTTCTTCATAATATATAATGATATCATTATATTTTTTTGTATAATCACACCCATTTAAACAAAGTAAACTTTTCACGATCTGATTACACTTGAAATTTTTAACATACGAGAAGTAATAGATCCCTTACATGGAGAAGAAGCATCTTTATCACCATACCCAAAATAGAAGAGAGAGAGAAAGATGTTTTTTATTTCTGTAAAATGCATGTCTTTAATTAGTGGAAGAAAATTAAATCATATAAAGATTGATAATACACTAAAAGATAATCCTTTGGGATCAAACAGAATTATGAAATAATGTCTCAAACAAGGAAAATCATTTATTTAAAAATAAATATTTATAGGTACAAAATGTATATTATCTTTATAAAATACTAGTTTCATTTATATAAATGAGATATTTTGAGTTTATTAAAAATCCATTCCCCCTTTTTTTATACATACAAAATGTATACTATCTTTTATTTTTTCTCTATGTTTTTTAGGATGATATCAAAAGGTGTAGGGTAATGACGTGATATATGACCTAGTGATAATGTCAGGTTCCTCAGCAACATACTCTGATGATGAATCAGACTGGTCATGTGACCCCGGTAAAGATTCATGGAGATAAGAAATGTTTTGTTTATATAGTGGATCAGACACCAAAAAATATTGGTGAGGGGCCTCTAGCAATTCAATCTATTGATTGGATCACATAAAATTTTTCTATGTTCATTTATTATATATATGTTTCAAATTCCATTATCCATACTCAATATATTATTGAAAATGATCAACTATCCAGGTTATCCTCTAGGTTACTTTACATTAATAGACCACTGGTAATTAATGTTTTCCATAATAAATGATACATATTTTATGTTGTAGTCATTTTTTGTTAGCACATATTTTGTGCATTATGATACTGGAGATGTTGAGTTGTGATGTAATCCTCAATACAGACTAGCTGATAGCTTTTTAGAATTCAGTTATTTATATTAGAGAGTGGTATCAATAACTATTCTAAAAGGATTGATATACATTATGATTTTATAATATGAAATTAATGGAGGTAGAGATGGACCATACATGAGTTAGCTCTTGATTAATGTTGTGTAGATGGCAGGCTAGTCTCCTTTATGTTGATCAGTGGTTTCCCACCCCTTATTTCTTCTTGTACTATTTCTCTATCTAGAAAATATCCTACATGACTATTTCGGACGTCCCCTGATAATGGATTATACATTTACATATATATTCTCTCTATTTAATAATGAATTGTGATACCACATTATCATATAGAATTGTCTATACTGAATGAGATCAAGGTATAACTCAGTGAGTTGGAGAAAAATGTATTTTTCAGGCTGCGTAATTCACCATATTGTACACCAGTTTTGTTATCCAAGAGTATGGATGGTAGTATTACAATCAAGGTAGATTTTCATGATCAAAATAATGTTATGGTGATTAACCGATTTCCACTTCCTAGAATCGATGATTTTTTTATTAGTTTGGGGGAGCTCGACGGCTCTCTACAATTAGTATTTGATCGGTATATCACCATCTATGAGTTAGAGAAGTTGATATCCTAAATATGTAATTGCGATGTAGTTATAGGATATAAAAGTACATAGTGATTTCATTTTGATGGATAAATGCACTAGTTGTGTTCATTTATCCAATGAAATAGTTCTTCCACCTATATTTACTCTTGTTCATCAGAGTGATCATTAATGAATTCATATTCCACTAACATACCCCAGAGATTCATTCTAGAAAATATGAGATAGTCCTGAGAATGATCTGTGATATTGGTTTCATGAAAATCTATCTAAGTGTTTCTTTTGGAATCATGGTGTTAGATTCTTTGTGCTTATGGTGTCTAGGATATGTATATTTTTGGACACGAAGAAAATTGATGTAGTGATTTCCAACAAACATCCTCAAAATGTGTTCAAGATCCGTAGAATTATGGTTTTAAAATGATACTACTAATGTCTTATACATGAAGTCTCTCATTTATCAGTACCCGTGACTATATTGGTGGAAGTGTATTAAATATATAGTGGTCAGAAAAATATTAAGACAGATTTCATGATCCTAATAAGTGGTTGACTACATCTCCTATGATAATTCTTCCCAATACATGGGTATAATATGTTGTATTTTATGATTCATTTAGTTGTTATATTATATTAGAATTTATTTATAAGAATAAGGTACATGATGATTGGTTATGTCAATTATTTCCCCATTATAAGAACTATCACACTCATGACTAAAAGTTGAATGTTTTTCATCATTCCTTAATGTTTTGGGGATGCAATCTCTTAAAAAACTATTTTCTTACTACAACCATATGACCCTCTATAATATCTTTACATAGATGAACCCAAATCTAAGATATAGGTGTTGGGTATGTTATTTGATGACTTTTTCATTTGAGATGTATTATGAACCATGAAATTTAAACATCATTATAGACTCTCTTAAACATATGATGTCAGTAGCATATGATCTTAGTGAGAATACTTCAAATGAACAATGGTACGTCATGAGAATTCTAAACGACAAGAGGATGTTTACATTTTAGGATTGGGTACGGAAGATATGATCTTCAGTTGTGGTCCTATCTTCTTTTTCTGACTGAGTGACCATATGATAGGACACTAACCTAGAGTGTGCTATGATGCAGGAATATGTAGTTGGATTTAACCTAACAACCGTGTAGTCATTTGACTGTGATGATGTAATATTTTTTTATGGAAGAGTATTACTAGATTATTCAACTCAATAAGATATGATGAGGGACTTCTATACTTATATATTATGGTAAATCATAGTGTGAGAAATATTTTCCATAAATTTAGGTTATTGTTCTGGTGTCTCAAGATTAAGAGGTCTATTGATGGATTTGTTTCCCGATGCCTTATCATAGAGAACATAAAGACTGAGAACTAGTCACTTTGTAACACCCCAGGTAAATAAAGAATATGACATTTTTATATTTATCCATTTTTTGAATAAAATGTTAATATTAATTTAAAGGGAACTCTATGCTTGATGGATTACCCAATATGCATCAACGAGTTCCTTTGAAATCATACATTGCACTCAAATAATAAAATAAAATTATTTTGAATGTCAGTTAACACATAGTCGTTGTATTGGTGGGAATTAATATAAATAACTAAAATATGATTATATATGTTTGTTAATTTTTTTTACATTTATCAAATAAAGGATTATGGCTTAAAATACGAAACGAATTCAATTTTAGGCATATATACTCTAATTTTCACTAAAGGTCCACTTATCAACTTTTGATGGAGAACCGTCATTAAATATAGTTTTTTCACTCTTATACATTCTATTGGACCAAATAAGACTCTTCTTTAGAATCGGGACATCTAAATTCACTTTGTTTAAATTTTTGGTATTTTTCCGATAAAGATCATTTTTAATGAACTGTGGAAAATAATGTATTTTAATTAAAAACCGCTATTTAATATAATTTATTTATATGATTAGATTATATTTTGAATTGGTTTCAAAGTGATATTAGAATATATTTTTACCATTTAATCCAATAGTGGTCGTTGGAATTAATGTCATCTTGAAATTGGACTTAAACTAGTGTCAATCTTTTGATACTTATTGTTTCATAAAAACACGCTATTTGCTCTGATAACGGGAATTAATTATTAAATTAATTAATGTAACTTATATGTTTTGGATTTTTTAAAATAGACATCATTTTTGAATTCGGAATATCAATTATATCCTAGGGTAAATGTTTGGTAATTTTCTAAAAAACTACAATTTTTTATGAATAGTGAAACCACTAAGTGGTAGTTAAAGAAACAGATTTTTCGTTTAAATGAAACTTTACCACTTCTGATATTTGAATTTCAAAAATCCGACATACATGGTTGTCCTTAAGAAGTAAAATTTGGTTCAATGGGATTAAAATATTTTTTTGGTGAATAGTAACTTTTAAGTTTATTAATCGCGATTAGAGGTAATTAGTGTAATTTAAGGTAAAAATAATGTTTTAATAATATGAAATGACCTAGAAACATGTCATACCCTCATTGGATGTGTCATGTCCGACCAAGACAATCCATGTGTCAACTTGGGGACCCCATGGAGCCACTTTGGTAGGAAAATGACATTAATACCTTTTTATTTAATGTTAAAATTAAAATGTCACAAACATGTGTTGTTTTACTAAAACAATTTTCATATGGGGTTATAAAAGTCATATTTTTTACTATAAATATTAATTGGAAAGATAAAAATAATTCCTACATCATAGTATTTTTTTATAATTTTTATACATTAACTTAATTATATTATTTATGACACCATGATGATGCAGCGATTACCTCATTATTTAACGATTTAAATAAAATGGAAATATAATGTAAAATATAAGCCCTAAACATGTCCAGAACCTATTGGAAGAGTGGATTTAGAAACCTTATCACCTTATCCTCGAAACACATCAATTTGGGACCTTTAAAATCCTAAACACATTCTAAAATAAAGTAACATTTCCTTACATTCCAAGAGTGCCCCTCCTCTTCTCTTATAAAAGGCCCCCACCTCTACCTCCTTACCCACACCTCTCAAGCCTTTGGCTCTTCCAACCCCTTCCCATTTTGTCTTTACAAAACCATATCTTACTCCTAGAAGCCTCGCTATGGGCAGAAGTCTTCCCAATGAAGCCTTTGAGCTCAAATAAAAAAGAGTTACCCGATTTAAAGGTAGTGTCTTCTCTTGTGTTATTTTGTTTTATTTTGCTTCTCCAACCCCAAAAACTCTTTTTATTCTTTTATTTTGTAACAACTCCAGTATCTTCAATATACTAGGATGTTTTTATAATAATCATTCGATCTACACTTACACACACCTACATCTAATGGTTAAAGAACATACTCTTTCTATGGATGGCGAATTTTTGCCTCATGAAACGATGATTGTTCAACACTCATATAACACCTTCAAAGGTGGCCATTAAGATGTCACTATATTTATATATGATATATAATATGTTTATGTTTTACTTAATCTTCTGTATTTTTCTTTTGTGTCATACCTTTATAGTTTCCATTGTGGGTAAACACGATAATTTCATTTTAGGAAGTGCGGACAACCGCCCCCTCAAAGTGATTTGATTCGTTAATGCCATATGTGGGATGTATAAAGGATGGATTTAAAGTTGTTATATATTATGTATGTTACATATAATTGATTAATATAATTTTGGAATTAAAATATACATACCTCTCAGTTTGTTTTAATTCCATTTATATGACATAGAAATGAAAGTAGCAATCATGCGTACGTACGGCTTACCGTCTCCATGAAAGGTGCATTTCATTTCATACCTATAAATGATTATGTAATATTATAACTAATTTTATATTCTGGATATATATTATAGATATGATATACAAATCATGAATATCATCCTGGATATAATGAACATTTTACCACACGAACAACATGTAATTGTAAGAAGTCCACATTCGACTTAAGAACCAAATATCGACAAAACAATAATTATTAACTTAAATTATTACATAATGATTATAACATGGAAATAAGTGATATAAATGGAATAATGAACTTGAAAAATGTTCTTAATCAAGTGTAAATTAACTCATGTTTTTTATTCAGGACGTTAAAGAATGATCGAGTCAAGTCGGACCCGAGGTAAGGGATCCAACCTCTCTCTTTCCTTTAAGTACTCTCTTTTATGTCATTTCTTTTAATCCCATATTTCTTATATTTGGGGATGCTATTTTATATTCCTCATAAATTAAATTTTATTTTCATATAATAAGAGACCCTATTTGATCTCATAAATCCATTTTTGGAAGTTTTATGTGGCACCGTTAGGCTGCCAAGTTTTCGTAAGGGATTTTGCATCTCACTTTTATTCCCGTGACATTTATGCCACGTTTGCCACTATTTCCATTGAGTGGTGTATATACTGCCCATTATTATACACTTTGTGTAGTATAATTCCATTTATGGGTATTTAAATTTTCATTGTATGACCCTTCTTCCATGGGTGTACTTTTCGAAAGTTACCCAACTCGGTAAGGGGACCTTTCACCCTCCTTTTTTTTAAAAAGACTTCTTTTGTTATGTCTTTTAATTAACATACTATTATATTGGGATATGTTCTTATATATCCTTATTTATGTAAATTTTATGTCCAAGTGATGAGATCCCCTTTATCTCTCTCATTAACCCTTTTTGTAAAATTTTATGTGACGCCGTTAGGCTATCGAATTTTACCAAGGGATCTTCTTAACCCAATTTCGATTTCCTTAGGTTCAACATGTAGTTATTGAATATGTCATACGTTGAATATGTGTGAATGAACTTTGATTGTTTTACACTTAATATCCACTTATATTGGGTGTATTTATATTTGTCACACATAATTATGAGATTGATTTATCCTTAATTTAAGGATACCTTCTTTATAATGGATTTCATCTCATTTTACATTTCTTTTGAGACATCATTGTTGTTATGCACCAATTCACTCTTATATGGTGTGTATAATGTCCTTAGAAATATTATATCATGAATCCCTTTATTCTCATGATATTATAAAGTTCGGATTAAATGTTATTCCGCAATTATTGGTATTCAAGAGTCTCTCATTTTGTTAAAATCTCTTTAACAAAAATATCGTTTTAAATGTTTTAAAGATTTATTATTCTAAATCTTTATCTTTGATGTCCATGTTTTCAAAATGGTTTTTAGTATTTATTTATATGGACATTAATGTTTTAAAATTGTAATTCCAATAAAATCTTCAAAGTGGTATGGGACACTTTGATTCAAAAATCTCTTTTAAATGATGTTTGAAAATCGATTGATTAATTCAATATCTTGGAATTACTTATTTTGATTGAAAATGAAATGTTTTCATTGAAATGTTTATATTTTCAATATTTTATTTGTAATTATGGTACATGGACATTTTACATTGGTTATGTGATAAACCATATGATGGGTGGTGCCGTGAATACCAGGACGGGTGGTTACGTTATAACCTCCAATGCATTGGGTATGGAAGTCAGCCGTATGGCTATTCCAGTAAGTATGTGTAGAAGTTGACCGTATGGTTATTCCATTTAAGTATGTTTATGTCCCAAGTTACCTTTTTATGTTATGTGTTCTTTATATGGGTTTTATGGAAATCTTTTTGTTACAATAGGGTAAGTAATGGTCTTTTATTCATTGAAGATTTTTTACTACTTCCTAAAGATGAAAGGTATTAATTTGATAATGTATACATGGTTTACTTATTTCTATGAAAAACTAATAGTTTTCATTCTTTGTGTATCCCTTGCTGAGATTTTTATGCTCACCCCAAGTTTTTTTTGAAATTTTTTTCACAGGACTTAATGTGGAATAGGGTCAAGGATGGGATCAAGGGAAAGTCATGATATCTAATACATGGAACTAGACATGTTTCTTTTTATGAGTTTTTATTTTATGGAAATTTAGTAGAAGTGACTACTTTGTAATCTTTCGAGATGTAATAGTTATGTCCTAATTCTCTAAAACTCTAAACCTGAAAAGATCCCCAATGTGAATTATTCATTTAATTCAATATTAAGTAAGGTTTAAGGCAAGGGCCTTATAGTTGGTATCAAAGCTTGGTTTAGATAACTTTTGAGGTTAGGGTATTATCTAAGCATAAGAGACATTACCATAATGGTTAGGATTTTAGAAAGAGTCCTAGTTTTAGATAAAGTGAATGAGTAAGTATATCTTAGGGTTTATCTTCCTCATTAGTACATGATGGTTTTGTTGATATACTCACACTGACCTTTTGGTTTTAGTAAATGGCTGAATCTAGCTGGCACCAAAGTAACAGTGGATGTGAAGGAAACAGTGACAGTTTTCTAAGCGAGCAACTGAATGATATGGGAGCTTCAATGAGAACTATTGTGTTTATCCTCAACCAACTATCTGGATTCATGATTGACCACCTAAACCTTGGTGATTTATATAAGGCATTATATATGTGAGAAACAAATCCCTACGGAACTACAGGTAATAATCATAAAGGTAAGTGTGTTCAAAAACCTATGTGTCAAAGCTGTGGAAAGAAACACCTAGGAAAATGTTTCAAAGGGACTGAAATATGCTATAGATGTGGAAATGAAGGTCATAAAGCAAGAACCTGCCATGGAAAAAGGAAGCATCCAGTTGACTCGAGGAAAGGGAAAAAAGTTATTTCTGAGGGATCAATTGAATGTTTTAAATGTGGTGTGCATGATCATTATGAAAACACATGTCCTAGGAAGAGGTTTTAGGAATGGGATCACCAAGATCGTACAAATATTCATTTACCAATACCTAATGCCATTCCGATTGAGGATGAAGAAACTGACAATGACCAGTCAAAGGTTTGGATTATTTCATAACATTTGTTTTCCTATTTTGGAATCTTAGGATATGATTCATGATTTTGTTTGTAGGAAATATGTATTTTAAAATTAGTTGGAAAGGAATGGTTAATGGATCATGAATAATGTTGAGTGAGTAAGAAGTCAACATATAAGGGATTCAAGAGTTATGGTGAAATTCTTAAGAGTATTAAGTCTTTTTTCATTATGGGGTTACATTAGAAGACTTTTTATAGTATGTGTAACCCTGATGTTTGATATATGAAAATTTTATTCAAGGAATATTTATCTGTTCTTTTGTGGACATAGTAATAAAGAACCATTTGGGTTTATATTATCCTTACTTTTGAGGTAATTATGGGTTATTACATGTTATGATAGAAAGTGAAAGGCATGAGATAAAATTGAGGTTAAATTATGTTATGGTTATTTTTTATGATTTTATCTCTTTTTGGGGAATTATTTTAGAATTATATAGTTTGGAAAAAGGACAACATGCAGACCGTGTGACAACCCGTCGCGTCGGACAAAGCTGTGGGTATCGAACCCACAACCAAAGTACGACTGGTATTTATCGCCTACCACTGGACTACGTGAAGTCCCTGGTTAGTTTGACTGACACTTTTTAGTTAGATGATTTTATGAATTAATAGTAAGTTTATTTTTAGTTATCTATGGAAATTTATTAACCTATCATGAAAGATATGTGATTAGGTTAATTACATTTCAATACGAGACATTAAGAGCAACTGATGTTGTTTGGAGATAAATGTTACGATTTAACTTGGAAGACTATGTGACTAAATCCTTCAAATATTTGGCTTTCAATATTATTTTGGTTTACTTTGAATAATTTTAGGGACAAATTGTTTATCGAAAGGTCCTCGTTGAACTTTGGGTTTTGTTGGACAAATATTAGAGATTACGAATAGATTTTCTTTTTATAAAGGCTTATCCTTTTCTGGATTATCTGATCTTGTACTAACCTTTTTGGTTTTGGTTTTGGTTAAAGTCTAAAGACATGGGAATTATATAGTTCTCTTTGGTGGATTAGGTTATTCTCTAGAAGATTATTATAGTACTCTTAATGTGAACAAGTCTTCCTACATACTCGTCTTTTGGAGAAAATATGAGTTTGTGTAAGAAATCTAATAAAAGTTGAAAGTCAACATGATAAGTAATTATTTTTCCTTATGAATAAATTCCTCAATAAAAAGTAACTTAAAACAAAAAATTTTTCTATTAATGTTTCCTACTCGGGAATCGAATATCGTTTAACCCATCACAAGTTTGTGATTTTCTTGTGGTTAACTTTCTTCTAAACATGTTTTCTATCACTCTCTATCAGAACATGACCCTATGTTTTCTCCTCCATGTCCATGTTTTCCTACATGTAATCCTAGTGTGGGTTAACTCGGGTGACCTCTGTACTTCTCTTTCTTTCCTTTATAGTGATTGTTTTACCGACTCTTGTTCCGATGTGGGACATTTAATGAAGTTTCTGAGCCCAATTTGAAAATTGTGAGGACGCAATTCCCAAAAGTGGGGAAGGATGTAACACCCCAGGTAAATAAAGAATATGACATTTTTATATTTATCCCTTTTTTTGAATAAAATGTTAATATTAATTTAAAGGGAATGCTATGCTTGATGGCTTACCTAATACGCATCAACGACTTCCTTTGAAATCTTACGTTGCACTCAAATAATAAAATTAAATTATTTTAAATGTTAGTTAACACGTAGCCGTTGTGTTGGAGGGAATGAATAGAAATAACTAAAATATGATTATATATGTTTGTTAAATGTTCTTACATTTATCCAATAAAGGATAATGGCTGAAAATACGAAACGAATTCAATTTTAGGCATATATACTCTAATTTTCACTAAAGGACCACATATCAACTTTTGATGGAGAACCGTCATTAAATATAGTTTTTTTTCACTCTTATACATTCTATTGGACCAAATAAAACTCTTCTTTAGAATTGGGACATCTAAATTCACTTTGTGTAAATTTTTGGTATTTTTCGGATAAAGATCGTTTTTTAATGAATAGTGAAAATGTTGTATTTTAATTCAAAACCTCTTTTTAATCTAATTTATTTATATGATTATATTATCTTTTGAATTTGTTTCAAAGTGAAATTAGAATTTATTTTTACCATTTAATCCAATAGTGGTCGTTGTAATTAATTTCATCTTGAAATTGGACTTAAACTAGTGTCAATCTTTTGATAATTATTGTTTCATAAAAACACGCTATTTGCTCTGACAACGGGAATTAATTATTAAATTAATTAATGTAAATTATATGTTTTGAATTTTGTAAAATAGACATCATTTTTGAATTCGGAATATCAAATATATCCTAGGGTAACGTTTTGGTAATTTTCTGAAAAACATCATTTTTTTGATAAATAGTGAAACCACTAAGTGGTAGTTAATGAAAAAGATTTTCCGTTTAATTAAAACATTACCACTTCTGAGATTTGAATTTAAAAAATCCGACATACATGGTTGTCCTTAAGAGGTAAAATTTGGTTCAATGGGATTAAAATAATTTTTTGGGGAATAGTAACTTTTAAGTTTATTAATCGCGATTAAAGATAATTAGTGTAATTTAAGGTAAAAATAATGTTTTAATAATATGAAATGACCTAGACACATGTCCTACCCTCATTTTATGTGTCATTGAAGACCAAGAAAATCCATGGGTCAACTTGGGGACCCCATGGATCCACTTTGGTAGGAAAATGACATTAATACCTTTTTATTTAATGTTAAAATTAAAATGTCACAAACATGTGTTCTTTTACTAAAACAATTTTTATATGGTGTTATACAAGTAATATTTTTGACTATAAATATTCATTGGAAAGCTAAAAATAATTCCTACATCATAGTATTTTTTTATAATTTTTAGACATTAACTAAATTAAATTATTTATGACACCATGATGATGAAGCGATTACCTCATTATTTAACAATTTAAATAAAATGGAAAGATAATGTATAATCTAAGACCTAGACATGTCCAAAACCTATTGGGTGAGTGGATTTCGAACCCTTATCACCTTATCCTAGAAAAACATCAATTTGGGACCTTTAAAATCCAAAACCCATTCTAAAATAAAGTAACATTTCCTTACTTTCCAAGAGTGCCCCTCATCTCCTCTTATAAAAGGCCCCCACCTCTACCTCCTTACCCACACCTCTCAAGCCTTTGGCTCGGCCAAACCCTTCCCATTTTGTCTCTACAAATCCCTCTATTACTCCTACATGCCTCACATTTGGCAGAAGTCTTCCCAAAGAAGCCTTTGAGCTCAAATCAAAAAGAGTTACCCGATTTAAAGGTAGTGTCATCTCTTCTGTTCTTTTGTTTTATTTTGCTTCTCCAACCCCATAAACTCTTTTTATTCTTTTCTTTTGTAACAACTCCAGTATCTTCAATATACTAGGATTTTTTTATAAGAAGCATTCAAGCTACACTTACACACACCTACATATAATGGTTAAAGAACATTATGTTTCTGTGGATGGCGAATTTCTGCCTCACGAAACGATGATTGTTCAACACTTATATAACACCTTCAAAGGTGGCCATTAAGATGTCACTATATTTATATATGATATATTATATTTTTATGTTTCAATTAAGCTTCTATATTTTTCTTTTGTGGCATACCTTTATGGTTTCCATTGTGGGTAAACACGATAATTTCATTTTAGGAAGTGCGGACTACCGCCCCCTCAAAGTCATTTGATTCGTTAATGCCATATGTGGGATGTATAAAGTATGGATTTAAAGTTATTATATATGATTTATGTTACATTTAAATGATTACAATAATTATGTAATTAAAATATACATACCTATCATTTGGTTTTAATTCCATTTATATGACATAGAAATGAAAGTAGCGTTCATGCGTACGTACGGCTTACCGTCTCCATGAACGGTGCATTTCATTTATTACCTCTAAATGATTATGTAATATTATAAACACTTTATATTCTGGATATATATGATATATATGATATAAAAATCATGATTATAATTCTGGATATAATGAAACTTTGACCACACGAACAACATGTAATTGTAATAAGTCCACTTTCGACTTAAGAACCAAATATCGACAAAACAATCATTATTAACTTAAATGATTACATAATTCTTATAACATGGAAATAAGTGATATAAAAGGAATAATTAACTTGAAAAAAAGTCTTAATAAAGTGGAAATTAACTCAAGTTTATTATTCAGGACGTTAAAGAATGATCGAGTCAAGTCGGACCCGATGTAAGAGATCCAACCTCTCTCTTTCTTTTAAGTACTCTCTTTTATGTCATTTATTTTAAGCCCATCTTTATTATGTTTGGGGATGTTATTTTATATTAGTAATACTTTAAATTTTATGTTCATATTATGGGAGACCCTATTTTATCTCACAAATCCATTTTTTGAAGTTTTAAGTTGCACCGTTAGGCTGTCGAGTTTTCGGAAGGGATTTTTCATCTCACTTTAATTCCTGTGAAATTTATTCTAAATTTTCCACTATTTCCATTTAGTGGTGTATGTAATTCCCATTATTATACACTTTGTGTAGTATAATTTTATTTATGGGTATTTACATCATCATTTTATTACCCTTCTTCCATGGGGTGTACTTTTCAAAAGTTACCCAACTCGGTAAGGGGACCTTTCACCCTCCTTTTTTTTAAAAAGACTTCTTTTGTCATGTATTTTAATTCACATACTATTATGTTGGGATATGTTCTTCTATATCCTTATTTATGTAAATTTTATGTCCAAGTGATGAGATCTCCTTTATCTCTCTCATCAACCCTTTTTGTAAAATTTTATGTGACATCGTTAGGCTGTTGAATTTTACCAAGGGAACTTCTTAACCCAATTTTGATTTCTTTGGGTTCAACATTTAGTTATTGAATATGTCATCCTTTAAATATGTGTGAATGACCTTTGATTGTTTTACACTTAATTTCCACTTATATTGGGTGTATTTATATTTTTCACACATAATTATGAGCTTGATTTATCCTTAATTTAAGGATACCTTTTTTATAATGGATTTCATCTCATTTTACATTTCTTTTGAGACTTCATTGTTGTTATACACCAATTCACTCTTATATGGTGTGTATACTATCCTTGGACATATTATATCATGAATCCCTTTATTCTCATGATATTATAAAGTTTGGATTAAATGTTATTCTGCAATTATTTTTATTCAAGAGTCTCTCATTTTGTTAAAAACTCTTTAACAAAAATATCATTTTAAATGTTTTAAAGATTGATTATTCTAAATCTTTATCTTTAATGTCCATGTTTTCAAATTGGTTTTCAGTTTTTATTTATATGGATATTAATTTTTTAATATTATAATTCCAATAAATGCATCAAAGTGGTATGGGACACTTTGATTCAAAAATATATCTTAAATGATTTTTGAAAATGGATTGATTAATTCAATATCATGGAATTACTTATTTTGATTGAAAATGAAATTTGGTTATTGAAATGTTTATATTTTCAATATTTTATGTGTGATGATGGTACATGGACATTTTACGGGTGGTTACGTGATAAACCATATGACGGGAGGTGTCGTGAATACCAGGAGGGGTGGTTACATTATAACCTCCAATGCATTGGGTATGGAAGTCGGCCATATGGCTATTCCATTCAGTATGTGTAGAAGTCGACCGTATGGTTATTCCATTTAAGTATGTTTATGTCCCAAGTTACCTTTTTATGTTATGTGTTCATTATATGGGTTTTATGGTAATATTTTGGTTACAAAAGGGAAAGTAATGATCTTTTATTCATTGAAGTGTTTTTTACTACTTCCTAAAGGTGAAAGGTATTACATTGATAAAGTATACATGGTTTACTTGTTGCTTTGAAAAAATAATAGTTTTCTTTCTTTGTGTATCCCTTGATGAGCTTTTTATGCTCACCCCAAGTTTTTTTTGAAATGATTTTCACAGGACATAATGTGGAATAGGGTCAAGGATGGGATCAAGGGAAAGTCATGCTATCTAATATATGGAACTAGACATGTTTCTTTTTAAGAGTTTTTATTTTATGGAAATTTAGTAGAAGTGACTACTTTGTAATCTTTTGGGATGTAATAGTTATGTCCTAATTCTATAAAACTCTAAACCTGAAAAGATCCTCAATGTGAATTATTCATTTAATTCAATAATAAGTAAGGTTTAAGGCAAGGGACTTATACACTTGGTCATTTTTTTCCTTCTTATTCCCTTATAGATGATAGATGATTTCATAATGGATGATTAGTTGGTTTACCTAGGTACATGATGATTAATTATGTTGACTATGTGAATTTCAATAGTCTAATGAATTCTTCTCCTTTCATTATGATTGTTGAGACTCACTCAGTAAGAGATATGGGAATTTTTATGTCTATAAGATAGTATACATATATAGAGTTACCCTGAAAATTATATCTAATAGATTTTCACGTTTAATTTCATGGGTTTTTACGGGTTTGGTTTAAGTCATTAGGTTCTAAGATGCTATTGAACACAAAGTACAATGCCCAGATTGACAGACTGTTCGAGAAGATGATTCACATACTGGAGGATTTTCTCTTGGATTATTCCATGGACAATTTCAATTAATAGGATGATGTCCAATTACTATTTTATTTCATATAAATCAATAATTATATGGATTCAAATAAATTTAATCATTATGAGACACTTTATATTAGTCTATTTCGTTCACAATACTATTGTCACAGGGTATGTGAGGTAGTATTTTTGGGACTATCCTGCTACAAGAGACCTCTGAGAGATTTTAGCTTATTTTGGAGATTAATCATAGAATAAATCTAGTTGATGTGGTATTCTAACAGTTTTCATTCTTTGTGTATCCCTTGATGAGCTTTTTATGCTCACCCCAAGTTTTTTTTGAAATTCTTTTCACAGGATGGTGACATTTTTTTATGCTCAACCCAATTATAAATAAAATCTTATCCATAGTATAATTCATCATGGATGGTGACATTTTTTAGTAATCTTATTTAGAGAAATCAACATTATATCTTCTTCATCATGATTCATATCATGAATCTATATTTATTTGACGTATTCATGATGGATCAATGATCGTTGTTTAGATAAAAGTCTATGTTATTTAATTAAAAATTAATTCCAAATCAGTTATTAATTTGATGATGGATTCATGGGTATAGAAATTCAATCCTTGAAATTCCTCATAATAAATCATTTTTATAGACACGTTAAGTTATTTGATGGTAGAAAAATATTATTAACATGGATTCATCTTTAATATCTATTCTAAATCTTGTACATAATGAACCGAAAACCTAGATATACATGCTTGATGAGTGATAATTTTTCTGTGGGTTTACAACATGTTCCTTAGTCATATAATTGATGAATCGTTGAGTTATTCATAAAAACTTTTTTGTCGGATGTTCCTAATATATTGGATATCATGAATACATATGTTTTTGTGGTAATTTTCTTGTGTTTTATTTTTCTTTTATGTTTTAGTGTGACCACATGTGGTCTTCTGTGTCGCCAATGATACTTTTTTATGCTGTTTGGTTACATGATTTTTATGAAATCATTTAAACCATACTTGATTATGATAATATTTTTTATGGTTTCTACTTTATTTCTAATAATAAGATGTAATTATTCAATTGTATTCTTTATCTTATTATGTTTATAACAGGAATTAAGAGGTTTTTTTGTTTGTGTTCATGAAATGTGGACCATCATGGTATGTTTACCCTGTTAAGGGGGAGAATTTTTTATGTGTGATGACAATGAAAATGTACCCATACCTGGGGTAGGAGCATGAAATCATTTTTCCCCGGACAAAACACTATACTTTTGGATACTGATTAGACATGATGAAACTCGATCCTTTGAAGATACCAAGACCATTCTCACTCGTGGGTTACGTGTCCCTACTTGAGACTCATTTACTAACATGTATAATTCCTTATGGATAATTATTGATCATTTCTGACTTATTTTCATCTTTTCATTATGGATCCATAAGAGGTATGACTAGGGATTCATGGTGGCTTTGTTAGAGTACAACCACTCCGTATGTGAGTTTATGTTGTTATGCTTAATTTATCATTTATTATTTTCATGGAATACACATATTATACAGGAAAAAAATAATTATGGATTATCTTTTGGTGTATTATTAGGTTTTATTAATCATATTCCATACATAAATTTCGATGAGTTTGAAGACTTCATGTATAGAGACCTGAAAAATAGAAAAGGGACTATGGTAGATGATTGAGATTAAGAGCATGGAGATGTGGGTAATTCCAATATGTTTTATGGATGATAATGATTTATATTTATTTATTTATAAGATTCTATTTATACTACAGTTTTTCTTACAAAACAGGTAGATTTTTTTAATTACCTATATGATTGTTATGCCATCTATATAGATTCTACATGAATAATGAGATAATAATATTTTATTATATTTTATTATCTAATTATTTTTCCATGAAATTTATAATGAGGTAAAATATCTCCACTAATGAACATAGATATTCGCTTATATTTATAACCCCTTGAGTATGTTGAGGCACACATGTGGTCATTTGAAACTCTAGATTAGACCCAGTGGTTTGGGTTGGGTCAGTACACATTTCTCATTAAATATATATTAAAATAGTTTCAAATTAATATTTATCATGACTCATCTTAATTAATGAAAATTATATGAAGGTCATGAATTTCATTTAAAACCATTATTAGATTCTAAAACATCGAATTTCAACATTTAATTCCTTATTTATATTGAATATTATGTTACAGAAGGGTCATGGAAGTGGAGACATGAAATTTAAGGGAAAAATACCCATATGAAACTCTTATATTTTTGTTAAGGGTTACAGAGTTTGAGTTTTACATGGTTATCCACCCTTATGTAGATTATAAAAATGATAGGGTACCCTTACATGAAAACAACCTTCCTTCCAAAATTATTCAATCCTAACTCATGACCTGTACATGACCTTTATGATTTAAAATATACCTTTAAATAATTAAGAGACTACCCTTACATGGGTAAGGTAAATATTGTGAAACCCTTATATTTATTTAATAAACTCACATACACCCTAATGTGAAGTATGGAATATCTTTACAAGAAGTAAATACGGTTTTTCCCTTCAAATAGACAAATTATGTCCTTATATAAGTAAAGTAAAACATGTAATACCATAACATGAGCAGGAAAAGTCTATTATAGAGTGTATAAAGTCATGGATACCTTTACATAGCCTTTATTACAAACAAATCATCCATTATGAACACAACAAAGGTATTCATACATAGTAAAGAATACCATCTTATAGCCCTGTAGGATATATTAAAACCACTCTTATATTTATACACCCACTTATAAAGATTAATTACCCTTAAACGAAAGAAATTCTATTTATAAGGGTAAAAATAACAATAAAAATATTTTCTTTATACTTACCAAAAGTTTTAAATAATTAAGATATATCTTTTTTGTCATTTGAAAAATATCAAAAACACATCTAATATATTTTATTCACATTATAAAAATCCAAATTAATTACTCAACAAGTAATCAAAATTTAAAAATTAAATTTATAATTTGAAAATTTATCTTAAAAACAGTAATTAAAATTTGGAAATCCTTTCTGAACATCCAGACTCCCAAAATGAAAAGGTAAGGATCCAAAATATTCCATACTGTTACATTATATACCTCTGAAACAATTCTGATCCACAATATTCAAAAAAAAATAAGAATAAAAGTGAATGGATGTGAAATTATTTATTCAAAACATGATATATATCTAATGGATCTCAATATATTTGGAACACAAGAAACATTTTAGAGGAAAATTCATATAACTATGAATCATATTTAAAATAGTATGAAACCAATTTTCTATGGGTGATATATCGGAAAAAAGGACAAGGATATTAATTAAACATTAAAACCAACAGATTAATCCTACATACTTATCAAAATAAAATTGGATACTTAATCCAAAAATACATGTTTTAAACAAAAAATAATTTTGATCATGTATATCTGACACTTATTCTCGTGTATTATTATATAAAACCACCACATGGCAAATAGATATAAAATAACCTACAAAAAGTATACATGTAAATCAATTAATCATATTATGAAAACATCAATATGTATTTGATCATCTCCAAAAACAGTCACATCGCCTTGATTTGAATAGAAGTCATAAAGCCCCTTATTGAAAAAATGTTATCATATCCAAAAAAATATATAACTTTAATATTTCATTCCATAAAATGAAAATCAATATATTCTTTATTATCATAATTTGGGATTTTAATTTTTCACTTAATGTTCACATGTCCCTCGTTCATGAATTATACTTAATTGAAATGTGGAATAATTATTATATAACATATTTACTTCATGAAATTCAAAATATATCATTATTAAAATGTCATGAAAAAAGTATATTATAATTCTTCGATAGTATTTTTTTTAAAATCATAGATATTATTCATAAAATATTTAATTGAGTCTTTTTGGTTATGTAATTCAAAACATAACCATTCTTTTCAAATCATTATCAAATTTTTATACATCCATCATAATATTTACAATTAAAACTTATTAAATTTATTATTATGATACTAAAAACTGTTCACTAATCCTTTTTTATTAAAAATATATTAGTTTTGGAAACCTTAAAATATTTTTTTTCTTTATATTATATGAATGTTTTCATCATAATCCTCTATATGAAAACAATTGAAATAAATTTTCCAAAACATCTTTTAAAATAAATGTTTTTATTATGGAAACATTATTTTTTTATTAATAATTTTTCCAAAAAAATCAATTTCATTATGTGGGAATCACTAAAAATTATTACATATATATTCACATAACATTACGAAAACTCTAAATTATAATACAACAAAAATGATTTTTTTTAAAACATTTTTATTAGTGGTCATATAACTTAGTGAACATCTTAATTTACCTTATATTAGAAAATTTAATTTATATATTCATAACTATAATTAAGTCCTTAATATGTTTTTATTAATCCATTTTTATAGTTGTGAGAAATATAAAACATTCCTATAAGAATATTTTTTCTACCGTATTTAACATTCTTTTTCGAATAACTCACATATACTGACTAGTTATATTCTTTCACCAATATCTTCTTATTCATACAACATAACTCAACAATGATTATTTCTATGTTAATATCAGTGAACATAACATCAAACATAGAGAATATAATTTAACATATGAAATTAATTAAAAACAACACATGTATTTGGAACAACCCATATTGTACCGTAGTAATATTTTTTCCATGTTTATTCGCCAGGGACACACTCAAGAAAAATATATAATGGATTAAATGTCCCAATTAAAAATTAATACATATTTGTGCCATTAAATTAAAGAGTATTAATTTAACACCGTATAATAATCCTAAAAAAACAAATATCAAAATATAATGATTTTTTCTAGAATACAAATCTGCAGAACCTATCTATCACACATTGGTATTGAATGTCATAGGATTCACCAACTTGACTCCACTATAATAACCGTGATATTTGTTACCCAATAACAAATATTTTATTACATAATATTACACATAATTAATTCCATAAGACTGATAATTCTAGTTTCATTGGGAATTATGTACATTAAATGAAAACTTATAACATTGGTCACCACATAATTATTAAAAACATCCTTGACATGATCATATTTTTCAATTGTACAAAAACAATCTGGGGGTATCCAAGGAAAATACATAAGGGGTGAGAAAAAAATCCATGTAAGTGAATAAAAATGTATTTACATGAAGATAATAATACAAGTTATAAATTGGACATAGAAATTGGTAAATAAAGGAACATGAATCATAAAGCATGATATAGCCTGATAATCATTATAATTAAATGTGTCAATAACATAAAACACTAAATCATAAACAGAGTTCAAGGATAGCCCACCAAGACATCATATTAGAAAAGTCCTATAAATTAATCGTATTCACTCTCAGTCCCAACATGACCTATAATGACACGAACCATTACCTAATTCATTTGAGGGATATATATTTTTAGACGCACCCATCAATTTCATTTCATTCTCATGTTTTAGTGTGTCACATATATTATACAACATGGATCCCTTATACATCACATTTTATTCAAAAATCATGGTGAGTGGAATACAAACATCTAATTCCCAAGTCAGAGATCTATATGTTCTATAAATGTTAAAACCCTTGATAGTAAATGGGCATGGTATTCACTACACAATTGTTCTCTCAATGAAAATCATGTTGAAATTTCGACAACATAACAACATCACATAAAAAGTCATAAAATGAGATTATGGGATATAGATGGTTCTATCATCATTTGGAAATAAAATTGGTAGTAATTGGATATTTTAAATCCATATCCCAACATTAATAATTGGAAACAATGTCATAAAATAAAAAAACTTTAATAAAGAGGAGAAAGAAAATAACCCTTACCTTGAGAGTTTGACACAAACACATGAAAGGGGATTCTTGAGATTTTAGGGTGCCTTGGGTGGATTCTATAGAGGCTATAGAAGAGTAATGACATGATATAAGAAGTTTTGGTGATGATAAGTGGTATCTGGGTTGGGTTTATACAGGAAAGGAGAGGGTAAATATATAATATTTCATAATAATATGTTTTGGACTCTACATAAAAAAATATCATGGAACCAAAACCATCCCATGGTTTTTAATCATGGTTTCTTCCAAATGGATTTATATTCAGTATTAGATTATGAAAATGGATAATTTTTTTAAAATAATTCACTTTCATAGGTGTAGGTGAGTTACATAATTAAATAAATGAATTTAAAATCATAAAATATATTATATATTTAGAGGATTCATAAAGGAATCAAAAATAATAATAAAATAGATATAAAATTCTATTATATTAAAGGGAAAACAAATATTTGGCCTATAATTAAGATTATATTATTTAATAAATCATTTTGAGTCAATATGATGTCCTCAAAAAAACCATATATTTATATGGTATTTAATTTTTTCTTGAAAACCCCACTGTCTCACAAAATTTTGAAAAATCACCATTGTATAATTTCATTTTTATAATTATAAAAATAATATTAATTTTATCTAAATAATTTCATCAAAAATAGAATTTTCACTTTTAATTTATGATCTACATTTATTGGAAATTAATGGGTTTTTGACAACAACTGTTTTTGAACCCTTATTATAATTACATTTGATGTCATAAAATTATATGATCATTCATATTTAATAAGAATTATTTAATCATAAAATTTTATTAAAATTTTATTTATTTCATAAATACATTTATTCATCAAAATAAATCCCTTAATATAAATTTACTATTAAAACAAAATACTATTCATGTTTTAAAGTGTCAATGTTAAAATTATTTATAAAGTAACAATAATATGATGAAAATATATCTATCAAAATAATTTAAATAATAATTTTTACACTTGTTGATATAGATCCCATTAAGAAACATGGATATTCTCTATGAGTAAGGTGTGCAACGATGATATTTTCAATGGGTGGTTTGTCTAACATGGCTTGGGTCGTGATCTCACTAAGCTTGATCTTCTCCTATAATCAATTTCTCTCATAATTAATTTGATGGACCTCATCATGGGCTTGGTCAAGGAAAAATCTCAGAGATTCTATCTGTAGAGACCCTAAGCTTGACGTACATGGACATTACATTACTTTTTCGGAATACTTAGTACATAACAAAAACACACACACAAGGACCGTAATAGTTTAGTGTCTTTGGAAACTTGGAATATAATAATCTAATTGTGGTGAAAGATCTTCAACATCTCCCATAATGATCTTCCCTTTTTTTTTACCTAAAACCTTCATTTATATCCTGGGGAAAAGAAAACATAAAAGTTTGAGCTCAAATGCTCAGTAAGGGTAAACAAAAGAAATATCAATCACATCATATTCATAAGAACATAACAATTTGGAAATATTACCCTACAAAAGAGATCATAATTTCATAACATGGGATAAATCATGGTAGTGAAATGTAATCACAATAATCATAACTTAAAACATGAAGCTTTGTGCCATACACACAAAATCATAGAGAATCATTTCTTATTAGTCAAGACTCATTGACAATACTATCTTAGTGGACAAAGTCCATTTCTGAACTGAGTTCATTCCTCATTTCAGTCCTGTTTCACTGAACCGGTTTAACCCACCGTTCTAGCCATGTCTATCTCATGAGATATAGAATCATTACCCAAAGAATTGGAGGGAGATATTGGTCCCACCCATCTCATAATGATACCATTCATATGTGTGCCACAAAATAATAAATCATACATCATTGCATAACCCATGTAATAAAAATGGGATACTTAAAAAACATGACATCATAAAAAAATTCATATAAGATAAAGGAATTCATAAAAATAATTTCATCACAACATAATCAAATCAATGAAATAATAGGGATAGAAAGAGAACCATATATTATCTTAGATGGAAAATAATTTTGATAAAACACTTGAACTCCATTCTTGAGGAAAATATCCTTTCTAATTCAAAAACAATTTTTTTTCTTAGCATGTCATACAATTTTCATCTAAAAGAAGTTGATTAAAAATAAACATGAAAACTTGTAAAGTAATCTTCTTGGAAATAATGTTTTAAAAATCCATTCATGTCGTATAAGTTAAAAAAACATTATTCCCGTACTTTTGTCAGAAAAGTCAAAAAGTACCTAGTATGAAAAACTACAAAAGATTCCTTTCATATCTTATACTAAAAACTCACCGAAGAGTAAAATTGGATATAAACTATTGTAGAAGGATATAAAAATTACATATTTAGGAAACATGTATGTGGATTATAAAATACACCACAGTAAATACCAAAGTATAAACAATCTCGGATAAAAATGAGATTGTGAGATTTTCCCTTACCTTAGGTCCAATTTGCTTCGTAAGTGTCCGAACCTCCTATATAATGATTTAAATAATGTTATTGACTTATTCCAGAATCATACATATTTTTATGATATCATATATTGTCATATTATTAGCTTCTTATTAGTAATATTTCATTACTACTTGTTATTCGGGTGTTTATTAATTTTTGTTCTTATGGGCATTTTGTAGAATAAATTTTTATTTTTTCTTTATAGGTTTTAGATACCTCATTTCCAGAATGTTATTAGTGTAATATATATCATATTCATTCACTCAATTCATTTATATAATCATTATGCAATGAATATCATGTATAATGAGTCGCATCACATCGTGGAGATGGTATTCCGTACGTACGCACGAGCGATAATATCATTCTCATGATCGTTGAATTGTATTGGAGTGTATGTATACTATTTCAGAATCAATATTACTTTACAATAATCATATATAGTTATTCTTTACACCATTATACCCATCCAAGTAAGGTGGTGGTGGAAAATAGATGACACCATGGCGTGGAGATGGTATTCCGTATGTTCGCACGCTTGGTGATTTCTTTTTCCGTGGGATGGATAGATGGTGAAATAGGGTTTTTTCATACTTATAATAACATATCATTATATGAGTGATACTGATGTTAATACTTCATAATGAAAAAACTAAAGAAGAAGAAGGGGAAGAAGAAATAAAGATGAAAGAATCGGTAACGGGCATTACCTCTTCTTTGAAGCGCCTCTTCGAGACCTCCTCTTAGGGCACTAAAATTGGTCATTGAAGAAGACCAGGACCTCTAGGATGTTTCTAGGGAAGTGTATAGGAGATATTGGCAGGGGTTGGACGATCTTGAATGCTCAATGTGGTGTGAGGAAGAGAGGGAGGAGGTGCCCTTTTATAAGGGAGGAGAGGGGCACCTTTGGAATAACTAAAAGTATTATTTTATTAAAAGTCAAATTCGGTTCTTAATAGCTCAAAATTGATATATTCAGAATATAAGGTGGGGATTGGTCTAAATACTCTCATCCAATAGAATTTAGACATGTTTAGGTATCAATTTTAACCTTATCATTTAGATTTTACTTTAAGTTAGATAATTTAACTTTTACCGTGTCTTCTTGTTTTATTACATTATAAGGTTAATAAACTTACTAAATCAAGCCAAAAGAACCCCAAGTTGTTTATTATTAATATATATAACCTTATCTAAGTCATTTGGCCGAACCGTATATTTTTAGTAATAAAATAACAATTAATAATATAGTATTTGTTTTAAAAACTATTTTTTGTCAATTTTGACACTATTTGGTAATTTATTTTTGTGAAAATCATAACAGAATGATTAGTTCTAAAAATTTAATTAAATCAATACTAACATGTCATATTAACATATAAAATTATTTTAATTCTTAAAAAGTCTCAAATTACATTTATTTGGGTATTTATAACATCAATTATGTCAAATTTCATTAATAAGATAATTACTGCATCATCATTGTATCATAAATTAATTAAATTATTTTAAGTCTAAAAATAAAAAATAAAATACAATTATGTATGAAATCTTTTTATATTTCTAATGAATATTTATAGTCTAATTTATCTTATGTGTAACAGTATATTAAAAATTCTTTAGTTATTAAACTTTGATTCTAACTATTTTAACCCTTCTTTAAATAAATTGATAATAAATGTCCTAATCGAATCCAAGTGGGCCAAAATGGTCATATTTTATTCATAAGGTTGTTTTTGGTCGAATTAAATTTATCCAATAGAATTAGGACATGTGTTAGGGTAATAATAATATCATTTTTACCCTTAACTACCTTATTTACTTTTAACCGTGGTAAATAAAAGTAAAATGTTACTATTCACCAAAAATTATTTTCATCTCATTGAACCAAATTTTACTTACTGACATCAATCCTGTCTCTCAGATTTTTTAAATTCCACTCACAGAAGCGGTAAAATTATGTTTTAGGAAAACATTCAGTTTTTTAACTACCACTTAGTGGTTTCACTATTCATCAAAAAATGAAAGCTTCCAGAAAAATACCAAAAATTTGGCCTAAGATATATTTGATATTATGAATTCGAAAATGATGTTTATTTTACCAAATTAAAAACATATCAGTTACATTAACTAATTTAAAAATTAATTTCCGTCGTCAAAAAAAATAGCGTGTTTTTAAAAGATAATAACTATCAAAAGATTGAGACTTGTTTATGTATGGTTTAAATGTGAAATTGCATCCAATGAACAAAATTGTATTAAATTGTAAAAATATATTATAAATATACTTTAAAAACACTCAAATTAATAATTTAACACTATTAATTATTTCGATTAGAAAAGTTGTTTTTAATTAAAATTTAGTAATTTTTACTATCATCAGAATATGAAAGTTATCCGAAAAGTACCAAAATTTCACCCTAATCTAATTTCGATATTCTGAATCCAAAAATGAAGTCCATTTTGAAAAAAAAATTACAAAATTTCAAAAAGTGCTTATTACTATTCATAACGGCTAGTTTTAATAATATTTTAATAGCATATCGTTGTTTAGCGAAACTCGGTACTGCGTACAACACACGCTATCGTGGAAGGTCACGCTTGCGTGTAATGCAAGCCAAGTCAGGAATGCATGTTGTGCAAGCTCCTTTTTGTGTAGCGTACAACACAAGGCATTGATGAAATTAAAAAAATATTTTTCATAAAATCTTGGGGTGTTACATTCTACCCCCCTTAAAATGAATTTCGCCCTCCAAATTCGTCGGGGTTATAAATGGGTTACTACTCGAAAGTTTCTTTAATAGAAACCCACATCATAAAAAGGAATACCAAAACCAATATTTAAAAAAAACAGTGTGAAACGTAATAGTTACCCAAAAAAACTGATCACTGGGTTTCCACATAGGTGAAAATATGGATATGGAAGAGAAATCTAACCATCATATTCTGATGGAGAGTGGTAGAGAACATGGATATGGAAAGCCAGCAATCACAAATCCATAGATTTGTGATGATCTAAGGTACCATCTGATTCATCAGATATAAGGGCACTAGGACAACATTTTTGGTTTTCAAGATCATTTCCCTAAAGTTGAAGAATTTGAATTAGAATAAATACTTACTTTATTTTGGTATAATCTCACTGTTGTTCATGCTTTGAACAATTTCCGCTTTATCTCTTAAAGAAATGAAGTTTAATTTGTTATTTGTGAAGTGTTAACAGAACATGTGATAGAATGATGGGTCATTCCATCTGTTTCAAACAAAATGTTAGCAAAAGTTATCAAATATACATAAGTCCATCTATGGTGAGGTTAATCTTATACGATTCCATGAATGAACCTATAATTCATATATCATACCGCGTAATAAAATAAAACTAGTTTCTACTAACCAGCGACTTCCTGTAGGCCAGTGGTAGGCGATAAAGGCCAGCCGCACTTCGGTTGTGGGTTTGATTCCCACAGCCTTGTCTGATGCGATGGGCTATTGCTCGTCCTGCAGGTTGTCCTTTTTCTAAAGCTACATTACTATAACATCCCATCAATAATATCGAAAAAAGTTCTATCCTTAATCAATACTAACTTATTTCCAACATAATCCATTCCAATCTTTAGTATTATCTAAAATACTTCGGTCCAAGCTCATAGTATAAAGAAAATGATTACTTTAAATGTCACATAACAATCACGTGAATTCCATCATTTATCCCCCATATATCATAAGATATATCTTGTTGGTCAAATTACAAACATGTGAATACCTTAATCATGTATTATCTTGAAGAATGAATACCCATTGAACCTTAGTGAAAACAAGAAGGCAGTTAAAAGTTAACACTTTCCACAATCCAAAATCCTCAAAATTCATTATACTCAAACCATGATATCACTTAGTCCTTATATCAATCATGAGCTCATGAATACAATCAAACAGATCATTATCTTCTTATCCCTTCATTATGCGCATATCATCTGCCTACCAAAAATATATCAATCACTTCCCATGGTTACCGGTACCATAAAATTATTGAAAACCACAATAGATCAATACATAAATATTCCAATATTCCATGATACTATATACAACATTATTTTGGAATCCCATTACATAAACACTTAATCATTACACCACATCGTTTTCATATTCAACATCGCCAATAGTGATCGCATGTGACTTCCCTTTGTCCTTTTCCTTAAGTGGTTGCTCATGTGGATCATCATTAACCCTTGGATTAGGGCATTGATTAGCATAATGCCCCATTTCATTGCACTTGAAGCATTGAAGTGTTTTTGGTGCATTCTCTATAGTATTTTCTATATTCACACCATTAGAAACCCTTTTTCCATTATTTCGACACTCAGCTGCTCGATGACCTTCTTTTCCACACTTAAAAATTTTTCTAGTCCCTTTAAGACAATCTCCACCATGCTTCTTTCCACACTTTTAGCATAAGGAAACATTCATCTTCTTTTCACCATTATTCTGAGATTTCTCCTTGAACTCCATCTTTCGTTTTTTGTCAAAACCATGAGAAGGATATGTAACACCAACTTCTATTTCTACCTTGATAGCACAACGCACAATTTCTTCATAGCTATTGAAGTCTCTTATAGCTAATTCCCTTCGAAGATTTGGTGTTAAGCCACTGAAGAATCGATCATTTTTACTTTCAGGTTGGATGATAAAGCCAGAGGCATACCTTTCAAGCCTTGTCAAATTCGCTTCATATATACCAACAGATTCATCATCCTTTTTCTTTAGTTTGAGAAACTTTTTCTCCGTCATTTTTCGAAGAATATGAGTGAAGTACTTATTGAAAAATAAGTTATTGAACTCGTCCCATTCCATGAAATCAATTTCATCTCTTGGCCTCGTATTCTTGATAAGATTCCACCATTGATCAGCATCACCTTCCAAACGATATACTGCTAAGATGACATTATCATGTTCAGAAAATTGAAGAACTGAAAATATCTTTTTAGTGGTACTGATCCATTTTTCAGCAACAAGTGGATCGAAAGACCTACTAAAAGAAGGTGGGCGCTGCCTCATGAAGGACTCAATAGAATATTGTTCCCTTCTCTTCTCATTTGGAAGTCCAGAATGATTCATAGCTTTAGTAAGTATAGCAATAATATTTTTCACTCCATCTCCCATAACATTTGTTTGTTCAGGAGGACAATCATTGCATTGTCCATTACATTGATCAACACGGTTCCTTCGGGTTCCAGCCATCGTCTAAAACCCAAAAAGAATAGTGCAAGAGGAAAAAATCACGCTAGTGAAAACAACATAATAAAGGGGGAGTACTATCAATATATAACATCTTTGGATTAATTATAAGATGTTTAGCGCAATTCTAGGACTATAAAGTATACTTAACCTTAGGGACATCCCTAGACATACCTTAGAAATATCTCTAGGGATCTCACTAAAGTTCTCGCATCCTAGTTTCCAAAGGTTGACTAAACCTTTCCTCTGATACCAACTGTAGAGACCCTAAGCTTGACGTACATGGACATTACATTACTTTTGCGGAATACTTAGTACATAAAAAAACACACACACAAGGACCGTAATAGTTTAGGGTCTTTGGAAACTCGGAATATAATCTTCTAATCGTGGTGAAAGATCTTCAACATCTCCCATAAAGATCTTCCCTTTTTTTACCTAAAACCTTAATTTATATCCGGGGGAAAGGAAAACATAAAAGGGTGATCTGAAATGCTCAGTAAGGGTAAACAAAATAAATATCAATCACATCATATTCATAAAAACTTAACAATTTTGAAATCGTACCCTGCAAAAGAGATCATAATTTCATAACATGGGATAAATCATGGTAGTGAAATGTAATCACAATAATCATAACATAAAACATGAATATTTGTGTCATAAACACATAATCATGGAGAATCATTTCTTATTAGTCAAGACTCATTGCCAAGACTATCTTAGTGGACAACGTCCATTTCTGAACCGAGTTCATTCCTCGTTTCAGTCCTGTTTCACTGAACCGGTTTAACCCGCCGTTCCAGCCATGTCTATCTCATGAGATATAAAATCATTACCCAATGAATTGGAGGGAGATATAGGTCCCACCCATCTCATAATGATACCATTCATATGTGTGCCACAAAATCATAAATCACACATCATTGCATAACCCATGTAATAAAAATGGGATTCTTAAACAACATGACATCATAAAACAATTCATATAAGATAAAAGAATTCATAAAAATAATTCCATCACAACATAATCAAATCAATCTAATAATAGGGATAGAAAAAGAACCCTATATTATCTTAGATGGAAAATAATCTTGATAAAACACTTGAACTCCATTCTTGAGGAAAATATCCTTTCTACTTCAAAAACATTTTCCTTTCTTAACATGTCAAACAATTTTAAACTAAAAGAAGTTGATTAAAAATTATCTTGAAAACTTGTAAAGTATGCTTCTTGGAAATAATATTTTAAAAATCCATTCATGTCGTACAAGTTAAGAAAAACATTATTCTCGTACTTTTGTCAGAAAAGTCAAAAAGTACCTCGTACGAAAAACGACAGAAGATTCTTTTCATATCTTTTACTAAAAACTCACCGAAGGGTAAAATTGGATATAAACTATTGTAGAAGGATATAAAAATTACATATTGAGGAAACATGGATGTGGATGATAAAACACACCCCAGTAAATACCAAAGTATAAACAATCTCAGATAAAAATGAGATTGTGAGATTTTCCCTTACCTTAGGTCTGATTTGCTTCGTAAGTGTCCGAACCTCCTGTATAATGATTTAAATAATGTTATTGGCTTATTCCATAATCATAATTATTTTTATGTTATCATATATGGTTATATTATTAGCTTCTTATTAGTAATATTTAATTACTACTCGTTATTCGGGTGTTTATTACTTTTTGTTCTTATGCGCGTTTTGTCGAATAAATTCTTATTTTTTATTTTTTAGGTTATAGATACCTCATTTACAGAATGGTATTAGTGTAACATATATCATATTAATTCACTCAATTCATTTATATAATCATTATGCAATGAAGATCATGTATAACGAGTCGCATCACATCGTGGAGACGGTATTCCGTACGTACGCACGAGCGATGATATCGTTCCCATGATCATGGAATTGTATTGGAGTGTATGTATACTATTTCAGAATCAATATCACTTTACAATAATCCTATATAGTTATTCTTTACACCATTATACCCATCCAAGTAAGGTGGTGGTGGAAAACAGATTACACCATGACGTGGAGACAGTATTCCGTACGTACGCATGCGTGGTGATTTCATTTCTCGTAGGATGGATAGATGGTGAAATAGGGTTGTTTCATACTTATAATAACATATCAGTATATGATTGATACTGATGTTATTACTTCATAATGAAACAACTAAAGAAGAAGAAGTGTAAGAAGAAATAAAGATGAAAGAATCGGTAACGGCCGTTACCTCTTCTTTGAAGCGCCTCTTTGAGACCTCCTCTTAGGGCACTAAAATTGGTCATTGAAGAAGAACATGACCTCTAGGATGTTACTAGGGAAGTGGAGAGGAGATATTGGTAGGGTTTGGCCGATCTTTAAGGCACAATGTGGTGTGAGGAAGAGAGGGAGGAGGATCCCTTTTATAAGGGAGAAGAAGGGCACCTTTGGAATAACTAAAAATATTATTTTATTATAAAGTCAAATTCGGTTTTTAATAGCTCCAAATTGATATATTTCGAAGCTAAGGTGGGGATGGGTCTACATACTCTCATCCAATAGAATTTAGACATGTTTAGGTATCAATTTAAACCTTATCATTTAGATTTAACTTTAAGTTAGATAATTTAACTTTTACCATGTCTTCTTGTTTTCTTACACTATAAGGTTAATAAACTTTATATATCAAGCCAAAAGAACCCAAAGCTATTTATTATTAATATATATAACATTATATAAGTCATTTGGCTGAACAATATATTTTTAAGAATAAAATAACAATTAATAATATAGTATTTGTTTTAAAAACTATTTTATGTCAATTTCGATACTATTTGGTAATTGATTTTTGTGAAAATCATAACAGAATTATTAGTTCGAAAAATTTAATTAAATAAATACTAACATGTCATATTAACATATAAAATTATTTTAATTCATAAAAAGTCTCAAATTACATTTATTTGTGTATTTATAACATCACTTATGTTAATATTTCATTAATAAGATAATTACTGCATCATCATTGAATCAGAAATAAATTAAATTATTATAAGTCTAAAAATTACAAATAAAATACCATTATGTAGGAAATATTCTTATCTTTATAATTAATATTTATAGTCGAATTTATCTTATGTATAACCCTATATTAAAAATTCTTTAGTTATTAAACATTGATTTTAACTATTTTAACCCTTCTTTAATTAAATTGATAATAAATGTCCTAATCTAATCAAAGTGGGCCTAAATGGTCATATATAATTCCTAAGGTTGTTTTTGGTTGAATTAAACATATAAAATCGAATTAGGACATGTGTTAGGGTAATAATAATATCATTTTTACCCTTAACTACCCTATTTACTTTTAACCGTGGTAAATAAAAGTTAAAAGTTACTATTCACCAAAACTTATTTTCATCTCATTGAACCAAATTTTACTTACTGACATCAACCGTGTCTCTCGGATTTTTGAAATTCCACTCACAAAAGCGGTAAAATTAATTTTTACAAAAAAAACAGTTTTTTAACTACCACTTAGTGGTTTCAATATTCATCAAAACATGAATGTTTCCAAAAAAATACCAAAAATTAGGCCTAAGCTATATTTGATATTATGAATCCAAAAATGATGTTTATTTTACCAAATTCAAAACATATCATTTAAATTAACTAATTTAAAAATTAATTCACATCGTCAAAACAAATAGCGTGTTTTTAAAAGATAATAACTACCAAAAGATTGACACTTGTTTATGTCTGGTTTAAATGTGAAATTATATCCAATGAACAACATTTTATTAAATTGTAAAAATATATTCTAAATATACATTAAAAAAACTCAAATTAATAATTTATCACTATTAATTGTTTTGATTAAAAAATATTTCTTTAATTAAAATTTATTAATTTTCACTATTCATCAGAATATGAAAGTTATCCAAAAAGTACCAAAATTTCACCCTAAGATAATTTCGATATTCCGAATCCAAAAATAAAGTCCATTTTGAAAAAAAAATTACAAAATTGAAAAAAGTTCTTATTATTATTCATAACGGCTAGTTTTAATAATATTTTAATAGCATATCGTTGTTTAGTGAAACTCGGTATTGCGTACAACACACGCTATCGTGGAAGGTCGTGTGTGCCTGTAATGCAAGCCAAGTCAAGGATGCGTGTTCTGAAAGCACTTTTTTGTGTAGCGTACAACATAAGACCTAAATGAAACTAAAAAATTATTTTTCGTAAAATCTTGGGGTGTTACACTATCTCCCTCAACAGATCTGAAAAATGGGATTTATAGGGTACAATCCCACTAGTTAAGGAAATTGCATCCTTTTTAGGTCAATTAGATTGGTTAAAGCCCTATTATTAAACTAAAAATAGGATTAATGTTATATGGTTATATTATCAATGGTTATGATATATAACATTATTTTAAAACCTCTAGGATAAAACAAAATAAGTGAATTTTTACTCTTTACCCATATTAAATCATAAGACAACTAATTAAATTCCAAGGGGAATTTTATTTATAATAGTTTGGGTCATTACATTCATCCCCCATTGAGAAATTTCTCTATGCAAAACCTCTTTTCCCACAAGAACACAAATGAGGGTATAACTATTTCATTACTTCCACTAGTTCCCACATTTCCTCTTCAAACATTTGGTTTCTTCACAATAATCTTACTAGGTGAATTTTCTTATTCCGTCAAACTTTTTCTCTATGTCATAAGAACTACGACGGCTTCTCCACATAGGAAAGGTCATTCTTCAATGGTATCACCTTTTGATTGAGTACATGCTAGCGGTCTAGTATGTACTTCCCTAAGATAGATAGATGGAATAAATAATGTAAATGAGATAGGTTACGTGGGAGTGAAACGCGATAGGCCACCACTATAATGTGATAAAGGATCTCAAAAGGGGCCGAACAATCATGGACTAAGCCTTGAATTCTTCCAAAATCTCTTTTCTTTCTTCCATGGAGATATGAATAGGAAAAAATGTCTACAAAATCAAAATATTATTCTCTTTTAGGATTTTCAGTATAACTTTTCGATTGATTCCAAGAAGCATTGATGTGCTGGTGGATAGGCTTAACCTTCTAAAAAATTTCCTAAACAATTTTTTCACCTTTTTTTCATTCCCAAAAATCATAGCAATATAAATCTGTTATTTACCTCTTCAAATAAATGTATTTATAGATGTCCATTTTCATTCTCCAGTGGAAGCTGTTATTGTAAGAGAACTTGAGCATAGGAAGATATTGGTCACATATTCCTTTATAGTCAATTGATCATTATCTGAACATGTCCTCAAAAATATTGATAGTATGCTCAGATTGACCCTCATTTTGGGTTTCATAATATGTATTGATGTTTAGGTCGTTATTTTTAGAACTTTGTAGAATTTTATATAATATGGAGTTGAATATTGTATATCAATCAAAATGATTGACATGATTACTCCCTAAAACATCACCACTTATCTAATGTATATTAATGAAAATTTATCCAGTGGGGAATTCTCTCAAATCAAAATTAGGTGTGTAGTCTTTGTATGATGTTCCACCACAACCCTTATGGAATTATTTCCTCTAGATGTTTGTGTTTATTCGGTGAAAAAGTCTTTAGTGATGTTTTCCCATATCCTTGTAGGTATGGGTAATGATTATATCATCCCCATATATTTTTCCCTTCCTCCGTCACTTTCTAACATACCATACATCCTGATTTATATTCTGTGATCTCCTTCTTGAAATTGTCTCACTAATAGAATTCTCAGAGATCTTGATACATCTTTGTTCTTCCACAGTGGATAGAGAAGTAATAACTATGTGCATCATCTAACATCTATTTGTTTAAATCAGGATTTTATAGTACCCAATGTCTTGACCCAAACCATACAAATCCTTCTTTGTTAATATTTAAATCCAATTATTTCACTTTTTTAATAGTTTCCACTTTCTACTAATTCAATGAATTATTTTTTTGAGAATCCGTTAATATCTATAGAAGAGATGGTTGAAAAAAATCATTTGTGAAAGTATTGGTGATGTTGCTTCCTTTATGGTTCCCATGTTCATCATGAGAAAATTATTGAACATCATATATCATTTCAATTCTCATCAATGAGAGAATTGCTGGATCGTTTCTAATTAGAGTTTCTTCCACTTTATTCGTGTTTCTAAGATGGTAGTGAATTTAGAAGTCATAGATTTTTTATTAGATCTACCATAATTGATTCCAATTATTGATATATTTTATTCAATATATACTTTAAATTTTTGAGATCCGTATATATTTCACACTTCTCCCCAGATAGATAATGCCACTAAATTTTGAAAGTGATGATAATTGTATACAACTCTAGGAAAAGAGTTGGCTATAAATTTTTATTAAAATTAATCTTCCATAAATAATAGGCTATGAGTTTTTCATTTTTCATTAACACATAGACCAAAGCCCTTCTTTGAAGCATCACTGAATACATCAAAATTTTATCTAGTTATTGGTAATGTGAGAAAAGGATAAGTTATAGGCCTCCTTTTCAACCATGTGATTCTTTAATTTCATTTATCATTCAAATTAATCTTAACATCATTCATAGTAATCATGGTAAGAGGTTTTGACTATCGTATAAAAGTTCTCAAAAATTAACGATAATTCCAATAAAATGAATGGAAATTACATATATCTACCACATTTGTTTTCCTTAGACAACCTTAAATTGATATTATTTATTAAGGGTACAAATTTATCCCATTTTCTATGAAGATACATCCAATTAAAGAGATATAATTCAATAATAACTCACATTTGATTTAATTATCATAAAGTCTATTTTTTCACAATGTGTTTTTCATACTACTTAGATACTCCTCATGATCCTCCTTTCATTTAAATTATATTAGAATATAATATATAATTACAACCACAAATTTGTTGAGATGATCTCTGAATACTCAATTCATCAAGTTCATGAGGATATATGGGGAATTAGTGAGTTCAAAAGGAATTACTATGAATTGATTGTACCCATAACATATACAAAAAGCAGTCTTGAGGATATCCTTCTTCTTCACCATAACATGGTAATATCCTGATAGCATATCCACATTGGATAATTTTTTTATTCCATGTATCTAACTAAAAAATAATCAATACATGGAAGAGGAAATGTTTTCTTTATTTTTATCTTTTTGAGCTCATGTTAATCAATGAAAAGGCTCATTGACCCATCCTTCTTCTTTGTGAAGTCTACCGGTGCACCTAGGGGTGAAGCATGAGGGAATATTATCCCTTTATCAATATTCCGCTTATTTTTTCTTCATATCCTCTTGTTCCACAACAACCATTCTATTATGAGTCTTGGATAATTGTAATGTTCCATGTATAATATAGATTTAATATTTAACCTCTCATCTATGAGAAAGTCCAAGAAATTTCACAAGAAACACATCAATATATTCCCTCCAAATAGGCATGATGTTGAGGATAGTTCTTTCATTAGATGAAATCTTTGAGCTAGATAAACATTCTCATAATGTAATAATAATCATTCTTGAGATGTTGGTTCTAAATAAGATTCATCCATCTCCTCGCATTTGTAAATAATCTGAGGATGGTTTGAAATACATATAGTCATTTCATTCTCATACAAATTTATTTTGGATTTATATAGTGAAATCAAATCCATTCTTATAATTTTATCAAATTCAACCAAAAGGAGTATAAATATATTCACTATGAAATTCTTCACACAATCTTTGAAGGAGGAGGGAACATGTACATTGGACGCAATAATTTCATTATTTTTTCATTTTCACCTATAACTCTACTTCCATGATTTGTGGTAGTGTTTTAATAGTTTAGCTAAAAATTATTTATATAAACGAATCTGTATAAGCAAAATAAAAAATTATGTTCAATATTATTGAGTGAATAACTTGCGTACCTATGATAACATTTTTCTCGGGATCCACCTCAGTGTTGGTGATGGAAAAACGGAACCCTTTCAGCATTGGAGGTGGATGGTTGTATCCAAAAACCCAAGGGACAGGGAATTGTTTTTTAATGTTCCCTCATTCCGTGTAATTGATGTTATGAAAATAGCAATGATGTTCGACTAAATAATTCCTTATATCCCTCGTAGTATCAGATTTATCCTATCAGCAATCGTGGGCTAGGTTCTCTTCCTTCCTTCACACAATGAATTTACTCATCCACATTATGAAATTTTCTAGGATATTTTCTTAGTACATTAGACATGTGGGGTGTTGAAATATTCTTTTTATAATTGGATTTATTTGTCCTACCACTAGAATTAAACTCCACATTCAACTTATAATCCCCATGATTCCATGTTGATTCCTTAATATCCATTTCTACATTGATGGTCCATTTGACAATTTTTTCATTGTTATCAATGTCATAGATCCTGAGGTATATTCATAGACTATGATTTATCCCACAAAAGAATACCTCAACCTTGCACTCATGGGTAATGAAAAATATGGTGATTTATCATGCAAGTCTTTAGAATTTTTCATCTTATGCCCAATAGATACGTCATATTTTTTCTTGAGGGAATGGAATTCCATTTCCATTTTAATATGGAGAGTGTGACAAAAATATTTATCAAAAAATATTTTCTGGAAATCCTCCCACCCCATTGCTTAGATCTCGTTTTCAATCATCATATTTTTATCAATGTCTATCATCGATCATCTTCACCCTCTAAAGAAAAATCTCTAGGTATAAGCTTAACTTCTTCAGATCATTGAAGGATGGAATTAGTTGATTCATTGTTCATTTATTAAGGGATCATATGATCCATTGAACAATGGATCCCATTGTCACATAAAGGTTGCAATTTCAACATGTTTTATTTTAATTTAATTTAAACACTCCTCATAATCCAGGATACTTTTTAGAACATGAGCTAGCTGAGATAGAATCATTGTGATATTTGTGATTCCTTCTTCAATTGGGTTGGGAATCTCGTTGGGGGTATTCATCATGTATCACTTTGCTATGATTTTTTTGTGGATTCATCCTATTTCATGCCATTATAAAGAAAAATGTAAAATTATGGATGAATATATTAAAACTTTTTAATACATAAATTAAGAATCCAACGAAATTAAATGGATTATTATTAAATTTCATGTATTTTCTTAACTTATGAATTTCATGGCATTAAAATATATTATCGAGAATATATTTCATGAAATATAATCTTATGGGAAATTTTTTATTCCCTTAATAATTCTTCTTAATAAGCTTATGAATTAACCAAATAATACTATTCATAGGGTCAAAAAAGCTACATTTTATGACCCATTTTCATATACCATGTTACACTATGTTAGGAATGTCTCACCTTGTTAGAGTTGTTACCCCAAAGAACATACGTACAAAAACCACATCCACTTACAGAATACACACAGGGATGTATTTACTTGATATATCACTTACTGTATACATACCATTTTTTAGGTATGTTTTTTTATAGTTATTATTTTCTCTATGGGTTTTATGAGTTTTCTATTCGTAATCCCAAAAGAAAATAATCATTTCCTTCGATACCAACTATAAAAACCCTACTCTATGTTACATATTAATAAATTATTTTTTAGATATGAATAAACTTAATACAAACTAGAATATCAATAATTCTTGTGACATTGGAAATTAGGTACATTGAATGAAAACATATAACATTGGTTACAACAAAATAACTAAAAACATCATTGGCATGGTCATATTTTTCCATTATACAAACAAATTCATATGGTATCCTTGTAAAATACATTAAAATTAAGTGAGATATAAAGCCTTATAAGATAATAAATTATGAAAAACATGGAGACACTAATACATGTTAGACATTGGACATAAAAATTGATATATAAAAGAACATGATTAATAAATAATGATAGACCATGAGAATCCTAATAAGAAAAATGTGTCAACAACATGAAACACTGCATCATAAACATAGGCCCAGGCTAACCCACAATAAAATCATGGTGGAAAAAGTCTCATAAACAAATCCGGTTCAATCCTGGACCCAACATGTCATATGAGAATACTAAATATTACATAATGAATTAGAGTTCTCTATAATTATTCTTGCCCCTATGACTTTCATTTCATTTTCATTCTTCAGTGTACCACATAGATCATACAACATGGATACATTATTCATCATATTTTATTCCAAATTCAATTTTTCATGAGTAAATACATGTATGTACAAGGTAAATTATGTATATGTGTATAAATGTTAACATCATTGATTGTAAAATGGTACAACATTCAGTACACAATTTTTTGGCATGGAAAATCATGGTGAAATTTCGGCAACATAACTACATCACATAAAAATTAATAAAATTAGTTGATAAGAGATAAAGGGGTATCTAATTATTTGGAAATAAAATTGGAAATAATAAGTACATGGAAATAAAAATACCAAAATTAGTAATTTGAAATAGAAAGTGTAACATAATAAATAAGAATTAATAAATAGGAGAAAGGAAAGAACACTTACATTGAGAGTATGACACCATACTATTGAAAGGGACTTCTTAAGAGATTTGGGTGCCTTGGGAGGATTATAAAGAGAGTAGGGTAGAGTAAGGACATGCTCTATGGATTTTTAGAGAAGATAAATGGGATCTTGTGAGGGATTATATTGGAAAAATCTGGAGAATTCAATGATATTTTACAAACATAGGTTTTGGAATCTATATAATTATATATATAACAACAAACCTTCACTTGTTTTTTGGTTGTGGCTTCATAAAATGGTAGGGTTTTTCATTAGTTAATTAGTAAAAGGTCCTAATTATTCAAATAATACCCTTGGAAATGTCTAGGTGAGTCGCACTCTTAACTTAATGAGTTTAAAATCTTAAAATATATTATATGTTTTTGGAGTATTCATAATGTCTTTTTAAATTTAATCAAATGAACATAAAATCACATTATTTTAAGTGTAAAACATAAATTTTTATTATTATACCCATTATATTATTTATTAAATCATCATTGGGTCATTGTGATTTCATAGAACGCACCATATATTTATAAAGTATTTAATTTATTTCAAAAATATATTAATTCATCAAATTTAGTCCATTAATTGAATTTAAAAATAACCACAAAATACTATTTTTGTTTTATATTATCAAATAAAATAATTATTTATAAAGTAACAACACAATGACAAAAATATATTCATTAAAATAATGTATAGAATAATTTTTTAATTATATTGACACATATCACATAAAAACACTATCAAATTCCCAAAGATTAATGTAAAAAATGGTTTGATTTTCATGGGGTGATTCGAAAAAAAATATTTTCATCGTGTTCTCGGTGATCTTGAACATCTCCCATAAATAGTTTTACTCATGGTTAAGATGTTGGATATTATAATGGGCATCGGAAAGGGAAAATTATAGGGATTCTATCTCCCTAAGAAGCTCTTATATGTGGTATTTTTAGGATATGATCCAACTCATCGATGCCATTACTTCCTTTTCCTATGTCAATTGGATATGTTATAACCATATTTCTAAACTAATCATAGGATCATGGTTCAATGAATATATTCTCAATGGTAGTGATATATAACTGTCTTTTAAATAATATAGGATTAAATCAAATTAGTATTTTTTTTCTACAATCATATTTCATGATAAAAAAATTATTTAAATTACATGTGGAATTTTATTTATGATATTTCATGTCGTTCCAACCATAGTTTAAAAACAAATCATGAGAAATAATGTGTGATTTCTGGTGAAGTGTCTTAACCCATTCGTATGCTTGAGGACTTTTCATGCATTACTAGGAAGAGAAAAATATATTCCACGAATAAAAGAATAGAGGAACACAACCACATCATAAAAAATTCAGATGAGTTTCCCACCATATATAAGAATTGCATTTTCTCCATAGAGAAAAATTAATCAAATACTATAAAGAAAATCAATAAAATAATAATATACTACATTCTCTTTCTTAGAACTAGGGCCAATATCATTTTTACTGAATAAAGAGTATATAGATTAAAACAATGTAATTCATATAAGAACCCTTTCCCTTAGAAAAAATCCTTCCACAACAGGTCTTAGAGAAGAACACATAATTAATATGATGATAGAAACGCCTCCCCATAGAACATATGTCCACATCACCAATCCGAAAGATATAGGTATACAATAATACGAATAATTTTGTAGAAACCCTTTCCCCGTGTATGAAGGTGATTAGGTGTGGAATGTAATTTATAGGATGAAGTTTTATAAATATTCAGGATAAAATATTTAATATGTTTGGTTCAATCAACTAATGAGGATGTTTCCCTACACACATTATGAAGGGATATCAATCAATGAATGATTATAATCCATGTTATTCACTTGAATGGACTAAAAATCAAGGGGTTCTATGTTCAATAATGAAATTGAAATATCTCAACACACATCAGGAGCTAAAATAAGAATTCTCATAACAGATAGAAAATATCTTTGTCATAAATCATTACTTTTTGATGAAATTTAGAATCCTATATTAAAAAAATGATCTCAAAGAAACCCCTATAAAACAACTAACTCCTAAAAAACCTATGGGAACAAGAACCACCATTTTCGAGTGATCCCTTATATCATCATCCTAGTCAACATATCCTACTTCTCTCCCTATAAACAATTTAAACAAAATGCTATCACTATATCCTCCATCCAAACCTCTTTCCCATGTTCTAAAATTAATCCCTCATACTTATATAGACACTAGTGATGGAATTCTCAAGGTTCCCCCCTCTGAGTGTTTTCATCATCATCATCAAATCAGATATTTTTTGTGGTGCATATTGGTGACATGGATGTCAACCCAAATATACTCCTGAAAAAGAACAAACATTTGTCTCTCCAAACATGCGATATGTTTTATTTGATGTCAATTAATAAATTATTATTTGGATTAGTTCTTATTTTCATCATAGTTAAGACTTTATCACCAATAATCCAGATGAAATATAATTTCCATCATCTCTACCCCACAAGAAAGTACAACATAGTTTAACATGTACACTAATCATAAAGGAAAATGAATCAGAACAGAGGGGAACCTAAAATCTAATTTCCTAGTGTGGCTCCCTTGCTTACATCTTGTACAATTCCCAACTATGATTATGTCCCTACCAACATGTGAATCCTCTCCAGCGCCTACCTCCATGATCCAATCTATATCTGAACCATCATCTCTAATACCACTCTATTACAACCCCCTCACAATAATGGTGAACCTTTTTTTCCATTAATGATGTCATCTAGATAATGAATCCTTAATAACACCACTGATATACCACAAATTGGATATTATAAATGAGTATATATAAACACACACATAGGAGGCGTTACAATCATTATGATTAGGAGGTATGAGATAAGATAAAAAAAAGTAATACTCATAATACATAATGATGTAATCATAGTACATTATGTAATTCCATACATTTCAGGATACTAATGAAATGAAATTAAAACAAGTTAAATCCTTGGAATCAACCATTATGATAAAAAATCTCTAAAAAATCCACAAACTACTAATTCCTAGATCAATCACAAACCATATACTACTAAAATAAAAAATAGTTTATGTATATGTAGTCTGATAATATTAGGTATGCACAGTAGTATCCTCCTAGAAACATATCATGAAAAATATGAAATAATCATACTATATTCTAGTGAGTAAATTAATGAAACTAACACTTTGCCAAAATAAGATTAATACTAATTTCTCATCATCACCAAGGCTCACTCACAAAATTAATCCTAAATTAATAACAAGAATATAGATAACATATATGTATATGGGTACCCTAAAACCACATCACCAGTGGTTTAATGCTCTTACACCCCAACATCACACATATTGAGAAATCATCTCTTCCATAAATAATCTAACCCAAAATACCTAGGAAACCATATCATACCATGAACCCTATGAAACTTATCAACAAAACAAATAATTTCATATAGTATCCTTTTCTATTTTTGTAATCCACCACAACCTATTTATTATGTATTATAGATTACAATATCACAACATATACATGAAACCGCAACAATAATCCAATAGATAAAATATCCTGAATACAAGTATGTGCAATAACCACATTTCATTATAGGCCTATGTACACTTGTATAGTAAATATATATCATTCATACCCACACATGTCATTATAGATGAAGAGGGAGTGGGAGATATGGGGTAGTCATCCATCTGTATCCCTTCCAACATGGTTGTTAATGAATCACCCCCATGAACCTATTGTTTTTCTTTTCTAAACTATGATGGGTAAGTTGAATATGAAATAATGAAACCTATTTTATAGATAAAGATCCAAATTACACTATGGGAAACAACCTAGCCTTAGACTCAACTAATAATATCATCAGGAAAGTTGACTTCCACCAATGAGGTTTAGATATCAAAAGATCATAGGAGAATCAATAGTAGTTAGTTCATGGGTTATAAATTAATATTATTAAAAAATATTCATGACCATGAATTTATTATTTTAATCCATGTGTCGATGGAATTGTTAAATAATTTCATATATTATCATGTACACCATTATCAAAAGTAAGAACCAATAACTAGCCTCATTATTTTCTTTATTCATTACTATTTCAAACATGTTTAGATACAATAGGGCTCCTCCTTGGATATCAATTAATAGTATAACTCATTGTGTCTAACCTAAAACTTTGTCCCATAGTAAGAAACTAGTCATAAAAATAAAATCAACCAATATTCAATAAAATAAGAATCAAGATTGAAATAAAAATTAATGAGAAAGCACAATATTCAACATGTCCTGACTACCTTGTTGCCCCAAGACATTACATATAAAATCACATTCAAAAAATAACACCATCATTATCATAATTGAAACCCCAATCAATTAGAATCATCATCATCCCAACTGTAAACTCATTCCACCACCACAATCATAATTTCCCCACACCATGGCAATATCATTATCAAAACGATCATCCTATTCCACCATCATCATATCAACAATATTAGGTTATCAAAGTACCAAATAATGTCCCTACTTCAAAGAGAATAATTTTATATTAAATGTTTGGTTACATAAATAATTTTCCTGTAAAAAATGGATATAAAATCAAAGAATTCATTCCTCCTATAATCAAGAATGATCTCACTCATCCCTCGTAAATTTATAATAAATTGCTGTATTATTTCCTTCTTGAATTAACTGGTTCTTTTTAAATTGGATTTCCTTTTTTTAAATTATTCATTAGAAGATTGAATTAAATATGATCAACATAACACGCTTATAAAACTATTTCCACATTTAAGAAATTATATGATGAGAAGAAATTATTATACTCATGATTTTTTATTTGAATTAATAATATCATCTAGAATTACATAGTTTATCTGTTTCAAGAAATTAACCATGTTGAAAAACAAAAACAAAAACAATCAATTGGATAACACAGTATCTAATAAATATCAATAGACAAAAATATAAAAAATTGATCACAAAGTCCCAACCATAAATTTAAACAATAATTTAATTTTTACATCATAAAATATTAAATTTTCAAAACATGTTAAATTTCCCATTTCAATTTTTAATTAAAATAATTGTAATTTAATTCTCACTAACATTATTTAATAATTTTAACACCATAACATGTGATATTTTTAATTTATCAAATAATAAATTGAAAATTGTCTAAATTTATCTCATTATATATCTTTGATACTTTTTAGAAAAATTATAATTATTATACAACATTCATAATTATTTAAAAATAAAATATCACATTATGTGATAATTTATTGTATCTCCCCTAATAAATTACTAGAATCTAATATATCAACAATAATATTAATAATATATTACAATTTTTAATTATCCAGAACTGTAAGATAATCAAACTTATCTTCAACATTCAAATTTAGTCCTAATTCAGTTCTGGAAAATAATATTATTATATTAAAAATAATTTACTAAATGTGATATGATTATATATATTATTACTTTGATTCCATGTTTAAGAAAATTATAATAAATAACTGACATGTGATAATTACTGTCTGCTTTAAATTCTATATTAATAATTACTGGAAATCAATATGAAAAAATTCTACAACATCTACTAATTAAAAATTTTAATTTTTGAAATACCAATGTTAAATATTATGAATATTCCACATCCTTAAATTATCCTAAACATTATATATTTTAAATGCACTATGTTATTTCTATATTATTAGTAGATAAAAATTACTTATTGCAATCTTTAATTCGTTCAATAAAATTCTATTATTCTGATTTATGGAATAATGTAAAACTAAATACATTTGAATAATTTTTCCTCTTCGAGTGAAGTTCAAGGATTTTAAATATAATCAATATACTGTGTATGATAATTCATCCTCTATTTGAAATTATAGAATTCATAGAAAATGAAATACTAAAGAGAAAATACTAGATCATGGGACCGTTATATGAAAAAAAAATAGAAATAATAAATAATAAGTCTTAATATACCCTTAATTATTTATAGCTAATTAAATAATAATTATTCATACAAATAAAGTAAAATATTTTCCTATATTTATCAACAATATTGTTCTTCATGTGATATTTTCATTTTTTTATTCATTCACACCAATTTAATCAATGGAAACATTGGAATGATCTGACCACACTAGTAGTTTTATTAATAAGAGAAGTAATAAATCCCCTACCTTGAGAATAAATAGCTTTCATACAACACCCAAAATAGAGGATAGGAATAAATTTATTTGTTTTGTAAATCACTGGTTTGGCATGTGAGGAAGAAACATGTATAAAAGGATATGGACCGTAAGACATAAAGAGAATGATTTGGAATCACCTAGACTCAAGAAAAGAATAAACGATCAAATAAAGAAATCTGTTATTTTAAAATGTGCATATATAGGTTCAATGATGATATTCATTTCCCTTTAATTTTTTTTTAAATTCCTTTAATTTTTCCCCTGGCTAAATTTTAGGCATGTAATTTTTTATGGAAATAGATAGAATTTAAAAACCTTAGTTGATTCATAACCATTTTATTTACACATTTAATTCATTAATATTGATTATAATTACATTAAATAATTCTTTTGGAGGCATTGTAACACCCCAAGTTTCCACGGTACGTTTCCCTTTGAATAATATAGTACCTTGTGTTGTACGCAACATCGAGTTTAAAAACACCACAACCAATCAAACTAGTCGTTATGAATAGTAATATCTACTTTTTTAAATTTTATAAATTTTATCTTTCAAAATGGTCATCATTTTAGGATTAATATTATCAAAATTATCTTAGGGTGAATTTTTTGGTATTAATCTGAAAACTTTCAATTTTTGATGAATAGTGGAAAACACTGGGTTATTATTTAAATCTGACATTTTATTCAAATAATTAATTGTTTTATTTAGATTTATTTTACTTCAAAATAGATACATATTACCTATATAAGTTAAATGTAATTAATTGGAGTCATTTTATAATAATTTTAGATATATAAAAAATTTATTGAACTTTTTATCGTCTTTTACCCACCTCCTAGGAGTATTTGAAAATATTCATTAAACATAATTTTACTGCTTCTATGAGTGGAATTTAGAAAATATGAGAGGCATAGTTGATATCAGTAAGTAAAATTTGGTCCAATTGGTTGAAAATAAATTATTTTGGATTGTAAATTTTAACATTTATTTACCACGGTTAAAAGTAAAGAGGGTAATTAAATTTAAAATTAATATTATTATTACCCTAACACATTCCATAATTCAATTGAATAAGTATAATTTGACCCAAAACATCCTTAGGAATAAAATATGTTCCTTTAGGTCCAATTTCATTAGATTAGGACATTTATTATTATTTAATTCAAAGAAGAGTTAAAAGTGTTAAATTAAAGTTTTCATAAATTAAACATTTTTAATATAGGGTTACACACAATATAAATTCGACTATAAATATTTATTATAAAGATAAAATTATTTCCTACATAATGTTATTTTATTTATAATTTATATAAATTAAATAATTAAATTTATTTATGACACAATGATGATGTAGTAATTACCTTATTAATGAAAGATTAGAATAATTGATATTACAAATATCCAAATAAATATAATTTGTTACTTTTAATGAATTACACTATTTTAAAAGGTTAAAATTACATGTTAGGGTTGATTAAATGAATTTTTTCCAAGTAATAATGTTGTTCTGAATTTAACAAAAAAATAGCAAATAGTGTCAAAATTGACCTAAAAGAGGTTTTAAAACAAATATTATATTATTAACTGATATAATATTTCTAAAAATATAAGAATCAGAAAAAATTATTATATAATATTATATATGTCATTAATGAACCACTTGAGGTTCTTGTGTATGTTTATATTAAGATGATTAACCATATAATAAAAAAATACAAAGAGACAAGGTAAATGTCAAACTATTTAACTAAGAGTTAAATCTAAACGATAAAGCTAATATAGTGACCCAAACCTGTCTAAAACGTATTTGTTGAGTGTTTTTAGACCCATATCCATATTATACTCGAAATAAATCATTTTTGATCCATTATAAAATGAAAATGATTTTATTATAATATAAAATTTCAATCATTTCCTAAGGTTCCCCTCACCCTTATTATAAAAGGGAACTTCCCCTTCTCTCAAATGCACATGTTCAAATCCATTTGGATTATAAAAACCTAGAAAAAATATCATATCAACTGTCCTCAATTCATATCAAATTCCTTCAATTAGTCAAAAAGGCAACCAAAGGATCCCTTTTGATTAAATCAAAAGGAAAACCCCGAAGAAGAGGTAAATATTCCATCACCTCTTTCAAGTTTTTTCTTCTTCCATTGTATATTTCATTGTTGTCTATATTCTAAAATAATAACTCTAGTAACTTCTATATAATGTAATGTTATTATAAAAATGTAAAAACCATATTAATTATTCTATCCATCCTATAAATGACAAAGGCACCATACATGTGGACGTACGGATTACCGTCTCCATGTCCTTATGTAGTTTGTCGTTGATACACTTCATCATTTCTATGTGTGTAATAATGATTATAAATGATGTAAATAACAAATATAACATGATAATTATTCTTTATATATGATATATTATCCAATTATATACGATTTTATTGTCGAATTAATGATATTTTCGCTCGTGTGTACGTACAGATTATCGTCTCCATGAACGCGATGAGATTCATTCCCCATCATATTCATTTAAGAATAATTTTCATTTTATGATTAAAAATAATTTTTATGAACATAATATAATTCTTTATATGAATAAAATAAATCCTATCCATATAAATCATTACTTATGTAAGAATGAATAAAAAGGAAAACGAATCAGTTAACACACGAAATGATGATACTACTGAAATATCATTAACAAAGAAATATTAGAATATCATATATGATATCATGTTAATGTATACGGTTATTTTATAATTTAATAAAAATTATTTCACCACTATACATGAGGTTAACCTACCCGCAACCAAGGAAAAGTACATGGTAAGAGTTAATTCTACAATCTCCTCATTATCCGAGGTGGTTTTTACGTAATTATCTATTGGGACCTCTTAATAATCCACATCCATGTTTCCTAAAAATGTAATTCAAAAAAAAATCTATGGGTTAATTCCACATATACCCTTTTTTACTTTTTAAAAAATACTTTGAAATGAATCCTTCTGTCATTTTCTAAACAAGGGACTTTATGACCTTCTCTACAAAATTAAGGAAAGAATGTTTTTTAAGTTATACAACGGGTGTGGCTATTTTACGCCATTATAACACCTTCCAATCATCCCTTTAAATATTATAAGAATATTTTCAAAAAAACTTTATCTTTTATAATTATATGTCTTTTAAATGATTCCAAAATAGAATGAGATATTTCTATAACAAATGTTTTGATTTCATCTATGTCAACATCCTTTGATGGATTTTAAGCTTATTTGATGTTGATTTATTATGATACAAAACATCCTTACTGTATTAAAGGTTTTGGGATATATGTTTAACTATGGATGTGTTATTTTTGCACCATTCATGGTTTATAGATAAATTATTTACATTTCATATGCTAGTTTTAATACAAATTTTTATGTTATGTTTAAACCTTTTCATATGAGGAATGCATTAGACTTATTATATGACGGGTGGAGCCCACTATAGCTCCTCTATGCATCAGTAGGTCTCAGGAGACAAGCTATTGTTTTTGAACAAGGCCTTGAAAAAATATTATTTTTAGTCTTGGCATAATACCTTGACTATGTGGTTATGAAGTCTGGCATTATGCATTACATCATTATGATAGTGGCTATTGATATTGCATGTGTTTATTATACTATTATAATATCCATGTGAATAATTAAATGGAATTATTTGATTTTATGTTTTACATATTATTCTGAAGTTCATGTTTAAATTACTTTTGTTTTAGTCTTATACATTTCCTTAAATAGTTATGCTTATTTATGAAAGTTTCCTCTATATTGTTATCTTTACTGAGCATTTGATCTCACCCATTTCAATGTTTTATATTTCCCAAGATGTGAAGAATTATATTTTGACTGACCCACAGTGATAGTATAAGGGATATGAGTGTGTCCTATGGAGACTATGTTGTTTTAGTTTTTCATTTTATAATGTAATGTAAAACTTATGAATGTATCTAGTATTTCCTAGGCTACTAAACTGATCAGTCCTTTCGGACATGAATCCTTGTATCATACCAATGTTATGTAATAATTCCCCAAATCTCGGTAATAGGGGTTGGGTCATTACAGTTGGTATCAGAGGAAGTATAGTACAAACCTAGGAAACTAGATTTAGATAAACACTGATTAGAGCATGTTACCCTAAGATAGACTTTGGGGATTAGTATAGAAGAACTTCCTAGAATTTTGGTACTGTAAATATTTTGTGAGTTTTCCAAGAAATACATTTCTGTCTAGATACAAGAAGGTAGGGGTGACTCTAGCACAGATGTACCTAGGGGTAAAACCCGAAAACACTTCTTTGAGCTAGACTTGAACGGGAATGGGTGCATGACAACGGGCCATGTTGCACTCATGGTAACAACACTCTCCGGGGATATGCTTACGATAATTATCATTTTCTTTAAAAACCATTATAAATAGTTTATGAGTATATAGTTCCTCAATGAATTTTTTTTTATTTTTATGGATTATATCCATAAACTGTTCAGTTTATGTTAAGTGTTTTACAAGATTGGAATTATGTATTTTGATCCATAAAATAATCTACTTTATGTCATTGATTTGAAATGGATCCAAGTGTAAGGAATGTAAACCATATCAATGCACGTAATCAATGTAGACATTTCCTTCCTAATCAAGATAATTATAGTGGTGCTGGTGAAGCAACTAGTGTTGATCATCTTATCACCATACTCGGACAACTCACACAGGTTATGAATAATAACCTTTTCTGTATGGAGAACCCTGATCCACAACGTGGAGGATCAATGTTAGAATTCTTCATGAGGAAAAACCAGCAACGTTCCCTAGGAATAACAATCCATTTTTAGATGAGAATTGGATTAGTTTCTTAGAGAAGATGTTTCATGCTTGGGTGTGTAGTGAAAGGGAAAAAGTTTCCATGGCAGTTTATCGCCTCACTGGATATACAGATAAATGGTGGTTGTCGATTCAAAAAAAAATGGAAGATGAAGAAGTATCAAACATGGAATTGAGGGAATTTAAATTGGTTTTATTAGAAAAATACTTTCTTAAGGAGCATCGAGTGGATTTGGAAGGGCAATTTCTGAGCCTCAGAAAAAGGATGATGAGAATGTTGAAAAGTATGAAACTAACTTTACAAGGTTAGCGAGGCATGATACATATTATATATGTATCCCAAGAAGTATGATTGACCATTTATTTGATGGTTTAAAATCATTTCTCCATTTACTATTAGACTCACAATCCATCTTATCGTATGAAGATATTGTCTCATATGTTATCAAGATAGAAAAATAATTCTCTAAGTGTTACGACATTAAAGTAATGCAAGAGAAGAAGAGATGTGTTGAACACTATGGAAATAGAAATAAGGGAAAGAAGGGAAAAGTTGAATATCCATCCTACAGTAAATATGGGATGAAACACCCTTGTACGTGCTTAAAGGGAATGGGAGTCTATTACTAGTGTGGTGAAAAAGGACACCAAGCTTTTGATTGTAAGAAGAAGAAAGAGGATGTCAATGTTGAATTCTAAAATTGTAGAGAAATCAGGATTTATTAAAATGAATGTCCTATGTGCTAAAAATACATACCTCATAAAAGTCCAAGGGATCAAGGACAAGCCTATACTATCACTACTGCTGAGGTTGAAGCTCTGAAAGACATGGTGGCAGGTAATTTAATAGTTTCTTCATGTTTAAAAAATTCTTTATTCGATTTTGGATCATCGCATTGTTTTATATATTCCTAATTTTCTATGAAAATTACATATTTCCAATTTGATTTAACAAGGGAGTTGTCAGTCGAAACTCTAAAGGGAAGTATCATTGCAACAAATTTTTGTGAATCTGTCTCAATTAGGGCATATAAGTGTTCTTTATCTACTAATCTCATTTTCATACCCATGATTTATTTTGATATAATCCTCAGTATGGATTGGATTTCGTACCATGATACAAAAATTTATTGTAAGAAGAAGGAAGTTTCAATTCTCATTGATGATAAGGAGTTCCTTATCATTAGAGCAGAAACATCACCACCTGATTTTTATCTATATCCACCCCTAGTAGCTCAACTGAATTCAATTATTGGAGAGGAAGAGAATGAAATATATATGGGTTATGAAAAAAAAATGTTCAAATAGAGGATGTATGTATTGGGAAAGAATATGTTGATGTGTATCCAACAGATTATGTGGACATCCTCTAGTATGGCCACTGTGGAATTAGTGGAACTAAAGAAACAACTAGAGGAATTGAGTAATAAGAGATTTATTTTCCCTACTGTTTCTCCATGGGGAGTCTCTATCCTTTTTGTTAAAAAGAAAGATGGATCTATGAGTTTGTGTATCGACTACAGGGAGATCAATGCTATAACAATAAAGAGAAAGTATCCCCTTCCTCGCATTGATTATTTATTCGACCAACTTCTCAGAGCACAATATTTTTTCAAGATTGACCTTTGATCTGGATATCATCAGTTATGTGTGAAGAAGGAAGACATTTCGAAAATAGTATTTTAAACCAGGTACCGACATTAGGAGTTTACAGTAATGCCTTTTGGGCGGACTAATGCACCCTCTATTTTCATGGATCTAATGAAATGATTTTTCAAGGAATATCTTGATGACTTTGTAGTAGTATTTATTGATGATATCCTGGTATAATCCAAAATCAATGAAGATCATTAAAATCTGTTGTGCACCATTTTGAATACCCATAGAAGAAATGAAATATATAGGTAGTTTAGCATGTGTGAATTCTGGCTTCAGGAGATTTCATTTCTTTTCCATCTTGTCTCTAAGGATGAAATCTCTATTGAACCTTCTAAGACTAGAGCAATCTAAGAATGGCCAGCACTGACGAGTATAACTGAGGTACACAGTTTTTTTTGGTTTAGTAGGTTATTATCGACATCTCGTCCAGAATTTTTCCAGATTTTCTATCCCATTAACAAAGCTCACACGTAAAGGGGATACATTTGTTCTGAAAAAAGAGTTTAAAGAATGTTTAGAATAATTGAAGTGAATGTTAGTAATTTCTCTTATCATGAATCTACCATTGTGGAATGATGGGTTTGTTATTTATAGGGATGCATCAAAAAAGGACTTGGTTGTGTCCTTATAAAGAATTATATGGTTATTGCTTATTCATCACGACGGCTAAAAATTAATGAGAAAACATCTACTACTCATGATCTTGAGATAGTAGCTATAATATTTGATTTGAAGATATGGATACATTAACACAATGGAGAAAAATGTGAGATGAATATCAATCACAAGAGTTTAAAGTATATTCTATCACAAAAATAACTCAAAATGTGGCAAATGAGATGTCTTGAACTACTAAAGTATTATTATATCACTATAAACTATCACCCAGGGAAGGAAAATAATGTATAATATGCTTTGAGCAGAAAGGATAATGGAGTTTCTAACAAGATGAGAGCTTAAAGGGAACCTATTATCATGGATCTAGTGAAAATGGGTATGGGAATAATCATGGAAGGAGAAACATCAATACATTTTCCATTTATAGAGAAACCATATTTACTAGAAATGATAAAAAGTACTCATTTGTATGATGAGGAGTTTCAAAAGAAAATTAAAGTTGTTAAGGATGAGATATTGAGTGACTTCATATATGAAAATGGGATTCTGAAATTTGGGAAGAGACTTTGTGTTCCCAATATACATGATCTGAAATGTGAATTGTTAGATTATGATCAAAGCTCCAATTTCTCTATACACCCTCGGAGCACCAAGATGTATAGATATTTGAATAAACATTTAGGGTGGGACAACATGAATAGGGAGATTGAAGATTTTGTGTTAAGATGTATGGTTTGTCACCAAGTGAAAGCTGGAAGGCAACATCCTGGAGGAATCATGTAACCACTTCCCATACTTGAGTGGAAATTGGATAATATTATGATGGGATTTGTCCTGGGAATGCCAAAGGCTTCTAAAAAGAATGATGCAATATGGGTCATTGTTGATAGACTTATCAAGTCAGCACATTTTCTTGCTATAAGAGAAGATTGACCACTTGAAAGTCTAGAAATACTATATATTAATGATGTTTTACGAAATCCATTGATACTGAACTTTGTTTGAGCACTGCCTACCACCCTGAAACTGATAGAAAATCAGAACGTACTATTCAAACCCTAGAGGACATGTCGATATATCTATCAGATGACTTTCAGGGTATGTGGGATAAATATTTACCCCTGTTAGAATTTTTCTATAACAATATCTTTCATTGAAGTTTTCAGATGGCACCATACAAAGCATTATACGGAAAGAGATGTCGCACAACAACATGTTGGGATGATGTGGGTGAAAGAAAACTTGTAGGCCCAGAACATGTTTAGGAAATGATGGAAAATGAGAAGGTAATCCAAAACCACTTCAAAGTATCTCAATGTAGGTAGAAGAGAAATGCTGATAACAGAAAGAAGGATTTGGAATTTTAGGTAGGTGATTAGGTTTTCTTGAAGGTAACTCCATGGAATTGAATTATATGATTCAGTAAGAAGGGTAAATTGATTCTCAGGTACATCGGACCTTTCGAAATTATAGAACAAATTGGGTTTGTATTTTACCATGTTTAAATTCTACTATGTCTCTCCAAAGTTCATGATGTGTTCCACTAATCACTATTGAGAAAATACATGCATGACCCAATGCATATACTCACCTAGGAGGAATTAGAACTGGAACCCGATCTGTCTTATTGCGAATATCCTGTCAAGATTTGTGATTCAAGAGAACATGTTTTGAGAAACTAAACGGCTCGTCTGGTAATAGTTCTATGGAGAAACAATAAGATGGAAGAGACAACGTGGGAACCTGAGGAACTTATGATGAAGAACCAACCAAATCTTTTTATGAAGTAATATTCAAGAAATTTCGAGGACAAAATTATTTGAAGGAGGGGAGAATGTAACAGCCCAAGCTTCCATAGTATGTTTCCCTTTGAATAATATATTAGCTTGTGTTGTATGCAACATCGAGTTCAAACACACCACAACCAATCAAACTAGTCATTATGAATAGCAATACCCACGTTTTGAAATTTTATAAATTTTATCTTTCAAAATAGACTTCATTTTTGTATTTGGAATATCGAAATTATCATAGTGTGAATTTTTGGTATTTTTCTAAAAACATTCAATTTTTGATGAATAGTGAAAACACTGAGTTATTGTTTAAAACTGCCTTTTTATTTAAATAATTTTTTATTTTATTTAAATTTATTTTTGGTCAAAATAGATAAATAATAACTATATATGTTCAATGTAATTCATTTGAGTCTATTTATAATAATTTTAGATATATAAAAAATTTATTGAACTTTTTACCGCCTTTTACCCACCTCTTAGGAGCATTTGAAAATTTACATAAAACTTAATTTTATCACTTCTGTGAGTTGAATTTCAAAACTCTGGGAGTCGCGGTTGATATCAGTAAGTAAAATGTGGTTCAATAAGATGAAAATAATTTTTTGTGAATAGTAACTTTTAACTTTTATCTATCACAGTTAAAAGTAAATAGTGTAATTAAAGGTAAAAAAGATATTATTATTACCCTAACACATGTCCTAATTCTAATGGATAAGTGTTATTCGACCAAAAACAACCTAAGGAATTATATATGATCCCTTAGGTCCACTTGGATTAGATTAGGAAATTTATTATTATTTAATTCAAAGAAGATTTAAAACTGTAAAATTAAAGTTTTCATAACTAAAACATTTTTAATATATGATTACACAAAATATAAATTCAAATATTAATATAAATTAGAAATATTATAATATTTCCAACATAAAGGTATTTTATTTATAATTTTTAGACATTAAATTGTTAAATTTATTTATGACACAATGGTGAAGCAGTAATTACCTTATTAATGAAAGATTAAAATAATTGATATTATTAATATCCAAATAAATCAAATTTATGGATTTTAATGAATTACACTAATTTTATAAGTTAATATGACATGTTATGGTTTATTAAATGAATTATTTTTGAAGTAATAATGATGTTATAAATTTAACAAAAACAAAATAGAAAATAGTGTCAAAATTGAAATAAAAGAGTTTTTAAAACAAATATTATATTATTAATTGATATAATATTCCTAAAAACTAATGTTTGGAAAAAGGTCTTAAATAATATTATATATCTCATTAATTAACCACTTGAGGTTTTCTTGGAAGTTTATAGTATGTTTATTAACTGTAAAATATAAAAATTCAAAGAGACGCGGTAAATGTCAAACTATTTAACTAAGAGTTAAATCTAAAAGATAAAGTTAATATAGTGACCCAAAACTATCTAAAACCTATTATTTGAGTGTTTTTCGACCTATAATTACCTTATACTCTAAATAAATCATTTTGGAGCCATTATAAATCGAATATGATTCTATTATAAAATAATATTTTATTCTTTTACTAAGGTGCCCCTCACCCCTCTTATAAAAGGGGACGTTGCTTTCCGAAAAATTGACACCATCAAAGCCATTTTTCCTGGCCAACCCATGCCCAAATATCCTCTAAAAATTCCTCCCTTTATCCTAGAGTCCTTACTTTATTCTGAAAGGCAACCGAAGGATCACTTTTGATCAAATTAAAAAGAAGAACTCAAAGAAGAAGTAAATATTTCATCACCTCTTTCAAGTTCTTTTCTTCTTACACTTCCTCTTTCTTTCTTGTTTCGATGATAAATAAATTACACGAGTATCTTATATATACTATTATTTTATTATAAAATTGGTACAACCCAATTCGTTATTCTATCCATCCTATAAATGACAAAGTCACCATACATGCATACGTACGGATTACCGTCTCCAAGTCGTGTTGTAGTTTGTTATTCAAACACTTCATCAATTCAATGGGTATAATAATGAGTATGAATGATGTAAATAAAACATATGACATGATAATGAGTCTTTAAATATGATATATCATACAATTATATATGATTTTACTATCCAAATAATGATATTGTCGCTCGTGTGTACATACGGATTATTGTCTCCACGAATGCGATTAGATTCATTCCCCATCCGATTCATTCAAGAATAATTTTCATATTATGATTAAAAATAATTATTATGAACATAATATAATTCTATATATGAATCAAATAAATCCTATCCATAATAAACAATACTTACATAACAAATCATATAATGGAAAATGAATTAGTTAACACTCGAAACAGTGATAATACAGAAATATAATTAACAAAGCAATTTTATAAGATCATATGTGATATCATATTAATGTATATGGTTCTTTTATAATTTAATAATTATTATTTCACCATTATACAGGAGTTTAGCATACCGTCTACCCTGGAAAATTACAAGGTAAGGGTTAATTCTATAATCTCTACATTATCCAAGCTTGTTTTTACGTAATTATCTACTGGGACCTCTTAACCATCCACATACATGATTCTTAAAAATGTATTTAAAAACATTTTTACTATGGTTTAATGTCATTTAGACACTTATTTGACTTTTTATAAAATGTTTTGAAAGGAATCTTTTTGTCTTTTTCCAAAAAAATTACTTTACGACCTTTTCGACAAAATTAAGGAAATAATTTTTTTTAAGTTATACGACGAGTGCGGCTATTTTACGCCATTACAACGACTTCAAAGAATACCTTAAAAGATTATAAGAATATTTAAAAAAATAAATGTTTTCCATTACGATTATATGAATTTTAAATGATTTCAAAATAGAAAGAGATATTTCTCTAAAAAAAGTTTTGATTTTATCTATGTCAACATCCTTTGATGGATTTTAAGCTTATTTGAAGTTGATTTATTATGATACAAAACTTAGATATTTTATTGAAAGTTTTGTGATATCTTTGACTGTGGATGTGTTATTTTTTCACCATTCATGGTTTATGGATAATGTATTGGCATTTAATATGTTAGTTTTAATATGAATTTTTATGTTCTGTATAATCATTTACATATGAGGAATGCATTGGACATAGTAAGTGACAAGTGGAGCCCGCTATTGCTCTTCAATGCATCAGTAGGTCTCACGAGAAAAACAGGCATCTTGGAACAAGGACTTGACAAATTCTTTTTGGTAGTCTTGGAACCAGGCCTTCACTATGTGCTTATGAATTCTATCATTATGCATTCCATCAATATGAATGTGGATATTTATATTGCATGTGATTATTCGACTATTAGAATATCCATGTGAATAATTAAATGGAATTATTTGATTTTATATTTTCCATAAGCAGATGTTCATGTTTAAAAGCCTTATCTTTTAGTCTTATACATTTCCATAAATGATTGTGATTATTTATGAAAGTTTCCACTATATTGTTAACCTTACTGAGCATCTGAGATCACCCATTTCTATGTTTTATTTTTCCTAGGATGTGAAGAAGTATATTATGACGGACCTTTAGGTATATTCTAAATGATATGAGTGTGGCCTATAGAGAATATGTACTTGTAGTTTTTCATTTTATAATTTAATTTAAAACTAATGAATGTATCTTCTATTTCCAAGGCTACTAAAATGATCATTCTTTCCTGACATGATTCCTTGTATCATTCCAATGTTATATAATAATTCACTGACTCTGGGTAACTGGGGACGGGGTGTTACATGCTCAAACTAGAAATTTGGACTAAAAATAATATCATACACAACTCATATATTTTGTATTTGTGGGAATGGGTTTTAAACTTACACAGTTGTACAAACATGCACAATATTAGGAAAATCCAGGGAACCATTATGGGATAACATCATACCTTTACACGGGCTTTAAAATTCATGAATGAAACATACATGTGGTTTACGATCCAAAGAATACCTTTACTTGAGTGGTTGAATACCCTTTTGTTGGTAAGGAAATTTGTGATATTCCACTACATAGCTCAAAGATACCCACATCCACCCTTATGCAAGGTAAGGCTTACCGTCACGTGATAACTAGAAATATGGGTTTAATTTTATTCATATATTAGGGTTCCTTTACTTATGTATATTAAAACGTGGACTAAATTTATGTGGGGTGGGAAAGACCATTACATAGTGCATATAGACTATGATAAATTTATATTTCCTTCATAAAATATAACTACCATTATATAGGATTTGGAGGTAACATTGGAAAACATAAAACACCAAAATATACCCTTATGAAGGATATTTCTAATTCATATTACATTTATTTGTGATTTTATAAATAATAATTATCATTTCACAGATGTACGCCCATCCATAAAGGAATAAATAAACTTAATAATATTTAATTTCCACTTCAAAAGCATATAAGTAACTATGATAATAAATTATTAACACATCTTTAATCAAAGAATACTTCAAAAATACTATACTTGCTTTAAAGATATCCCAATTAATTTTCAAATAATCATTTGAAACATTGAAATTTTAATAATTTACAATACAATTTTAAATCAACTTATTAAAATATTAAAACTAATTGAACTTCCAGATTCCTAGAATGTGAATTCAAGGCCAATGAATATTCCAGACCATTATAAGATTGGTTGGTTTCGGGTATTTACTCTCATTAAATTTTTGGTTGTTTTTAATTGTCCCTTTTTACAATAAAATACCTTTATAGTTTGGTTTATTACTCTAGGATGAAAAGTACAGTGTTATCTATTAAGATTTTACTCCCTTTAAAAATTATGTTTTTATATATGGTTCCATTAATATCATAGAAGAGAGAGTAGTCGAAGGTATAGATATTAGTATATTGATATAAGATTATATAAATATATGATGTTTTTAATTTATTTTCATTTCCACTACACATGAATATAATGTTTCACATCCACTTGTTTTGATTTTGTCAGATCTACTTTTGATGTGTTATGATATTAAAATTATTTTTAATCTGACTATTAAATTTTTTTAATGTTTTAAATAGGAATTTTCACACCCATGTGAACCTACATGACATCTCACTTTGGGATAAAAACTGGTGTTTTGTGGGTTTATTGAAATTATTATCATATTGATTTTAAATATTCTTATTATGCTAACCATGTCCTCAATATAATCATCTAAAGAACCCATATTTGTTGATATACCTAGAATGAACTATAATGATGCTTGAATTCCTTAAAGACCACCCAATTTTGATGGGAACAGTTATTATTACTTGGAAATGATAATGGAATAATACATCGAATACTTATCTATTGATCATTGTATACTGATGTTGAAATAATAAATACTACTTGAATTAGGTCCGAATACTCTCACTTGAAATAGTGAGAAACATTTTGTTTTAAATTAGAAATTCATTAACATATTATACCATTCTTTTAGTCCATGTTTGTTTAGTTATATATCATATGTTAAAACAACTCAAGATATATAGAGGATACATCATTTTAAATGTTATGGAAAAAATCAATATGAATAGAGAAAACAAGGGATAATTCATGTGGAATATAAATACTTTAAAAATGTTTATGAAGAATCAACAAAAAAGATGATTCATATATTTATGAGCATTATTAATGGATTAAGTGCACTTAGTGATGTTATGGATAATACTATATTCGTAAATGAAATTTTGAGAACCTAATCAATGAATTTGAAGTCTTAAAAAATTATGTCATTGAAAGTAATAATTTCAAGAAATATAAATTAGAACAAATCATTGTATCATTTTAATAATATAAACTCAATCTAAAAAATCGTTTTAACAAGGATAATAAATAGAGAAAATGTGGTTGTTTTAAATATAATATAAATTTTACTTCTTAGTACTTTTACATTAAATAACAATAATGAGAGATTTGTGATATGACACATATTTCTATATATGATTATAAAATAATGAGAAAAGGAAAATGGTTATAGAATTTTTCTAAAAATAACTATTAAAAGAATATTCCATAGGGAAATGAGACATGAAATACTTTAAATTATAAAGATTATTTAGAACTGACTTTTTATGAGTGTGGAATGATGGAATACATTAAGAGTAACTTTCCTAATATAAATAATGAAATATTGAATCAAAAGGGTAAGATTAAAAAGAAAAGATATTTACAATTTCGATGGAGTCTTATAGAAGAGTTTAACTCATGCAGTTAACCTATAAGTGAAAGGTTATTTAGAAACATGTGCGTAGTGTATAATACGAATAAGGTTATTAGTAATTCATATTCTGGATTATGGAATAATTTATTTTAGAAAAATCTATTATAAATGAATCAAATATATATAAAAACATTATGAAATATAAAAAAGGTATATAATTTTTTAATGAATTTGATGGAATGAATTAAAAACATATTATGGAAAATTAATTTATTATTAATGAAAATGATAAAATTATAAATATAGATTCTTTTTATAATTATAAATTCAGTGTTTAATTATAGATCACTGAGAAAAACGGTGAATTTAAAGAAATACATTTTTAGCTTAAATGAAATAATATATACATTTTTATGGAAGAGAAAACTATAATAAAATAATTTTTATTAATAAAAAATATAGATATAAAATATTATTTTGTTGCAATAAAAAACCAAAAACAATATAAAATAATATTTTTTATAACCTAAAATGAAGTATTTAAAATATAACATGGTTTAGATATATAATTTTGGGAAACTATGAAAAATAATGTTGATTAAGATTTATAGAGTCTTTTGGTGATAATAAGTCATTTATTTCTGGGACATTTCCTTCTAGATTACCCAATAATAAATGTTTAACTACATTTTTGGTATCTAATAATTAATTTATTAATCTGATTAAACCCATAATAGATTGGGTAACAAAAATATTTCCTAAATAATTATTTTTAAGAAATATCCTTTAAAATAATTGAGGATACTTGTTTTTTGGATAGCAGATTCTCAGACATTTGAATTGATATCCATTAATCATTATATCTGATAATCAATATGATGGAGGCTATGTGACTTTTGATGCCAACTCTGAAGGAAATATTAAAGGATTTTTTTAATTATGTATTCAATAATTTTTTATGATTTCTAAATATTATATATTTTAGTATTAAATCACGATCTTATTAGTTTTTCAATGATTTTTGATGAAGTAATAATTTTCTGTTTTAAAAATGATAAATTTATTGTTTTTAGTAATATCCATAATCTATTTTATTCTAACATAACATATAACATGTATTCTTATTTATTATTTTCTTTGAGCTAACCAAATAGTATGTTATTTGTATTAATGTTGTTGAAAATATGATATATTATAACAATTGTGGCATAGACCTAAAAAAAATTACATTGTGTATAGAAAATAAATGCAAGTAAAAGTTTTACAATTTCTTGATATTAATGATAATATGTCATATATTTTTTATTCAATTTTAAAAGGGAAAAAATATGTAAAAATATTCATATATTTAAATAATGTTAAAAATTTTAGACGACCAGAAATTATTTATCTTGATTTATTTGAACCAGCTAAAAGATAAATTCGTGGAGGTTTTAGGACAATACAAATATAATTAACAAAAATATCATTAAAATACCCATTATGTATATTAATGGAACTGTAAATTGTTTCAAATTTTATTCTATGAATAACTATTTCAATTTATTTAGCTATTATAATTATGAATATGGTGGATAAATATTTGATAGAATGTGTACATTTGGTATGTGTCATTTTCTGGGTTGGAGTTTAATTTTATATTTCTCAAATAAAAAAATAAGTTTCTCTATCAATACCTATGGTTGAGTATATAGTATCAACATACTATTGTGATAAATATATGTGGATAAAATATATTATTTCTAATTTTATTGTTTCTTTTTATAAAGTAACTATATATTTTGATACTTAATTAATTATTTCAATTTCTAATAATTCATCACAATATTATAGGCCTATATATATATAAGTGTTAGATTTAATTTTATAAATGATCATATGAAAAAGATATAATTTTTTTGAAAATTTATGTAGATTAATTATGAAATTTATTGATATTTTTACTAAACATTTGAAATTAGAGATATTTTAGAATATTAAATATGATGTGGTATAATAAAGGATCAATGAATAATAAAATATATAAGTTGTTTTATATTTATAAATTAATAGTTTTTTTAATATTTAACTATATTGTGGAGGGTTGTAGTTTAGGGAAATTGTTATTACTTTAATTTCTATTTAGTAATGAATTATTTAAATGGTGGGGGTTAAAATATGTTTTATTAAGAACATGTTTTTATAATATTTTAATTTATACATTTGGTGTCTACAATATTTTTTATGACATTTCATCATCGATATATTTTGATTAATAAAAGTTTCAATTCTATAACATTATAATTAATTTCACATCAGTACACAATTTTTTGTATTTTTCTTTGTTTTTTAATTTATCAAAAGGGGGAGATTGGTAGTGATATGATAGATTATTAATATTTATGTTATCTAATTATATTTTTATTGATATGTATATATTTGTATTATGTTTCATTTAATATTTTAATAATTATAATACCATATATTTTTACAATAACTCATAATTTCATAGTAATAAAATTATAATTTCTGAAATCATTTCTTATTCATTATTGTTTAAATATCATAGTAAATCTAAAAATATTTTATGTTTATTATTTTTGATGTATAGTTTATTATCCAAAATTCTATTTGTTTGGAAAATTAAATGAACCACTCTGTGTTGAGGTTAACCTTATATGTTATTTGAACCACTCAAGTTGTGAAGTTATCCTTCTTTTTTGTGAAGTTAAACGTATGAATTATGAAGAAACCCTTATATGTTCTCATATTAAAATTTTATGTTGTCTATTTTACCATTTGAGTATGCTTAACATTTTTATTACTTTACCTTATGAATTATATTATCCTTCAAATTTGTACACATTCTAGTGGTGTTCTTTATGAATATGTTTCCATTGATTAATTTTTTATTTTTTATTTTTAAATGTTGTGTTTTCATGAATGTGTATTGATTTTTACATGTCATAATTAATTGGATATTTGAATTACATTTTATGAAAACTCGTTCAATGATATAACAGATAGTACATTTGGTAGAAACAATTTCTGAATTCAATTAATTATGAATAAGCATACATTCATGGGATAATAGTGAGATATTTCTAAATAAATATTAATCAAAATAAGTGGATTCTAAAAAAAGAATGAATGATTTTGAATGAACATATACCTATGTTATACTATGAAATCGATAAAATAGAATTGATATTGTGATCACAATGAATAACAATAATGTGATGAACATGTTATGTATATGTCCAACTACTACATTAATTCAACATTTCTATTCCTATTTTGGGGATATATTTTTTATCTATTTTTTTGTGCATAATCTTTCTCTATTTATATTTTTCCCACACAAAGGCCTTCAAGTATAAGCTATAACTCTAAAAAAGAAAATTTCAGTTTGGGTTTGGGTTTGTCAATCTAATGATAATTTCTAGATGATTTTTGAGTTGTGATACTGATTAAAATTTTTATTACTTTTTCAATGTTCCTAGTTCAATAAAGGGGTATGTATATGGCATGTTTTCCTACAAGATGAAAAACGAATTTTTTCTATACTATATTTCTACACACTTTTACAGGTGATTTTTTAGTGGGTTATATATTTCTCGTAGATAAGAGATGATTAAAGAGTGTATGTATGATCATGTTGATCTAAAATACTATAAAAATTTGGTTTAGTGTGTTTATTTATTTCCCAAATCACATGCACTTAATATTGAACTTTCTTTTTTGATTCTTATCTTTCTTCCATTTATGTTGACATTGATATTAAAATTTAAATTAATATTAAAATTTTAATTTTTTATACAAGTATACCACCCACACACTAGATATACTAATCATTTCACCCTTGTATTACCTGATTAATATCATTTCATTTTCACCATGATAAGAATAAACATGTAGGAGAACTGATTTAAACATTTATTTCTAGAACAACATTAAATTATCCTAGCATACATCCATTGTAATATATGAGAAAATAAGGTTTTTATTCATCCCATTATCTTGGTAAAAAGAAATCAATATCATCACTCTAATCTGGAGTAGTTTCTTTAATAGTGTTAACAACATATCTAAGGAGCTGTATATCAATTAATTTATGGTCTTAAACTGTTATGGTTACATCAAAAACCACAATTCAAAAGTTCTACTAAATCAAGGATATAATTCAGTATGTCAATTATAAATTACATCAATAAATTTTAATGCATCCTTATCTGTATAAGAATAGGGATTACTCCCGTCCAATTTCATCATTCACAATGTTACTCTCTTCTAATTGAAACATGTGTATCATTGCATTGAGAATTACATTCAACAAATTGGCCACTATTTGATAGTCATCCATCTGAATGTTTTTTTATCAGTTTCAGTGAACAAAATCTTACCAATGATGTGTTCATGTCATACAGTTTTTCAAAAAATAATTATAAAACAAATTATCCATCATTGTATCATATTTGAATATATGTTAACAAATGCATTTTCTATATGGGAAAGTAAAAAAATTACATAAGAATCTATATGCGAAATTAAAAAAACAATTTTATATCCTCAGATTTTTTTTGACCAACTATTTGGAAAATTATTCTAGATCTTATACATATATATATCTACAAGAAACATATAATTAAAATATTTAAAAATATTTTATAAAAAAATAAAAAAATTTACAAATACATAATAATCATTTTTATTTGAATATATTAATAAGTTAATATAATTTATTTTCAAACACACTAAATAATTATTTAATTCAATTAAATGAGTTGGTTAAAGCATTACACCCTTATTAAAAATTGTTTTTATCAATAAGAAAATAACATATAAAAAACATCAACTCTGCTGAAATGAATCAAATTAAACACTATAAACTTATATATAAATTTCAAAAAAACTCTAAATAATTATTATAATCTATATTATACACATCAAAATTAAATTAAAAAAATTGATCAATATAAAATAATTTATTTAGATATTTACATTTTTTATAATAACTTTTTCTTTAAAAACAAATCATAAAAAATATTTACATTTACTTAAAATAATGTTATACATAAAATTATATTACCAAATAATTTCAAAAATATTATAATAATATTTTACATTTAAATTTATAAATTCTAAAAATATTTCCATACTAAGATAAAATAAATAATCCTCAAGATAAATACATAATTAATCGATAAGAATATTTGGAAATTTATGAGAGAATAGTTTTATATTTTACCATTATAGAAAAAATAATTAATTTAAATACAATAACATCACCAAAAATTAAATTAGTAAAAAAATATAATTAAAATGGGATAAAAACTAATATATAAAATATAACATAAAAACATCATTTTATGACTTTCATTAATCATGTAAATATATACATCAATTCTTAATTTCTAATTATATTATCAATAATCATGGTAAACAATATAAACATACTTATTGTATAAATTTATTCCAAAAACTAATTTTTGAATAAATGGTGGGAGTTGGAGTGGGAATAATCCAATAATATCATACGTAATATTAATAAATACATAAAACATGTATTTCATTGTTAGTATTAATAATAAAATAAATAAATAATGACTATTAAAAAATTTCCAAGGATAAAAGTACTTCCTACAAGGAATTTATTGTCATCCCTACATCAATAAATCAATATCCATAAATAAAAAATTCCCTAATTACAAAAAAACAATAGTTCCCAAAACAAATCCATACAAATAATTATTAAAGACTAAATATTTATTATCATACCTCAATTTAGTGGGAAATTGAACCGAAAAATTGTGGCATTGTGGAATCCCACTAGACATGAAAGAAGAGATGCAGATCAGATTGGGGAAAGGGATTTTTTTTCCTAATATTTCACGATGGGATCAAATTAGGGAGGAACTACATGTGTTGTTTCACATATAGAGGAGGCTTTAGTTCGAGTTTCATGTATGTGGAGGAGTTTATAATATGAGTTACACATGGGGGAAAGGTCATTAGAGAGATAAATGAAGAAGTATTGTGGGGGAATTACGAGTTCCCTAAGGGATTCATTTAGGGTGTGTGTAATCAGGGTAATGATAAATTGTTTATGGCACAAAAAAAAATATTTGGAAGTTATTATTTTCATCAACAGTGACCACCAAATTGTAGATGAATGATTTTCCCATCAAAATTATGTATATTTCTAATTTTGTTTCCTAGTCTTAATTTAGAACTATGTTATTTTTCACCACACAAAACATGTATTCTTCCATATGTTTCACTCTTATTCATTAAAAAAAATTCCCACATCTCATAATTTCTTAGGATTTTAGGTTTTGTGGTTTCTGAGAGTGTGGCTATGTTGAGTGACCTAATAGGTAAGATACGTTGGATTTTATTGGAGTGATATCCCACCTTTGGTTAAATTTTTTTTGTAGAGAGGGAGGATGTGTATTGAGTAGAAGGATTCAAGGGTTTCTCATAATATCACTAATGACTAATCCATCTATTACCATAATTATAGGAAAGGATCTCATATGAGTTTAGGATGTCACTATACTATAACAAGTAGATAATTATTGTGAAAATGATTCTAGTTCATAATGTTGTACATAGATATTGATGAAGAATTTTAGTAGGATGAATTGAATAATAGTATGATTTCAATGAACATGTTCCTATGCCTATAAATTTGATTCCCTAATTCTAAAAAATAAATATAAATATAATGTCTATTTATCACCTAGATTACCAATAAACATAAAAAAAATTATTGAAACTTTATTTCTATTATAATAGGGATTAAAAATGATTACAACAATTGTTGTCCACTCTATGTTTTTTATCATAATAGGGTGAGTGAATCAGTGTATTAAAGATTAAAATATTCCAATATTAGAATAATTTTCTTCATTAAAAAATGGTTGTCCCTCTCCATCACATTGGAATGTATGAGAAGAAATGAAAACATACAAGTGTCACCATAATTTTACTTAGTAAACCCATAACTGGGCCAGTCCAACAGTAACTCAAAGACAATACGTCGATGTAAAAAATTCACTACAATGAACATATGATACAATGGTAATAACAGAATCAGTATCCTTCCTGGTTCATTACCAATCCCTCTTTGAATTCTTATCTCCCACTCTACTGATGTTTCCTCACTACTCCCCTTGAATATTCTTCTACTTATTTATTGAATAAAAATTCTTCTCACACCATTTTTTATGTATAGAATCCCTATATTCATACCCTTGATAAATTGAAATGTACCACAAAATTCATAGTAAATTTTATCTAGTTCATGAAACTTTCACTATCGCATAAAATTCGTATAACTTTTACAAAATTCCAAAATAATAATTAAACTTTTTAGTAAATCATGGAACTACCAAAATTCATTATCATTTTATATTTCCTATAATTCAAATATCCAAATATATAAAAGAACCTTTTTACCATACAACATATATTTATATAACTACTTTAAAAAATAATTGTAACCACACAACACTGAAATGATTTTAGATCATTGGTATTTTATAACCATTGGATGGACCAATGTATGTGTTATTAACATATTTATATGTGTGTCCAAACCTTCACATTACGTCCATGAACACTATAAAAATTAATTGAAAATATATTTATTTTCATCTAGGATTAGAGAGATGAAAGGTTTTTTATTTCTTAGTCATGAAATTGATAGTCCACTAAGATAGATTTCACCATTTTTCCTTCAATTTATATCATCTATTAAACATGTATTATCTATATCTATATAACCCATTAACTCTTAAAAAGATCTTCTATTGTATAGAAAAATGAAATCCACCATGCCTTAGATATAAAAAATTATTATTTTAATAGAATGTAAGTGTATTTAAATGGAATTGAATTGATATTATTCCGCATGTCATGTTTAATATATAATATGTTTTCATGATTTTATTAATTGATGGAGGATCCAAATGATCATATTGTGCACTATCAGATTGACTGTTTTACTTTAAACATCCTTTAATAATTTAATCACTGTAAAAAATATATATTTTCTTATTGTAAATTTCCATACCAAATATTATCAGAAAATTCTTGTCCTACTAGGATTAATAAATAATTATTTCCTTCCATCTTTTCATTAATATTAAACCCAAAAAAATTATGACCCACTAATAATTGATATTTTAAACTCAAATTTCATGAATAATGCAAACCATTTTCATTTTTATTAATTTTATCCATCCAATATTATCTCATTGACATATAAAAAAACATCCCCTGATTAAAATTTCTATTGACATTGATATTGTAATAAACATTACCATATCAGACACACATATTCTTTGAATACTGATCAACTATTCAATATTGTTCTCTTGGTCTCTTCTTCATCTTATATAGCTCATTCCTTAGGATAAAATCTTTTTTGTTATATTAATATATATGAGAACCATTTATATGTTCAATATACACATCTTCCTCTATATCTCCATTAATCGATGCATATCTTACATCCAAAGAGATAACATTAATCTTTCATTTCACATTTATGGCCATGAATAGATGAATCGTACTAAGTCTTGTAATAAGGAAAAATGAATCATCTACATCGATTCCCTTGATCAAGGAGTATCTAGTGAACATCACTATTTTTTTTAATAACCAGTCATTCACCATTAATTTTGTTTTGTAAGACCTCTTCAGAAATAATTACAATCTTATATCTCTGACATAATTCAATTTCCCTTGTTTTATTATTTTCTATTTTCTCGAGCTCCGCATTCAGCTATTGAAGACAATTCTTATATCGTTTAGCTTCCAAAAGAATAGTTATACTTTTGATATGAAGGATTACTATTTTAGAGACTTAGTTGTTCTCATCTACACTAGTCTTGTCTAATCATTGATGATATTCTACATATAAACTTAATTTCAACCCTTATTCATATATATAGTATCATATCTAATATCATCTTAATCATCATCAATTTCTTCCCCTAAATCTTCTTTAGTCACTTTTACTCCCCTAATGACTCTTATCTCTTCATCATTATTCTAATAATATTATTCACTAGTTTATTTAATATTTCTCTCATTATCCACCAAACAAACATAGTTTTTATGCACAAACATTTATTCCCCCTTATTATATCATGTATACATGTTTATTTTTTCTAAGTTAACTTCATATCAATAGGATTAAATATTATTATGTATCTACTCATTTATAAAGAAACACTTATGTCCATGGACTCAAAATTAAATCAGCATCGAGTTCATTCCATAACACATCTCATATGGTATCTTCTCTTCCCTGAAACATAATAAATCTATATTAGACATGTATAATGTTTTCAAAACTACCTCTTTACAAAAAATATCTAGTAGGTTTTCCTTGATATGGATTTTTATTCCCATGTTATTTATGATCATGTTTATTCTATGAACCACATAATTTTCTTGATGAGTTCTAACTACTAATACATGGTCCCTTATCTAATTATTCCTGAGTTAAAATTTCACTTGACTATTATTGAAGTCTACACAACTATAATTTAGTACAATTAAAAAAAATTATACCATAATCCTTTTAACTAGTTTCCAATATTATTTTATGGAACATAACACATAAGTCATGTGGTTAATAAATAATACTTATTATATTCTGTTATGATAAGAAATGAACAAAAGACTACTATCTCATACCATGAATCACCCTTGTGTAGATGGGTCCATGAAAATTTATGTAAACTAATTCCAATTATTTTTTACATTCATTCTTTATCCTCTTAATTCATTCAAGTTATCTTCCCTTGTTCGAATGGGTATCACTATAGTGTATTGTCTCATGATAGATTAGTAAGATCATGATGTCCATAACCATTCAATAGAACATCGAAGAATATTTGAATAAAATAAAAATACCATTATATGAACTATTTTTCTCATATTTCGTAGATAGAAATAAAATATCATATTCTTTACTAACAAGGAGAATATTTCCCATTTTCCCATTCAACTAAATTATTATTGTACAATATTTTACCATTATTTCCAACATATTCAAGGTAAAGCTCATTTAAAATCATAAGTCATATTATTTATAGAAACTAATAAATTTGTGACTGAGACCATTAATAACCATGACATATGTTTGTCCCATATCATTCCCCTGAAATATGTTTTTTGAAGGAAAATATACTATAAGACTTCATCATTTAAAAATATTGTAAAACCTTCCTTGTATCCCTTGATCACTGTGATAAGATCCATGTTTCCAATTAGATTGGAAATTCAGCCACTATTAATGATCTATTATAAGGCCTCAGCCTTAAACCTTACTTAATATTTAATTAAATGAATAATTCACATTGAGGATCTTTTCAGGTTTAGAGTTTTAGAGAATTGGGACATAAGTATTACATCTCAAAATATTACAAAGTAGACACTTCTACTAGGTTTATATAAAATAAAAACTCTTCAAAAAAACATGTCTTGTTTCATGTTTTAGATAGCATGACTTTTCATTGATCCCATCCTTGACCCTATTCTACATTAATCCCTGTGAAAAACATTTCAAAAACTTGGGGTGAGCAGAAAAAGCTCTGTAAGGGATACAGAATGATTGAAAACTGTTAGTTTTTCAAAACAACGGGTAAACCACGTATACAATATCAATATAATACCTTTCACCTTTATGAAGTAGTAAAAACTCTTCACTGAATCAATGGTCATTACTTACCCTTTTGTAACCAAAAGATTACCATAAAACCCATATAAATAATACATAACATATAAAAGTAACTTGGGATATAAACATACTTAAATGGAATAACCATACGGTCGAATTCCACACATATCACTTAATGGAATAGCCATATGGCCGACTTCCATACCCAATTCATTGGAGATTATAACGTAACCACCCGTCCTGGTATTCACGACACCACCTGCCATATGGTTTATCATGTGACCACCTGTCAAATGTCCAATTACCATTATAAAATCATAAGACATAAAACAAATATAATGGAAAGAAAACATTTCCTCACTATGATCACAATATATCACTTAAATAGATTATCATAAGAAATCCATTATAATATCCATTTTCAATACCAAATACATAAAAGAGTATATGGTATTTATTTTATTTTAAAAACATTACATCTTGTTGAGGAATCCAAAGACCAAATAATACTCACAGCGGCGGAAAATGTAGTTGTCACCACATACATTAAAAGAAACATTCTTTTTTGTCGTTTTGTAAAACGATTCATAGAGAAATATTCCTTTTGTATAAAATTAAATGTCAATGGGGTTTATACACCATATAAAAGAAAGCCTTGTATTATAACAAAATATGCCTCCGTGAAAGGAGATTGAGACGTAGTCCCTTACCTCATGTCCGACATGACTCGATTGGTCTTTAATCTCTTAAATATTAAACTAGTGTTAATTAATAATTGATTAAGAACCTTTTCAAGTATATTATTCCTTTTATATAACTTATTTCCATGTTATAAACGTTATGTAATCATCAAAGTTAATAATGTTCGTTTTGTCGATATCTGGTTCATAAGTCAAAAATTGACTTCTTACAATTACATGTTTGTTTATGTGGTAAAAGGATAATTATATCCAGAATGATATTCATGATTTTAATATCATATATATCATATATATCTAGCATATACATGTATTTATAATAGTACATAAAATTTAGAGGTAAGAAATGAAATGCACAATTCATGGAGACGGTAAGCCGTACGTACGCATGAACGCTACTTTCACTTCTATTTCATATTTAATGGAGTGAAATCATAATAATATAAGGGTATATTATAATTCCAGTATAATATCATATATAATAACATTAACTCCATCCTTTATACGTCCCACATATGGCATTAACGAATCAAATCACTTTGAGGGGGCGGTAGTCCGCACTTCCTAAAATGAAATTATCAGGTTTACCCACAATGGAAACCATAATGGTATGCCACAAATGAATAATACAGAAGCATAAGGAAAATATAAACATAATATATATCATATATAAATATAGTGACATATTAATGGCCACCATGAAAGGTGTTAAAAGAAGATTGAACTATCATCGTTTCGTGAGGCAGAAAATCGCCAACCAGAGAAACAGTATGTTCTTAAACAATTAGACGAAGGTGTGTGTAGGTGTAGCTCTAATCCTTCTCATAAAAACATCCTAGTATATTTAAGATACTTTTTTTTATAACAGAATGTAATAAAAAGATTTTAGGTGGTTGGAGAAGAAAAATAAAACATAAGAATACAAGAGAAGACAGTACCTTTAAATCGGGTAACTCTTTTTGATTTGAGCTCAACGGCTTCCATGGAAAGACTTCTTCCCATAGTGAGGCTTCTAGGAGTATGAGAGGGATGTGTAGAGACAAAATGAGCAGGTTTTGGTCAAGGAAAAGGCTTGAGAGGCGTGGGTAAGGTGGTAGAGGTGGGGGCCTTTTATAAGAGGAGAGGAGGGGCACTCTTGGAAAGTTATAAAAGGTTACTTTATTATAAAATTCTTTTTTGGATTTTAAAGTTCCCACAATTATATATTTCGAGTAAAAGGTGATAAGAGTTCGAAATCCACCCATCCAATAGGATTTTGACATGTGTAGGTCTTATATATTACATTATCTTTTAATTTTATTTAAATCGTTAAATAATGAGGTAATCGTTGCGTCACCATGATGTCATAAATATTATAATTTATTTAATGTCTAACAATTATAAAAAAGATATCATGAAGTAGGAAATATTTTTAAATTTATAATTAATATTTATAGTCAAACATATGACTTGTATAACCCCATATAAAAATTGATTTTGTAAAACAACTCATGTTTGTGACATTTTTATTTTAACTTTAAATAAAAAGTTATTAATGTCATTTTCCTACCAAAATGGCTCCATGGGGACCCCAAGATTACCCATGGATTGTCTTGGTCGGCCATGAAACATCCAATAAGGGTAGGACATGTGTCAAGGTCAGTTCATATTATTAAAATATTATTTTTACCTTAAATTACACTAATTACCTCTAATCACGATTAAAAACTTAAAAGTTACTATTCACCAAAAAAATTATTTTAACCCCATTGAACCACATTCTACTTCCTAATGACAACCATGTATGTCGGATTTTTTAAATTCAAAACACAGAGGTGGTAAAATTTCATTTAAACGAAAAATCTGTTTTTTTAAGTACCCCTTAGTGGTTTCACTATTCATCAAAAATTGATGTTTTTCAGAAAAATACCAAGAATTCACCCAAAGCAATATTTGATATTCCGAATTTGAAAATTATGTCTATTTTAAAAAATTCAAAACATATATGTTTCATTAATTAATTTAATAATTAATTCCCGCTGTCAAAACGAATAGCGTGTTTTTATGAAACAAAATGTATCAAAAGATTGACACTAGTTTAAGTCCAATTTCAAAGTGAATTTAATTCCAATGACCACTATTGGATTAAATGGTAAAAATATATTCTAATTTCACATTAAAACCAATTCAAATGATAATCTAATCATATAAATAAATTATATTAAAAAGAGGTTTTGAATTAAAATACAACATTCTTTACTATTCATTAAAAATTGACCTTTATCGGAAAAAGACCAAAAATTTACACAAAGTAGATTTTGATGTCCCGATTCTAAAGAATAGTTTTATTTGGTCCAATAAAATGTATAAGAGTCTCCAAAAGTATATTTAATGGCGGTTCTCCATCAAAAGGCGATAAGTGGGCCTTTAGTGAATATTACAGTATATATGCTAAAATTGAATTCTTTTCGTATTTTGAGCCTTAATATTATATTGCATAAATGTAAAAACATTTAAAAACATATATAATCATATTCTAGTTATTTCTCTTCATTCCCGCCAATACAACAGCTTCGTGTTAACTACCATTTAAAATAATATTATTTTATGACTAGTGTGCAACGTAAGATTTCAAAGAAACTATTTGTTGTGTATCGGGTATGCTATCGAACATAGAAACCCCTTTAAAGTAAAATTAATATTTAATTCATAAATATTAATAAATATGAAAAATTTTATTCTTTATTTACCTGAGATGTTACATCCTTCCCCCTTTTGGGAATTGCATCCTCGCAATTTTATTAACTTATCAAAATAAGTGGGGGTATTTATCCCTCATAGCATTTTCAGATTTCCACATTGCCTCTTCAACCATATGGTTTTTTCACAAAACCATTACCTGGTGAATTACCTTATTTCGCAAAACTTGCTCTCTTCGGTCAAGAATCTGGACTGGCTGTTCATCATAAGAAAGATTCTATTCCAACTAAACTACCTCTGGTCTCAAAACATGAGATGGATCTGGCATATACTTTCTCAACATTAAAACATGAAAAACATTGTGTACCTGAGATAAACTCAGAGGTAACGCCACTCGGTAAGCAACTGATCTAACTCTCTCTATAATTTCATATGGTCCAATGAACCTTAGACTCAGCTTTCCTTTCTTACCAAATTGCATCACACTTTTCCATGGTGAAACTTTGAGAAAAACATGATCACCTACCTCGAAAGATAAATCCTTCCTCCGGTTATCCTCATAACTCTTCTACCTGCTCTGAGCTGTTCCCATGTGTTTCTGAATCAACTGAACATTTTCTACCATCTCTTCTACCAATTCTGGTCCCATCAGCTTCCTTTCACCCACTTCATCCCAAAAATATGGACTTCGACACCGCTTCCCATATAATTCCTCAAATGGAGCCATCTGTATACTAGAATGAAAAGTGTTATTATATGAAAATTCAACCAAAGAAAGATTTTGGTCCCGACTTCACTGATAATCCATTGAACAAGCACGTAGAATATCCTCCAAAGTCTGAATTGTTCGTTTATATTGCCCATCTTATTGAGGATGAAAAGTTGTAGTAAAATTTAATTCAGTACCCAACGACTTCTGAAGGCCTTTACAAAAGTTAGAAGTAAACCTGAGATCACGATCAGATAAAATGGATATGGGAACTCCATGCAACCTGACTATCTCTTTAAGATACAATCGAGAAAGATGATCTAGAGAGAAAGTATCTCGAATAGGAAGGAAATTAGCAGATTTTGTCAAGCGATCAACAATAAACCAGATTGCAATATTACCTCGAGATGTCTTCGGTAATCCCACAACAAAGTCCATGGATATATTTTCCCATTTCCACTTTGGCACTAGTAAAGGCTAAAGCATCCCTTTTGGTAACTGTCGCTCTACTTTAACCTGTTAACAAGTGAAACACTTCACAGTAAAATCAGCAATATCTCTTTTCATTCCATCCCACCAGTAATACTCCCATAGATCTCTATACATCTTAGTACTGCCTGGATGAACTGAAAACGGGGAACTATGAGCCTCACATAACAAATCATTCTTCAAATGTGAATCACTAGGCACACATAATCTCATCCCAAACCTCAAAACACAATCATTATCAATATTAAATTTAGGAAAATTACCCTTCTGAACCAGCTCTACCTTTTTCTGCAACCCACTATCATTCTTCTACGCTTTCTTAATTCTGTCTAATAGGGATGATATCACTGATACCTGAAATAAAATAGAAGAACATCATGCACCAACAAATTCTATTCCAAAGTTCATCAAATCAAAAACCAAAGGATCACATTCCAAACGTATCATGGTTAATGAAGCATTACTTTTTCAACTCAAAGCATCATCCACTTTATTTTCTTTTCCCAGATGGTAATGATTTGTACAATCATAATCCTTGATTAATTCCGTCCATCTCCTCTGTCTCATGTTCAATTCTTTCTGAGTGAATATATACTTTAAACATTTGTGATCAGTATATATTTCACACTTTACTCCATACAAATGATGCCTCCAAATTTTTAGAGCAAAAACAACAGTAGCTAATTCCAAGTCTTGTGTAGGGTAATTTACCTCATGAATTTTCAACTGAAGTGAAGCATAAGCAATTACATGATTATTCTGCATTAGGACGCAACCAAGTCCTTTCAATGAAGCATAACTATAGATAACAAACTCATCCTTCCTGGAAGGAAGTGCCAAAACTGGATCATTCACCAATCTTCTTTTCAACTCCTGAAAACAATCATCACATTCTTTTGTCCAGATAAACATAACACCCTTCCGAGTTAGCTTAGTCATTGGACTAGATAACCATGAAAAATTTTCAACAAATCTTCAGTAGTGACCTTCCAAACCAAGGAAACTACGGATCTCTGTTACATTTCTGGGTATTGGCCATTCTTCAAAAACTTTTGTTTTAGTAGGATGTACAGTTATACCATTTTTTGAATCAATGTGACCAAGGAAAGATATTTTTTGCAACCAAAACTCACACTTGATGAATTTTCCATACAGTTTCTTTTCTTTTAATGTTTGGAATATAACCCTTAAATGACTTTCATGCTTCTCTTTACTTTTGGAAAACATCAAAATATCATCGATGAAAACAACCACAAACTTATCCAAGAACTCATGGAAAATTCTATTCATAAGGTCCATGAATACAGCAGGTGCATTGGTTAACCCAAAAGTCATAACTACAAATTCATAATGGCCATATCTAGTATGGAACGTAGTCTTCGGAACGTCTGATTATTTTACTTTCAACTGATGGTACCCCAACCTCAAGTCAATCTTTGAAAAATATTGAGCTACCAAGAGCTGATCAAACAAATCATCGATATGAGGCCAAGGATACTTGTTCATAAAATTAATGTTATTCAAGGCTCTATAATCAATACAAAGTCTCATTGAACCATCTTTCTTTTTAACAAACAAGACAGGAGCACCCCATGGTGATGTGCTTGGTCGAATGAAGCCTTTATCTAATAACTCTTTCAATTGTTTCTTTAACTCTAAAAGTTCAACTTGAGCCATTTGATAAGGGGGTATTGAAATTGGATTAGAATCAGGATCTAAGTAAACAGTAAATTCAACTTCCCGATCATGAATAATACTAGGAAACTCATCCAAAAAAACATCAGGATACTCATTTAGAACTGGCACATCATTAATCAGAACAGTTCCTTTATTTTCATCAATATGTACAAGATAAAATTCATTTCCATATTTTACTTGTTTCTCAACTTCCTGATATGTTATCAAAATAAAGGGTTCATTCTTGTACAGAAACTGAAAATATTTCTAAAAATAAATCATTTTAGCTCTACAGTAAATCTTAGCATGATAAACATAAAGCCAATCCATGCCCAAAATGACATCAAACTCTACTAGAGGCAAAACAATAAGGTTTGTTGGTAGATTCTATCCACACACGAGGATAAGAAGGTTCTTGTAATTTCTTTTTTGTCTCAATGTTTCCTCCAGGTGTTTTTATAATAAGTTTAGGATTCATATCTTGAGATGGAATTTCAAAATTACTAGAAAACTTCTCAGAAATGAAAGAATGTGTAGACCCTGAATCAAACAACACATTGGAATAATCCTAACAAACAAACAGTGTACCTGATACTACTTCATTCGATGGCCCAACATCTACTGAAGAAGTTGCAAAGGATTTCACCAACCCTTTCTTTTTGTAGTCTAGCTGTTTTCCCCCAGTTGAGTTCTTCGTTAGACACTCATTTTCATAATGACTCATTTCATTACACTTAAAACATCTTACCGCTGACTTTTCATTGCCTGCTTGATCATCTTCCTTATAGTTATGAGCAATATGACCAGACTTACCACACCGAAATCACTTTCTAGACTTTGATAAACATTCTCCAGGATGCATTTTACCACACTTCTCACAGGATGGATATTTTTTTTTCTTTCCTCCTTGCTTCTTTGATGAATTCTTCCCTTTTTCCTGCCAATTGGACTTCTTATTCTGTGGTTTTTCAAAGAACACATGATCATCGGCAAACTCCATTTACACCTTCTCTGAACATCGAACAAGTTTTTAATAACTTTTGAACTCACGAAAAGCTAAATCCCTTCGATACTTTGTCTTTAACCCTGAGTAAAACGGTTGGTTTTACTATCAAGATCTCGTATGAAGTTTGGATCATACCTTGCCAGTCGAGTGAACTTTGTTCATAAGCAGCCACTGAGTCATCCTCCTGCCTCAATTCTAGGAATTTTTTTTCCATCCTAAGATGAACCACATTAGGAAAATATTTCTCAAGAAACATACCTTTGAATTTGTCCCAGTGAAGATCAGCAATCTCATCACTATCCTCGATATTTTTCATCATCGACCACCACTGATCTGCTTCACCTTCAAAATGGTAAATAGCAAGACTAACATTTTGATGTTCTGAACACCCCATGACATCAAAAATCTTCTCCAGTGCATTAATCCACCATTCAGCAAGCACAAGGTCATATGATCCATTGAATGATGGGGGATGTTGACTCATGAAATGTTCCACCACTGGAATGTTCCTATGTGGTTGATTTGGCAGATCTCGTGCATGGATACCACCACCATTTATAGCCGGAGTCAACTGTGCCATCACTGCAACAAACTGTTCAGTTCCAATTATGACCATCTCAGGTTTCTGATTTGGAAGGTTTTCTTCCTCCTGATGTCGTCCCAACATAGCTGCATTGTTTCCTCTGTGGAAACCCATTCTGAACATAGAAATATCTTAGGCAAAGTAACATGGTAATCTTTAAATGTTATATCATTTCAATCATACCATAAATTAATTTATAATTGATCAATTTTCTAACTCCTAAACTTGTATAAACCATCCTCTGATACCAACTATAAGTCCCCGACCATAAACCTTACTTAATATTGAATTAAATGAATAATTCACATTGAGGATCTTTTCAGGTTTAGAGTTTTAGAGAATTAGGACATAACTATTACATCTCAAAAGATTAAAAAGTGGACACTTCTACTAAGTTTCCAGAAAATAAAAACTCTTAAAAATAAAAATTTCTAGTTCCATGTTTTAGATAGCATGACTTCTACTTGATCCCATCCTTGACCCTATTCGACATTAAGTCCTGTGAAAAAAATTTCAAAAACTTGGGGTGAGTATAAAAATCTCAGTAAGGGATACACAAAGAATTAAAACTGTTAGTTTTTTAAAACAACAAGTAAACCATGTATACTTTATCAAAGTAATACCTTTCACCTTTATGAAGTAGTAAAAACTCTTCAATGAATCAAAGATCGTTACTTGCCCTTTCGTAACCAAAATATTACCATAAAACCCATACAATGAACACATAACATATAAAGGTAACTTGGGACATAAACATATTTAAATGAAATAATCATAAGGTCGAATTCCACACATATCACTTAATGGAATAGCCATATGGCTGACTTCCATACCCAATGCATTGGAGGTTATAATGTAACCACCCGTCCTGGTATTCACGACACCACCCGTTATATGGTTTATCACATAACCACCCGTCAAATGTCCAAGTACCATTATAAAATCATAAGACATAAAACTAATATAATGGAAAGAAAAAAATTTCACACTTTGATCACAATATATAACATAAATATATTTACATAGAAAATCCATTATAAAAACCATTTTCAATACCAAAATACATAAAAGAGTATATGGTATTTATTTAATTTTAAAAACATTATGGCTTGTTGAGGAATCCAAAGACCAAATAATACTCGCAGTGGGAGAAATGGTCATTGTCACCACGTACGTTAAAAGAAACATTCCTTTTTTTCATTTTGTAAAACGCATCGTAGCAAAAGATTCCTTTTTTATAAAATTAAAAGTCAAATTGGTTTATACACCGTATAAAATAAATCCTCGTATTAGAACAAAATATCCCTCAATGAATGGAGATTGAGACGAAGTCCCTTACCTCGTGTCCGATGTGACTCGATTGCTGTTTAATCTCCTGAATAATAAAATATTTTTAATTTCTACTTGCTTAAGAACCTTTTTTAAGTTTATTATTCCTTTAATATAACTTATTTCCATGTTATAAAAGTTATGTAATCATTTAAGTTAATAATGTTCATTTTGTCGATATCTGGTTTATAAGTCAAAAATGGACTACTTACAATTACATGTTGTTTATGTGGTCAAAGGATAATTATATCTAGAATTATATTAATGATTTGAATATCATATATATCATATATATCCAGAATATACATGTATTTATAATAGTACATAACATTTAGAGGTAAGAAATGAAATGCACCGTTCATGGAGACGGTAAGCCGTACGTACGCAGGAACGCTACTTTCATTTCTATTTCGTATTTAATGGATTGAAATCATAATTATATAAGGGTATGTTATAATTCCAGTATAATATCATATATAATAACATTATCGTCATCCTTTATACGTCCCACATATGGCATTAACGAATCAAATCACTTTGAGGGGGCGGTAGTCCGCACTTCCTAAAATGAAATTATCGTGTTTACCCACAATGGAAACCATAAAGGTATGCCAAAAATGAAAAATACAGAAGTATAAGGAAAAAATAAACATAATATATATCATATATAAATATAGTGACATCTTAATGGCCACCATGAAAGGTGTTAAAAGAATATTGAACAATCATCGTTTCATGAGGCAGAAAATCACCAACCACAGAAACAGTATGTTCTTTAACCATTAGACGAACATGTGTGTAGGTGTAGCACTAATAATTCTCATAAAAACATCCTAGTATATTTAATATAATTTTGTTGTTACAAAATAAAGGAATAAAAAGTTTTTAGGGGGTTGGAGAAGCAAATTAATTCATAAGAATACAAGAGAAGACACTACCTTTAAATCAGGTAACTCTTTTTGATTTGAGCTCAAAGGCTTCCTTGGAAAGACTTCTGACCAAAGTCAGGCTTCTAGGAGTAAGAGAGGGATTTGGAGAGACAAAATGGGCAGGTTTTGGTTGAGTAAAAGCCTTCATTGGTGTGGGTAAGGTGGTAGATGTTGGGGCCTTTTATAAGAGGAGAGGAGGGGCACTCTTGGAAAGTTATAAAAGGTTACTTCATTATAAAATGATTTTTCGGATTTTAAAGGTCCCACAATTATATATTTCGATTATAAGGTGATAAAAGTTCTAAATCCACCCATACAATAGGTTTTTGACATTTTTAGGTCTTATATTTTACATTATCTTTTCATTTTATTTAAATCGTTAAATAATGAGGTAATCGCTGCACCACCATGATGTCATAAAAAATTTAATTTATTTAATGTCTAAAAATTATACAAAAAAAATAGCATGAAGTAGGAAATATTTCTATATTTCTAATGAATATTTATAGTCAAACATATGACTTGTATAACCCCATATAAAAATTGTTTTAGTAAAGAAACTCATGTTTGTGACATTTTTATTTTAACATTAAATAAAAAGTTATGAATGTCATTTTCCTACCAAAATGGCTCCATGGGGTCCCCATGTTGACCCATGGATTGTCTTGGTCGGCCATGACACATCAAATAAGGGTAGAAAATGTGTCAAGATCATTTCATATTATTAAAATATTATTTTTTACCTTAAATTACACTAATTGACTCTAATCGCGATTAAAAACATAAAAGTTACTGTTCACCAATAAAATTATTTTAATCCCATTGAACCAAATTTTAATTTATAATGACAACCATATATGTTGGATTTTTGAAATTCAAAACACAGAGGTGGTAAATTTTCATTTAAAGAAAAATTAGTTTTTTTAAGTACCACTTAGTGGTTTCACTATTCATCAAAAATTGAAGTTTTTCAGAAAAATACAAAACATTCACCCTAAGCTATATTTGATATTCCGAATTCAAAAATGATGTCTATTTTACAAAATTAAAAACATATAAGTTTCAATAATTAATTTTAAAATTAATTCTCGCTTTCAAAATAATAGTGTGTTTTTATGAAACAAAATGTATCAAAAAATTGACACTAGTTCCAATTTCAATGTGAAATTAATTCCAATGACCACTATTGGATTAAACGGTAAAAATATATTCGAATTTCACTTTAAGACCAATTGAAAAGATAATCTAATAATATAAATAAATTATATTAAAAAGAGGTTTTGAATTAAAATACAACATTCTCCACTATTCATTAAAAATTGAACTTTATCGGAAAAATACCAAAAATTTACACAAAGTAAATTTTGTTGTCCCGATTCTAAAGAAGAGTTTTATTTGGTCCAATAGAATGTATAAGAGTAACCAAAACTATATTTAATTACGGTTTTCCATCAAATGGCGATAAGTGGACCTTTAGTGAATATTAGAGTATATATGCCTAAAATTGAATTCTTTTCGTATTTTAAGCCTTAATATTTTATTGGATAAATTTAAAAACATTTAAAAAACATATATAATTATATTCTAGTTATTTCTATTCATTCTCGCCAATACAATGGCCACATGTTAACTACCATTTAAAATAATATTATTTTATTACTAGTGTGCAACGTAAGATTTCAAAGAATATCTTTTTTGTGTATCGGGAACGCTATCGAACATAGCAACCCCTTTAAAGTAAAATTAATATTTAATTCATAAATATTAATAAATATTAAAAAAATTATTCTTTATTTACCTGGGATGTTACATCTATACACTAACATGATCTATTACATTTAGTGTATTCTATGCATTTGATTCATACTCATCTATTTTAATTTTCATCAATTCCATTGACATTATTCCAGATGTTGATTATTATCATTTATCTTCTATAGAGTATATTGATCTAACACCACCATTAAAAAATGAAAATTGATTTTGTATTTTTACATTGTTTATTGATTTATTGATCTTCTACATAAAACATCATTGAGTTCTCTTCAATAGATTCCACTGTATTTTTGAAGAGAAATATATATACATGTGAAAACATCAACCACAAAAAAAAAGTGACCATCAAAACCATTTCTAGAATATTGAACCCTATTTGGATTCCTCTATTTTTCATGTACATGTTAGTATCTCTTCACTTTGGAACATACATTTTTGGAATGTCTCTTCATTAAACAACTATATCGCCAATTTCATGTTTTGTACTTGTATATCATTTTTGTAGAACCAGTTTTCCCTTAGGATATTTGAGAATTATGATTCTTATTCATACCCAAATTAATAGTTAGTCTCATAGTGGGTGCTTGTGGTTTGGAATTAATCATTAAAAAAAATTTACATTCAATCCACATACCAAGTTACTCATAATAATGTATCATTTTCCTACATTTCAAATTTTTTGGCTGTTTTTAAGATATTCATGCTCATATTTCTATTTCTTATCAACATTGTCACTATTTTTCATAATTTCATACCAATGGTCAAGATTATATCCACATCTTCTAGTTTTCTTAATATGTATATAACTTCCTCCTTATGTTACTCAGTAAATTTAGATATATCATTGCATATTTAAATAATACTATCGACAACCATGATATTTTCTTCAACTTGATCTATTAATCAACCACCTTTTTAGAGTTATAATGACTTTGAGAATTATAATTATTAATTTCTACATTAATCTCAAAATTCTCCACCCCTCTATATTTAATATTTAGTTTCGAACCATAAAACACCTAGTTGTATTTATTTGTTATGTCTCTCAAACAATTCATCTACATAAGAGAAAATTCTAATTCAACATGGATATCATCTCTTCCATAAAATTATTCTTAATTTTAACACATCTCTATTTACATGGAATCTCCTAAAACTTCCACTGCGGACTTTTTTTCTGTGGTCATTATTTATTTTAATTACATCTACCTCATTTAACAATGAAGGGTTATTTTCTTTTGAATGTATTTACTTATTCATTAAAAAATTATTTTTTGTGATTTTCATTCCTTTCATATTAAATGTGTTTTTTTATTCAAATTAATTCATCAGTCTCCTCCCCTTCTTAAAAATATTAAGACACTTTTGTAAAAGGTGTTCAACCTTTCTATATTTTGTGAAAATGAGTGGATATTTCATTTTAAACATTAATATACTCCTTTAAATTTTTGAGGATATTAATTATGTGACTTCACCCTTATTTTTATATTTTTGGCCTCCCTCTACAGTGAGATAGTTCATGGCCATGAATTTCACCTCTCTGGATTTTTTTATAAACAACCGAATTATCATATTTTCACATCACATATGAAAAAATATTAATATTGAAAGAATGAAATTATAGATATTTTGGATATTTAACCTCATAAATTGATACATTATGGTTTAATAAATGTGGAAATATTATCATAATTAAATTGAAAGTGTTAACATAATCATGTATTTCACAAATACAACACATGTCCGCCACAATCACATTCACCAAGTCAAATAATGAATCAATATTTTCACTAGTGTTGACCCTTAGGTCGTTATATTTGTTCAATATAACATTAAACATATCTTATTGAAAAATTAATCAATTTAAATGGAATTTAATAGTTTACTCAAAATTTAATGAAATAGTTTATATAAAATTAATTTCCTGTAGATTGTGCTAGATTGGGAACACCATAAATACTATATTACTCTTGATTTCATATGAAGTTCTCTTAATTCAACATTTGATAAACCCTCACTATCTATAATTACTAACATCCCACGCATTGATGTGGTATAAAAATATATACCTAATAGTTAGAATTTTGATTGCATCTAATTATTCCATAGTGGGAAATTATTTACCTCTAAGAGAAGAATCTTGTTATGGTTGATGACAATTATTGCCTCAACTATGATATAAAAAATCATATCATCCTTTACCTGTGATTCAAATTGATTAACATGCAAGGTTTATTAACTAGAGATGGGAGGGGATAATTAGTTTAAAATAGATTAAAACACTCCCATATTTGAATCAATTTTTTAATTCAAAATAAATAATTGTCCCTCTCTTAACAATAATAAAGTATTAGTATAAATTAAAAAATGTTGGAGACAACGAAAATTTTATTTTTTTCACCAATAGTTATTCTATTCTAAGGTGCATGTTATGGAAATTTAAAAATGTACAAAATATAATATAGAACACTAATTTAATGATATTTGGATTGGACTAATTGTCCATCCGAGTTCACTACCAATAAAAATTTTAAATTTTATGATCTCTCAACAGATGTTTTCTCACCACTCCTTCAGAAGATTCTTTAATTTATTTCATGAATCAATTTTTTTACACCACATTTTTTTATCATAAAGCTCAAATCCCGTTGACTAAATAAATAAAAATTTACAATATAATATATATGAAATTACATCTAGTTATCATTGCTTTAACTTTCTCATAAACATTCATAACAGTCATGAAACTTTATAAATTTATCAAAACTTTAATGTTTTTCATTAAACCCACAATATTCATGTACTTCTTAAATCTATCATGGAACTCCCAAATTTCATGTGACATTCTAGTTTGTTATGTAACTCTAAAAATAAATGTAGATTTTCATATTATCATGGAACTCTCAACTTTTTAAAGACATTTTTTTCATGAAAATCACTTTTTCTATATTTAATCAGGACACAATTCTCAATAAAACTCATTTTCCCATTATTTATTCATTAAAAAAATTAAATCTTGAAACTCATACCTGATTTTAGATATCTAATATTCTATAAGGGTTTCTGGCCCAAATGTGTGGGTCGCGGAATGACAACCTAATTATAAGTTTGGATGACCCTTTATTCAATTTCATTTCAATCAACTGACATTGCAAGAAGAATTTCAGGTTCACAAAATTATGACAATTCAACACCACATTTTGTGCTCAACTTCCATCTGTGTTTTTGCGGTGCACGTAACTCTATCTATATTTCAAAATACTGACTTTACAAAAAATAAATATCTTTCAAAAAACACATTCAATTAACCTATTTTTATGGGGACTCCATGAATCATCACTTTTGTGAAACTTCCAGAATGTATATCACATATTCACACATCTTTCTCACATAAATAAAAATCATTCCATTACTTCATAAAAAAATATGCTTTCTCTAAATATTGGACCATAAATTTTTTTCTAATCACTATTAATGGTATCCACCTTATACATGGATATTTATAAACTATTTCTATAGCTTCCATATATATATAGTCCCATTTCATGTATAAATTCAAACTATCTCCCAATATAGATTCTATGAAGTCATAAAATTCTCAAATTTCATAGTGCGTTGTAAATATAATTTGTTAATAACTTCATTAGAAAATAACAACTAACATTTTCAATAGTATTTTTCAAAAAAACAAACATCCCAATAATATTGAAAAGTCTCCTTGATGGTTTTTTTGAACAAATAAATATTTGAAAAAATTCACAGTGATTGTGGAAATTATAGAGGAATCCAAAATCTCATAATACTCATAACAATATAAATTTATTTTTAAATATTATATTTGAAAAATATAATAATAAATCATATTAATTGAGGATAAAAGTAAGTTAGTTCACTATTTTATACCCATAGCATTACAATTTACATAAATTACACCAACATTAATAAAAAATTAATGGAAACAACATGTAGTTATTAAAATTGGTATGGAATAGATAAATATTTCCAGAAATAGAAAATGGTTTCAATATTAATATCTAAAATGGATGAAGAATCTCAGTGATTAATAAATCATCACAAAAATATTTATATATAGTGAATACAAGTTCAACAATCCAAAATTAATAAATCTAAAAAACACATGATTATTTACAAGCAGTTTCCAATTGTCCAATGTGAATAGTGAATCACTATCAATGATTTTCACTTCAAAAGAAGATACTACATGGAATGTATTGAAAAGTAATTTCATATAAAAATCATGAAAAATATCTAATAATTCGGATCTCACCATATCTGGGACTCATGCCCAGTATAATACAAAGGGGATGAAAATTTTCTCTAATGTATATAGGCACACATAATGAACCTACACAACATTGACAATGTTGATTGATAATGATAAAAAATTAAAATAAGAAAACTAACTTGATATACCCATACCATGCTTCAGTGTAACCTCTTGTGCTATATCAATCATCAAGGATGATGTGTTATCGACCAGTGTCATCCACAAAATTTGGGATTGTTTAACTTCATCGATAACCGATATCCATCATTCTCTATGACCAGGAATATGAAATAATTTTTTTTCCATGATCATACATTAGGTTATATATCTTGGAAACACCATAAACTTATATTTTCTCCTATCTTATCATCAAAATGAAGAATGGATTCATCTCAAGTGACCGAAGGAGAATCACATGGACATATTTCCACAGTACTCTCTCTATCTACCATAAAAATTATATATTGGGGGAGGGAGGTATCTCTGGTCAAATCCCAAGGGTCTTTCCCAGGGAATCATGTAATTAATATATATGCTGGATGACACCAAAACCAACCATAATAACAAATATGGAGTTTATTTGTTGTGATGATGGTGAATAATATGTGTGTGGATGAATAAAAAAATTAGAGGATAAATGATTGTCGATTCAAGATAAAATCCATGAAATAGCATGATAGTATATGTGGCATTAGAAGATAAGATACAAGGGGGAAACAAGGATCACATTCAATAATTTATGGGAAATATAACAAAACCAAGATACATTTGATGTAAAATAAAAATCATCAACGAATCATAAAAATCACCATGGAAATACATGAATGAAGATGGTCCAGTTAGATAGAACAAACAAATAAACATATTGAAACTATATTTAATTTCAATACTAATTGAATTAAAATTAACAATTATCAACAATTGAAATTGAATTCATAAATATAATTTAATATGAAAAATATCATCACATATCTTGAACATGAATTTTATTAGTCCCCCAAGGAACCATGAGAGGGGGTTGGGGAATGAATGTGTAGTTGATTTAAACATTTTAACTATTTTTTTATCTTTATGGATTTTTTCCCTCCATTTTTAGAAATTATATTCAACCTTTTAATAAAATATTTTTTTTTCAAGAGCACAAAGAATAACTGTATAAAATTCAATTGGAAAATTTGTGTCATGAGGTGTTTTACTTGGTTCACTTATACTATGCTAAATCAAAGGAAAAAAACAACCATAAATGTATTGATGCACCATAATCCACTAATTTAATAGTTTTTTTGATGAAATTGACCTTTAAACTATTTAATAACATAATAACTTTTGTCCCATAGATCACTGCACATTCTCCAAATTCATGAACTACTCATGGGAAAAGACAAATAATTTTTTGATGTGTGGTATTTTTATCTTTTGAAACATATTTACATCCATGTGTATCCTAAATTATAGATATTTGAATTATTTTACACTACGAATGTTTCCTCTACATATAGTCTATGATCTCCTCCTCAAACTAAATCACCATTTTCCATGATATGTCATGGAATTCCCTACATCATAAATGGTGGGTTCTTAAAAATGATCCAAGATTTATCTTTCCAGCATGACTCGTGATCTTTTTTAACATTCTAGTACCATAATTGGAATTCTTGTATCTTTTAATTCATTATGAATCTCCCTATTAATTATTTTATGCCAAATCGTCAAGGTGATTTATGTTCCCTCTAAATATTGATGTCAATTTTTTCTTATAATGCTAATCAAGAGATATATAATATATCCATTGATTATCTTTATATAATAAAAAAAATTACGGGATATAAATCTCCATATTATTGAATATTATACCAAAAATATCACTACCTCGGGATTTCTTACATTCTGAACATCTACATTTTTGGTCCATACTGTTAAATGATACTTTATTAAATACATCCCATATATTTTATATATGGAAAAATGATATCCTATCCTTAATTTAAATTTCATGGTCTCAATTACCTTTATAGAATTTGTTTTAAAATATTTGTTTTTAAAAATTAATAAATATATAGGATATATTAAGTCCATGAATATAATCACTTCATCACCTAGAATCCACTATTCCTAGTGCATAATAAAATTTTATTTATTCACCAACACTAAAAATATATGCTATAATTATGATAACACAATTATCATAATGTTTAAATAATTTATGACAAAGAGAAGCATCATCTAAATTAAGGAATAATCCTCAAAAATATAATAAATAATATCAATGTGGAATAGAAAATTATAACCCTAGAAATCATTGTAAAATCCCTCCATTTATTAACACAAATTTTAAATGGTTGATATTTAAAGAATTATTAGAATGGTATCATTTCTGAATTTTTAAAAATTTCCCTAATATCCAACTAGAATTCCTACACATATATTAAATCATACATATCATGAATTCCTTATGTTTTCATAAGACCCTATTTCATAAGAGAAACTCATCAGTTTCATACTCCAATATTCTTCTGTATTTAAGGAACTTATTTTTTTGGGATTCAAACATATTCAACATAAACATATCCTCATCCATATGAAGGAAACATAATTAAATGGAACAAGACTTCTTCCATATGAAAAAAGAGTCATTTTTTATATATAATGATCTTACATATATATTGATACTTATTTCATTTTCCACATTTGTAAAATACAAAATTAAGACAAATTCCTTAAACAAATAATATAACCACTTCCACAAGCTATTATATATACTCCAAGTCTATATGAACAAATCCAAAAATTATAAATATAGGATCCATTTTTCAACAAATACAACCCAACATATATTGTCATGAAATTCATGAAAAGAAACTCATACCTTTAACAAATATTATCGTAATATCTTACATAGATCATCATGATTATAAAAATATCTCCATTTTGATTTAAATAAAAAAAATTCTTATGAAATCCAACATTAAATCATACTAATTTTCTTCACCAAATTTTATCTACCTATTTATCAATTAAATATAATCATTCATATCAAACCACATTCAAATTCATATTTTCCCCTCTAGTTTGAATCTCATGGGATAAAATTTTCATCTTCATTAATCCCTCTTTGACATATGAATATAAAAGTGGCTCCAAATCATCTTTTACTCCAACTTTATAAGTTTAATTCTACTATGTTTATCTACAAATTATTGTCTCCTACACCATTATACTCCACCATGATTTTTAAACTTCATGGGGATAGGCTTAATAATTTTCACGATACTTCATTATTAAAATCACATCATAAAATGGATCAATCCACTTAATAAATATTCATAATCTTCATTTTCCAATTTTTAAAAACAGTTCTTGTTGTAATGTACTATTCCATTATTTCCATTCATTACTACTCCCAAAATAATTTTTTTCAGAATATTACATGTTGAATCCACGAAATTAAATATCCTTCTGCTTAGTCTCTGAATAAAATCAAAAATATTATTCAAAACAGATTCATTTAATCATGAATTACATTTATTTATATTACTACATTGCATTTTTTATGTCAACTAATCATTTATAACAATTGATATATGAAGAATTATATGATACAAGATTTTAAGTAAAAATCCTAAAAACTATCCATGTATGTCACATGGAGGAGACCATAATGTCTTGGATTTCCCTGATGAGATCCTAGAAGAAATGATCCATTGCGTCCCATGTTTTTATATGTTCCCCAAGACTTGTTTTACCTCATTGAAGCATCAGATCAAAATCTGATTCTATTTATCAATCTAGTAACCTTTTTCATCACTCGTATCAACCTACACCGGTCATTCATACATTTTGTGGCCATCCTCATCTAGGATTTGGATCAGGAAATACTCTTCAAGAATTTCTTCATTAAAGTGAATGAGGAACTCCACATCCCCCTTGTAAGCATTCTCCAGCTAAATGACAATAGATTCCATAATCTGATATTAAATATCCTTCTAACTAGGGGAGGATGTCATCTTTACATGCATTCCATGACCCATGGACTTTCTCTTGAGAATGTATCCTGTAGTATTCATACCCTTTTGAGGGGACCTAACTTTACTTGATGCTCAGGTAATTGGAGGACTAGTTATGTTAGAGTAATCCTTCAACCTTTGTGGCTTCAAAATATGATGGATAAACCCATCATCATCCATAACAGTATTCTTGCCTCTCTTTGAATAGAATTGAAGATAATACTCCACCAGTTCAATTTCCCTGGACATAGAGGACACAATTTCAGAAGCAGAGTCTTCACCTAATTCATCAAACTGGTTCCCAGTTTCAATGGTGTCAACGCTTCTAAAAAAACCAAGCCTGGTAACTGGATTCATTTAGTCTCCCTGGGTAAATTCTGGCACATCTGGTCATTGAATACATGTATATGGGTTACCCTCTAGAGGCTGAAGGGATTGAGCACTAGTAGAAAGCATAACTTCTGCATAAGAGGGAGGTTGTATTCTGCTACCATTAGTCTCCAACCCCTACATAAACATGTTTACATACTTCATACAGCTCTCCAAACCTGTTGGCGATGTCTACTCATTATGTACCACCACCCCTTCAATATCCCCTTAGCCAAGTTGGGTTTTCCCTTCCAAATTCTTCCCAGCCCGGTCATGATATAGTCTGTCAAAGGCATCTGAAAATGATGGGTTCTGAGTCTGAAGGCAAACCTTTTCACCAGCTTTAAACCAAGGATTACATATCTTTATTCACTATAATTCATTAATTTGGGATTACTCAATCTGTTTTTAGAGTTTTAATTGCCTTTATGATATGAAAAAAATATGTATTTTTGTGTATCCATTGTTCAAGGTTAATACACTATTGAACTCCATGAACTATTCTTCTATGTACAAGTTGTGATCGCCTCCTTGAACAACATTACTATATTTCAAGGAAATTTCTTGGAATTAACTTCATTCTCGTTAATATTTTCTTTACAAAGAACAAATAATTTTAAACCGAGAATGAATGTAAAACACTCGTAAATCTTTAGTTTTTGTTCGGCTGGATTTCCTTTGTCTTCATATCCACCAACAATCTCCCTCTTCTTCCTTGGATATTAGATCTCCAAGATTTTTTAGGTTGAATTTCTAATTCAATAAAAAGTTTTTATGATAAATCTTTTCAAGAAACATCTACATTATACTTATTCTAATATTATACTTGAAACCCCCATTTTATATAAATCATTATATTCCTGAAAATGGAATTATGAAAAAAATATAGGCCTCATTATTTCTAGAATTTTATCCTCTCAACATTGATATCCATTTTATAAAGTGATTATTCAGGAATACATTAAATATTTTTTAATTATAGAAACCTATGACCATCTCATTATATTGTTCTCTGCAGTCTATATGACATCCATATATTCTTTAACATTAAAATATAAGTGTAAATAATTTAAAAAAATATACATGAATCCTTAAATTTATAAATACAGTTCTATTTAGGTGTTTAATCCACTATTCAGGACACATTTTTTTAATATTATTTATTATATAGAGGAAAAAAATTCTAAAATCATGAAAACATATATATCATGACGCTTTAACCATTTCATAATAGTATTATAATTTTTAACATAAGGGATAATCCTATATAATTACTATAAATAATATCTCTTTTTCAGTGAACAATGATATCCCTTGAAATATGGTCTGAATATTGAGTCATAGATCCAATCCAGTTAGCAATGAAATATTCACAAAAATGAAATAATAATATGATTGTCAATTTAATATATTTCTTTTATAGGAATATCTAAAATTAATCCACTAGAAAAAATCTCTTCTATATCACTAATACTTTATGTATTATGTCATCCCAATTTCATATGAGGTAAAAATAGTATATATACCACAATCATCAACCAGATAGAAGTAACTCCTTCCTTTTGGATTTAGTACATCACTCATATAGAAATATCATATTTCATATGAATCTGAATTCATATATATGAAACATACATCATCTATTTAAAAAAAATATTAAGTATACGAGGATCCTTCATTCCCTTATTTCATTCTCAGTATCTAGAATTAAGACAAATGTAATCACTGAAAAAGATCAGTATTTCATCACACAATAAACCATACTCTAAGGCTATGGATAAAATATAATGAAACATATATTGTCAACAAATACATGAAATTAATCTCAAACCATTCAAATATATTTTCATAAAATCAATAATAAAACAATAGTATTCGAACAAAAAATAAATGAATACTCCTCGTGATTATTTAATACAACCAATGTCATTAACTATATAATATGTTAAAAAATATGAAATAGTTACTGGGCATGATAGAAGTAGGTTCTAGGATAAGTTGAAGCATCATTTGGCCCAATGATCATTAATATATTTCCAAACCTAATGAATAATCTATTAAAACATATTGAATACTCATTTTTTCTGAGGAATACTCAATGGAAATTTGAATGAATCCCAGAACTAACAGAAAGTATAATTTCAAAATAAAATTTTAAAATAATTTAATCAAAATAATAATACATTGGGATTTATGTGTTTAATTGATAATGGGGTTGATCTCATGAACCATATTTGTATTGAATTATCATTAAGTAAAAATGACCCAATAAAGATCCCCTCAATAAGTAATCCACACATGATTCTTAATCTTAGAACACCATTGTGGGATCCTTAGGTGATGGAATATATAATTTCATCACCTTGTGTAGTTATTTATAAATCATGAATTTAAATCCTTTAATGTTTAATATAACACCATAGTTGAGATGAAATGATGATCAATATCTCTTCTATCAATCTTGAAAGAAACCCTGTAGATGTTCTTTGTGGAGGAAAATATCTCGGACTATATGGATATGTTAAAATTTTATATCACAAATTTTTAGGTCTCTAAAATAATGTATTTGTATTTATATAATTTTAGTTTTTAAAATTAATAATTTCACAATGTAAATTATATAATTATTGATAAAAATATTAACCTGACTCCAATAAAAACAAAAATAGTAAAAATTACAATTATTACTTTTATTTCAAGGAATATAATAACACACAGAATTGTTAATTTTACATATTCTTGATATTGTAAATAAATATTTTTCCTCTCACCTTTAATATTGTTCATACGTCCTCATTTTAATTTATTGAATCTTTAATAATAATTAAATAATTAATGTTTCTTCAATAAATATATTAATAATATATTCATGATCTGGAGAATAATTGTTTTCAATAGTTAGCTCACATATATTTACTATATATAATTCATCAATAAATCATGAATAAATAATATTCTATGGTCTTTAGGATATTAATCTATTCCAAATAAAAATTTAAAAAGAATTTAACAAATGTCAAGGCTACCATTTGTGTGTGAACCTCTTGGCCTCTTTCTCAATCGTATTAGGTGTCTTGCTGAAAGTGAAAGATTACTATCCATAAATGGTTCATGAAACCCATTAACAAAGAAGATATGTCATAATGACTTAAACCACATAGTAATGATCATAGTGTAATATAATCCTTTTCCCTTGATATCTACAAGCTTGTCGGTTCCATACATAATATCATAGACTTATTCTCTTTATTACTCTTTCATTGACTACTAAAATATACTCATCAAACACCATATGCATCACATTTATCAGATAGATACATTTCAATAAAAGGATATGAGATATGAATTTTCATTAATGATTAGATGGGAAGGATAATTTCTTAATTTTTTTTATTAATAGCATAATGTTTCTGATTAATCCAATGTATCCAACATCCTACAGAAAAAACTACATCATATTTTCGGTTAATACATCAAGGTATAAAAATAATGATATGAATTAATAATAATAATAAAGCCTATCAATCATTACACACATTCCCATATAATAATTCAAATGACATGGAATCATGTGGAGTTCATATAGGTGGGTTTTCCTCATAACATCACATATTATAGATTAAAATGAACAAAATTCCTAATAAAAAGATCCATCCACTTATGAGTACTTCAACCTGACAATAAATGTACTATTTAACAAATAATAGAATGTTATCAGGACTTTAAGACTTCTCTTTATTAGTATGTTATAAATCATCAAGGATCTCATCGTAATAGGTAATTTTTATGTCCTCTTGATAGGAACAATTCCCAAGGGACACTATAACATCAATGTAATTTAGAATAATTATTCATATTATGATAATAAATAAATTTAATATTTATTTATTTTAGTCTATATAGATAATCCAATGTAAATGGGTGTTTATTATAGGGATCTAACACTAAAAGACTCCCAGTATCACAAAATCTAACAACTAACTACCTTATTTTCACTATATAATATATTATGGTCATGCATCAATAAAGATAAGTGTCTAGTCAATAAAAATGAAAGATTCTTCTTTGGGGAAAGTCTTCTTACTATAACACCACCACTATGAGGATTATACCTCCATTAATACTAAATGAAATGTATATGGTTCAACTCCTAATGTGACCATAACTCATTCATCTGAGAAACATATATTTTATTATGATAGTACATTAAGATAGAATGCTTACTACTGTAAAGAACGCCAATAATCTGAGTGAAGTTTCATATACTAACTACATTCTTAACAATATTAGAGGTTTTAATATACTCAAATACTCCAGTAGAAAGAGTTACCATTGATTTAATTATGTTGTTCCATCTCATAGTTACTCTATTAAGTCAAAACATAGAACTTGATTGTCAGATTTGTTCATCTTTATATTCTAAAAATTAGCATCTGTATAATATATAATGACTAGTTTTTCATCTCCAAGATACCCGTAGGATAATATACCTAGTATGTTGCAAGTATTAATGGGTTGTTCTTACTATTATTCACTAATATTCATATAGATCATGTTGATATCATATAGACATGTTAAAAGGATAGGAAAAATCATGCTTAGTATATTTAATGGTATACATGATATATACTATCATTGGAGCATAAAGGATTCTATACATCATTGGTCTATACTCATGTTCATCAGTACACATTTTTGTAGAGATCTTTATACCACATGTCAAATGAAAAAAAATACACTCTTAGTTTGTTCCATACTAAATCACATTACTACCTCATCAATATATACACCATGTCTTCATTTAAAGTATCATACTAGATCTATCATTATTGTTCATGATCCCCATAGTATAGGATTCTACACCTATGTCCTTTATGCAGATGAACATACTCAACCATTACTAAATATACTAAAATATTTTTATGTTTTATACCATGAGTAAAATTTCACCAATATAAACTGCAAGAAAATTAAATGTACAGCAACAAAAACTCTTATAGACACATGGATAACACTCGTTTATTAGGAAAACAAAAATATCTTATGGAATCATAAAATTGAATATTCTATGATCAAGATGTATTCTTCAACCCACCAATGGATATCTCAAACTTTTATTTATTATTAGATTCATTAGGATTAATAATGTATTATATTCATGTTTCACCATTTCAATTAAATTTTTCTATGGTTATCTTATCTTACAACTGATCAAAACATATACCAGGTGGATTCATTATAAAATAATTCAATTTCTCTCTTGATATAGTGTTCCCAATAATAATCATAATTGTACAACCTAAGTAGTGATGACATATTGGGGGTCATATGATTCAGGAAAACATTAATTTTATCAAATTATAACAAAGTATTTTCATGATTTAGATTATAATGGTAATTTTTATATGTTCTGCACAATAACATATAATTTTATATAAAAGATTTTGTTTTTATTTCAAAATTTGAAAACAATATTTTCAAACTCCATCATGGATACAGAAATGATATTAATTTCCATATTAGATATAATTAAATATCTTTATGAACTAGAATCTATCCAATATGTGATGTGATATGGTAGTATCCAATGTAATTTTTAGAAATTCATTCCCCATTCACATCTTTAAGTTCAACCTCACATCTATAAATCCTCCAAAATCTACGTGGTTTTGATATTATGATACATATTTGAGCTCCAATAAAGTTTCTAACAACCAATTTATAGAAATATAGTGATTAAAAAATATAATGAATTCATTTGAATCTTCCCCTTATATCTTAGTTAAATAATAATTAATTTTACAATGGAAATTATGCCCACATGAAAAATATACAACCTCCTACTCCCTAACATTCATAGTGGTCTACCTCTTCTTAGATGGGTGGCGAATATGATCCTTAGACTTGGTGTTTTCTTTATGGATCTTGGATATAAATTTCCTCTTATTCCAAATATGAACTCAGGGCCTTTCACTATCAATGTACGTAACAACCTTGAAAATCAAGGTGATGAGATCGAGAAAATACTACTCAATATTGTTCATATTAAAATTAACAATAAATATAGATTATCTTTATGGATGTGAGGTGATTATGATCTCATAGAACAATTTCATTGGATTCTTGACTCCCATGATGTATAGGAACTCAAGGTATCCAATAATTGTTATTACAATAGTCCCTTTTGTTTCACCTTCTCTACATTCTCACATGAATATTTACTTGCAGATCTCATGCCACTCATGCCTAGAACTCACTATATATAGATCACATATATGGGAAAACATTTCATGTGAGTTCATTCCCTTATGATGTTTCTACAGATCACAATACATTCATAATAAAATAAGTCATTAAAAATATTAATCAACACACACATGATTCTATTTGGGTTTATACGACAACCTTACTCTTTCTTTTACAATAATAAATCATTTATTAAATAAGAATATACTCAATATAACCTTGATAATTAAGAAATATAGTGTATTGAGGAATTAGGTACATTATAAGAAAACATGAAATAGGTGCCACAACATATATATTAAAAACATCCTTGACATACTTTTAATTAAAACAACATTGTAAAACCTAGGGACATACAAAAGAAAGAGGTGAGCTATAAAGCCCAGTAAGGGAATAAATATGTAATAGCATAAATAAAAATGTACATGTTTGAAAATAAGCTATAAATTGATAATAATTTGGTGAGAATCATAAACATGAAAAATGAGGCATGATATAACATGATAATAATAAAGGAAACATGGAAAATATAGCAACAACATAAAACAAGTCATCAAAAACATTGGTCAAGGATAACTACAAATACATAAAAAAGGACAAGGTCGCATAAATTAATCAGGTGCACTAAGTTTCACAATTTAAATATTCATGGAAAAAAACATTACCCAATGCAATGGGGTGATATATAAATAGAGGCACATTTTTCACATTCATTTCATTCCCATTATTATGTGTGCCACATAGATCACACAATATGGATTCTTACATCACCATATTTTTTTCTTGGATCAAGTAGTGTTTAATACATACCATTATGTCCCCAATAAAAGAAATATAATTCTATAAAGGTGAACACCCTTGATATGAAATGAGTATGGTATTCCCTATAAAATGGTTTTGACATGGAAGATCACAGTAAAATTTCAATAGCATAATGGCATCATATTAAAATTTATATATTGGGATTATGATAGAGAAAGGGTTATCTATTAATATTTATATAAAATTATATTTAATAGGGAAATTGAAACCAATTTTACATACTTATGAATTTTAAATAGAAGGGATAAGGTAATAAGGAATCTTTTATAAAGAGGGGAATGAAACCCCCTTAATTTATTATGTGACACAAAATGCATGAGAGGGCCTTCTATAGAAATTGGGGAACCTTTTGAGGAATCTAGAGAGGGTAAGGATGAGTAAGTATGTGATAAATAAATATTTTAGGGATGATAAATGAGAGAAAGTGTGTGTTTATATAGGAAGTGTGTGGAATTTTGTTAATATTTCTCAAACCTTTGTTTTGGACTCTATATAATAAAATAAACAAAAACCACAAATATTAACATGGTTTGTGACCATCGTATCTCCAAAATGGTATTGGATTTCATTATTTTATATGTATAAGGGACTAAATTAAAACAATCCATTTATCATGTGAAAGTGAGACATGCTCTAAAATAAATATTTTTCGAACCATAAAATATATAAATGGTTTATGAGGATTAACAACAGCATTATAGAATTTATCAAATAAACATAAAATGTCATTATTTTAAAGTTAAAATGTATATTTGTTCATGGATACCATTTATAGTATTTATTAAATCTCTTTTGAGTCATTTGGAGGTTTTAATACACACGGTATATTTATACGATATTTAATTTTTACTCAAAAATTTGAGTGTATCAGAAAATTATGAAAAAATAACAATTAGATATTTTCGACAAAATAAAAAAAATAAACTATATCATAATAATTTTATAATTATTCTAATTTTCAATTTTAAAATAATAATCTCTATTTATTATGAAATGATAGATTTTCATGACAATAACATTTATTGAACCCTTATAAAAAATAATTTTGAAGTCACAAAATTATTTGATCAGTTATATTAGATAATAATTATTTATTAACCATATTTAATTAAAATATTATTAATTTTTTGAAACTAATAATTCATCAATATAAATTCCTTAATTGAATTTGAATGTTACCCAAAAATATAATTTATGTTTTATTATATCAAAATCAAAAATATTTAATAAGTAACAATAATTGGATGAAAATATATTCATTATCATATACAAAATAATTTATATACTCATATTTCTAGGTTCTTGATACATATCCCTTTAATAAACCATTATACTCCCTAAGGGTAATATGTGTAGCTGTGAGACATTAATAGGGTGGTTTGATAACATAGTTTAGTTCGGGATTTTGATAAACATAGAGTTATCCCTTAAGTAGTTTATCTTAGGCTTATGTTTTTTGATCATAATATGGCTTTGGAATAGGTAAATATCTAGTGACTCAATCTCTCTAGAAAACACTAATAAATAGGATTCATAGGGTATGATCGGACTAGTTGAATATATCACTTCCTTTGTCTGTTTCAATTGGATTTGTTAAATTAAAATATTTATAATAATCTGGTGTTCACAATTAAAAATCTATATTATCAAAATTAAAGGTAATTAAGAGTTTTTTAAATCTAATTGTATATAATAAAACCAATTAAGTGAATGTGTTTTCTATAACCAAAATACATAATAATACAATTAATTAAATCAGAATGAAAAATTTTATTTATAACACTTTCTGTGGTTACAATCTTCCCCGCTTCAAAAATTATTTCCTAGAAATTTTCATTTACCACACTAAAACATATGACGGTAACCATTCTTAATATCCTCCACTAGTTCCCACATCACTTCATAAAATGTGTGTCTTCTTTAAATCACCCTTAAATGGTTCATTATCTTATTTTTTAAGAGCATTATATCTACAATCAAATATTTTCACTAGATTATCTTTATGGGAAAGAACAATCTCCAATGGTACAACCTATAGATTTGGTACATGTGAGTTTTTGGGTTTGTACATCCCTAAGAGGGATACATGGAATACATCATGTACATATGAAAGGATAAGTTAGTGTTCTCTTCAAAAGGTCAGCACTCTAATGGGATAAATAATCTCAAAGGAGAAAATGTATCTTTGTATAATCTTTCCATTATTCCAAAATATCATAACTTTGTTCGATGGAGATATGTAGAGGAATACATTGTCTCCAACATCAAACTCTAGGTTTCATTGATTATTGATAATATCATAGTTCTTTTTTCACCATAGATCATTCTTCATGTGTTGTTGAATGGTCTTAATGTTTTCCACCATTTCCTTGACGATTTTAGAAACTAGCTATGTTTTTTCGCAACATCGTCCCAACATTAAGGTGTTATATACCTCTTCCCATAAAGGGCTTTATAGGGAGTGATTTTGGATTTTCGAGTGGAATTTGTTGTTGTAAGAGAACTCAACAAAAGGAAAACATTGTTCACATCCTCCATTAATGACAATTGATAATTATCTCCACATGACACCCACAATCTGGGTAGTCTACTCATATTGGCTATAATATTTATGGTAATAGGCCATGATGAAGTTCATCTCATTTTTCAGAGCATTTTTGAGACTCTTTAACAACTTGTAGGAAAATAATGGATCTCTATTCGATACAATCAATAGTGTTGATTCAAGAATCCTCACCACTTCTCCAATATATATCCTCAAAATTGATCATTTGACAAGTCCTATTGAATTGTGATAAATTGTGTAGTCTTTATAAGATGATCCTAATAAACACATATTTCATTATTTACACATGATGTCTTCACAAGGCCATGGATATTGTCCATGGTGATGTTTTATAATTTCAATGTATGCATGGATAATGATTTCATCATCACTATGTATTATTTACTTCCACATTCACCTGTTGACATAATATACATCTTTATGCATATTCCAAGATCTCATTCTTCATATTGTCCCACAAATAGGGATATCAGTTATCTCTATACATCTTTGTGCTTATGGGCTGGATGGAGAAGGTTGATCTATGTGAATCATCCAATAATAAATTCTTCAACTAGAGATTTGATGGAACACATACACATGACCCACATCTTAAAAACCATCTTCATTAACATTTAACTATAAGGAATTAAATTTTTTTATTGATTCCACTATCTTTTGAATTCCAACATCATCACATTGATCATCCTTTATCCTTACCATACAGGATATTTGAGAAATAAATTATGGAATGATTGATGATATTCCTACCTCTATGATTCAAATGTCAATCCTTTTCAAGATTATGAATATTGGATCATTTTCAATTTTCATTAATTAAATAATAGCGGAATCCTTTCTACATCGAGCTTCTAAAACATAATTCTCTTTCCCAGGATAGTAGTGAATGGAGTAGCCATAGTCATTGATCATCTCTAATCAAATTTTTTGTTGAATATTCGTCTCTTACTATGTGGATATATATAAGAGGATTTTGTGATCCGTATATATTTCAAAATTCAAACCCAATAGATAATGTCACCATATTTTTGATGAAAAGATCAGTACATCCAACTATAGACCATACATTGGGAAGTTCTATTCATGAAATAAAAACTACCATAATGTATAAGCTAGAATTTTGTCATTTTTCATTAACACACAGCCTAAAACATTCATTGAAGCATCAATGAATACCAAAAAAAGTTCTCAACTAGATGGAATTGTCAATAAAGATGCAGTGATAAGCCTCCTTTGTAACACTTTGAATAATTCTTCAAATTCGTCAATCAATGAAAACTCAACTCCTTTATGAGTTATGATACTAAAATGGTTTGAAAATCATGAGAAATTTCTTACAAATCAACAATAATAACATGGTAACCCAAGGATGATACATATACTTTTCATAGATGTTATCTGTATCCATCCTACAATTGATTGTATCTTATAAGGGTTCAATGATATCCCATTACATGGGATTATAGGCACCTATAATGAGACTTCCTTTAACCAAAACATGCATTTTTTTATGTGGTATAAATTTTCCCATTTTGTGTTATTTTTATCATAGTTATAGGATGGTCCTCATTCTTATCCATAATTTTGGAGTATATTAGAATATCGTCCCTAAATAATACCAAAAACATGTCAATTAAATATCTATAGAATATATTCATCAAATCGGTGAGGATTTCCATAGCATTAGTGAGTCTAAACTTAATCACTATGAACTCATAGTCCTTGTACTTTTTATAAAAATAATTCTTGGTGATATCCACATTCTTCACCCGAACATGAAAATACCATGATCGAAGTTCCGCTATAGAGAAGTATTATTCATTATGTAGATGATTGAACAAGTCATAAATATATGGTAGAGGATACATTTTATTTATCATGGTCTTATTCACATAACGATAATAAATGAAAATCCAAATTAACACATCCTTCTTCTTGATAAAGAGGACGGGTTTTCCCCAGGGTGAAGCACTTGGGTGTATAAAACCATTACCCTGATTCACTAGTAGTTTTTGTTTTAGCTCCTCATATTATATAAAAACCAATCAATATAGAGTATTTTACAATAGAAACACCCCATGTATATTTTTTAATGTAAATTGAAACTCTCGGCTTAGAGGAAGACCATCCAATTCCTTAGGAAACACATCAGCGTATTACCCCACTAAGGGAATTTCTTAAAGGATGATATTTTACATAGACTCAATAATATGGTCTAGATATGATTTCTTATATGAAAATAATATCTATGATTTAGATGTTGGTTCTAAAGAAGATTCATTATCCTCCTTGAATTTTTATAGAATCGGGGGGTCAATTCACGATACAGAGAGTGATTTCCTAATCATGTAAGTTTATGTTGGATCTATATAGGGAGATCCAATACATGCAGAGAACTGAATAAAATTCCAACAAAGGGAGTATGTAAAGGTTCACTGGAATGTTCTTCCCACAAACATTGACATGGGAGGAGTTATATACAGAGGATAAAATAATTTCCCCATTTTCCATCTTCACTAACTGTTATACTTAATTACAATATGATGTTTTTTGAATAGTTCTGCAAAATTTTTTGATATAAATGAATTTTTAAACCATAATCGAAAAGGATGTTTTCTATTATTTAATAAATTACTATATTACCCATCAACACATAATTTTGTGGATCCTATTTAGCATATTTATGGAAAAATAACTCCCTTGTTACAATATAGGTTATTGGATATCTCCCGAACCCATTGTCTAATTGCATTGGTTTGCAAAGTTCCATTGTTATCAAAAATTGAAATAATGAACAATAGGTTGAGGGTTGGATGGAGCATTCTATTCCTCTATTTAATTATTTGTATTATCTTTCCAACAATTATAATTATGATTCCCTTCTTTGCCACAAAAAAAATTCAGTTCCTCGTTCCACATAGACAATTTATGGGGTGCTTCTTTATAAAACTTTTACAAGTGTGATGTTTAATTTTCATGTCATCATTAGATTATACCATAATCCCACCAGAATTAATCTCCACATTCATCTTTATATATCCATGATACCACTTAGATTCACTGATCTCTATTTCAACTTGGAGGGAACATCAGACAATTTCCCCATATCTATAAAAGTCTTGGATCAATAGAGATTTTTGTAGACTAGGTTTTATCCCACCAAAAAAGCGGTCAACCATGCAATCGGGCTAATAAAAAATTTGAAGGTGTGTCATGCAATTCATTTGATGTTTTCTTTGTACTCCCTAACATACACTTCATATATTTTATTGAGGGAAAGGAAATAAATTTTCATTTTAATTTGAATTTGAATTTTTTTAGGAAAATATTTGTCAAAAATCGTTTTCTGAAATTCCATCCACCTCATAACATCAATATCTTCATCTGAAATTGTATTCTTCATCAGTATCCACCACTGATCAGATTCTCCCTCCACATGATAAACATCCAAAATAACCTTCTATTATTAAAAACATGAAAATATGGAAAATATCTTCTCAATGTAGTTCATCCATTGTTCAATAATGAATCTATCATATGATCCTTTGAAATTTGGAGGCCATTATCTCATATTGTTCTCAATTACATATTTTTCTCTCTTTGGGGGATTTTGATGCCCCTCCTGATCAAGTATTAAATTCAAATATAGTGTCATCTAAGTGAGTATAATCATGTATTTTATTGATCCTACTTCCATTGGGCTGGGAATATCATTGGGGAAGTCATCAAATTGACTATCACATCTATTTTTTACTTGACTCCTCTTATTTTGGGACATTGGATAGAATAAAGAGTAATTTATGGATGATTTTTTAAAAAACTACTAGATAGAGAAAGGGTAATCCAATAAAATTAAAGAAATGATATATAAATAAAAAAAATTCCTTAACTTATGAATTTTGAGAATTCAATATATGTTACCCAAGTTCTATTTCATAACATATATTAATATGATATTTTTTTCTCCAATAATAATGGTTCGTAATGAACTTATGAATTTACTAAAAAAATCCACCAGGAGTGTCAAAATATGTGCATAGTATGGATCTTTGTTGTGTACCAGGTTATGCCATGTCAGGCCTGATGCACCTTCTTAGAGTTGTTACCCTTAGGTGTTTATATTCCAAAAAAATCCACTTGTATTATCTAGAAAAGAATTTATTTTCTTTATAAACTACATAATTTATACTTTCAAAATTTTGTGATATTTTCTTATACGTACTCTAATACCTACGTCTTTTGTGGGATTATTCTATTCCAAATCCCAAAAATAACCAACCATTTCCTTTGATATAAACTATGACAACCCTAATCATTATATCACAATAATACATAATTCATTAGATAAAATTATACTTAATATATCTCAGAAGATTGAGAGGTGTAGTGTATTTGGGAACAAGGTACATTACATAACAAATAAAACAAATAATGAAATGTATTTATTGAAAAAATTATTAACATTCTCACACTAAAAACTACATGGGATATCTTGGGAAAATATATAAGAAAGGTGTAAGAAATCAATCCTAGTAAGGTAATAAACATGGAGTAACATGAATATATATGTACACGTTAGATAATTGGCATATCATTGGATTATAAAATGGGTGATAATCATAAACATGAAAATGAGGCATGATATAACACGATAATCATTAAGGAAACATGGAAAATGTTGAAACAACAAAAAACTCCATCGTCAACTTAAGTCAAGGATGACATCCAATATATCAGAATGGATTAAGTACCCTAAAGGAATTAGTTTCACTCCTTATCCCAACATGATGTTTCATTAATCTAATAATTACCCAATGCATTGAAGTGCTATATAATTCTAGGTTCAACTGCTACATTCATTTCATTCTCAAGCTTAACTCCTCCAAATAAATCATTCAATAGGTATTCATCCATCATTATATTTTATTCCACGGTCATGTACTGTGAAAGAAATAAATGAAATTCTCAAATAATATATATATATGTGAATAATGTTGATCACCCTTATAGGATATTTGGTATGGTATTCACTACACAGTGCTTTTGGCATGGAGAAACATGGTAAAATTTCAACAGCATAACGACATAATGTGAAAATTTATAAATTGGGTTGATAAGACTAAATGTGGTATCTCACTATTTGGACATATAATTTTTAGTAATAGGAACATGGAATTTCATGTTCAAACATTAGAAATTGTAAATATATGTCATCAGATATTAAGTAGAATTTAATAATGAGGAGAAATAAAAGAACCATTATTTGAGTGTGTGAATCTGAATGCTTGGGTGGGGATTCTTGAGAGCATAGGGGTCCCATGGTTGGACTATAAAGAGGGGAGGGAAGAGTATGTATGTCCAACAAGAATTTTAGGTGAAGATAAATAGGGTATTAGGTGGGTTTATATTATAATTCAGTGGGGATTTTTTTAATATTTCTAAAACATAGCTTTTGGACTCTATATAAAAAATAACCAAACCCACAAACCATCCTATGGGTATTTCCAATGTTTTCTTCCAAATGAATGTTTATTTCATTATTTTATATGTCCAAAAGCCATAAATGATAATATAATTCTCCTTATTATGTGGAATTGAGTCATATAAACAATGAAATGATTTTAAAAACTAAAAATACATTAATGGTTTTGGATGATTCATAGTGGGTTCACAAAATAAATAAAATAAAATAAAATTCCCATAATATTAAACATAATACATATATTTTTTTTTCTAGATACCTTTCATAGTATTTATTACAACGCTTTTAGGTCATCATGATTTCATAATAGTCACTGTATATTTATACATTATTTAATTTTTAAACAAAAAATCAATTGTCTCTTTAAATTATGAAAAATTCAGGGTTTTAAAATTTTCAGTTATGATTGAAAAAATAGTATTAATTTTATCAAAAAAAATTCAAAATTTTTGAATTTTCACTTTTAATATAACAATCGAAATTCATTCTGAAATGATGGAATTTTTTTAAATAAATGTAGATAAACCCTTATAAAAAATAAATTTGAAATAATAAAAATTATATCATTAATTATATTAGTTAAAAATTATTTAATAATAATATTTTAATATAGTATAATATAATTCCAAATTCTATTAATTAATCAAACTATATTCCGTAATTTAATTTTAATACTACCCGAAAACACAATTTGGGTTTTATTGCATCAAAGGAAAAATCATTTCTGATGTAATAATAATAGGATGAAAATATATTTATTATTCCATTTAAAACTATTTAAATACTCATATTTCTAGGGTCTTGTTACATATCACATTAATACACCAGTATACACTCTAGAGATATGTTTCATGATTGTGAGACTTTCATGGCTTAGTTCGAGTGGCATGGATTGGGTGTGATTTCAATGAGCTTGAACGTCTCTTGTAAATTGTTTCTCTCATTCTTATATTGATGGATCTCTGCATGGTCATGGTCAAAGTAATATCCAAATAATGCTATCTACCTCATAATCTAGGAAAAATATGATCCATATTGTATAATCCTGTAGGATGAGGACATCACATCCTTTCTCATTGTTAATTAGATTTCGTAAAACCATATATTTATACTAATCATGTTATAATTTTTCAAAAGATATATTATCAATGGTAAAGATACATAATTATCTTTTAAATCCTACTAGAAATAATAAAACCACTTAAGGGCATGTGGTTTCTATAACTAAAATAATTGTTAATAAATTTAATTACCAGAGAGGGTAAATTTTATTTATAACAGTTCATGTCATTATAGTTTATGGCTATTACAACTGGACACTAATGTATGTTCAGTATAAATGGGGGAATCTGTTATATACAATATCCTTTTTTTTCATAGAATATTTCATAGTATCTAAAACCACTCTTGTAAGTTTAATCTAATGAAGAGATTCACATTCCTCAATATGGATCACAGGGATATTCGGTTACTTTAATTTTATATTTATATTTGATAACACATAAATGTAGAGTTTGTAAGTACTTCGTAATAATTACCAAAACATGTGAGATGTTATAATTTAAAATATCATATTTTTCTCTCAATATTTTACCCAATATGAGTATCCCTCCCCATTTGAATCAAAATGATTTATCATATAGAAATTATAGTGTAAAGGATATATACCCCCCTTCCCATAATCCATTCAAGGCTTTGGTCCATAACATGAATGAATTTTGGTAGGTGGTCTTTCTAATTACATAATAATGTGTCTCCTAGATCTATTTAGTGAAGGCCCACGTCCTAAAATCCATTATTTTAAGTACACAATACTTTCCTAAAAGATACATAAATTATATTAATGTTTAATTATCTTGATGTCAACTTGGGTAAGTCAGTGAAAAATATTCAGAAGAACTCCCCAATAAAATTAAGTTTCCATACAAGGGACAGACGAACACATAGTTCAATGGTTTCATTAGTAATCATTTAATGGATTTCCTATTGGAACATAATATTTTCATTTAGATTTTTTTATTTCTATATATGTGTAAATTACAACATTTTTTGGACCACATCTAGTTAAAATAATATATATTTATCATAATTTATTAAATATTTCTTGATGATATTTAAGAAAGTTCCTTTTAATTTATTTAATACTTCTCCTTCGTTATATTATTTTTTTCTCTAAAATGATCACATACAAGAATCCCACTAATAAAATAATATGATTTATAATGACAAGAGACATAGAGTATAACCTTTATGTAGTATAAATTTAGTCTTTAATATATTATTAGATTTGTACTAAAGGAAACAAGAAATATTCTAATTATAACATATGGACACGTTGTGCAATATTACACCACATGGTGTCTAAAGTATACAATATATAAAACATATTGTATATTGTGTACATACATAACATTTCAAAATACATGGTGTGTCAGATTATTATACAATGTGTAGTTATATGGGTCATGTAGTATAAATATAATGATGAGTTTGAGAACATGACATGAAATTAAAATATGATCATGTATATTCGACTATATTCATAAAGAAAAAAGTATATACTACTAATATAAACTATGTGTATTTAGAAAAATATAAAAAAAATCCATGATTCAACAAGGCCTTCGAATATCAGCTGGAGTTTGGGGAAATCCAATCACAAAACATTTATGTTAACTAAATGTTGTGGTGTTTTTATTTTCTATAATTAATCAATTTATTGAATGCAACAACTCACACAAAACGGTCAAACCGTGTGGCTTATGTGACCTAGAATGAATTAAACAACATATACATAGACTAAGTGTTTGGTAACCCATTGTAGTCAATCTATATTAAATTACAAAGGGTTTATTATATAATATGTGAGGATAATTAATGTTTTACACATCCTGTATGTACGGTACAAGGTGGGTAATCACATCAGGTCGTACGTTACATAGCTAAATTCAAATATAATGAGTGTGTAATAAATACATGATGTGTACATTTACCACATAACCACCACATATAGTTTTGGTTTCACATCATGTATGTCGATGATAGTTCATGTGAGTAGGCATGCCAAGTGCCAACACATGGATTCTTAATGACTATATATTGAGAAATTCCACATGGAATTTCATGATTTGAGGAACCACATATGTTTGTATTTGACTAAGAATACATGATGTGTAATATTTTTCACACTATGTAATCGAGTCATGTAACAAGGATCTCATGAACCACTAGATGAAATCTCTATGAGGAAATAACCAATTCATGACCTCATATTTTACATATTATCAATAATGAACAAATTATCTCACATTTTTTATACCTGGTGATATTATAAAGTAAATATTATAAGAAATTGGATTATCAATCAAAAAAATTAAATTATTTCAAATTTGAACATGACCGCTACAATACCACATAATAGTTTTTGTTTTAGTAGAAGTATCGATCTTCCCTATACCAAATAATGTTTTTTTTCAAAATAAAAAAATAATCTATAATAACATGATTATGAATCATCATTCCTAATAACTATGCACAAGGAAACCAACCAACATTCCAAGAACCAAAATACATGATTTTTCACATAATTTTTATAATTTAATCAACATGAATAATAAAATTGTATTGATGTTTATTATTAATGATAGTGGTAAAATCAAGACTCCTATTCATGTTGAATCTTTGATTTATGAATGGATCAAAAGAATATCCGCTTTAACAATGATACATGTGTGATCATTGTTCTAAAAACACCACTAAAAAATATCTTAGTACCAGCCTGATGAATTAGATATCCCCATTTTATTCACTATCAATCTCAAATTTTGATCATTTAGTATTGATTATAATGACATAGATCTCTGAGAAAATATTTGAAAGGGGTTGTAATTCCTCTTCTCTAGATCATGAATGAAACCGATGATATGTTATATGTGGATATAAATTCATTTGGATGAGATCATGTGACAAAAAATTAAATCACACATCTATATGTATCTAAAATAACATAATTACATATATATAATTCTATGATTTATTGTTGAAAATTACAAAAAGGACATAATAAGATTATTAATCCTGATATATTCCCCACACCACTGCCAATAGTGATATCAACAATAATAATATAATTTCATGGAAAAAGATAACTAATGTAAGGATTTTTATAATTTATTAATGGTATTGAAAATAAATATTTATCACTAAACCTATAAATTAACCCTTTCATCATCCTCAATATTTACTAAACCTAGAGTAATAATCAAAAAAATAGTTCTCTTAATAAAAAATGAAATTTTATAATCATAATATTGTGAATACTTTTTTACCATATTCAACTCAATTGTCATGAATGAATGTTTAAAATAAATTAATCAAAAATGAATATTATTCCTCATAAATAAAAAACTTAATTAATTTCACTATTAAATTTAAATATAATTTTACTGAGATCAAAATTATTGATTCTATGTGACCCTCTATGAAACATTCAAAATGGAATAACATTTTCTTGCTTGAAATATAATAACTCTTTTTATAAATGAGTCCAAAAACCTATAAATAAAAAATATATGTCATATGTATGATAACCAAATATAAATTTTTATTTTCTAATGTTGTAGTTTTGAATATATATCTTTAGTATAGTTGGTACGATACTCTATTTTATCAAACTACAAGATTAAAAACTCTTTATATGAAAATATTAAATAAACTCATCAATCACCCTGGGGATGAAATTTATAAAATATTTATATTTCAATAAAAGGTCCAATGATATCATATTTTTTTAAAGAAAATAATGTAAATATGTTTTACTTAATTATTTATTAATGAAATGTTATTTTTTCTGGACTTGATGTATTATTTTACATAGTTACCATTTAGCATAATGCTTTTTGATATTACATAAAATTACATGACTCATGATATGTATTTATAAAAAATTTATTAGTTAGGTATCATTGCACATGTTTAAAAAATTGAGTTAAAATGAAGACCAATAATGTGGAGTTCATATAGACATGTATATCCATATAATATCTCGTCATTGTGATTGTTGAGTGCCAACATCATGGGATAAAGTATCATCCCCATTTGAGTACTCAAAGTTGGTAGCTAGTATATTATGTTCCCTATAATATAATGTTATCTAGATCGTATGACTAAAATTTTTGGATTATATCATACCACTTTAATAATCAAATCATATCAATGATCTACTATGTCCTTTCTATTTGACAAATACCATAAGGACATTATGAAATTAATGTAAAATAAAATAATTAATCCTCATGTGATATGAAATACATTTAATATTCACATAATATAATATATTAATGTAATATAAAGTAAAATATAAGTTTTTTATAGGTCCCCAACTCCAAAAATATAAGGATATCCCATAACATTCATCAATGTGATAAACAATGGCTAAAATAGAAAAAAAGATATATATCACATCACTAGCATGCTTATAATTAAAACAAAAAAATAGAGTGTGTACCCATGTTTACTAGATTCATCCCCTAATATTATGAAATTAAGGAAGTCTTAGACTTCTCACTAGAAATTAAATAATAAAAATATAACAAATAAGTACATGTCTATTAAAACCGTTGAAAACATTGATGATTTCTACCTTTAATTCATAAGGGTTATATACCATCAATCTCCCCCATAGTCTTTGATGGTATGATGTTTATTCAGACGTGGAGGGAATATCAATATTAATTTTTTAAATATTTATTAAAAAAATATACTAAAAAACTCTTCAACATTCACAATCATGTTTAAATATGTCATCAATCACTAGAACACAAAATTTAATAATCCTAAAAACAAATATATCCAAAAAATTTGTGAAGGAAATATTATGTGTTTGATCTTAATATTCCTTTACATTCTAAAATTTATATCCTTTATATTGGTTCATTCATTTTTTTTAATGAAATATATACTTGTGAATTATTTTTATTATAATCTAAAAAGACTTGATGCTAAAAAATTACCTTGTTTGAAAATCATCTTAGAGTTTTGAAATGACCACATCATTCTAGGTATTAGAATTTATAAAATTTGAATTTTCCTAGAAACCATAAATAGATATTTCAAGGGACATAAAATATAATCACCATTTATCGTTAAACAAAATCATCTAAATGGAATGAGATACATTCATGACGATTAATTCCCAATAAATCAACCTGTGGAAGGAAAATATTAATTAAGATGAATACCCTACTATAAAATATCATGGTTGAGGTCATGGTTAGACCTATTGATCAACTCATTGGTATCCTATGAATAAATCATCAATAAATCATCAATAAAAACACATTACATCAAGATGTGATTCAGAAAAAAAAATTATAATGTGGATGGAATGTATAGATGTGGGAAATTGAATGATATAAAATAAATATATAGGTAAATTGATATATTTATACTTCACTATAATATCATTAAAAATAAAGTCACAAAACAAATGTTCCATAAATTTTGTTTCAAATGATATTACTAAAAAATGAGTACACCATTTATAAAATTAAAAAATTATTTAACTGAATTTATTGATTAAGTAAACGCATTTTTTAGTTAAATAATTATAAATTCTATCAAAACAATTTTAAAACCCATACAATAGTTTAGTGAAAACAAAAATATAAATATTTCATGGATAAAATATATGAACTCATATAATTTATTCACATCATCACAACTATCTTTCTCCATAAATTGATGTTAAACCTAGTGTTGTTCACAATTTCAATATATTGTTTCCATGTAGATTGTGTGAATGAGAAATTTTTTTTCAGATATAAAATTTATACAAAAAAGTGAACGTGGAAGGAAAATTGGACATGGAAAATAGAGGAAAAAATTTGGAATGTGATAATTTTTAACTAGTTAGGGCTATAGAAATTGTTGTTTTATAGATAAAACCTCCAAGTATTTAACTTGATTGGCAGATATGAGGAGAAAATAAAAGAAAATAGGGATCCATTTTTAAAAATTGAATTATGTTGGGAGAATTCACATGGGTTGAAATAAGGAGAAATATATTTCAGTATATCGGTATGTGTTAAATAATCTAGAAATCAAGGGGATTTTGAAAGAAACACTTATAGTGGTTAATCCGAATTTTCAAATTTATTATATTACCATTATTTTCAGCATATATCATGAACTAATTCTTATTCATTTCATTTAAAAATTTATGAAAATAAGATAAATATAAAACCAACCCATTTATTTTATTTTAATAATTTATTGATCCTCATATAATTATATAAATCATTAAGCATATTTTTAGTGTATTATTAGGTATTAATTACATAAAACATGAATAAATCCCCCATAGGGATGTCTTAGTGGTTAGTTTCATTCCCTTGTTTTCTTAGAGTCCGAAGTTTTTTTTAGTTGGTTGTAATAATCCATCCTAATTTCACTCCCATTAACTTTAATAACATTATAGTTAATGGTATATTGGATAGGGAAATTATACAAAATTCCAAAAAATATGTTTAGTTGTGGTATTAGAGTCCTTGATAGCATTTATGGTGGTGGATAATATAATTTGAAGCTTAATACTTTTAATGTGATTGCCTAAGGTTTTTTTTCAAAAATAATTTCATATATTTAAATCAAAACACATACCTTGATAAATCACTTATTTGAGATTTCTCAAGAAAATAATCCATAAAAATATGAGGGTTCTGATATTTTAGGCTTATGGTTTCAATGAAGTTCATAAGAGAGGGTCTGTTTTTTTAACCATCAAATCCTCCAAATTCAAATTTCTTCTTAATCATGAAATACAGTTGGTTTCATAAGGATAGTTTCATGGATCCTGAGCATCATTACAGGGGAATTAGGAAATTAGTTTTGTTTATCAATCTCTCTAACCATCCACCATGCCCATCCTTCCCAAAATTATAACATCATATAATATTATTTCATTAATAATTCTTTACAAAATTTACCATTTTTTTATATAATATGATTTATCATAATTAATTATAAAACATGTTATTATCATATTTTACTTTATTAAAATGATAAACTGCATATGTTTTATAAAATATTATTTGAAATAATAAAATTATTATTAATATAAATTAACTAGACACATGTTGTAAAACCTTTTCATAGGAAAAACACATTTTATATCATTATAAATATAAAAAATATTAAATGAATGATTATTTTTTAGATATTTTTTAATAAAACACAACTGATGTGTCATGTAAATTTCTCTAATGAAATGACTAATATATTTTTAATTATTTATTTTAGTGTATGTAAATATATATCACTTTATAAAATTTAATGCATGATTAGATATACACAATTTTTATGTGTGTATATAATATATCATTCTATAATCCAATTATATATATATTTATATAAATAATTATATTTTAAATTTTGGGTATAAAATATATTTTAGATTATGAATTTAATAATTTATAATGTATAGATATGAAACTTATTATATGAATATTCATTATAAATATTTTCATATAAATATATTTTAATATATACAAATGTATTTATGTTTGACTATATAAATAACTTTTTAGTATATATATGATAAATCAATATGAATATTATGTAAAATAATAATTATTTATAATAATTAATATAAAATAAATTTTTATAAATTTTTAAAACAATATACATTTGTTTCCGTTATATATTGAATTGTTTGATTTACTATATATAAATATATAATATTGTGTGTGTGTGTGTGTCTATGCATGTAATATATTCAACAAATAAATATAATATGTTTGTGTGTGTGTGTGTGAATGTATGTATTCATTTATTTATGTAAGTGTGTCTATGTACGTGTGCTTTTATATATCTTAAAAATATATAAATTTGTTATTTTCATTTAATATATTATATAAGACAAAACAATTGTAATTTATTATCTATAACAAATAAATATATTTATTTTAATTATATATATGGTTATATATGGATATATATATTAATTTTTAGCATTGATACAATTAAATTTTTAAATAATATATATATATATAATAATAATAATAATTTTTATTATATATTTGAGTTTATTTACATATATATGTCACATATGCACTAAAATAAGATGGGTCATTTTGTTAAATTAATCTATACCCAATGGAATGATATTTATGTGATGAATATCATATGAAACTACATGGTTATATAGTTAAAGGTATATAATACCTATATCATATTCTATGATTTGGTCAATTATATATGATACCAAGTGTATAGTATTTCAATGTCCCTTTTAACGGTTTTATATTCAATTATGAATAATGGGGATTATTCATTTATGGAATGACACACATATTTCGATCATTGAAATGTTCAATTATCATATTACACCAATGTGTATATATTGCGAGTAATATATGGAAGTTTCTAAATTTTGAAAATGGATACTCAGCTTCCTTCTTTAGATGAATAGAGATAATATAATTGACTACACCCTCCAATTAAATTTTTTTGGTCATCCATTAATCCATGATGAAGTTCTATTCAACTATATTCAATATTTTATATCAATGGTAAGGTGTTAGATCACATTTTCAGTCTGATAATTCCTCACTATTTCACCCAAGAAAAAATTATGAGGACCTTCCAATACCTAAATTGGAGGAACAAGGTAGGAATATCCAAAACATATAGGAATTGATTGAAATATCCACATAAGGGAACCTAGTTCTAACATCTGACACTAAATTATCTTGATCACGTAGAAATTCTATAACACACACAAGTAGAAAAAAATTACTCAACCGAATCTTGAGTCCAACCAAATGGATTAACAAGGTTTAGAATGTAACCATAATCCATGGATGAGACACAATTTTTTAATACAATAATGTTGGACATATTAGTTTTTTTTTCTTTACAAATGACTACATGCCCAAAATTTAAATAGAAAACTTATTAGAAGATATGATTTCAACCACTTTTTTCAATTCATGATTCAAACCATCTGAACCATATCATTGAATTATATAGAGTCATAACATTCCAATAATCATTCCAATATCTCGTAAATGTGTTCTTCCCAAAACTCCATGATTTATCCCACACATCAAATTTCGAAGCAAACCTTACCAGATATTCTATAGAAAACCTTATGAAAGTGTTTTTAATCTCTGATCATATTTCCACTAGGATTTTATTCTAATGGTATTAATATCCAAATTTTGTTTACCTTGGTTCTTCTACCTTTTCCCCAATCTATCATTGAGTTATATCTTCATAAAATGTACCTTTTTAAAAAAATATCATCAATAAAAAATCATTTCAAAATAACCCAACAATATACCACTATATTTTTTCAATTTTACCATTTACATGAGTCAAATATGATTTCTTTATACCTGTTAAAATAGAGAGTGACTAACAATCCTTCCATCCGGCTTAAATAACTCCCATTAAGGAACATCATTACATGTCATTCCTATACTTTATCCATTTTTTAGTATATCGATCATATTCTGTAATCACTATATCTTCTATATCTCTATCAATCTTTAATATATTATATTCTATTGTAAGTGATATATTATTTGAATGTGTTGTGTACTTGGGTGGGAAAATTTAATATAATGAAACATTAATTGTACTCTGAATATCAAAACATAATACTCTATTACTCTAACATATTTTGAGATCCTCTAACAAACTAATTAACCATACCATCTCCTTCCTTATTTCCATTGCAGCAATATACTTAGTATAAGTGATTGATTTTTCCACTATAGGTTAAGGTCTTGAAATTAAACTTATTAAATTTAATTATAATTTTTCAAAAATATTATAATACATCTCTTAGTGTATATATCACTTTTTAATTCCATATCAAACATTCTAGATAACTCAGTCATTATGTTATCAACCCGTTTAATTTCTAGACCAATCCAGATCACATAATCAAAAATATAAGATAAGTATTATTAAGATCCTAACATTTACCACCATTTTATATCATAAATGTTTCTCCTTTCTCAAAATTATCTTTTTTCCTTCCATAAAGGCATTAAACATATGGTTCCAGTTTCGAGGTTCTTATATCATCTCATACTGACTCCATCTCAACTTGCACCCCAGGTTACATTAGGATAATCGTAATCCTTTTAGTTTCTCAATTTTTTATTACATGTTTAATTCCCATGTAGAAAATATATTTTCACATTTAACTAATAAATATCTGAAAATTATTCCACAACCATTCTAATAAATTTCTATATTTTTGATATTTAACAAATTTTGAAAAAATTTCATGAATGTCAACAAAATAATTTAATTGAAAACTATTCACTATTACTCTTTCATTGTATTGATTCCTTGCATTCGTATATTTTTTTTTAAAAAAAGACCTATTATTATGTTGTGCCTTTTCCACAATGGTACTTCAAACGTCTCTATTGTTTGGGAATCTTACAAGTAGTACTTCATCTCATTCATAAATACCTCCTACATTTTTTCATCATTTTTACTTTACACCTTCATTGAGATTTTGGGTTCCCCGACACCCATAGGAACAAACAATATAAATCAAAATCACACCATTAAATTAGTCGTCTAACTCTTTTGGAATTCCTCATATCCTGAAAAAACTTCTCCTTATAGTTCTATAACATTCCTTAAAATTTCTTGGGATTCCACAGTATTTCATATTTTCATTATAAATAGACTTGGATGAATATCTCAAATAAAAACACTTTATGGAAATCCTTATTATAGTCTATTAATGTATTATTTAACATCAATATGAAATTATTCTTTATTATCATATACATCTACCACATGGTTTCAATCATTCCAATGTATCCCTTCATTGAATTGTAATTCATGATTTAAATCAACTTTCAGATATCATTTCATAGAAGATGAAAACCAAGGTTTTCATTTCCATTTCCTTTAAAGAAACATACTTATGAAATTTCGTTTATTTTTTCACTTTCTTGGTATTATCATGTGTATAAAAAATACACAGATTACATTATGGGGGAAACATAAACTTTTTCAATGATCTATAAATCTTCGAGAAGATATTAACACATAAGAGAAAAACTTTGTTGATGAGTAATACCAAGAAATTATAATCATTCTAGAAAAAAATTGATTAACTCAAATTCAATAATTATTATCATATATTTCACACATAATGACCAGTTCATCTTCTCTACCACTATTTTTTTTAAATTTTTAGCACTATATTCTAAAAATATTTTCATTTCATCCAGAAAAACTACCATAGAACTCTATATCCACACTACCAAACAATATTGGACATAAATTACTATATCTTAAACTAGTCTCTCATTCCACCATGGATCCCTATCGAATGATGATTCCATATACCTCATTATTTGTCTTGAGAAAACACACCAATAAAGATTATGTCAAATATTTTATCAAAGTATAATAAATAAATGAAAATATATGAAACTGAACTGATGTTGGTCCCCATACATCTATATGTACTATATCTAACATTTGATTCTATTCAAATCATTAATAATGTTTAAAGATACCATCCACTTAATTTTATGGTAACACACTTCCAATTTATTTTACTCAAAATTATTTATCTTTAGCATTAAAATTTTTATCAAGGACCTAATCCATTTCATAACTAATTTCCATAGAAAATCATACCATAACATTTATATTCTGGATGTTATTTTTCTAGCCTGTTATATATCTTTTGAAGTCCTAGAAAGATAATTTATTCTATATTTTACACCATTGGACTCCATAGTTGATCCACATAATACCATACAATATCCTTATATAATACATGTACAGAAGCACATATCATTTAGTTGATCATAAAAAATTAAAATCCTCCAAAACATTGAGATATGATTCAACACTTATAACTCAAATAAGAATCTTCTATCCATTTAGATATTCTCATCACATTATCAAACAATATTTAGTGTTTCATTATCCATAAGATTCACCTTGATTAATCATCAAGAAACATTACTCAACGTGATTCCTCTATAATATTTTGTGTGAAATGATTCCCTAAAATCAATGATCCATGATTTTAATATACAGGTGATTCTTACCAATAAGTTTCTCTCCTTCTCAAACTTGGTAAATATATAAGTACATCTAAAATAAATCCTTCCAGACTATGAAATATTATCCATACATAATTTTTTTATGTTTCCCTTCATCCCATAGTTCCGACATGTTGGTCTACTCCAAACTGACTTCCCTAATATCTTTTATATTTTCAACTTCCGCTTCAACAAAGTTTGTCTTTCAATTTGATTACAACATACCATTCCATCCATAATAAATTCCATTATTATAAGAACCTAGGAATCATTCTTCTAAATCAATTTATTTGGGACAATGTACTAGATATTTTTTATCACTAATTCTATAATTCTAATTGATTTACATTTAGAAATAACTATCACATAAAAATATTCCAGTTTCAATGATAGAAGGATATGATCCCATGTGACTCTAATAAAAATAAACGTTAATAATTGATTTTCTCTGAAAATCATGTTTAACTCATTGATATAATCCCATGAAATCCTTTATTATGACATTTTAATACTAAACAGTCATAATATTAAAAACAAATTTTTATTGAATATTTGTGACGCCCCAGGTTTTATGAACTGGTTTATGTAAGAAGTGTTATGTCCTTATTAATGTCTCTTGTTTTATTCGTTTTGCTAATAAGGAATTAGAAATGAAATAAAACATAGAGAATAAGGTAAACTGACATTTATTAAAACATTACTCTACAACAAGACCCATCTAATTAAAAGTGCCCTGCACAAGACCTAACACGGCCACAGCAAGACTACAAAGAACCACAATGCGGGCAATCGGATAGTCGTCATCCTCAGGATCCAACAGTGTGAAAAGTATAACCGCCAGAATCACCGCGCACGCACTCAGCACCAGAGGTATAAGGAGAGCCATCCTTCTTGTTCAAGTGTTCTGTTTTAAAGGACACCCCACATTCCTGTATTTATACTAGTTCTTTGAGTTATGACCGTTATGTTTAAATATATATATCCGTTGGGTTTTTAAAAGCTACCGTTGTGTTTCCACTAAAATATACCTTAAAAGAGAACTAAGTATTATTCCCTCATAACCTCTTTCTTAAAAACATTCTTTCATGGAAGATACTTCGTTTTTGTTCTTAAAAGTAAATTTCTTCGTTTTTACAAAATCCCGAGAAATACCTAGGTAGTTGGAAACTTGATAATATTTTTATAAAAAAATATGTTTAGAGTGAATTTGTAATAATTATACCTTTTTATCTCTTAAATGATGAAAAATCTTGGGAAAACTTTTTGTTCTTTAAAGGAATTTTATAAAACTAGTAGTAGAGTGTTTTAAAAATACTAATGATTTTAATGTACAAGAGGTATATCTTTTTAATATTTAGATCAAGAGTTAAGATATTTTATCTAAATTTGAAATTTGTTCTAACATTTTGAGTTAAAACAATTTGTTTTTTTTTCTAAATCCCTAATTTTCACTACTTTGAGCTAAGTATATAATAAAACTTTTTTTCAAAAAAAAAATGTTGCTTGAGTCCCGGCCAGCCAAGGGAATCCCACAAGGGACAAGCCCTCAAGCCAAGGCCGAGGACCCCATAGGGAACCCGAGGTACCGCCATCGGGCTCCCCATGTGCGTGCATGCGCGTTAGGAGCCTGCCAAGCAGGATCTCGGGCAGGGTCGGCCACGCATAGGTACCGAGGGATCGCGAGCGGGCCCGTGTATAAGGCCGCGGCTCGCGGTGCGTGAGGGTGGGCCAAGGCCCGCGGAGGTGGGGGGGGGGACCCGTGTATAAGGTCCCGTGTGCGTGTGTTGGTGTTATTGAACCGAAGGCCGCAGCCCTTGATATTTATACTGCGGCTCAAAAGGTTGCGGTTTCGATGTGGGACGCGCTCCCTGCGACCGGGACCGTCCGATCGACATCCGCGTCGATCTCAGCCGCCCAACTCTTTTAACCGCGCGATCGCCCCCAGCCGCTCCCGTGACCGTCCGATCTCCCATAGATCTAATCCTGGTCGTTGATCCATCGATCTGAATCTCTTCCGCGGTACCTCTGTCGTCGTCCGATCTCTTCGGCGATTTAATCTCAGCCCTCCATCCCTTTAAAACATTTAACCTGTTTCCCGCGCCTCCTCCAGCCACAGGATCTCCCCCCTTCTGATCCTAGCCATCCATTTCTTACCTTGCCGACACCCCGTCGTCCCCTTCCTCGAGCCGGCCCCGACCAGTAGGCCTGCAACCATGGACGTCGGGCCCTCCCTTCATACTGCACCGCTGACCCCCGAACACTCCCCCCTCCTAGGTCCCTGTTCCCCGGTCTTACCCACGTCGGCCTACACCTGGGTCGGGACACCAGCAAAGCACCGAGGCCCTGTTAAAATACCCCTTCTTCGTTGAAACCCGAGGCAGCCCTTCCTCTTCCTCCTTCTTTCCCTCGGACAACCAGCAGTGGCTCCAAGCTTCCTCCTCAACGCGGTAAGGGTTCCTGCATGCTTGTCTTCTTAAAGAAACATTCAGTTTATACCCAACTTTTATATATATATATATACACCTGGTAAATATACCCCTCGGTTCTGCCTTTAGAGGGTTGGCCTTCCCACCTCCAGTGGTTGTATATGTGCGGGTGCATACATACCTCGTTCTAGTTTCTTTTTTTTTTTGAAACCAGTATATACTGCTCACTTATATTTATACAAGTTCATCGGTTATTATATATTGTGTATATATGATTTCATATATATGTGAATGGTATATAAACTTGGTACAAGCACGTTTATTTTACTGTTTTATAATTTGTTTTACAAAAAAAAAAAATAATAATAACTAAATATATCTCGACCTCGTTGTCTATGTAGAAAGTATATATATATATATATAGTTCGTGAATGTTTTCTTCTAACCCGACCTATATTGGCACTTTTTTTTGTTTTCCTAAAAAGAAAAAAATGATAAAATTTTCAGAAATATATTTGCAAACTATGCTCTCTTAGTTTAAGTGAAGTTATGTTTGTAAAACCTTAATTTTTATAGATACATTTATAAAAAACCTTATGTGAATTTAGTTTCAACCATGTAATCGAATAATGGTTGGAAACTTGAGTTACCTAAGGAATTTAATAAACTTGCTTTAATTGTGTAAAACCCATATATACACTTCGGGTATATATATTTGTGCACGTGTGCATATATACTTATAAAAGTATTTCCTTTTTTCAGAAGGACTTAAACTGTTCTTGGATGCTGGGATGAATTTATTTAGATATGAATTGTGTGATTGCTAAACCAACATGTTTTAAAATACACATAAATGGACATGTTTTATCAAGAAGACTTATCTAATAAATCCCTGATAAGTTTTATGATAAAACTTGTATTTTGATCCAAGGGCATGTTTACCACCATAATTGATTTCATGTGTTTTTCTTGAGATTTTCCCTTTTCCAAAGTTTTATAATGACAAAGATTCATCATTTAGTATGATTCTGTTTATATGCCTTAGTGAAAAGGATGTTTTATTAAACTATGTACGTCATTAATTTGTCCTTGCCTTTTTCTTAGTGAGAACTATCACATCATGTAAAGTGTGTAATGATTTATTTATTATGTTAGTTACTATTTACATAATTCATTTTTATGTCATATCACTAAATGGACTAAGAACTTGGATTACCCAAAGTGGTATGGGACACCTTGGGTAAAATTAAAATGAATGAGATATTCATGGTGGTATGGGACATCTTGAATATATGAATGATTTCAGTAAAGCATGAACGATGTGGCTCACATGATAATAAAGGCAAATTTAAGGGTGCGCCCTGATAGCGCTCCAATGCATTGGGTAATGATGTAACCACTAGAGATTACAATTTTCACGATACCTTGGTGATTAACCTTGGTAATTTTTAACGACACCTTGGGGATGGACCTTGGTGAAACGAAACGATTGTCAATATTAAAATGTTGATGCCACATAATTCAAGTCATGTAACAAGTTTTTCCAAGATAAAGTTCTTTCATGACTGATGCCTTTAATGTTTGTATAAAGTTCATAATTCCCTAGTTTGAAGTTTTAAGCATGCCTAGTGTTATCACTTAATAGAATAGTATCCAGCATATGAACGTTTAGTTGTTTCCTTGTGCGCAACTCTGATTATGCATTACTTTTAACTGTTTAAATTTTATGCTCAAGTAAATCACATGTAGTGCTTGTTTATATCAACCATTATCACTCCTTTAAGAGTTAACGTATTCGTTTCATGTTTGTCGTGATAACTTTGATTAAAGCATTGTTATGTATGTTGTGTTAAAAATTTCTTAGTGGACGCTCAAACTCTTTTAAAAGAATGTTTTCAAATGCTACTGTATTTTAAATTCTTTTTAAAACCCCCTTACTGAGTATTTCAATGCTCACCCTATGTTTTGGTTTAAAATTTTCAGGTGTCAGCTTTTGTAAGATGGATGGTTTCAGAAGTTTCCGGTTTCCCAGAACTCGAACCGCACACGATCCTCTGTATGGGACATGATGTGTTGCTAACAAAGTGTATTTTATTTTAAGATAACACATCATGTTCAGAAGGCACCGACCCCTATGGTTATCTGGGGTCGGGGTCTCTACAGTTGGTTTCAGAGGTTCGGTTTGGATAACTCTGGAAAGCCAGAAACTGAAACAAAAATATATATGTATATGTATTTCAATTTTATTAAAAAACTTGGTTTTCTTAATTTTCAGATGGAAAATGAAGGCACAAATCTCTTATCTCTCCCCACAGAGGCCCTAGAGACCATCGTGTCTTTAGCAAGCCGTGAGGACTTTCTAAACTATGCCCATATCCGTATGACATGCAAATACCTTTACGATGTATCCAACTCACCTCGAGTGCTTAGTCTGCACCAAGGGTTGGGATTGGATTACCTCCTTATGATAATAACCCAATTTCCCTCCTATGTACGTCGAGGAAGGTACTACGAGGGACTTTTCTGGATTTTCACGGCGGGTGAAAACTTTGGAACTATGCTCGATAACCCCTTTCAAGAAGCTGCTGCGGACGGAGACCTCCGAGCGAGCTACCTTTGTCAGGTTTTAAACTATGGCTTCTGGGGTCAGTTGTTGGACATCGGAAGGCTAGAAGACGAGTCCACCCGATTGTCTTACAGACGACAAGTGTATGAAGATGTCTCTCAACTTCACGTCCCCCATGCAAGACTCATAAGACATCATAGGTGTCCTCATGAGTTTTTCCCTGAATGCTCGGCCTGTGTTTGGTTCGAGGAGTTAGGGAGTTTTGCTTCTCTGTGTGGAGTTCGCTTAGTCAATGAGTAAGGGAAACTCAAGCACTAATAATAATGAACGTATGTTTATTGAAATGTTATCTTTCTCCTTTCCTTCTCCGTACCATGTTTTTGCCCTTGTATGTCTTTCAAGTAATGGAACTCCTGTCTTTAAACTTTCAGATGGAAGGACAAACCCACCTGTTATATCTTCCCACCGAGATTTTGGAAATCATTGCGATCAAAACATGTGAGGACGAGTATGACCCCTTCGCAAATTTGCGAAGAACGTGCAAGCAATGGTTTGAAATAACAAACGGTCCGGAGATTCTCCGCACCTGCCAGGGGAATGCCTCCATCTATTACCGCATTGGCTCTGCTCAGCTAGCCGGACGTGAACGACGAGGAAGTTACCACGAAGGGCTCTTTCTTTGTTTCACCCTAGGCCGAAACTTCACGGCCAGAGTGAAATTCCAGGAGGCTGCGTTAGAGGGAAATCTTTATGCAGCTTATATGCTCCAACTTCTCAGTTTTAGCCTGTTTGACCATATCTATGGCATCGATATCCTCGACCGAGACATAATTCGGAAAGTTCTTCGAACGTTGGTCTGCAAAGACATTTCAGAACTTTGTACGGTTCGAGCTTCCCTTTGGAGGCCTGAAAGCCCGGAGCATAAGTGCTACCCCTCCTGTCTTAGGTGTGTGTGGATTAGGGAGCTGGATGAAGTGAGCTTCGCTACGGGGATCCCTCTAAATAAACCTGTTGACCCTTATCGTTGGTGGAGGTGGTAGGAACTTTTCTGAACCTTGTAATGTCGTGAAATAAATTGCGAGGACACAATTTTCTAAAGGGGGGGATAATGTGACGCCCCAGGTTTTATGAACTGGTTTATGTAAGAAGTGTTATGTCCTTATTAATGTCTCTTGTTTTATTCGTTTTGCTAATAAGGAATTAGAAATGAAATAAAACATAGAGAATAAGGTAAACTGACATTTATTAAAACATTACTCTACAACAAGACCCATCTAATTAAAAGTGCCCTGCACAAGACCTAACACGGCCACAGCAAGACTACAAAGAACCACAACGCGGGCAATCGGATAGTCGTCATCCTCAGGATCCAACAGTGTGAAAAGTATAACCGCCAGAATCACCGCGCACGCACTCAGCACCAGAGGTATAAGGAGAGCCATCCTTCTTGTTCAAGTGTTCTGTTTTAAAGGACACCCCACATTCCTGTATTTATACTAGTTCTTTGAGTTATGACCGTTATGTTTAAATATATATATCCGTTGGGTTTTTAAAAGCTACCGTTGTGTTTCCACTAAAATATACCTTAAAAGAGAACTAAGTATTATTCCCTCATAACCTCTTTCTTAAAAACATTCTTTCATGGAAGATACTTCGTTTTTGTTCTTAAAAGTAAATTTCTTCGTTTTTACAAAATCCCGAGAAATACCTAGGTAGTTGGAAATTTGATAATATTTTTATAAAAAATATGTTTAGAGTGAATTTGTAATAATTATACCTTTTTATCTCTTAAATGATGAAAAATCTTGGGAAAACTTTTTGTTCTTTAAAGGAATTTTATAAAACTAGTAGTAGAGTGTTTTAAAAATACTAATGATTTTAATGTACAAGAGGTATATCTTTTTAATATTTAGATCAAGAGTTAAGATATTTTATCTAAATTTGAAATTTGTTCTAACATTTTGAGTTAAAACAATTTGTTTTTTTTAAATCCCTAATTTTCACTACTTTGAGCTAAGTATATAATAAAACTTTTTTTCAAAAAAAAAAAAAATGTTGCTTGAGTCCCGGCCAGCCAAGGGCATCCCACAAGGGACAAGCCCTCAAGCCAAGGCCGAGGACCCCATAGGGAACCCGAGGTACCGCCATCGGGCTCCCCATGTGCGTGCATGCGCGTTAGGAGCCTGCCAAGCAGGATCTCGGGCAGGGTCGGCCACGCATAGGTACCGAGGGATCGCGAGCGGGCCCGTGTATAAGGCCGCGGCTCGCGGTGCGTGAGGGTGGGCCAAGGCCCGCGGAGGTGGGGGGGACCCGTGTATAAGGTCCCGTGTGCGTGTGTTGGTGTTACTGAACCGAAGGCCGCAGCCCTTGATATTTATACTGCGGCTCAAAAGGTTGCGGTTTCGATGTGGGACGCGCTCCCTGCGACCGGGACCGTCCGATCGACATCCGCGTCGATCTCAGCCGCCCAACTCTTTTAACCGCGCGATCGCCCCCAGCCGCTCCCGTGACCGTCCGATCTCCCATAGATCTAATCCTGGTCGTTGATCCATCGATCTGAATCTCTTCCGCGGTACCTCTGTCGCCGTCCGATCTCTTCGGCGATTTAATCTCAGCCCTCCATCCCTTTAAAACATTTAACCTGTTTCCCGCGCCTCCTCCAGCCACAGGATCTCCCCCCTTCTGATCCTAGCCATCCATTTCTTACCTTGCCGACACCCCGTCGTCCCCTTCCTCGAGCCGGCCCTGACCAGTAGGCCTGCAACCATGGACGTCGGGCCCTCCCTTCATACTGCACCGCTGACCCCCGAACACTCCCCCCTCCTAGGTCCCTGTTCCCCGGTCTTACCCACGTCGGCCTACACCTGGGTCGGGACACCAGCAAAGCACCGAGGCCCTGTTAAAATACCCCTTCTTCGTTGAAACCCGAGGCAGCCCTTCCTCTTCCTCCTTCTTTCCCTCGGACAACCAGCAGTGGCTCCAAGCTTCCTCCTCAACGCGGTAAGGGTTCCTGCATGCTTGTCTTCTTAAAGAAACATTCAGTTTATACCCAACTTTTATATATATATATATATACACCTGGTAAATATACCCCTCGGTTCTGCCTTTAGAGGGTTGGCCTTCCCACTTCCAGTGGTTGTATATGTGCGGGTGCGTACATACCTCGTTCTAGTTTCTTTTTTTTTTGAAACCAGTATATACTGCTCACTTATATTTATACAAGTTCATCGGTTATTATATATTGTGTATATATGATTTCATATATATGTGAATGGTATATAAACTTGGTACAAGCACGTTTATTTTACTGTTTTATAATTTGTTTTACAAAAAAAAATAATAATAATAACTAAATATATCTCGACCTCGTTGTCTATGTAGAAAGTATATATATATATATATAGTTCGTGAATGTTTTCTTCTAACCCGACCTATATTGGCACTTTTTTTTGTTTTCCTAAAAAAAAATGATAAAATTTTCAGAAATATATTTGCAAACTATGCTCTCTTAGTTTAAGTGAAGTTATGTTTGTAAAACCTTAATTTTTATAGATACATTTATAACAAACCTTATGTGAATTTAGTTTCAACCATGTAATCGAATAATGGTTGGAAACTTGAGTTACCTAAGGAATTTAATAAACTTGCTTTAATTGTGTAAAACCCATATATACACTTCGGGTATATATATTTGTGCACGTGTGCATATATACTTATAAAAGTATTTCCTTTTTTCAGAAGGACTTAAACTGTTCTTGGATGCTGGGATGAATTTATTTAGATATGAATTGTGTGATTGATAAACCAACATGTTTTAAAATACACATAAATGGACATGTTTTATCAAGAAGACTTATCTAATAAATCCCTGATAAGTTTTATGATAAAACTTGTATTTTGATCCAAGGGCCTGTTTACCACCATAATTGATTTCATGTGTTTTTCTTGAGATTTTCCCTTTTCCAAAGTTTTATAATGACAAAGATTCATCATTTAGTATGATTCTGTTTATATGCCTTAGTGAAAAGGATGTTTTATTAAACTATGTACGTCATTAATTTGTCCTTGCCTTTTTCTTAGTGAGAACTATCACATCATGTAAAGTGTGTAATGATTTATTTATTATGTTAGTTACTATTTACATAATTCATTTTTATGTCATATCACTAAATGGACTAAGAACTTGGATTACCCAAAGTGGTATGGGACACCTTGGGTAAAATTAAAATGAATGAGATATTCATGGTGGTATGGGACATCTTGAATATATGAATGATTTCAGTAAAGCATGAACGATGTGGCTCACATGATAATAAAGGCAAATTTAAGGGTGCGCCCTGATAGCGCTCCAATGCATTGGGTAATGATGTAACCACTAGAGATTACAATTTTCAGGATACCTTGGTGATTAACCTTGGTAATTTTTAACGACACCTTGGGGATGGACCTTGGTGAAACGAAACGATTGTCAATATTAAAATGTTGATGCCACATAATTCAAGTCATGTAACAAGTTTTTCCAAGATAAATTTCTTTCATGACTGATGCCTTTAATGTTTGTATAAAGTTCATAATTCCCTAGTTTGAAGTTTTAAGCATGCCTAGTGTTATCACTTAATAGAATAGTATCCAGCATATGAACGTTTAGTTGTTTCCTTGTGCGCAACTCTGATTATGCATTACTTTTAACTGTTTAAATTTTATGCTCAAGTAAATCACATGTAGTGCTTGTTTATATCAACCGTTATCACTCCTTTAAGAGTTAACGTATTCGTTTCATGTTTGTCGTGATAACTTTGATTAAAGCATTGTTATGTATGTTGTGTTAAAAATTTCTTAGTGGACGCTCAAACTCTTTTAAAAGAATGTTTTCAAATGCTACTGTATTTTAAATTCTTTTTAAAACCCCCTTACTGAGTATTTCAATGCTCACCCTATGTTTTGGTTTAAAATTTTCAGGTGTCAGCTTTTGTAAGATGGATGGTTTCAGAAGTTTCCGGTTTCCCAGAACCCGAACCGCACACGATCCTCTGTATGGGACATGATGTGTTGCTAACAAAGTGTATTTTATTTTAAGATAACACATCATGTTCAGAAGGCACCGACCCCTATGGTTATCTGGGGTCGGGGTCTCTACAATATTTCAACACATACATGTTAAAAAGTTTCTCTATAAATATTGAATTTTTTTAACAAGAAGAAAATAGGAAGAAATAAGTTTTCCTAACATCATCCAAAAAACCAAAATTTATTTTTGGATGAGTCTTTATCACTTTGATTTATCCATTTCTTCAATTTTGATTCTGTATGGTGGATTTTTAGTGGAATTTTGTTATATTTAATACTAATATACATTATCCAAATTCCAAATACTAAATAATTGAACTTTTCAATTATAACCTTGTCATCATATAATTCCATTACATCAAAATTATAATTCTCTGATGAGAAGAAAAATATTATGGAATGAAACTCCCAAATTCATTATCCACACTCCAATAGCACTTTCTCTAGAAAAGACCCAAATTATATATGCCCTCCTAAAACCTCACATTGTGGAATATTGTTGTATGATATGTACATTGTAGCACATGATTGAACCTTCTAGATAAAGGAACCATACAGTAAAATCTAGTGTCGAATCATAATGATGATATATAAGATATGGTACATACATAAGTGATGAAATTAATCACACCACCACAAAATAAGAAACAAAGGATTAATAGGGTTTATAAATTAATATAACTCCTTGTAAAAAAAATTGTCTCTATGTGATAATAATGAGTGAGAATTATTTCAAATTTAATTTGATGAAATATTATTGTAATTATACCAAAAAAGTATACAAACCAATAAATTTAAAGAGAATTGTCTTATGAAGAAAAGTTTCCACTCTCACCATTTTAATAAAGGAGACCCCCATATATTTAATTATATTAACATATAAAAAGTATTATGTTTCCAAAATATTGGTTTTGTTTATCCTTTAGGAAATATTTAATAAATTATCAAAGATTACCCTTTTGTAACATTACAAATATTTACTAACATAATATTGTGAATAAAACATTACAAAATATCTTTATATCTAACTTGGGGATCGAAGGTCATCCTTAATTCCATCAAGTCTATATCAAATATAGTATTTCTAAATCTCAAACTAACAAAATAATATCATAAAAACATGCAGTACCAAGTGAGATCAAGTGATGAAAACACATGTAAAGATAGGAAAAACATAGGAAAATTATATAACAATTTGATATAAAGAGAATGGAAAAATCAAATTAAAGATGAAACACGTTTTGAGAAATCAATCCTGTTTTTTAATTATTAGTTTTATGTGGAAGTGGATTAAAAAAATTGATGTTTTTGTCCATGTTTAATGTTATATTTGAGCCTAAGAAGATCATTTATTTAGGAATAATCTGAGTATTTTAATAATTACACGTTCATATGATCAACTACATGGGTTTATTAATAAATTCAGAAACCCGAGAATTTATATAAATATAATCACATTAAATTATATAATGTTCATACATGGATAGATATAATTGGTTGATTAATTATTATAAACTCTTAAATTATCATAATAAATATTCATTTCCTAAAAAATAAAATGATTAAGAAAAATAGATACACATGGGAAAACCCCAAATAGGAAATATAAAAATAAAAACATCCACTATCACAAAACACAATAAAATTTAATTACATAGATGTATAAATATTAACAAATCATTATTTATATTAAGTTAATTGACAAAAATAGATTGCAATATGTTCTAAAAAAATCACATAATAGTCTCCTCTAGTAGCACTTTAGTTCCCCTAGGAGTTTATCCTCTCTGTGACCTCCCATCCCTCTTACTTATAGGAAAATATCATTCACATGTTTATCCACTATAAATACAATTTATCCTATTATTTTATATTCATTAATATTCTCTATTAAAAATCATAAAGATCAAAACATTTGATAATAGCTTAATATTTTTATTTGATCCATTAAAAAATTCATGCATTATAAAGATGTTCAAACTTACTCCTACCACATCATAATAAGATACATCCACCATGATAACTTTTCTCATCATTAATCATTGTTTAACCCAACATAAACCATTACATAGATCTTATCAACACACCTTATCTTTTTTCATAACGTTTTCTTAACTATGGGTGTCTTTATGCATATTTCCAAAGGAAACTTTAAAACATTTTTTTCATACTCAAACCACGATAATCACCACATCAAATGACTGGTTGTATTGATTTAAAACTCAAATTATATGAAAAAGAAACCTATTATATAGCATTGAAACATAAATTTTGAACTGATAACTAACCTATATGTAGCACTTTCGACCCATTAATAGTGTCACACATGATGTTTATACAGCATCCTTCTTCATATATTGTACTACCATGAACACCCTCCATTCCATAGAATTATGTTGGGTAAAAATCCAATCCCATATCAATTTCGGAAAATTGTATTATATATTGTATAAACTTGTATGGGTTACTCCTGATATCACTAAAAGGTCATACGATGTATCTCCAAAAGGGTAAATTTTTTAGGACTTGAAGGGATATGCTGTCAAAGAATCTACCCCAATATGTGGTACCAAATGCATCATGTAACACTAGTGTGATTTGGATACCACCAAACTATTTTGATAATGATAATTATAGATCATGTTAGAGATTTGTGATCCATGATGGTTATTTTTATCAAATTTCTACCTGATAATGGTGGGATGGTTGTGTGTCCTAGTGAATAGAGAAACCGCAGTGTAAATGTAAGATGATTTAGAATAGATGTATTATCATTGGAGAGAAATTATTAGTTGTGTGTAGTTTTGATTTAGGGATGTTTTATTATGTGAAAACCTAATCCCAAAAAGGTTTCTTCTAGGAGTGGTGTATAACATATTTTATTAGAATGAACACTCCTAGAATCAATAATTGGTTTAAGGCTAGAACCTTAGAACAGATTATGTTGTGGGAATAGATCGACTGGGCTATCGGGGAATCTCTCTTAACACATTAATAATTTAAAATTATCCCTAAAAACAAGGAATAACTTAAACCATGGATCATTATCATTTATGTGAGAGTTTTACTCATCCATTTCTGTCATTATTATTCTCATGTAAGAAGGGGGTTTCCCCACAATATCCACAATAGATTTCATGGATTTTTTATTTATACATTAAACTAGAAATCTCCCTTTTGACCTTAAATACACTTCCAATGATGTGTTTTTATAACTTTCCATACACAATTTTCATATTCAACATTTAGAACATGATTTATTTCAAATGGCATAAGAAATTTCTTTGATATTTCTTCATATGTTGAGGGTGTTTATTCATCATCAAATAAGATCGCATATAACCCCTTCAATGCATCTATGGTGGTTCTACTAGTTCTTAGAAATTAACTAAAGCTCACATCTACAATAATGGTGGCATGTGGTGGAAAAATAGTGATTGTATGGCTAATTAAAGTGTATAAATTGGTGGTAAAATATCTAATCAAATGAAAACAAGGGATATAAAAGAAGATATCTCTTTCCTCCCAATCAAAATAATATTCACATAATATAGATTGAGGAAAATATAGCGAATAAAAACAATAATAAATATGGGTATGTGTTTTTTATTCCTTATATAGCAACCTAGGCCTAACATACATGGACATTACATCATTTTATATGAATATTTAGTACGTTACAAAATATCAGCACAAGGACCATAATAGTTTTTCATCTTTGGAAACATGGAAAAAATAATCTAACCAAGTGAAAGGTCATAAAACATCTCCCATAAATATATACACCATTTTTACTTGTACCTAAAAATATTCATCATAACCTGGAGAAAAGAAACATAAGAAATGGCTCATCTCAGATACTTAGTAAGGGTAAATAATGGAAATGTGTGAGCATAACGTCAACAAAAAGGGTATGAAAATTGAACATAACATTTTAATATCATTCCATTTATATTAGATATCATAATAAATATTGTAATTTCATAACACATATATCAGAAGAGAATTAATATAATAATTCTGGAAAGCATAACATAGAAATAAGACATGGAATTTATTTCATTCACATTGGTTTATAAGATTGTGAACATTTATACGTAGAAATGAGTTCACTCATTATGTTAAGGACATGAAATCAAGCATCGTCATCGAATTTTGGACATGCCACCTGATCCATGCATAAAATTTTGAATTTTTAATAATGTTCACGTTTAACCTTATGGACATGAGACCAGGTCAATTCATAACATTGTGAACGCATGATCAGATTGACACATTACCTTATAGACATGAAACCAGGTCCATTCATAACATTGGGAACATGAAATCATGTTCACGCATAAACTTATGGATATAAAACCAAGTTCATGTAGAAAATTTTGAACATTTAATTTAATTCTAAATGAACATTGTAATCAATTAATTAAGTTAACACATAAAAATATGAACACACAATAAGGTCCACAATTAACATTGTGGCATGTAATAAGGTTAACTAATAACAATGAGAACTTATACTCCGGTTCACACATAATCTTATTGACATGAAACTAGATCCATGCATAAAATTGTGAATTTGTAACCAAGTTCAGTCATAAAATTTATACTCACGAGTCATCCACCATTACCCAATGCATTTGATAGATATATAGGCAACACCAGTCATATAATTAACAATACACATACATGTTCCATAACATAATAAAACTTGTATAATATAATGAACCATAAAAAGATATCATATCACAAACTATTGAAAATATATTGGATTTAAATTTATTTCAACCTAAAATAACCAATTAAAGAAAGCAGGTTTCATAATCATTTATCATGGTATAAATCACTGATGAGGAATGGGTTTTATAATCCTATAACATATGGAAGAGGAAGAGGATTCATAATCATATAACCCATGTTAGAGGAATGGGATTCATTGACATGTAATCCATATAAGAGAAATAGGTTTAATAAAGACCATTATTTAAAGAATAATCCATTCATAGAATGAATAGGAATAGAACATTATATAATTTCCTATAAATGAATGAGAAAAATCAATAGCTATCATCTTATAAGGAAAATAATTTTGAAATAACATTAAAAATGTTTCTTGAGGAAATTATCATTACCTGTTTAAAAAATGGATTTTTAATACTCCAATCCTCTTGAAAATAATTTTCTTGTAAAGTAAATTCAAATCATACAAAAATAATTGAAATCATTTTGAACACCTTTTCCTTAAAACCTATAGTATAATATTAAAAAAATTAAATATATTTTTTCCTTGAAAATAGATTTGAAAAAATAAAAATGGTGCTTTGAAAATATTAAAACATTTTAAACATAATTTTTACTTGAAAAAGTTCTTCAAGGATAATTTGAAAAAAAAAATTAATAAATTTTTTAAAACATGGTTCTTGAAATAAAATAGACTTCAAACTGAAGAGAGAAATATGTTCATCTTTTATTAAAAAAATTATTAATTATCTTATATACCAAAGAGTGAAAAAATTGTAATAATACATGGATATATATTTTATAAAAATAAGATAAGTAAAATCATGATTTGTCTTGAGATATGGATCAAAATAGTTCATCAAAAAATTATAATCATTAATAATCTCCAAATGCAAAGAGATTGTTTCAAAAAAATCTTATCACATGGTAACTTGGGATCATAATCTCCATGTAAAAATTGAAGTTACATGAATTATAAAATATCCTTAAAATAAGTAAGTTCATTGTATAACATTTAAATTTTAATTATATAATCATCTATAGAGAATTTTGGATCATAATCAAAATGAGCCTCAAAGAAGGAAAATTGAGACAAACGTATTTTACCGATATGGTAACTTTTGAAACATAAAATCTAGGAAATAAAGAGAATGTAGATGATTTGTAAATAATAATAAAACTAATTATAACAATATATTAATATATCCATGGACCATATACAAACCACACAAAAGGAGTGGGCGGTGAATAAAGCATGTATCTCACAGAAATAAAATGATAGATAAAACCCCATACCTTGTGTCTTGAAACTCTTCATACTCATGCAAGATTATAGAATAATAAATTTATGTTTATTATTAATAATTTATAGAACACTATTATTATATATAATTCAATATATGGTTTGATTATGACTTTTTATTAAACCCTTGTTAACAATCCTATGTTACAGTTTCACTTCGGGTAATATTCGCTTAGTTATTCACATGTGTCTTACTTTAATATATATTTGGTCCTTATAATTATATCATGATATCTATAATGTAAACCATGATAAAAAAATATAATTTATATATATTATATTTTACTTATTGTAATATATAGAATATATATATAATAAATGAAATATATCATTCATTATGATAGTATGTTGTATGTACGCATGAACATATTTCCATTTTTATTATCGTATTAAAATAAATAAAAAATATAAAATATATGTATATAAATATATAAAATAATTAAATTAGAAATATAATTTTACATATATCTTATAATTTCACTGAAACCATCCTTAATACATTCCTTGTTGTGTGTAAAGGAATCATTGCGAATTGAGGGGGCGGTTGTTCACACTTCCTCAAACGAAATTCTTGTATTTAGACCAAAAGAAAAGTTAAAAGAGATATGTTTTTAAAAAGATTATAGATTCATAAATACATAATAATTATGATATATGAAATATATACACATAGTATCCATCATAATTTCCACAATGAGAATATATAATAGAAAAAAGAACAATTATCGATTAGTGATGCGGTAGTTTATCATACACATAAATAGTATGCTCATTATCCATTAAATGCAGGTGTGTGTAACTGAAGTAAGAACACTTAGAATAAAAAAATACAAGTATATTTTGGATACTGTATTTATTATTCAATCATTTAATAAGAATATTGTATGGTGGAGAAATAATATAATATAATGGAACTTGATAGAAGGCATTACCACTTAATTGTTTAACTATTTATATTTTGTTCCACAGGGATTACTTTTATTGATTTCTTCCCAAGGGGAGGATTATATGTGGAAGGAAGGTATATTGGGAGCTTATTTTATAAGATTTTTGGGGATACATGGGGCTTTATATGTGTGTGGAAGTGTGAGGATAAGAGGCCTTTTATCATGGATAAGGACCTGTACTCTTACAAATACATGAAATGAGAATTCAACTCATGTATATCATGTTGAAAGTGGATCCAATAATGTAAAAAGGATGATAAAAGTTGGATATTGTAAAAATATTTCCATTAAATGGAAATTTTACAAGTTTCTGGGTCATTTTGGGTCATTGATTTTTGGTTTAGTCCCTACTTATAGTTAATTTTACCTTAGTCGATGTAAAAAATTTTAATTACTCTCACTAAATCTTTTTGTAAAAAAACGTATTTGATCATGTTAGAAATTATAAATTATTATGGTTCCAAATATGGTACCTTTTTTCCGAAATTAAAATCACAAAATAAGAATAAATCAATTCAAAACTAATCCCACTAATAGGAGGACATTGTTGGTTTTGAAAGAGAAAATGATTAATAGTTTTCGTTGTTTTTATATCTGAATTCATTTTAAAATTAGTTAAAATGTCTTGAATTGTATTAATTTATAAAAACTTTATGTAACTAAACATTTAAACCAATTTAAAATATAATCTAAACTTAAAAATAAAGGATATGAAAAACCATTTTTGAATTTAAATCTAGTATTTTTAACTATTCATTAAAAAATAAAACGTTACAAAAAATTACAAAAATTTAATCATAACCTATTTTTTATGTTTCTCTTTAAAATATTATGTTTATTTTGACATTTTTAATCTAATACTGTTTTTAAATTTGGATTTAAAATAGGTTCTCCAATAAAATTATGTAAAACTAAATTTATAAAAATAAGGGCTTTTAAGCATAAAATTGGGTTTTTTCTAGTCCTATGTCTATAGAATATATTGGATGATTATCATAAATATTTTGTTGCATATAAAATTTATAAAATAAGTGTAATTTCCCTGATTAATAAAAAATATCTTTTCTACATAAAATAGACTTTAAAAAAACCATTCCCATTATATTCATTGGGTTCTATATTCTATTCAAATAAATAGTTAACCAATAAATTGAACTATACATATTAAGATTTTATTTTATCCTATTATATTAAATTTAGTGGAAATTTAATATCTCATTAAATAACTAAATTTTAATAATTAATTATTTTTCAGTAACACTTTGTCTTTTGTGTTATAAAAGCCATCGAGGAAATCCAGTATTTCATGTAACGTAAGCTGACCTCAGGGTTTCAAAAAGAGAAATATAAAATTTATGTCCAGTGTTGTGCATGATTAAACTTCTGTTTCATTTAATGAAAGATATAAATAGTTATTTAATATAAAATAAATTATATTTAGGGTTTCGTGAAATAAAAAATATCAAAAAGATTAAATTTATTTGAAAAAAAAATCACAAAATCTTATGGTGTTAGATTCTACCCCCATTAAAATAAACTTCTCCCTCAAAAATCATTTGGTTTATCAAAGTTTTAATACTGTAATGTTTCATTTATAGAAACCCATATCTTAAAATTTGATAATAAAAAATCCCCTAAAAAGGGAATGTTGGAACCATAACAGTTAACCAATGTAACATATAACTGTGTTTCCTCGTTGGAGAAAATAAATTTGTAGTAGAGATTGGACATGGAGGAAAACAAAAATATTTTTAGGGAGTTATTGTGGACAAAATAAATGAATTATTAGTGAAAATTTGATGGCCTCAAAGTCATAAATTAGTTATGATTTAAAATGACATCAGTCCAACATAAATTAATTTATTAGGACAACACAATTTTTATCATTATTATATCATTAAGTAATTATTTTTATTGACTAATAATATCTGGAAATATATATACTTGGTGTTATTTAATTTATTAAAGACAATACCAACCATTGATTATTCCTTGATAGATTTACACTTCATATCTTTCATTAGGTAATGAACGATAATTCTTTTTTTCATTCCTGAAATACTTACAGATCATGAGATCCATTATAATTCAACCCATATATCTTCAGTTACAATAAACAAAATTAGGTTACCGAATAATAATATGTCCTCAAGTGGGGAGATATTACATTATCTCAAAATTTAATTTTAATAATGACTTAAATTTACCATAAATGGTTAACCATATAACCCTACCAAAATATAATTCACCCTTTCATCCTTACATATTATCTTATATTATACAATAAACCTTTTTATTAGATTCATGGGTTCATCCTTTCACCTATATATCATTAAATGTGATATCATTATTTGAAAATTCATTTATAGGGATATAATCACATGAAACATCACTAAATGAGGATCAAAACAATTATCATAGGTTTTATTTACACAAAATCAATCTTGAATATCCCAACTAGGGGAGGGGGATAAGTTTTCCCATATTATTTCTTATTCACTTCATCAATTTTGATTTCATAGGCTTTCCAATTTTCATTTCTCCTCATATATTATTATGTATTATTATCCATATTATTCCTTGGATTCGGCAATTGATTTTCATAATTCCCAATCATCATACACTATAAACACTGACGTGTGTGTGGTTCCTTCTATTAATCTTTCTCTCTACTCATTTACTTTCATTTAATTTTATAATCGCGTCAATTATAAATCAATTTTCATAGTGGTCTGGATTCCTACACCTAAAACACATTCTTATTCCCTTCAAGAACACTCCTAAGTTCTACTTCACAATGTTTTGGAAATTATGAGTTCGAAACTTTTTATTCTCTCCATGGTTTTTAGATTCCCCTTTTAATTCATCCTTACACTTATTGTTAAATCTATGATATTGATATGTAACTCCAACCTATATTTCATTATTGGTTTCCAAACGCACAATCTTGTCATTACTACTAAAGTATCTTATGTCCAACACCCTTATGAGTCTTTTCTTTAATCTCCTGAATAACCTATCAAATTTACATTAGGGATGGATGATAATACCAAAAGCATACCTCTAATGACTTGTGAAATTAGAATTATAGGTTTTGATAGATTCATAATCCTTTTTCATCAACTCATGGAACTCCTTTTCCATCTGCATACAAAGAACATGAGGAAATTACATATTGATGTATAATATTATGAACTCATCTCAATCCATGGATTCAATTTCATATTTCTTCCTCGTATTATTTATTAGAGTTAACCACTACTCTTCTAGACATTCTAACTGATATATAGCTAGAATTACTTTCTCATGTTCCAAAAACATGAAAATACAGAGCATATTTTCAGTGGTACTGAACCTATGTATAGAAACAAGTGTATCAGATGACCCACTATAAGTAGGTGGATGATGACTCATGAAGGACTCCAAAGAATTTTATTACCTTTATTTATCATTGGTAATCATATAATTATTCATAACTTGTGAAAGTTGTGAGAGTATATCAACACAGTTTCGTATTCTTGTACCCATATCATTTAGATCATTCTGAGATAATTAGTTTCATTTTCTATCACAATACCTATTAACATGGTTCTTTCTAGTTCCATCCATTGAATAATACTAGAATAATCTAGTAGAAAACAATTATCATAATGATCTACCACATAATCATGAAATTTCACTTATTGGATGTCTAATGTATGACACCTTCCTTAATCTATGACACATTACGATTATACTAGTTTATTCATAGAAAACTTCAATTTAAATCCTTCATACTTGTCTATGAAGAGTTCAAGAATTCCCAAATCATATCCCATGGGAGTGTCAAACTAAGTGTGCAGCAGGCCCCATTTTCAAGTACCAGATTACCCTGCATCAGTCCTAGAACATCTTGTCAGATTTTTTACCCATAGGTACATTTGTTCCAGAGCCATACCCACCTGTAGTATCTAGACAGTGATTTATTTATAGAAAATGACATACTCATTCCTTTACCAAAATTCCAGGACATTATCATTAATGTTGACTCACCCTTATACATATCCTTAAGGACACCCCTAGTCATATCCTTAAAAAATATCTTGGGATGTCACTAATTTTTTCCAATCATAGTTGACACAAGATGACAAAACCTTTCATTTGATACTACATATAGAAACCCAGGGTTAGCATTCATGGATATTACATCATTTTAGATAAATATTTTGTATAATAAAAAATTACATATCCGAGGACCGTAATAGTTTAGTGTCTTTGGGAACATGGAAACATAATCTCTTATACTAGAAAAATACCTTCAAACATCCCGATAAAGATCAACACCTATAGTACATCTACCTAAAACCTATCTTCAAAACGATGATAAAGGAAACATAATAATGGGGTGAGCTCAGATAATAATTAAGAGTAAATGAAGGAAATGTGTATGAATAGCATAAAAAAATGTGTATAGAACTTATGCATAAAATTTGATGATTATAACCTACATGTTAGATATCATTATTCAGATTGGTAGTTTATAATACATAGAAAATAAGTGAGCTAAGATAATAAATCATGAATGAATAACATATGAATAAGACATGGATTTTTTGGCATGGAAATTATATTAAAATGTGGTGAAGATGTATAAGTAGAATCAAGTACACTCATTATGTTAAGGACATGATATAATGCCTCATAATCTACTTGTGGACATAAAACCTGGTCTATACATAAACTAGTGGACTTGTAATCGGGTTCACACATAAAATTATGGACCTGAAACCATGTCCATTTATATCATTTTGAACATCTAATTCAGTTCACACATAACCTTATGGAGATGAATCTGGATCCATTCATCACATTGTGAACATATAATTATGTTTACACATATCCTTATGTACATGAATCCATATTCATGCATAAAATTGCAAACATGTAATCAATTTCACCGATAACATCAGGAACATGTAATCAGGTTCATGCATAAACTTATAGAAATGCAACAAGGTCCATTCATAACATTTTGAACATGTTAAAAGGTTCACTCATTACATTGTGAACTTTTAATTAGGTTCACACATCAACTTATGGACATGAAACTACATACATGAATATCATTGTGAATATTTAATCATGTTTACATAAAACATGTATACACATGAGTCAACCATCATTACCCAATGCATTGAAGGGAGATATAGGTCCTACCCATGACATAATTAAACATACACATACATGTTTATTATATAACAAAACAATTATAATACAATTACCCATAAAAAGAGATTATATAATAAACTATAGAATATATATAGTCTTAAAATTCATCTCATCCTAGTATAAACTGTAAAAATATGTGGGTTTGATAAGAATTTATCACGGTATAACTCATTGTTATGGAACGAGTTTCATAATTATATAAACTATATTGAAGGAAACATTTTCATAAACATATAACCATTGGAAGAGGAATGGGTTTCATAGACATGTAAATCGTGAATGATAAATAGGTTTCATAAAGACAATGACATCAATCATAATTCATTAAAAGAAAGAATATGAATGGAACCTTTAGATCCTTTAAAAAAATTCATGTGTAATATCAAAATATGTGATATTAGATGGAAAATAATTATTAAATATCCTTCAAAAATATTTCATGATGTAAATATCATTTCTAATTTGAAAAAGGGATTTTTAATACATAAAACCTTGTGAAAATTATTTTCTTATAAAATACGAGGAAATCGTATAAAAAGGATTGAAATTGTTTTGAAAACATTTCACATGAAAATTATTAAATAAGATTCAAAACATTTCATAAACATTTTTCATTGAAAATAGCTTTGAAAAATTATAATGGAATATTTTTTAAAAATAAAACATTTTAAAAATACGTATCCCTTGAAACTTTTTTTAGGGAACATTTTAGAAAACAATGAAAACATTTTTGAAAAAAAGGTTTTTTGAAATAAAATTGATTTTAGACCGAAGAGAGAAATACAATCATATTTTCTTGAAATAATATTCTTAATTATATTATGAAACAATGATTGGAAAAAATTACACAAATACATGGACATATCATTAATGAAAAAATTACATAGAAACTCATGAGTGTTCTAGAGAGATGGTTCATAATATTTCATCAACAAATATTAATCATTTTTAATCTTGAAAAGTGGTGAGTTTGTTTCAATAAAATCTTGTTACTTAGTAACATGGGATCATATACTCATTTGTAAAAAATAAATTAAAATAATACCAATACATAATTATAAAATGTATATTCATGATATAACATTTATATTCCAATTATATGAATCTATAAATAGAATTTATGTCAATAACAAAACATGAGTCTCAATGAAGGGAAATTGAGACAAAATTATATTATCGATTTGTTAACTTTGAAAAAACAATCCCCATGAAATAAAGTACATTGAGTGGATTTATAAATAACAGTAAATTTATTTATAAGTATTATTTAATACATCCATGGTATGTATACACACCACAAAAAAGGAGTGGGTGGGGAATAAATAATGTATCTCATGGAAATAAAAAGTGAGATGAAATCCCCTTACCTTGTGTCTTGACTCTCTTCGTGATCATACAAGATTTGAGTAATATTAATATAAAATTAATATAAATATTATACAAAAGTATATTCTTATATATAATACCATATATTGTTTTATTATGACTATATATTTCAAACTTGTTATCAATCCTATGTCAAGGATTCACTTTGGGTAATATTCACTTTATTATTTTCATGTGTCTTAATTTTATATACCTTTGGTCCTTATACATATACCATGATTTAATGAATGTAAAACATGATATTAATAGCTAGTATATATATTATATGTGTATTATAATAATATATAGAATATATATTTATGATATGAAATATACTGTTCATGGAGACGGTAATTCATACGTACGCATGAACATTGTTTCAATTTTTATTATAATATTGAATAAAAGAATGAAAATTAAATATATGATTATATGTATGTAATAAAATAAATTTATAATTATAATGTTATTTATATCATATATATTTAATAAAATAATCCTTAATAAATTCTATATAGTGTGAGAACAAATCGCATTGCTTTGCGGGGGTGGAGTACACACTTCCTCAAACGAAATTATCATATTTACACCAAAATGAATAGTTATAATATATGTTTTGTAGAAATAATACATAAGAATAAAGACAAAATAAATATAATATAAAAGATATATAAACATATTTTCCATCATAATGTCATCCAGGAGAGGTGGTAATAGATAAAATGAACAATCATCATTTAGTGAGGTGGTTGTTCTCCATACAAGTAAACAATATTATTTTTACCCATTTGGTAGTGGTTTGTGTAAGTGTAGGTAAAAAACCAATAACAAAAAATCCTATTATATTTGTGATAATTTCATTTTTATGTAAGAATTTAATAAATATAGTGGTGGGTGGAGAAAGAAAATAAAATAATGGAGCTTGAGAGAAGATGTTACCACATAAACAGGTAAATCCTTTTGGATTGTCTGAAAAGGATTCCATGGAATTAATTATGAAAACAGGGAGCATTATATGAGTAAGGATTTTATTTTTGGATATTATTTTTGTATATTATCAGTGACATAAGTGGATTGATAGTTTTTAGGAAATTGCAGGACAGGAGGCCTTTTATATTGTAAGAGTAGTGGCACTCTTTTAAATACATGAAAAGATAATTCCACCCATGTTTTTCATCCTTTATGTTGATCCAATAATCATACAATTATTATATAAGGGAGAATATGGAATAAATAAGTCCATAAAATTTTTATTTGATATGTTTCTATGTGGTTTTGAGTTATATAATTAGGGTTCTGTCCTCAGTCATCATTTTACCTTAATCGATGTAATTAAATTGAATTACATTCACTAATATTATTGATCCAAAACTATGTTGAGATAAATATATATTATTATTTATTATTATTCAAAATATTATTCCATTTTTCCAAATTTTGATCCCGTAAGTGTTATAAATTAATTTAAAACCAATATCGCAGATGTGACTACACTGCGAGTTTTTAACGTAAAAATGATCACAAGATTTTTATTATTATATAGGTAGTTTAAATGAAAATTTGGTTAGAATGACCTATATTGTATTAATTGATAAAAATATAGTGTAAATAAGCTTTGAAACAAATTAAAAATATAATCAATCCTAATAAATAAATTATATGAAAAATCAATTTTGATTTATATTCCAGTATTTTCAACTATTCGTTAAAAATTGAAACATTACAGAAAAACATTATCCTATCCCAATTATTATTTTTTTAATCAAAATTTAAAGTTTCTTTTGAAATATTAAATTTATAAATATGAAATAATTTATATTTAAATTGCGTTCTCCTTTAAAATGTGGTAAAAATAAATTTTTTAAATTATGGCCTTTTAAGTATAAAACTGGGTTTGTTCTTATCCTATGTATATCAAATCTATTGGATGATAATTAAAATAAATTAATATATAACATTTAAAAATAATATCATTTATCTTAATAATATAAATAATCTTTTTTACATAATGAATAATCTTGTATAAAATCAATCCTTTTATATCCATTCGGTTTCTATATTATTTTTTAATTTTTAGGTAACCAATGAATTCAAATATACATATTCATAGGTTGGTTAATAATATAGTATTAGATTTAATTTACATGATATATTCTATTAAATAATTAATTTTAATAGTGAATTATGGTGGAGTATCACTTTTTCTTGAGTGTTATGCAAGCCATTGAGGAAAGTCAGTGTTGCGTGTAATGTAAGCAATCGTCGGTGTTCCATCTAGAGAAAGCTAAAATTTATGTTTTGTGTAGAGCACAATTAGAATTATATTTCATATAATTCTACTGATACATAGTTATTTATTGTAAAATATACTGTTTTAAATGTTCAATTAGATGAAAAAATATCAAAATGATTAAATAAATTCGATAAAATTATTTCAAAAAATCTCAAGTTGATACACCTTATTTTATCCGAAATTAATAAGAAACTATTATTTTTTGCAATAAATTAATCATTAAATTGAGGATGATTTCCACTAATTACTATGTGGCATAATTTTGACCCATTTATTCTCATTCAACCAATGACCCATATCTTTTTTATCGACCAACATGGCCCCCCTAATCTACTGCATTTTTTTATCCTTAGTTCTTCATTAAAAAGATATTATATTGATGTCCCGGGATGTTGAAACATTGTATGTCTTATTAATGACATGATTTATAAGATGTACTTTACTATGTTGAATTTTAGTCTCGTGGGAAATGAAACACATAAATCATCTGGTTTTTTGTGAATGGGGTGGCCATGAATTTTTTTCGATTGTGTAGGCCATTTTTATGTTACTTTTACATCATTTTTATTTTATTGTAACAATAATGTTTGATTCCTATAAGAAAAATATTTATTATAATTGTGGATAGTATTGTAATGAGTTATATTGGGTGAATTTTTTGATTACTGGTTGTGCCATGATTTTCAATTGTAAAATATTTGAAAGTTGTGTTGGGATATATTGTGGAATTTTCATTGGTCATGTTGTTGTTTTCGAGAGGTATGAACCCTAGATTCATGGTGTATATGGAATATTTTATTCTAATTTCAATAGTCACATATGAATTTATTTGTAGCATCTCAACATGGAATCCACTCAACTAGGGCCCCTACCCACTAGGTCTTATGGCCTCAACCACACCTCCCTATAAGACAAAGCATATCGAATAGAAATAAGGTTTTAAGGGTTGTATAGTGGGGATACTATGACCTTATATTTGAATGGAATAATATAAAACAAATATAATAATACAATAATAAAGTCATGGTATAAACAAATTATATAGACTATACTAGTAACCCGATATAGCAAAAGAATATAAAACTTATGTAATAATAATTAACTGTGGAAGTATAAATAACTAGAAAACTAAATTATAATATCAGAATACTCAGGGAAGATTCATCTTCCTTAATGGTTGGCATGCTGATATAAAAAATGAGAATAAGTTATAGGTATATACAACATGCTATATAAAAACTACAATAAAAAATTATTTTCTATTAGCATATCTAGAATATGCTAAGCTATCTACTCTTATGCATAATATATAGTTACGGCCTTTCGAGAATATGTAGCATAGGTTCTTTTCCTTCTCCATAAAAATATAAAAGTAATCTACTCAGGTACCAAAGGAGACTTGAGTAGGGTGTGACAAAAAATCTTAGTAGACCACCACCAATTATGTCGAGAAGTAATCCAATAATTGTATATAGAAATATCCAAGTGTAGCTATAAATGAAATAATTGAAAACATTGGATAAATATATTCTAACTAGCTCAAGATCCTAGAGGGATCTAGGAGGATCTACCTTCTTCAGCACATGACTGAAATGAGTGTCTAAACAGTAATTATATGTAAAATAATAAATATATATAGAATAGTTATATATGTAATCCACCTATATTTGCTATGTACATGTGATCTTAATATCCATATAGCTGGAATACTAGGTCTAAGCTGGAATATGGCATAACATAGTCATCCATAACCTGTATTAACTAGACATTGAGCTCATGGAAAAAGTTAATTTACCTACTTCTCATGATGAATGATAGTTTTCATACTCATAACTAACAATGGGTGGTGTGTCTTCATATAATCACAAGAAATAAGGGATGTAGTGCATCATAACCACTATCCAAATTACATTAATGGTGTGAGACGTCATGCTCAACACATATTGTAATAGTGGGTGGAGCATTATTCCCAACAGAACCCATAACAACTGTTCCACAACCTATACCAAATCAATAATCAAATTTGTAATAATATCCATGAGGCATTACCATTCATGCATTATATTCACCAACCCCACTATAACCAAGGCATTACAATTCAATTAAATCATTTAATAAAGCATGCATTAATCATTGTTTCCTTACATCCCATTATGAACCTTTTCAATTAATCTGTTTAATTAATCTAAACAAGATCTCCAGTATGAAACAAGAAATTTCATTTAATTGGCCAAAACACGGAAATTCGTTTACAAGCCTCAATAAACCACTTAGAAGGTTACATTATCAATAGAAAAATTACCTACAAGGGGAAATTTCATTTATAAACCTATACATACACTTCAGATGTTATTTGGATACATAAATATATATATATAATGGAGGTAAATTCCATTTCAAATCCAATCAAAATGCATAGAATGAACTTTTTGAATTTTATTAATTAATTATAAAGGGGAAATTATAGCTGGCAGACCTAAAGGGGGTCCATGGTTGAGGTTGGAATTCTCTAAAACAGAAATAAAATGATCCTAGAAGGTATATAAATGTTAATATATCTATTTATAATGAATAAATACATTTTAAGGTAACGCACGATAAGGGAAAGTGTGTGTCCCAATGGCGCGACTATGAAAAAGAATTTGATGGAAAAAAATCCAAAGCACCTACCTTTGGGCCTTTCAAGACTGCTCATCAAATGGATGCATCAGATTTGATGTAGATTGGTAGAAATAGAAGAAATGGATCAACTCCATGAAAATCAGAAAAAATATCCTTCACCTAATTAGAATAGTGGTTATAAATAGAATCCAAAATATGAAGCAATAGGAATTGAGATCTTACCATGAGCTATCCAATTATTTTGATGGATATTGATTGAAACATTAGATCATGATTTTAACTCATTACCTAAGTTAGGAAAAGAGTAGATATTTTGGAGGGGAATAAGGGTGAGTCCCCTAGAAATTAATAGTAAAAGGATTAAATGGTTTATAATTAAATTTCATTATGTAAAAATGGTTTATTTCACCCACAATACCTGGGTCCATGGTTCAGCTGCCTGAATGGCCAAACTGTGCACCGACCATGCGAATGGCCACTGTCAAAGAGGTCTAAAATTTCACATAGTAATGTGCATGTTGTAACACGGTTTCAAGAAAACCATGTAGCCAATATATCTCATTTGTCTCACCCTACACTCTTTGTAGAGGTCATGTAGGATGGGTAATAGAGTTTATTCTAAATGTGTGGGATAGTATATTTTCCAAATTTCTGGGCTGTTAGGCCCCAGAAAAGACAAAGACACCCTCGATACCTCCTTGATTCCATTTGGTAATATCATATGGTACATTTAATAAATTTAAATAAAAAAATTAGTTATACCTCATTAAAGGTTATGTTGTTACAAGATCCCCTTCGTAAGGAAAATCATCCTTGGGTTGGACTTCTAAGGTTAAATAGTTATTTTCAACTAAGACATCCATCTAATGAGCTTGTATATCAGCTTCTCATTCCCAGGTATCATCATATACATGGTCTTTCTTCTACAACAACTATACAAAATTAATCTACATAGAGTTTATTTATGATCTGATCAAAAGTACACATTGGATACTCTATAAACGATGAATCAATAACAAGATCAACTTCTTTAGGATGAAATATAGTTTATTGGTATAGATAATATCAATGAATAAATATACTTGAATGAAAACAATAATATAATTCTATATGTGAGGATGTTCTATTTAGTAATCCACTGGTCTGATTAATTTTAAAACCTAGAAGTGTCCATTAAACCAAGTTGAGAACTTACCCAACCTCTGAATGCATCTATATCCCATCCTAGGAGACTCCCATAAGAAAACTCTATTTATAAATTCAGTATCAAGATTTACTCATTTTCCATTGGCATACAATTGTTTTCTAGAAAATGTTTTCATCGTGTGATTTCTCATCAACTGGACCTACATTGTAGTCTCTTGAAAGAGACACAATTCAAGAAAAATCAGCCTCCCCAGCCTCTATCTAGCAAAGGGGTTAGTGGAAAGGCCTACCATGTAAGGATTTATAAGTATTCCTATAAATGGTAGCCTTTAATATGTTAATATATGTTAAATTAATGATAGGTATGTGTTTCTCCCTTGAATCCCATAATTCAAGTACATGGCCATGGAGAATATCCTTTGACACCTAAATCATGTGTTGAGTCTGTCTATCAATCCATGGGTTATAGGCCATGTTCAAAATAACCTATGTACCCAAGGCCTTATATATCCCCTACCATAAACATTATTTCTTTTCATAATATCTACCGTAAATGATAGAATGAGGAGCTCTGTAAAGACGTGTGACCTCTCTTATGTATATCCTCTCTAGATCATTTAAATAGAAGGTCTCTCTCATAGTTAAAAACTTTTCTACCTTCATAAAATGATCATATACAACCCAAAGTATATATTTTCATGAGGTGATTTGGGCAAAAAACTTCATGACCTCCATCAAAACATCGTACCATTTCCACTCGGGAATGGACAACGGATGCAAAATTCCTGCTAATCATAAATATTCCACATTCACCTACTGATATATAGAACACATAATGATAAAACCATCTATATCACATTACATACCATGACATAAACACTGATTACATAATTCATGATACATTTTGTTGAAATTGGGATTAAGTCACCATATCGAGGCATATAATTCCAACATCATCTTCTCTCTTCTGTCTCATGGCACCCATACATTCCCATGGGTGAGTAATGTATTATCCCCATCCCTATTTCAAAAATAATATGTATAATCATTTGAAACATATTCCCATAAGACAGGGCCCTTGGGATCAAATTGGTGCCTCATTCTAACATGTTCTATAAAGGTATTGGTCAACTCTATGGTTTAAAAGATAGTCTAACCATGCTCCTCATGAAACTCAATATAAATTTCTTAAAACAAAGACATGATATTACATTCACCACTATCATCTTAAACAACATGTTTCTTAGACTTACAACTCGTAGCATCGACACCAAAATTTCTCTTTCCAGGAATGTAGGAAAGATCAACATCAAAAGATTTCAGGTTCTCATACATTTTTTCAACCTAATATTAAAATAATGATATGTAAATATATACATGATTATTTTAGGAATGATTCATACGAGAATATTCTATCCAAATTAATATTATCTCTATAAATATAAGGCTTGAAATAAAGTAGGAAACTCATTGTCATGACTCGGGTTATTCCGCTCGTGAGACCTCAACTGACGAGACTCATATATGATGACTCACTCATCCTAATTCAGAATATCTCCAATAATGATAAATGATGTCTCATAGTATATAGTATATCTTCTTCTAAGATTTGGAAGAATCACTATTTCCATATAATTCAATCTTCCCTTCAACTCCTGAAAGGCTACTTCATATGTTTTTGACCATACAAATTTCACATTGTTATTCATATTTTATTTATATTGTACTTTAAAACATGATAAATACTATATGAAGCATTTATAATACCCATCCTATCAAAATAAACTCTTCATGTAAATAAAATTCATTGGATACTCTCATGAAAATACAACTCTCAAATTCTATATGTCTACTGAATCTCCCAGCGCAGAGATGATATAAACCTTTATGTTTACATTTTTATCCAAATGTGGAAATTTCTATTATTGGTATACAATTGGTGGTCTGTTAGTATATTCAACATGAGATCAAGATGGTTTTCATGTGGAGGGTAAATACACTAATATATCATCAACAAGGACTACAAAAAATGAATCTAGATAGGGTGGAAAACCCAATTCATTAGAATCCTGATGAATTCAGGTGTGTTCATGAGACAAAAAATGATGACCAAGTACATGTATTGACCATACATTATTTTTATAGTAATGTGAGGCAAGTAAAATTACCTAATAGGTACCTTATGATATCCTAACCTCAAATAAATCTTTTAAATCGAAGTCACTCTTCATGGTTGTTCGAAGAGTTTTTCTATACATGGAAGTGTATAACAGTTCTTAATCGTAAGAAATTTAAATTAATGGTAATCCAAAAAATGGTTTAGGGTACCATGTTACTTATTTTAAAAAAAGATTGGTGAACCACAAGGATATGTTTTGGGCCATATAATCCTTTAGAAATTAGATCCTCCAACTTCTTCATGAGCTCCATAACCTCGATAGGTTCTATACTGTAAGGAGGAATGTCCAATAGTGATTATCTTTGATCTATATCAATAGTAAATTCTTTCTCTTGAATAAGAGGTATCCCAAAAAAGTCATTAGGGAAGTAGTCCCAAAATTTATCCACTACAGGAGGGAAAAAAGTAGGTTGTAACCCCTTCTTATCTAATAAGATACTGGTGATCTAAGATATCACACTACTGAACCTATACTACTTATATCCATGATGAGACAAAATAACATATCATTCTCCCATATTAATGTTCATACCGCACTCTTGTGATTTTAATATCTCCCTCTTGTAACGTCCCGGTTCTGGGTGCCACTCAACGAGTGCCCTAAACCCGGTTCGCCACGTGACCTCAAGTGTGTTTCCCCAAATTCTAGAGGCTGCCGACTAGCAGTGAGGGCCCAGGTCTGATAGTGGGGAAACTATGCCCTCTTTTGTCAAAGTGCAGCGCAGCGGAATACAAATAAAACATACAACGAACAGCGGAAGCAGTAAATCATACACAACTGAAATAAACAACAGCAGTGGATATAACCAACAGTAGATAAATAATGATGCTACATGTCTCATGTTATAAGAAAAAAACTAGAACATGATATACATCAATACAGTACACCCAGAAGCAGAGTACAGCAAAACAAATCGAAACAGCTGGCAGCGGCATCACGAGCCTAGGCTCGGTCCCATGACCTCCTACACCTCAGAAATAGTCAAGTACCTGTATAGGGACTCTTGCCTCTATCCACACCTACAGAAACGTAATCTGTTTGGGCTGAAAAGCGTGACCCAAATAGGGTGTGAGAAATAAATTCCTAGTAGTCACCCACCAAATGCATATCCCCAACTGCGTGTAAGCATGCAACGACAGTGTGTAGTAAAAAAATGAAATAAAGTAAGGAGTACTCAAAAGTAAATAATTACCAGTTATATTGCCATTTTATTATCCATTTAATCGATTAAATATAGAATACCACCCCAGTGAATATTCTAAATAACCATCTAATGTCCTCAAACATGTAAACTCCTACCCTCAGGTAAAGAGTATCTAACACAAGAATCTGCCCTTAGGCATAACAGTGTTTTCCCTCATGCATAGGTAGTTTCTCCCATAGGCACAGAGTCTGCTTCCCATAGGCACGAAAGAAGTTTCCCTCAGGCTGAAATAACTACTGCCCACAGGCTGGATAGTGTAGTGCCCACAGGCTAATCACAATAACGCCCTCAGGAGAAACAGGTAATCGGGCAATTCCCAACATGTAAATAAGTAGGAAACAAGCAATTCCTCTCAAGGAAATTCTACAATCACTACTTTTAAGGCATACACTCAGGTATCCTGGCCAAACAGCTAAAAAGTAGAACACACCAATGGGGTGGTTCTGGATCCAAGAAACGATCCCAACTAGCATTTTAATATCATAATTAAATTCCAAATCAATTATAGGTGTTTAATACAGCAACGACCTTATTCACATGACACCCCAACATTCGTTCGTGGCACAAAAATGAACAAAACGCACAAAACGCACAGTAGTTGGAAAAATTAACACCAAACCACCTACCTTAAACACCAACGAACGTTAAACCCGAATGCCGACTCCAGAAATGCTCAAGAATGGCATAGATCTGAAGAAGAACAAAACATGATTAACCACAAATAACTCTTATTAGGAGAATAATTGGTAAGAAGCAGTCAAGGAGATGGAAACCCTTACCTGTGTGGTTCCAACGAGATCGTCTGAGAAGGAAACTGATTCCAGACAAACACTCTGCAGATCTTCAAAGGTTCGGCCTCCTCCATTGGCTCCAAACCGGCTCAAATGCCTCCTTTTCCAAAAGATAAGTCTACTGCCTATTTTAAGATGAAAAAACAAAGTACACAGCATTTACTTCCGAGTAAGCACCGTGTACTTCCCAAATTTTAATCTGTTCCTATGGCGCCTTCCCGCCAGCATGGCATTGTTCGCCTACCGACATGAGTACACAGCATGTAATCCTGAGTACACAGCGTGTGCTGCCACCCTGTTGGTGGATGCTCTACTGCCTTACTATTTTTCCCTACCGACTAACTACACGACGTGTAAAGAACCACTACATGGCATGAAGTCGGTTCCTACACCCTTTTTCGCAGACATGGCTACATGCCCTGTGTACTCATCCCAACACGACCAAAAGTACAAGGCCGGTGGAAAAAGTACACGGTGTGTAGTTCCAAAATTTAGGATTTTTCCCCATTTCCCATATTTTGTTAAAAACACTTATGTAAAAGAGAAAAGAAGAAGCACGTACCTCAAGAGAAGAACTGAGTTCTTTTAAACAACCCCCCTTATAGAAATTCATCCCTGAATTTCCTTTCCAAGGGTAGAGAAGATATAGTCGTTAACAACTCCGGCCACTGAGCATGTACGTCGGCCTCCCGCTCCTAGGTCTCGTCCTGCACTAGGCCAATCTGACATACCACTCGTACGAGAGGAATTGACTGGCCTCAAAGAACCTTTGTGATCCTGTCAAGGATACGAATCTGATGCTCCTCAAAGGACGCATCTGCCTCCAACTCAACCTCCTCGGGCTTAAAGACATGGGACAGGTCTGAATGATATCGACTCAACTGAGATACGTGGAAGACATAGTACATGGCTCGGTACCACTGCGGTAACCATAACCGATAAGCAACCAGCCCGAATCTCTAAAGAATATCAAATGGTCCCACATACTGCGTTGAAAGTATACCCTGTCTCCTGATCTGCTTGTGTCCTAGCCTCGGCAAAACACGCAAGAAAACCTGATCCCCGACCACGAAATCCAATGGTCATCTACGGAGATCAGAATAGGTCTTCTGACAAGACTATGCAGTATCCATTCACTTATGAATCAACTTGACCTGCTCAGACGTCTCCTGCACGAGCAGTGGCCCTAGTAAAGCTGCCTCACCTGCCTCTATCCAGCACAAGGGTGAACGGAATGGCCTACCATATAAAGCCTCGTATGGTGCCATATCAATAATATCCTGAAAACTGTTATTATAGGAAAACTCAACTAGGGGTATGTGCTTCTCCCCAGAGCTCCCAATGTCTAGAGAGCATGCATGCAGCATGTCCTCAATCACCTCTATTGTACGCTCTAACTGGCCATAGGTCTGATCGTGGTATGTTGTGCTTAGAAGAACATGTGTACCCGGTGCCCTCTGAAAACCCTGCCCGAAACGAGACATGAAGTGGGCGTCCCTAGCAGAAACTATATAAAGAGGGACCCCATGGAGACGTACGATCACTCGGATATAGAGACTTCCGAGCCCATCAACACTGAAGGTCTCCCTGATCGTCAAGAATTGAGCTACCTTCGAGAGTCTGTCCACAAAAACCCACACAATATCATTTCCTTTAGGTGACCTTGGCAATCCCATCACGAAATCCATCGCGAAATCATCCCATTTCCACTCTGGAATGGGCAACTGCTGTAACAAGACAGTTGGTCTCTGATGCTCCACCTTCACCTGCTGATAGGTGGAACACCTCGTAACAAAACCAACTATCTCTCTCTTCATACCCGGCCACCAGTACTGAAGTCTTAAGTTGAGGTACATCTTGGTAACCCCGAGATGAACTTCCCAAGCTAAAGCATGAAATTCTCGCATCAATTCCTCGCGTATATCCCCTGGAACCCATACTAGTCCATGGAAACACAAAACCTCGTCATCGCCTATCGCCTAACCAGGATAAGGGCCCACACTTGCCACCGACTCCCGTAGAACCAGGCTTTCTATATCAGATAGCTACCTCATCCTCAATCTATCCAGAAGGGTAGAATTCACAACTAAATATTCAAGATAAGTCTACCCCTGACTGTCGTGCACCTCCAGATGCATCTTAGAGAACAAAGCCATGAGCTGCCACTCATCGATGGCCTCCTGCATTGCCTGTATCTGAGTCTTCCTGTTCAGTAGATTAGCTACTGCATTACCTTTACCAGGTGTATAGGCAAGCTCAAAATCAAACGACGGTAGGTATTCGACCCACCTATTCTACCTCAGATTCAAGTCATGCTGAGTAATGATATACTTGAGGCTTTTGTGATCGGTGAGAACCACAAAATGCTCCCCCAATAGATAATGTCTCCAATAGCTCAACGCACGTACAACTGCAGCTAACTCGAGATCATGTGTTGGGTAATTCCTCTAATGTGGCCTCAACTGCCGAGACCCGTACGCCACAACTTGGTCAGCCTCCATCAACACTGCTCCCAGCCCAATAGTTGATGCATCACAGTATGCTGTATAGCCCTTCCCCTCCTCTAGGAGTATCAGGATCAATGTTGATGTAAACCTTCCCTTAAGGTCTTGAAAAGATTCCTCGCAAGCTTCCGACTAAATGAACTTCACACCCTTCTTAGTCAGACCTGTCAACGTTGCTTCTAAGCAGAGAAGTCTTGTATGAAACATCTGTAGTAACCAGCCAGCCCTAAGAAACTCCGTATTTCGAACACGTTCTTAGGCTGCTCCCAAGAAACCACTGCTCTTACCTTCTCTGGGTCAGCTGAAACTCTGGCCTCAGAGATGATATGACCCAGGAAGTGAATCTGGTCCATCCAAAAGTGGCACTTTGAGAGCTTATCATATAGATGATTCTCTCTTAGTGTACTCAATACGATCTCAAGATGGGTGGCATGGTCATGTCTAGTGTGAGAGTACACCAAGATATCGTCCATGAATACTACCATGGAATAATCAAGATATGGATGGAACACAAGATTCATTAGAACCATGAAAACTCATGGCGTGTTCGTGAGTCCGAACGGCATAACTGTATACTCATATAAACCATACCTACTCCTGAAGGACGTGAGAGGTATATCAGATGGTCTCACACACAGCTGATGATATCCTGATCTCAGGTCAATCTTCGAGACCACTCGTGCTCTACAAAGCTGATCAAAAGGATAATCAATCCTCGTTAAGGGATATCTGTTCTTAACCATCAACTGGTTTAGCTTCCAATAATACATGAAATGTTTGAGGGTGTCGTCCGCCTTCTTCGCAAAAAGGACCGGCGAACCCCAAGGAGAAGTACTGGGTCGGATAAATCCCTTTGCCTACAACTCCTCCAAATTCCTCTTGAGCTCCTGTAACTCAGGTGTAGCCATCCTATATGGGGGAATGGACGCTGGTGCTTCTCCTGGCACAAGATAAATGGAGAAATCCACCTCTCTCTCCGGAGGTAGACCCTAATAGTCGTTCGGGAAGACAGCCCTGAAATGATCAACAACAGGAGGGAAATCTACCCGACAAGTCCCCTAGTCATCCAGCAATAAGCTCGCAATCTGGGTTGTGACTCCACCTCGCCCACAATGCTCTAGTCCATCTAGACACGCCTGAACATCCCATTCTCCATTGTATAGAAACTCTCCGCCCTCTGGTGACGCGAAACGCACCCTACGACTGTAGCAGTCTACAAAATAATGAAAGGGAACTAACCAGTCCATCCTGAGAATGACGACATAGCTCGTCATCTCTAAGACATAGAGGTCCCAAAGGAAGTGACACCCACCAACCTCCAGGGGGAACTCCTTGTACTGACACACACCAACCGTTCTAGTCCCCAATGGAGTGTCTAGCATCATGATATCATAAGAAAGAGAAACACAAAGCCCAAGTCTCTCTACAATGGGTACAGATATGAAACTATGTGTAGAACCTGTATCGAAAAGTACAGAAGAAAAGACACAAGCTAGAAAAATAGTACCACTGACTGTAGAAGGTCTGAGATCCTGCTCTTACTGGGTCTGTTGGACTGCATATGCCTGCCTAGTGCCACGGCCCTGCGACACAGCCTAGCTACCCTGAGTTGTCCCGCCCTACTGCCTCTGAGATCCTAGGGTCTGGCTACCACTGCCACGACCACCATCTTTGCCTGCACACCCTGACGTATTCCAGTTCCCTGACTGGTAAGAAGCCACTGGTCCTGCTCCCACACATGGAGTCTGCACAGAACCCCTCTCACTAGCCACTGGTGGAAACTCCCTGCGAAAGCGCTGTAGATGACCCATCATGCAGAAATCTCGGCACTCCACTGGGTCTCGTGGACACTGTGGCCTCTTGTGCCCCTCTCTACCACACTAGTATCACATAACCTGGCCACCTAAAACATTCTTCTGAATGGTACTACTGCCCTAAGATAAGTCTACATGTCTCTTCCTCTTGCCAACAGAAAAAGTACCAGTAACTGGTACTGAACTGCCCTGGCCCACACCACTAGATTCTCAAAGGTTCCTCTCTGTGAACAATGTCTGGTTCACAATAGCGTGTACATTATGCAACCTGAAGACATTCACTAATGCTCGGATGTCATACCGAAAACCATCCTCAAAACTTCTGGCTCTCAACGTCTCATCACCCTCCAGCACAGGTGAAAAGCGTTGAAGCTCCGTATAACGAGCATAATAGTCCATCACTAACATAGCACCCTGCTGCAGATTCATGAACTCTCGAGCTCTATCTACTCTCAGCGTCTCCGGGAAGAAAAAGTCATAGAAAAATTTCTGAAATTCGTCCCACGCCATGTCCCTGTGATGCTCTGACTGGGTGGTGACATCCCACCACCTCTTGGAGGAATCACGCAGAATGTAAGTCGCGAGCTTGACCCTCTGCCCTGGATGTGTCCCAAGATGCTCGAAAATAGTCTGCATCGACCCCATCCAAGACTCCAAAGCATGTGTTCCTCCATCCCCTGAGAACGTAGGCGGATGTTGCTGCTAGAAGATACATGTCAGCTCGGCCATAGATGTGGCAGCCTGCGGTGCTCCCTGAAAGGTCTGCATGAACCATAATAAGCCTTCACGGAACTGCGCCTCCACGCTTGTGTCCGGTATAGCAGCTGGTGCCGTATCTGGCTCTGCTGGAGGATCAAATGGTATCCCATGGCCCACCATCTCCATAGTATTCTAGATTCTGCTCTCCTGGAGAACAACGCGCGGTCGTCTAGGCGGCATGACACTACAAGGTCAAAAACACAACTTAGAACAGGATTATCAAAGATCTAAGATGAAGAAACCCAAAAGGTAAAAGGAGAAATAAGGCATTTAAAATTTGAAAAACAAGACTACACAGCGTGTATACTGACTACACGACGTGTACTTGACTTCCCTTCACCTGCCCGGGTCCTTCTACATGGAGAAGCCACACGGCTCCCATTTGAACAAAAACTACACTACATGTATTTCATATACACGGCGTGTACGGTGTTATTTCCAACTGCCCATGTCGTCTGTGACACGGCCGACTACTCGGATTGACACTACACAACGTGCAACACCCGCACACGGCTTGCCAACAACCTCGCTTCCCAGTCACACAGCTAAGTCCCCACGGTCTGTCCTCGGACAAGACTACATGGCGTGTCCCAAAGGTACAAGGCGTGTTCAAGGAGAGGTGACACCAACCCGTGTTGTTAGTTACACGGACAAGTCCCCATGTCATACTACACGACATGTACATTATTGACACGGCGTGTTCTATGAAGGAGTTAACCGACCCGTGTTGTTAGTTACACGGCCGGACTCAGGGTCAACACTACACGGTGTGCACATCTGGTACACGGTGTGTTCTTCCCAAGAACTTCCCTACCCCATGTCGCCGCCCACATGTTTTGAGACGCGGGAAGAGACTACACGGTGTGTACTCAGAGTACATGACGTGTACTTAAAAATTTCATTTTTATTCCTAAACAAAAGGCCATACACGGTGTATGTAAATATACTAAATGGTTTGTATACTGGGGTTCCGGACAGTATGCCTTATAAACTTATCCAGAACCCAGAAAATACTGAAAAACAAAACCTAAGTGTCACATTCCGACCAGTGAGGGCCCATACTCCCCAAGAATCAAATTTTGACATATTATATGTGTTATAACAAAATAAACAGTCAATGATCCACCAAATTCCAGTAAATGGGGCGCCATACTCCCAAAAAACCAAAGTTTGGAATCCATTATATAAACAGGCTTACACAAAATACCTTATCAAACAGTAGGTATTTATCAAGAATCTATCACAATAGCATGCTTCTCTAGCACAACTAATATCACAACAGCATGCAATTTCTAATGCACCTACATGGCATGGAACTATGCATGGCATGTGATTTATAGCATGTTCCTCAATGATGCATGAGATGGAATACCCTCATCTCATCGGGTTGCAACGAAATAGAACCCACAAATAAATTATAACAGCACAATATCAAGTGTGTCACCCAACGGTGAAAATATATCAACTGTAAAATTTGCAAAATCAGAAAATTTTCAAAATACGAGGTAGACTGGCTCTTCCCTATACACGGGTTAGCTATGCTCGGGAACAACTTATTACCAACTACCATTCGCCTTATCCCTGACTAAGGCTCCAAATTGTAAGTCAATTCAAAGAACCTCCTGTGATAGCACTTTGTAACGTCCCGGTTCCGGGTGCCACTCAACGGGTGCCCCGAACCCGGTTCTCCACGTGACCTCAAGCGCGTTTCCCCAAATGCCAGAGGCTGCCGACTAGTAGTGAGGGCCCAGATCTGATAGTGGGGAAACTATGCCCTATTTTGTCAAAGTGTAGCGCAGCGGAATACAAATAAAACATACAACGAATAGCGGAAGCAGTAAATCATACACAACTGAAATAAAAAACAGAAGTGGATATAACCAACAGTAGATAAATAATGATGCTACATATCTCAAGTTCTAAGAAAACATCCAGAACATGTTATACATCAATACAGTACACCTAGAAGCAAAGTACATCAAAACAAAGCAAAATAGCTGGTAGCGGCATCGCGAGCCTAGGCTCAATCTCATGACTTCCTACTCCTCAGCAACAGTCAAGTACCTGTAAAGGGACTCTTGCCCCTATCCACAACTGCAGAAACATAATTTGTTTGGGCCGAAAAGCGTGACCCAAATAAGGTGTGAGAAATAAATTCCCAGTAGGCACCCACCAAAGGCATGTTCCCAACTGCGTGTAAGCATGCAATGAAAGTGTGTAGTAGAAAAATGCAATAATGTAAGCAGTACTCAAAAGTACTAATTTCTAGTTATATTTCCATTTTATTATCCATTTAATCCATTAAATTTAGAATACCGCCACAGTGAATATTCTAAATAACCAACTAATGTCCTCAGACACGTAAACTCCTACCCTCAGGTAAAGAGTATCCAACACAAGAATCTTCCCTCAGGCATAACAGAGTTTTCCCTTAGGCGTAGGTAGTGTCTTCCACAGGCATAGAGTCAGCTACCCACAGGCACGGAAAAAGTTTCCCTCAAGATGAAAGGACTACTGCCAACAGGCTAGATAGTGCAGTGCCCACAGGCTAATCACAACCACGCCCTCAGGCTAAATAGGTAACCAGGCCATGACCAACATGTAAATAAGCAGTAAACAACCAATTCCTCTCGAGGAAATTCTACAATCACTACTTTTATGGAATACCCTCAAGTATCCTGGCCAAACAGCTAAACAGTGGAACACACCCACAGGGTGGTTCCAGATCCAAGATACGATCCCAACTAGAATTTTAATATCACAATTAAATACCTAATCAATTATAGGTGTTTAATATAGCAACGGCCGTAGCCACACAACACCCGAACATGAGTTCATGGCACAAAAATGCACAAAACACACAAAACGCCCAACAGTTGGAAAAATTAACACCAAGCCACCTACCTTAAACACCAACGAATGTTATACCCGAACGCTGACTCCAGAAACGCCCAAGAACAGTGTAGATCGGACGAAGAACAAAACTCTCTTAACCTCAAATAACTCTTATTAGGAAAAGAATTGGTAAGAAGAAGTCAAGGAGATAGAAGCCCTTACCCGTGCGGTTCCAACGAGATCGTCTGAGGTGGAAATCGATTCCAGACAAACACTCAACAAATCTTCAACGGTTTGGCCTCCTCCTTAGGCTCCAAAACGGCTCAAATGGCTCCTCTATCAAAATAGGAGGATGCTGCCAGTTTTAAGCCGAAAAAACAAATTAGACGGCATGTACTTCCGAGTACATTGAGTGTACTTCCCAAATTTTAAACTGTTCCTCTGGCGGCTTCCCGCCAGCATGGCACTATTTACCTACCGACATGAGTACACGGCATGTAATCCTGATTACACGGCGTGTACTGCCACACAGTTGGCGGCTGCTCCACCGCCTTACTATTTTGGCCTGCTGACTGACTACATGGCATGTAAAGGACCACTACAAGACAGGTAGTTGGTTCCTACACCCTTTTTCGCCGACATGGCTACATGCCTTGTGTACTCATCCCAACATGTCCAAAAGTACACGGTGTGTCGAAAATGTACACGACGTGTAGTTCCAAATTTTAGGATTTTTCTCCATTTTCCATATTTTGTTAAAAACACACAAGGAAAAGAGAAAAGAAGAAGCTCGTACCTCAGGAGAGGAACCAGGTTCTTACACCTCTGATGATAGCAGTAAATATGTTCTTGATAGGGAACTAGTTAGTCAATTCCCATGATTATATCAAATCCCTTAAATTTATAGACAAGATAACCCATATAAGGAGGTATGTGTCTATCTCAAGGGGATAATAATTAAAACAACCTAATCTATCTGATCAGATACATAAAGGGGTGTCAAGTATCATCGTTCCACAAAAGTGTTCCATCTCGAGGGATAAACTCTCAGTGATTTATAAGAAATAAATACGTGAGACATTCATATGTCAAATAAAGAAGATAATAATGTATTGGATACTAGAATTGAGCCTCAAAGTATGGAAGCTTAGGCTCTCTTTTACATTTTTATGGGTTTCACTAGATATAGCGAGCTTTTATCGAGACCATGTTTTATATCCTCACTACACTGAGCAAGCCTGTTATACTAGAGTTGAGAATCATGATTCTTCTTGCCTCTTCTTCAACCATCACCTAACATTAGGTTGTTGGTGGTATTATTTCTACCTTCCTGGTGAGATACTATAGGAACATATACTAAATGAGGAGAAGGTGTAGAACCTCTCTCCCTAGGAACTGATGGAAATGTCCAACAAAAGTACTAGATATGCACTATCATGCTGCAACCTCCACATTATATTTGATCATGTAAACAATGGCGTTTAGTATATCTCAACTTTCCACACCTGTGAAATTTCATGAAACAGTCTGTATGAGGATCCTTACTACTACCATCTCTATGAGTATCCTTAAGACATTTCTTTCTCCCGCTAGAAGAGGCAAGGATAGATTTAGATGCATAACCTCACATACTCCCACCATATTTATCCCTCATATTTTGAACTATAATAAGGTCTTGGTTGACTATCTCAAATATATTAGTCATCCAAAAGATAATGACCTATGATTGGATGGTGTATTCTAGTCCATCCTCGATTATCCTGGTGTTCAAAAGATCATCACATTATATGGTATGAAAAAAATGTTGCACCGCATTAAAATTTCCATAGTACTCCATGATAGACATAAATATTTGTTTTAGGTTCATAATTTCTCTAGCATGGTCATTCCTCAATGTATTTCGAATGAATTAATCATATATTATATTATGGAAATCTTCCCAAATCATATTATGATTTGGAAAATGTTGGGTAATAGAAACCCACCATCACTTGGAATAATCAAATTTAATATATGCATAATGATTTTCTCACTAATCTGGTGGGATCTCCAGATGTGAGAATATAGAAAGACAGTTTTAATCCATTACTCATTAGTTTTTGTTCCACCATCCCCCAAGAATGTGGAAGGATGCTTCTATTGGGACTCCTGATTCAACTCTACCATAGTTGGGGTAGGTCTAACAATATCATTCATGAATTTATTCATAAATAGAAATCCCTCTTAGAACTAGGCTTCATTGACCATATTATGAACAGTAATATGTTCCATTGGGGGAACCACAGGAGGGATCACAGGTGTCTCAGGGCCCACCAACTCATGTGCATGGTCATCACTGCCTTCAGGGTGTGTTACTAGATGACATCATGTAATATTGATACTACAATAAAAAACCCTTGCCATAGAATAGATCATAACATTTGAAAGAATTAAATATTGAAAACTAGGATAGATATATATCCCTCCTATGAACAGATCACACCTATATTCCTTCATCAAAATCCATGTATGATCAGTAATTAAAAGACAACTGAAGGTTGTTAGTACATAAAACAAACCCCAATTCCCACTATATAGGATGATTTTGGGTCTAAGAATCAACTTCACATGTATAAGATGTTAATTTAATTCAAAAATTGATAATCCTTTTTAAATGTGTACTCATTATGCATTTAAAAATCTTTAAATGTTTTAATTTAATGTATCACCATTCCCTAATACATTAAGTGATGTACTCCTCATGAACTAAAATATGGGGTATAGTTAACCTATACCATAACACATTGTAGACCATGGGACCAGTGTTCCATGACTCAACATTCCATAACTAACAACTTAAGGTGTTTTCATTAACCTATGTAGGAAATCATAATTATGTTAACGTACGAACATTTAGTGTCAATAATGTTTTCCAAGTCCCCTATAAGAAATTTTAGAACATTGATTTAGATAAAAAAAGGAACTAATAATATGAAATAGTCATTTTCACGCTAAAAGTATACATAACATGGAAAATTTAATGGCATATTAGTCCTATTATGCCTACAAAGATGCATGTAATAAAATTCCCTCATTTCCTCAGGCCAAGTAAAGGAATGTCATTTTACTAATACCAATAATAATAACACTATGAAACAAGTATCTCATCCAATGGTGATGCCATATAAACTAGAACATGCATAATCAATAACTAAAAAAATATATCCCATGTAATTTGGGATACCGTTGTACATAGGTAAGTTTCACCCATTAATAGGATTATTACTAAATCCAATTAACCCCAAGCTCATCTCTAATACCAAAAAAGTAATACAAATGAAAAAAGGAAGCTTTTATACTTATTTTTGAGGTCCCAACCCTACATCCACTCAACTGGTTCCCCAAGATGGGGGTCACATGGGCTCAAGTGTGTATCCCCATATACTAGAGGCTGAGGACTAGCAGCGAGGATGTAAAGGTGGTATAGTGGGGAGACTATACTCTCATATTATAATGTAATAGTGGATAATAATATTAATAATAAAATAGTAGAAGCATGAAATAAACAGTCACTAAAGATAAGACCAGTAACCCGTTGTAGCAGAATCACATAAATCAGATATAATAATAAGAAACTGTGGAAGCATAAATAATTGAAAAACGAAATAATAATATAAAACACCTCAATGTAGTCCTGTATTAATGAATATATGGAATGATTATATAAAAAAGATAATAGTTGACAAGAATATACAACATGCTATAAAAAACAACAAAAAAATTCAAAAGGATACCCCACTATCGTCTTGATCATAGGCTCGATCCTATGCTCATGTGATCTAATTATAGGTAACGAATATCAAGAATCTATAGTAGGGTTCCTTCCCTTATCCATACATGTAGAAATGTAATCTACTCAGGTAACAGAGGCATTATGAGTAGGGTGTGAGATAAAATCCCAGTAGGCCACCACCAACGTTGTCTAGTTGTAATCTAAGGAGTCTACATAACAACAATAGTGTGAATGTATAACTTAAATAATGGAAAATAGTGACTAAATGGTACCAGTCTGTTATGTTTCCAAAAGGACACCAGGGTGCTCTACCAGATTCTGCTCATGGATAGAATGAGTTTCCTATTAGTAACTATTTATATATTAATATATATATATATATATATATATATATCTTTATACTACTTCCACCTATATGTGTTAAGTACATGTGGATGTAAGTATCCTTATACCTGTAATACTAGGTTATGGATTGATTGAGGGGTTACCCAGTCGTCCATAACCAGCCTAAAAAATATAATAATCTTAAGAAAAAGGTTACATTCTCTACATATCATGATAAATGAGAGATGTAATGTTCATCACATGATATGGTGGGTGTGTTGTCTTTCCATCACCTAAAATAGTGGATGTGGTGCATCATCCCCCCTATCCAAATGTCATCAATGGTGTTAGAAATCATCTATGCACTCAATTTAAGGTAGTGTGTAACTTCATTCCTAGAAAAACTCTTAAGCATCATTCCACATCATATATCAAAGGCGTAAAAAAATTTATAATAAAATCCATGACTCGCTAACCCTCCTGCAGTATATTAACCAATACCATTATAACTAAGGCATTATATTTTAAATAACGTTTTTAATAAAGAATACAGTGATTTACATGGCCTTTCCACCCTTTATAATCCATTTCAATTAACTCATTTAATTTATTTAATTCTTTTATTAAAGAATACCTTCATGATGAAATCCATTCGATTTAGTGAGTCCAATTAATTAACCAAATATGGTAATTCATTTTATAATTCACAGTGATGCACATATAAGGTCCCATTTTTAATTAAGAAATTGTCTTCAAGGGTAAATTATTTCTATAATTCATGTCAGGCTCTTATGATGTGATTTGGTTCAATAAAAATTTATATACTATAGGGAAATTCAATTTCCATTCCAATTTGGTTGCTTCAAAGACATTACAAACTGTTAGTCAATTAATTTTAATTGGTAAATTCAAGACTCCAAACCCAATGGATTTCCATGGTTGTCGTTGAAGACCTCTAATTACCAAATAATTTTCCTTAGGGGGTATATCGAGGTGAGTGTATAAAAATATAATGAAGAAGTCCATCTTAAGGAAATTTATGGCTAAGGTCGGAATGCAGCACAATGGACTGGCTTGGAAAATAGCTTTATCTTCGAGGAAAATAGCTTGACCAACTACTTTAAGGCCTTTGACCACTCCTCCTCCGATTCAGGCCTCTTCTAAAAAATATATTGGGAGAAATAAAATAAATTTTCCCACACCTTGAAAATAGATAAGTTGATATTTCATCTAAATACATCAAATTATAAAAAGTTAATCCCAAAAGGTATGAGATATGAATAGAGATCATAGAAAGAGCTAGCCAATGTTTCTGATGGATCATTATTCAGACATTGGATTGAGAAGTAATCTTATTAACCAATTTAAGAAAAAAGAAAGAAAGAAGAGGATATTAATTGGGAGTCTATTGGAAATGAAGAGGATAAAGAAGAAAGGGATTAAAATTTAATATCATTAAAGGAATTTGTTCATTCCACCCTCAAAACTGGGACCCACATGTTTGTCCAATGGTTTCCAAATCGTGTGACAACAATGTGAATGACCTATTTAAAAGTGTTAAAAAATCATGATTAGTGGTTCTCCTAGGTTCACACTATTGTAGAAAAACTGTGAGACCAATAGTACTCTTCTGTCTCACCCTGCATGATAAGGAGATATTGTGTGGGCTGGGCTTTACTATTTCTTCTAACAATGCATCCCAGTATATTTTCCCTATTCATAGTGTATCATGCTCTATAAATCCTTGAAAACCCTTGTAACATCATTGATTACATTTGGAAACATCATAAGGTCCATAAAAAATAATTTTGAACAAAAAGAATTGAGTCACTCTTTCTTGAAATGATAGTTCATTACAACATTCAATATTAATATTTCAAGTGTTTCATGTTTAAATAATATTTTGAACTGGACATGTAAATTTTTTTAGAAAACATGAATTTTTTTCTTCACAATGTTGTAATATGATTTTTAGTGAAGCCGTTACTTTCAATCAATGTTGTACAAAAAGATTCAGTAATTTTTTTAGATACAATATTTGGAACTTATACTGGAATAAATAAATGAAACTAACATTGAAGCTTATTGTAAAACATTCATTTAACCTTACACTAAATCTTTCACTAAAAGTAATCATTTCATTAAAAATTTAATTATTATAATTATTTTTTTAAAAAAATATTAAATATATTTCATAAGTTTATTAATAATAAATTCTTATTGTATGATTCTATTAAAATATTTATTTATTTATTAGTATATATTTGTTTTCCAAAATATATTTATTTTATTTAAATTTTTGTTTATATTGTATATACATTTTTATATTATAAATTATATTACATATATATATTATTTATAAATTTGTTTTGATAAATATAATAAATATTTTTTATAATTTTATTCACTATAAATATTTTTTTGATAAATATTTTTTATTAATATATATTATGTTTTCTTAATTATATATAATATTATACACACGTACTTTTATTGTCTTTTGAATATTTTACATGAACATCCAGTGTATATTTTTCTGAATATTTAACTATAACATCCACTAGAAGTTCCATTAGAACATCTACAGATACTTTCACTAGACATTATTTGATTTTTTAGGGGAAGTCTGGGGGTAACATTAATAGGAACATTCTTGGAACATTGATTGGAATTTTCTCTAGATCATTTACTTGATCTTCCTCTAAAACATCCAGTTTAAATTATAATTAATGATTAAGAAAATGTATTTATAAAATTTATTTATAATTATTTTATTAAAAAAAATATTTTATAATTTATTTTATTGTAAATATAGTTGTACTTATAAATTCAAAAAAAATCTATTTTATATTTTTATATTTTTATATTTTTATTTTCTTATATATAAATATATTATTTAAATTTATATTTATATATTATGTATATTTTTATAAAGTAAATTTTTTTATTTAAAAAAACTATGTAAATGTCATATTTATAAAAAAAATATGTATGAAATATAATACATATTATATATATTTTTATTTATTATAATTATATTTATTAAAAAATATTTATTAATATATATTAAGTATTTTATAAGTATATAATTTTATAAATATTTTGTTTTATGAAACTTTATTAGTAATTGAAATTGATGTTTTATTCGATGTTTCACTATAATTTTCATTGGATATTCCATGAGGTCTATAAAACACCACTGAAAAATTCACTAAACATAACTAGTTGTTTCATTGGTAGTATTAGTGGAGATTTGATTGGAACATTCCATAAAAATGGACTAGAACATTCACAAAAACATTTAGTAGAGCTTCATTATAATCTTACACTTTAAATTCTATTAAGTGTTTAACATAAAGGATTTATAATTTTTATTATAATTTTTTCGTAAAATATATATAATAAATATATTTTAGAAGTGAATTTATTTTAAATTTATAGGTTCAAAGAAATTTACACTAGAAAATCAACTTGAAATTTTTGTATGACTTTTAATGAAACATTGAAGGGAAATTTTCAAAAACATTGATGAGTACTTATAATGGAAAATTCACTAGAACTTCCACTGAAACATCTAGTGTAAATTCCACTTGAAGAATCTATTCATGGATTTATAAATTTTACTTTGAATTTTTTTGTAAAAAAATTATTTAACTTATTTTATAGTTTCATTAATATAAATTTATAGATTTCTTGACTCTATCATTAGAACCTCTAATAAAATCCACTTCATTAAAATGTTGACTTGATCATTTCTAGAATATTTATGTTAACTTTTATAAGATATTTTACTTTTAAATCCAAAGAATTTTTTTCTGAAATGATTTATTAATATTATTTATGAGTATTTTTTAGATAATATATTAAATATATTTTATATTTTAATTTATTGTACTTTCCATGAATTAAATTTGTTATGCAATAGTTTGTTCCATTGAAGATGATGTTGGTGTTGCTTCATCATATATTAAACCAATTGTAGGTATGATGTTAAAAAAATTGAGGATTTACAATGTTTCTTTGTTATGTTTGGGGATTAACAAGGTTCATTATACACCATAAATACTCAAATAAAAGGAAGATGGGTAAATCAGTAATCACATAGAGTCATAATGTATGTTGAAATGAATTTCAAAGGATGGTCGAAAAATGTTATAAGATTGTAAAATTTCATTATGATGAGACATGTATATGCTCCCTTCCACTAATGGGGTTTTTTTCATTGTCTTGGGAATAATATTTTTGTAATGTATTTATTGAAATGAATAATAATCCCTTGGAAATCATGAATAAATAAATTTGATGACGTCTCTATGAAAAATGTAATATGCACATGAATATGAGTTAGTTTTTATTGCATTAGAAGGTATTAAACTAAGTGATTCATTCTCATTGGTGAAAATAATTTCACGTGTTCAATATGTCATTTTGTACACACATATAGATCTGTTGAATTTTTTAATTTATCACAAATGGAATTGGATTTTTGGTGTTGCATGTTTCATGATAGAGTACCTTGAAATAAAATTTAGGAAAATTAATCATTTTTCAATACTATGTAGTTTTACATGATAGAGAAAATTACAAATATTTTCTGGCCTGATAGATAAAAAAGAATATACATTATAAATTTTTTAGAGATTTTTTTAAACTTTTAGAACTAATAATTATTACATTTTGTTAGATGTATCTTGGGGGATCCCAACATCATTAGGATATTGTCATCTTTTGGGAATGAATTTTTATATAAATATATTGTGTGTTAATTTCCATGGTTGTTTCATAATATATTATTAGTGTGTCACATGAAGCGACCTCTTACTATATATACTAGTAAAGAAGAATTAATGGAAAAATAAATCTCTATGTTTTAGTGTGAATTTGATAATGCCTTTGTACATAGAATATGATTAAAAATTGAATTTAACATTTAGGTAATTGGGTGAATGATATATATAGTTCTCAAATGAGATTTTAGAAGGGTCTATTCCAATACTGTGATGAACATTAGTTTGATATAAAGTGGGATTCCAAGAAATTAGAATATGTTGATAGGAAATCAATGTCGATAGATGATGAATTCTAGTTAAGAGATAAGTTAGAGATTTAATTTTGGAATATAAATTTATTATTGTCTATTCATAGAACGTAGTTATGTGAATATTTTAATGGAATGATTAATGATTAAATTCATCACAAGTTATGTGTTGCAGTTTCACCTAGGAAATTTGAGTGATTATTTTAAAAAAAATTGATATCGAAAAACAATCACCAGATTTGAAAAGTGGGAGAATTTTTCTCATAATCTTTACATTCACAATACATTAATATACCTGGTTACTACTAGGTATATACCTAATGTATTTTATTTATATCAAATTGAATATCATATGATATGATATTTTGTTTTTATACCATGTAATGTATCAGAGTATGATTCAGTTATGTCTTTTGAATGGTTGGAATTGATGATCGTTTTCATGTATCATATGAAGCTTCCAATAACATTATTCAATGTTCATATAAAAAAATTGAGTTGTCTATGTAACATTTTTGTTATTTTTTAATTTTTTTTTAATTTTCCTTATGTCATATCGATAATAGAAAATATATTTTTGATAAGTGGACCCAATGAGATAGAAATATTCTAATTTTGAAAATAGATTCTATTAATTTATATTCATGTAGAAATTAAATTATAGAAAAATGTTACAAATAACATTCCCAAATAAAAGTGAAGATGATTACAATTTTTGTGAGACAGATGTGAATAATGAATCTTCTTTATTCCATTTCAGTAATTCATCAATGTAGTTGACTATTATAATACATGAATAGATACAGTAGTTGGTTATTACTATTCTAAAATAATATTAATAATGGATTCTATTATTGTGAAACAGAATGGGAAAGTGATTATTAAAACAAAATATTTTTAGGAATTGGTGTTTGAAATTGGAAACAATTAAATAAAAATAATAACTCATCTAGTGTTGTAATGATGGTATGTTTTCATTTTATGTTTCATTTAACATATATGAGATTATTTCTATTGTTAATGTGGTTTTGGATATCATTTTTCACATGTTGTAAATTATGGATAATAAAAAATGAATTTTTATTTCACAATAACAAAAACATATTTAAAATGAAATTTCATTATAATGAACATCGATGTATGTAAGTTCAGTAATTGTTTTTTTTTTCTATTTTTGGAAGAGCATCCAACCAATTTGTAACTCCAAATATCGAGTTTGACTACCATATAATTTTAATGGAGGTATAGTAGTGATGACATTGGATGATTGTTAATTTTTAGGTTGGATTGTGAAACCATTAAACTATTTAAATATTGTTTTAAATTTTAATTCATCTACTTTACAATTTATTGTCTTGATTGGAATGTAAATATTTGAGACACAATTTTATGGAACTGCCATTTGATTTTAGAAACCCAGTTTTTTGAACTGTAGTTGGTATGCATGATTACTATTTGGTAATTTGTATGCTTATAGAAACTGTTATGAATTTTAAAGAACCTAGATTATTAATTTAAACCATAAAAAATTAATTCTTATTCTGAAGTATTGATACCACAAAGACAGACACTACTAAAAAAGTATGATTTTTAACCGCCCTAAAACTACTGGAAAACAATTTCTATTATAATAAATTTTATAGAATCTAAATACCATTTTAATGAACCATTTTAAGTAATATTGAATTTTAATACATATAATGAAGCCTTAATCAACTAGTTTTAATTTTAATTAATTGTGAATCAATTTTAAGAAACTAATTATTTTTTTCAAGAACATATTTTGGGAACAGTAATTTTTTTGCACAAGTTCTATATGAGAATATTTATACATGAAAAAACTATTTCAATTTGTATGGAATCATTATTGGTATTTTAGAATATTTAAAATGGAATCATTTTTCAATTTATAGAATCCATACAGAAAAATAGAAGGGTTATAAGAAAATATGTTATGATGATGTTTGAGAGTTTTGGAAAAACTAAAAAAAATATTCCTTTTTGAGTTGAAATGCATCTAGATTGGGATTTGCGATAACTCATATTGATAGAATTGTTTCATTCATTTTTCAGCTAAGACAAAACTACAAAACTAATTCCAAAGCAATTGAAAAATTATAAAAAACTAAACAACATAGACTATACCACATTCAAGAAAAACCCAGAAATAATATTTTCATTACTTTTTATCATGATATTGGTGAAACTTAATCCAAAAATATACTCTTAATTTTATATAAAGTTTTAGACTAGCTGTTAGTGGGTTCATCACGGAATAAGTGTTCCATATAAAGTTATTGTACATTAACTCTTTATTAGGATAACTTCATCTTATATTATTGATCATTTAAATCTTCTCTATAACATATAAAACTATTACTACACAGTCCAAGCTTTTATCATTGAGTGGAGGGGTATCTTCCAAAATGATCATAGGAAATGTTTTTTCGAAGTAATCATGGTTAAATTTCAAAAAATGTTTTATGATAATGTATTTTTATATCTGTTCATATTTATTAAAATTTAATTATCTAATGAGGTTAATTTAATAATGGATTTCATATTAAATATGATAAAATGATCCATTATCTCCCAATAGAGGCTACATTAAGTTAAATGGTTTTAAATATTTTTTCTTCACATTAAAAATGATAAAATTTATATATACATTTGTGGTGTTGGTGGGAAAGATAATTTTTATATTTAATAGAAGAACATCATAGACTACTTTCTCTATCCACATCTCTATAAAATATTTATTTTCACCCAAAATTATTCCTTGTAAATAGTGATAATGTTATACCAAATTAAAACCATTAAATTCTCAACATTAATAATGTAGAGAATATTATACTGACCATGGTAGAACCAGTAATAAATATTGATTTATTGAGGAAAATTTTATTTATCATCCTCATTTGAAAAATTGTTTTTATTATTTGACAAAATGAATCTATTTCATTATATCATTGAAAATTAGTGGAGTATGTGATAGAAATTGGAAATCATTTTATAAGATGTTTTAATTTCTTAAATAATCATTATTTCATTATTTAAAAGAGAGAAAATGACATCCATTACATATAAATGAAACATGTTTTCAGAATTCCATAAATGTTCACTTCACATATATATCAAATCTATATATGAAATCTTATACAGGGAAGGTAACTTTAATAAAATATATTAAATTACATGTGGTGATTCCCTTTGGTCCCAAATGTATATCAGGTAGGATCTCACTCTCTAATCTTATAAATACACATTTAATCTGATATATAGAATCAATAACATTTCCTCTCACATGTTTTATATTCTAAAAATCCATATAAAATAACTTCTCTATATTTTTTCCCAAAAAAACTTCTTATTTCAATGGTTTTTTCCATATTAGGTCCTCTTTGGTACATTTTGACTATGCTGATGGTGTTCTTCTTCTTCATGTTTAGGTTTCATAAAAACAACAAGTACAAATAATTTTACTTTATTATTATTGATTTTACATTTTTAATTAGTTATCGATTTCCATGAGTACTTGGTATATTCATTCCAATTATTCTCCTCAATATGGTAGGTTTTCACAATTATTTATCTTCTTCTATATTTTATACTACATTATTAACTTAATGTGGAATTGTTTCATATTATGAAGCAGTCAATCTACCAATTTGATTTTCCATTATCAATGTTTCCATGGTATGTTCTACATAATGTTTTTCTTTGACTATAATGTTAAGTATATTTTCATAGTTGGGTTTTTTCAATTCATCTTACCTTTTTTCATCTATTACAGTGATGTTCATCAACTGTTGTTTTTCTTTTATTCTAACCCCTTCCCTTTCAATATTTATTCCACCAGCCAATATTGTGTTATTTCCAGCTATGAACTTATTTAGTTTTTAAATTTTAAAGTGATTTTATTCATCTAATATTCCATTATATCTAGTTTTCTTTTCAGAATTTGATTTTCTTCTTCAAGGATCTTTAGACTGTTCTTCTCATCTATCATAGACTCTTGCACTACTACACCACATTAAATAGTGTATGTGGTTCTCTGTGCACCCTCTTCACCTTTAAAATATTTGAGTTTCATTTTTACATAATTATGATTATTAAGGGAATCATTATAGTAATTCCGAAATTTTAATACGTATCCAATTAGATTGAACTTGTTTACCTTTTATTTTCATCTTGATAATGACATCAAACTCTGAAAAGATCCATTTTATAACCAGTGTAATTAATCCTGTCACATTTACATTCAATGGATTACTTATTTAATGAAAATGATACTATAGGAATATAATAAAAGTTAAGAAAAATTACAAATATATTATAAATTAAATTTCAAACCATACCATCAGTGACGTAGAACACTCTTAAACACAAGAAGAATATTTATATAACTATTTAACTGAATTCATCTATTTTTTATGTATTTTGTGAGATTACATTAGATTTATAATATCAATCAAACCATTAATGAACATGATAAAACCCCAACATAAATTAGCACCTATTGTTGGAAAAACACAGTAGCCCATGTTTACAAACAAAGTAGTGATGCTGGGTTAACATGGTCCTCATGCCAATCCATCATAAAAACATACATCATTTCTATTTCTATTTCAATTTTTTTAATAAATATATCAATATTTATAAATCAATGTATATATAATGTTTCCTTCATATCATTGAACGAATATAATTCAATGATTTCAATTTCCCCTTTTATAATCTTGAGCATCCTTCAAATATCACCTTCATAAAACATTTCTTCCAAATTATGGAATTGGAATGTATCTTTTGGTTGATCGTACGCATCAAGAACATAGACAATTGATATATTAGATTCGTTAAAATATGATGATGAAAAATAATTTTATATAAAATCATTAAAAATATTTGAAAAATGTAGTGTCTATCAATGAACCTGTGTGTCCCACATTCAAATATGGTCTAGTTTTTAGTATAATTAATTAAAAGGCAATCATATTTTATATAAAATGAAAAACATAAAAAGTTAATATGGAATATGTTATTTGTAATTTACCAAAATTAGAAAAGAAATACCTCAACATATAGTACAATTTCATATATGTTCTAATGGGGAAGGAACCTTTCAATCATTCCTATCATGCATGAAAAATATTAATGGAAATGGTTTTTTAGTATTCCAAAAATTTCAAGTGAAAATCCAGTTATACATTGAGGTTTTATCCCTCTAGAACATCGAATATTATTATGAGTTTATGTTCTAGTGGATGATATCGTGTAATTTTAGGTATGTTTTAATGGGGTAGAAACCTATAAATTTACCAACTAAATCATGAAAAATTTCAGTAGAAAATGATGATGGGAATTCCCAAAAAAATAGTAAAACATACAATCATCCATTTTGATGAATTTTCACTAGAACATAGAGGAATATTAGGGCAATGTTTCCTACTTTATTTTTTAGTGAATCTTTATTTATGTTCCAATGGTAAATAAACCTATCCAATTTCCATTTAATGCATTACAAATTTTAGTGGAATGCATTTTTGGGGTTCCCATGAATTTTCGTGGAACATATATTCATCCCATGTGGTGGAATCCCAATAGAAATTCCATGAAATGAATGATTGAATGTTCTAGTAGAGCTTCATTGAGGTCTTAGTGGTGAATCAACCTAAATATTACCCCTCTCAATCCTTTAAAATTTTAGTGTAAGGTGTTGGTGGGGATTCAAACAATAACAATATAACATTCAATCATCCCTTGTGGTGGATTCTCATTCGAACATAAAAATATAGGTGAACTAAATGGTCCTTTGAATGTTCTACAAGTTTGATTGGGTCTAAAAATTATCCCATGATGTTAATTCCCTCTATAAATTTAAATTGTAGGTTGATTGGAATTTATAATAGATGTTCTAGTAGAATTTTATGTATGTTCTAGTGGGGAATAAACCCATCCATTACCATTGTCAAGCCTTCAAAAATTCTGTGTAATCTGTTGATGGGGATTCCATACATTTCAGTGGAATATCCATTCATTCTCCAAGGTGGATTCACACTGTAAAATCCAAGAATATGTGGACTTAAAGATTATCTCAATGTTCTAGTGGAATTTGATGGAAGTTATAGTGGAGACACAATCTATCCATTTCCCATATTAAGAATATTAATTATTAGTGGAATGTTTTAAATTTTTGTTTGTGGGTATTTCAAAAATCACAGTATTGGATTTAGTCATTAATAAAGGTGGGTGTCTTTAGAAAATTCAATACTTGTGGAAGATAATGGAAGTTATAATTATATTTCTACTTCATTAAACCATAAATATAAAAGCAGTTAAATATTAGTGATAATTTATATTGACACTAAGTAATAGAAATATTAATTCCCACTATAATTTCCCTAAAAAATCACTATGAATTTATATCAAACTATATTCTTCCATTGGAGTATTGTTTTTATAATGATAGATGGTCATGTTGGAGAAACACAAAATAGAATTATTTTGTCTATGAATTGTAAAAAATGAATAATAGAATTATTTTATTTGGATGAAAAAGAATTAGTTCATTAATTGAGAAATACGAGATGAATAATCACCAAAGATTATAAAAAGAGGAGTGAAACCATCACGCTTAGAAGTTGGAGGTAGTGAAACAGTTCATCAATATACTATAGAAATAATTACACCCTTCACAATAATAGAAGAAGTATCTATATAATCACCAGAATCTCCATAAATAGGAATCATGTATTTTCTTAGGGTGCTAATGGAAAAAGAGAAATCTTATCCCTTATTTCACATATTCGACATACAACACCACACACCCACATTGATCCATTGTTTTTAAATAACTATGGAAATGTGTCCCCATCACAGACTTGTAGTATAATTTATCGAAAAAATTGTAATAGGTGATGGTTTTTATCCCTAATTCAAGTATGGTTTGATTCATGAATTTTAGAAATAGTCGCATAATATTCTTCAGAACCTCTATCAAAGAGTCAAATCTCCATTATTTAATACATTTTTTCATACAGATCACTAGTGAGAACTTTCACTGTGTTGGATTTGATATCTTATTCACACCTTCTTTTTAGATTACTAATAATAAGCATGTACTACTTTAACATATATTTCTCCTAGAAAGCTTCACCATCAAATTCATAATATTAAATTAGATCATTTACTACCATAAATAATAGATCTTCAAGGAGATTTAAAACATTAGTACTTGTATTGATTAGTGCAATTTTAATATATTGGAATGGACCTTCATTAAAAAGTAGAATAATTATAGTTGTCAAAAATTTGGATGGGATAGCTACTGGAGTAGTCATTGATGAGGTGTCAGGAGTGTATACTACAAGCTTCGTTAAAAAATATCATCTACTTCTTCATAAATATTGTGGCATGTCCTATATTGGCTTATCATTTAATTAGTGTGTGACTTCAGTTTTATTGTCTTATTTTAAAGAGACAACCTCAATTAGTAAATTTTGTAGATCACCAAAAATTATGAATTATGTAAAAACCATAATAACTACATATGTAACAATATTTCAATTTCACTCCACATCTTCTTCACCTTTTTAGGGCTATAATACACTTGTAATTCCCATCAATGTTTGTGGTGATCCTATTACTGAATCATTTTGTAGGACATTATACATGTGAAATAGAGTTATATCAAGAGGATATCCATAATCACAATTATTCTACTATAAAAGGAGTTCTAGGATGTTAATTATCACAATTAAAGATTTTGGAATGCATTTTGTTAACCATATCTTATACAATCGTCTTAGTGAACACATCACCGTCATTAAAATTATGATTCTTCTATCATATATATTCATGGAGTCACCAACTATAATCACCATGATTCAAATCTCCATTACAGTTCTAGGACTTATTATGTTACCAAAAATATTATATATGATATATATATCCATGATAATGTAATGGGTTTTATTTTTTCACTAAAATAAAATGTTCTCATTACCCATTATCTACATAGTTGATTTTTTTACAAATTAAACCCTAATAATAATGATATTTTCTAGACCCTAGTACATCACTCAATGACCCATCATGTGGTTTCTATCCCCAGTTACCAAATAACATATATCAGTGTAAATAAAACCCTTTTATGTAGTATGTTTTCTTGGTGAAATCATTTTTCCTTTGATCAATACAAAACAATATTCATTTTTCATAACTCGTGTCTCCAACTAAGACTCTCCTGAAATTAGTGATAGATCCTCTAAAAGAAAATATGACATACTAGTATCTTATTAATATTATTGGTTCTAACACATTAATAATTATTCCCCTTTTTATAGTTAAATCATTTTATATGAATCTTATTTTAGTTCCCACTGTTCCCACTATTGTGTGATATGAATTCCATTAATTAATTTACACCAATTCCTATTAATTATTTTGTGTTTTTATTTAAAATAATTTTTTATTTGTCATCTACTAGACCACGTATTAACTATTAAATGAAAACTAAAATGTGAATGTTTTGGTTATGATTAAAATTGCCTATGATTTCCAGTATACCATATCATATAATTGTTAAACATGCCTCTAACTAATTTAGGGATTCTAGAATCTAACTAAAAGGTACATCTCTAATACACGACCCACATGTTTCACATGTGTTAGGCATTATACTATAATGTCACTACCCTAATAACCCATTCTTGCGGGTACTAGATATTGTTATTCACATAAAAAAATAAATGCATAAAATTTAATCACTAGTAAACATGTGTTTTATTTTTTTAAAAAATAATTTTTAAAATATTAATTACTTATAAAATAATAAATCAATTAACATAAGGATAAAATTATATAATAATTAATGGAATTTAGAATATTTTTATTTAAAATTAGTCAAAAAATTACATTAATCTAATACATCAACTATTAAACATATATTATTTGACCAAAAAATATCTCAACAAAAATTTAAAATAATTCTCATACAACAAATATTTTCATTCTATTTAAATAATATAATATTTATATATATGGGGAGAATAAATCCAAATATTCATATTATAATATTTCATCATATTCCCACTTATAAAATAAAATATTCAACCATGTATTTTACTATCCCACTTTGAAATTTAAGGTAATACTCTTAAAATCCATTCAATAGTCAATATCCCTTATTACTAATAATTCCACTTAGGATTTACATCACTTGAATTTTTTTTATCACATTACTCAGGATAACAAATTATTGGATTTATGACCATACTTAAATTAAAAGACAATTTCCATAACATTGAATTAGATCTAAAATATTCACTTTTAATGAAAAAGGCCTCAATTAATCATGAAGACATTTAATAAGGGCAACAATGAAAATTAGTTTTAGGGTAGGTAGAAAAAAATTATAAATAAGTATGGCTCAATAGGAGGTTAAACTCTAAAGAATATATCATGATAATCATAGTGAGGACAATAAAAATATTCTCTCAAATTGACATCTTCCACATCCCAAAAATAAAATTAAGGGAAGTGAAAAATAAAATCCTAATTAAATAATTCTATTATTTTTTCAAATTTTTCAAAATTATTTATTGATTTCCTCCAGAATATGTTCTTAAGAGAAGTATAAATTTCATCACTAAAACACAAATGATAAAGATAATTATTTATGAAATGTTAATTTTTTGAACATTAAAAGACATGACACATTTTTCCTTGAATTTTTCTTTTTTAAATTCAATTAGATATGTTGACATCCTTTCAAATGAGTGGTAGAAATATTGAGTAATAAATGAAATAGATGGACAATTATATAATATAATGAAACTACCATAAATATAATCAACTCAATTAGACATCCCTTTAAACATTGGAAAACATCTTGCCCATATTTATTCTTATGAATTTCCTGAAAACACAAAGAGTAGTGGTATGAAAGGATAAAGTAGTCCTATAATGATACACTTCACTAAAATCTATCATTCACAGATTTATAATGGTAGGTAAAAAGCATAAAATATTCCCAATAAATTACCTTAATAATTTTAAAAGTTACAGTGTGAATGAATAGATTTGAAAAAATACCAAAACTTTTATAGAAGTTAAAAATCCCTAACTTCCCTCAAGAAATATTCCCATTAATAGAATGAATTATTTTTTCAAAATACTATTTTGAATTGAAACCTATGAATTTTGTTAAACACTAAATGAATACATAATAATAACAAATAAATCGACATAAAGTTCATAAATTCAAAGCAAGGAAAATGTTTTGGAAATTTCATTTACATAAATAAACAAGATTATTAATCATGATTCATCATATAAATATTCATAATCATAATATTAATCATTCAATATCCATATTTTATTTATGAAATCTTATTAAAATTTATATTTAAAACATGGGACCCTAAGGGAATTATTTAATTCTTCTATCAAATATTAAAAAGTCTTGAAAAACTATTTGTGGGGTATTATTTTTAGTCAAAAAAAATTTATATTTCAAAATAGTATAAGAATGTTGAAACAAATACTAAAATTAAATTTTAAATTCTATTTTATATGAAACACTGCCTCTTTTTTTCTTGTTGTTTATATACCCCTCTCACATTATCCCTTCCATAATGGACTTGAAAATAAAAAACATGTTTTTTTATATTGTTGGTCAAATTTTCAATTAAGCCTAAAAAATGGATGGGGGAGTGAATCCTAGAATCTAAATCCTATGAAAACATATACAACTGAGGTTTCCTCCCAGAATCTTTTTACTTATAGTCATTAATTTCAACCTTGCCTCTTATTTTATCGTTGTATGGAGAATCAAAAATAATTTTCCCTAATAAAATTAGTAAATAGACATAGTTTATTACTATCCCCAAATATGGGTATATTTCCTTCAAGTAAAAACATCTTTCTTCTTCCTTGAAGAAATAAATTTTCTACCTCTATCACTTTAATTCATAAATTTTATGTTAGACATAGGAAATATAAACCTTGGTTGTGAACCTTCCAATGTTTATTTTGTCATTAAAATTATGGGTTCCAGCTATTCCTATATCACCATAAATCTTATACCCCATCATTTTACCTTTATATTTAACTATTTCTTGTTTTTTAGGTTGATACATAAGTAAGATTTTTATTCTCTTAAAAGGCATCAATTTGATTTTCCTTTTCTTCAGTTAAATTAGTATCTTCAGCATCGAGTTATTGTATTTTTCTGGTTCTTCATTATTGTTAGATGGATTCTTCATGGACTGATGTATACTAACATTCAATTACTCCCCACAAACTCCCAAACAAAATTCCCTAACCTAGATAGTAATTAGATAACTTATAATAGCACATAATGGTCTCTTTATGATAAGGGGTATTCATTATTATTCAATTTCCATCACTAAAAAGTCCATTAGTAAGATGAATTTGTACACCATGAAAAAAAAACATTTATCATGAATCATGGGTGCATCACAATCTAATATTCTTACCATGGGGAAACTCTTTGGTTCACCATAATTTCAAATCTAAGTCTCGTAAAAGTAGTGAACGACATAATTTTGACACATTCTCATAATTCACTTTGAGCATTTCTCTATTTGTTAGACCTGATATTTATAGAAATTTTAATAGTACCTTCATCATATCATTGGAAATCACCACATTAAATTTATTGGTTAGTCAGATAGTGTCAGTATCCTCAAGATTATTCTTAATAGAAACCGTTTATTTCATAAATTACTGATTTGATGGCATATTGGAGACACTACTAATAAATAGTATATAAAAAAATTTGGATCTGTTTTTATAGGTCCCTATAACATTGGTATATGCTATACTAATGTTGTGGTTAACCATTGGGTAATTTCTCATTAGAAAATCCATACCCCTATAGTTTGACCAAACCATTGGTATAGGAATCATTATTAGTTGAAATTTAAATGGAAATAAGTAGAATGATGGATTCTTGAAACCATTAGTATATGTATCCTACCAAACAAATATTAATCCCTCTTCTTTGATCCTAAGACACCCTGGTTAAATTTCTACATCATCACCACTGTATTAAAATATATTTTATATTTACATATGACGACATATATGTGTATAATTTTCTAAAATTTTCATTATATATTATATTTATTCATTATTACACAATTTATAATATATTTATATTTTTTGATATTGATATATATATATATATATTATTTTCTAAATTATGATTTCTTTATTATTTATATATTTCTAATTATCAATTTTTACACAATATATAAAAAATTAGTTAAAACTGTATACCAAATGTTATAGATTTATATTAACTAGTAATTTTATCATTATAATCGATTATAAGTTATTTTATAAAATTATATTTCATATAAAAATGAATTTTATAATAACTAATCTCTTATGATTATTTTAAAATAAATATTCAAATTCAAACAATGATAATTTTTTCTTCAGGTGTAAATATGGGCGCCATGTGATGTCTAATTGATTTTTATGAAGTTATTAATTCCATATTTCTTTTGGACACCCTAGTTACTATTTTTACAAGTTCGTAAACATCCTTCACGACCTTCAAAATAGATTTTTTCTTTTGGATACCCTATTTTTTACATTAAAAAATTACATTCATTTAAGAGGTTAATATTCACTTTTTTGTGGTGTCTGGATTTATTTAAATGGTTTACATTCTAATGGATATTGTATAATTTAAATTTTATTTGTTTTTAAATTTTAGAGTTTTTTATAATTTAATATATAAGTATATATATATTTATATGTTTACCTATAAAACATTATTTTGTAAAAAAATATATGAACATATTTAAGTAGAAGATATATTTGTAAAATATGTTCAATTATATAAATAATAATACATAATAGAAATTTCTAATTTTTTATACATACATATATATAGATACATATAAACATAAAATACATTGTATCAGAGAAGTAAATTTTTCTAAGTATAAGATAATGTTTGGGGGATCAGAACTCCAATGAATTTTTTTAATAGGATACCAATACTAATGGTTTTACCAAACTGTTGGTATAGGTGGATTAAAATTTCATATATACCTATAGTTTGGTAAAACTATATGTATATCACCACCTATAAATACAGTTTTCTCAAACTATAGGTATAAGGTAACTATAAGAATGGTTTATAAAACAGTTGGTAATGGTCCACTAGTGTAGATAAAAATTTTAACAGTAGAATATCATTGAAAAATGGAATGTTAATATAAAAATTTATAAATTATACAAGAAATTTACCTCACTATTTTCTATGTTTCCCTTTTCTAGACCCTCTGGAATTAGTTTCTTTTTTATGTAAGTTGTGGATAGTTATTATTCATCTTCTCTATTATTAAACTTCCCTCTATCCTCCTTTTATTCTTATTTATCAATTTCATTTTTTATATCTTATTATTTTATACTTCTTTCAGTTCTATTATATATTGTTTTCATTCTTCTTAGGGTGATTGACTTCACATATCATTTTGTACTAACCACCATTTCACCTAGGAATATTCCCCTATGCCTATTAAAGAGTATATTTATGATCAATCCTAATTGGAATTCTTGATTCCTCAATATTTCCATTTGATGAGTTGATTTATACATTCACTCTTTAATGGAATCCTTAGTTTTATTTATAAATGTTGGTGAAGTATCCTATAAATAATTAATTAATATTTTTAGTGTGGGTCCTTGAGCTACCCATTTTTCGAATTAATAAATATTAATTGATATATACCCATAAATATTTAGTGAAAATTAATAAATTAAAGGGTAAAAATTAGTAATTTAAATAGATATTAAATTTTTTTGGCATTATTTTCCATTGATGAAATTTTTAACTATTATATGTATAAGTTGATATTTATCATTAAATACCAAAAAAACGTTTACAAATAGGATTTTATACATCTAAATTGTATTAAATAATAAAAATTGTTTCTAATAAATAAATCTATTATTCGTAATTTTGAACAAAAAAATTTACATTTTAAAAAACTTTTACAAATAAATTACCTTATAAGAATAAATCATTTATCAATTTTTAAATATATATATCTTTTAATTATTAAGTTATAAGATGAATTTTTTCAATAAAAACATGTTTATAACTTCAATTAAAATATTAAAAATTTGAAAATGTTTCATAAAATAAAAAGGTAAAATATTAAATTATTGATAAATGAATTAAAAATTATTTCATTTTGTAATTTATAAATTCTGAAAAAATAATTCACCTAAATTATATTTAATATTTTTACAAATATTTTTTTTATAATATTTAATTTTTTACTATTTTTAATATTTTCATCTTATAGAATGTGTCCATGTTCCTCAATAAAGGCCACCCCATATCAAAACCATTTAATCCCTAAAACAATCAACTATATTAAATTCAATTTTTTAATATTTCTCAAAAACATTTCATAAACATACCATTAATGTCTTCGAGGGGTTGGTTTATTCAACTCTATTGTCATCATATTTGTAGTTTTTCAACACACCTTTTCTATAGGTATGATTTTTTTAAATCATGGTGTTGGGATAGTGGGTTTATGGGATTGTTTTTTTTTGCTCTTCTAGATTTACAAGATTATTAGAGTTATTTTGTGTGGCTTTGATAGTGGAGGGTATCTCCTTCAAGGTTTATCACTAGTTTATTCTTATGTTGTCTTTATCGTACTTTGAATTAATGTTTAGAGTCAGCCAAATGGTGTTTTTTTCCAAGATAGTTTAAGTATGTAATTAGGCAAATAATTATTGGATAAAGTTCTAATTTAATAATTTCCCAATTTATATAAATGATGGGGAGGGAGTTTTGGTGTTCTAAATTCAGACCATGTGTTTACATCCTGGTTTGATTAGGTTTTAGAGCATCTATATACTTGTTTTTTCTTTTTGGAACTACAACATGGTGGATTCTTTATGTGGCGACAGTTTTTTCTCAATTGTGGATTTTTTTTTAATGATTTTTTTATGTTTTCTCCTTTCTCTGGGGGTGTGTTTCAATTTATTTCATGACTTATTCACCATATTGGTAGTTTATTCTGTATCATCTACCTATGGTGTACTATTTCTTGGCTTTTATTTATTGATATGTGTTAGGTTATGATTTACTACCATATTTTGGGTTGTGGAATATGTTCTGAGGCTCCATTATTGGGCCTTACTTATTTTTGGTTGTAGCAGGTTCTGTTATTCATGTTTTTACCTTCACATATATTCTTTTGAATTCAATATATTTATTTTATCATGTAAAAGACACTATATTCATTGTCAATTATTATTATCTTCCACTTCCATTCCATTCCATTCCTAGTTTTCTTTTCATAACCTCCCCTTTTTTGTTTATATCGTTTTTCCCTATCATTCATCTTTTATCCCATTTAAATCCACTACTCACACCCTCATTTACTATCCACTCAAAATTCATTATTGATGGAAGGTAATTATTTATTCAAGTTTTATTGGTCTAATATCTAGTTATTAATATCTAATAATGATTTAATTTTTATCAAAATAAGAATATGAGGCACCTTAAGAAGGTGAGAATAAATTTTAGAAAATCACTTCATTATTATATTGAGGATACCACCATCATATCTTAATAATATAAAATTGGATTGCATCTATTTTTTTAAAAAGGATATAAACTATAATTTATTTTTCATTTTTTCTAATCTATGACTATCAAAATTGTTTGCATTACCAAAAATTATAACTATGTGCTTACAATATTATGATTGTTTTTATTTTCATTTGAATGATTTTTTTCCATTATGGTGGAATAAAATTATTATTTTTACTTCTAATGTTACTCTTTTCTTTACATTTATATAAAATAATCATACATGTACATTTTATGTCCCTCAATTCAAATTCATCTTCCCATAAGTGGGTTTATAAAGGAATATATCTTATGATTTTATAATATATTTAATGGATATTTATATTGTGTTATTAATAAATAAAAATAATAATGATTTATTGTTTCCTAATTTCTTTCCTTCCATCTATAAGAAACATTCTTTGAAACATCTGCACAATCAAATTAATGAGATAATTTTTAATTTGTGCTTCCAAATACATAGAATATTATAAGGATATTTGGATCTTATTATTAATTGATTATTTCAATAGATATAGTTCATATAATAAATCCATAATACAATCATTTTAAAAAACAAGTGATTTTCAGCAATAAAAAATGAGGTAAAGTTAATATAACTTATAGGAAAATTGAGAAATTTCAACATATATTAATTTTTTCAATAAATATTATTTTTAATAGCATAGGTACATACCATTGTTTTTTATTGTAATAATATATTTTTATATTATAATAGTAACAAAACATAATCCTAAAATCTTGAATATTAATCCTTAAAACTACACAATAGGTTATTTTAAAGATTTTAGTGTATGAATTATATAATTGTGGCTTAATGTTTTAATAATGCATAAAAATTAACGTCTATTTGAAATATTATATCATTTCCTATTACCCATGTAGTAATAAACAAAAAAAATTGTTTTTAAAATTATCATTCATTATATTTATGCTTATATGATTGCTTTATATTATTCATTTGAATATTTATTCGTTATATCAATAGAAAAAATAATTTTTTTGACCATAGAGATGTCTGGTTTTCTAAATTTTATTTTATTTTTTTTAACATCTATGATTATTTAGATTTATTTAATCATTTATTGAATACTATTATAGACTCTAATAAATTATTATTTAGAGGCTCAGATAAGCCATCAGTCACTAAAATTTAAAAAATTTAGTCTTTATTTTCTTTAATTCACCCACACCCACATTCATATTTTATATTGGAATATTAATTACTAAATAATAATTTTACTCTAAGAATATGTGTCTATATGATTTTTTGGAAGTTTTTCTTGGATTTTAGGCTATAGAGAAACCACTTTAAATAATCTTGTAATGGATGTTAATTCACACCCACATCTAGAAGACTCTTTACATTTGGACATCCTTTCATCATAAGACCATTTATATTTCTTATTGATGATTTGATTATTAATTTAGGTAAAATTATTTTTTCATAAATGTCATAATTTCTCATGTTTTTTTACGTTTTTATATCTAGATCATATGGTATTCAGATGTAATGGAGTGTAAGGACAATGATGGTTCAAATATCCAGAATAATTACATGTTTCTTGTAAGATTGGTTATTCATTTACAATATTTTTCCATGGATAATTTTTTAATACTATTTATTCTTATATATATAGATAAATATAAAAATTTAGTTATTTGAAATAAAATAACAATGTATTATTGAATATGGATTATGTTAAAAAAAATTCTTGTATAGACTTAATTATTTTTGAAGAAGACATAGATTGATGGTTTTATTAAAACTATTTTCTTGGTGTCCAATGATGATTATAATGATTTAGTAATGATTAATTTCATACTTTGTGTTATCAAGTGTCGGATAGATACAATTGATTCCTTGATAATACAAATAAGGAAGAGTTAGAAGTTTTCTTCATTAGCAGTTAGTGAGGGAGTGTGTGGATCAATAGGGAAGGTATGATTAAGGTAATATATTGATACCTCGTCATTATTTTAGTGATATCACCCACCCCTTCTTCCACTTAACTATTTCCCTTGTAGTGGTTTGAAATATAAATGCATAGTCATATTTCACGGAAATAATAATGCGCATTTATTGAGGATTATTTGAAAAGAGACAAGAACCCAAATTTGTGAAAGGTTCTATGATCAATTTTTCCTCTACAATTGTGGTCTAGATAAATAAAATAACATATTTATATCAATTAATATTTATATAGAATATGTATTCAATTTAAAGATGATATACTATATAATTTAAATTCTCATTATTCATCTTATGATGTTATTCATTATTTTTTTATTATGTGGAGTGGGTCTGACCCACCATCTACTCTCTAAATACATTTTTACAAGATTTTATGATATCGAGTATATTCAATTGAATATGATGAGATGTTTTTAATTTAATTTTATATTTTTTTTCATTGTAAAGTGACGGGGCCATGAGTTTATTTGGCGGACCAAATGATGGTCTATATAGTGGGTTTGAACATAAAGTATAGTTCTCTAAAAGGTATAATTTTCTCAAAAAATGTGTCTATTGATGTATAAAAATAATAAAACTACATAAATTAGAGAATATGAATCCAAGAATAAAAACTAGGAATTTTTAATCAGTTTCATGCAATATTGGTGATTCATTTTTAAAATAAATCATGGGTTCATTTATCAAATTTCATATTTATTGGTATTTTTTTGGATCTCTTCTAATAAATACCAACTTTAGTGGTAAAATACATATAGAATAAATATAACGTAAGACCCTAGGTGGACTAGAGGTAGAAAATTAATATTCACTCAGAGGAAGCCTAGAATATTCTTATAGAGGCAAGTTATACTAAGAATATTTCTTCTAAAACATCCCCAATTGAGTTTTAGATTGTATCAAATTTGGAATAGATTGACAATAAAATTTTTCCTCAGTTTCAAATAATAATCATTTATGATTTTTCAAAAGGATTCACTTTCTAATGATTATAGTGATGTTTTATTTTATATGAACTTAATGTGATTATTGTTTCCTATTCTATAAAATATTGAAAATTTTCAAATTAACCAATGTTTCTATTAGTTTATCCAGATTCAATTTTATTTTGGTTATTTTCCTACCAATTATATAAATATTTTTCTCCATGAAATTAGTTTCATGGTAAATACAGTTCATATATTTCTAAATTGGTTATTTTAAGTTTTTAATACTCCAATAATATTTCAGTAAGTTATTTTCAAAAAACTCTAAACCAAGAAACATGGATTATTAATATTATTTAATATAATATCTTGTAATATTTTTTTACTATAAACCATTCCAATCAATTGGTTGAATTAGTTTTCATGTTGGGTATTCGTGTTTAGTGTTTTATATTGGTTACCATATATACCATTTTGTTTATTTTTATCTATCAATCCATTAAATTTTTGTTGAGGTATTTAGTATATATTGAAATACTTCACCTTTATTGTAATGGCATAGTCAATATCAATATATTTTTTCAAAATTAGTTTTTGAACTTGTACTCATGACTAGTATGGTAATTTTACCCTCAAAATAGTTTTGGACTTTCTTATTACTTCTAGATTTTAATGAATACTTACAAATATTATTTAATTTATTTGGTGGGTGAAATTTTCTATGTCATTAAATGAAATTAAATATCCCACTCACTTAGAAACTATTATTGGAGTGATGATTGATAAACTAAAACAAATATTTGTTGATATTAGATCTATTTTCATGACCCATTTATTTATAGTTAAATAAAGGAACTATATATATTATTATGATATCATAGACCTTATACATTGGTTTTATTCTATGATATTTAGTCTTTTATACCCATATCTAGATTATATCCATTTTTTTACTAATATGTAAACCTTTTTCTAAAAGATTAAGCTAGGTGATATGTGTTAGTTGATGATTCAGTATAGAATTACAGGGGATATGGGTGTGTGTGTTTGTATAATCCCATATTTAATGAATGGTATACGTTTTAAACTGTTCAATTGATTTCTATATATTAGTTATAATGTTTTTTTCATATATTTCAGAATATTAGTGCTTAAAAATAGGATTTTATAATCCAAGTGGTTGTAAGCCTCCTATAATTATATATAATTTATTTGTATGTAGTTTAATAATTTTTTCAATCTTATTTATCTACTTACTTCTTTTTATTATTTTTTATTGGAATTGGATTTAGTTCCTATCCGGTAAATGTTTTAAGATATTGTCTCAGGGATTTATTTGATTATTTCTACACTCTATGTGGAACTCCAAGTGGAAATTTGGGTTCATGGGTTGGTTTTTGGATGGGATAACAATATTTTATTACCATATATGATGAATAATAACATAATACAACTCATTTATGAGGTATTATTACTTAACATGACCTACCAATGCATTTTATTATTTGGAATTCTTTGTATCAATACTGAATGTTAAAGTCAGTTTCTGGTTTTGTGGAAGTGGTGAAGATACTATGAAATATATACAAATGAACACATTCATCCTAACCAAATATTATTTCCTTATTTGAACAATCTACTAATCATTTTTTCTTGAAGTCTGTAATTTATATGTGTGGCATTGGTATTTTTGGTTTGTACTTAGTATTTATGTGGTGTTTTGAAGAAGCAAATAAGAGACATAATTCTTGTGGTAGATAGTAGTATTTGTAGATATTGTTTTGAAAAATGATTCCCTATATTGTATATAAATCTTATTTTAACTTGGTCTATATTTTTTATTACATGTTTAGAAGAGATAATTTATGTTTTTATGTTTAATGTGGTTTTAAATAATTGAGTTTTGTCTAATAAATATTTTATATTGATCAGCCTATATGCCACATTAATAATTATTTTGACTAGATAAATAACATTTTTTGAACTATTTTTTACCATAAATTGAGTCGTCAAAACTAAACCAATTTGTAATGATAGAACATGATAATACCCTTGGTTATTAATTTATGGGTCTATAGTCTACTTATCACAATCATTGAGGTTTCAAAGAGAAATTTTTTATTGGAATTATATAAATAGTATCAAAAAATATCCCTCAATTATCAATTACTATATTATCCTAATAAGTGGTATTCAACATAGCATATGAATTATTCCCAATATTAGTGACTATCCCTATATCATTTTGAAGTTGATTAAAATAGTTCTAGATATGATTTATTCTCTCTAGGATATGATTTGTATAAAAAATTAAATAAATGAAAATTTATCTCAAAATCCAAAGATCATGTATGGAAGAGTTCACACATAAAGATAAATACCAGATCATATTTATTGTTATAATATCCTATTACAAATGAGCTACTTAATATTTGTTATCTTATCTCCAAAATGGTCACTACACATGCACAGCCCGGATATAGAGAGACTATTCAAAACCCACTTCGATACTATGATGTACACCCCCATATGATATTCTATTCAAACATGTATATATTAGCCACACTAAAATCATTCAAGTCATGTGTTTCAAATATAACATTACATTTAATTAGAAATTAAAGAACCAGTAGAACTTTGACCCAACTAAAACTATCTAATCATAAATGAAAATCACCACCTCTAGAAAATAATAAATAAAAACGCATAATATCCCATGAACATGAACTATATATGGTTAAAATTTAAAATTTTATTACTATAAATAATTTATCCCTAAATTTTTTTGTTTTTTTAATTGTTATGTTTTTATATACATGGTCTATAATCTAACTCAGTTTTCAATGAATTAGGATTTATATTATTACCATCAAAATACAGTATGATTTTGTAGGTTTTTAAAATGTTTAGGTGAACTCTTCCCCCTTATTAAGAATAATAGTAAAGGAAATGAAAAACAAATTAATTTGATTATGATTTCCACAAAAAAAATTCTGTAAGAGTAGAAACTAATTTCACAAATTCCTCAATTTCCAAAAAAAATAATTCTTTTAATCAGTACTATATTGTCAAAATTTCAATATGAGGATCTCTAAAAATTTCAATATCGGGGTATGCCTCAACAAAAATTATGTATGTTTCACTTAGAAAATGTAAAATTCAATACTTATTTTTCATTAATTGTAAACCATCCTTGTCTAATAAGTAGATTCATTTCTACAGCTTTTAAATTGTTACTTTTTATTCTTATTACTCATTAATAATATAATAATAAACATTGAGGGACTAAAATATAGGAATTATTATCTGATCCATGAAAAAATTCTCTATAATGGAATTTTTATTTAGATAAGTTATTAAAGACATGGAATTCACACATGGAAACACAAATGTAGTTTCATATGCATTTAGAATTCTAGGGGTGTGGATGGGAAGGGTGGGAATAGACTATAGGGGATGTGAAGGAAGGTATTCGTAGGGAAATACAAGGTCTCATCTTAAAAAATCTTTCAATCATCTACTTGAATGATGCTGAGATTCAATGAAATAGAAGATTACTTTAAAGAATCTTTCAAAAATATGTCCTTGATTTTATTTTGGAATTTCCTAGGGGAAACTACTATTTGTTTTTTATTCTCGTGTTTCATCCAATTTCTAACTCCAACATCTGTTGAAATGGATTCTTGTTATTGATTAAAGAATCAAGATCCATTTCCATTTCATGATCCTTATGATATTCTGAGTTTGAATGTTTAAAGTTACAATGAGATAAGAGTTTTTAGACGGAAATTTATATATTTGAGTTTACAATATAATGTTGATGATGGTGATTTTTATCACAAAAAAGTATTTATTTTTATTTTACTTTTATTGGTTTTTATCTAGATTTTATTTATATGTGATGGTGATGGATTATGATTATTATTTCCTTCTAGAAAAGTTATTTTCAGTTTTTTCAAAATAGATGGTAGTTATAGTTCCAGCAGTGTGCTTTGGGTATTATTTAGAATGATTGAGAATTATTAAAAAAAATAAGAAAAATCATGTATTGAGTTTTCACCATTGGGGAGTGATTGTGTATATATATATATATATGTGTGTGTGTGTGTGTTATGATATATTGGAATTTATAGGGATAATTGTTATGATATATTTTAAATGTTGAGATACACTTGATAGTTGTTTTTATGGAAAAAAATTTATATTTAAAATAACAATTATATTAGGTATTTTATATATATTTTTATTAGTAAATATATTAAAAATAATCACCAATACATATGATAATATGAGTAAAACATTTCAAAATGAATTATAAGTGAATATTATATGTGGGTGTTGTTTATAGTGACATATAATACAATTTTATTATTGACAATAGTACCAAAGTATAATGTATGTAATGATATGTTAAATAAATTAAATAGGACTAAGAACCCGTATCTAAGCCTTTATACACAACAATATATTATCATTTTTAATTATTAAAATTTTAATATATATATTTTATCTATTCCAAAGACATTTAGAAAATGTTTTTTACCAATAATTTAGGGACAAAGACAAATTTTCAAGTTATATTATTTACCAATAAGAAGTTATCTATTAACAAAAGATATATCATTATTGGAAAAAATAATTAAATTATTTTAAATCATTATTCACCCGATTAAAGTATTTTACCTTGTTGTTGTTGTGGCCACAAAACCTAAAATTTATTTTTCGTATTATAACCAATATAATTAATATCCTCCATATATGTATATTTTAGGGGTTGTTTGGGTCATTATCACAACAAATTTCTTTCTCATGATCTCTATTAGGGAGTCTATCCAACCATTTCCCAATATGTTCACTCATCTCCTTTGAGATTAATTGTATTTTCAAAGAATGGTATTGCTTGTTGTCTTATCTAGAAAATTGTTTCTTTCCTTCGGTGATTTAATCGTCAATATTCTTCCCATAATGGTATTAATTATTGAAATATTTTTATATGAATGACCCTTGTATAATGTTTAATTTAGAGTCCATATTTCAATTCCATGATGTGGGAAATTTATATTAAATTTTTTTTCTTTCTCATGTATTAAATAATTATTTTTAATGGTATTGAGTGAAATTTAAAACATAAACATGAATATTCACGGATTTAAGGGGGAAAGAATCTATTTTTTAAGTTCTATTCTATCTCAACTAATGTGGTGATGTATTGAGGATGATGGCTTTGAATCTATTCACTTACTTTATCTACTAGAGAAAAATGAAACAATATTTTCCTTATCAAGTCTCATCTAGTCCCAACAATACACTAATATTTTTTATTTATTTTCTAATCATATTTATATTATTTTCCTTCATATTTATTTCCCTCCAAAATTCCTATTTTTTTAATGCATAGAACATTACATGGTTATCATTCATGGATTTACACACCATTCGGAGACCATATGGTAGCACCCATAATTTTATAGAGCCAACTTCAAAGTAAGTGCAGGGTTATCCAAACCGTGTGTGGTACTCTAAAATCACATTAGGTAATTAATGGTTGTAAAATGGTTTTACAATAATTGTGAACTAGCCATGAATTATGTATAAATTTAAATAAACATTATTCCTTTTTGAAATTAACCCCTATAAGATGGTTCTTCACATCACCCAATCCATTCTCTTACTAGATGCCCTAGAGGGTGTCCTACACACTTTGCCTCCACCTCCTCCAATCCATTGGGATGGCTGATTCCTACCAAAATATTTGGTGCGATAATCTCAATTTATCTTTTCTTATTATCCTCCTTATTATCTAATCGTATCATTGGTTTGGTTCATGTGGACTCATTGAATCCTAACCCACTTTGGGTGTTTTTTTGGTTGATTTTTGGTTCAATGGGCTATTGACACCCAACATGAGACCTATTCTAAAATCTTTTGTCGAAGGAGATAAATTTTGGACACATTGTGATTTTATTTCAGTATTTTGTTATAGGTTTCCATATTTTCAATACTTTAATTTTTAAACTATGATTTATTGGTGATTTTAATGTGTGTTTTCGTTATTATATAGTTTATATACTATGAAAAATGGTTTTCGTTCATAGAAATGGTCTCTCTAAAATTTTCTATATTTATTGATAATCTTCCTGTAGTAATTTATATTATTTAATCATCATTTAATGTTTATAATTACGTATAAATAATCCTTAATTTTTTATGGTTTTACATATTATTTCTACAACGAAAATTGAAATTTTCAAGGGTGCTTTTTTTGTCACGTTTTCTTAAAGGGTCTAATGCATGGTTTGGAAATCATGGAATACTTGAAGTATTTCCAATATTTGGCTTCTTTAATGTTTATTAAATACTTATACAAATATATGTATATATATGGATTCCCTCATTCATATTATTATCTCATAGTGAGATGAATATATTTATTTTGGGTCCATATATATAAATCTAGGTTTATATTTTGTTGTGAGAAGTGTGTTTTATGAACATGATTTTTTGGGGGAAATGTTTTACCAAAATAAATGTGTTTCTTTTATAATGTGATAAGTCCCGGTAGGAACTTTCAGATATTCCCTTAAATGAAACCCCTTCATAATGCATTCCCCTTATATTTGAAATGTGTGAAATGTGTGAAATGAATTAATGACAGATGTATGCATGGTAAAGGAGGTTGTGTATTTTTTATGATTCATAAATAGTGAAAAATGGTTTAAGCATAATAAAATAGATCTTAGAGGTGAGAGATTTGAATGTTTATTTTTATTAATTCAATGTGATTTTTATGTATATGACAGTTTGATAAAACTCACCTATATTTTTATTTCATGGAAATAATTTGTTAATTAAAAGGGATATCTAAGTATACATGCTACACTAGTTTAGTATTACACTTTAACAAATGGCCCTAAGTTATATAAAATAATATCTTCTGTGATGTGATCATCAATCGAACCAGTGAGGTTATCATTGAGTGTTAAGTAAATGAGAATATTTTATTTTTGGAATCATGGTAGTTTTATTATGTTATTGTTTATTACTCAGACCTAGACCACCTCGTCTATTTGTTAAGATACCTTGACACCGAATTTACAAGTATTCTACTTTTCTATGTTATTGTATAACAATTATAAAATGATTTCACTATTATTACATCTTATTTGAACTACTATTTTATCACATGTCTCTTCTTATAAGTATATTATTAGAAAATCCTCCATTATTTGAAAATTACATAGAAAATATAAATGGAAATGGTTTTCTAAAGTTTTATCCTAATTCTTGTTTTGAATGAGTGTAAAACCATATTTTTATATGATTGATTTTTCCAATAATTATAAAATTGATTTATCAATAAAGATATGGTATATAGCATGGTTTCTATTATGGAATCCATATTTATCATCTTGGTGATCATGACTATATTATCATTTTCACTATCACTTTTGTCCTATATTTTATTATCTCCCATGGGGTATTCTAGTTCGTTTTTTGGGTGGTGACTCGTATAGTAACAAGATGGTAGGTATGATTTCAATTTTTTTTGTTTTTGTTTTTTATCAAATTGTAAAATTTGTAATTTTATTCATTCTATTGATGGATCGTAGATATTTTTTCTTATGGGAGAATAAAATCCATTTTAGGGGAATATTTTCTTTATTGGATAGGGAGATTGGGGGAATTTGAGGTTTTTTGTGCTCATGGTTATTTACATTTTTCTTAGTTATTTTATTAGCATGGTGTTCTATTGGTTTTTTGCTAACATGGAATTATGATGAATATAATGAATAGTATGGGATTTTATTTATTTTACACATATTTTTTTTATTATTCAATACGATAAATCATTCCCATGTGTAACATCCTAGATTCTAATTTACTTATTTTAGCTAATTGGGATCTGTAACACCCTTTGAGCACTATCGCAAGTTGTCTTCATCATCAAATGGAGGGATAAATCGCATTGGATCATTAGAAATGGTATCAAAGTAACTATTGCCTTATTATTTAGTGTTGGAAGGTATTTTTATAAATATGATTACAGAATTTAATGTGACCATTCAGGGGTAGGTTCTTCATTACCTCCAATTTATAAGGATTTCTGAATTTCTAGGGTGTTTGGTGATTTTTTTGTCTGGTATCCGAGATTGGTTCTCATATGATTCTAAGGTTTTTGGTTTATTGTTTTGAGTTTTTATGATCAGAATTAAAAAATGTTGGTTTATTTTAATGTTATCCATGAAATGGATTGTGTTTTTTGAGGATATTTAGAGGGTTCACTATTACTATGCATGGTCAGAAAATTGAGTTGAGACTGTGTGAATATCTATAGAGACCCTAACCTTGACGTACATGGACATTACATTACTTTTTTGGAATACTTATTACATAACAAAAACACACACAAGGACCGTAATATTTTAGTGTCTTTGGAAACTCGGAATATAATCGTCTAATCGTGGTGAAAGATCTTCAACATCTCCCATAAAGATCTTCCCTTTTTGTCTTACCTAAAACCTTTCTTTATATCCTGGGGAAAAGGAAACATAAAAGGGTGAGCTGAAATACTCAGTAAGGGTAAACCAAAGAAATATCAATCACATCATATTAATAAGAACATAACAATTTGGAAATATTACCCTGCAAAAGAGATCATAATTTCATAACATGGGATAAATCATGGTAGTGAAATGTAATCACAATAATCATAACATAAAACATGAATCTTTGTGGAATACACACATAATCATAGAGAATAATTTCTTATTAGTCAAGACTCATTTCCAAGATTATCTTAGTGGAAAAAGTCCATTTCTGAACTGAGTTCATTCCTCGTTTCAATCCTGTTTCACTGAACTGGTTTAACCCGCCATTCTAGCCATGTCTATCTCATGAGATATAAAATATTTACCCAATGCATTGGAGGGAGATATAGGTCCCGCCCATCTCAAAATGATACCATTCATATGTGTGCCACAGAATCATAAATCATACATCATTGCATAACCCATGTAATAAAAATTGGATTCTTAAATAACATGACATCATAAAACAGTTCATATAAGATAAATGAATTCATAAAAATAATTCCATCACAACATAATCAAATCAATGTAATAATAGGGATAGAAACAGAACCCTATATTATCTTAGATGGAAAATAATTTTGATAAAACACTTGAACTCCATTCTTGAGGAAAATATCCTTTCTACTTCAAAAAAAATTTCCTTTCTTAAAATGTCATACATTTTTAAACTAAAAGATGTTGATTATAAATAAACTTAAAAACTTCTAAAGTAAGCTTCTTGGAAATAATGTTTTAAAAATCCATTCACTCCGTATAAGTTAAAAAAAATATTCCAGTAATTTTGTCGGAAAAGTCAAAAAGTACCTCGTACGAAAAACGACAAAAGATTCCTTTCATATCTTTTACTAAAAACTCACTGAAGGGTAAAATTGGATATAAACTATTTTAGAAGGATATAAAAATTACATATTGAGGAAACATGGATGTGGATGATAAAATACACACCAGTAAATACCAAAGTATAAACAATCTCGGATAAAAATGAGATTGTGAGATTTTCCATTACCATAGGTCCGATTTGCTTCGTAAGTGTATGAACCTCTTGTATAATGATTTAAATAATGTTATTTACTTATTCCAGAGTCATATGTATTTTTATGATATCATATATGGTCATATTATTAGCTTCTTATTAGTAATATTTCATTACTACTTGTTATTCGGGTGTTTATTACTTTTTGTTCTTATTTGCGTTTTGTCGAATAAATTCTTATTTTTTATTTTTAGTTTATAGATACCTCATTTACAGAATTTTATTAGTGTAATATATATCATATTCATTCACTAAATTCATTTATATAATCATTATGCAATGAAGATCATGTATAACGAGTCGCATCACATCGTGGAGAAGGTATTCCGTACGTATGCACGAGCGATGATATCATTCCCATGATCATGGAATTGTATTGGAGTGTATGTATACTATTTCAGAATCAATATCACTTTACAATAATCATATATAGTTATTCTTTACACCATTATACCCATCCATGTAAGGTGGTGGTGGAAAACAGAATACACCACGGCATGGAGACGGTATTCCGTACGTACGCACGCGTGGTGATTTCGTTTCCATAGGATGGATAGATGCTGAAATAGGGTTGTTTAATACTTATAATAACATATCAGTATATGATTTATACTTATGTTATTACTTCCTAATGAAACAACTAAAGAATAATAATTGGATGAAAAAAATAAAGATGAAAGAATCGGTAACGGGCATTACCTCTTCATTGAAACGCCTCTTTGGGACCTCCTCTTAGGGCACTAAAATTGGTCTTTGAAGAAGACCTGAACCTCTAGGATGTTTCTATGGAAGTGGAAAGGAGATATTTTTAGGGGTTTTCCGAGATTGAAGGCTCAAAGTGGTGTGAGGAAGATACGGAGAAGGTGCCCTTTTATAAGGGAGGAGAGGGCCACCTTTGGAATAGAAAAAACAATTATTTTATAGTAAAGTCAAATTCGGATTTTAATAGCTCCAAATTGATATATTTAGATGATAAGGTATGTATGGGTCGAAATAATCTCATAAAATAGAATTTAGACATGTTTAGGTATCAATTTTAACCTTATCATTTAGATTTAACTTTAAGTTAGATAATTTAACTTTTACCGTGTCTTCTTGTTTTCTTACACTATAAGGTTAATAAACTTACTATATCAAGCCAAATGAACCCCAAGTTTTTTATTATTAATATATATAACATTATATAATTCATTTGGCCGAACCATAGATTTTTAAGAATAAAATAACAATTAATAATATAGTATTTGTTTTAAAAACTATTTTATGTCAATTTTGACAATATTTGGTAATTGATTTTTGTGAAAATCATAACAAAATTATTAGTTAGAAAAATTTAATTAAATGAATACTAACATGTCATATTAACATATAAAATTATTGTAATTCATAAAAAGTCTCAAATTACATTTATTTGGGTATTATAACATCAATTACGTCAATGCTTCATTAATAAGATAATTACTGCATCATCATTGTATCATAAATAAATTAAATTACATTAAGTCTAAAATTTACAAATAAAATACCATTATGTAGGAAATATTTTTTTCTTTATAATGAGTATTTATAGTCGAATTTATCTTTTGTATAACCCTATATTAAAAAGGATTTAGTTATTAAACTTTGATTTTAACGATTTTAACCCTTCTTTAAATAAATTGATAATAAATGTCCTAATCTAATCCAAGTGGGCCTAAATGGTCATATTTTATTCCTAAGGTTGTTTTCGGTCAAATTAAACTTATCCAATAGAATTAGGACATGTGTTAGGGTAATAATAATATCATTTTTACCCTTAACTACCCTATTTACTTATAACTGTGGTAAACAAAAGTAAAAAGATACTATTCACCAAAAATTATTTTCATCTCATTGAACAAAATTTTACTTACTGACATCAACTGTGTCTCTCATATTTTTTAATTTCCACTCACAGAAGCGGTAAAATTAAGTTTTACGAAAAAATTCAGTATTTTATCTACCACTTAGTGGTTTCACTATTCATCAAAAAATGAAAGTTTCCAGAAATATACAAAAAATTAGGCCTAAGCTATATATGATATTATGAATTCAAAAATGATGTTTATTTTACCAAATTCAAAACATATCAGTTACATTAACTAATTTAAAAATTAATTCCCGCCTTCAAAACAAATAGCATGTTTTTAAGAGATAATAACTATCAAAAGATAGACACTTGTTTATGTCTGGTTTAAATGTGAAATTACATCCAATGAACAACATTGTATAAAATTGTAAAAATATATTCTAAATATACTTCAAAACCAATAAAATTAATAATTTATCACTATTAATTATTTCGATTGAAAAGTTGTTTTTAATTAAAATTTAGTAATTTTCACTATTTATCAGAATATGAAAGTTATCCGAAAAGTACCAAAATATCACCCTAAGGTAATTTCGATATTCCGAATCCAAAAATGAAGTCCATTTTTAAAAACAAAATTTACAAAATTTCAAAAAGTGGTTATTACTATTCATAACGGCTAGTTTTAATAATATTTTAATAGCATATCGTTGTTTAGCGAAACTCAGTATTGCGTACAACACATGCTATCGTGGAAGGTCGCGCTTGCGTGTAATGCAGGCCAAGTCAGGGATGCCTGTTGTGCAAGCTCCTTTTGGTATAGCGTACAACACCAGACATTAATGAAATTAAAAAGAATATTTTTCGTAAAATCTTGGGGTGTTACATACTACCCCCCTTAAAATGAATTTCGCCCTCAAAATTTGTCGGGGTTATAAATTGGTTACTACTCGAAACATTCTTTAACAGAAACCCACATCATAAAAAGGAATACCAAAACCAATATTTAAAAACAAAAGTATGAAACGTAACAGTTACCCAAATAAACTGATCACTGGGTTTCCACATAGGTGAAAATATGGATATGGGAGAGAAATCTAACCATCATGTTCTAATGGAGATTAGTAGAAAACATGACTATGGAAAAGCCAGTAATCACAAATCCATAGATTTTTGATGATCTAAGGTACCATCTGATTCATCGAATATAAGAGCACTAGAACAACATTTTTGGTTTTCAAAATCATTTCCCTAAAGATGAAGAATTTGAATTAGAATAAATACTTACTTTATTTTGGTACAATCTCATTGTTGTTTGTGATTTGAACAATTTCTACTTCATCTATTAAAGAAATGAAGTTAAATTTGTTATTAGTGAAGTGTTAACAGATCATGTGATAGAATGATGGGTCATTCCATCTGTTTCAAACAAAAGGTTAAAAAAAGTTATCTAATATACATAAGTCCATCTATGGTGAGGTTAATCGTATACGATTCCAAGAATGAACCTATACTTCAAATATCATACCGCGTAACAAAATAAAACTAGTTTCTACTAACCAGGGACTTCCTGTAGGCCAGTGGTAGGTGATAAAGGCCAGTCGCACTTCCGTTGTGGGTTCGATTCCCACAGCCTTGTCCGACGCGATGGGCTGTCGCGCATCCTGCAGGTTTTCCTTTTTCTAAAGCTATATTACTATAACATCCCATCAATAATATTGAAAAAAGTTCTATCCTTAAACAATTCTAACTTCTGTCCAACACAATCCCTGCCAATCTTTAGGCTTATCTAAAATACTTCTGTCCAAGCTCATAGTATAAAGAAAATGATTACTTGAAATGTCACATAACAATCACGTGAATGCCATCATTTATCCCCCATATATCATAAGATATATCTTGTTGGTAAAATTAAAAACATGTGAATACCTTAATCATGTATTCTCTTGAAGAATGAATACCCATTGAACCTTAGTGAAAACATGAATGCAGTTAAAAGTTAACACTTTCAACAAACCAAAATCCTATTAATTCTTTATACTCAAACCATGATATCACTTAGTCCTTATATCAATCATGAGCTCATGAATACAATCAAACATCTCATTATCTTCTTATCCCTTCATTATGCGCATATCATCTGCTTACCAAAAATATCTCAATCACTTCCCATGGTTACTGGTACCATTAAATTATTGAAAACCACAATAGATAAATACATAAATATGCCAATATTCCACGATACTATATAAAACAATATTTTGGAATCCCATTACATAAATACTTAATCATTCCACCACAACGTTTTCATATTCAACATCGCCAGTAGTGATCACATGGGACATCCCTTTGTCCTTTGCCTTATGTGGTTTCTCATGTATCGACCCTTGGATTAGGGCATTGATTAGCATAATGCCCCATTTCATTACACTTGAAGCATTGAAATGTTGTTGGTGTGTTCTCTGCAGTGTTTTTTTTATTCACACATTAGAAACCCTTTTTCCATTATTTCGACACTCAGCTGCTCGATGACCTTATTTTCCACACTGAAAACATTTTCTAGTCCATTTAAGACAATCTCCACCATGGTTCTTTCCACACTTTGAGCATAAAGAAACATTCATATTCTTTTCACCATTATTCTGAGATTTCTCCTTGAACTCCATCTTTCGTTCCCAGTCAAAACCATGAGATGGATATGTAACACCAACTTCCATTTCTTCCTTGATAGCACAACGCACAATTTCATCATAGCTACTGAAGTCTCTTATAGCTAATGCCCTTCGAAGATTTGGTTTTAAGCCACTGAAGAATCGATCAATTTTACTTTCAGGTTGGATGATAAATCCAGATTCATACCATGCAAGCCTAGTAAAATTCGCTTCATATATACCAACAGATTCATCATCCTTTTTCTTTAGTTCGAGAAACTACTTCTCCATCTTTGTTCGAAGAATACGAGGTAAGTACTTATTTAAAAATAAGTTCTTGAACTCGTCCCATTCCATGGACTCAATTTCATCTCTTGGCCTTGCATTCTTGATAAGATTCCACCATTGATCAGCATCACCTTCCAAACGATATACAGCTAAGATGACTTTATCATGTTCAGAACATTGAAGAACTGAAAATATCATTTTAGTGGTACTGATCCATTGTTCAACAACAAGTGGATCGTAAGACCCACTGAAAGAAGGTGGGTGTTGCCTCATAAAGGACTCAATAGAATATTGTTCCCTTATCTTCTCATTTAGAAGTCCAGAATGATTCATATCTTTTGTAAGTATAGAAGTAAGATTTTTCACTCCATCTCCCATAACATTTGTTTGTTCAGGAGGACAATCATTTCATTTTCCATTACGTTGATCAACACGGTTCCTTCGGGTTCTATCCATCATCTAAAACCCAAAAAGAATAGTGTGAGAGGAAAAAATCACGCTAGGGAAAACAACATAATAAAGGGGGAGTACCATCAATATCTAACATCTTAGGATTAATTCCAATATGGTTAGCGCAATTCTAGGACTATAACGTATACTTAACCTTAAGGAAATCCCTAGACATACCTTAGAAATATCTCTAGGGATCTCACTAAAGTTCTCGCATCCTAGTTTCCAAAGTTTGACTAAACCTTTCCTCTGATACCAATTGTAGAGACCCTAAGCTTGACATACATGGACATTACATTACTTTTTCAGAATACTTAGTACATAACAAAAACACACACACAAGGACCGTAATAGTTTAGTGTCTTTGGAAACACGGAATATAATCTTCTAATCATGGTGAAAGATCTTCAACATCTCCCATAAAGATCTTCCCTTTTTTTCTTACCTAAAACCTTTCTTTATATCCTAGGGAAAATAAAACATAAAAGGGTGAGCTGAAATACTTATTAAGGGTAAACAAAAGAAATATCAATCACATCTTATTCATAAGAACATAACAATTTGGAAATCATGCCCTGCAAAAGAGATCATAATTTCATAACATGGGATAAATCATGGTAGTGAAATTTAATCACAATAATCATAACATAAAACATGAAGCTTTGTGGAATACACACATAATCATAGAGAATCATTTCTTATTAGTCAAGACTCATTGATAAGACTATCTTAGTGGACAAAGTCCATTTCTGAACCGAGTTCATTCCTCGTTTCAGCCCTGTTTCACTGAACCGGTTTAACCCGCCGTTCCAGCCATGTCTATCTCATGAGATATAAAATCTTTACCCAATGCATTGGAGGGAGATATAGGTCCCACCCATCTCATAATTATGCCATTCATATGTGTGCCACAAAATCATAAATCATACATCATTGCATAACCCATTTAATAAAAATTGGATTCATAAACAACATGACATCATAAAAAAATTCATATAAGATAAAGGAATTCATAAAAATAATTCCATCACAACTTAATCAAATCAATTTAATAATAGGGATAGAAACAGAACCCTATATTATCTTAGATGGAAAATAATTTTGATAAAACACTTGAACTCCATTCTTGATGAAAATATCCTTTCTACTTCAAAAACATTTTCCTTTCTTAACATGTCATAAAATTTTAAACTAAAAGAAGTTGATTAAAAATAAACTTGAAAACTTGTAAAAAGATTCTTGTAAATAATTTTTTAAAAATCCATTCATTCCGTATAAGTTTAAAAAACATTATTCGCGTACTTTTGTTGGAAAAGTCAAAAAGTACCTCGTACGAAAAACGACAAAAGATTCCATTCATCTCTTTTACTAAAAACTCATCGAAGGGTAAGATTGGATATAAACTATTTTATAAGGTTATAAAAATTACATATTGAGGAAACATGGATGTGGATGATAAAATACACTGCATTAAATAACAAAGTATAAACAATCTCAGATAAAAATGAGATTGTGAGATTTTCCCTTACCTTAGGTCTGATTTGCTTCGTAAGTGTCCGAACCTCCTGTATAATGATTTAAATAATGTTATTGAATTATTCCAGAATCATAATTATATTTATGATATCATATATAGGCATATTATTGGCTTCTTATTAGTAATATTTCATTACTACTTGTTATTCGGGTGTTTATTACTTTTTGTTCTTATGCGCGTTTTGTCGAATAAATTCTTATTTTTTCTTTTTAGGTTATAGATACCACATTTCCATAATGGTATTAGTGTAATATATATCATATTAATTCACTCAATTCATTTATATAATCATTATGCAATGAAGATCATGTATAATGAGTTGCATCACATCGTGGAGAAGGTATTCTGTACGTACGCACGAGCGATGATATCGTTCCCATGATCGTGGAATTGTATTGGAGTGTATGTATACTATTTCAGAATAAATATCACTTTAAAATAATTAAATATAGTTATTCTTTATACCATTATACCCATCCAAGTAAGGTGGTGGTCGAAAAAAGATTACACCACGGCGTGGAGACGGTATTTCGTACGTACGCACGCTTAGTGATTTCATTTTCCGTAGGATGGATAGATGGTGAAATAGGGTTGTTTCATACTTATAATAACATATAAGTATATGAGAAATACTTATGTTCTTACTTCATAATGATACTACTAAAGAAGAAGAAGTGGAAGACGAAATAAAGATGAAAGAATCGGTAACGGGAATTACCTCTTCTTTGAAGCGCCTCGTTGAGACCTCCTCTTAGGGCACTAAAATTGGTCTTTGAAGAATACCAGGACCTCTAGGATGTTTCTAGGTAAGTGGATAGGAGATATTGGCAGGGGTTGGCCGTGCTTGAAGGCTCAAAGTGGTGTGAGGAAGAGATGGAGGAGGTGCCCTTTTATAAGGGAGGAGAGGGGCACCATTGGAATAACTAAAAATATTATTTTATTATAAAGTCAAATTCGGTTTTTAATAGCTCAAAATTGATATATTTCAAATATAAGGTGGGTATGGGTCTAAATCCTCTCATACAATTAAATTTAGACAAGTTTAGGTATCAATTTTAACCCTATCATTTAGATTTAACTTTAAGTTAGATAATTTAACTTTTACTGTGTCTTCTTGTTTTCTTAAACTATAAGGTTAATAAACTTACTATATCAATCCAAACGAACCCCAAGTTGTTTATTATTAATATATATAACCTTATATAATTAATTTGTCCAATCCTTAGATTTTTAGGAATAAAATAACAATTAATAATATAGTATTTGTTTTAAAAACTATTTTATGTCAATTTTGACACTATTTGGTAATTTATTTTTGTGAAAATCATAACAGAATTATTAGTTCAAAAAATTTAATTAAATCAATTATAACATGTCATATTAACATATAGAATTTTTTTAATTCATAAAAAGTCTCAAATTACATTTATTTGGGTATTTATAACATCAATTATGTCAATATTTCATTTATCAGATAATTACTGCATCATCATTGTATCATAAATAAATTAAATTATTTTAAGTCTAAAAATTACAAATAAAATAACATTATGTATGAAATCTTCGTAGCTTTCTAATTAATATTTATAGTAGAATTTATCTTATGTATAACCCTATATTAAAAATTCTTTAGTTATTAAACTTTGATTTTAACTATTTTAACCCTTCTTTAAATAAATTGATAATAAATGTCCTAATCTAATCCAAGTGGGCCTAAATGGTCATATTTTATTTCTAAGGTTGTTTTCGGTCGACTTGCACTTATCCAATATAATTAGGACATGTGTTAGGGTAATAATAATATCATTTTTACCCTTAACTACCCTATTTACTTTTAACCGTGGTAAATAAAAGTAAACAATTACTATTCACCAAAAATTATTTTCATCACATTGAACCACATTTTACTTACTGAAATCAACTGTGTCTCTCGGATTTTTGAAATTCTACTCACAGAAGTGGTAAAATTAAGTTTTACGAAAAAATTCAGTTTTTTAACTACCACTTAGTGGTTTCACTATTCATCAAAAAATGAAAGTTTACAAAAAAATACCAAAAATTAGGCCTCAGCTATATTTGATATTATGAATTCAAAAATTTTGTTTACTTTACCAAATTCAAAACATGTCAGTTACATTAACTAATTTAAAAATTAATTCCTGTCGTCAAAACAAATAGCGTGTTTTTAAGAGATAATAACTATCAAAAGATTGACACTTGTTTATGTCTGGTTTAAATGTGAAATTACATCCAATGAACAACATTGTATTAAATTGTAAAAATATATTCTAAATATACTTTAAAACCCTCAAATTAATAATTTATCACTATTAATTATTTCGATTAAAAATGTTGTTTTTAACTAAAATTTAGTAATTTTCACTATTCATCAGAATATGAAAGTTATCCGAAAAGTACCAAAATCTCACCCTAAGATAATTTCGATATTCCGAATCCAAAAACGAAGTCCATTTTGAAAAACAAATTTCAAAATTTCAAAAAGTGGTTATTAATATTCATAACGGCTAGTTTTAATAATATTTTAATAGCATATCATTGTTTAGCGAAACTCGGTATTGCGTACAACACATGCTATCATGGAAGGTCACACTTGAGTGTAATGCAAGACAAGTCAGGGATTCATGTTGTGCAAGCTCCTTTTGGTGTAGCGTACAACACAATACATTAATGAAATTAATAAGAATATTTTTCGTAAAATCTTGGGGTGTTACAATATCTTTGTTGACCTCCCATGAACATCAAATGATTGGATCGAAATCTTCCAAATCATATGACAAAACTATCCACATCATTTATTTATTATTTTTTTTCAATTTTGACTCATTTAGATTTAGTTTTATTCCATTCATTTTGTATAAATATTTGAGTTTATTTTTTTATCCTTCCATTGAGTTTTAAAAATATGTTTGGTTTATAAAATATTGGCTTCAATATGAATCCTATGGCTTATTTGAAAATAGAATTTGAATAGATTATATTATGAAAAATTTTGGAAAAAGTTAGTTATAATGTGAATTGGGAATTTAATTATGTTTTATTTTGATGATAAGAAGATGATTCAAGAATTGGTAGGGGTATTTTAAATAGGGGATTGGAATTTGATTTTCCAATATTTTTATTTAACCCTTAGTATTCATATGAACAATCACATATAAGGATTTTTTTGTCTGTTATTTGGGTAATTATTCATATGTGTAGATGTGAGATTTAATAGGTCTGTGAATTTATATATGTGAGGATTCATATAATACCATAATGAAGTTCCTAAACACTTATTTTTGTCAAGGATTTCAAAAAAATCAAAAAAGAAAACACTAATTATTTGATGAGTGAGTAATTTATTTTTTTTTCTAATTATTGTTTTCTATATTGGAAGTTTGGTTAAATTTTTCTTTCATGTTTGGGTAATTTATTTTTTATTGAAACATTCTATATTGGTTTATGTTGTGATTTGATTCATTTTCGTACTTCTTGTTTTTATTGTATGCCACCCCTATGATCTAATAAATTATAAAGTTATTTTTTGGAGGATATTCCACCGCATGTCACTCTAATAACCATGACTAGTTCTTGTATTTGGTTTATCTTTTCCAGATATTGTGTATTTTTTACCTCATAAAGTATCTTTGTATCAAGAAATTTTATGAAAGATACCAGAGTTAAACCCTCTTCATTTCATCAGACATTTAAAAATAAGGAAATTTGGAGAATAGTTTTAAAATTTTCAGGAAATATTCATTTTTATTGAGCTTCTTGAGCCACTTCATATCACATTTTTGACATTGATTCATGATTTGCTTTGCTGGAAGTGGTGAGAGTGCATTATTCAGAATAGGCAAAGAAAAGGCCACTCATGGGAAAGTTTAAAACCATTGTAAAACCAATAGTTTTTCAATAATGTAGTGATGATACTAATGGTAATGGAATTTTTCTATCTCAAGTAAGGTTATTAAATAGTATTAGAGTATTTTAATATTTTCTCTCATCTGTTTTAGTATCTCTCATAACTTCTTAGAGATGAAGCCTTAATGTCTTGATTATTTGAATGGGCCTCTGACCAAAACATCTTCTTGAAATTTATTCATTCTCAGACATTTATGAATAATTGGGGAGGTATTTTGTTCAAGAATATTATATTTTAGGTACAGATACAGTGTTTTTAGATTTCAAACATATCCCAAGGTGTGGTGGTGGTGGTTTCAGTGATAGGAATGTGATGAAAGTTGTGTCAAGCATATTGGGAAGTGTTATAAAAAAGACTGTTTAGTTTTCCATTCCTATATCTATTTGAGATTAAGATCTAGGTGTTCCATCAGTGTGGGAAATTTAGGAATAATAAGTATTCATGCTACTAAATGAAAAATATCATTGATACATGTGGTTTTTTGGGTCATTTGAAAAGAGTGTATAGTGGTGTTTCTATGAATGGATGGTAATCCAGATCCACTCCACTGAAGAACCTTATTACTAGGTTGGAAAAATGTGGTGGTGTCATGAGCTTTATATCATGTTTATTTTATTATAAAATTATATCATTTTTTATGTGGTAACTGGTGATGGTGTATTTTTTTAATGGAGGATAATGTTATGTATCATTTGGTAACTCTACTTTTAATGGGAATTTCTTTTGGTAAATTCTATATTTTCTTACCATGTAGTGCTGATGTTTGTTGTTACATTTCTCATTTCTCATTCCATTTATTATTATCATGAAATATGATTTTATTTTTTATTATGAAATTTGTTTTAGACAAGAGTACATTTATTTTGGGGGAACCTTATAGAAGGAACATGTAGTAAACTAAACCTCAATGCTTTCCTATCAGGGAAATTTTTGTTCATCCCCATCTTATACATTCATACTATTTTATCATAAGAATACCATGGGTACAATAATGGATGATCATGGATATCCTAAATAGATAATTATGGGTTTCTTTGTGGATTTCCATGTTAGGGGATAGGGTGTTCTTTATTTTGGTTTTGTGATTAGAGAAATCTGATAGTGGGGGTTTTAGGGAAGAGTGATTGTTGGTTTTCCTATCATTGGGTTTTAGGACTCTCATTATGTGTAGAGGTTTAACATTGAAATATATATTTATCAATTGAATATTTTAGACATTCATGGTGTAGAAGGTATCATAGTGGGGAAAATAGTCACACCCAGAACCAACACTACTCTAATATTTATTTATTTTTGAGTCATATCTATAAAATTTTCCTTTTACATTATTTTTTCTATAATTTAGAGTTTTTGGGAATGCAGATAATGTCACATTATTATGATTCCCTATATTCTAATCCGTTTGAAAACATTGGGACAAATTATATAATTTTAAAAATACAACAACAAGAGAAACGCATGGTTATCCAAACCATGAAGCCGACCTATGAGAGGTGCTATAGGAGTCTAGTATAGTGTAAACAGTAGGTGAAAGTTTTCCCAAACCATGAAACCGAACCTTATTCCTTGTGTATAATTCAAAAAATATAAAATAAAAAATGTAAAAACCATTTTACCTTAATTAATTTATCCCCAAAAGAGGGTTATTCCAGTTACCTTCTATACTATTTAGCTCGAATCATATGTGGGGCTCCCTCTTCTGTGGCCTCTTCCTTGTCCACTCACTTCACTTGGTTTATTCCTTCACTAATATTTGGTGTGATCATCTCTATTTAGAATTTCTCCTCCCCCTCCTCCTTCACTTCCTATTTATGTTTTTTCCTCCCGTGAGGTGTGTCTAAGCTAAGGTATACCCTAAACCAGATGGGTTATTTATTGGTTGTTTTTTTTTCATGGTACTTGTGACATTAGATGTGAGACCCTGTCTAGACAGATTAATTGAAATCAATGACATTCAGAACCATTTTTATTTGAATCTTACTATTTTATATTGGTTACCCTATGTACAAACCTTTAATTTGAAGAAAATTATTTCATTGATATTCAAATTATTTTTTTATTGATATATATTATGTATTATATAAATAATGGTCTTGGTTATTCAAAATGGTTTCTCACTCCTTTATCAAATTTTTTCCTATGCTTCCAAAATGGGTTTCTTTTGTTTATGTGTGTTTTAAAGGTTATCATTAAATGTAAATATTCCTAAATAATTACCAATTTTTCTAAATGATATCTATAATAAAAAATAGAATTTCCTTAATGTGTTCTTTCTATTCAAATAGTTTTCATAAATGGTCTATTAGTATGGTTAGGTCCTCTAGTAATCCATGAGTGGACTTAAAATCATTTAGATTGATGAATGTTACTTGCAGACAAACACACACAGACACACACACACACACACACAGATATATATATATATATATGGGTTCCCTCTTTGTGTATATTCACACTTGCTGAGTTGAATATGTGATTTGGGATAAGTGGATCATATATATAAATAAATTTATATATGTTTTATGTTTGAATTTTGGTTTGAAAATATTAAGGCTTTGGATAAAAGTGTTTTTCCAAAAGAAATGTTTTATATTTTTAACATTATGTGGCTCTCTCAGCACATTGAGATGTATCTATAAAGTTAAAACCTGACATAAAGAATGCACTTGGTATTGAAAATATGTGAAACTTTGTAAATGAATGTATGGTTGATGTATACCTAGTAAGAGAGTTTTCACATTATTTATGTATAATGAAAATAGAAAATGGGGATATGCTTAAAAATGGATATTGGAGTTGAGAAATTAAATAGTTTGTTTGTGTGCCAAAAATGTGATATATATATATATATATATATTAACCTTTGATAAAACTTACCACCATTGGAACATTATTGTAAGCCTTGAGTAATTCCTAGGGATATCTAGTACACATACAACATAGTTTACTATCAATCTTTGAAAAGTGTCCATAAGTTAGATCACTCAACAACTTATGGGATGTTCCCCTCGGTCGAACTAGTGAGGGTATCTCTGAGTGTTAAGATTTTTTGGGTATTGATGGTATCTTGCCCCATTGTATATTGATTAGGTGAATGTTCATAAATATTCTCTATTACATCTCAACTAGTTCCTCCGAGCCAATAAAACCAGTTTTACATGTGTGCTACTTTCCTCTTTTCTTGTTTCACTATTATAAATTAATTTCACTATTATGCCTTTTTACTAGAAGTCTTTTTTTGCACATTTATCTTCATATAAATGTAATATTTGAAAATAACTCATTATTTGGATACTATTTTAAAATTAAAAAGGAAAAGTTTTATCTAAAGTGTTATCATAATACATATTTTGAAAGAATTGAAACCTCAATTTTAAATGATTATATTTTCAAACTAGCATTAAATGTGTTTTCCTATAAAGGAAATACATAGGTAGTAGTTTCAAATTTAGCATCCAAACTGAGAATATTAGGTCTTGTTACTACATTATCTTTTTTAGTTGTTGTTTCAGACTATTGTTATTCTCACCCTTGGGGTATTTAGGTTCTTTTGTTGGGTAGTGGCTTGTATAGTCATATGGATGTAGGTATTTTTGTAGTCTAGTTTTATTTTATATTACTTTATCACATCGGACACTAAAGATTTAACTATTTTCTATGGTTGGAGGGTAATGATAGGTACTGGTGGATGATTCAAATCCATTGTAGGGTCATTTCTTCCTTACATGATTGGTATATTTAAGGGTGATAGGAGTTATTAGTGCTAATTTTTGTTTGCAGCTTTATTAGATTTTATATTAGGTTATAGTTTTGTTTAATTTTGTTGGGTATGGATTTAAAATTTATTGATAGGTTGTGTTGGAATTTTATTTTTTTGTCACTTAATTCTTTAATTATTATTCATTAGGCTTAATCATTCTAAAGTGGAGCTTTCTTGATTTAAGGCACTTGTGATAGATTGTGGGGAACAGGAACACGCATCGAGCCATGTCACAGATTGGATCAGCAATGAAATGAAGGTATGGAATATGTTGGTTCATGACATACCACATCACTATATACATTATTACTGAATGGTATCAAATAGTTCAATAAAACTCCCCATGTGTGCATTTATATCTTTATATGGCTTCCCATAGAATTTTATAGAATTGGATATCATCTAAATAATTTTCATATTTATTGTGAAATGGTATTTAGTGATGGGATGAACCAAGATACTTTATTGTACAGCCAAACATGGTTGTCTTACAAAGTCTGTTAAAGTTATCATCTCTGAATTTCAATGTCATATTTTTTAATCTGGTCCTTGTCTTTCTACTAATCTATATCTACTACTTATTTGGTATTCTTTTTCATATGTATGGTCATTCCTACCTCAACCTCATATTCTAGAACCACTTTTCCTTTCTCAAAGGTCGAGTCTGTGTGCATCAAATTTTTCTCTTGAAATCACACACTACAAGAGATCATCCCTATTAAAGTGTGCCAAAAGGGATTTAATAGCACTAAAATCCTTGATAACTGGAACCTTTACCTATGATACAAAAAGAACTCATAAAGGACCCCCTTTATAAGTGAAATTTTATGGATGATAAGGGATCTCCCATATTAGTTATAACATTAGTTCTAATAGAGTCCCCCATTTATCAATGGTATAAATAGAGATGATAAAGACCCAACTTGCTGATGCATGATGTTTCAATAACATCACGCTATATCAAATACACCTATAACCTATATACAAATATATGATTTAATTGAAATAAATTTTACATTATGAATACTAAAAATCACTAATATATTCATTTCAAACATTGTTTTGTATAATTGTATTTATAAATACAACCACAATCATTTAAAACATTACTGTTTCATCATCTTTGTCAATCGTGATCCCTTCTCAACAAAACTAGAACATGGTATCAGTTGTCAAGAAATAACCCTTTCTTGAAAAAAAGAATAAAACTATATAAAAAATAACTTATTAATACTATAAATAAATGAATTAAACAAAAATATGAAAGAATACATAAATAAAATGTAAATATTAAATAAAAATACACATTTGAGTTATACCGGTCACAATGTGCATCATATTGTGGTTTGGTTGATTCCTACAAATCATAAATTACATGTGGATCGTTTTCATAAACTATCAAACCAATATAAAATTAGTTTCTTGGTTTTTAGTATATAACATTATCATTTAACTAAAAATAATGTAAATTTTATATAAAGAGAAAAAACGTGGATTGATACCACTCACACCATGCGTAGTATTGAGGTTTGGATGATTCTTATATGTCAAAGATTACTTTTGGATCATTTTTCTAATGTATCTGTACAATATGAATGTTTTTTCTCTGTTTTGAGTATGTTACTTATGATTTTTACTGAAATATATTTTCAAATTGTAAACATGGACTTTGATTCATACTGGTAACATAGTGTGTCAGTTTGACATGAGACTAATTCCAAGAAATCACAAATTACATATGAATAGTTTTATTAAATTATAAATTCAATCTAAGTGAGTTTACATGCTTTTCGGTGACTTACACATTTGGAGATTCAATTTAAATTTTAAGTTGATACTAGACACTTTAATTCATACTGGTCACACCGTACATAATATTAAGATTCTATTGATACCTAAACATAAAAAATTATATATGAATCATTTCAATAAAGTATCAAAATAATATTACTGTGTTTTCTAAATTTTATGTATGTTATTTGTTATTCTTACTAAAATTAATCTAAATTTTAAATAAAATAACACACATGGAGTCATATCAGTCACACCATGCATCTAATTACGGTAAGGTTGATTCCTATATATCAAAATTATATTTTGGATCATTTTACAAAACCATAAAAACAATATGAATTTTTTCCTTTCTTTTAAATGTTTCAGTTTTTCTTTTCACTAAAATTAATGTCTATTTTAATTAAAAAGTCACACTATGAGTTATACCAGTCACATTGAGAATCAGATTGGGATTTGGTATATATAAACATGTCAAGAAATGACTCAGGGATTATTTTCCTAAAGTATCAAAATAATACAAATGTATTTTATTTGAAAATAGTATGTCAGTTGTCCTTTTTACTAAAATTAATTTCACTTTTAAATAAAAGACCATCCGTAGAATCATACTGGATACACAGTGCATTATATTGAGGTTCGGTTGATTCGTGCACATCAAAAACAACTTATGTATAATTTTTATAATATATAAAAACAATCATAATTTTTTTGATCAATTTTCAGTATGTCACTTTTTATTTTTACTAAAATTAATGTCAATTTTAAATAAATATATACATTTGGATTCATATCGCTCACATCATGAATCAGATTGAGGTGAGGTTGATTAATACACATCTCAAATTACTTTTGGATCATTTTAATAATCAATAAAAATAATCCCAATATGTTTTAACGGTATTCAATATTTCAAATGTCGTTTTTACTAAAATAAATGTCATTTTAAAGTTAGAATTCACATTTGGAGTCATATCAGTAACACCATGTGTCGAATTGAAGATTATGATATTTTTACAAATAATAATTGTCATAGGGATCCTTTCTCTAAAGTATGAAAACAATATGGATGTGATAAAATTGTTTTCTATGTGCCAATTTTTGTTTTTATGGAAATTAGTGTCAATTTTAAATAAACAAAGACACATGGAGTCATATTTGTCACACTCTATGTTTGGTTGAGGTAGAATGGATTCCTAAATGTAAAAAATTACTTATGGATCATTTTCATAAAGTATCGAAACAATCTAAATTACTTTTCTCAATTTCCAATTGTAAAATTATCTTTTTACTAAAATTATTGTCAATTTTAAATAAATAGAGACACTTAGTGTCATACCAGTCACTCCAAGAGTTATAATATGATTAAGTTGATTCTTACACCTCACAAATTTCTTATGGATGATTTTAATATAGTAAAAAAACAATCCAAATAAAATTTCTCAATTTTGAATATGTCACTAGTTATTTTTACTAAAATGAATTTCTATTCCAAATTAGAATACATTATTTGAAAAATATTGGTAACACCGTACATAAAATTTCTTTCAGGGTGATTTGTATGTGTCACACATGACTTGTGTATAATTTTCCTAAAGTATAAAAACAATCCGAATAAATTTTATTTATTTTTGGTAATTTAATTATTTTTTTCACTAAAATTAATGTAATTTTTAAATAAAACAACACACATGGAATCATATCGGTCACACTATATTTTTCATTGAGGTTATGATGATTCTTAGACATAAAAAATGAAATATGAAATATTGTCAAAAATTATTAAAAAAATTAGAATGAGTCTTCATTTTTTCATTATTTTACTCTTATTTAATGAAATTAATGTCTATATTAAATTAAATGAAACCCTTGGAGTCATACCGGCCACACGGTATTCCATATTGAGGTGTGGCTAAATCTTATATGTCATATATGAAATTTGGATTGATGTATTAATGTTTAAAACAACAGTAATGTGTCTGATAATTTTTGAGTATGTAATGTGTGTTTTGAACTAGAATTTAAACAATAAAGTAAAAACATAAATTCTAAGTCATACCATGAACATTTTGTATTAGATTCTATTGTGGATGATTGAGTATTATATATGTTTTTTATGCTATATATCTAAAAAAATAATGAAAATATAGAACTTGTTCTGTTCTGATGGAAGAGAAACACCATGATCCCTGAATTAAATCACATTTCAAGAATCATGGGGTTTTCTTTTCCATTAGAAATGAAGATGTTATATCATTTTTGGCTTATTACATATACTTTAAATAAAAATATAACTTCCAAAAATTACATTTAAAAAAACATAAAAAGTGTTAGATAAAAATGATTAGGAAATTAATATACAAATAATAGATAAAATGGTGAAACAATTAATTAAATAACTAGTATTATTTAACCTTTTATGAGGGTTATATACACTCATGACCCATTTCCTTGTTTTCTTTGTCTCTATTGTAGCCATGATTTTTAATTTCGCATGAGCATGGCTTGATTCAAACAAACAACCATAACCTGATAAAAATATTACATTCATATAATAAATCAACTCTTAAGATATTAATACTATAAATATATAAATTAAATATATATATATATGTGTGTGAAATAATAAATTAATAAAATGTCAATTTTAAACTGAAATAATATAATTTGTGTCTTACCCAGTATATCGTGAATCGGATTGAGTTGATATTCATAGTAAATCATTGAATCATCCTTTTGTAAAAAATTATTTATTTAAGGTCTATTTGAAAATTAATAAAATAATTATTGGATGGAAATGATGTTGAAATTAGATAAAAAAATTGATAAAATTATGATAAATTCAAAAAAAATATAATAATTAGGAAGTCGCATCTATATGATATATGTGTACCTTATTCCATAAGATATGTTGATCATTAGTTTATAAAAAATATTTTTCATCACTTTAATAAAAGTATTTTTGGAATTTATATTTGTACTAGAAAATTTTAAATACACAAATTATTGATAAATATCTTAAATTAAATAGTAATTATCTTCAAAAATACATATTTGGGGATGATTTTTTGTTGATTTTATGAGATATTTATAATAAATTTACAAACATAATAACATAATTCTCTTTAAAACATAATATAAAATATATAACTTTATGGTCAGTTGAAAAACATTGGATGTAGTGGATTAAAATTTGAAAAATTCCATCATGTGTGGTCGGTTTTTTGGGTATCATGCAGTGAATCTATAAAATAAATCATTGAAGTTTCCAAACTGATTATAATGAGTATCTGATGTTTCCTAATAACAAAACAAAGATAAGTAATTAGTGGAATAAAAATATATTTTATTTGATTAAATTGTGTAGTTTTACCTCTGCATCATTGTTACCAATAAAAGTATGTTATTCGTATCTTTTATTTCAAATGATATGTCTAGTTTTCCCACTATTTCATCCATTTTTTATTCTATTTCATTGTTGTCAGTAAAATTTATATGAGTACTAATTAGTCCATATTAATTTTCTAGGGGTAATCCCTTCAATTGTAATTCATATATACACCTAATAAAAATATGAAATGTATTTTTCCATAATGAACATAGTATATCATCTATTGGAAAAGAATCGTGACAATACACCACATGAATACAATTACAATTGATACTCCTAGAAATTCAAACATTAGGATTTCATTTACATTATCAATAGTAATGTGGTTTTTAATGGCCTCACCATACATTTCTTCTTTAAAATAAAAAATTTTATTACTTCCTATTTGTAACTTTTTTTCTATATCAATATTCAATGTCAGTAAATATAGATATTGAATGGGTGGGGTAATGGTTCTTTCTAATTATCTATTCGACTGGTTGGTCGGTCCTCTATATGGTTTTGATTCAATATTTCATTTTAGACCCTTCCATTTTTCCTTTGGTAATATCATTTATTGGTTCAGACCTTTTTCATTAACTTTTAATGTTTTGGCATGAAAAATAAATTAGAAATGAGTACCACCTTTTTCAAATCATTTTTAAAAGATCTGTTAGCTATGTTATGAATGTTCAATATATTTCTGGACCATTTGAATATCTACATCATCAAGTGGAAGTGGTAGATCAGCACTCATCTTATTAGATATAGTAATACCCGTTCTCACAAGAAATATTGGTTGTGGTATGTTCTGTAGACTATATTTTTGGATATTGAACATGGTATCCCTCACAAAAGGGTGATGGATGGCTGTTGATAGATATAAACCACTACCATTTTTACCTTGTAGAATATCAGTAAAATAATTGTATGAGTGTATATCTACTTAAATTTTCATATATAAAAAATTAGAATATTGAATGCCTTATCTATGAAAGATCTTTTAGGGGATTGGATCTCATAAAATCTGGTGGGGGTCAGCCGAGATCTTCATGTAGTGGTGGTTCTTGAGTTTTGGATTCGCTTTTCTTCCTCCCATAACATTTTATATCAACAAAGACCACAAATGAAAATTTTCATTAATGAAACCTAATATTTCTTTCACCTCTTCCATTCCTTTATATTTATACCCTAGTTCTTTTCTTTTCTCAAAAGATGTCCAGGGTCTCCCCAAAAAACCTACACCTCAAACATTTCTATACTATTATGTCCTCTTTAACAGAACTAATAGTAGGTGTTCATAAGATAAAACTATTGATGATTCATGTTTCTATGTTGGATATAAAATATATGATAATATATTTTCATTTTTATTTAAAATTAATTTAAACTAAAACAAAATTTAACTATGACATACTTAAACATGATTTTCACACTTTTTGTGTGTTTTCATCTATTTGTATCCCATCTTTGTTTACAAATTCTGCCTTTCACAGAACATGACATGGGATGGATGTAGCATTGGATTTGGATTCATAAATTTAAATATAAATAGAGGAACATAATTTTTTTATTGTTTCATGTCTCATAAAATTATTATGCAATATTTAAAATATGTACAATTTTTTTCATGTCAAGCATACATCATCCTTACTTTATGGTAGGGGTACATTGGTTTTGTTGTCATTATTTATTTTCAGAACTTTTTTGTTGTTTCATAAATTAAATATTGTTAGTAAATGTGGTCAATTCACATATTTTCAATCAATTTATTACCAGCCACAATGTTCTTGAAAAGTTATCTCTCCATGATGTCCAATAAACCACACACATGTTGCTTCGATTGTCTGCTCTGAATATATAAAAAGTTGGTGCGAGTTTGTTTTCTCTATTGCGTCCTTTAAATGACATTTCATTAGAATTAATTGAAATCCTATAAAGACCTTTACAGAAAGAATGATTGAAAATTTTTTATGGTATTCATCAACTATAAATGAACACTTCAAGGGAAAATGAAGAGAAATTCAACGATTTGTTATATTATTTTCTAGTAAAATAAATTATGGATATTAGAATGTTACCATAATTTCATTCCAATTCAGAGTCTTAAGCATGGGAAGAACATGGTTCCACAAAACTACATCAATCATTACATGCTTTCGAGTGGTGATCCCAATGAAACTACTAAACATGGCATTGTTGGGATTTTCATTTTGGTCATACACATTCCATCACACCTTGAATATTATGCCTTTGGGATTCATCATAATAATTTTTTCTAACATTTTCATGCTCAAATGCTCTTATTTTTTTCAATGACATCTGTTCTTCACAGTCTACCATTTCCTCAGGTTCAACGTCATCAATTTTTTGTTCCTCTAGTTTTGTAGCATTTCATGTGTGGATAGTTTTTGTTCCTATGAACTAAGAGTAGTAGAAGGTTGAGAAACTGGTTTTCCCCTAGGTTTAAAAGAATCAGAAAATAGAAAATTCATTATCTACAGAAGTGGTTTAATATTTTATTTTGGTTACATAAATGTATTACTGAACATATAATTACATGAGGAAACACAATTTATATTAAAAAAATTAACAAGATTATTGAACTCATTATTTTAAGATTGAAGGGATTTGAGAAATCTATGGAGTAGAAAAATAACTTTATTTTCGTCTACTCTAAAATATATTACCCCATCATTATTAGTACTACTACCGAATATTTTCATTGTCCCTGTGAATGTTTCATCTTTTGTTGAATTTTCATCAAACCATTTAGTGGTTTTTACTGATAAAAAAAATTGAACACTTTTAATTTGTATGATCTGGAACATGAAATACTTATACTTCTTCGGATTCCATTATAAATGGTTCATCATTGTACACTTCTTTACTGAGATCCACTTTTATGAATCCTAATTCTTCTATTTTTACATCACTCTTGTTATCAACCCCCTTGAATTGAAAAACTGTCTCTTCAAATGTTTTATAATCAAACTCCAATATTTATTTGATGTTTCCAAGGTATGAAATATTAACATATATTGGATTTATGTCCTTGATAGAAGATACCTGAATCATATCATCCACAACTGTAACCCCACTGTATTTAATGGCACTGTCTTCATCATGTTCATTTGTATAGAATGTATAACCATTAATTACACAGCCATTACAAGATAATAAATGAACACTTGGTCCTCTAGATATACATCAAAAAAAATTTGAAATTGAATCCATATTTTTACCTGAATCCTTAAAAATATGGCCTCAAATCCATCCTATAAACTATTGATTATGTGAAAATTATATCTATCTTTCATCACTTGGTGGATTAAATTATCAAATAATTTCCTTATGGCTATAAAAATATATGTAAACCTCTATGATGTTATAAAAACATAAAGGCAATCTTTCTCCTAATATTTAATAGTGATTGTGATAACATCTATTCTGGAAATTCCTTCACCCACATGTTTCCTAGCACAACATGATTTTAGTAGAATAATACTTTCCACAATAGATAGGTAGTTGGTACAGAATTTAATAGCTTCTTTAACAATATATCATGCCAAAGTACAACCCTGTGGATGACATAGGTTTTTTACATACCGTTTCAAAAAATTAGTTTACCATTAATTTGGGTACATCAATCTATAATGTATAGAGAAACATTGTTTAATCTCTCTTTCCAATTGAACCATTATGTGAATCATCGTGTCAAATAATGTTAGTGGTAAGAAAACTTCCAATTCACATAATATAATGGAAATTTAATTTTCTATAGTTTTTAATTTGTACATGTCTATACCTTTTCTTCATATATCTTCGACAAGAAATTTATCTTTGTTAAAGTATAATGGACATTTTTAGAAAAAATGAAATGTAAATCTATAAGCATTAGATCATTCAAAAAAATATTATTATCATGTGATTTCATACCCTTTAACTTTAACACAATCATTGACCTGATATTATTGATATATAATGAACATACCTCTAGAACCCTTTCATCATTCAAGATGTTAAAAAACTGATATCTCTCATGCCTAGAAAGAGTGTAAGTAGCTGGAGTAATAAAAGTATGTTCTACCATTCACTCATTTCAACTCATATCATCTTCCTATGTCTATCATGTCCAATTTAACTGCAATCATATCCATTACTTTATTGGGTGCATTTAGTATTCCTCCAATGACATTATCACCTATATTTTATTATCCAGCATAACATCATGAAAATTAATGACCTACAAAAAAATCCTGAATCATTATTCAAAAAATCGATCTCTTTTTACAACCGATTTTCATATGTTATTTGAAAAATGGTTTACCAAAAGTACTTTAAATGGGTTTTACTTTCTTAAACAGTTGATTTCCTATTATTGAAGATGGTTTTTTATGTTCTTCTAAACTTCCATTGAATTATTTCTTACTGGATCGGTAATTTTTTTCTGAGGTAGACATCTGCGATGTCCAATAAACACATTCATCGATGAATTTTATAACCTAATTGATTATGTACCTTGATCACAAATGGGACTCCCTTGAGATATTTTAATGTCATACCCAAAAAAATTCCATAAGAAGGAATTTAATTTATCATCCCATATAGCTATGTTCTGAATTTGAAATCTTCAATTCTATAAGAATCGTACAATGTAACACTTGATTCCCACAATAATTTCAAATACTCTTTCAATGGTTCTATTTAATTATAAATATAGTTACATATATATTTTTTATCCTGATATAAGAATAGATAGAATAATTTAATTTTTCATCACGGATATCCCAAATGGAATGTTAAAATTTATCAATATAACCATCCAAGTATGTTGAATTCTACTTTGAAAACAAAAAGGATTCACTCCATTTATAGTGTAATGACTAAGACCTGAACTGCCACTCGAAAAGCGTGATATGGGTCGAGCGTTACTACCTTAGGTGCACCTCCACAAACACAAAAGGTTTCCGACTAGAAGTGAGCATCTTATAGGTATATTGGGGAGGGGATACCCTATCTGCGGACCACAATGGTACTATTTTAAGAAATAATATTTATCAAATGAACCGGAAATAAACGACTCACCATACTCAATCAAGACCTGCATAGTAGAACCATAATCAATAGCAACAATGATCGGAAGAAATAAATATTAAAAACAGCTTTGGAATCTAAAACAAAATAGCATACTGAACACCACTTGTTACTATAACACCCCATGCTTCTACGGTATGCTTCTCTATGAATAATACAATAGTGTGTGTTGTACACAAATTCGAGTTCTAACACACCACAACCAATCAAACTACCCATTATTAATAGTAATACCCACTTTTTGAAAATTTTATAAATTTTATCTCCCTAAATGGACTTCATTTTTGGATTTGGAATATCAAAATTAGCTTAGGGTGAGTTTTTGGTATTTTTCTGAAAACATTCAATTTTTGATGAATAGTGAAAAACACTAAGTTATAGTTTAAAACCGATGGTTTTATTTAAATAATTATTTAGTTTTTTTAAATTTATTTTATGTAAAAATAGATATATAATACCTATATATCTTCAATGTAATTCATTGTAGTCAGTTTATAATAATTATATATATATATATATATATATATATATATATATATTTGAACTTTTTACCGTCTTTTACCCACCTCCTAGGAGCATTTGAAAATTTACTTAATACTTAATTTTACCACTTCTGTGAGTTGAATTTCAAAAATTTTAGAGACATAGTTAATATCAGTAAGTAAAATTTTGTTCAATAAGATGAAAATAATTTTGGATGAATAGTAACTTTTTACTTTTATGTATCACCGTTAAAAGTAAATAGGGTAATTAAGGGTAAAAATGATATTATTATTCCAATAACACATTCTCTAATTCAATTGGATAAGTATAATTCGACCAAAAACAACCTTAGATATAAAATATGAACCTTTTTGTTCCACATCTATTAGATTAGGACATTTATTATTATTTAAAACATAAAATAGTTAAAAGCGTTAAATTTAATGTTTTACCACTAAACCATTTTTAATATAGGGTTACACATAAGATAAATTCAACTATAAATATTTATTATAAAGATAAAAATATTTCCTACATAAAGGTATTTTATTTATAATTTTTAGACATTAAATAATTAAAATTATTTATGACACAATGATGATGTTGTAATTACCGTATTAATGAAAGATTAAAATAATAGATATTAGAAATATCCAAATAAATTTAATATGAGACATTTTATGAATTTCACTAATTTTATAGGTTAATATGACATGTTAGAGTTGATTAAATGAATTGTTTTTGAAGAAATAATGTTGTTATGAATTTAACAAAAATGAAAATGAAAATAGTTTTATAATTGACATAAAAGAGTTCTTAAAACAAATATTATATTATTAATTGATATAATATTCTAAAAAATATATGGTTCGGAGAAAGGCATTAAATAATATTATATATTTCCTTAATGAAGCACATGAGGTTCACTTGGAAGTTTATAGTAAGCTTATTAACCATGTAAAATAAAAATACAAAGAGACATGGTAAATGTCAAACTATTTAACTAAGATTTAAATCTAAAAGATAAAGTTCATATAGTGACCCAAAACTATCTAAAACCTATTTTTTGAGTGGTTTTCAACCCATAATCATATTATCCACGAAAAAAATCTTTTTGGAGCCATTAGAAAACAAAAATATTTTATTATAAAATAATATTTCAATATTTTCCTAAGGTGCCCCTCACCCCTCTTATAAAAGGGCACTTCCCCTTCACTCTAATTCACACCATCAATGCCATTTTTCTCAGCCAAACCCTGCCCAAATACCCTCTAAACTGTCCTCCCTTCATCCTAGACTCCTTCCTTCAGTCATAAATCCATCCTAAGGAGCCCTTTTGATCAAATCAAAAATAATAACCCGAAGAAGAGGTAAATATTTCATCACCTCATTCAAGTTCCTTTCTTCTTCCACTTCCTCTTTCTTTGGTGTTTCCATTATAAAATAATAACTCTAGTATCTTCTATATACTATGATGTTATTATAAGTTTTTTACAACCATATTCATTATTCTATCCATCGTTTTAATGACATGTCACCATACGTGCGTACGTACGACTTACCGTCTCCACGTAGTGGTGTAATTGTTATTCAATACATTATTTTTTGGATGGGTTTAATAATGATGTGTAACTGATTTAAATAAAAAATATAACATGATAATTATTTGGTATATATGATATACCATCCAATTATATATTATTTTAATGTCAAAAGAATTATATTGTCGCTCGTGTGTACGTACATATTACCGTCTCCACGAACGCGATGAGATTCATTCCCCATCATATCCATTCAAGACTAATTTTCATTAGATGATTAAAAATAATGTTTAAAGACTTAATAGAATTCTGAATATGAATAAGATAAATCCTATCCATAACAAACAATTCTTACATAAAAAACCATATAAAGGAAAATTAATCAGTTAACACCCGAAACGACGATAATATTAAGGTATTATTAACAAAGAAATGTTAAATGATCATATATGATATCATATTAATGTATACGATTCTTTTATAGTTTAATAAAAAATATTTCACCATTATATAGGAGGTTAACCTACCCTCGACCAAGTAAAATTACATGGTAAGGGTTAATTTCACAATCTCTTTATTATCTGAGGATGTTTTTACGTAAGTATCTACTAGGACATCTTTATCATCCAAATCCATGTTTCTTAAAAATGTATTTCAAAACATTTTTACTATTTGATAGTCTATGGGTTAAATTCATTTATACCCTTATTTTAATTTTTTTTAAATGGTTTGAAAGGAATCTTTCTGTCACTTTCTAAATAAGGTACTTTATGACCTTTTCGACAAAATTAATGTAAGAATGTTTTTTTAAGTTATATAGCAGGTGTGGCTATTTTCTGCAATTATAATAGCTTCGAAGATTCCCTATAAAAGGTTATATAAATATTTACAAAATAAATTTTTTCTTTTATAGTTATTTTACTTTTATATAATTTAGAAATAGTAAGATATATTTCTTTAAAAAAGGTTTTGATTTCATCTATTTCAACATCCTTTGATAGATTTTAATCTTATTTGAAGTTTATTTATTATGATACAAAAAATTCATATTGTATTGATGGTTTTGTGATATGTTTGACTGTGGATGTTTTATTTTTATACCATTAATGTTTTATGGATAAAGTATTTAAATTTTGTTTGTTAGTTTTAATATGAATGTTTATGTTATGTTTAATCCTTTCCATATGAGGAATGCATTGGACTAGTAAGTGACGGGTGGAGCCTGCCATACTCCTCGATGCATCGGTAGGTCTCATGAGACAAACTATTGTCTTGGAACCAGGCCTTGACAAAATCTTATTTCTAGTCTTGGAACAAGGCCTTGACTATGTGGTTATGAATGTCTGGCATTATGCATTCCATAATTATGAAAGTGGTCATTGATATTGCATGTGATTATTAGACTAGTAGAATACACATGTGAATAAGTTAATAGTGTTATTTTATTTTATCTTTTCCATATTATGTTGTTGTTCAACTTTAAAATGCATTTGTTTTAGTCTTATACATTACCTTAAATGTTTATGCTTATTTATGAAAGTTTCATCTATATTGTTATCCATAATGAGCATCTGAGCTCACCCCATTCTATGTTTTATTTTTCTTAGGATGTGATTTTTATTTTATTACTGACCTCCAGGGATAGTCTGAGATAATATGATTTTGGTCTATGGAAATAAGGTTGATATTTTTTTCATTTTATAATGTAATTTAAACCTTATGAATGTATCTAGTACATTCAAGGCTACTAAACTAATCGGTCTTTCGAGACATGATCTTTTAAGATCATGCCAATGATACGTAAAAATAAAAAAAATCCAGGCCTCTAGGGTCGAGGCGTTACAGTTGGTATTAGAGAAAGTTTAGTACAAACCTTGGAAATTATATTTAGATAGACTCTAATTAGAGCACATATCCCTAACATGGACTTTGAGGATTAATATAGAAGAACTTCCTAGCATTTTTTTATTGTAATGATTTTTTGAGTTTTCTAATTAATATATCCCTTTCTGGATACCAGCAGGTGGAGGTGGCTTTGGCATAGATGTACCAAGGGGTAAAACCCAAAAACACTGCTTTAAGCTAGACTCAAATGGGAACTCGTGCACAACAATAGGCATTGATGCACTCTTGGTTACGACACTCCTGGGGGATATGCTTAGAATAATTCTCCTTTTCTTTAAAAACCATTTTGAAGGGTTTATGAGTATATACATAATCAAAGAAAACATTTTTTATGAATATGGATTATATCCATAAACTGTTCAATTTATGTTAAGTGTTTTAGAATTTTGGAATTATGTATTTCGATTCATAAACTAATCTAGTTTATGCCATTGTTTAGAAATGGAACCTAGTGAAAGGAATGGAAACCATATCAATGCACGCACTCCATGTAATGATTTCCATGCTTCTCAATATAACTATATTGCAGCTGGTGATACAACTGGTTCTGATCATCTTGTCACTATATTGGAAAAACTCACTCAGGTTTTGAATAATAACTTTACATGTAAGGAGAACCCTGATCACCATCAGGGAGGGTCAATGTTAGATCTATTCATGAGTTAACAACCACCGACATTCAATGTGGGTACAAATCCACTAGTAGCTGAGAAATGGTTAAATTTCATAGAAATAATATTCCATGCCTTGAGGAATAACGAAAGGGAAAAAGTTTTCATGGATGTTTACCACCACACTGGAGATGCTGATCAATGGTGTTCATTGATTCAAAACACAAAGGAAGATGATGAAGTGTCAAATATGAAATGGAGGGAGTTTAAAAAAAATTCTTAGAAAAATACTTTCCTCATGACCATCGAGCGGATATGGAAATACAATTTCTATGTCTGAGGGAAAAGGATATTGAGAATGTCTCAAAGTATGAAGCTAACTTTACAAGGTTAGCGAGGCATGCTGGAGATTATATACGTAACCCAAGAAGTAAGATTGATCATTTCATTGATGGGTTAAAACCATTTCTCCATCATGCATTATTCTCACAATCCTTCTCATCATACGAAGATATTATCTCATGTGCTATCAAGACAGAAAACGAATTCTCTAAGTCTTACGACTTTAAAGAAAATAAAGATAAGAAGATATCTACTGAACACTCTAAAATGGAAATAAGTGGAAGAAGGGAAAGGTTTAATATCCATCCTACAACAAATGTGGGAAGAAACACCCTGGTACATGCCTGAAGGAAATGGGAGTCTGTTACAAGTGTGGTGAAAAAGGCCACCATGCTCCAGATTGCAATGGGAAGAAAGAGGTGGTCGCTGTCGAATGCTGCAATTGTAGAGAAAGGGGGAATTATGAGAATTAATGTCCTAATATTCAGGGGAACTTACCTCAAAAAAGGTCAAGGGATCAAGACTAAGCTTATTAAATCACTACTGCTGATGTTGAAGCTCCAAAAGACGTAGTGGAGGGTAGTTTAATGGTTTCCTCAAGTTTATACAATGCTTTATTTGATTCTAGATCATCACATTGTTTAATATCTTCCATGTTTTCTAAGAAAATTAGATATTTCCAATTTTATTTAACAAAGGATTTGTCAGTAAAAACTCTTAAGGGAAGTATAATTGCAATAATGTTTTGTGAATCAGTCCCCATTAGGGCATATAAATGTTCGTTATCAGATGATATCATCATCATACCCCTGATTTAATTTGATATAATCCTTGGTTTGGATTGGCTTTCGGACCATGATTCCAAAATTTCTTGTAAGAAGAAGGAGGTTAAAATTTTTTATGTTGATGATAATGAACACCTTCTCTTTATAGCAGAATCGTCACCAACAAATTCTTATCTAGATCCACCCCCTGTAGCTCAACTAAATTCAATTATTGGGGAAGAAGATAATGAAATAACTATGGGTGTGGAAAAAAATGTTCAAATATATGATGTACCTATTGTGATGAAATATTTTGATGTGTTTCCAGAAGATTTACCTAGACATCCTCTAGAATGAGAAATTGATTTTTCCATTGATTTAATTCTTGGATCAAGGCCCATATTGAATACCCCTTATAGAATGGTCACTGTGGAATTAGTTTAACTAAAGAAACAACTAGATTAATTGAGAAATAAGGGATTTATTCTCCCTAGTGTTTATCTATGGGGAGCCCCTGTCCTTTTTGTTATGAAGAAATATGGATCTATGAGGTTGTGCATTGACTACAGGGAGATCAATGCTGTAACAATAAAGAACAAGTATCACATACCTCACATTGATGATTTATTTGACCAACTTCATGGAGCTCAATACTTTTCCAAGATTGACCTTTGATCTGGATGTCATAAGTTGTGTGTGAAGAAGGATGACATTCCGAAAACAACATTTCGAACCAGGTACGGGCATTACGAGTTTAAAGTAATGCCTTTTGGATTAACTAATTCACCCTCTGTCTTCATGGATCTAATGAATAGGGTTTTCAAGGAATATCTTGATGACTTTTTAGTGGTATTTATTGATGATATCTTGGTATACTCAAAATTCTATGAATATCATGAAAATCACTTGCGCATTATTCTAAATACTCTTAGAAGACATGAATTATATGGGAAGTTTAGCAAGTGTTAATTATGGCTTCCAGAGATTTCTTTTCCTGTACATATCGTCTCTAAGGATGGAATATCCATTGATCCTTCTAAGACAAGAGAAATCCAAGAATGTCCAGCACCGATGAGTATAGCTGTGGTACATAGTTTTATTGATTTAGCAGGTTATTATCGCCATTTTGTCCATAATTTTGTCCGATTGGAGAACCCATTAACTAAGCTCAAACTTAAAGGGGTGAAATTTGTTTGGAAAAAATAATGTGAATAATGTTTTGAAGAATTGAAGATAATATTAGTCAATGATCCTATATTGAATCTACCATCGGGGAATGATGGGGTTGTTATTTATAGTGATACATCAAAGAAAGGACATGGTTGTATCCTTATGCGAAATGATAGGGTTATTGCCTATGCATCACGACAGCTAAAAATTCATGAGAAAAAATATCCTACTCATGATATTGAGTTAGGAGATGTAATCTTTTCATTGAAAATTTTGTGACACAATCAGTATAGTGAGAAATGTGAGACTTATACTGATCACAAGAGTTTGAAGTATATTTTCTCACCGAAATAACTCAACATGAGGCAAAGGGGACGGCTTGAACTACTGAAGGATTATGATTGCATGATACACTACCACCCGAGGAAGGAAAATAAGGTGGCAGATTCTTTGAGTAGAAAATATCATGGAGTTTTGAACAAGATGAGAGTTAAAAGGGATCCTATATTCATGGATCTAGTAAATATGGATATCGGAATAAACATGGATGGTGAAACATTAATGCTTTTTCAAATGGTTGCCATCCCATATTTACTAGAAGGGATAAAAAGTTCTCAAGTTGATGATGAGGAGTTTCAAAAGAAGATTAATGCTGTGAATGAGGGGAGATTGAGTGACTTCTTATATGAAGATGGAATTTTGAAATTTGTGAAGATACTTTGTGTTCATGATATACCTGATCTAAAAAGAGAATTTTTGGATGATGCTAATAGGTCCAATTTCTCTATACACCCTAGGAGCACCAAAATGTATAGAGAATCTAAGGATCATTTTTGGTGTGACAACATGAATAGGGAGATTGCTGATTTTGTGTCAAGATGTATGGTTTGTCAATAAGTGAAAGCTGGAAGGCAATAGCCTGGAGGAGTCCTGCAACCTCTTCCCATACCTGAGTGGAAATGTGATAATATCACGATGGACATTGTCATGGGACTACCAAATTCTCCTTCAAGGAACGATGAAATATGGGTCATTGTTGATCGTCTTACCAAGTCAGCTCATTTTCTTTCTATAAGAGAAGATTTACCACTTGAATGTCTAGAAAGACTATAGATTAATGACGTTTTGAGACTTAATGGAGTATCCCTATCGATTGTTTCTGATCATGATCCACGTTTTACATCTATATTCTAGAAAAGTATTCAGGAAGCCCTTGATACTGAACTTCATTTGAGCACTACCTACCACCCCCAAACTAATGGATAATCAGAATGGACTATTCAAACCTTAGAATATATGTTGATATCATGATCACCTGACCTTCAAGGTATGTGGGATCATTATTTACCTCTGTTATAATTTCCCTATAACAATATATTTCATTCAAGTATTTAAATGTCAACATATGAAGCGTTATACGGAAGCAGATGTCACACACCAACCTGTTGGGATGATGTTGGTGAAAGAAAACACGTAGTCCCAGAACTTGTGGAGGAAATGATGGAAAAGGTGAAGGTAATCCAAACCCACATCAAAGAAACTCAAAGTACGTAGAAGTTCTATGCAAATAACAGAAGGAAGATTTGGAATTTCATGTATGAGATCATGTTTTCATGAAGGTATCTCCATGGAAGGGTTTTATAAGTTTTGGTAAGAAGGTAAAATTGAGTCCCATGTACATTGAACCTTATGTAATTCTAGAATGAATTAGGGATGTAGCTTATTGTTTATAAATACCGCCAAGTCTCCCCAAAGTTCACAATGTATTCCACGTATCACTGTTGAGAAAATACATGCCTAACCCAACGCATGTACTCACCTATGATGAATTAGAACTGGAACCCGATCTGTCTTATTGCGAAGAGCATGTCAAGGTTCTTGATTAAAGAGAAAAAGTGCTGAGAAACTGGATGACTCGTTCGGTAAATGTTCTATGGTGAAACCAAAAGATGGAAGAGGCAACGTGGGAACCCGAGGAAATTATGACGAAGAACCACCCAAGTCATTTTATGCATAAATATTCTAAAAATTTTGAGGATGAAATTTTTTGGAGGAGGGGAGAATATAACACCCCTAGATTCCATAGTACGATTCTCTTTGAATAATACAATAGCGTGTGTTGTACGCAACTTCAAGTTCCAACACACCACAACCAATCAATCTTGCCGTTATGAATATTAATACCCACTTTTTGAAATTTTCTAAATTTTATCATTCAAAATGGACTTCATTTTTTGATTTGGAATATCGAAATTAGCATAGGGTGAAGTTTTGGTATTTTTCAGAAAACGTTAAATTTTTGATGAATAGTGAAAACACTAAGTTATAGTTTAAAACTGAATTTTCTGTTTAAATAATTATTTATTTTATTTAAATTTATTTTAGGTCAAAATAGATACATAATACCTATATAAGTTCAATGTAATTCATTGGAGTCAGTATATAATAATTTTAGATATATAAAAATTTTATTGAACTTCTTACCGTCTTTTACCCACCTCTTTGAAGCATTTACAAATTTACATAAAGCCTAATATTACCACTTCTGTGAGATTAATTTCAAAAATAAGAGAGACACAATTGATATCTGTAAGTAAAATGTTGTTCAATAAGATGAAAATAATTTTGGGTGAATTGTAACTTTTTACTTTTATTTACCACGTTTAAAAGTAAATAAGTTAATTAAGAATGATATTATTATTACCCTAACACATTTTCTAATTCTATTGTTTAAGTATAATTTTTCCCAAAACAACCTTAGAAAAAAAATATGAACCACTTTGGTCCACTTGGATTAGATTAGGACATTTATTAATATTTAATTCAAAAAAGAGTTAAAAGTTTCAAATTCAATGTTTAATAACGAAACCATTTTAAATATAGATTTACAAATAAGATAAATTAGAAAATAAATATTCATTAGAAAGATAAAAAATTTCCTACATATTGGTATTTTATTTATAATTTTTAGACATTAAATAGTTAAATTTATTTATGACACATTGAAGATGTAGTAATTACCGTATTAATGATTGATTAAAATAATTGATATTAGAAATATCCAAAATAATGTAATTTTAGACTTTTTATTAATTAAACTAATATTATACGTTAATATCACATTTTAGGGTTGGTTAGATTAATTTTTTTCAATGTAATAACGCTATTATAAATTCAGCAAAAAAATACAAAATAGTTTCAAAATTGACATAAGAGTTTTTAAAACAAATATTATATTATTAATTGATATTCTATTTATAAAAATATATGGTTCATCCAAAAGACTTATATAATTAGAGTTTTACCATTAATTAATGACTTGGGGTTCGTTGGAAGTATATAGTAAGTTTAGTAACCATATAATATAAAAATATAAAGAGACATGGAAAATGTCAAACTATTTATCTAAGAGTTAAATCTAAAAGATAAAGTTAATATAGTGACCCAAACATGTATAAAACCTATTGTTTAAATGGGGTACGACCCATACCCACTATATCCTTTAATTAATTCATTTTTTAGCCATTAGAAAACGAAAATGATTTTACTATAAAATAATATTTCTAGTTTTTTCTAAGGTTCCCCCACCACTCTTATAAAAGGGCACTTCCCCTTATCTCTAATTCACACCTTCAAAGACATTTGGATCGGCCAAAAAATTCTGAAATACCCTCTCAATTATCCTCTATTCATCTTAGAGGACTTAATTTAGTCATAAATCTAGCCTAAGGAGCCCTTTTGATCAAATCAAAAGGAAGAACCCAAAGAAGAGGTAAATATTTCGTCATCACTTTCAAGTTCCTTTCTTCTTCCAATTCATCTTTCTTTGTTGTTTACATCATTAAATAATTACTCTAGTATCTTCTATATACTGTGATATTATTATAAATATGGAATAACCATATTCAGTATTCTACCCATCCTTTGAATGACATGTCACCATATGTGCGTACGTATGGCTTACCGTCTCCATGTCGTGGTGTAATTGTTATTCAATACATAAATATTTGGATGGGTATAATAATGATGTGTAATTTATGTAAATAATAAATATAACATTATAATTATTCTTTATATATGATATACCATCCAATTATATATTATTTTAATATCAAAAGGATGATATTGTCGCTTGTGCGTACGTACAGATTACTGTCTCCAGGAACGCGATGAGATTCATTCCCCATCATATCCATTCAAGAATAATTTCCATTATATGATTAAAAATAATGTTTAAAGACTTAATATAATTATGAATATTAATAAGATTCATCCTATCTATAACAAACATTACTTACATAAAAAATCATATAAAGGGAAACTAGTCATTTAACACCTGAAACGACGATAATACTATGATATTATTAACAAAGAAATGTTAAAAGTTCATTTATGATATCATATTAATGTATATGACTATTTTATAGTTTAATAAAAATTATTTCACCATTATACAAGAGGTTAACCTACCCTCGACCAACGAAAATTACAAGGTAAGGATTAATTTCACAATCTATTTATTATCTGAGGTGGTTTTTACGTAAGTATCTACTTGGACATATTTATCATCCACATCCATGTTTCTTAAAAATGTATTTCAAAAAAAATTAATATTTACTATATTTTGTTTTAATTTCATTTATACCCTTATTTTACTTTTTATAAAATGGTATGAAAGGAATCTTTCTGTTATTTTCCAAATAAGGTACATTATGGCCTTTTCAACAAAATTAAGGTAAGAATGTTTTTTAACTTATACGGAGGGTGAAGCTATTTTAAGTCATTATAACAACGTAAAATATTCACTTATAAGATTATAAGAATATTTTCAGAATAAATGTTTCCTTTCATAATTATATGACGTTTAAATGATTTCAAAATAGTAAGATATATTTCACTAATAAATGTTTTTGATTTCATCTATGTCAACATCCTTTGATGGATTTTAAGATTATTTGAAGATGGTTTGTTGTGATATAAAACTTCAATATTGTATTGAAAGTTTTGTGATATGTTTGACTGTGGATGTGTTATTTTTATTCAATTCATGGTTTATGGATAATGTATTGACATTTCGTATGCTAGTTTTAATATGAATGATTATGTTCTGTTTAATCCTTTTCATATGAGGAATGCATTGGACTTAGTATGTGATGGGTGGAGCCCACTATAGCTCCTAGATGCATCGGTAGGTCTCATGAGAAAAACTAGTGTCTTGGAACAAGGCCTTGACAAAATCATATTTGTAGTCTTTTCACAAGGCCTTGACTATGTGGTTATGAATTTCTAGCATTATGCATTTCATTAATACAAAAGTCGTTATTGATATTGCATGTGATTATTTGACTAGTAGAATATCCATGTTAATAAGTAAATGGAATTATTTGATTTTATCTTTGCCATATTATGCTGACGTAGATGTTTAAAAGGCTCTTGTTTTAGTCTTATACATTTTTGTAAATGTTTATGATTATTTATGAATGTTTCTTCTATATTGTTATCCTTTCTAATCATCTGAGCTCACCCCTTTATATGTTTTATTTTTCCTAATATGCGAAGAAGTATTTTATCACTGACCTGCAGGGATAGTCTGAGGGGATATGAGTGTGGCCTATGGAAATAATGTTGTTGTAGTTTTTCATTATATAATTTAATGTAAACCTTATGAATGTATCCAGCACTTACATGGATACAAAACTATTCAGCCATTCGAGATGTGATCTTTTTTTACCATACCAATGATACGTAATAATGCACTGACTCTGGGCTTCTGGGGTCGGGGTGTTATAGTAACTACTAAATGAAGGAAGCATGCATTTGTAGAATGTAAATATATAAGAAAGGCACCAATGGCTAACCAACAGTAGCTACAATTAATAAGGTCATCATGATGATATAGGAATGAAAGAAAAAAAGGTAAACTCCAGCTAGGCAAGACATCAAGATCCATACCATCTCCATGAAATAGCTAATGCAGTCAATCTTTTGAAGATGACCTCTTTCCTGCACGCAAATCCATAAATTCTACATGCATCCCAAATAACCCATCCAGGGTGTGAGAAGAATCTCAGTAGGATAAAACCCAACGGGGCATACATAATATGATTTTTTAAGCAAACATGAAGTTATAAGGAAAACAGTAAACAGTACGATGCACAAATAAACATAAAATTTACTAGTGCTCATCATCCACCATGAAGTGACAACTACTTCGGCCAACACTGGAATCTCTGTCATGTAACCCGACAAAATGTGCCCCCTAACACCGTCTGTCCCAAGTACTAAAGTCCCTAAGGAACTCCTAAGAAATAGTAACTCAGAAAAATAGTGATGCCTGTCCTCAAATAGTTGACTGGAAGGATAGTGATGTCTACCCTCAAATAAAGTAACCAGAGGGACAACGACGTCTGCCCTCAAATAAAGTAGCCGGAGGGATAGTGATTCATTCCCTCAAATAATGGTGAGCCTCTTCCCCCAACCTGATAGCCTCAACTCTATCCCCTGAAGGCTCCTCACCTTCTACATGGCTTCCTTCAATAAGAACCCCCAAACCAATAGTACCTAAAATGCATCTATTGGTGGTCTCTACCCATACGAGTGGTCCAAACAACCTCATCATGGAGTTTCTCTGTGTGAACACTACTCAAAGTTCTGGGTGAGCGGTATTCAAAAAAATAGTACCCAAACCACAACATATCGGACACCTCATTCCCCTACGACCATGTAGCTCATGTCTGATAGCCTTTCCATCCAAGTAACATGGGTCATGCCCAACCTGATAGTCACACTACCTCAATTAGACCCCCATGATGCTCAATCTTGTGGTCAAAACCACCCAATGTAACATAGGTCAAGCCCAGCCTATGATCAACATCACTCAAGCATTTTTGGGCCACACCCAACACAACCCAATGGGGTTCCATCACATGCAATTCATCAATTATTGATATAATCCAAAGAATCACTTTTAAATAGTCAAAACCAACTAATATTTGAAATGCACTAACCGAGTGTTGTCTGATACCATAACTAAGGTATTTAAAGCCTCTAAAAATTCATATCATATCTTAACAAATTAAACTCATCAGTTTAAACTAAACGATTCATTTTAACGCATTTTGGAATGTCCATCCTAAATTCCCCAATTGAGCAACGGCCCTGCCTAAGCAAAACAGTTAACAGGGAATACCCAAAGGCATCCCATAGGTCAAATAAACAATTTAATATTCAATTATAGGTAAAACAGGGTCATGCACAAAATACCCAAACACACGCTAAAGGTCGCACCACACAAATGACAATGAAAACATGAAAGAAGGTATGCACCACCTACCTGAGACTCATAGACATAAGCACACCCGATATCGAGCTCCTATTCGAAGTGTATCTTCATAGATATATGTTTCTATCAAATCCCAACAATTCCACTCTGATGGTAACTACGACGTGTGAGGAAAAGGATCAAGAATGGAGCAAGTTGCATGGTTTTAGCCTCGTTTTTGTCATCCTGAAGCCACCAATGGATTGAAGAACAAATGTTGGATAAATATTCAATGACAACAAATTCTTTCGGCCTCCTGGAGCATGAATGTCTGAAAATGGGAAAGAGGAAGGTATTTCTGGAAAAGAGACATGATGCTATTTCATATAATAGAATAAAAATAAAAGTACATGGCATGTATTAATGACTACAAAGAATGTAGTGGCCTTGTCTGTACTCCAACTTAAGCTGAGGTAGCCACATGGGTTGTACATGCCACACGGGTCGACACATGACTAGATCTCAGTCGGAATGTGGAAAGGATAATAAACGACATGTCAAGAAATACTACACAACGTGTAGTAGAAAATTATTTCAGAGTCATCACATGCCATGTACTCGGTGAGCACACGGCCGGTACATGCCTAACCCATACACGGCGTGTACTTTATAGTACTTGAAATTTAATCTAGAAAATTCTTAAACTTCTCAGATATTCCAAACTCTCTTAGAAGAAAGTCAAAATTGAAATATGGTCGGAATTTGGACCCTTTCTAAAAAACAGTGTTCTTAAAATCTCACCCCCTTAACATAGCTCATCCCCGGTCTAACAAATGAAACTCAGAGATGGCACCAAACAGACCACCTCGATCAATGTGACCTGGAATACCTCAGTCTAAAAAGGTATCGATAAATTCTTCCAGGGATCCCCACCATAGGAATTTCTTAAATAGGTCTCAACCCTACAAAACTAAATCCATGAAAAGGATTAGTAACCTGTTTCTGGACTCATGGTTCTCTCGTGACACATCATCACCCCTGCGCCTCTTTGGTTCTCTCGTGTCATTTCTAACACCCAAACGTATCCCGCACCCATTTCTGTCTGCCTCCACGAGGTCTTTCATCCCATGTATGTTCAAAATGAACCTAGTGCATAGATCCTCAAGTAACCCACATCCTTGATACCCATGACACCTCAAGTAACCTGCATCCTTGATTCTCTAATGCCCAAGGCACCTCGCGTAAACTGCATCCTTGATGCCCCGATGCCCACAACACCTCAAGTAACCTGCGTCCTCGATGCCCTGATATCCATGAAACCTCAAGTAACTTGAATCCCAAATTCTTCTGATGCTACACATCTCATATATATATATAACATACTCGATATAAAACCAATGCCACATACCAAAATCTAGTCAGTCCACATAAATCATGTGCACCTCGTGAACTCAAAACAGACATGCATCAACAAGTCATGCCAAAAAGAAAACATGAAGGTCATGGCCACACTCGTGGTGTACCTATAACCTTCATCGGCTCACTAGCCAGCTAAGCCCCTGGAATCTCCATGGTGTTCACCTTTCCTGAGGTACGGTGGCCTGATGCCTGACCTCCCTGTGGTGCTACTTCAGTCATTGGCCACTAACCCCTCAGTTGGGTTTCACTGCCTCTTTCATATCCTCTGTATGCAGATGAAACTCGGCTACCCTCTTCTGGTAAAGAACCTGAACTAAATCTAGATGACACAGTCAGTCAGGGTACCTCCCTACCTACTATCTGAGAAGGATGCCTATAGAACTTCTCCAGATGTTCGACCTGTCCGTATGTCTGGAACTCCTTCGGAGGCCTATCACATTGAGTATGAATATGTCCTATCTTCCCACAAAGAAATATACCCACTTATGAACTTCTAAGAGGTGTTCTAGAAGAGTCCTTAACTTGACTTCCCTACTGGAACTCATCCCATCCTCGCTTCCAGCTATCTGAACCATCACCTGAAGTCGTCACCCGGCCAACCTGGGGCTTATCCCTCTGGTTACCCTCTGCTATGAGCGCCTGATTCACTTCCACTGAGAATGATCCCAACCTAAATATAATCACCTTGATCTGAATGGATTGTCGTAAGCCATACTCGAAGCGCCTCGTCGTTGTCATGTTATCACTTAACATACCAGGTGAAAATCAAGACAAATCAGTGAAAGTAGTTTCATACTACATGATTGACGTGTCTCCCTGTTGATGATCAAGAACTCCCATGCTCTCTCAACCCTCAGTGTCCTTGGGTATAAGTGCTTGAAGAACCTTTCCTCTAAGTCTTTCCAAGCTAGTCCCTCATGCCTACGAGCATAAACCTACACATCCCACCAGTGCTTCACCGGTCCTTGGAGTATGTACGACTCCAGCTTGACCTTCCACCTTGGAGGCGTCTTGATCTACTTGAAGATCATATTCATGCTCTCTATCATGTTCTCAACCTCCGGTGGACCACCCTCATACTGAAAAATTAGTGGGTGTTTTGAATGGAACTCCCACTTCAGATATTCCATAGATGGGTTTGTACCCTGCGCACCACTGTCAATTCCCCTACAAGACATGTACGAGAATAGCTTGCAGGTACTTGTCGACCCATGGTTCAAATTCTGCCAAACCTGACTATTGTCCTACCTGTACTGGATCCTGGACCTGTTCTTGTCCCTAAGACTGTACCTGTGGCTCATGCTCTACCTTCACCGAATCATGAACCTGATCTTGCTCTTGCGGCACTATACCATCTCCCTCCTGACGCTCCATCTAAGTCGACTAAAAGGAACCCATTGAATACCATAAATGGTCAGACAACCCATATATATATATATATAACAATATATATTCAATTCAGATAAGGAAAGCAGTTAAGAGGCAGCATAAAAAAAACAATCCTTATTCTCCCTTATCGCAACACATTCCCATGGCATCCCAGCCTCATATCCTCCTTACCCGCCCTCAATAGAGACAAGTACCAAAAGTACATCAGGCCATGCCCGTCCTGACAACCAACGTTGCCTCAAACTGACGACTGAGTCCTCAATCCTGATAATCAAAATCACCTCAACCATAGTACCTTTCTTCTCTTATAAGATCCATAACCAAATACCCTACCACATGAAATTCCTAAAAATATATAAAGAATGGAATTACACATTGCAATAAACAAGAAATTCTATCATGAATTTCACCTATTCACATTTCAAATGAATTCAAAGCATGGAAATTGACATTTTTCACATGGTATTATCAGCTCACAAATCTTACGTGCAGTTATAAAATTGAAATATCCTAAAATGTGCCTATCAAAATCCAATAAAAATATATTTTCCATACCAGGCCAAGGTCCAATTCTCCACTACCGCATTGGGTCAAGGGTTACATATCACAATCAATAACATCATGCATCTATTGATCCCCTAAGGTGGAAATCATATAAAACATAATCTATTAAAAAGAAAAACAACAATTTCCAACCAGGGGAACTTGGTCCATCTCTCATACCTAGGGCTGCAGGTACCCAAGTGCAATCTAGAAACCCCGTTCAAGTAACAACCTATCTACAGTCTACCATATCCCAAAAATATAAACCAACAGAAATAAAAAGAGAAGTCTCAATATCAATAGCAGACAAAACAATTCTTCTACTAAATCCATGTCAAGAACTCCACTGATAGAAATTTTTAATGACCCAGGCCCGAACAGCCACCCAAATAGTGTGATACGTGATGGGTGTTACTACCTTCGGCACACCTCCCCAAACGCCAAAGGTTGCCAACTAGCAGCGAGGGTCTGATAGGTATAGTGGGGAGGCTATACCCTCATAGAGAACAATAGTGGTGTTGGTCTGAGAAATTATATTTATAACATGAAGCAGAAATAAAAGACTTAGTATACTTGAACCAGACTCGCATAGCGGAAGCACAATCAATAGCAACAAATAGTGTAAGCAATAAATATAAACAACAGTTGTGGAATGTAAAACAATACAGAATGATGAAAACCACTTGTAACTACTAAAAAACCAAGAAAGCGTCTATATAAAGTCAATATATAAAAAATGTGCCAATGGCTAACCAACTGTAGAAACAATTAATAGGGTCAGCATGTTGATATATGGAAGAATGAAAAACATGGTAAACCCCATCTAGGAAAGTCCTCAAGTTCCATACCATCTCTATGCAATAGATAATGTAGTCTAGCTCCTGAAGCTGACCAATTTATTACAGGAATATCCATAATATCTACATGTGTCCCGACGGGCCCCTATAGGGTGTGAGATGAATCTCAATAGGATACCACCCAATGGTGCATACCTAATATAAGTGATTAAGCAGACATGAAGTTATAAGGAAAATAGTAAATAGTACGATGCACAAACAAAGATAAAATCCATTGGTTTTTAGCATCCACCATGAAGTGTCACCTGCTTTATCCAACACTAGAATCTCTGTCATGTAACACGGAACCATGTGCCCCATGACACTGGGTGTCTCAAGTACCAACATTTCGAAGGCACACCCATGAAATAGTAACTCGGAGGAACAGTCATGCATGTCCTAAATTAATTACCCAAAATGATTGTGATGTCTACCCTCAAAAAATGTAACTGGGGTGACAGTGATGTCTGCCCTCAAATAAAGTAACTGGAGGGACAACGATGTCTTCCGTCAAATAATGTAACTGGATGGACAATGATGTCTTCCCTCAAATAATGGCGAGCCTCTACCACCAAACTAATAGCCTCAATGTTATCCCATAAAGTCTCCTCACATTCCACGTGGCTTCCGACGACATGCACCCCCAAACCAATTGTACCTAAACGGCATCTATCGGGGTTCTATACCCACACGAGTGGTCAAAACCACATCATCATGAAGTCTCTCTGTGTGCGCACTAAAAAATGTTCAGGGTGAGCAGTAATCACCAAAATTGTACCCAATACACTAAAAATATGACACCTCATGCCCATATGACCAAGTCTCTCAAGTCTGATGGCTTTACCATCCAATTAACTCAGGGCATGCCCAACCTGATAGTCACACTACCTCAAGCCGACACCCATGATGCCCAATCTCATGGTCAAAACCACTGAATGTAACCCAATTCAAGCCCAACCTGTGATCAACATCACTCAAGAATTTCTGGTCCACTTCCAACACAACCCAAAGGCTTTCTAACACATACAATTCAGCAATTCTAGATATAATCAAAAGAATAACTTTTAAATAGGAAAAACAAACTAAGAGTTGAAATGAACTAACCGAGTGTTTCCCCATACCACCACTGAGGTATTTAAAGCCTATAACAATTCATATCAAACCTTGACAAATTAAACTCAAATTTTTAAACTAAACAATTCATTTTAACACATTTTGGAATACCGGGCCAAAATGCCCCAATCGAGCAACGACCCCTCACCCGGCCCTGCCTGGGAAAAACAGGTAACGGGGCATACCGAAAGGTGTACCATAGGAAAAATAAAAAAATTAATATGAAATAGAAGGTAAAACAGGTTCACGCTCAAAATTCACAAATACGCACTAAAGGTCGTGCCACCCAAATGACAATGAAAACACGAATGAAGGTATGCACCACCTACATGAGACTTGTAAACGTAGGAATTCCCAATATCAAGCTCCAATTCAAATCAGATCTTAATAGATCTATGTTTTCATCAAATACTAGCAATTACACATGGATGGAAACTGAGACGTGGGAGGAAAAGGATCAAGAAAGGAAAAGGGTGTGGGGGGTTAGCCACGTTGTTTGGATCCCGCATCCACAGGCTGATTGAAGAACGGATGTCGAATACAGAATCTCGGAGAAGAAATATTTTTGGCCTCCTCGAGCATTAAGGTCTAAAAATATGGAAGAAGATGGTATTTCTGGAAAAGAGACTCGATGCTCATTCATATAAGAGAATAAAAATAAAAGTACACAGTGTGTATTAAGGACTACACGCCATGTAGTGGCCTTGTCCACACTCAAACTGAAGTAGAGGTAGCCACATGTCTTGGACGCGCCACATGGGTTGACACATGGCTAGAACTCTTCCAAAATATAGAAAGGATAATACGCAATGTGTCATGAAATACTACACGTCATGTTGTAGGAAATTCTTACACGATCATCACACGACATGTACTCAGTGAGCACGCAGCTGGTACACGCCTAACCCATACATGGTGTGTACTTTATAGTGTAGGGCGTGTAATATGTAAATTTATAGAACTTCTCAACTCATCCTAGTTTTCTCATAAACATTTCAAAAATTCAAACAGGGTCATAATTTTGACCCGTTCTAAAAACCAGGGTTCTTACATATAGATTTTGCAATACAAAGGTTTCTCACCTTTTTCCCATATACCGGATACCCATGATCAATTATATTCCATTGAGGAGATTCTATCAGGTTACCAATTATCACATCCTTATTTTTTGTATCTACATGTAACATCAATATCCTTAAATTATTATAATTTATATGAATGAACCAACACCATGGAATGACTGGAAAGTACCATACTAGTTTTATAGGACATGATTCATCTTTCTTGTACTGAGAATAACCTCACATTTCTCATTAATTATGTGATTTTTTATCCGTCAAAATAGTATATAGTAATTTGGATTGGAGTTTATTCCTACATAGATAATACCCATTGAACGTATCATTAAAAGAATATGTTTGGTTATAATGCTTATTATCTTCTGGAAGCATATCATTCAAAACAGAATTTTGTTCAAAAAAATCGGTGTCACTCCATTGGTTTCTATCTTTTAAATTATATAGCTTCATTACGGCTGATAATGTTTTATTTTTAGTACAACCATATTAAAATGGTGTCTTTTTACAACTCTTCAAATTATATAACTATTTTGGACAATCATGAAAATCATCTTCAACTATCATTTTAATTTCCTCGATACGATCTTCACCATCATTCATGCATGTAATCACACCTTCAATAAATTGTTCCTCATTTTTCACATTTCTAATCATATCATATGATCCATAAAATGCAATAGTGTTATCCTAGTCACTATTTACATTTACTATTTCCCCTTGTTTAGTCCAACATCTATAACATTAAACTATTCCATGATAGCTCAAGTGGTCTTCCAACTCTTTTTCACTTATTCGTCATGAATAAAAACAGTGTAAAAATTGACAAAATTTTTGAGAAGGCTCGTATGCATGATGTTATTTGAATTTGATGAACACTTTCACCCCTTTATATTATTTTATCATAAAATTTACATCCATCCATTTATAATTCATATCCATTTTTATTATGTAATAGTAATATTTTAAAAAATAAGTATATAAAAAAAAGTGGTTGATCAAATAAGGGGAACCATACATTTGATCATTTTAAATTAATCCATCATGCCTTGCAGAAAATGGTTAATTTAATTTAAGAAGTGAATTATTCCACTGGTGGTAGGAATTAATGTATGAATTATCCCACAATGTTCACTGGTACATGGTATGCAATGACTACTATTGAGAGTAATTCAAGATAAAAGGGTACATGTATAGGAGAGGATGATGAGTCTCATGAAACAAAATGAAATAATAATTGTTTAGGATATGATGTTGTTGATGATTATAGTTATTATTGATTTTTTTTTCCTGAGACTCATCCCCTCAAAAACTAACACAAAATAGGAGGGAATATGTTTTTGTGGAGGACACCACTAATTTAAACCATGCAGGGGATGTTGGATGGAATAAAGGTTTCAGTGTTACAATGGGGTTAAACATTAATTCTCCTTTTGAAAGAGTCGGGTTGGGATTGATATCCTATGGGTTGGATAGAGTTAGTGAAATTCTCATTCCATGGTGTTATTATCAATATATATTATATAGGAGGTGAGAATTTAATTATATAGGAGGTCTCTAAAAGTTAATATGATCATATAAATATGTAGAGCATCCTTTAAGAGTATATCATGGCCTACAGATGCCATTATAAAAAGTAATTGAATATGTTCCCCAATAGATACATTGTTGAAAATGAAATCAAAATAATAAATGTTAATTTTGAAACTCAATCAAAACTCAATTAAATTTAGACATCCAACTTTTATTCATTATGATTTAAAACAAAAAAAATCATATAATATAATAACACTTAAATTGATAATTGAAATTTTTTTAAAAATAATAATCATATAAAAAAATTAAAAAAAATATATAAATGTATAATTTATAAAAACAAAATTTATGAAAGAATAAAAGTATTAAACTGCTGAAAATTAAAAAAAGTGTAAAAGTATAAAAGTACAAACTGAAAATTTATATATATTTATATTAGTGTATAAAATCAAATATTTATATAGCAGTATAAAATCATATATTATTTATAAAATAATATGTATTTTAATGATATATAATATTTCCATAGAAAATAGGACTTCATCAGAAATCATTATTCCCAAACGGTTTCCAATGGGTTTGTTCATGGATCTTGGAACACCAAATGGTTCTATATCCACAGGGACCTTCTTTCCGAAGCCATGAGCTCAAAAGGTATTTTGACGCATGATGCTTAATACATCACATTGGTCAATAGGATGGGAGGTCGGGCTCATCACACCCTTTTTAGGGGAGTTTTTTTCCTAATCTAGGCCTCTCTCATAGATTTAAGTTATGTTTATAAATCCTTTATTGATTTATCATGTATGATATAGGTTTCCCTTGGAACTAAAAATTAATTAATTATCATGTAGGGAGTTGAAAATAATTTGAATGTATTTGAGGTTATTTATCAATAGAGATATTTGTATGTATTCAAGGATCTCCATCGACGGTATCCTCTTATATAATATATAGAGAATATTGGGTTGTTATTATGACTATGATTGATTTATATCTACATAGTGGGGTACTCTTGAATTTATTTTTATCCAAGTAGATGAAGGTCACTCTAGAATTTATCATCATCCAGGTATATGAGATGTTACCCTGGATTTTATCATTATCTTGGGAGATGGAAGGTTACTCAAAATTTTACTGTCATACAGGGAGACATAAGTTGTTATAATGTTGGGATCAACCCATATATGGAACAATGATGTATCCTAATGAATGGAATCATAACACATTTCATTTGGTTCCTCTTAATGGGACACATTATACCTTTTAAGGTAATCTGATAATGCCTTAACCATACAGTTTAACATCATATGGTAGGTATGTATATATGGAATATTCCTAGTCAATGGATGGTGTGGGACTTATGCTGAAGTAACCCAAGGAACCTGGAAGGGATATTAGTGTAAAAATTTAATTAGACATTGTTGGTTATACGGCCTTTAATGTATTGTTATGATTTGGGATGTTTTTTTATTCTCAGTGAGGCTTCCTACGTATCCAATTTGAATTGTAATCAAAGCCCACATAGTTTGGTATGTCTCACAGGAGAGTATGGTCCATTGATAGAACTTAGTTAGGGTATATTCTTTAATATTATTCATAAAAAGGAGGCTATGATTGATGTATCAACACATTGTGATTTTCGGTTTATTGAGGTTATATTCTAAGGATAATTCCCCTTGATATTGGGGCTAGAATTGGCTTCCTGCGTATCATGGTTAGATAAGAAATCAGAGTTTTCATAGTTCAATATGATTTGGGGCCTATACCTAAAGAGGATTCCCATTGAGGGGAATTATTTCCTACCTCATAGATGAGATGATATTGTTAATGGTCCTTGTAAAGGCTTCCTATGTATCCATGTTATGGTGGGAATAATATTTCTCATAGTTCATTCAAATTTGGGGTTTATACCTTAGGTGGAGGCCTATTGAAGTGGAATGATTTACTACCTCATGGATGAGATGATATTAATCTCATTCCATGTAATGGATTCTTATATATTATTTTTATTTATGGAATCTTAGCTTTCAAAGTTCATTCAATTTGGGGATTGTGTGGGTGTTATGATCATCACAAACCTCGAATACCACATGATTTATTCTCAGTGTGAGAAACAAGAGGATATTAAATATTCAACAAACCATGCACTATTTCTCCTTTGTTGATATAAGATGAAGGGCCTATGGTGGAAGAGGTTGGGGTGACCGTGGAAGAGTTTGGGCCTATAGTGGAGGAGGTCCTGGCTACAACACATCCCTCTCTTCTGTTTACATTGGAAATGGGTCCAATTTATGGAAAGAGTAGAGGTGAAGGATACGGTGAGGACAACGAAGAAAACCTCCTATATGAAAGGTTATGGGATTAACTTAGGATGATTTCCCTAAAAAGGGTTCCATAGTGGGAGGAGAATGTCATTTCTTGTTGATGGGAAAAGAAAGTGTGATCCGTATCTTCCTTGTTGGGAACCGGAGGCTCTGGGTCTTATAGATGAGAAGCGTTGGATAGATTTATATCCCCAGAATCCAAGAATGGGAGCTCCTAAACACTATCCCTTGGGTAAGGGAGAAAATGACCATAGATATAAAAATATACATACTTCCTAAGGATCCAGACCCTCTAGTAACACAAGTGTGGGAAACCTCTGACCGTAGAAATAAAAACCCAAATAAGAGACACACTAATGTTCCATTCAAAAAATTTTGGTAAATCAGGATGTCTTTGTGGAGGTTTCTACAGGATCCATTTTAATAAAGGGATCCAGTGAAGTAAAATCGATAAAATGAGTGGATTTGAAGGAGGATTCATGAAAGGCTCGAGCAGGATGATAGTTAGGGTGAACAGAGGAGGTCATGCAAGTAGGAGGTGCTCAAGTAGGCTTGGCAGAACTGATGCAGCTTAGGTGATGAACAATATAGATTACTACACTTGGGATAATCTTTTTTCATGCCTTTAAGGGTCTCTATAGGTATTCTTAGATGATATCCATGCAATTTCCTATTTGAAGAAGGGTGAGGGATTCTATTTTTCTTGAGTTAAGAGTGTTGGGAGAATAATCATGCAAGTGTTGTTTATTTTAAACCCTAAATGGACATAATTATAATAACCCCCTTTAATTCCATCTATTTAGGTGTTAATAAACTACCTTAGAGAGTTTGAAAGACTGGGGTGAGGAACTATGTTGATCTATGTAGCAATAAACCTTTGGAATATTCATCTCTAGAAATGAAGAAATCAAGGGGCTATTTATAGAAAAATATGAGACCCTGGTTGAAGGTTGATTTTGAACACATGTTCTTCCACTTTGACATTGATTTGTGTTACCATAGGTGAACCACTTTTTGAGCCTTTTTAAATCATGGAATTATTGATCTATTCAGTCCTCCTTTTTATAATTCATTTCCCATTTCCACTTTTTTATCCATGTGATGAAACAGAGTGTCAACAAAATCCCCCCTTAGGATTGGATCTGAATGAAAATAATGGTAGACACTTGAGTTAAATGGGATGAAAAGTGTAATGTATTGCACAAGTTTCAGTGCCTGGATGCTCGCTTTTGTTCTAATTCACATCTGTGTGGCATGAAGGTCAGCTTCATCATCTATATATATGGCCTTTATTTTAATTGAAAAATCCCGTGACTCGGGAAATATCTGCTCTGTGTGTAAGTCTAAAATGTCGACATTTTAGGGATTTATTTTATATAGGATTCATTCAAGCATGCATGGTACATAAATGAGTCTCACACTTGTGTTTCATACCTTCAGCGTCACACTTATGCACCATAATGTCTCTGAAATTTTCTTTATTTCAAAAATTATATAAAAATGAACCTTCTCTCCAATTAACTATGCATTTAATGGAAGATTCAAATGGAACCAAAGAATATCATAACTACTAAAGAAATATCTTGTATATGAAATAAATAAACGATGATGATCATAGGTCATTTTTATTAAGACTTCTTCCATACAACCCTCCCAAATCTGATAGGATATCTGAAGAAGTGTCATCATGATTTTCCCAAAAGTGTTTATCTTCCACATTAAGGTTACGCCCTTCTACAGGAAGCCAGTGTACTGGATCCAAATAATTTTCTTCTAGTCTACTGGTTTGAAAACCATATAAATTCTCATCTTCCAACATTTTTGTTTTTGTATCATTTAAAAACAATTTGATGGTAGCCACATCTTACTTTATACATCACATCACATGTGCCCCATATCTGAATCCACACACCATTTAATGAAAGCCGCGCTATTTTTTTCATTTTTCTGGAATTCAAAAATAAATCAAACGCAAGCATAGAAGAATGTATGCGTCTCTTTCTAGGAGGGGTTATTATGCTCGAATGGATGTAGGAATATTGGGTAAGCCAGAATTGTGTAGAGTTAAAAGGGGATCTGAAAGGCGCAAGAATTTATGAGGCTGCGTGTGTAGGACAGACCTACGATTATAGAAATGATGATTTTGGGACATAATGACTAATTTTATGGAGTCCAAAAAAAATTCATTCCATTTTATTCTTTTAAATTTCGGTATCATCTTGAGGGATGTTTATAAGATCTTTGTAGATCCAATCTTTGGGGATATTTATGATGAATTCATTCCCCCAAAGGAAACATAGAATAATAGTGATTAGACACCACCTCTATCATGTGAGATATTAAAAATATCTCAGGATATCAAGATGTAAAATCCCCACATAAGAGGATATATTCCAATGGAGTTATGGATGAAAATATTAATAAAGAAAAAATGGGGAAGGCCTCACATGTAAGTGTCCAACAAGTTATCCCATGGTAGAAAAGAGATATGTGCCTAGTACCTTCTCGACAAGGCTACAAAAAGGGGAGTTTGACATGTGGGGATATCAATATAAGGCAAAATTTATTTCCAAGACAAGTCTTGTGGGTTTCTTGGATATGTGGATTATTATATATCTGTTCCATGTATCTGATTCCAAAGGTGGCATTAGACAAGGAACATTTGTTGTAGCATCCAAGATTGCAGAGAAGTAAATGGTGGGATTGGACATCCCTATTTTGGAAAAGGTCCACAAGGTCATTCTACACATTCATGGATGGAAGGATACTTTATGAATTATAGGAAAATTCTTAGGGTTTGTGGGGATGGATCGTGACTCGTTAGAGGACCTATTCTATGCAGAGTGGGATCCAGGTCCTCAGGAGCTCATTCTGACCATTTTTTCAATATATCTCTAGTATTTATCCTTTATATATGACACCTCAAAATATTCATACAATGTTGAGAATATTAAAATATTTCCCCTTCTTTTCTTAGGGGAATCCTCTTACCTTAATGTGTGTTGATGATTAGATGGATAATATAGATTTAGGTCGTATATTCTAGCTTTTAGTGATTGTGTATTTGAATCCAGGATCAACAAAAAAATATGCAAGGACTATGATTATAAAAAAAGTGAATTAAAATTCCCACAAAAAATTAGTGCATCCTCTCTGGTGCATGTTAAATTATAACATGATTCGATGGTGGCTCAACAACTATGGTTGCTGACATATGTGGAACTAACAGGGGTGGTAATAAATTTACCCACTGCTAATGTAGAAAGTAGTTTGAATACATGTTTTTCAAAATCCTAGATTGCATCATACCCGGAGGGGGTGTTATACACTAATTTTCCTAATGTTACAATGATGAAGTGGTGTAGTAACAATCATTCTCATTTGAAAGGTGCTTCATCTCCATCATTGCATGAATCATCAGAGTTGGAGAGTGAGGATGAAGAGTCCCTTGTAAATTTAAATGACCTCAGGAAAGGTATAATCCTCTCCCTAGAGTCAATATATCTACATCAAAATCTCCAATTTTAGGTACACCAAGGTTTTTTAGTTGTTTTCTCCATGAAGATAATTAGGTTCCATTTTCTCATCCACCATCTATAATGGTAGGAATTTGGAATCCCATAAAATATAAGACTCTTGGGTTGTCGTCATAGTAGTATGGAATGTATTCTAAATATATATCACCATAGGTAGTTCAAATGTGTAAGAAATCTTATTTTAATGCAGAAACTTCATGGAAGATTTTATGTGAGGGGTTTTGTATTCCAGGGGGAAGGAGATCTCCAAACCCCATATGAATTTTTATTTATAATAATCTAGTTGGAGTATGAATTTATATCTAGGAGCTAAATATTCTCATCTATGAAATTGATAATCACGTCACCACCACATGATCTATGAAAGACATGATAGAATACGATGTCACTAAAGGGATCCGCTATTTTGTTGTATAATGGTTTGATTTTATCAATCATGAGGACTCATGTTTTTTTCTTCTCCAATCCTTTTCTTGTTTTACTTTATATTTTTTCCAAACAATTATTCCTTAGGGAAAACACCATCTTAAATTGTAGCTTGATTAGGGAAAATAAACATTGGTTCCATTGACATTTTATATCCCTGGTGTTACACTGATCGGGGTTGCTGGGTCACCCCTTCAATTAGGAGAATTATATCCCGACTAATGATTCCATGGAGGATGATACTGTGGGAGAATTTCCACCTATAATATCTATTTTTTGAGATTATGATGCCTACAATCTATTGATGAATATGAAGATGTAGGGAAACCGAATAGTAAAATATGTGGCTTAATGCTTTATCAACAGTGGTACGTCTTCTTGACGTTATTAATTTTGGCTTCATCGAGATAATGTGTTTGAAGTTTATGAAATTGTAGGGTCTTCTTCTATTTCTTCTCTCAAGGAAGATAGAAACGAGCCTCTGAAAAATGAGGGTGGAATTTATATCCACGTATAAATTCCTTCCAATGAAATGACTCCTTTGACTGGAGAGGCATCTAGTCCATAGAAAACATAATTTTCTCTTGACATTACTCCTATCACTAAAACTAGTAGGGAGGAGGAATCTATTATGTTAGATGTTTTTTATAAGAATCTATATATCAATAACTTACCTCCATTCTGGTAATATTTCATGTTTTTCACATGCACCATAAAACCTAATGATGACTGACGTTGACCATGCGGCTATCACTGAGGAAGTTGTTCGGGGTCTCATGTCATGAGAGGAGGGTCAAGAACCAACTGCTCCAACTATTCTAATAGGTGATATTAACATGGGGTTTGTAATTTTAATTGAAGACATGGAAAATATTGGCATGTCTCCTGATGAAATAGTTGAACATACTAATATTCCTTTTACTTCAGAAGAATTTGGGGCCTTATATAAATAAAAAGGATTTGATTATTTTTTTTTCACCCAATAAATCTTCTTATACCTGATTCTGTAATTATAATTGGTTGGAATATGATTCTATATCCATAGGAACTACTATAGTGATGTTTCCTATAGGATATGTTGAAATTACACCTAATCCCACAAGTGAGTATGAGCCAACAAAGGTTCTCCTTGAAGTGGGAAACCTTTATGAGGTTCACCTGCAGAGTCCTGGGAAGAACCAGGGGAGTATTCCTTACCAATAGGTTCTAGAAAAAACTAATAAGGCTAGGAATACTGGGGAGGAGTCATCTTAGGTTGCTGATATGTTTTTAGGGAATAATTAGAAACTATTATTATTTTACCCCTCTCTTAGCATTCGTTTGAATCTAATAATGATTTTAATTCACCATTTATGATTATCAGCTTATATGTCTAGGTCAAAGGGTAAGGCTTATACATCGTCTCGACCTACAATGGAAGGTGAGGAAGTCGTTGTTCGGGAGGGAGAAAAACATGGCACTTTTTTATATGAATTAATCTTAGAGTACATCCCTCTTTATAACAGTTATTATGAGTCAGATATAGAGTTTCATAGTGCTTTCCCCACTTCACATCACAAGTCTTATTGAGATAGATGGCAGATAATATCTAGGATGCCCCTTGAGGTATTTCCTTCATGAGTCCCACAACATTCATCTCTATTCAGAATATTTTGATTTGGTGGTTTTGTTTTCCATGTAATTAATACTATTTTAAAGGAGACCATTCATAGTCAAGATAAATTTCATACACTTTGTCAATATTTAATAAACTCCAAACCACATGCTAACATTGATGATTTTTTAGTGGGTTTATCCCATTAGGAAGCAACTCATAATACAAAGATGATATAATTCAACGAGAAAATCAAAGAGAAGAGTGTACAAGTGTCGCGCCATGAACAAGAGTTGGATACATCTATAGGGGAACATGAACAACTTCATTTTTCATTAAGAGAAGCCTAAAATAAGGGATATAATGACATTATAAATGCCAAAGAAGTACTTCCTCTGGTAGAGGATACCGAGTCTGGTCGACTAACTGAATTTCAACTGGTGGTTGATGTGGCTCAAGAGGATTTTTATAAAATGAAAAGTTATTTCAAATACCTATTTTAATTACATGATTTAGATACTCTATTGTTTGGATGTTCCAATAAGAATTTTTTATTCATAAATGAAAAGAATTTAACATCCAATCATTTATGTCTTCATCCCTAAATTTTTTCAATAATCATAATGTTAAAGATAATTTTCATTATATATAATTATAGTTACAATGATAGGGATGGAGGGTACTATAATATTTACCTAATCCACGGGGCCTTTTTGAACATAGTTTGGATCTTACTAGGTTCTTATATTCAACCCTACAAACCTTGTGTAGTTTGTGTCATCTCACAAATTTATTCCTAATATCAATATTACATTTCTTTAGCAGGTGAGAATTGTATTTTTCTTATGCCTCCATTTTTGGGTTTTCATCTTAGAAAGATTTATTCCTTTTAACGTTTTATTTCTTGATAATTCCTAGAGCGTATAGAGTGAAGGTCTAGAGAGGTCATACTCAACATCTGTCAATAGTAAACATTAATAGTTTTCAATTGGGTGAGTACTATGTCTCTTTTTTAGGGTGGTTTAAATTCAAACATATCATAATATTAAGGTCAGTGTGTTAGGTCGAATTTCATTGGCCCTGGATTTTGTGATGATAACCCAAACAAGGCTTGATGGATGAAATTTCCTAACATACTTTATATACTTTCAGGTGGAATCTTGAGTCGTTATTTTTATGATAAAAATTTTGTAACTAGAAATTTAGGAATAGAGGAGGTATTTCTCAATAACATAGTTACATCTAATTGAAATCCCATGTATTAGAGTTGTTTTGTGCAACCCCAACTGGGCAGTGTATCACATAGTCATGTAGTGATACGCATAGGCTGATAGAGCCATTACGGGGTCGATTTATGCAAAGCCAATTGGGGTGCATATTTCATGGTCATCTATAAGAATTATCAATAATTTTGAAATTCTACTACTGATAAATAGAGGGATTTTATGATATGGTTGTCTCATGAACACAGTGGTGGCTTTTCCAAGGATATATTTTTGAGAATAATGGGGTAATTTGGGAAGACATAGACCATGAATGAGAAACTACTCCTATAAAAAATTTGTGTGAAGGAGGGTATAATTTTTAAGAAATGGGCTTTCTGATATTATGGTTTCTAGTATCAAGTCATTCAGCAAGGACATTAGGGGCTCTCTAGTTACAAGTCATGCAACAAAGACATTATTCTATTTAGTTTAATTCTATTCCGAAAGGACATTATGCTATGTAGTTTCATGTCTTGAAGAAAGGATATTATATCATGTAGTTTACTGTAATGCACTAAGGACATTATGTTGTGCAGTTTAAAGTCATGCAGCAAGAAATAAGTTACCACTTCATGACAAACCCATTATGGGGGCAGTTTTATGCAAGGCTAGCTAGGTAATGGATTCATAGTCAATAATGGTATCCTAAGGATGATAGGCACGTTATGTGGGAAACATATGCAAGACCATGTGGTTAACATACTACATAGTTAGGTAAACGATCTATTAGGAATTATGACAATATATTGCTAAAAGTCAATGAAAGATTATGGAAAGTCATATTACCCCAACATAAAGTTTGGTTTATGTAGAAAAGTGCCTAAATATAGATTGGATATATCAATAATTAATTTTCAATGAATCATAAAATAGGTTTTCAACAAAGATCTGACCCAAACATCTAATGTATGACTCTTTTAGTTTTAGTTCATACGACCACGACCATAATATTATGAAAACAATGGTTGATATGTGGTCGAATAGCAGTGGGTTATTTCAATATTATATTAAAATGTGAAGGGGACAAAATTAATACATTTTCATAGAGAATTTCTGGCTAGGAAAAATAATATAGAAAAATATTAAAAGGATGACCGCTTTAAATTATGAGTTCATGTATACCATCATCAAATCATAAAGGGACAGAACAGGCTTCTCCCAATATTTTTGTTACAATTTTTTTTTGCAAACTTGTTATGGGGGTTGTTTTATGTAAGGATATTTAGGGAACATACTTCATAGACAAAAAATGGAATCATATGGATGTATGTCCAGTATTGTAGACGACTGATGTAAGGCCTACTATGGCACGTAATGTGTAGTCAAGAAAAGTAGCTATCTGGTATCAGAAATTATGACACCAGAAGCTGAGGAAAAATTATGAAGATATGAATGTATTCAATATTTGGATAAAGACATGCAAATGGTTATTATTCAATTCACAAATGATTTTTTTGGACCAATACAACCAAATAGTTAGGGGTACATTTCATATATCTGATACATATGTACAAGGTGGCTTCTCTTGTTTCCTTTATCATGTGGTTGGGAGTAGGATTTAATACATAATATTACCTTTGTATCTCAATAGGGTGATAATCAAGCCAAATGTAGTTCTCTAGGTACCGAGAGGTTTAATGTCTTACAGCAATGACATTATGTTGTGTAGTTTTAAGTCATGTTGAAAGGACACTATGATGTGTAGTTTTAAGTGATGAAGCAAGGAAATTAGGGGTCTTGAAATGAAGAGCAATTGAATATTGTGTCTGGACAAGGGAATAAGACTAAAGTGTCACTATGTATCTTTTCAGGGAAACAATAAATTCATATTTAGTTCTAATAGATATGTATTCATGTCAAATGAGAAATTATACTGGATCTCCTTTCGTAGATCTGATTCATACTAGAAGAGTATATTTATTTCATGTTGTGTTATTTCTGATCTCAGGATTGATAATATAAAATTCGATGTGTATCTCATATGGATGAGAATCAAGACACACATAGTTCTTGAATAAAGGTCCTCCACACTGATTGAATTTATAAGTGGATGATAAATGGGGTTTTTTGAATACAGTCTCATGAATAAGATGATAAATCATATTAAAAATCATCATCTATATCTGACTCGTATATGTTTGAAAAGAGGCATTACATTCATCATGTGGTAGCTAAGTCTAGGATTTAACGTTTGGACATCACTACGTTTCTTGTTGTGGTGAGAATCAAGCAACCCGTAGTTCTTGAAGTACAATGAATTTTAAAGTCATGCGGTAAGGACATGAGTAATTCCAATGTGAAAATGAATATTTTGGATTTTATGTTCTTACAACTCGGAACATTGATGACCCCAATGGGAATTGAGACACCTTGTTTATGTATAAAAGTTATTCACCAAATTCCAATGCTCACTTGATTTATACTTGGTGTGAGAAACAAGTAGTGGTGGATGTTTTATTCTATAATACAAAGGTAACTGAATTGAAGAATAGGGTATGATAAATATATGGTGGTGGAGGCAACGTAATGGACCCGAGCATCACTACATATATTATTGGGGAAAGAATCAAGATGCATGTAGTTATTTAATTGGTTCCCCACATCAATTAGGTTTTGGTGAAAGGAAAATTGGATTTTGATAATTCCCAAAATCATAACTGGACCCAATATTAGAGATCTAGGTGTCACTACATATCTCAGTATTGTTAGAATCAAGCCACACATTGTTATTGAAATGTTCTCTATGTAGGTTTCATTCATACACATAGGGAGTAAAGGGGGGAATTTTTTCAAGTTGTAGTTGGACCTGAGATAAAAGACCTGGGTGTCACTACTTATCTCATGGGGATTAGAATCTAGAAAAACATAGTTCTTGAAACTCTAAGGATTTTAACATCATACGGTATAGATAAAGATGAACTATCGTGAAATAGTGAAGATATTACTGCTGGGTTAGGGTATAGGACCTAGGAATCACTACATATCTTGCTAGGGAAATAATCAAGCCACACATAGTTCATCAAACATTCCATGTGCATGTTTAATTCATACACATAGGAAATGAAGCAGATTTTTAATTGTGTTTTAACCCAAGATTGGTGATTTTATCTTCACTAGGTATCTCATTGGGATAAAAATAAATCCATACATAGTTCCTGAGGTGTATCCCCATACCACCTGAGTTTTAATTTTGTAAATGAGGTTTTTATTTGTTTTATCATGGATGGACCCAAGATGCGAGATCTGGGAATCACTATGTATACCATTGGAATGAAAATCAAGAAACACATAGTTATTAAAAAGTGTTCTCTACACCATCATCATTTTAATGTGGGGAAGGGGTTTTTTAATATTGTCTAGAATAATGGTTGGGCTCAATACACAAGATCATATGATAATAAATCCATATGTTCTAGAATAATTCTATGTATAGGTTTAGTTAACATATTGGAAAATAGGAAATTTTTTCTTTATGGTCATAGCTTGGCCCATAATTGAAGATCTGGGCATACCTACAAATCTCATTGGAATGAGAATCAAGCCATATGTTGTTCATGATTGACCGTGAATTTTATCATCAGGTGGTGAGGATGTAGATGATCTAACATTAAATAATCATTTCTTATGGACCATGGAATAGGACCTAGGTTTCACTATGTATCTCATTGGGATGATAATCAAGCCACACATAGTTCTTGAAAGGGTTCCCTATGTAGATCTAATTCAAACACAGGGAAAAATGTGACCCTATATGACACTATGAAGTGAAAATGGTGTGAGTGAAACTTTCACATAGAATCCCCTCATATTTTTAGGGTCTATAAGAAGTTTTTACTCGTGATATATTGTGTAATTTATTAACGTCAAATAAAGGTTATTTTAACCATACACATTAACATCATGTGGTAAAAAATGATGATTTGTATTTTCTCGTCTTGTGACTATGAAGTCATGTTGTACAACTTTACATCATGCTATAGGGACACAGATGCTACATAGTCTAACATCTTGCAACATGGCTGTATATAGTGCTATATAATTTTACATCCCGAATCTAAGATGAACTGTGTGTGATTACACAATTTCATTTTATAGGATCATTCCATTTTATAGAGTTGTAGTGAGTTCTCCATCCATTGAGATCATGGAATAAGCTTCATTATAGTGGGATTTATGTATGGAGTAAGTTCTTTCCCACTTTGGAACAATCTTTAGAGGCTTCATTTCTAGTATCCTTTCTTATTGAAATCTTGAGTTATTCTATTCTGATATAATTCCAAGTGATGCAAGGTACCCAATCACTTTTTATCCATTCACTCCAAAACATCTAGTAATTTTTTAGATTTATTATGTGTGGATTTATGATCAAAAAAGGAAACTCATGGTGATGGAAACTAAACCTCAGTTGGCAAGACTACTTCTCTTATGTACACCAATGAGTACTGAGTTAACCATGTCATAGTATGTGTAGTAGTCCGGTAATCCCATAACGCATTCATGGGTTTATCAGGTCATGAATTTTTATCTTTATCCACCGTTTTCTAGAGTGTGTTTGATAGGTTCTTATTGAAATCATATATCTATCCATTTTTCACAAAATGATAGTGGGTTAAATGGTTAGATTTGATATTGTGTTTCTGAAATAGCATCTCATCAATATAAAATCTGAAATTAGTGCCATTTTACATCAATATGGTATGAGAGACACCAAATCTATTGATGACATAATAAAAACCTATTTTGGTACTATCTTCATTGTGTGGTATTTAATCAGTAGTAATAATGAAGTACATGAACTGTTTGGTTGTAGCAAGAAGACAAGGATCCACAACATCCATTCCCCATATAGAAAATGGATAAGAGTATTTAGTTGTATCAATAATATTCGTGGGGTGATATATTAATATACATACACCTGGAAATGATGACACTTCGTATTGAAATCTATGAAATCATGCATCATTGAAGTCCATAAGTATCCAAGCCTTTGAATTTGATCAGAAAACCTACACCTAGGTTGGTGGGCACCACAGGCTGCAACATATACTTATTTCATGATAGCCACTATCTTTTCGCCATCACTGAATCTAAGGAGTATTTAGTCAACTAATCATAAATATAAAATCTTTCGGTGATTCCAGACATCATAAAGTGTGAAATTAACCACTCATTGTCAGATTTTATTTTTCCATCTCTATCTGCTAGAAGTACCCCATCTTGTAGGTATTTCATCATGGATATCATCTATCCTATAGTATGACTATATGGCATAGGGATGGGACTGATTTTATTAACATTAACTATTCTGATTTAAACAGAAGGTGAATCTATATGATGATTCCCAATTTTGATGATTGTCTAATCCCAATTTGGATTTCCCAGTGATGTGGCTTCATTTTCCAATGCATCAGGAAAAGAATTTTGTGATCGTGGGACAAAAGACAATGCTGGATATGAGGGATATTTTTTCATTTACCTATAGAAAAATTCACACATGGGGTTATATCTTCTTTTTTGATGCCATAATCCCCATTTATCTGCTTCATAATATTTTTTTGAATCACAAATCACCATTAAGTGATTCACTAGTACATAGAGTGACAATTACAAACCTATAATGAGAGCCTTATATTCTGCCTCATTGTTTGTACCACCTTATGATAATAGGAGAGTGTATTAAAATATTACCTCCTCAAAGAAGAAAATAAAAATCCTCCACCCAACTTTATTTTGTTTAGGTTCTTCCATTTTCTTTCACATTGGACTTCTAGAAGCATTGTTAAAAATTATTTTCCATTTTTGAGGGTTTTTGTGAATCCAGAAGATTTCTTCAGTAAGTTGTTCAGTATTTACTGAATTCTCTTCCACATATGGGTTCTCACCAAGGAAGTCTACCAAAGCCAAGAACTTCCTAGATTTCTAAGGTATGAACTGTATATCGAACTACTGCAACAAAACTTCCCACCATGCCAAATGTTTTATCAGCATAGGATGATTGAGGATAAATTTGGGCGGGTTATTACGATAACCCTAGTGGACCTTAGGATGTTTCAAATAGTTTCAAAGCTTCTGAACTGTGAAAATTAATGCTAGGAAGCTCTTCTCAATATCTTCATATCAATTATATGCATCGAGAATTTTTCGACTAAGATAGTAAGGACAATTTTATTATTGATATCATTATTTTGTTCAAGAAAGGGTCTCAGGGATCACTCCATGGATGCCACATAAATAATGTGTTGCTTTCCTTTAATAAATTGATTTAATACTATTGGGCCTAACAGTTATTTCTTTAGTGTATAAAATTCTTCATTACAGTCATTGGTCCATGGATATGTCACCCCTTTCTTCATTAATTTTGTGACAGGTAAACACTTTCCTTAGATATTGTATATGAAATTCCAGATTCATGCCCAGTGTCCTTCAAGTCCACTTAACAAATTAAATTTCTTATAAGGTGATATACAATGAATATAATAATCTTTTCATGATCAACTTTGATTCCATTATGGCATACCACAAAACACTAAAATTTTTCTAAGGATACCCCAAAAATCAAATTTCAAGTGGTTCATCATCAAATTATGATGTTGAAGTTTGATGAATATCGTCTCAACATTATAAAGGTAGTTATAATTTGTCCATGATTTATCCACTAGATCATCGATGTTGCATTTGGAAAATTTCCCCATAAAGTTTTTGAAGATGTGATGCATTGCATGTTTTTATGTCGCATTGGTATTCTTCAAGCCAATGGGAATTACCTGATAGAAAAATATGACTTAAGGGGATCTGAAGGCTATTGGTTCTTTATCTTTTGGGTCCATCTAGATTTTATTCTTCCCAAATTATCCAAATATGAAGGAGAGAACGTAATGGCTAGATATTGCATCAGCCAAGAGTTTTGTGATTGGAACCTATAAGTCATATTTTGGACAATGCTTCTTGAGATCACTGAAATCAATGAAAACATTGATTTTCCCATTCTTTATTTTCTAAGGGAAAATATTATCCAGATATTTCTGATATTTCAATTCTCATATGATGTCATACATGATGATATTGTTGGATTTATCCTCGTTTCTTTTGATTTTTTGGCGTAGTTAGGTGTATTCTTCATGATGCCTTCTTGTATCCCTGATTCTCTTCGGGAAAACCAAAATTATGGGTGGCCACATCGGGGTCAAGTACTCTAGTATCTATATATTTTAAATAAAAAATCTTGATGTTCTTTATAAAGGAATTATATATTTCTTTCCCTTCAGGACTCATAGAAACACTAATCCGAGTGGAATGTGGATCTTTCTCTTCACCAAAATTTATTTATCTGAGTTTATCCATATTTGTGGTGACACCTTCCTCAAATTCATGAAGAGAATCCCGGAGATCTTCCCCTTTTTCATCTTCATCATAATTTTCTTCTTCTATCTCTTTTCGGAGGATAAGTGATGAAGCAAGATTCTTAGAGCTTGGGGGAGTTGGTATATTGACATCTAGAAGAAGGGGAAATCATTTATGACCCAACTAATGATGATGGGTCTTCTTGATGTTTTGAATGCAATATGATGGGATGAGAATAAGAATCCCTATCTTTTTCCATCAAGGCGCCAACTTCATCCATCATGACTAATGATGCTAATATTTTATAATGTTCAAGGAATGGAATGAAGTTGAATTCTCCAATCATTCATACTTCTTAGAGAGTTAATGACTTATCATATGCCATTAGGTTCAATTTCCATAACTGACATGATGGATTCCACTGAACGAGGTTTTGTATTTTTTTCCTACCCATTAAAATTGATTGATTGGAATCACATAATCTACACTAAGATGATTGAATTGATTAGATGGGATCTTCTCTAGACCATTCTGAGCATTGATTCTAGTAACATCATTATACATAGATCATTCCCCCTTGTGATGATAGAACATTGAATCAATATAATTAGATTTACAAGTTTTTTACGTGGCCTTATCACCATCCAATGTCCCAATTTGACTATTGATGCAATATTTCTGACACAAGTGGTAAGAAAAAGGAAAGGATGCATGCTGATGTGGTCAGGGACTTCTCAATATAATGGTGAAAGATGTGTCCTACCAGAAAAAAATGAACTCTCAATCATATTTGAGATCCCCAAACTATGTTCTGAGCATATATTTCCAACAGGTTATTACTCATTCTTATCGCAACCCTATAACATCATATTGGAGTGAGAAATGTCGCATTTAGTGAGACTCAATTGGAAAAGAGTCCAGATAGAAATTAGATTGACCCCAAAGCCATTATGAACAATTTATCATTGAGCATAAGTGTTAGTAACCTTTCTTGATATGTACATGAGCCCGATGTGTCCTTTTACAACATCATTCCAATCATGTTATCTGAAGTATATGACCACATGTCATTCTTCTAGATCATTCTCCATATAGTAAACCTCTGCAATAGTAGCCTTTGTTTCAATCACTTGAGGACTTAATAAAACCTCATTAAGTGCTTCCTAAAGATCCTTTTATAGATTTTGGGAATCAAATATTGATAACCTGGCTAGTACATGGGTCTTTTTCTTCAATACATTTTACTTTTGAACCAAGGGTATGTGCTTTCCAACATAGAGATGTTTTTGCAGGTGTCATGGGAGCTTATATTCTTGATGTTGATGGACCCTCTATTTGGATGGGATCTAGAAGTGCTTCTGCTCTTGCTGGATTAGTTCGGCTAGGTATTCCCACCCATCAAGAAGGTGGTGGTGTGTCCTCTATCCGATATTCTAATATAATAATATCAGGGAAGATCTTATCATGTGCGGGGTAGTTCCCATGTATCTTTTGAGCTCACGAGAGGGATGTGACATGAGTCTCTTCCACATTAACATTTCAAGAAGAAATGTGTTTGAAGAATTTATTCTATTCCTTACAATGCATTTCCCCATGTCCATGACCTCGAAGACTCTTTCATTCAGTTCCCCAATCAGGTATTGGAAATTGGATTCATAATCATAATCATCAGTTGAGGAAGGATATGTTAAGTGAATTACATTAGTGGAACTAAAAAACAACTCTTTTTCTCATGAAGGATCATCAGGATAGGTTGACACTTGTTGTTCCATTTTTAGGGGAGGTGTTCATGCTTTTGAAATCATTATCATGAAATATATTATGGTCAAGGAAAAATATTTCCTTGAGATGACATGTTCTTCTTATGATTTCTTCTTATCCTTTTTATTGTGTCATTTGTTTGAAGATTATCCTTTAAATGGGTGAGATTTTAATAAATATGTCTCTTTTATAGCCGAAGAAGAAGGATGAATAGTCGGTTGTTTCAACTATGTTGATAGAATGGCATAAGTCCAGTTGGTTGTTTTTAAACCATAAAATCATAGAACAACTGCACATTCTTGATTTTGAATTCCTTTCACTCACCTCCATTCTCTATATCAGTACATTTAACAGATTCTACCAAATGGGGTGAACCTTTTAGTTTCACTTTCCTAGATTCCACCAACTATTATAGGAGGACTTTAAAAAATATCAACAAAAGATAGATTTCCCTGTCTTTTGATGTAAGGGTAAGTAGTTTTGGAATCCTCATCACCTTCCATGTTTGGCTTCTCGATATTTGGCAATTATACTAGGTTTTTTTCCAAAGTTTAGATGAAGTAGGTGCGAACCTATCCATTCTGAAAGGTGTATACTTTCTTTTTCAACTATTAAACTTTATACACCTCTGATATTTTTGTTCATCTTCAAGAGTTGGTCATTAATTCTGACTCTTGGGATGTGGAGCCCTATGGAATGATGAGGACTTTGAATTGGGGGTGGGTTCAGGGTCCGGTTAAGGGTAACTACAACAGCCTTTTATTTTCTTGATCTTATTCATGGAGATTATGAAATTACATGAGAATTGTTTTTAGTCTATGTGATGGGATTATCTTCATGTAGAGCAATTGAATCAAGGTCCCAAAACCCATATTTGTATTTCATTAGGATTAATTGTGTGTGAAACTCTTCATTGATATTTTCTACACATATAGGATGGAAATATTCTTAAGGGAGTGGAAGGTTTAGGGAATATATCAATACTTTCCACTGAGGAATGAAATAAGAAACTCTTTCATTCTCCAATTTCTTATAGTGTTTAATATTGAATACTATTGCCTTTTGTAGCACTGAGCTGAATTGGAAGATGACATTCTAACAGAGATCTTTCAATCTAGTGATTGATCTGGATTGTAATATTTTATACCATATAAAGGATGGCCCCTTCAGTGATTACACAAAACATTTTAGTTTCACTACCTCTTATTTTTCAGAGGTCCCCATCCTGGTATCACATAGAGAGATGAAATGTGTCAATTACTACTACCGGTCTTCCTTTCCATTGAATAATGTAAATTTGGGATTCAAAAATTTAGGTTGCGGAGGGGTTGGATCCACCCATTCGGGGTAGGCCTTCTTTTCTGGTTGTATTAAAGCGTTATGTTCATCCATAGCTTCCAGTCAAGCTATTAATGCCTCAATTTTGTTCATAAGAATTTGGGAATCATCTGGATGAGTCGGGACATAATAATATATGGAGGATAGAGCTTGGACTAATGCAGTGACTGGTAGTACCACTGGTGGTGGAATTGCTGGAATCTATCGTGGATAACCCATAGGGATAGTTCTATTGGAATGTGCCTAACTATGTTATGGTTGCACCTATAATTGAAGAAATTATTTATATACCTCTATTGTTAGTCCAAATCCTCTTGGATAATGTGCACCAACTAGAAGTTCCAGTTTTGGATCTTCTTAAAGACTATATCTATTAGGAAGGTTGCATCAAAGTAACCATGTATTGTGTCTTCTCAGCTACTTCATTTTTTTCTCATGATGCACAAATCATTCCAGTAATGAAATGGATTGACCTTCTCAAGGGGGAAGGTGGTAAATATTTTGACTATTATGTTTTTCCCGGTTAGGTCCTTTTTGAGTAGGAATAGGTGGATTATTCTAGGGGATAAATAGATTCTGAATAATCCTCTCATTTCCAATATCCACACCTCCTTCATTTTCTAATGTGTGGATTATATCATTAATAGGAAATTGATCTTATGTTTACCCTAATTTGGTCCCATGTTCTAGAGGATCTATAGTGATATCATTGATGGCATTCATAAACACATAACACATTTTGGGAATTCTGTTGGTATATCTATGAGATCGTCTTCTTTTACGTCCTCCTCAATACCATGTCCTCCTATTTGTTTCTTCACCTAGAATAATTTGGAAGAAATTAACTTGAATTGAATCCTCTAATAATTCAGTTTTTCATGCTCCATGTGAATGTACTATATCACAGAATGGCATGAACATGGAGGATACATTTCAAACATTCTTCCCAAATTGGTAGAAAATTGATTCCCATAGAGGAGGGGATTATTGTGGTGAAAAATCCCCCAGCCCTAAGAGTTGGCATTATTCATGTTCTTGCTTCACAACCCATTGAACATAGTTTACCTTCTCAAAATTTTGGGTTAAAAAATCCCCCATCACAAGAATGTTGGGGTTACTGCTAAACTAAAATTTCTGCTATTTCCATATATTTTCTTCTAATTTAACGGATTATGGTTCAAACACTATAAGGGTGCATTATCTTATACTCAATTAAATCACCCATTTCTTAAGGCTGTTTTGAAATTTTATAAATTTTCACAATCTCATTGTTGAAATACTCTAAATGGGAAGCATGCTTGATGTTATTAGACGCATTATGAAAAGATTATTTCAACAACATTATCTCATTTAGCTTGACTTTTGTGAGCTTTGGTCATGTCCTATCTTTCTTTAGTGTATCTTTGGATACCCCCATAATAAGTCTGATGTAGTTTACTTGGGGAAATAACATTTAATGAGGCCACTTTTGGAGGGATTTTATGGTTGGGAAGTACAGTGAAATGAAACACCCCATGTTCCACCCATCCTCTGATATGAACACCAGATCAGGTATATATGATCAATCGTCATAGGCTCGTTAGTGCATTGAGGCATTCACATAGAATGGATATTTATATATCCTGATCATTGGATGTCGTGAAACCTAGATAGATGCCATGTCAATTTGGAATTGTATCCCTTCTATTACCATAACATGCCTTTGTTATTCATCATATGGTAATACCTTTAATTTTAAGTGACAAGTAGTTTTCTATATGTTTCAGTAGATATCATGCATACAATATTCCACCACCAACTACGTAATGTTATATTGAGGGACAGACAATGGCTAGAACATAATTGTAATTTCATCTACAGAAATTTTTTTCCTCATTTTTAACATATCTTCTTTATATTTCACTTGAGTTTCCTTAAATTATTCCAACCAGAGTGGATTCATCCTATTTGTTTCACAATAAACAATGGGATTGGTTGGTATTTCCCCTTCTATGTTGGAAGGTTAGTGTCCCAAATAAGGTTTGGTCAATGACTATCACCTTGTATTATCTTCTTGCTGATAAAGGATATCACCTTCCAAAGACAAGGCATCAAACACAACTGACCTTGTATTTTCAAGTGCCTCAAGATATTAGGTCTTTCTCATCCCTAAAAATCATTTGTAAAATGATATCAATAATAAGAATCACTACTATAGAGGGAACTTTTGTAGAAAACAACATCGTTAGAAGAACCACCATGGTGGATTACAATAAGGGGTAAACCCTCTCTCTCCTTGGTCTTCTGGCCACATGGAGGGTTCTTGTGGATATCTTTAAGAGATAGTTTATTTATATTTAATAGACTATCATGAAGAATGCCTTCATGAGAAAGTATCTAATGAGGACCTTCAAATTTACTAATACTACTCCCGCAATTTGGTAATGGGAGTACAGGATCTTGAGCAGCAACAAATAAATGTCTAAGGGATTCAAGAACTCAATCATTAACCAGATCAAGATCAGAGATCAGATCATGATTCTTCAACTATTTTTTATAATACTTCTTCTTTGATTCCATCTTACTAACAGTTGGATCCACATGTTGGGAGTAGTGTTTGTCATGAGCGAGTGTATGTGCATGCCTCAGAGGGGCTATCAGGATAGTCTAATTATCTCTATTTGGAGTGGTTGTATGTTCCCAATCTAATTTTCCATATTATATGTGGGAGTATTCCCCATTACATTCTTGTATGGAAGAAGAGTTATGTGTCTACACTGGGGTGACATGATGATGAGCCACCCACAATGTGGGGATAGAGTTGTTTATCAATCCCACAGGTACTACTGTCACCATCATAATTATATTGTGGTAGGTTTTTAGGATATGTTTTTGGATTTTACTCTACCCATTCAATGTTTCTAGAATATGTTTGGTGACTACAGCGACTGGAATAGGAATATACATCCATTCCATGTCTATAGTTCATTTATATACCTTCTCATGTCTTCTCTTTCCTATCATTCATTGTTGAAAGTACATGTATATTGGAGTAGGGAGATAAGTATGCCCCATTCTTTTCATTGGATATTTCCAATTAAATTCTCTGAGTTCTACAAAATGAGACATCTGGAATGATTTATGGATGCTAGTATGTGTATGTGCATGTGGTTTGTTTTCCTCCAAACATGATTTTTGTGCTTCATTGAGCACTTACAGATGAGACTCCAGGTAATCTTGGTGGGGTTATGTAGGTGTATGTTCCTTATTATAGGTTTCAACCATATTTGGTTGGAAGTCTTCATTGTATGTAGCCATGTGATTCTTCTAGCTGGTTGTATGAAGGAGGATCGGTGTATGTGTCTGACCACTATTTTCCACCAAACTGGGTTGGTGGGGTTCTCTAGAGGGGGGAATGTTATGAAATTTATCCCTATTGTATAGTTTTCATCCTCAGTAGGATGTCTTGTATGTTTGGGTTTGAGGGACCAAACTAGACAGCTAAAGGCATCACCCTCATCATGTTAAGGGTTCACTTCATTGTGGCATTGGTAGTATCAATTTTTCTAGGATACCTTGCAAAGGAATTCTATTTCTTTGGTGTAAGGCCATGGGTGGCCTCCTAACCCACCTCCTAGAAATATGGGAGGGACTAGTTATTATGTTTGGGGGATAATATCCTAAGATGTTTGAAGAAGAGGGTTGACGTCATCTTCTTCTTGACCACTGGTCGTCACTGACCAAATGACTAGGGTGGTAATTAATATAGAGGGCATTTAGGGTAGTCTACATGGCCAAGATGGTACTATATTGATGATACACCCAAACTAGTTCATTAGAGACCCAATGTTGAAGACACTGAGTTGATGATGGCTTTCTTCACACATGTGAGGATCTAATCAGACCAGTAGCATGGGAATTTTTCAGAGAATATAAGAATGAATCCATTTGGATTTAATGGATTTTTTAAAATAATAGTTTATGATATATGAAAAAATTGATCAATAAACCCCCATTAAAGTACCATCTTTTGGATGAACACATGCGTGATTCATATCCTTAATAGACCACTTTTATTTAAAGGGGCCTGAAATATGTGAAACATTGTCAACATGGTTAAGGGTTCACATTAGGTTGACTTTTTTTGTTTCCATTAGAAATGGGTCTTCTTGAGAAATAATTATTCCCGAATAGTTTCCAACTGGTTTTCTCATGGAATAAAAAACACAAAATGGTTTTATATGTATAAGGACCAATATTCCAAAGGTAGTCACTCATTAGGGATATTGACCCACAATTCTTAAGAACCCACATTGGTTGATAGGATGGGAGTTCGGGCTCATTGTACACATTTACGGGAATTGCATATTCTATGACTCTCTCATAGATTTATGATATAATCAAAATTACATTATTAATTTACCAAATATGATATAGGATTCCCTTGAAATTTGAGATCAATTTTATAGAATTTATGTAATTGAGAATCATCTATATGTATTTGAGCTACTTCGACAATGGAGATATCTATATGTATTTGAGGCTCTCGATTGATTGTATCTTCTTATATACTACTTGAGATTCTGGGGTAATGATTAAAACAATGCTAGTTTTAAAGCCACATAATGGGGCACTCTATAATTTTTCCATATAGGTAGATGAAGGTCACTATGAAATTTATCATCATCGAGGTATATGAGAGGTTATTTTTTAGTTTGTCTTCATCCAGGGAGATGGAAAGTTACTCTAAAGTTTATCATCATCCAGGGAGACAGAATTTTCATTGAGGTTGGGATCGAATGCATAGATGGGAAACGTATGTATCCTTGTGAAAGTAATAAGAACCCACATAGTTCGGTGATGCTTAATGGGACATGTAATACCTTTTATGGTCATGTGATTAAGACATAAATGTAAAGTTTAACTTCATATGGAAAGGAAATCTAGATGCAAGATTCCATGTAAATGTTTATTATGGGACTTATGCTGAAGAATCCCAGGGAACCTAGAAGGGATATGAGTACCCATATTGAATTAGAAACTGTTAAGAATATGGCTCAGAAAGGACAAGGTTGATTTGGGATGTTGATTTTGAACCTCATTAAAACTTCCTACTTATTCCATTTGGATGGGAATCAAATCCCATGTAGATCTCTATGTCTCACAGGAGAGTATTGTCCATTAAGACAAATGATTTAGGGAATATCTCTAAAGAGGATTCCTTGAAACAAGGACCATGAGTGATGTATCAACCCATGGTGATTTGGTGGTTTTATTTAGGCTATCATCTGAGGATAATATCTTTTGAGCTCAGTCTCGGAGTGGAATATGTGGGTTTATAGCCGACATCTCTCAACCTGAGTGGAATATGTGTGTCTATAGCCGCCATCTATCCATTTATGGGTATACTGATCATTTATGTGACATCCTTTAAAGTAATGGTTATCACATATTCCGTTATATGGAATATGTGTGTCTATAGATTCCATCTCTCAACCTGTTTAAAGTTGGTGGCCTATACCCAACTTGTATTGTACTTTTATTACCACTATAGGTATGTTGTTTTTTATAATACATGTGTTTATGTTACCATAATAGTGTAGATACATCTGCATCCACATTATTTATGGAAATTTCCTTATATTACACATCGCATAAAGGGTGTTTGGTAGATCCCATGCTATAATGAGAACCCCAAGATACCATGAATGTAATCTTCATGTAATGTCCTATGATCCAGTTACATCATTCTAAAAGGACACTGATGATTTGTGACCATCAGGTGTTGGGGTCTCATATGCATTGATACTTCATCTCATGAATTTCTCACTTAATGATCTCTAGTAGCTGATATCATGAGGACAGACTAGTATAATAGGAGCACCACATGTTTCAGTTGTCATTGGTCGTTCTTATCTATATACATGTGTAATGGTCTCCAGACTTGAGATCATTATCAATGGATGTCTTTTAATTACGTACATTTGATGCAAGGAGAAAACAATTGAGATAAAGCAGTGGTGATGTAGTTTGTGATTGGGATTTCATTGATGACATGGAATTTACTGAATGATCAATATAGGATTTTTCGCTTTTGAGTTTAGGAAGAGATATCTCGGGCCTGGTTGACTGGGATGGTTGCACATTCATTAAATCCATGTCCATGGTAGTGGAAGGTAGGACTTTCTAGAAAAATCAACAAATAAAATAAACCAAGATAAAGGATGGTGACACTAGTCTGCATTCTGATTTATTTAGATATTGATGAAGAAGAGATTATATTACACAGAGAGTGTTTGTAGGAAGATATCTTTTGATTTGACTTTACCTTATCTCTATAGGGGAGCCCATGGGTGGCTAGACACCTCTCATGGTCAGTGAATATTATTCACTGCTATTGAGGTGAGGTCCTACAAGGTCACACACAATAGTACTTTGAGAATCATCCATATTCTCTATATAGGAATATGGAACATGGTGGGCCCCGCCAAAGGGCACGAGTACTATCTGAGTTCTATGAATCACCATGTAATAAATAAATTCTTTAATTATTCAAGCTTGGAATAATATTTTGAATTTATTTATAACATATATTTATAAGTGATCAATAAATTCAAAAATAAAATATTATTTGAACCAATTTAAATATCCAAGGTACGTTTAATAATTTCAGGAGAAGTGAGTCAAGTAATAAAACTGATGTTTATCATGCAATATAAATTTAATATATTTTGCAGTTAGTGGTAAAATTATAATTATTATTTATGGCATATTGTATTTTACATAAATAAATATTTATAGTACTTATATAGAGGATATTTATTACATGGGGGTTGGGAACCCATACTGGGTATTTTTTAGATATCCCCTATATAAGTTAGAGAGAGGCTCTCCCCTTGTAATTGTTCATGTATCAATTTTGAGAGCCTCTCTCTCCTCTTGGATTCTAGAGAGAGATCCTCTTAAGCAAGGAAGAACTTGAAGAACTTCTTTCGTGGATCGAAGTTCTTTGCCTTGCGGTGATCACTGCTACGTCGAGGAAATCGTTAGTGTGCCGCGCTAGCACCCAGATTCCAACGAATTACACACATGCAGATTCGAAAGGTGTATGGAAGATATAGAGTAATTCAACATCGGAGTCTTCGAGTAATGGTCACTAGAAACCTGTGACATACTTGTGTACGTCAGATCTGAACAAGGTACTTGTCCTTATTTATTTTGTGCTCTTTCAAATCAATGTGTGGTCCTCAGATCATACTGGGATAATTCACAGGAGTGGACATCGTAACGTCACTCTGGTGATGTGAACTTTTAATTTCCCAGCCCACTATCTTCTACTGTCTGCCCTAATACCTAACACAACCAACACCACAATCAAGTTGTGTCCAACAGTCCTAATGTCTCATTGGGTGACTCCATAAAATAAATCATGTATGAGTTATGGAAAAATAATTTTTGGGGGTGCGTCGAGTTGAAAATGATGTTCTCTCTAAATAGTAAGAAGTCCAATAGGTCCCCACATCACCATGTTGTGTGACAGGTGAAACTTATTCATATATACCAAAGAATATTCCATCTAAATGTGTATATAGTAGAATATTAATTTCAATATATGCTTAACTCCTAAATGCTGTTACGATTTTCTATAAAAATATTTTTTATGTTTCATTTTATTTTCTTATAATTATGTAGTATGTTTTTCACATAACCGCATATGTTAGTGTTTTCTATTTTAGTTTCCAAGAACACAACATTTTCTTTGTGAAATAATTTTTTTATACTATGAAACGATTTTTATCATACACATAATAGATATAACATGCATTTTGTACTATTGAATACTTTATTTTTCAAATTCTGAAATGTAACATTTTCATTGGAGAACATTTTTCTAAAAAAATTCTTGTCATGTAATGTAAGAAATTTATTTAAATTGAATTTCCCTTGAAATAATTGAATATATTTTGTGTGTTTGTACTTCTGATTATTTAATTTAGAATCCCAAAAAAATATCATAAAATGAATATTATGTTTAAAAATGTTTTTTATTTAATAGAATTTTTTTTAGAATTGAAATATAGATTTTTGGAAAGAATAATTGTTATATTTTCATTATGTTTATAGTTTTATTAAGTATATATAAATTTTATATTTAAAAATGTAATATAAAATAATTTTTTGTGGAATATAATGTTTTATACAACATATAAATATTTATTATAATATAAATTTATATTTTTTATGGTTATAATATATTAAAATAAGATAAGCATGAAAAAAATGGTGAAAATGAAGAAAATGGCTAAAGGTACATAATTTTCAATTAACCCATAGACTAAATGAATTGTTTTAACTGTTATATGATTTCGATATGTGTCTAGGGAAATGTGTCCTCATGTGACCTTCTTGGAATCATATGATGAACCTCCATCCAAGTTCCCATTCACTAGGTTGATCCATCTCATTCTGTATACAATATGAATTTGGCCTCCTTTTTAGTCAAATCCAAGTCATGTTTGACAGAAGTGTTAGTGTTCCATTAGATTTCTAAAAATTATGATATTTCCAAACTGATATCCATGATGAACTATAGCAGTCATCTATACTCTCTATTTGATAAATTAGATCGATTAATTTCTCCCAAGTTAAGTGTATGTAAGTCCATGCTACGATCACGAGGTCGCAATGATATCATAATGCGTGAAAGTTGAAACATTCATAGCAATTCTTCTCTAGTAAAATAACTCACACATGACCACTTCTGTAAGCCATATCATCACCAAACTCAGAATCCTCTAATCGTTATTATGGATGATCAAATGAAGTGACCTGATATACTTCATCCTCCTTAAGAACTCTATCGAGATCACACAGTAAATGGTGACCATAGTGCATAACTCTATTTAGACCCACTTCATCCTGCATTCCTCATTCCACAAAGTACATTACACTATGACAGAAGGTCTCTTATAAAAAAATATAAGTTAAGTTTATAACAATATACTAATATTATATTAAAATTTTAGCTATTCAAATTTACAAATAATAAAATATTCTTAATTACCTATGATGGGTAATTTCCAAACACCCATAAAAACTACATTTATAGATTCTATGATGTTGGTTAACATATGTCCATACCTCCTCCCATCATCACATGTTAATGACAATTTATAAGTTGAGATTTTCATCATGTAATCATAAACTTCTAGGTTTTCTCTATGAATATCATCAAGACTCACCTACATCTTTTGTTGTTCAGGCTCATATTCTATAAAAAAGAACTAATTTGAACACATCTAAAAATAGCAATGAAAATTATTTTTTAATTAAAAAAGGATATCCGTAGAAATTTTTGTAATTGCTTTCTTTATAAACTCATCCATGAACTTCATTCACACATTGCAAGAAATGTGTTGAATACAATATCGATTATGGGAATAGGGTGTTCTCTAGGATAGACCCTCAGAATTTACTTCCTTCTTGATTTCCTGATGAAGATCCAAAATAAGAAAAATCACTTATGTACTCATAAAAAATTGTCTAAGGTAGACCAGAAACTAGCTCCAGGATGAGAAGTTCTCTTTCTCGAAAATAGAAAATTTTAATGGCAGAAGGGATTGATTACCATTTTGTGTGTAGGAAACCAATAATATTTCAGATTACATTAAATATAGAAATGTTCTATTAATCTGTATAAACTTCTTCCAATATCTAAAATCTATCACACATGATAAAATTGTCCAAAATAATCTATCAAATGAAAATATTTTTGATCAACTTGTTTACTTTGGTTATCATATTCAGTATTATGTAACTAGTATGTCACTTGATTATTTTGATGTAAAATATCCATAAGTTATGGTAAAACATGATAAGACTGATCCCAGACACCATACACTTTCACAATATCCTAATATCACCCCACCTTCTAGTAATCAATTTGATGCCCAAAGAGCTGTTTGATTCTCTCTACAACTAGATCGACATGAACCTTTTGACATAATATTTTTTTCAAAAATAATAGTTTAAATAATCTCATAATCTCAAGAAGACTCTTCTTTTGAAAATCTTCAGTCTACAAATGTGTGTGGAGTACATTTTGACTGAATGGCCCGAAGGGCTAAATTTTTATTTGTTTTTGGATAAACCCCCTTTTTATGGATTAAGGGGGAAACCTCACATGACTTCAAGGACGTAGAGGCATCAACAAAAAATGAAGGTCACAACCCATAACAAGATTATTTAAAAATACTTCAACCTAGCAACAAAATAATTATGGAAAACCTCCACCATTGCATGACTATGCATCGAGTTGTCCCGTGCAGAAATGCACGGGCCTAGTACGGATGGATGAGCCATACCCTCTCAAAAAACAAAATCTGTATTGTCATACACGGTGAAAGATCCTACACTGATCCTCTTCTGAAGTATTTCATTTTAGAATGTTTGGGAAAAGCCATCCAAAAACCAATTCAAGATGATACCTTGCACCAGATAACAAACTCATTTGACTATGTGAATTATATTTTCTATACCAGATCAAATAATAGTATCTCTTTGAATTTTCTATAATATAACTGTAATGTTATACAATGTGATAATGTTTTATCACATTTATCATTTCTTATTTACAATCAATGCCTATTATAATATATAGGACACATTATTTTGACACTTTATTTGTGCCACCAAAAAAATTTGGATATTATATACTATAAGTATTAACATACCAATCAAGTGGTGGAATGAGATTCTTGCCTTTGGTCGACCATGATTCCAAAATTAGAGGATAGTTCAAAGGTCAGTTGAGCCTTATAAGAGTTAGAATATACTTCTCTTCGGCATGTTCTTCTTCTTCTTCTTCAACATACTCAATATATTATTTTTCTAAATTTTCATTATCATCAAACTTATAATATAGTGAATCAAATGTACATGGGGGAATATCCATTGAAATATCAATAACTCTATGAGATGTTGCTACTAGAGTGTAATGAACCAGCCCGAAAACCCAGGTAACCAGATAACAGAGCGAGAACTGACATAGTCAGAAGGACATTCCTGATCCTCATGGGTTGGCGACTAGTACATAGCATTATACAACACAAAAGTGGGAATGAATTTTATATAAACACAATGTAATAAAGGGAAAACTCAGTGCGTATATATGAAAAACTCCAAAGGGAGAAGCATACCAAAATTCAATATGTAACCAAACTCAAAGTACCACCATAAGTACAATAAAATAGGAAAAACAGTCATGCCCCAAAGGACATATAAACTTGAGAGTCAAGGATCAATAGTTACAACCACGTCCTAGTGTCTCTTTTTCCATTCTCAAACCTGTATAGAGATAATCTACAAAAAACCAAAGTCGCATATAGGGTGTGATCTAAAATCCCAATAGGGTATCACATTGAATTATATAATAGAATTCCAACATTAAATTAACAAAATAAATCATTCACTGTTAAATAAACAAGCATGGAGTTTCAAATTAATATTTAAACAAATCATTCTCTACATTTAAGATGATGGAAATAATTTATATAAATGGATGAATAAAAGTTTTATTTAAAACATTTTATATAAATTCATAAGGTATGTGTAAAAATATTAAAAACAATGGCATATATTTCAAATATTAACAACGGGAAACATGGTAATATTATAAATTCTATAATAGTTATTGGTTATGAAATCCCCACATAGTAAATTGATGATAAAAAAAATGTCTACACATGTCCATCGACACTAGTCACAGATGAATCATTGAAATACTATTGAGGAATGAAATGCTCTAAATAATATAAGTTAAAGTTGTAAAGCTCAATCTGGTGATATGTAATTCTATTACTAGTGTGTTTTTCCATATTAACTCAATATCTACCTAGGATTTCATTTTATTAAAACAGCATTCAATAATAGGAAATTTAATTTAAAACTATTTAAAATATAATTTTTCCCATTCACCCATTTCAAATATGAAATTTTATTTAAAAATGGATTTTATAAAAAATATTCCTTTCCCAAGATAAAACCATTGGGATTATATAAAAACAATATTAATCCAATTAAAAAAATAACGATTAGAAATAAATTTCATCCAATAAATTTAAGAAGTTAGTTTTTCATATTTAAATTTTTCAATTTCCCATCAATTTCAAAAACACACCCCAATTCAATGGAATTGGTGTTTTTTCCTAATTTTTTCCAAATCAAATCCAAATCCCCAATTTAATGGAATTGGATTTTAAATTAAACAATTGAAGAAAATTAATTGAAACTTACCAATAAAATTTAAATCAAACAATTGAATTTAAATATAGAAATTTAGGTTCAATCAAATTGGCCGTTATAAACGGAACAACATACCTTGGGATCATAGGATATTGAAACACAAAGCCCTAATCATGAAACATTGATAAAGAAAATCAGAAAAGGGGATCCATGAATCAAAACAATATACATGTTCCAAAACAATATGGATTGTATACTCCAAAAATAAAAGAGATCTGGAAAACCCTAGGGCGGAAAGATGAGAAAATGGGAGATAGAGAACGGGAATGTGAAACCTACCCATAATAGATTTAACGTCATTATCCTATATTTGATTCACTTCTAGAGGGGTTAATATAGGCAATAATCACCTCTTAAAAGACTATATGGAATAAGAAATATTATTAGGTCAAATGAGGCTTTTCGACCACCTAGAAAAATTGATTCAGTGGTTTAAAATTATTTTTTAGATTAATTACCTCTTGTAGGCACAGTTATCTTGGTAGGGTCGTACAATTAGAAAAAAATTCCCTCAAAATTTATGACCCCTAATTTAAGGTTTCAAGGTTTCTCCTTGGTGGGTATAGGGTTTTTCAAACTATTCACAAACTATACAATGCCTCGATTTCCTAGTTTTTTTTCTGCACTTACAGGGCACAGGATTTTGGAAAACTATGCGACCACCATGAACAACCCAAGAACCTCCAAATATTTTAAAATTTTCACTCAAAACAACATGTAACAAAAACCAAAAAAAGAATATTCAAAATATAGGTTTTGGGAATAGTAGAATCATGAAATGGGAGGTTCCCAAAATTGATTTTTGTCATGATCAATGATCAATCCAAGATCAATATGATGATTACACCATGATCAATAGAATTGAATCAAAGGAAAAGAAAGTGTATAATAACACTATAACCAAGAGATAGTATCATCACATATTATTTTTATTTAATTTAATTTAATAAGAATATCCTTGTAGGAAGTCATTCTTCATTGATAGATCAAGTAGCAAATCTATGACGCACCATCATCACATAGTAGGAATAAAGTGAAGATTCCCTCCAGCGGTGATCTATTCATGATCCATGGATATATAGATGTCGTTGAGGGAATATCCAGGTCATAGCTGAAAATTCCTTATGATTTTATCTCCATCCATTGATTTCTACGAGAATTTATTCCAAAGCATTCTCCTTGATCCGGTGGAGGAAGATTGCTCTCAATTCATGATATCATTCTTGGCGAAGGGATCAGTAAAGGTAAAGAGAGGATTATCCAAATCCATTGTGCAAAACCAATCAAATGAATTGGATCTATTGAGATTATAAAATAATTGGTTTATTTATTTCTATAGTTAAAATAAAATAAATTCAAAACTGCCCTTAATTATTTATTTAATCCTACTGAAACCCCGTGTAAAATAATAATAATAATATCATTATTTCACAACATGTGTTTAACTTGTAAACTATAATTAAATATTATTAAATGAAATAATATTCCATATTAATTATTTTTCACCAGACCTAAAATCTATGCACTCCATTCCTCCAAAATATTTATCGAACCTCAAATATTATCAACTTATTTATTAAATAAAAATCACTGCATTATTCTCCTATTAATAATTAAATATTATATTTTCTAAATAGAAAATAAATATTTTTATGTGATGAAGAATATATGAAAAATTATTAAACAACATTTTTGAATAATATTTATTCAAACTATATAATAAAAAATAATATATTATTTAACTTAGATTCTGGATACACTTAGTGTGTGACCCTCTAGGTCTCTTTTTTAGTTGCCTTAGGCGAAGCATCCAAAAGTCAAAGGTTATCATCTAGTAGAATTCCAAGGAATACCTAGAGAAGGAATATAATTTTGTAATGTCATGTCAACTCATACAGATGATTATTGGGTAATATAATACATTTATCGCAATATCTCAAATCAAGAAGGTTTCATGTTGGTTTCATCAACTAGTGTGGTCAGTGACACTTTCTTTGACATCCGAGAAATAGAAATTTCTTATGGAACACCATAGCTCGGTATTTACATAGGGTATATCATTTCCTTCAATGTTCATGCAATATCATATTTAGATAAATAATTGAAGGGAAAAATCCTTTCTTGCATTATTCGTTAATGAAATATTTCTCGTGATGCGCCCAACTTATCTTACCTCACCAAGAACATCTATTATCAATGTTTTCATCAATACATCTTTGTACGTTACTCAAAATACACATTCACAACAATAATAATGTCTAAGGACCAATGAACACATCCTCAGATAGGGGCATCCAATGAAATATATAAATGAGGATTTCCAACTAGTGGGTACTATTCTCATAATATCCTACTAGATATTACAAAGGGCGCACACCCCGAGATGGTGCCTCAAAGTCCAATTAGTATCCACCCCTAATAGCCTATATAATTTTTGTCTGTCAAATTATATCATTTAGCTGTATAAAATTTATTTACAAATAGTTTCATAGAACTTCTTGGTACTCATCATAGCGGGGAAGAACTATGACCTTTTAGTGAAATAATGACTCTTCGTACATTATCACATACTTAGTTACATAGACTAACAAACATGATGTGATAAGCAGATTATTAATGTTCAAAACCATGAATACTGCTTATCATAAAATAAAACAGAGTTGTTTCTAGGGTACCAACTCAAATGGGCTTCCACTTGCAGGAGATTCAAATGCTAACAACCATCAGTCTGCTATCTCTCACACGGTAATCATGTTTCTGCTGAAATAGGCCTTTAGTCAAGGGTACTTCCACATTTTCTTTCGTGGGAACTATGCTTACTATAACATCATACCTTTGATAGAAATCCATCAAGAGGTTATACTCATAATGTATATGTTGTGATTGTTGGTGCGACCATGGGTCTTTTTCAAGAGCTACCACTGTAGTGTTATCATAATACAATATCATATGGTCATTAATGCAAAGTACCACTTTAAACTCTTAGACAGTGTTCCAAATCCAAAAAGCATCTCGGGTTACATCATTAGTCTCTATATACACAGAATCCATGGTAGAATCAGTGAAAAATGGTTTCTTTGAACTCTACCAGCTCACAACTCCTATGTTGAGAGAGAAAACATCTCTTGATTGTGAATTTGGATTAATATGATGTGTCTGAAAACTAGCATCAGTATAACTCAGGATTACCGGCTCATATTCTCTTGCATACACACAAAACATATCTGTATCTTTTCTTAGATACTTAAGGATATCATTAACTAGAGACCAATGTTGTTCTCCAAGATCTTTTTAATATCTTCATACCATTCTCAATGAATATGAAACACCATGTCTAGTACATAACATGGAATTCATGATAGATCCTATCATTGAATAGTATGCGATATTAATCATTATCACTTTATATTGTTCTGTTTCAGGACTCGTTTTCTTAGAAATATGTAACCCATATGACACTAGAACCAATCCCCTGATGGATTGTTCCATTATAAATCTATTTATTATCTGATCAACATATTTACTTTGACTTAGTTCATGCAACAACATTGATATATCATGAATGATCTTGATCCCAATAATTTAGGCTACCTCAATTATGTCAATCATAAAGAAACACATGTTCAAATATACTTTAATTGACTATATGACTAGTATTTCATTTCCAATAAGTATTATTTCATCAACATATAACAATATGACAACAACTGCATCTCCACTAAACCACTTATAAAAACATTTCTCACATTAATACTTAATGAAACCAAATTTTTTTATGGCTTAATCGAATCGAATGTTCCATAACCTATATTTTTTATTAATCCTTAAATGGATCTCTATAAGTTTATAATCCTTTTGGAATCACCTTCAATCATAAACCCTTCTGGTTGTGTTATATATGAATACTCATGAAGGATCCCATTTAGGAATGTAGTTTTGAAATCCATCTCGAAATTTTCATAGTCATGGTATACTGGAATAGAAAGTATAATTTTGATGAATTTAAAAATGGTAACTAGTGAAAAAGTATCATCATAGTCAATCCCATGATGTTATTTAAACCCTTTTTACACAAGCCTTGCTTTACATGTATTTACATTAACTTTCATGTGCAGTTATCTCTTAAATACCCATTTTTACCCAAAATGATTTACAAAAACTAACACATTAACAAGAACCCAAACGCGGTTCTAATACATTGAATCTATTTCAAAATTATTGGAATATTGACATCTTGTAGCTTTTTATCTTTATAAAACCTCTTTGTTGGAGATTGGTTCATCATTTTCCACCAATAATGGTTCTTCGTCTTCTCTGACTATAAAATCATATCTCTCTAGTTCTCTTAACTCTCTCGTGCTCCTACACAAAACTTTTTTTTGAAGAAATACTTCTTCCATGGGGGCATATAGAGCATAATCCTATACCAAAACTTGTGTTTATTGATCATAAAATTCATCGAATTCAATATTTCACCAACTATAATTTTTGAAGATATTCTCTCACTTGAGATATATAGATGTTCTAGAGATGGTAACACTCTGGTTAGAGGGGTTGTATAGGTAGTATCCCTTTGTTTCCTTGGGATACCCAATAAAGATACAACTTGTGCCCTCGGGTGCAAATTTGTTTCCTTAGAAGGCCTTAACAAATTCCTCACAAATCAATTAATGTATAATAAATTAAACGGGTTTCTCTATACTCCATAACTTCATGGTAATTATATTTTAAATTTTTTTTGGTACATGGTATAATGTATATACCACATATTTTATTGTATATCCCCAAAAAGATAATGGAAAATCTGCATGACTCATTATTTATCATACCATGTCTAACAAAGTATGTTTCATCCTTTCTCTAACACAATTCCAATGTAGTGTGTAAGGTGTAGTGTGTTGAGATATAATCCCCAGGTTACCATAGAATTTCAATGAACTCTTGGTGAAGATAATCACCAACTCATTCCGATCGAAGCATCTTTATCTTATAACCACATTGATTATCTACATCATTTATGAATTCCTTAAAATTATCTATGGATTTTCAATTATACCTCATCAAGTAAAAAATATATATCTAATCAAGTCATTAGTAAATGTTTTCAAGTAAGAATATCCACCTCTATGATCTACTAAAAATTCTCTACACACATTAGTGTGTACCAAAAGTATATGATCTATGGCTCTTTCACCCTATCTAACAAATGGTGGTTTGGTCATTTTTCCTTGTAAACAAGCATGACATATTTCAAGTGTTTTTAGATCCAAATAGTCTAAATAACCATCTTGATAGAGTATTGTCGAACGATTCATATTTACATGACCAAGATGTTGATGCCAAAGTTCGATGTTATATGAGCCATGTGAACATGATTCTTTATCAACATTTAATACCTAATTTTCATATTTTAATACATAAATAATTTTATTTAAATGTACCATACCATAACATATGTTTTCTTTATAAAGTAAACAACATTTATTTCCAATCAAGAAAATATACCCATCGGTATCTAGGCATGAAACCAAAATTATGTTATTGGTAATTTTTGGTACATAATAACTATATTTCAAAACAAAAATCATTACTATTGGAAAGGGAAGGTGGAAATCACCAATGGCCAAACCAACCATAATTTCTCAATTAGAATCTCTAAAATTCACCTATCCCCAAGAAATATATTTGAATCTATTTGGTTCCTACATCTGAATATAGATGTGATCCCCACAAGCTATATCTAATACCAAATGTGTAGATATTGAATTATTACACTTGATAATGAACAAACATTTAGATTCTCATTACATAAGGGTGTAGTTCCTCTTTTAGTGGCCTAATATACCACATGAAAAACACATTTCATCCATTTCCATTCCATGGATTTGGATCATCCTATTCTTGGAAGGACAGTGCTCATGATATTTTGACTGTTTCAAGGTTGTGGTCCCCTTTCATTGTTCTTACATTTTTGGTCCACCATATAGACTGTGGTATTGTCATTCCCCATTTATTTATATACTTGTTGAATCAAGGTAAGAATATTTAAAAGACACTTCTCATTATTTCTCAAGTGGTAATTAACTATACAACTTGATAAGGAATTTTAATGTGATGGAAGTATGCGATCTGTATGCAACTCATCCAAGAATTTAATCTCTAATATGTTTAAGTGTTCAATGTAGCCAACAAGCTTTACTACATGGTTCCAAGATAGCACAAACTCTCTAGGAATAGTAGTGAACAGTGATTTATATATCTCATTCCTCTCTTTTTTCTCCTTCTCATGATAGATACCCCGATGATGAGACATCATGAAGTACACATCCATGTCCTCATGTTTCCTCAAAAGACTGTTGGGAATGTATAATATCATGAAACATTGAACATATATGTAATCATTCATATTATTCTCAAAGAGTAAAATTTTTATCACTAGCTTCATTTCCATTTTCTTTAGGAATAGGTTCTTACCACACATATAATTTCCTTTCTGGGTGAATGATCATGTGTAATCACCTTTTTCACTTGTGGAAATTTGTTCCAGTGAGAAATTTTCACTTCTCATGTGTCCATCACAATGATATTTTCGAATTTATTTAAATTATGTTTGTGCAAAATAAGATAACATGGATTTTGGTACTTTTTCAGATAAAATTTAGACAAATAAGTAAATTTTATATGTTATAATCTCCCTCTATTTTATCAAAACCCAATATCCCTCACAACTGTCTTGGTAATATCATGATTATTGGACATTCAAGTGGTAAGGGTCCATATTCACATTCTCATTACACTAAATATTATTGTTTAATAATCATGAATTGTTTTAGTAAGGCATTCCAAATTCAAATTGAATTAATTTACAATTCCCTGATCTATTAAGTGGACTCCACAATTCTGAAATCGTTAATTAGATTTACATAAACATTGCTTCTTGGTTACACTAAGTTATGTATTAGTATTCAACCCTTGATTTGAACTAATTTATGTTAGCCCAAAACATCTTGTTATAATTCAATGATAATTAAAAGCCGCTTAACTTTTGATAGTCAATCACTTGGACTATGGTTTTATTTGAATTGATGTAATGGAAATCTATACCAACTTAATATTATATTTATGTATTTTTTCTTTTTATGCATAAATTTTAGATTATTATCTTCATCACATGTTTGAAAATAATACGTGTGTTTAATAAAGTGATTAACTGTGTCTTATATAATATTTATGCATTTTCCATTTTATTTTATTTCCTTCTATCAAGCTTATTAATTCATTAAATATGTAATCTTGGAAAAAACATCCATAATGAAATAACCCTGCAACTAGATATAAATAAAATAATAATTTAGTATGATCATGAGCTTTACAATTGGTTTGTTTATCTAGTGATTGATAAACTAACCAATGATATTGGGTAAAAAACCATGACCCAATTGAGGTCTGTGTTATATATTTTCACATTTCCACCTATGAATATTTTTGCATTGGTTTTGTCTTGGCTCTAACTTGATCTGCCTCCACTATTTTGGGTGCTTCATCTATAAAATATTATTTTAGTCACACTAAGGTTAGGGGAAAAGGGTTCCCATAAAAGAAAACATGGGAACACATTCCCTACATAATAAATGTAGATAAGGAATCCATGCTAACAATATAATTTAAAAAAATAAAATGAAACCAATCACATACAAGGTCTGTTCTATGCTCATTATCATCCACATCCATGAAACGAATCATGAATTTAATAAAACTACAACTCACTTCTTAATCATTATTATTTATGATAAAATTTTCCCAAATCAATTAATAATTATATTTAATTAATAAATTTTATTATCTTAATTCTTATATAAATTTCCTTGATATTCTCATCAAATAAAATTTTAAACAAATGAAATAAATTCATTTAAAATTAACTGTGTAGATAACATGTACATTGGAGGAAACATGGTCAATACCCGTCTTAATCTACCCAACATGTATTACACTTTTGTACTATTTACCATTATCACATATGGAAAACATGACATATCACGTACTTTCGTAAAGTGTATTATAAACATAATGAATATAATAATAACATGATTTTTCAGTCATGTGTTATGATTTAATGCATGTGTGGTGACATATATATTATGATTTATACATGATATGTAGATATGAACATTACACAGATATTAATTAATAATTTATATATATATATATATATATGTATATATATTCATTTAAAACCTATCACATTTTGTGTCTTATCAACTTAATGACATCACACACAAAAATAGTTTGATATAGTTTACATGGTTTAATAAATAAATTTTCAATCTATGTAATTTGGTATAAGTACAAGGCATGTATAGGAGATATACATGGTGTGTATATCTCTCAACATCTATCTGAGACACATTACTAGGGACTCTGTGTGTAGATTTTTCCTCAAAAAATAGACTAGAAAACATGAAAAGGGATTACATGGTGTGTGGACTCCAGGTTATATGGTCACCAGTTAACTAGTCCATGTATGGAAATACACAGCTCGTCTATGACTCAATGGTACTACACACTGTGTACATGGGCTAAACGGTGTGTAAATTGGTTTATCGTGAACTACCATGTCCTGGTAAACATGTGGTGTAATAATTAACAACCCCACATTTCATCAATTCATACTCTTGGAATTACCTAATGAATTAATTATTGATGCATTGAACACAAGTAAACTTCATGTAACTTCAGTTGCATGACATGTACTCATGTGTTACCTGTTAATAATGTTCATCACCTCTGGATGAGTTCTTCAATTTTATTTTGTTCATTTAATTGATAATATTGATTAGATCTACGAATAATAAAGGGGGATGATGTAGATCTCACATTTTGGATAAAAAATGATAAAACATGAATTGAAAAAATAAATTACAAATGCGTAAACTACCAAAAATTGTTAAATAATTATAATTAATTATTTGACTACTCTAATACCACTAGTAGGCTCCATACGCATCAGAATCATGTGATGGGAAGTATCAAACTATGATTTTTTTCATCATTGATGATCAATACAATATCTATAGGAAAATGAATGTTATGATCAATGGAATTGAATTAAAAAAAGATAATGGATAATAATTCCATAACCAAGAGAGAGGATCATCAAATATTATTTATAATTAATTTAATTAATTAATAATTTCTTTATAGAAATTATTTATTAGTTGATGGATATGGTTGCAGATCAAAAATTCACCATCGTTGTGTTGTAAGAATCCAGTACAGATTCCCTCTAGATGTGATCCACACATGTTCCATCAATCAAAATATATTACCAAAAGAATATTAAGGTTCTAGGATGAATGATCGATGTGATTGAAACCTCTACCATTGATCGCTATGAGAACTGCTTCCAATGTGTTCTCTTTAATCTGGTGGAGAATGATTATTGTCTGTTCTTGGGAGAATTATTTGAGAAGAGATCTCTGAATTCATAGAGAGGATTCTGAAAATCCATTGTGCACAACCAACCAAATGAATTTGATCCTTTGAGAAAATTCCATAATTGGTTTTATATATTTCATGGGTTAAAATAAAATAATTACATATGTTTCCTTAATTATTTATTTAATCCTAGTGAATCCCCTTGTCAAATAATAAAAATAATATCATTAATTCTTGACATTCACTTAACATGTGAATTATAATAAAATATTATTAATAAAATATTATTTATTATTTATTATTTCTCACCAGTCAAAAAATCTTAGTCTTTCATTCCTATATAATATATATTGGACATTGAATAATGCCTATTTATTTATTAAATAAATATCACTACATTATTTTCCAATAAATAAATATATTTTATATTAACTAAATAGAAAATAAAAAATTTATGTGAAAAAGAATACCTTACTAATTATAAAACAATGTATGGGAATAATATTTATACAACCAATTAAACATTAAATAATAAAATATTATTTAAGTGAGATCCTCGATTAACTTACTGTGTGGACCTCTAGGCCTCTTTCTTAGTGGAATTAGGTGAAGAAGCCTATATTCCAAGTTGATCATCTAGAAACATACGAAAGTACCCATGGAGAAATAAGTAATTGTTGCAACAACATGTCACCTCATTCAAACGCTTACTGTGTAATATAATCCATTTATCAGGATATCTCAAATCAATAAAGTTGCATGCTAGTGTCATCAATCTATGTGCTCGATGTCTCTTTATTTGGGTTCCATGAATTTGAAATTGTCTATGTAACACCATGCTCATAGATTTATTTAGGATATATTATTTCAATCAAATGGACCTGTATTTATACTTCCATTAAATACCAGATGTGTTAAACCCATTATCACATTATTAATTAATGAAATGTTACTCATGATACACCCATCATATCCTACCTGACCATGAACGTTTTTCATCATGGTTTTCATCAATAAATATATGCATATGACTCATAATACTCATTTATAAAAATCGTAATGTCTACAAAACAATTTACACGTCCGTAGATAGGAATATTCAATGACACATATAAATGTGGATTTTCTACTACTGGGTCCCTTTCTAAAAATATTCTGTTGGATATTACTAAGGGAATACACCCTGAGAAGGTTCCTCAATGTCCTATAAATCCCTACCCGTGATAGCCTGTATCATTTTCGTCCCTCAAATGATATCATCCAGTTATAGAAAATTTATTCAAGAATAGTTTCATATCACATCCAAGTTCTCTCTATAGCGGGGAACAACTACATACTTTTAGTGTGTTACCTACTCTTATGACATTAGCACATACAATGATATACTGGAGAACAATCACGATGTAGTAAAGATTTTATTAATATTCAAAACCATCAATAAATGTAATCCTAAAATACATAGTATTTGGTTCTAGAGAACCAACTCTAACACAAAATAGGAGATTAAGAATACCTAAAGACATTATACAAGATGTTATAACCTCCCCACCATAGAAACTTTATGTCCCTAAAAATAATATTAAGAAGATTTCATGCTAATAATATGAGGCCAATACTGTCTCATTTGATGCCTCCCTCTTCAACATCTCAAGAGTATCATAACCATGTTTCCATAGTAGTTGAACCAATGGAATCATCCTCCCATGAAGCACCTTGGTTTCAGGATCAACTATCCTAGCAGGATGATCAATCACAGATAAATCAAGATCAATGTCAAGATCAGTCTACCTAAGAACATGAGATGTATCGAATAGATACATTCATAACTAAGATACATAGAACATGTTTTGTATCGACTTCATCTGTGTTTGATTTCCTTAATGGCAAGAAACTTTTCCCACCAGCACTGCTACCTCAAAAGGTCCCAGAAAATGTGTAAAAAGTTACCCCTGACTCCCTAGTCGTCGATTACCCAAACGAGGTGAAACTTTTGAGAACACCTACACACCATCGAAAAATTCTAATGGTCTACAGTGATGATTAGAATAATATTTATACCGTCTCAGTTTCATCAACATTCATTGACAAATAAAAAGAATATGTTTTGTCATCTCTTGATCTATGCATGATCACACTAAGGAAATTTCACCATTTACTGACCAACATAATGGAGATTAAAATTTCTAGAAATAAAAGGCATCAAATGGATCCATTCTAATCCAGGATTGGTTACTATATTTATAAGAAAACTCAACCAGCCTAAGAAGGTCACCCGAATCCCCACCAATGTCGAGAACATAAGAATGAGGCATATCCTCAAGAATCTAAATAGCTCTATCAATCTGGCCATCTGACTATGGATGGAACACCATAATCAAATAAACTGAAGATCTTGATGCCTCTTAAAGTCCTCTCCAAAATTGAGAAGTCAATTTAGGATATCTATCATATTCTAAAATAGATGTAAATCCATGCAACCGAACAATCAATTTCATATAAAGAGTTCCCAACTCTTCCACTTTGGTTGTATCACAAATGGGTATAAAGTGATCCGGGTTAGTCAACATATCAATCAAAACACATATCAAATTATTCTTTATATGGCTACATTATATCCCAAAAAATCAATTGATATCTCATCCCACATCCATGTTGGAACTAGAAGTGGTTGAAGTGAACCCAACGGAATATGGTGATCAACCATGAACTCTAGGAATGTATAACAATGAGTGTTAAAATCATCAATTCCCTATCACATACCTTGACACAAAAATATATTCAAAAATTTTTAGATCATATTTCTAGTTGGGTGCACATCCCATAAAGAACTACTGAAATCCCCCATCATAACTTTTTGTACTGTAAAGGGTACTAAACAATGCTTTTAACAACATAGAATACCCTCAGGGGAGAATGAAAAGTTTGAAATGGAATCCCCACCATAGAGAGAATATCTAATTCAACATAACTCGTCATCATGATGATATTTCAGATGAATCAATATGAGAATAGTTGAATTTAACTTAACACTAGAAAATTAATCCTTGGCCCATAATTATCAAACTCTGATATGATATAGAGAAAAAATGGCCATCATGTTCCACTCTAATAGTGATTCATTCACTGCTAGGATAAGAATATTCCTTCTCAAAGCATCCGTTATGATATTTCCTTTCCCCGAGGTATAGGCTATGTGACAATAAAATGATTGCACGTAATCCACCCAACATCTTTATAAGAGATTCAAATATTTTTTTATAGAATATATAATTAAAGTTCCAATGGTCTAAAAAAAGTGTAAACCATTTTCCGTAAATTATTTCCTACTAACTCTTGAACACATACATCACATATGCGAGTTCAAGGTCATGGGTCTAATAATTATTCTTGTGTGGCCTATGACTTTGATATCCACAGGCAATGAAATGATCACCCCACATAAGAATACAACCCAAAACTATACCTGATGCATCATAAAAGGCCACATATCCCTATCTAGAATCTAGAAGATTCAACAATAGTGTAGTAGTCAAAAGGTGTTTCATTTAAACAAAATAGTTATGAAATTTCTCATCCTAAGAAATCCTTACACCCCTCCAAGATAGAAAAATCATCGAAGAATCCAAATTTGATAATTCCTTTACAATCTACCAATAATACCAAACAAAACCCATGAATATATGAATCTAGAACAAAATTAGTGTTTCTTACCAAGCTTTAATAGCTTTATCCTTCTCAGGATAAACTAAGATACCATGTTTTTTCACCATGTTTATCTTAAAATTCACTTCCTGGATCAAAAATCACATTTCAATAGTGTGGAATAAAGTCGATGATTTATCAAAAATTCCATTTTTCTTCTCAGATAACTGACATGGTCCTCCACAGACATAGAGTAAATAACAATTTCATCAGCAAATACTACAATGATGTTATCATGATAGTCATGGTAAAAATTTTTTATTAATTCCATGAAGATCCTTGTAATATTGGTCAAACAAAATGGCAGGAAATGAAACACGTAATGGTTGTACCTACTCCAAAAGGTGGTTTTCTAAATATTAAATTCCTTTAGTCATTACTGATGATACATAAATCAATTTTAAATCTTTGAGAACCAATTTTTCCCCTTCAACTAATCAAATATATCATCAATCTGTGGTATTGGATATTTTTTCTTTACCATATCTCGATTGTGATTCCAGTAATCAAGACAAAGTAAAAGTGAACCACCAACTTTCTTAGAAGTGATAACCATATCCTCTTAAGGTTCCACCCTCAATGATGAATTAATTTCTTTAATAGATCATAAAACTAAGTCTATATCAATATCATTTCATGTGGTTCTAGTTGGTATGAAGAAATAGATACTGGTTGAGTACCATGCACAAAATCGACAGGAAACTCTACCTCTATTACTGATGTAAAACGAGAGACAAGAGAAGGAAACACATCGAGAAAATCAAGGGTTACTAAATAGATATCATCACTCATGGATTATTAATCTTGACCAAAAGTTAACATATATATATCCCTTTCCCCAAATTTGGATAAAAAAATTTTCCTCTCCTCGACCTCATGTCCCATTCTCCATGAATGATATGGGAAACCATATTGGGCACATTAATGGAGACCCATTGAAGATCATGTACCTGAGTGGTAGAGGCTCCTGCCTAGAATTCTAAATACCTAGGAGAAAATCTAGGTGGGTTAATTTTTGGGTTATTATAGTAGCACTATAATAGTTGTTGTAGTAGGTAATGTGTGTTATTGTAGCATTTGGAACTATTCATCTGATTTATGACTTCGGGCCACCGATTTGGGTCTATGGGTATCATAGCCTTCGGGCCCCCAAAGTAATCGGACCACAGGGATTTTGGGCCACCAAAGGGCCATCGAACCATAGGTCCTTCAGGACATAGAGGCTAATAAGTATCTTAGGTAGACAAAATAAGAACAGGCCCAGAAGAGGATTCAGTGAATGTAGCAACCACAAGAGCAGAGCTAACTAGTTTGGAAGAATGAGATGGTATGAAAATTTCTATCGATACTAGGCACCAAAGAGGTCTATCGGGAGAAATGTCAGCTGATATACCATGAGAGGGAGGGAGCTAGGCGCCTTCAAATATGTAGATATTGAGGAGGGGTTTTTTCAAATGCAATTAGGTATTAGGCCATCAAGATCATGTATTGGTTCAAGTGACTCTCATCAATTGGGTCATGTATAGGCCTTGTATCATGGGCCTACATGTATTGTATAAATTCCCCCTCAACCCTTAATAGGTAGATTATCACAAAAAAATAAAAATAATTAAGGCCAATGGGCTTCTAGATTATCTAGAGCTCTTAATTTAGCTCATTTTCCAATCAACACCACTGCAATTGGCACTTTGGTAGTATTCCCAAAAAGCACCAACTACTACAAATATTCCCATTAACTACGCATAAAAATGATTTTAATAGTTCTAAAAAAGGGTTGTTATCCTCAATTATGTTAAATGGGGTCCCCATTATCAACTCAAAAAATTCACTGATAATAGCCCCACCGGTTGTAGTGAGTTTTTTGTGTAACAACACCTTGTAACATCCTATAACCTGTAGAGAAAATATATTATTTAATTGAAATAAATTTTATATAAAGAATAAAAAAACTCTGTACATTTAAAACAATGTTATATATAATTACATTTATAATTACTATCCAAATACATTTTTAAAACATTAATGTTTTATCTTCTTTCACATCATAGTTACACTCTCAAAAGGCTCTCCAATGGTATCCATTGCCAATGAAATCACCTCAACCCATAAAAAATAATACAATTGTATTAGAAAACAAATATTATGTTAGTAATATTATAAATAAATAAATTAAAAACTATTATGAAATAATACATGAAAATATGTCAACTTTAAATAAAAAGAAGTAGTTTGAGTTATACCGGCCACACCATGCATTTTATTAAGGTGTGGTTGATTCCAAAATGGCGCAAATGAGTTATGGGTCATTTTCCTAATGTATCAAAACTATTCAAATGTGTTTTCTCAGTTTTTACTATGTCAAATTTTGTTTTAAATGAAATTTATGTCAATACACCCTTAGACTTATACCTCTCACAACAAGTGTGGGATGGAGGTGCAGTTAATTCCTACATGTCAAAAATTACTTATAGATCATTTTCCTAAAGTATTAAAACAATCTAAATTTGTTTTCTTGGTTTTCACCAAGTCACTTGTGTTTTTAACTAAAATGTCATTTCAAATAGGAATCACACACTTTGAGACATACTAGTCATATCATGTGTTATTTTTTCATGATATTTCTTCCTACATGTTATAAATGGCTCGTGAATTTTATTATAAAATTATCATGAAAAATTTAGTGAATGTTTTTAGTTTTGAGGGAGTGACACATGTTTTGAACAAAAATGTATATTATAAAATTGATAATAGTAACATTGATTCATAGCGGTCACACCATATAGTAGATTGAGGTGCAGTTGATTCCTCATTGTCTCAAATGACTCATGGATTATTTATCTAAAGTATCAAAATAATCTGAATGTGTTTTCTTAATTTTCAGTATGTCACTTGATCATTTTTCTAAAATTAATTTCTATTTAAAATTGAATCACACACTTGGAGTCATAATAGTCACACCATGTGTTCTATTGAGCTTTGATTTATTAATATATGTCACCACTGACTCATGTATCATTTTCCTAATGTATTAAAGCAATCCAAATGCATTTTTTCAATTTTCAGAATGTCACTTGTTATATTATCTAAAATTATTGTCAAATTAAAATGAAAAGATGAACTTAGAGTCATATCGGTCACACTATGCATTAGGTTGAGTTACATATGACTTTTTCACATCTAACATAACTTATTTATCATTTCCCTATATTTTCAAAATAATCTGAGAGAATTTTATAGGGTTTTAGTTGCCCGTTGTCCTTTTTACTAAAATTTATGTCAGTTTTTAAAAAAAAGACACACATGGAGTCATACCTATCACACCTTGTGTCATATTGATGTGATAATGATTCCTAAATGTCAAAATTTACTTATGTATTAAAATAATAAAAATTCATTTTCTTGGTTTTTAGTATGTCACTTGTTCTTTATGCTAAATTTAATGTCAATTTTAAATAAAAAGACACACATTGAGACATATTGGTCACACCATGCATCAGATTTTCCTTAAGTTGATTCCTACATGTCACAAATGATATATGGATATTTTTCCTAATTTATATAAATAATATGACTGCATTTTCTTGGTTTTCAGAAGGAATTTTTTTCCTTTTTACTAAATTTGATGTCAAATTTAAATAAAAAGACATGCTTGAAGTCATATCGATCAATCTGTATGTCAGATTGAGGTATGGATTATTCCTACATGTCTTGAATAACTTATGGATTTATTCCTTAAAGTATAAAAAATACTAATGTGTTTTCTTAGTTTTTAGTAGGTTATTTAACCATTTTACAAAAATTGATGTCAATTTTAAATAAAAAGACATAGTTGGAGCCATACTTGTTTCATTATCCATTAGAATAAGGTGCAGATAATTCCTATATGTCACAAATGACTCATAGATATTTTTCTTAATGCAAAAAAATTATAAGAATGTTTTTTCTAGGTTTTTATCGTTTTGCTACTTATTTTTTCCAAAATTGATGACAATTTTAAATAAAATGACACAGATCGAGTCATATCGGACACATCATGAGTCATAATGAGGTTTGTCTTATTCATAAACATATCAAATAACTTATCAATTGTTTCCATAATGTATCAAAACAAAATTAATTTGTTTCCTTCTTTTAGAGTTGTTTAGTTTTCCTTCATAATAAAATTGATGTCCATTTTACATAAAAAGACGCACTTGGAGTCATACCAACACACCATGCATAAATTTGAGGTGGGGTTGATTCATACCAATACAAATGACCCATTATATCATTTCCTTATGTATCAAAACAATAAGAAACCATTATATGGGTTTTGAGTAGGTAAGTTGTCCTTTTTACAAAAAATGATTTCAAATATAAGTAAAAAGACACACATGAATTCATAATAGTCACACAATGTGTCAGATTAAGGTACGGTTGATTCCTACACATCACAAATAACTCATTTATAGTTTCCCTAAAGTATAAAAATAATATGAATGTGATTACTCAGTTTTTATTTTGTCAATAGTTCTTTTCAATAAAATTCATGTCAATTAAAAATAAAAATACCCACCGGAGTGAAATCGATCACACCGTGTGTTTTATTGAGGTATGGTTGAATATTACACATCATAAAATACCTATATATCATTTTTGAAATGTACCAAAACAATATAAATTCATTTTCTTGTTTTTGAGTAGGTCAATTGTCCTTTTTACAAAAAATTATTTCAATTTTAAATAATAAGATGCACTTGGAGTCATACTGGTCACACCATGAATAAGATGGTGGTTCATTTGATTCCTTCTTGTCAAAAATGGATGATGGATCTATTTCTAAAGTATCAATATATTCTAAATTAATTTTCTCTATTTTTATAATTTCTCTTGTTCTATTTACGAAAATATATGTTGATTTAAAATAAAAAGACACACATGGAGTCATAACAATAACAATATAAATTGGATTTATGTTTGGTTGATTACTACCCCTCCAAAATGAAACATAGGTTTTTATCCTAAATAACCAAAACATTCCAAATTCATCTTCTCCATTTTCATTTTGTCACATGTTCTATATTGTAAATTGGATGTCAATTTAAAATAAAAAGTCAAACTTTGAGACATATCTGTCATACTGTGCATCAGATAGAGGTGAGGTTGATTCTTACATATCAATAATTACATATGGACGATTTTCCTAAAGTATCAGAACAATATGAATTAATATTCATAGTTTAATGTAGGATATTTTCCTTTTTTAATCAAATTGATGTCAATTTTAAATAAAAAGATGCACTAGAATTCATACCGATCACACTGTGCATCAAATTAAGGTGTGTATATTTACTCAAGTCAAAAATGAATTGTAGATTATTTCTATATGGTATTGAAAAATATATAAATCTGTTTTCTTGGTTTTTAGTATGTCACTTATTTTTTTGCTAAAATTAATGTCTATTTAATATTAAAAGACACACATGGAGTCATATTGGTCACACCATGCGTCAGATCGATGCGTGGTTGATCCCTATATGTTAAATATTAATTATGGATCATTTTACTAATGTATTAAAACAATATGAATGCATTACTGTTTTGAGTAGTCCAGTTGTCCTTTTTACTAAAGTTTATTTCAATTTTAAATAAAAAGACACAGACGAAGTCATACCAGTCCCACCGTGCATCATATTTATGTGTGGATAATTCCAAAATTTCATAAATTACATTGGGTTTCTTTTTATAATGTATCAAGACAATATGAATTAGTTTTATTATTTTTTAGGAGGTTGATTTTCCTTTTACAAAAATTGATGTCAATTTAAAAAAACAAACACATTGAGACGTACCAGTCACACCGTGTATCAGATTGGGGTGAAGCTAGTTCCTACACGTCCAAAATGACATATGGATCATTTTATTAAGCTATAAAAACAATATGAATGTGTTTTCTTGATTTCAAATACTTGACTTTTCTTTCTTACTAAAATGTCATTTTAAACTCGAAACATACACTTTGACTCGTAATAGTCACATAGTGTATTTGTTTTCCATTAGTCATATAGAGAAAATCATGCATCGAATTGAGGTGTGCCTGAATCCTATATGTCTAGAATGAATTGTGGATAATATTAATTAAATTTCAATACAATCTGAATATGTTTTCTTATTTTTTATTATGTCACTATTATTTTTTAATAAAATTAATTTAAATTTTAAAAAGAATAATCAGTTAGAGTCATTCTACTCACGTCGTGTGTCTCTTTGAGGTGAGGATGATTCCCAGATGTCCCAAATTTCTAAAACAATCATAAACACTAATTTTACCATGATTATGATTTCCTATCATTTTTTAACAACAAACACTTCATATTGAGTTGATGTTTTTCCTGGAAAACCCCATCTTATTGTTAAAACACATAAAGGTAGAGTAATCTCTTCTGTCCAATATAAAATGGGAGGTCTCCATAATAGGAATAATAGATTCCTCCACTCTTCTAGTTTATTAAAATAGGAAACATTTTTCAGCTAATAATATTGACTCAATATGGAGTGTTGGCCGATCGATAAAGAAAAGTAATTGAAATAGTTGTAACATTGGAATAAATGAACATGTTATCTCTTTTGGGGTTTGTTGCATATAGATGAATTAAAAATATGACTTCTCAAAATATCTATGAGAAAAAGAAATATTTATTTGATAGAAATGATTAGGAAAATATGTTTCAAATAGTATATAAAATTATGAAAAAATTAATTAAATAAGTTCTAGGAATTCACCTTTTCATGATGGTTGTATACATTCTTGACAAATTTATTTATTTTCATTATCTCAGTTATAACCTCAATATCCAATATCTCATGAGCCTGTGTATCTTTGACCAAATCACCCCAACTCAATGAAAGGAATCCACCTATATATGAAAAAAAAATTATGTGAGTAATACTAAAAATAAATAAATTAAACATAAATATGAAACAATCCACAACTTCTATGGAAGTCACGTCCTCATGTTACTTATGTACATTATTACATCAGGTATGTTTCCCATTTATTTCTAATAAAATATATAACTTCTTGTGAATAAGAGTATTTTCAACAGTCATAGTAGTACTAGAAAATATATAATTACAAAAATAATTAAAAAATATTTTATATGGAATAGTAATTATCATCAAAAAATACCTCATCGGGGATACTAGTTTGTTAATGGTATATGATCTCTCTCATAAATTTACAATTATAATAACCATAATAATTTCCATTTTTTAACATAAAACTCTATAGAAACATTGAGAAAATAAAATAATTCGTTTTTCTATTTTATTTGATAGTAAAATCATGTTTTATATACCCTGATACTTCTCCAGTTGTATAACTTTTATAGCTCCTTGTGCTTAATGCATGTCCTCATTCCTTGAATTTCATGATATTTAAACACTTCCCTATCATAAAATAATTCCCATTAAATCATAAAATAAATTAAATTACATGAAGTCAAGTTCTAAAATGTTGGATATAGTGTATTATAAATTGAAATAAGTCATCATGTGTGTTCAGTTTTTTCGGTATCCGTGAAGTGAATCTTGGAAATAAATATTTTCTGTATCCAAATTGAATATAATGATATCCCATGTTTCCAAAAAAAATTAAGTAATGAATTAAATGAAAATATATTTTATATTATCAAATTGTAGATTTTCACCCATGCATCATTGGTCTTAATAAGTGTCTCTCATTCATATGGTTTCGTTCAAATAATTTCTCGAGTTCTGTAATTATTTTATTCATTTTGTAATCTATTCCTATTTATTATTTAGATGTAACATGAGGAATAATTATTACAAATTTATTTTCAGGGGGTAATCCCTTCAATTTATATTGATATATACACCTAAAAAATATGAAATGAATTTAGTAATAATTAACATAGTATAACAAATTTTGAAAAAAAAATAATGAAACCATACCTCATGTATACATGTAGAGATAAGGATCCTAGACATTTATAATTGAGGATTTTGATTACATTTTCTAGAGAAATTTAGTCTATAACATTATCATGGTACATTTTTAATTTTAAATCAATTATGTGATTACTACCGTTTTTTACGTTTGTATCTGCATGAAACATAAATGTTTGTAAATGTGAATAATGAATGGTCGAGGTAAAGATGCTTTTGAAATAAATTTTTTATTGGTTGGTATATCCTTTAGATTTTTTTTAGTCTACCTTTCAATTGACCCTCTTACCTCTGTCCTTCTGTAATAACATTCATTAGTTTAGACATTTTTTTACTATATTTTATATTTTTATCAAGAAAAACAAATTGAAAGTTAATACCTCCTTGTTAACATGTGTTTTTACATGATCAATAAACAATATGATGAATATTAGAACATCATTGTTTACCATATGAATATTTTCTTCATCATGTGGAACGGGTAGCTATGCACTCAGCTCGTGAGCTATGCTAATCTCCACTCTCACATGAATTGTAGGAAGTGGTCTATTATATAGATGGTCAACCTGAATATTGAACATAGTAGGACTCACTACAAGGAGATGAGTCAGTGTTTATAGATATTAATCACAGTAATTTTTCCCCTGTATAATATTAGTTCCGGAATGGTCTTCAAATCAATCTAAGTCACATTTCACAAAACTGATTATTAGAATATTTATTACCTCAACAAAGATAGTGCCTTCAGTGGACTGGATCATCTCAAAGATGGTTGGGGGGAAGGGTCATAATGTAATGGTTGTTCTTGAGTTTTTTCTTACTTATACTTCCCCCCTTAACACTTAATAATAAAATATACTACCAATGAAATTTCTTTTCAATGGAAGATAACTGTTCTTTAATATCTTCCATTTCAGTATCTTTAGCCTCATATTGTTTTTTTCCTCAAAATATGTTTAGGGTGTCACCCCACAACCCGCACCTCTGAAATGACCATAATATTATAGCCACTTCAAGGCCATAGATAGAATGTGTTCATCTGATACATGTGTTGATGATTCCTCTAAATATGTCGAATATAAAATATAGAAAATTTTGTAATAATTTTTATGCAATAGATATTTAAAGAAAAAAAATTATTATTCCATATTAACACATGTTTTCCACACTTTTTTTCATCGATTAGTATCCCATTTTTATTTACATGCACCTAATTCCATATAAAATTTCAAGTTATGGATGTTTCATTTTATTATGATTCAAAAATCATTCTATAAAAAGAAGAACTTATTTATGTTTATGTTTCAAGTTACATAAATGTATTACAGTAGATTGAAAATACGTAACAAATTTTTTCAATTGAAGTATACCCAATCCTTGATTTATGGAAGGGGTATGTTGGTTTTTTGGATTCATTGTTTTAAAATCTTATGAAATTACATCGAATTATTTAGTATAATATTGGGGCATATTCCATCAGTTTAGAATATACGATGTCTGAAGAACATGGTATTCTATTAATGATTCAACCTAGTTTCCCATGTACCTTGATTGAAAATGGTACATCCTTGAGTTCCTATAATTCTATATCCTAAAAAATTTTGATAAGGAGGGAATTTATTTATCATATTGTACAACATGGATCTAAAAATAAAATCCTCATTTATATAAAATCATACAACATAAAACCTAAATACCACGATAATTTCACATGTTCAATCAATGGTTCTAAATAGGAATCAATATCTTTACCTAGTTTTTTTGATCTATATATAAGCATAGATAACATGATATATTTTCATTTCATGCATAACCATGGTAGAAATTTATAATTTACCAACATAACTGGCCATATACTATGAGTTCAACTTTGAAAACCAAAATGATTCACTCTATTTGTAGATAATGAAAGACGAAGGCTTATCAGCTCTTTTCCAAATTTATGATACTCATGATCATTTCTCTTCCACTAAGGAGAGTCTGATGTGTGGTGACGTTTCCCATATTTATTTCTTGTATCTATAATCCCTGTCAATTTCCTTGCAATATCCTCACTTCCATATAGGCACCAAAACTTTGGAAATATTGAAAATTACCATAGAACATTCATAGGACCAGATTCATCTTTCTTTTTTTTGAGAAAAACAGCACTTTGAGAATTCATTAAGTTATTTTTGGAACTTTTGAAACAATATACAATCATTTGGTCATTTGTGTATTCTTTCAAATATCACACCCATTGAATATAGAATTTTTTATCATATTATGTTTTGCGAGGGAGCTCATTATATTCTTGGAGAATATCATTAAATATATATTATAGTTCAATAAAACCAGTGTCACTCAATTTTTTCCTTATTTGAAATTATAAAGCTTCAGTGCAACTGACACTATGGTAAATTTAGTGTAACCATCATACAATGTAATCTTTTTTCAACACTATATCTTCTTTAACTATTATATAAAACTACAAAGTTCATATTAAAATTTTATTTTGATTTACTTAATAAGTTCTTCAACATCATTCAAATTTGTAGTCACATCCTAAATACATACTTCTTCATTGTCCACACATGTAATCATATTAGATGATCCATAAAACACTATTTTATAAATGTCACTAGCTACAGTTTCCTTTTCCCCATGAATATTCGAACAATTATAAATTAAATCAATTACGTGACATATCAAGTGTTCTTCCAACTCCTCTAGACAAATTATTCTTAAATAGAAATATATTAAACACTGAAAAAGGATTTTATAGGGTTCATATGCAATATTTTTTGCAAATATGATTAAATCTTTCTCCCAATCTTTATACTATTTTTTCATACGATTGGAATCCATCCATTCACTATTCATATCCATATGATTTGATTTGGTATTATTAATATTTAAAAAAATAAATATACAAAATATGATAAATTTAATATGGATCTCATGAATTTATTGAAAGAAAATAGAAATAATGAAAAATGGTTTATTATCCTGCAAGATCAAAAACAAGAAATTATTGAAAGAAATTTCTAAATATAATGGAGGAAGTTTCACTTTTGAAAAATATATTTCACTTCATATTTTTAATGATCAAAATACTTTATGTATGAGTTTAAATTAAGTATAAAATCTAATTTACATTAAAAAAACCGCAGAAATAAGACTATTGAATGTAATAATTGAAATATAAAAAAGCTATATTATTTGAAATCCCATTTAATTATAGAAAATATGGTTATTTAATATAATAATAGACTAAAAAATAAAAAATAAACAAAATTATTATATTTTTTAATATATTTTCAACACAGACATTGAATTTATGAATGTATAAATTTATTAAATTATTGAAATTTTTTAAAAACATTAATGTTATAATAGTATAAATTAAAAAATTTTATGTATTTATATTATTATATAAAATTATCAATATATATATATATATGTATAAAATTATATATAATCAATGAAAATATATATATTAACAAAATATACATAATTAATAAATGTATATTTGTTTCGGATGCTTTCGTCATAGGTGCGCATACCTTTGTTTTGAGGATGAGGAGGAAGTGCAACTATGACCCAGAATTCCCATTTTCCAAAGGCGGGCGGCATCCATCACTTATTCAGGGACGTTTTCTCCTTGATCGAAACGGGTTGACGGGGTTTCATTTTTTTCTTCTATGGATTCCTCCTCAGAACTCTTCACCCAGACTAGGTAACACTTATAGACTTAAGACATTGTTCGTGAAACTCTTCCCAGTTCCATATCTTTGTGAATGCCAGTTAATTACACTACTTTTGTCAGGACATTACAAGGGGTCTGTTCTGGAAAGCAACCTTCGGTCGGGGGAGTAGTCACGTTGGACATCACTAGCATGTCTAGATGTTGGAACATTGGTGCTTCTGGGTTTCTTCCCCTTATCATAGGGATTCTCGAGGGCACAGAAGCCAGAGGAATCCCACGTCAAGTGGAAGGAATTATATTACATGGGAATATATTTGAGTTTTTCCTTAGCTTGCTATGTTTAACACAGGGTATGCTGGGATTTTAATGTCTGGAAGAGATGGATCGGACTGATTGGAACACTGACTAGAGTGGATCAGATTCGTGAAACCCTTGGAGGGAACACTAATGCGGGGACAAACACATTATTAGTTACCTGGTTGCTTCTATGATCGGGGAGGTAATGGGATGACATGTACCCACTGAGATGTGGTTGTAAGGGTAGAATCAAGAAGGGCTATGGGGAGTTAAATGAAGAGGTGGGGGATGAGAAGGAATAGTTGTGAGGGTGAAAGTGGTATTGGGATTGATCGCCAAAAAGACTTCCTATGTATCCTTGTGGCAAGGAATCATAGTCCTCAAAGTTCATTTAGGGTATAGGATCGAAGTGTGCACAGAGGACAATGACCCGATGATATACCAGGTCTTACGTGTGGTTAGAATCCCGAGTTGGTATGATGCTTCTACGTGGACCAGAGCTATGGGTCCCAAAAAAGGGGACTATAATGGTTTACCGCTGGATTCGAAACCCAACGGCTTACCGATGGTTGGGATTGAAAATGGATTACTATCGATCAGGGTACACAACGGCTTACTATTGGTTGGGGTTGAAAACAACTTACCACGTGATGGGGTCACGATGGCTTTCCGCTGGATGGGTCACAGTAGCTTCCCACTGGATGGCTCACAACGGCTTACTACAAGATGGGTCAAAACAGCTTCCTGTGGGATGGGTCACAATGGCTTACCGTTGGTGGATTTTAACCTCATGGATGCTTACTTCGTACCTTATCCAGGATATAGGGATCAAATTCCACATAGTTTAGGATGGCTTGGTGAACTGACATGAAGTGGTCATGGCCAATGGTTGTTGGGATTGAACCTCAGGGAGGCATCCTACATACCTTTCCTTTGAAAAGATCCAAGACCACATAGTTCGGATTAGATTTGTGCCCCAATGTGATGGTGGTCGGGACCAATGGTTTTTGGGCTTGAACCTCAGGGAGACTTCCTACGTACCTTGCCTTGGGAAGGATCAAAGTATATTTAGTTCGGAATGGCTTGGTGCACTGACGTGAAGGTGGTCGGGATAATGGTTGTTGGGCTTCAACCTCATGGAGGCCTCCTATGTACCTTGCCTTGGCAAGGGTTAATGTCCACATAGTTTGGAATAGTGTGGGGCTTACATGCTAAGGCGGCCCAGAGAGGATGTCATGGTTGATGATTACTCTAAGAACATGTCATTTATGGTCGGTCTGAGTAACCAGAGGCATTAAAGACCTGACAATCACAGTGCGACCGGTTCGTCCATGGGAAGTGTAATAGGGATTACACGTGGTTAGTGGACGAAAGAGAAAACAGGGGCTTAAACACAGTTAGCGGCCCAAGGAGATGTATACAGGGACTTAATCCAAGAGGAAATCTAGGTGGTGATAAATCCCAATTGGAGAGGGATTTGGAACTAGGGAAGAGAGGGCTCTGGTGCCCATCCCCTCTATTTAGTCTTTGGAAATGAAGAAGATAACAAAAGTAGGGGTACTACCTCCTACAATAAAGGCTAGGGGATTATACCAAGGTGGTTTCCCTTTCTCCTTGGACAGACACCGCTCTAATATAGAGGATCTCAATCCATGTGAAAAATGATTTCACTTCTGTGGAGATGAGCAGGCATAGAGAATGCCCAAGGTGGGGAACCCTGTGTGCAATGCATAGGGAGAGGCCACAGTTTAACGTCATGTGTTGAGGACGATGGTGCTTTGCAGTTTAACGTCCTATAACTCAGACGAGGTGGGTTCACTCTGCACCCATTGGACATACATATCTGATACTCTCCTGCCCTTGGGGATGGGAAGGCATCAGCAATGCCACTGTTAGGGGTTGTTATGGAGTGATCCATTGAGGGGTCCATGTTAGTGTGGATATGTGAAGAATCAATAGTCGTTAGTGTGCTTATGCAAAGAATCCGGAGGCAAATAAACGCAATGCAAAGCACCACCCAAGGAACATTGAAATCACTCCTTGAAATCCTGGTGGGCCGCAAGGGAAAATGAGTTACAGAGCAGAGGGGTTCATGGATAAAATCCTTATGAAGCTCTTGTGATCTGTGAAGTGGTGGGATTCCGCGAAGGGGTGTTCTTCGTGAAGTGGAGTGTCATATCCTAGGAATAGGGCATTGGTGCATATAGAAGGTGCTTCACAAAGTATAATGGTATTCGCGGAGCTGTGCTGTGCGAAGAAAGGGTTCCTTGCAAAGCGTATGATTGTAAAGAAATGTGCATCACGAAGCATAGTGACCCTCCCTCAGCATGTGGGTATCATGTGCATGAAGGGTACTTTGGGAAGCATAAATGATCTGTGATGACCTGAGTCCCCTTGAGGATCTTCTTCCTTCACGGAGGCTTGTGGGCTCTGCTAAGGGAATCTCCCTTTTTAGAGGGTCCGAATCTATGCAAAGGGGGGGGGGGCTTCACGATACAATAATACCTTGAAGAGATCATGGTTCGTAGATCAGAGAGTGCTTCGTGATTTGGGAGCTAAGAAGCTAAAAGGTCGAATGATCTGTCTTTTTGGCTCGAGGGGAGCCCGGTATCTATGGGCTGGAGGCACTTCGAATCAATGATTACTCGGTGTGAAGCCACGTGGAATTTTTCATACCCACAGAGCCTCCTTCCACCTTTCTCTGCAGTGTGCTCGCAAACGTCAAAGGGTTTCACGGAGGATTCCACCTCCTTGCTCTGTAGCAGGTTCGCGAACGTCAAATGCATTTTTTGAGCCGCCTTCCTCCTTTATACACTATGGTTTCACAAATGTAAAATGTGTTCATAGAGCCTCCCACCCTCTTTCTCCATGGCGGGTTCATGGAGGTGAAGATGGTGTCATTCGTAGGGCTGCAGGGTGCCGTGTACGAGCCTCGCAAGGCAGTTTTTAAGGGTTTCAGTTTGTTCTTCTTCTTCCCAAATTTTGGTGCCAAAAAATACCCCCCCCCCCCCCCATCAGAATGGGATTTGAGGAGAAAATTAGGGTCAATTCTTGAGGTTCAATCATCTAAATCCCTCTGTCGATCGCGATGATGACTCATGAAGGAGGCTCACAGAGTGGAGAGGTGATGTTCAGGCGGAGCGCACCGCAAAGCTCACCGCGGTTGGACGTTCCACGAAGCATCGGCGGTCCTCGCCTATAAGTAGGGGAGATTACCTCTCTTTTTTCCTTTCTCTTCTATGGTTTTTTCACTTTTAGTGCTCTTGATTTGCGAAGATCTTCATTCTCCACAATTTCTCTCTACGAATTGGGTCGTCTGCCTCACAGCACACAACGTATCTTTGACTTCGTGCCTGAGACCTATGTGGCTTGCATTTGAAGGCCGAGGTAGGGCTCCGTGAACATCCTTCGCAACTGATCTCCATGAACTTGCTCTGCGAATGAGCTTCACATCCCAAAAACCAAATAATTCCCAAACTCAGAAATTGATGGCACAGCAAGAGGCTACCAGGGGGTCCTTGCGTATGCTTCTCAAATGGAGGAGATGGCGAATAGCTTGGGTCTAGGGGAGTTGGTAAGAAGCCACTCTAACCATGATTCATTGGTGTAGATACTGTCAGAAATACAAAGGAATTATCCACTATGTAAGAGGATACCTCTCTATGGATTTGGGATGAGGGATGATGTCTTCATCCCTGATGCAAGTAGGGATGAGCCAGCTTACTGGTTCAGGAGCAGGTCGTGCCAGCACTAGTGGTTCAGGGAAGCTGACGACCATACCCGGGAGGACATCACACCTATCGATGTCGACTACCTATAAAATCAGCTGAACAAAATTAACAGGAAGGGGATAAAGCTAGAGACATCCCCCCCTCTATACCACTCTATCTTGAAGGCAACTCTGAGGAACCCGAGAAAGGGGTAGTCTGATGAGTGGGATCATCACCAGGGTGGAAACTTCAAAACTTATTGGGCTCGGTCCTATTTGGTAGGTGCCTTGTGTGAATAGTTCGGGGTAGAGCTGAGAAGAGTGGGCCTATATGAGGCAGCTTGGGCTTCCCAATTCCATATCTACGAACCGAAGCAGCTGATGCTGGAGTTGTTGAGAAGGTGGCCATCGTGGACCAATGCCTTCTACTTACACCACTGATATGTCGGCATCAATTTATAAGATGTGAATCAGTTCTCATGAGTCCTGATATTGGGGGAAATTTATGATGAGTTCCTCCCCATTTTGGGTTCATGGGAGCATCCATAGAAAATTCCACCACTGGCGATGGCGTTGATGAAGCTAGTGCCTGGAGAGGCCAAGGAAGCATTGAGGGATGTCCATTTCAAGTGATGGTTCAAGAAATTTATGAACTTCTTATAAGATAGGTGGTTTCGAGTGAGGCCTCAGACATGACCAAAGGGGGTTCAATGAGTCAAGGAGCACTCATTCTAGAGGATCCTGGAGGACATCTAATGGAAGATGTGGGGATTTAGCATCCGTACCGGGCAGCAACCGGTAGTCAGGCTGGCCACATTTATTGTAGCTCTCATATGTGGTTGGATCTTTCCAGTGAGGGATACGAACATGGGTGTGAGACCAAGAACATTTATTAGGGCATCCGTGTTAGTGACATTAGGGCGGGTGAACCTTGGAATCCTGATGCTCAACAAGCTTTACAAGATACTGTTGAATATCAGAGAGGGGAATAGGACACAGAGGATATGAGGACCATTCCACCTTCTATATGGGTGGATCGTGAAACTCGATAGAGTGGTATATGAGTATCCAAACCCCATATCCCCTCTAGGATCAAACATCCTCCCAACTATCAGGAACACCGCAGGGAGATTTCCACCCAAGTTGATCGCACTGTCGGTACTGAACCAAGTGTGGAAGAAAGAGGAGTTCATCTTTCATCCGTTCCTACTGCCAAACGGGTGTTTTCACTGATGATGGCCAAGTAATGGAAGATAACTGATCCTATCTTCTATCCTTTTCTGGTGGAGTCCTGGTGGAAAGAGTGGACCATGAGCCCCTCTGTGATCCCTACACTCCGAGCTAATTTTCAAGGCAATTTTAGTTCATGCAGCGACTGACCCCACAATTAAATTTGGGGGTGCACCTCGAGGAACATTCATGAATGATGAGGAAGATGTGGCTCATGTTCACACAGGAAGATGGGAAGATGATGAATGAGCTACCTTTTACCCACCGATGTCTTCGGGTTGGTGAAGGAGTATGCCATAAGCTGGGAGGCGGCCTACCCGGGGGAAATGATAAAGAAGCCAACTGTTCGGGTTGGTGATGGTGCATCTCCCCAACCTCAAGGCCAGGTCCAGAAGGTGGAAAGGAAATACCATGGTGGTGGGGTCTCTGTGGCGGTGAGTCCCACACCGATTGAGATGGAGGTAGTGGCAGCGGACCCAGCAACAGCAGCGGACCCGGTAGTCCCAAAAGAACAGAGTTGTCCAAAGGGGAGGCCACCGATAGGATTCCATTAGAATTTCCACTCGGGCTCCGAGAAATCGGTTACACCACATAGACATCCCAGAGAATGTTGTCTTCCTAGAGGCCTAGGACATCTGGGAATACAATAGAAAATTCCTAATCTCGCTCGAGATGTGGCAACACCTGAACCGCTTTGGAATGGATTTATGGGGATAGGCCCTATCAGGGCCGGCTTTGTGGTGTCCCAGGCTAAGGAAGAGCAATAACTGGAAGAGCTGGAAGATTTCATCCACTCGTGAGGTGCCATGCGTCCAATGACAGACTAAGTGAGGGTGTTGTTAGATCGAACAGTCCCTCCGCAGTTTTCAGCCACTGAACTGAGAGAGTGCTTCCCTTTGTTGGAAGAATCGGATAAACCCTCCTCAGGGGAGGAGGCTGGTAGAGGGATCCCATTAGAGTAGGGAGAATATGGTGATCAAGACTCGGACCTTGAATAATTTTCATATGACCTTGAAGTAAAATCCCAACCCCCTTCTTCAAGGTCGGGTTACAGTCCATTTTGAATTCCTTACTGATACTTGAACTTTGCAGGAGGGTCTCATGCCCAGAACTCATTATCTCCCCTCAACAGATTCAGATGCAGGGCCTCCAGGATCTAAACCGTTAGTTCTATCAATTACTGCATCCATTAGGGCCAGGACACCCTAGGTGGATCCCCCAGAGCTTTCATACCTTCCGACAATATATGGGGGGCCACGCCTCAGGGTCACGATGGAATCAACCCAAGAACGAGACTAGTAATTAAATATTTGTACGTATCCTCTACCAAATTCATGATTTTCACAAATTGACCATGTCAACTGACATCTGTGCCCTTTTTGGTGTGCATAGTTCTTCAACTGGCATGGGATTCCTTGACGAGGTTGGTTGGGACTTCTTGTGGTGTCTTTCCAAGGGTAATGCATGTGATCGTGGAGGTGGATATCCAGACCGACCAAGCTTCGGTGCACCTAATTACTGGTGGGACCGTTAGTAGGGTTGAGCCTAAGGTTATTGAGGAGGGATCCAATAATGAGGATCAATCAGATCGCCCGGGTCCTTCCATGCTCGATCAAACACCAGATGTGGACCCTACTGACGAGTTCCTTGGGTTGTTCCCCACATATGAGCATGCCAACCACGCTGACTGCGAAAATATTTCCTCTGAGAAAGAGGATATCAAAATATTCTCTCGTTGATCATGGAATATGATCAAGTGATTCATTGATGACACCAACAAGTGCAATGTATGGATGGGATGGATAGAATTCGCTCGCGGCTGCATGAACTGTGTGTTGGGGGAGTGGATTCCCTGCATCCCCACATGCTCGTTCGAGCTCATATAGCAGAGAATATTCAAGAGTATGATTGTGTCCTTGGTGTGGGCTGGTAGAAGAGGAAGGCAGTGAACATAAAGAGGCTAAAAACGAGGTTTAGTGTCTATAGGTCTGGGCTGATGATCACTTAGCCTCCCTCAATGCGCCCAGCTGGCAGAGGCCGAGGAGCGCATAAAGAAAACCTCTGAAGAAATGATGATCATATGGATCGATGTAGTAATCAGGATGAACCTGCACTGGTGAGTTTTCACTGGCGGTTAAGGTCCCATGACATCGAGTCCCCTTACCACAAATGGCCAAGAGTACTTTGTAGAGTGGAGAGCCTCTGGTGGTCGATGCATGAAGTTGGAATGAATTTGGCATGCATGACACCTCATGGTGAACTCGATGCAGTCATGGATCATAGAGGGACAAAAGTACCTCAGTATCTTGGTGAGAAAGTTTCGGCCCGGTCTGACGAGCCCCGCAAGAGCCAGCATGAACCTCTTGCATGATGTGGGAAATCTAGACTCCTTGAATGAAAAGGAGGAGAACACCATCAAACCCACACTTATAGAGGATCTTCTCATGACCAATACCATCATGGAGGGTAAACTATATCATGGGGAGTCAGATTCGATCGCGCTCGTCCCAATTTTTTGTGAGATTAATGCTCTCAAGGTACTCGAAAAAGGTGGTTCTCCAGTAAGAGGTCACTTCAACCACTGTGCATGGGGGGCCTGGGGGTCCTGACGTGGAGGAGCCAGTAGTAAGGTGGATTACCTCCGGGCTATCATCGTCACCTGGGGTGATGGGAGAAATAACTTTGTGGTGTGCCTTGTGGATAATCAGATCATCCTATTCGGGCTCCGTGAGTGATGCATCTAGGCTTGCTAGGGCGTCAGCCCGACCGTTCTGAGAACATGAGACATGATTAACTTCCGGCCGAGATGGGAACTGGTCCATTATATGGACAGTGCACTTAAACAATGATATGAGATCCTGATTTTTAATGACATAGTCACCATTTATCTTCTTTATTACATGTTCGGAATACCCATTCACATGAAAATGGGGCACATCAATCTCGAGGGCCAGCATGAGTCCAGTGATGAGAGCCTGATACTCTGCCTCATTGTTGGTGCAGCCTTATGACAGCAAGAATGTGTATGGAATAATGGATTGCTCCTAGGTAATGAAGACGATACCCATGCCTTCTCTGTTGAGTTTGGGATCTTTGAGCCTCCTTTTGGTGGGTCTCCAGGAAGCACCATCGATGTGTATCTTCCAACACGGCATGGCTTGGTCTACCGAGAGGATCGCCTGATTAGGGAAATTGAGGTCCAGGGACTGGTCAAAGGGAGCTGGATGGGCAGCAAGGGATTCTGCAAATGCTTTTCCCTTGATAGCCATCTGAGGCATGAACCATATGTCTAACTGCTGGAGGATTACCTCCGACCGAGCAAGACATCCTGTCAACATGGGGCTGTTCAAGATGTACTTATATGGAACTACCCGTGACACTAGTTGTACCTCATGATGCTGGAGGTAATACCTCGATTTATGTACTGTGAATACCAGTGCAAGGAAGCTTATATTGATAAAATATTATCTGGTTTCCGTATCGAGGAACATGCGGCTGAGGTAGTAGAGTTTGTTCTCTTTTCCTCCATTGTTCTTCTGGGCAAGAAGGGCACCTAGAGATCGCTCCAAGGCAGTCACATAAAGAATCGGAAGCTTTCTAGAGATGGGTTGAATTAAGACTAGAGTTTGGAGCAGGTACTTATTGATTTCATCGAAAGCCATTTGGAACTCTTCGTCCCACTCATAGATGATTCCATTCTCCATGATACGGGAAAAGATCTTACACTTGTCGGCCAGATTCTCAATGAATTGGCGTATGTCGGATAAGTGGACCGGGAAGCCTCAATGCTCCCGGATATTGCTCGGGGTAGACATCTGGCTAATGGCCTTGATCTTATCTAGGTCGATCTCGATGCCCATCTATCTGACTAAAAATTCAAGAAACCCTCTGATGGTGACCCTGAAGGCACACTTCAATGGATACATCTTTAGATGGAGGGAGCGGAGGAAGCAGAACACTTTCTCAAGGCCTTTGAGATGGTCCTGACCCTAGTGAGATTTGACCACCAAATCGTCCTCATAGAACTCCACATAAGTTTTGAGGATCGTCTTAAATATGTTATGCATAGCCCACTGATAGGTGTCTCCTAAATTCTTTATACCGAATGGAATTACTCGGTAACAGAATGTACCTTGTGGTTCCCTTAAAGATGTAGACTTCTCATAATTGGGGACTATTCGGATCTGGTTATACCCGGAGTACCCATCCATTAAGAAGAGGGATTGGAACCTAGATTTGGATTCTATCAAGGTTATGACACAGGAAGGGTAAAATCATCATTCTTACAGTGAATGTTGAGATCTCAGAAGTTGATGCAGACTCTGATTTGTCCATTTTTCTTTTCTGATTGGAACAATGTTGGATCAACACTTGGGGTACTGAACCTCCATAACAAAATTGGCACTAATGAGATTATCAACCTCCACCTCAACCATGGTACCATGAGAAGGGTGCATCTTTTTGGGAGGCTACTTGAACCCACGATGATTCACTGGGAGACAGAGGTGGTGGAAGGATACCTGAGGATCTATTCTTGGAATCTCTTCATAACTCCATGTGAACACATCACGGTGTTGTTTTAAGAAATCCATGTACTATTTTTGCTCCTCGAGAGGCATTTCGGCACTGATCAGAGTGGTTTTTAGCTCTACCTTGCTACTGAGGTTCACATATACCAATTCATCGACCGTGGTAGAGAATCCCCCTTCAAAGGAAGGAGGATAATCCACTAAATCTTCTTCTTCACTTATGCAGAAGATATACAAAGAAAGAGGATTTTATTCTGAGTTGTTAGATCCCGACGGGAGGCCGGTACCAGGATGAGCAGTAGTGGAAACTGCATCAGAGAACTCATGTGACGCTGCAACAATAGCAAGGAAGGCTGTCGATCTGATCTCATCTGGTCTTCGTCCCAAGGGGAAAGGCTTGATGATATCGATGTAATAGTGGCATGTCAGCTTGAATTGGTTAATTTCAGCCCATCAAAACAAGCAGGTATGATGTATTGTCGTTCTCAGGGGATGGACATCTCGATACCTTATGTGAGTAGGAGGCTCCATGATTACCTTATCCTGGATTGTATTGGAGTATGAGGTAATCATTCGGCATATCTTAAACTTGGGAATGTGTTCCAATATTATGCCAAAAATAATGAAGCATTGTACCATGTTTGGAGTTTTATCCTCCAATCAGTTTATTGGAATGACGTAAGCATCATCTAGATCTATCCACGGGTTAGTCTCAGCCATATCATGCTCGACCTCATTGGTCTGAATATGCATGTCCTTGATCTTGTAATAGTCAGCGTCCATATAGTGGGATTCACAAGAGGAAAAGGGAGACGTGTCACCTAGGAGTATTCCCAATCAACCATTAAGGGAGTACTTGAGTCACTGGTGGTATGACGAGGGAATCGCTGCATGCAGGTGAAACCATGGCCTACCCATCATTGTGTTGTAAGTAGTGTCATGGGAGGAAACCATAAACTTAGTACTGGAAACTAGGCCACTGAACAGTGTCCTCAAATGGATCTTTCGGACCGGTTTCTATTCCATCTTGTCGTAACCTTGGAAAAATAGGTTTGAGGTATTTATATCATCCTCAGACAATCACAGTTTTCGTAGTGTCTGAGTCAGGATTAGATTGTTCCCGGTGCCTATGTCGACGAGATAGCGGTGAACCTCCACAAAATTAAATTGGCCAGTGATGTAAAGTGGGTGAATGTTCCCCTATATGGTATAGCCTTCTATATTATCTAGAGAATGAGATAATGTCCTGGCATTCAGTATTCTCAATCGCCTCATCATGAAAGACTTCTGCGGCTACTACTTCCGTCTCAAACTGGGGGGGATCCTTGCAGCCTTGGAAAGGGCATCATACTTGTTTTATGACAGAAAAAGAGCCTCGAGGATGAATACCCTTTCTATAATATTGGCTAGGTTCTTAAGGATTTCATACTTTTGTTCCAGGTGTGAACTTCAACTTACTAGAGGTCTCTCTATGATAAGAGGTATGGTCGTCCATGACAACTGAACCGACGGCTGACTGGTACTAGAGAATATTCCACTGATCACTAGTCAAATCCTATGAAGTGACTACCGGATGAGGGCCAAATGATTGAGTCTATCATGTAGAAAGGTGTGGCTGGTCACGATGTGGTCAAGGTGGCTTTTCCTGGTCCATCAACATGAACGATGGTGAAGGCACGACTGATGTCACCAGATGAGAAGGCTACACGTGTTGAGCTCTGTGTTGAGCATGTTTCCTAGTTTTAGTAGCATGCCCATCATGGCTGGAAGTGCAGATCGAGGCACTCTGATGGCCCACATAGCCACCACTCTGTCGACACTGACGACGGCTAGCGAAGTTAGGAGGATCCTCTTGGTGATCCTCATCTTCAAGAATCATGTAGAGGTTTACTATATCTATGGTATTAACCGAGGTGTATCATTGAATATCACTATAAGTGTCATCCACTACTGAACGGATTCTAGAAGGAATCACCATCTCTGAGGTATGATATCGCTGAGAGTATGGGATGATGACGGCCTTTTCGGAGGAATTTTTTGCTTTATGTCACTGGTGTTTTCTCTTCTAGGAGGAGGACGGCTGAGATGACGATGCAGAAGTAGTGGTCACGATTTCTGGGGGCTTTGGCCGATTCAGGTGTGCATGGATAACACCATGGGCACAGATGATTATTTTACGAGCCATCCAGTCATCATACTTCTGGGACCTATGACTGGAAACCTGATGCCACTCGCCTTCGCTGTCACCATTGATGTCTGGCCTCACAAAAATACATTCCACGTATGCCGGAGAAGGCCCTAACCGGAAAACATTGTTATCCACTTGTTCTTGAAGCTAGTCTTCGAACACATAGCATTTCTTGAAGGTGTGGCCCAGGATCTGGTGATAGGGGTAGTAATTAGGGCGATCAGTGAGGTTTTCCTCTTTCGGCCTCCTATACTCATGAAAACGTACAATCCCCTGCTCCATGTAACTATGGAAGTAACCGGGGACATGAGCCTCGTTGAATGAGTAGGTCTGGTTCCTCCTATCTGAGAAGGTGTACCTTGAAGCCTAACCCTGACGAGGGGCTAGAGGAACCTATTGAAGAGGTGGTACCTAGTTATCTCTCCTAGGCGGCGGCGGCGTGTTCTGTAGGGGAACCTCCCGGTTCTAAGGTGGGCGCGCTGGACCGGAGGTTGTACCAGAGGTGGAAGGCCTCTGTGAGGCTATGGATGTAGCTCTACTGGTAGCAACATTAGTTACCTGGGGGCCTCTATTGGAGCCAATGTGTCGGGCTCAGCCCTGGTATCCCTTCTCGTGGGGATCACATTAGGCAACTAATGTGCCTTATTAGCCTCTAGTAAGGCTTCATCTGGGCGCTGGGCCATATCAGAGATGTATCAGAATCCCCCGGGATAGTTCTGGGTGATCAAATAGGGGACCAGTTCTATCTTGACATTCTTTACACACATCGTCAGCAGTTTCTCTTGATTCAGTGTCATGTCATGGGAGTATCTGATCCCTTTCCACTGGGAGAAAAAGTCTAAAACGCACTCATCAGGCCTTTACATGAACTTGAAGAGGCTTTCAATACTCGTCTTCTCAGTTGTGGAACTAAATTGGTAGAGAAACTGCCTACAGAGGTCTTCCCAACATGCTACAGATCCGATGGGGATCTTGTTGTACCAAAATAACGTAGGCCCTTCCAATATCTGCCCAAAACACCAGAATTTGGTAGCATCCTGCTACGCTAGGGTTCCCAACTAGGGTCCACACCTTGATATGAAGTGTGCCAAGTTCTACGGTGGGTCCCCTTTCTCGTTGAAAGGGGGAAAGGTGGGATTTCCAAAACCCAATGTTTTTGGCATGTCATCCACCCAGGCCAAATATGGCTTTCCATCAGGAGGGAGTGCCACCTATCATGTCTCTAATGCCTCAAGGCAGGCAAAGAGCACTGCCATTAGATCATCTGGGTAGGGGTCCCTATCTTTACGGGTATCCCTGGCCCCTAGTGCATTGGAAGGCTCTTCAATATGATAGGGAGGCCCCGCAGCTCATGGATCGACTGGTGGAGTGACCTGTGGGGTAGCTGGGGGGACCTGAGTTGGGTCCCGATGATTGCATCACCGCTCGAGTGGGTTTGGCGACACATACCATGCCCTATTTTTGTATGTTTCTGCCTCAACCCTATCCGTGTGGGCAGGATGATCAGGGTCACCTAGGGGTAGTTCGCCAAGGGGGATTTCTATCTGCCCCTACTACCTCGCTCGAGGATCACCATAATCTGGCCATCGCACCGCAGCGCATTACGCAAGGAGGTAGTCGACCGTCTTCTTGTGTTCAGAGAGTCTCCGATGCAATGTGATTTTTTGGGATCTTCTTATGCTTTTTGGACCCTGACAGGTTTGAGTTTCTGGCAGCTCCGAGGTTCTCCTTTCCCTTATTGAGATTCTGGATGAAGACTAGTGCCTTAGTGGGCGCGAGAACACCCAAAAAGTTCCATTATTGGTGAGTAACCCTTCACAATGAATCCAATAGTTACGGAACACCCTCAGGGGGTGTCCCTATCAAGGATTTCCATCTTGTTCTCCCCTTCTGATACGTTGTTCATGTTAACTATGACTCTACCTGGGGGTAATCTCCTCATAATTGCCTAGTGAGTCGAGTTTCGGCGAGATAGGGATGAAGAGGAAGGTAGCATACTATCCCCAGCTGTGGATCTGAACATTGGGAGAAGCATCCTTGATGATCCAGCGGAGTACTTTGAAACTCTGAAGGCATCGTTATTGGAGGGCCCAATGGCGGCCTGGCGACGCAGGGCGTTGGGCCGCAAGGAGTGCGGCCAAATCAACCAGACAACATTGTACACCAATGTCCTCTAAATGTGCTTGGATATTAGGTTAAGTCATTATCTGGTTACGAAATCGAAAGTGCGTTGTCCAGAGGGTCTAACAGAAACACTCGACTTATTCTTGGGTGAGGGATTCCGGCACACAAGAATTTAGTGCTGCAACCAGCCAAAACATCTCAATGAAATGGTATGTTGTGAGGATATCTCATAATCTCCTGAAATCGGATTTTGTGTTTGGCCCTTCATTGCCCCACTCGTTAACCGGAGGCGTCTGAGGAACCGGTAGCGGTACCATAGCAAACCACTAGGACGGCAGGCTGGCTGGTGGAGAATATGCTGAGCAAGCTGACAAACTACTGCATCTCAGGCTATTCTGTAATGATTATAGTGACTTAGCCACCACATCTCGGTAAGATGGGCTGATGACCATAGTTTCTGGTGCAGGGGCTAAGGATGTTGGCGTTAGACCGCACTACTGCTCGTCTTCCATTGGTCCTCATAATATCTCTATGTGATATCTAGTCAAGGTAAAGAGTGCTTCTAGTGATGATGGAGGTGATTTCATGGCCATAACCTATAGAGATTCCAAACATTATTCCTCCTGGATATACCTACGGAGGGAGGCGATAATCCGATGGACCTCACATTCTTGAACTATGAGGCTGATGTGCCTTGTTCCTGCCCCAGACCGTGACACTGAGGACCTAGGCAAGGGTTCCATCACTGAGTCATACTCCACCTCAGAGTTTGGCAAAAAAATCGGTTTGATCTAAGTCTGAATCTCCTTTGTGTTCTTTTTATGGTGAAGATGACGCATCCTCCTTGCCAGGGATGGTTCTTCGGGACAGGTAAATTTCTGGCATGAGGAGGACCTTCGGCCGTACTGGTGATGGGGTGGAGTGGATTCCCGACTGAGTAAGCTATTGTGCAAGGAGCACCATGATAGATATCAAAGGGGGAATGGGGAGGACCACCATGGGAAGTGTTGGAGTAGGCATGACCTCTGTTGGAGCTGATAAGAGCATGGGTAGGACCTCCATCTTGTTTCCCATGACAGTGTCACCATGAGGAGGTCCCTCATATTGATCATGCTAAACGCAGGTAGGACCTCCGTGTTGGGTGTTGGTGAAGAGAATATGGCCTTCATACCTTTGATTGTTGAGGTGAGGAGGACCTTCACCGGCTGTTGTAAGGAAATGGGGAGGCCCCCCATGCTAGAGATTGACCGGAAGTGCGACCTACCCACATTGGCGGTATGTGGCAGGAGGAATAACTACATACCTGATGTAATGAGCACGGGAGAGGCTTTTGTGCTATGTTTCACCATCATGGGAAGGTCCCTCATTCAGACTGAAGGTAGTATGTGTCGGACCTCCATGACGAGCTTGGAAGTGGGGAGGACCCGCATGTTTCATGGTGGCGGTATAGGGGGGACCATCGTACTGGTGGTGGCCACTACCTATGCCGGCGGTCAAGAGAGTCGAGCCAGCCTACCCATGTGGCGGTCGGGGCCTCAATTTGGGTCGGTTATGTGAGTTACCCTGGTCAACATACATAGGATTTTGATGATACACGTTGGTGGTGGCGCGAGCCATGGTAGTTGTTGACATCGATGCCCCATGGAAGGCTTCCTCCTTGGCATATGCCTGACGCTGGCTTCGGGTCAGCCGGAATGAGTCTGATGGTGCAGGTATGTATATTACCTGCTCTTCAGGTTGGGTAAATGGGTGGTGGTACTGTTGCGGTCTAGTGGGATCCCTCTTTGGGGGGCCCTGAAACGGGATTCTGACCGGTCTGGCCCATATATCCCCTACCTTGTCAGTGCATGGGAGGGAGTCATCAAGGCGTTCTGGGGACAGGCTCCTGAAATGTTTGTATATTGGAGTGGGGAGAAGGGGCTCCCTATGCGTCCCTTGGGGGAGGCGGTGGTGATGAGGTACAAACACCTCCAAATCATGGCGGGCCATATCCCAGGTCGGGAAAATCCCTTCCTCCTCGTATCAGTGTACGAGGTCACTTATCACCCTTCGTTAAATGAATTCAGAAGGGGAGATGGGGTGTGGGAACGCAACAGCTATGGTTGTGGAGGTTTTCACAGATGTAGTGGAGCCATGCAAGGTTTCTTCATTAGCATTTCCCCTACCCCTGCGTTGGAGGGCAGGTGGTGATCAAGCTCCTTGTGCAGCAACTTGGTTCCTTGAAATGTTGGTACATTGAACCATTAGTGCTAAAACAATGAAATCGATGTCCTGTTCTCCAACACCATTCCTTCTTCCATGGATGGTAAGAGTAATCCATGCTGACAATGCGGTAGATCAGGATGTCTAATCTTTTGACTTCCCAAACTTCCGGCGAGTTTCACACCAGGCCCACTATTTTCATGGAGGGACCCAGCACCGGATAACTAGATCTGATGACACATCAATCTATAAATGTCTTGAACAATACTAATCTCCACATTAAGAAGAAGAACTTCACGTCGGGTTCACCATTTCTCTTTCCGACGCTTTCGACGAGGCGTGCACATTTTTATGTTTTGGGGATGAAGAGGACGTGCAACTATGGCCCCGCATTTCCTTCTTTCCAAAGGCGGGTGGCATCCATCACTTATTTAGGGATGTTTTCTCCTTGATCGAAATGGGAAGATTGGATATCGGTTCTTTCTTCCATGGATTCCTCCTCATAACTTGTCGCCTACTCTGGGTCTCACTTATATACTTAAGGAATTGTTCATGAAACTCTTCCTAGTTCCATATTTTCATGCATGTCGGTTAATTACACTGCTTCTATCAGGGCATTCCAAGGGTTCCGGTCAGGGCAGCAACCTTCGATCAGGGGAGTTGTCACGTTCGACATCACTGGAGTGTCTGGACGTTGGAACATTTCCATTTCTAGGTTTCCTCCCCTTATTATAGTTCTTCTCGAGGGCTCGGAAGCCTAAGGAATTCCATGTTGAGTGTAGAGAATTATATGCCATGGGAATATATCTCAAGTTTTCCTCAACATCCAATGTTTAACAAAGGGTCTGTTGTGAGTTTAACATCTAGTAGCGATAGATCGGACCAATTAGAACACTGACTAGAGTGGATCAGGTGGGTGAAACCCTTGGAGAGAACCCTAATGCTGGGACTAACGCGTGGTTTGTAAGACAATTGTTTCTATGATTAGGGAGGTAATGGGATGACATGGCCCCACCGGGATGTGGCGGCCTGTGTAGAATCATGATGGTTGATGGAGAGTTAAATGAAGTGGTGGGGGATGATATGGATCTTTTGCAAGGGTAACTATGGTATTGGGATTGAGCCTCAAAGATATTTCCTACGTATCCCCGTTGCAGGGAATCCCAGTCCACATAGTTCAGTTAGGGTATTGGATCAGGGTGTGCGCAGAGAAAAATTACCTGATGATATATAGGGGCTTACACGTGGTTAGAAGCCCGAGTTGGTATGATACCTATGGGAGGACAAGAGATGTGGGTCCCAAAAAAGGGGACTACAACGACTTACCGCTGGATTGGAAACACAATGTCTTACCACTGGTTTGGATTGACAACGGATTACCTTCGATCGTGGTACACAAAGGCTTACCGTTGTTTGGGGTTGACAACGACATACCACTGGATGGGGTCGCAACAGTTTGTAGCGAGATGGGTCACAAGGTCTTTCCACTGTATGGGTCATAATGGATTACATCTAGATGGGTCACAAGGTCTTACCATTGTATGGGTCACAACGGCTTACCGTTGGATGGGTTCAAACCACATAGAAGCTTCCTACACACCCTATCCAGGAGAGAGGAATCAAAGTACATGTAGTTCGGGATGGCTTGGTGAACCGACGTGAATTGGTCAGGACCAATGGTTGTTGGGCTTGAACCTCGTGGAGGTGTCCTACATACCTTGCCTTGGTAAGGATCAATGTCCACATTGTTCGGAATGGCTTGGTGCACTAACGTGGAGGTGGTTGGGATTAATGGTTATTGGACTTTATCCTCATGGAGGCTTCCTACGTACCTTTCCTTGGTAATGATCAATGTCTACGTAGTTTGGAATGGCTTGGTGCACCAAAGTGAACGTGGTCGGGACCAATGTTTGTTTTTCTTGAACCTCATGGAGGCTTCCTACATACCATTAGGTGGCAAGGATAAAAGTCCACGTAGTTCGGGATAGTGTGGGGATTACATGCTAATGCGGTCCAGAGAGGATGTCTTGGTTGATGCTTACTCTAATCCCATGTGAGTAATGCTCGGTGTGAGAAACAAGAGGCAGCAAAGTCCTGATGATCACATTATTAAAGGTGCATCTGTGGGAAGAGGAATGGGGCTTACACGTGGTTTCCAGTCCAATGTGAAAACATGAGATTATGCATGGTTAGTGGCCCAGGGAGATGGAGATTGGGAATTACTCCTGGAGGGAATCCCGATGGTGACAAAGCGCAAAGGGATTAGGATTTTTCACCGAGGAAGAGAGGGATCTGTTGTCCATACCCCCCTCTCTGGTCTCTGGAAAGAAAGAAGATTGGAAGAGTAGGGGTACTACCTCCCATAAAAAAGGCTAGGGGCTTACACTAAGGTGGTTTCCCTTTCCCCGCAGACAGATGTCTCTCCAATAGAAAGGATCTCAGTCCACGTGAGGAATGATTTCACTCTCGTGGGGACGAGCGGGCGTGGTGAATGTTCGAGGTGGGGAACCCTACATGCGATGCATGGGGAGAGGTCACACTTTAACATCATGTGCTGAGGATGATGGTGCTTGTAAGTTTAAAGTTTTGCAGCTCAGATGATGTGGGTTCACTCCGCACCCCTAGGACTTAAATAATAGATACCCGCCCACCCTTGGGGAAGGGAAGTCAACAGAAACTCCATGGTGATGGGGTGTTATAGAGTGATCCATTGTGGGGTCCACATTAGCGTGGCTATGTGAAGAAGCAATAGTTGTTAGTGTTCCTATGAGAAGAACCGTGAGGCGAAGCAACGCAACAGGAATCACCACCCAAGGGACTTTTAAATCGCTTCGTGCAAGCCTGGAGGGTCGCATGGTAAAAGGAGTTCTGGAGAAGAGGGATTCTTTGATAGAAGCCTTTTGTAGCTTTGGTTCTCTGTGAAGTGGAGGGATTCCAAGAAGGGGTGTGCTTCATAAAGTGGAGTGTACTAGCCTAGGAATATAGCCTAGGTGCATATGGAAGGTGATTCGTGAATTAGAAAGGTATTCATGGAGGACTGTTGCGTGAAGTAAGGGTTCCTCGCGAAGTGTAGGATTGTGAAGCAATGTGCTTCGTGAAGCATACTGACATCGCATTAGCATGTGAGTCTCATGTGCATGAAGGGTACATCACGAAGCATAAATGCTTTGCAATGACCCGAGTCCCCTTGAGGATCTCCTTCATTCATGGAGGCCCATGGTCTCTGTGAAGGGAATCTCCCTTTTAAGAGGGTATAAATTTATATAAAGGGTGAGGCACTTAGCGATGCAAAAATTCCGTGAAGAGTTCATGGTTCGCAGAGCAGAGTGTGCTTCATGATTTGGGAGCTAAGAAGGCGAAAGGTCAGAGGATCCGTCCTTTGGGATCAAGGGGAGCCCGGTATTTATATACAAGAGGTGAAGCAAAGCAGAGATCGATTATCGCACATCCACATGGTGTTTGTCGTACCCGCGGAGCCTACCACTCATTGTTCTGTGGCGCACTCGTGAATGTCAAAGGGGTTCGTGGAGTCTCCTTCCTCCTTGCTTTGCGACGGGTTCGCGAATGTCCAATGCGTTCACATATCCTCTCACCTCCTTGCCCTATGGTGGGTTTGCGAATGTCATGCATTTGTAGAGCCTTCCACCTTCTTGCTCTATGGTGGGTTCCTGAAGGGTAAGCTCAGCGTCGGCCACGGGGCTCTGCATATGAGCCTTGCGAAGCAATATTTAAGGGTTTCCATTTGTTCTTCCTCTTCCCAAATTTTGGCACCAACAATATTAATTTATAAAACTATATAAAAATGAATATATGATATAAAATCATACATAATTTATAGAATTGTATATTTTTACAAATTTAAAAATGTATAAAATTATAATATATAAAATTAAAATTTATGAAAGTATAAAAATATAAAAATATTTTATTTTAGTCCATTCACAAAATTATTGACCTGGATTTTATAGTTAACCGAAAAACTCTGTGTTTTATTTATCAGTCTCAAGCGGTGCACCCTTTACTTTAACGAGACACGCTTTTCAAACCATTTCAAAAATCATATTGAACCCCCACTCCTTATACATAGGTAAATGATTAAATAAATTGAACCACATCATCAATGAAATGAAAATAAATAAAAAATAAAATCTATGAAGGGTCCCACACACATCAATCGTGTAGGGTAACAGAAGAAGATCAATAGAGCCCCCTATTCCAAACCACCAACCAATGAAATTATTTCATGTGATCTACCCTGGGATTTAGTGTGATATAATCCTAGAATTTACGAAATTGAGATCAACTATAGGGTTATGTTCCATTCTAACACATATCACATGATAATCTTGCACCGAAACTAGAATCATCGGCACTCCGCACTATCCAAATACAAAACTATAGGAACTAGTATCTTGTAATGATATATTTTTTCAAAAATAAATACTTCTCACCTAGTTACTCATGTTCCCATGACCAATGTAATAGTAATGGTGAGTAATAATAAATAATCCAAAAAATCATCATTTAGCATTAATAATAACTCACTCAGACCTCTAATGTTTTCATAAGAAATATCCCTTTTCTATCCATTGCCTAATCACCCCATACATCAAACACCCCCCATAAAGGTAAATAATCATTAGGGGAGATAAGTGGGTCTCACACACCCAAATTTTTGAAAGACCATTTAAAAGGTCTAAACATGCCTCTTAAAAAACCACCATGAGAATAATTCTCTATATAATAATTTGAAATAATTTATAAGACATTTATTAATATAATACACTTAAAGCACAATTAAAATAAATTTATAAATTAGACCACCTTTATAAAATATCTTCATTGATTAAAACGTTGGATAAATTATCTTATCTAATAATTTAAAAGGGGTAAAAATGATAAACCTATAATTATATTTTAAAGAAATATTGAAACATTTTTCATTTCATGGAATTTCAATTATTTATTAAAATGAAAAGTAAAAATATAGTTCCTATTTATAATTCACATTGATGACCAAAATACCTTATAAAATCATATAATTTATTTATAAATATAATTTCTTCAGTTTTAAAAACACATGGGGTCAATGGTTCATTAAAAAATATTTTAAACAATTTCCACAATTGAGAAGCCCGTAGAATTGAAATGAAAATCACATAAAACTAGATTTAACTTTCCAATAACACAGAAATACATTTAATGTTATTATTTTAAATAAAAAAACATGAATTTAAACATGAAAAAAATCATGGATTTTAAATTAAATTGAAAAAACACGGGGTAACCTTTCAAAAATAAGTGAATAATGGTCCATAAATTCAAATATAGGATGAAAATATCTCAAAAAAATAATCAAATTCCATAGAAAGAAAACAAAATCAATACAAAAAATGGTCAACCCTTACCCTTGGGCTCAGCCATGAATGAGCTTGGTGATGGAGAAGAAACTCAAGGGATGAATCTAGTCTGAACATAACAAAACTAAAATGAAAGGGGGTCCGCACAAACTATTATTTGATTAGAAAAAAAAGTGAACGCTGAAGAGAAACAGTTGAGAAATACATAAAATCAAGATTCAATTAGAATTCCTTTAGTTTTGAGGTTCTTGATTCATCGAAAATGTTCACCAAAGTCACAACAGAGACTGGATTCTGGTGAGGCGATAACAGCAATGATGAAGGGGTTCAGAGAGTGCTATCACAACAATGGTGGGGTTATTTGAGACCATTGAGGGTTTTTGGAATAGGGTTCCATGACTGTTTCGGCATAGTAGTTGTACAGTTCGATAAGATCAGTGTAGTGGTAGAATAACTATTGTGGGGTTTAGAGAGTGTGACAGTGTGGCAGTAGTCGTGTTTTAAAAAATATTGGTGATATGTGAGAGAATAAATTGGTTGTGTTTATTTTAAAATAAGTGATAGTATTTTATCAGTTATTGAAAAAAACATTGATAAATAGGTGTTTTATCAATGATAGAATAGAAATCACTGATACAACTCATCTTTATTAGCCTTTTTCCATGCTGATAGTGATACACTTTTATCAGCACCAAAAAGAGCTGATGAAACATGTCTTTATCAATGCTAAAATTATAGCACTGATAAGGAATGGTATCTTCCTCATGAAGGAATATATGATCCAATAGTTGGTGGTACACGAGATTTACAATGGTGGCATGAGAGCTTGGGATTTCAACCTGTGACACATGCTTAACATTATTCTTCTCATCACCAGCATTGCATTGGTTCTTCAATTTCATCCACTACAAACTCATTGGAAATGGTTTATTCATCCATTTTTATTATGTCATCTTATCTCAACAAAAAAATCATCTTATCAATTCATGTTTAAGTTCAACTAATTGTCTCATCCTCTGTCTTGGGTTGTCTGTGACACCCAACTAGATCAGGGCCACAAACATCTGATCTGAATAGATCTGTACATGGCTATAACTGAGGAAGGAGGATCCATCAAAAAATAAGTGTAGATGATGAAATATGTATTTGGATTTTATTCCCCTTTAGTTTCGATCAAGTTTTTGGGAGACAAGTGTATCATAGGAAAAAAGTCAATCTCTAGGACTTATGTCAATGAAACGCTCATGATTTCCCTCCTGAAGACATCTCATCCCATTGACTCAGATGAATTGGGTAATGTAATTATGGAAATGTAGAATTTGTAGGTCTTGGGTATTCTCATTATTTATTGAACTGCTCTTATGAAAAAACTATATGTGGGATTCCTAGAGAATTGAATCCAAGGCCAATCGCTACCCTGGTTTCTCTCATTAACTCACGTGATACCACATCCACTCTGAAGCATATTTCTTTTTATGCATTCTGGGATTCACTTGAATCAGTACCTCGAATAATTACAAGGATTACATTTCATTCTTTGAATCCATTAAATGTATTATTATGTACAATATCATCGAGTGTAATCAATCTATCATTGCTCATATTTTATTGAAACTCTGTAAAAATTGGTTGAATATTTTTGAGGATGGGAGCATCTTATTGATATATGTGTTTTTTATGGTTGGAAACTCACCTCACTAGGGATGGAATTATTTCACAATGTGTTCCGAAATGATGACTTTATGTTGACAGAATTGGGGTTTGGTCTTCTTAACCTAAATCATGGGGTCCTTAGAATTCATTATTGGGATCCTGCATTTAGTACGTTGATTGAAAATAAATCACATACCCAGATTTGGATCTGAATTCAAGGAAATAGATGGTTTCCTTGGAACTTGTAGATTATCTATGAAATTTCATTATCTATAGATATTCTTATCAAGATGGATTGGGAAACCAAAAGTGAATTATATGACCATTTTTCTCAATTACATATGGAGGTTGACCTCACACCCCCTTTGATTAATGTTTTTTTCTCTATTCTATGATTATAGGTTTGATTTAGTCATTGAATAAGAATATGATCCTGATTTATGCATGGGTTTCACAATATTGGGCATGCCTTTGATAAATGTAGAAGAACGCATGTTTTTAGTTTTGGTGTTATGAATGGACACATAGCTGATAAATTCATGAGGTTCTCTATAAATGACCATTCTCTTTAGGATGGGAAGGATGATGATATTGTGCTCGAAAAACATCTATATGACGTTAAAGGTTATTTACATATGGAGGGTGTTTAACCAAGTTATGGTCCCTATATTCTAAAAAAGGACCTGCATAGGCAGGTGAATTAATAAGGATTCCAGAATGATATCAATGTTAGAGAAGCTATGATATATTAAACTTGTCATGCATATGATATGGGTTCTTCTCAATTGGTCATTTTAAAGGAAAAAAATGAGTCCACTCAAATCCGACCTTCCCTTTAAGTTTAATAGGATTTTTTTATGCTTCATTGTGTCTAGAGAATAGTTATCTTCACTCTTCATCCCTGAAAGGGAAGATGATTATTGGGTTCTACTCAATTTCTCATCTCAAGAATCCTAGACTAAGGAAGACCATGGAGATTATACTAGTAAATTCTATATATTCTTATTCCTCAAGGGTTCTTGGTAGCACTGATAGTCCACCTATTAATGATACATATGTTTTTGTCATAGTTTATTGAAATGTACCTAATGAATAATATTTAAATGAAGTTGATGTTTTTTATATAATGGGAATTCCTTTGGAAGCCCACCTGACTTCTAATGTTGTGGACATGCTTGCTTTTCCTGATCCCAAGGGCATGGTTACTCCTATGTTATCTCACTATAATATCTATTCCATGACTACATTAGAGAACCCAGTTGATTTTCATGGACCTAGGCATTAGTTTGATGCTGGAGCTAACCATTCGATCCTTCGTGAGGATATTTCACAACAACATGGTATTTTTTTCTGATTCCTACTAGTGTAGATGATGTTATGTTGGGATGGATACCCTCCTATTCTAAATATTCTGTATTAAATGAATCCTCTATGAATTTTTTTAATATGCTTGAACATCTTAATGCTACTACAAGAATGGAGTCTTGCCTACATGAAATGAAAAAATACAGGGGTATTTGTAATAGGCACCAATCCCTAAAAGGTTTTTTGTTTATCTTTAGTAAATAGGATAGTAATGGAGTGATAAGCTAGCCCTAGGCAGAGATAAAAAGTGATCAATCTGACCATGGAGAGGTTGAAAAATCACTTGTGGTTGTTGATGTGCATTTTGGAGTAAGCAGAGAGGCTTTTCTTGAAACAGATACTGAATCAGAGGTGCCACAAAATGAACTACTAACTAGAACAGAGATGGTGTATCCAAAGCCATGGATCACTCTAAATTGTAAAGGAGGTCGGTATCCTTGGGGAAGGGGAGTTAGTAGAAGATGACCAAGTGATCTATTTTTCTTTGGGCATGTTTTTCCTTTTACATATTCATCCATCTTACATGTACTTTATCTTTTTGTTTCAATAAATTTTGGGGTCCACAAGCTTGCTCATGGTTCGCACCAGTATGGGTATAAAAAATAGTATCATTAGTTTTTTTCCCTAATAATGGTATATCATTATCAGCATAAAGATCTAATTTAAAAATTTATTTATATTATTATATATATTTATAAATTTATATATATAATAAATATATATTTATTTGTCTATAATTGTAACTATAAATAAATATTTATTTATTTATTATAATATATATAATTAATATATTCATAAATATTTATATAATTATATAATTATATATATATAATTATAAATATTATAAATAAATATAGATTTATTTATAATTATATAATTATAATAAATATATTACATTTATATTTATTTATAACTATAAATAAAAATTGATATATTTCCATATTTATAAAAAATATAAAAATATATTTATTTATTTTATTTGTAAACTTATAAATATAATAAATATATTTATTATAATTTTATAATTATTTACATAAATATGTATTTATTCACAATTATAATTATAAATAAATATAAATTCACTTAAATTATTATAAAAGTATAATTAATATATTTATTATATTTATTTATAAAATTAGGAATATAATCAATGCACTTATTATAATTTTATAATTATTTAAATAGAAATATACTTATTTATAGTTATAATTATAAATAAATATATATTCCTTTACATAGTTATAAAATTAAAATAAATATGTTAATTATATTTATAAGTTTTCAAGGGATTATCATGTTGGCTAATCCCTTAAGCACTACATCAAAAAATGGGGTTTTGAATTCCATTTTCCACATTTCTGGATTTTTCACACAAGCAGTATGTGGGACGATGATGCGGGGGTGGACGACTTCACTAGAGCGGAAGGGAAGGTCGAATGGTGGAGATCGGGAATCAAAGGTGTAAAGTTCTGTTATAACATGTAGTGGGTCATGACGGATGTTTTCCGGGATATAGAGCCACATGGGGATGGCAGGTCCAGGTTGGACATTGGTGATTGGGATGTGCAGATGTGGGGGTGGCTGACTTCATCGGGGTGATTATTGAAACTATGCAGGCGGCAGCTGGACCAGGTCGAATAGTCGGCGATCAAGAAAGGTTATGGAGGGTGTTTTGTAGACCTACTGAATCAAGTGATCAACAGATGATGGTGGGCCAACCAAAAAGGTGGGCACACACAGTGCGATCTCCGATAAAAAGTGTCAGTGGATCATAGACTATTGGTCTTCGGGTGGGGTGGATGAAACTATATATATAGGGTATGTTGGTTTGGTCTATCCCTTGAGATTTATTATAATTATATAATTATTAACATAAATATATATTTATTTATTGTTATAATTATATATATTCATTTAAATTATAATAATATTATAATAAATATATTTAATATACAAAAAAAGTCAAGATAGAAGAAAAATCTTCTGACGATATATTAAAAGTGAAAGAAAAAAGAAAAAATGCTAGGAAATGTGGGGATGATGTCATACAAAGAGACATGCCCTCATTCTGAAAATCATATTACTGATCAAAAAAGCAGGATCATTTCCATAATCGTAGTTAGATTCATCAACATCATTAGTTTTTCTCACTTTGATTTTGAATTTACCTTGTTAAGAATCCCAATAATCTATATCTAGGACTTTTCTTGCTCTATAGTGAGCTTAGTCAAATAGGCCTTGAATGATCTGGTAGTCAAAATCTCTGGAAGATTGGAGTAATCCATATTCGGTCTTCATTTTCAAGGAGCTTAAGTCAACCCTTCATTTCTTACCAATATCCCCTTACCCTTTAAAATGAAATCCTTAAAAGAAGAAAGGTCACCATTGCTCGTAGATCTGAGACGAGTAGTGTCCAATAAAACCAATTTCTTCTCATTTTCACTTCAATAATCCGAGACATTACTCCACTTACTAGGAAATTTGAATGAACTGAAAACCTTATGAATCTCTTGTTAATAATCCATGTTATGATGAACACCATCTTCATGTGGAACATGTCTTGAGAAGTATTCGGCCAATGGAATCAACATACAACCATGTTCATCAGACTATGAAGGAGTAACCATCAACACAACACATAGTACAGAATAATTATATTTTTCTAGTATGAGTATATATGTTGGTAAAATCTCATTTTCCATTGGTTAAATGTTTTACAGAAAAAAAAATTCATGACCCTAAACTATTGGTAAAAACTTGATTGTTAAATGTTATTGTGATTGATATAATAGTTTTATTTCAATTATAATAATACCAAAAAATAATATATACATTGGTCAATTTTTTTAAAAATAGATCCCTTTGAAAAATCTATAAGTTGTTTATATTATAATAAAAATTCATATCTAATACCTATAATTAATTTTTTGGGAAATTTATATGCTACATAAGATATTATGTTTGGTTATTTCAATATATATTACTAAATTTTTATATTATATTTATTAATCTAATTTTATATAATATATTTATTATGTATAATAAAAAAATTATTATCTAAAACTCTAATAAATTGAGGAATTATTAGAAAAAATATGTTCCATAATAATTTAATTAAAATATTTAAACACCAAGAAAACACATTAATCTATGAAAAACATGATAAAAACAATTTATAAGAACCACCATGAAACATAATCTATAATTTGTTCAACACATAAATTTTCATCTTCACTGTTCATACTAGAAACATGATCAATGAATACTTTTTTCATCCTCTATTTCACTATATTCACATCATTCTTCGCATTCCGGATGGATCAGGTGAAATAGATGTAGCTCATTCCATTACATTCCCTTTATGTTTTAGAGCCAGTATTTTCTAATTGTTTCCCTTTCTCACTCCCACCAGCGATCCATGCCACATCATCCAAACTAAGAATCACAATGGTGAACCAACGAGCCACACCACATTATCTAAACGAAGAATCAAGATACTAAACCAATGAGCTATGCTATTTCATAATGAAATGGAAAGAGACACCTAATGCAATCTGGAAAAAGATAATGAATTATAAGTTAGTCTAAGAAGTCTCAAGTGGGAAAAACATTCATGTTTAGTTCAACCGGTGTTTAGATAAGTAGAAGAACAACAATTGACCTTTAATCTTAAACAGTAGTTGAACAATATTGAACTCAGGTAATCAGGACACTAGATTCAAAATTCTAAACCTATAGCATATAAATAGAGAATTATACCCACCATTATAGACAATCAACATGAACCCACCCCACGCTATGACTTCGTAAATATTTAGTGTGGAAACAGATGATAGAAAGCTTGAACATTCGGTGTGATTTTTCATGTTACATGTAAAAGAAAGTAGAAATAGTAGATGAGTCCTTGTATAGGGAATAGAATGCAGTGTCTATGTTACATTCTTTCATAGAAATTAATCCAATAATCACTCTAGACTCTGATGAATTTTTTCCCCAATTTCACAGCTAGATAACACAAAAAACAAACTTTTTATCGAATTCATTACTTTGCTCTGTGGAGGAACTTTATAATGAAAATTCTAGTGGCAGAGCAAACTAGAAATTTCACTGGTGTAGTATATTCAGATTTTATTTTCCACCCACATTTCCCATGTTTATGGAGAAGGTTTTTGGATTTCACCTTACATTAAAAATATTTGATGGTGAAGAGAAATTGTAATAAATGAGGCCCTGATAATGGATGGGATGTAAAAATATACAAGTAATGAATGAGATGTGATCTTATTCATATAATCATTGATACAAAAATAATATTTTATTGATAATATGCTGTAGTGATTACATAGATAATTTGACAATGAATTGTAATGAAGGATACACATATTGATATATTACACACATATTATATAATATTGAATAATTTAATTCAAATATTACATAGATAACATGAATGGAATTACAAATATTCATATTATAGATTTCAGAGATTCTCTATTTCACATATTACATAAATAGAAAATATAGATTTTTATATAGACTACATGGTAATTCTAGATATCATACATTTAATGAATCACATATATACTCTAGAATAATAATGTAGGTGTGTGTATACAATAACAGGAGAGTCGTTAATCATTTATCATAGAATTGTTAACTATAATTTGTGTGTGACTCTCATGAAATGATATTCAATGTTCTGCTACATGTATAATACAGTCATTGTGTGAAAAGTACCATAGTATGTATTATTAGTATACTAGTTTGTTTGTGTGTGATCAGTCTACTAATAATTTTCCATGAAAAGAAATTTATTATCAGTCTACTATAGTTAGTATGATTAGTCCTCTATAGTTAGTGTGAAAAGTACAATCAAACACATTTGAAATTTCACAGCTGTTGGGATCAAATATACTTTTTATTAGCATACACAAATTAATTCATATTGAAAGAACCTAAAAACTAACATAAAATATATAAAACACCCCAGATTATTTCCATTATCCAAATTATTTAATCGAAAAATTCATCCACATTAACAAAAAAATCAACATGTTTTTTATCATCAAAACAACTCTTTAATTCAGGAAGGTAGGTCTATTGAGAATCCATTGATCTAAAAAATAATGAAACATTATGAAAAATAAAATACCTAATGATATTTATTTCAAGAAGGGTGGTATCTTTAGAAGCCATTAATGTACAAAATAAAGATCATTGAACTTCCTTATTTTCATTAATGTCCAAACAAAACACATTTAAAAATTATATAGTTTTGGGATCAAGAGGATTCTTTTAACATCATGAAAAAATTAATTGACATTGAAAGAACATAATATCTAATATAAAAGAAATGAAAATCTCCTAATGATTCTTGTTATCCTTATAATTGAATTTAAAAAATCATCCACCATCTTATTAAAAAATAAAATTAGGTTGATCTATAAAAGAAAAGGCATCTCACGTATTGTCATTGGTGTCCCAACTTATAATTCCTAACAAAATTATCAACAAAATAGATTGATTTAACATGATATAGTATAGGATGACATATGTATTGAATTCCCAAGTTCAAATGATGATTTTTATATGAATTTCATTGAAACCTCACTTTGATTTTCAAGGAAACCCAAAAAAACATCATGTCTAGGTTTTTATCATCATAACATTCACAAAAGATGACCTAAAATATAAATTTCAACATTAAAGATCAATCAAATGAATTAAAACTGATGCAAAATTAAAGAATTGAATCTAATAAGATTCATGTTGGGCAGGGTGATCTCTATAGAATATATTTATCTACAAAAGACAGAGTATCACACTTACTTTTTTCAATCATTTCCAAACTAATTATCCCTATAGAATTACCTATTAAACAAAATTATTAGTGAATAAATTAATTACAAAGGCCAAATGTTGATTTTTTATGAATTTTAATGACACCTCACATTGGATTCCATGGAATCACAAAAAATCATCATGTAAAAAAATTCTAGTAAGAAAGATAGTGTCAACCAGTATCCAAAAGATTTGGAATTTCATATTTTTTTAGGCTCAAGATAATTTTTTATCATCCTACACAAATTAATTCATATTAAATGAACATAAAAACAAATATAATGGAAATAAAACTCCCATGAAGATTGATGTTATCCTGACAATTGAATTGAAAAAAATAATCAATCATCTTAACAAATAAACCTGGTTTCTATCCTTAAAACCCATATTCTTTGAAGTTAATAGAAAATATTAACTACCAAATTAGAGTTTTATGATGTCAAAAGGTATAATTCATATAACATTACATAGAAAACTGAATGATTAAATAATATATTGTTACATTTATTTTCAAAATGAGATATAACCCATTAATAAAGTAAAGGACGAGTGATGAAATGAATTCCCAAGTCCAAATGTTAATGTTTTAATGAATTACATTGAAACCTCAGACTTATTTTCAAAGAAACATAAAAAACAACATGTAAAACCTAAAATATAGCATGTGATATAGTGTCAACCATTATCGTACACATTTTAAATTTCACATTTTTAGGCCCAAAATTATTTTTTAACAGCATGCACAAATTAATTCATATTGAATTAACATAAAAAATTAAAAAATAATAATGAAAACTCACTTACCGGTCATTGCTATCCTAAGAATTGAATTCAAAAAATCATCCACCTTCATATCAAAAAATAACCCAGGATGATGTTGTGAAAAAAACTATTAATAAAAGATAAAAAAAAAATTGCAATATTAGAGTTTAATAAAAAATTTTGTAGAAGTGAATCTAAGAAAATTCATATCAGGCAGGGTTACCTATAAAGAATTGGTTGCTCTACAAATGAATGATAATTACACTATCATGACCAAATACTAAATAAACTAACAATATTCATAGAAATAATAATGAAACTGTTTCAAATCAGATGATTGGGGTGAATTTATTTGTAAAGGAGTCCATTCAATCCATAAACTACAATAAAATCATTATGTCTGTTTTGAAATGAAAAACAAAATCATTCACTCAACAATTATAATCACGAATTGAGAAATCATAATTGACAGTTTACATTTCTTTCACTTCAAATATGTTCTTCACAACCAAATTCATTTATTTCTCAAACAAGCAGTGTAGAATAATGATGGGTTGCGAATTAAAAATAAGATAGGGTATGATATCGATAAAAGAAGTGGTTTTGACTAAAGGAAACATAGATGGAAAAGACAGACGTGGTTATAAACCGAAGGGGGTAAATTGTTACCTGAAAGGATTTTCACTGTGGCGATAAACCGAACGGGGTGACTGTTGTGTTGAAGAACTGAAGGGATTACCGCTGTGGTGATGAACAGAAGTGGGAAGAACACTATGGCAGTAAAGGCTTGTTTTCATCTGTATATTTATGGTTATTAGGGTACTGATTTTGGGAATCTCTTTCTGCAACTGTTTCAATTTGTTCATGGGTTTTCTTTAGTAAATATATAAAATTATTATTGTAAAAAAATTCCTTCTTTCAAAAATAAATTAATTAGTACACATAGATCTAATTCTATATTTTTTATTAATAACACTACAACTAATTTGCTTAGAGTAAACATAAATTTCTATCATTTATCAAAATAATTACATTATACATATTAGTTTGATGGAAAATTATTAAATTATCAACATGTTATTTCATTATATATGAATATATATTTATTAACAAATGTATTGTCTGTGATAAAAATTAATAAGTATATAAATATTATCATTAAAATATTTATTGATAGTGAATAATCTATTATGTTGTGTGTGTTTAATGTTAAAATATTTTTCAGTAATAATCAATATTAAAAATATTTACATTTGTTTGGAAGATAGTTGTTGTTGGTATGATACATTGTAAGATTTAATTGATACTAAATCATTTGTTGGTATAATTGAGTTATTAATAATAGATGTATATATTGGTAAAAAGAATTATTGGTACGTATAAAAAATATTAGCATAATGATATATTTGTTGGAATTAATCATTTTTAAAAATAGATATATTATTTGACACAAAATAACTATTGGTATAAGTCTTTTTTGTAAGGAAATTGCGCAACAACCTCCAGGCCAGTCGCATTTGTAAATATATATATATACATATATATTTATATATATATTCATTAAAAAATTTAATAAATTATATTTATAATTATAATTATAAATAAATATAGATAAATATAATAATTATAAAATATTAATAAATATTTTTATATATATATTTTTAAATTTATAGTTATTTTAATTATTATTATAATATGTTCTTGGGGATACAACTACATTTAGACACACACACACCGCATGCATATAGGCCTGAAAGAAAGTTCATGTCCCCCCAAGGGATAACCCACAAAACAGGCAACTTTATTACATTATATATATTTGGCCCGACGTCCTAGTGGGCATTAATCCAAGTACATGGCATGTAGGGAAAAAAATTGGTCCAACGTTCATTCTGTAAATAATACTACTATAAATATCTGGGATGCTACATTAGCTGTTATAGTACTGCTTCAGATATAGTACTCGCTAAAATACTTCCACTGTTATAGTGATACTATAGTACCTCTCCTCCAAGGGATTTGAATGCCAAACTATGGATGTTGAATTATGGGATTCTTACCACTAAGACAAACCCCAAATATGACTATATTAATTTCATTTATTTATAATATTATAAATATAATAAATATATTTATTATAATTTTATAATTAATTATATAAATATATGGTTATCTATATTTATAATTATAAATATATATATTTGTTTCAATAATTATTAAATTTTAATAAATATATTTGTTATATCAATAATATATTTAATAAATATAATAATCATATATATTTATAAAATTAAAAATATAATAAATATATTTATTTTATTTTTATTTTTTTATATGAATATATATTTATTTATAATTATAATTTATTTATTTATTTTTTGCAGTTGGGGGATTACCGGAGTGGTAAAGGTCTCATGTAATCCTACATCAGAGCTGGGTTCAAATTCTGGTGGGATCAAATTTCCACAAGCAGGCAGTGAAACCGGCATAACACAAACAGATGACGATACAGGCATGACGCATGCATGTAGTGACACAGCATGATCCATGCCTGGTATTGCAAGTAGTATGATATAGGGATGACATTCCACTAGGCCTTCGGGCCTCGTATAGAATGAATAAGGTTTTGTGGGTAGGCTATCCCTCGAGGGGCTATAGCCTGCCTTTCCAGCATATGTGTGTGGTGTGTGTGTGTTTAATGTTATTTTATCCGTAAAAACGTAATATATATTTCAAATAACTATATTTCTTATATTTATAAATTTATAATTATATATAATTAATATATAATATTTATAATTATATATATATTCCTAATGATTATATTTATAATAATTTTATAATTATTTACATATATCTATATTAATTTATAATTATATTTACAAATATTTGTATATATTTATAAATATATTTATATAATTATATATATTTTTAAAATAATAAATATATTTAATATAATTTTATAATTATATATATAATTATAAGTATAAATATATATATATATATATATTTGTAAAAAATTATAAATATATTTACATATACTCAGACCGGTGTGAACCATGGATGAGATCCATGGTTACAAAAATTATTATTAAAATGAAAGTACAAGGCAAGGAAAAATATTGTAGGAAATAAAAACAAAAAAACACCAAAAACACCATCAACAACAATGGAGTAGCAAAAATCACTTTTTCTGACTGTCACCTCTTATTTGAGAGCCGCATTTTCCCATCAGTTGCCTACCACTTTCCATTCCTTGGGAGCTCACTAGGTGACATGATCTTCTATATCCGAAGATCCATCATCATGATCAGAATCAATTTCACAAGAAGATTTATTCATTATTTCTGAGATAGTATTCCTGGTTTCTTCTCCAATATCTAGAGTGCCAAATTACTCTTGAAATACATCACTATATTGCGATCTATAGAGGATATCAAGCATGGTGAGTTTAGCTACACTAGGCTCAGAATCCTATTTAGGTGTTACCCCAATCATAGATTCTTCCACACCCACAAATCCCAATGAAGGTGGAGCAGCTTCTAGGAAATAAACCTATAGATAAATAGTGGCAATGGCCGTATCAAATGGTGCATGTACAAGGAATACATTATACTCATTCACATCAGCTATATTCGAATCTTTTTTAGACACATGAGATAGAGTTCTAGATCCCTTAGAGAAAACAATATGTAAACCATCCTCATCAAACACATTAATCTTCCCATTCCTTTTCTCACCAGTTTCAATCCTCAAGAAAAAAACTTCCTTAAAGGAGAGGTTTGTTGCCTGAACCTCCCCCTTATTCATAGCACAACCAATGGGGGGAATCCAACCTAGAACATAGTGCTAAAGAGTCCCCCGTACGGTTTTGAGTCTCTAAAACATGAGAAATAGAGTCTTACACACCTTGAGATTCTTCCATCTGCATATATTTCCCATCCATCCTGCAATCCTTCACTACATGTCCTCTTGCATTGAAAATGGAACAGATAGTGTTTAGACAACTCAAATCAAAAGAGTGTCCAACAACTTTGCAAGACAAACAATAAAGAGGGTAATTTTCATACTCAATTTCATGATGGAGATCATTGTTGGGTATATAAAATGATACCTTATCAATTATCATGGAACTGACATCAACCTTGGATAATATATGATCGAAATGTCTAAACCTCACATGTTTTGTCTCTTGGTCCAGCCGAATCATTACACCAAAAGTTGTGGCGATGTCATGTCATATCTTTTGATTCCATAAGATCCAACTACGCCCATGTATCCCCACCCAAACCAGTGAAAATGTGTTTTTTGGATTGGATAGGAAAAATTCCATATTCCATTCATGAATGCATAGGGTTGGGGGATTTAGAAGGATAGAGACGAAGATCCAGGCCCACTGCTTGAGATCCTTTGAAGGGAAGAAGTAGTGGAAAAACCACGCATGATCGAAACACGTTGGTAGTTAGAAAAATTACAAATTTTCAAAACCCTAGAACTTATGTCCTCTAATTTGTATAGGGATTCACCATTCAAAAGAACGAGTCGTGCTATGATCTAATTCCTACCCATTGTAATCTATTCCGAGATAGCATCCAAATTTTCTTCGATAAGGCCATGTGTTTTTTCCTTGATGATTCTCCCTATTGTAATATCCTATAATGATGTGAGTTCATGCCTACCTCCCTCAATATCCATCAGTCAATAATCCCTAGGATTTCCATTGAGGTCATTTGATTCATCTTTTCTGAGCATCGAGCAGTTTCCATCAGCAAACCTCTATTGCCTCTAAGAGTTGTAGAGACGATCGCCTTCATCAATCCTTCAATATATATATCAATATATAAATTTATGTAATTATATATTTATAATAAATATATTGATAGTAATTTTATAATTACGTAAATATATATACATATAATTATAATTCTATTTAGAAAGTACTAATATATAAGTATATTTTTATAACATTAAATATAATAAATATATTTATTATTTAAATATATTAATTTTAATTTTATAAGTACTTATGAAAGAAAAACCAGTTCATATATATAAAATTAATGAATCATATAACTAGTAAAATATAAATCATAAAAAATGAGTCATCACATATTCGGAAAGCATGAATAATATGGGTGTCAATTTATAAATGAACATTAGTAATGAATACATAACATATGCATGTGCCATCCCCATATAGGTGATCATAACATTTTGAAACTCATAATAATATCTACAAATAAACTTATTATCATATGTAATTAATTATATTCACACGTCAATATATGAACATAAATAATGAAAATCATGTCTGTGAATATCATCCTTATCAAATTGTACATGAAGCTAAGACATGACACAAAGGGCACAATTTTCACTGACCTAAAATCCCACAACTACATGCGTGATAAAATACATTTCATCCACTGCAAGATCCCCAATATTTGCTTGTGATCTCATTCCTCCACCATCAGACCTTCCACTGGTGAAGTCTCTACCTCATCCCATGCCTGCAGCTCGTATAGTCCCTCCAATCGTGTCGTCACTACATCATCGTTCTCACGGTAGGCCTCCAACTGTGTCATAGATTATCACCCCACCTACGAATCATCTTACGCCATCATCACCACCTGAAAAGGATGAGCAATCCTCCTATAGCCTATCCATAAAATATCATTGCCACTGCCCAACACAGACGAGCACCTGCTGCTGCCTACGACATTTTTCGGCCACCCAACGGTAGTGTTCACCCACACCCACAGATGAAAAAATCCTTAAATATGGGACATTGAGGATTTAATCCCTAGACTGATGCATAATTATAGGGTGTTTTAGCCACTCAGGTACCACCACAACTAATAATTAATGTATATAAATAAACATTCTTATTTAATATAAATATAATAATTATATATAGAATAATAATAATTTTTACTAAAAACATTAATCAACGCTAATTATATCACTGATAAATCTGACCTCTTTCCACACTAAAATAATTTTGATAAGTGATTCAATATTATCGACACTTTTTTATTGTTGATAGAAGTGACCTTTATCAGTGATTTTTGTTAGTTCCCATAAAGGTGAGGCTATTATCAGTGCTTTGGTCTTATTATGGATAAAATATTTTCCCGGATATGTTGTAGTGGACACTTGAAGCGGTTAGTTGCTCTTTGAAATGCCAAAAACATGATTCAATATGGGTTTTAGGCTTTTCTCCCAAAAATGAAAGTTAAAATTGCGGTCGAATACCCCATTTCCCCAAAAAAATATTCCTTTTACCATTTTAATTAAATTCAAAAACCCATCCATATTTATTTCCAACACCCTGCCAACGTGAGTGTAAAATCCACATATAATGTAAAATGTAAATCATATTCCCTGAATACCTTTTAGGGAAAACAATTTCTTAATATAAGGTAATGCCCCGGAGGGATTCTATAGGAGGGTACGCACCTGACTATAAATTTCCTTCCATCATTAAAACATTAAAGAAGGAACCTGATAAGATAGCACCTTATTCAAAGGAATTTTAAAGAAGGATCTATCTTGATAGGAACCTTCTTTTAAATACCTGTGAAAAGGGTGGTGTCTTAATAGGTTCCTTCTTCATAAGGTCATTTAAGAGGGAGAGGTTTCAAACCGTGCCCTCTCCTAATTTTTTTTAAAAAAAATTGTTATGTTTTTTTTCTAATTATATATATAATATATAAAAATAATAATATTATTATTATTAAATATAAAAAGTATAAAAATTTAAATAATAATTGTATTATTACAAAATATTGTAAAATAATATTTTATTCACTAGAATAATTAATATTTTTATTTTTAAATCATATAAATTAAAATCATGTTATAATTTAACAATATTATAACTAAATAAAATTTATACACATATAATCTATTCTACTCAATGATTATTTATAATTAATAACATTACTAATTATATTATCATTTAGTAATTTTAAATATGTAGATATTTAGATTATATATAATATTTAAAATTATTTTTTTTTGTTAAAATAATAAATAATAACCCTAATAATAGTATATTTAATATTATATTGAGAAATTGTTTCCCCCAAACCATATTCAGGGAATTGGTTTTTCATTTTCAGTTATATATAGATTTTGTCTAGCATATTACCTATCCACTACATAGCATTTGTTCTACCAGTGCTTATAAAAACACATGAACAATTTAGTAAGGGCATTTTTCTACCCCATTTCTCGTACCATCTTCTCAACATCTTTCAAATTCACACCATTATGAGATCTAAACCCAAAGAGTAGTCATTTTAGGTTTGAACTCCACTTCTAAGCCATAGTTTCATCTTATACAGTGTAGCACCAACTATTTTTTACTTATACCTCATGTACCCTTATATAGCCACACCCGCAACATTTACACAACATCCTTCTTCATAGTACCAGCTTGAAAACCCTCCATGCCATAACACTAAAAGTTTTCATTCTTCTATTCCCACGTAGAAAACTCCCAACCATGATGTTTTCTCATTTTCACAAGCTTTTTTGTCACCGTTTTTATTCACTATAATTATCATGAATGTATGGTGTCTTCAAAGACATCCATTATGGGTTACATAGAGTTTCCATTCATGTTTTAACATCAAAATCCCCCTGTTAAAAAATACGCTTCCACTAGTGGTGTTTGATACTCAGAATGTCATGAAAAATGACAAGTTGATGGTTAGGGATGATGAACCGGAAGGGACTTGGTAGCAAATCAATACATGAAGAATGGAAAATCATCCAAAAAATCATTTGAAATGGTATGGTCATGCTGAATGGGATATTAAGGAGGATGACATACAAGGGGGGTGGATCCATATGCTTATGTGTATTACACTAGGGGTGGTGGACATGGTCATGTTCAAGGACATGGCCACCAACTCACTCTGGAGTAGGAATATCTGAAGGAAAAATATTGTGTGCTTTTCAACCAAAGGATCCCACAATCATAATAGGAAACATATGGTGATGATGAGAACCCTGACCGAGTCTTATCATGTTCTTATTTTTTTCTTTTTACATTTGGAAGAGGCCTTTCATTTGTTTTAACACATCCATATTTCTTTTGTCTTCCTGTAATTTTTACTTTTCAATAAATTTTTTAGCAGTAAGCTTTCCTGTCTCATTAACCATGTTGATATATAATGTTTCAATAAGGGTATTTATAAGAATATAATTAAATAAATTTATATTTTAATAGTATTACTATTATAATACATTTCAATAAATAATAAATATATTTATTATATTTGTAATTATATATGTATAATTATATACGAATAATTTTCAAATACATATATTTATTATTATAATTATAATTATATATATGTATATGTTTCCAATTAATTTGGTCGATAAATATGTTGATGAATGAGTATAATTGGCGTGCATACATGTTATGTATTCATCATCAATGCTCATTTATACTTTAAACTGGGTGAACCATGGATTAAAATCCATGGTCTTGAGATATTTATTAGAAAAGTAAATCACAATGAAAGGGAAGATAAAAAAGGGATGTAGTGAAAAAGTTTCGCAACACCACCAAAATGAGAGAAAATTAATTGTTCATCTTCTTTGAAGCCTAAATACCCATCCATGGTAGCCACACCGAGCTCTTGGATGTAGACCCATCTTCTGTTGCTTTGGAGTCCTCCAGTTTCAATCTTGAGAATCCATGCCCAATTAGACATATTTCTCATCATTAAACTCTTGGTCCATACTGGAGCCATTTTTTGAAACCAAGATAGGTTCATCCTGATTCGTCTCTGAGGATTGAACTTCTAAAATAGAATCTATGTGACCAGATCTTAAATCCTCATGGAAAACATTCATACCATGAGATCTATGCAGTATAACAATCATGCTAAGAGGATTCTCTTTTTTCGTCAATTTATCATGATCCAAACAGGTTCCCTTCACATGGGGATCCAAAATCAACCCACTTTCAAACCCAAACTAATTTTCTCAAATGGGAGATCAGGTAATGGAGTCAAACCATATACTGACACCACATGTTTTACACCTTTCTTTTCAAACCCATTAGCCAATAGATAAGTAAGCTGAATAGGAGTCGACAAGATTCCACTTCCCTTGAAATATTTTTTCACCTACAGAGAGGATATCCCCACACCTCTTATTCCCCCTACTACCAACTGCATTGATGAATGCATCTTCAAAAACATCATCTCCAACCAGATCATCCTTAGTAGACTACCCACAACATGTGACAACAATATGAAGATCCTCTATGATAGGCCCTTCCAGACCCTTCTGAGCACAACTAGCAATAGGTATCACTCATTCACGAGATGTTTCCCCCTCATGATACAAGGAAACATGCTTCCTGACATCCTAAAAAAATTCACTACCCCAATGGCCTTCGAAAGTGGAGTCATAGAATAATCCTCCAAAATGTGAGATGCAGTAGCATCACACACACACACACACATTGTGTTTCATATAGTTTGAGCACTTCATGTTCCTGTGATAGTTTCTGTCAAGATGGCTAGTGCTTTCACATCTACAAAAATAATTAGGAATTTTCTCATGGGTAATCGTGATTTTAATTCAAAATTTAGCAGAAACTAAAATATTTATTTCATTATGGGGAGAAAGAACAACAACCTCAGCGAGTACCCTAAAAATGACCAATCCTTTATCTCATCATTTATTTTTCAAATTTAAGGGGAATTCCCATAGCATTGGCAATGTCCTATAGAATCTTTATCTTCCAGAAAAACTAAATGAGGCCCATTACCCTGATCCATACATATGTGATTGAATTCATGGTCTTTAAGGGATTATAAAAAAGATCCCAATCATGCATCCTAAGAGTGTCAGGCTTGAGACACAACATTACATATGCTATGAGTTCAAATAATTGACAATTCAGTACAGTATCATTTTTTAGAGATGTGCTGGAGGAAGGAATTGTGGACATCCAAAAATTATCACTAATGAAATTATGGATGACTTTTGGACTAAGGCCATTGGTTTTGAAAAGTTCATATGATGAATATCATCGAGCATCCTTTTAGATACATGATAATCAGTTTTTCTAGAAATAAAGGATGTACGGATATGTTATTGGAACTTCATGAAATCCTAAAGTGGGAGATAAGTTGTAAGAAATTCTGGAGTGAGAAAATAATAAATATGGTTTCCAAATTCATCTAATTCAAAATTGGTGAAACCGTACTATTATTCCCACCTTTAATTTTGTAAAAAAATTATTTGAGTAGAGACCAAAGGATGGTGAGTGAAGGATACAAAAATGGATCTCCTCCAAATGTTTTGATCATCAGATTCTCAAGAAAAACATCTTCGACATTGAGTGCAGTATTTTGTGTGGTTTCTCTCCACTTTTTCAAGATATGATTTCTTGAGTGTTTTATCCTTATAATCTAGAGATATTTTGTACCCGCATTTTACCATAGTGAAATTATTCTACTTTCCCGTGGTTTTTATACACATTTCATTTGGGTGTTTTTTCAACATTACATCTGGTGTTCATTTTATTTACACACGTTGTTACTTTATTTTTATCTCACAATTATCATTGTATTGAAGAGAAAATTATTTATGATCCTAAAAATTGGTATCAAAGACATTATGTAGCCCAATTGTGAAGTCAGGTATAGTATTCTCCAAACCAGTTTGACAATTATAGAGGTTTCTCATATTAAGCATGTGAACCAATGATGCCTTGTATCGAAATATTTCCTGATAAATGATGGTCATGTGGTGACTTCGGATGATGAGAAAACGAAGGTGCAAGATGGTAGGATCTGATGAATTATCATTGAAGGGGAGTCCTAATTGAGTGGTCTTTGGGTTGAGGGGAGGATTTTGGGGTATAAAACCACATGCCACAATATATTCCACAAAGTTTGGTGGAACCCATATATTCTTGGTTGGGAAATTCATCCTATCACCCATGGGTTTTATGATGGAACCCTAAAATGGCCTATGTGATGAGCTTGGAGGACCCAGGACTAGAGGAAATTTATCCTGACACCATATCACAATTCCTTAGATTATATGTTTTCTGAGGGGAAAATTGTATGATGGAATCCTTTACCGATCGAATTCATGATCCATTCCTCAGATACCCTGATTTTTGAGAGGCAACTGTGAAGTTATTCAATATTCCATGGATTTTCATATAGAAATGGTGTATCTGGTTCAATAATTGAGTGTTTAAATTCCCTAATTTAATTTTATTGAATCGCATGGTCAGCCTCAAAAAAATAAAGTGTACCATTTTTGTAACCTTTCTTGAAGAGTTCTTGGCATCGTAGCAAGAATGGTCCTTCTTATCATCATTTTGGGATTCTTCCCTGAGGTGTGTAACATTCAATCTAGGGTTTCCAATTATCAAAATCTTCTTATTTGAGGTGAATTCCTCTTCTTTTTGATTCGATTTACAAATGAACACATCACACATATCTAATAAGAAATCTGCATCGGGGACCATCGTGACTCAGAACTGAGATCCATGAGGAGGTGGAGAGAGATGCTCCTCCAGAAGGTACATTCCTTCATGAATTCTCATTTATACATTATGCCCTTATAATTATTCATGTTTTCCATATGTGATGACTGATTTTTTATTATCTATACTTTACTTGGTGTATGATTCATTCATGTTATACTCATGAATATATAATGTTATAAAAAATACTTATAAAATTATAATAAATATATTTATTATATTTAAAATTATAAAATTTAATTTTTAAATTACACTTTTTAAATATATTTATTTATAATTCCTAATATAACTATATATATATAATTATAGTAGATATATCTATTATAATTTTATAAATAAATAAACATATATATATATAATTATATAGAAATATTTTTAAATTTATTTATTTATAGTTATAATTATAAATATATTTATATATTTATATATTTATATATTTATATAATTATAAAACTATAAAAGGATGGAGGAGTGGGAGCAGGAGTGATTTCCTCCAAAGATCCTTTGTAATTAGCTTTCTATAGATCATCCAAAAGTGTCAATATCTACTCATATTCACCTCTGCATCATGTTACATACTAGATCTCACCTCCCTGTTGGACCATGGAATGTGGTGAGAAAGTGGGGAAGGGTTTCTACAACTTCTCAGGATTCTCAGGTGGGTGTTTCTCTTCTCTTAAATATTTTCTCGGATGAAAAATCATTAGAAAGAGTTCTATTTCCAATGTATTGGTTTATAATGATGAAATTTCCTAAGGGATTGATTTTTGTATGTTCTTAAATATTTCAAAAAATCTTACTGATGTAGGTTTATAAACCATAGTAGGTTACAAATCTAGTTTCTCATCTAGAACTTATTTTTTGTATGGAAGATTTGAAATGTGATTTATTAGGTCGTGGTTTTTTAAACATTATATTTCCAAAAGCCAAACTTAAAGGGAAAATTTGGATCTTTGGATTACTCATCCTAAGGCCTGGTACCATGCATATTTATGACTAGAAACTAAATTTTAGTATGAATAACTTTAAGTATAGTTTTTCTCAGGTCTGGGCTAAGAATCATGGACATAATTGGGTTTTATGGCACTATGAAATTCCATTTTATATCACATCTGTGATTGGAATTCCAATAATTATAGAAAATTCAACTACAATGGTATGTTTTTGTCATTAAGAGTGTTTATTAGTGGAATTGAATTTTTGTTTTATGGTTCTTTCCACTCTATAAGATAAAATCACTCTTTGAGTAGAATATGATAAAATACATGTGTTCTGTGAATCCTACAAAATCATTGGTTACTAAAAACCAATGTGTATGAGCGATATTATTTTCTCTAATAGTCATATTAGTGGCCATGATGTTTATAATTCTAGGAGGAAAGGAAATCATGAGACCAAAAAGATAACTAAGGTTTAGACTCAACCAAAAGTATTTGAAAATTTAGGGAAAGTCTCTATTTATTCTCTAGATTGTCAAGTTATTATTAATGATAGGCATATTATTGCTTCAAAAAAGACTTCTCCTCCTTGTTTTATTACTGTAGGATCGGATTATCATGTTATTTCTAGGGATTCTTCAAGTTGTTTTGATCCAAATTTGTCATAAGTGAAGAGTCCTTGTTCCTTATATGATATGGTAGAGGAGTATCTTGATGATGTTGATGTTTTTTATTCTAAAAAAGCTATACATTGGGGTATAACATATGAACATCTTGAAGAAGATTCTCATGATACTCAAGATACAATGGAATTTGATGTGTAGGATTATGTTGATTTCAATTTTATCAAGAAAAAAAGTCAATCTCTTAAAGTAATCAAAAAGGAAATGAAAAGAGAGTGCCTTCCAGTTCGAGGATATCATAAATCAAGCCTTGCGACTCAAAATCTCAAGTGGAATTTGTCCCTTCACTGGGGAATCACTCTGGGGGTGTGAAAGATTTTAGACCAACACCATTGAATCTTAGTAAAACTGATGATGATATTCATCCTCTTCTTGAGGTTGTTAGTTGTGTTCCAATAGTGTAAAAAGAACCCAAGAAGGTTTGTAATCTTGTATAGGAAAATAATTCAAATACATCACTTATACTCTCTATGAAAAAACACTCATGCAAGTTCTACTTAGCTAGAATGTATGTATGTGAATGGGAATTCTATAAGTTTTTCTATTAAGAATTTGAATAACAATTAGTCTCAAAGCATGGATGCTTTAATAGTTCTTGTTCTGAGTATCTATGATGGATTTTCCATATCCAATCCCTCTCTATGTATTAGGTCTGTTGCCCTGAGATCACCCCCTACATAAAATTTTATACTGGTTATTTCTTCCTCTCCTTCTAAGGGTGATATACACAAGGTTTCTACCTTATCTCTTTCTTTTGAAGAATGGGTGGGGCATGTAGAAACCTTTTCTAGTGAGCAGTATGTTGTTCATAACTCTCACAAGGAGGACCACCAAGTTGCATTTTTTGAGCCCCCACTGATGGATCAGACAAAGCAATCTTCAAACACTCTGCTCTTGGACCTAGCACTTCATGTTAAAGGGAAATCAAATATAAAATTAATAACTCACAATTACTTTGTTTTAAATTCTTTAGGAAGTAGTGAAGATGATGGTAAAAAACGATTGGGTTAAGCAAGTTGGGGAAACTATTGAATTGATTGATGTAGGGATCCCAGATGATGGAGGAGGATATTGGGTGTAGGTCAAAACATGAAGGCAAGGGAGACATACATGTGTTTGGGGTGGGTGTTCTTCGTACCATAGCATACATACTCGATCATGAGTTGATTCACTACTTTTCATTTTACTATGTTTTTTATGTTCCACTATTGTTCTGCTTTGCTAATTTTAATAGTATTGGTCATTGCTCCTCATCGTTAATTTTTTTTATAAAATTACAATAAATATATTCATTATACTTATAAAGTAATGAATATATAAAATTAAATATATATATATATATAAATATATAAAAATATTTATATATAAATACAAATAGTTGTAATTATAATTATAAATAAACATCGATATTTTTAAATAATTATAAATATCTTTTAAATATCTTTATTAAATATATTTATAAAATTATAAATAAAAAAATATATTTGTTATAATTTTATTATATATATATATATATAGTTTATCCTCTATTACACAAGCTTCTTCTTATGGGTGTGAAGCTATGAGATCGAGGCAGAATGTGCAGGCAGCTATTGCAGTTATTGGCAGTTCTGATTTTTGGGGCGCAGCTACCTCTGGTGAATATGTGCTAGTAAATCCTACTTCTGAACAAATAGATGCTAAGGTGTTCTCCACCGACAAGGATACACATATGGTTTCATCTAATGATGGGGTTGTGAAACACAATTTCTTCACCATGTTGGAGTCCATTAACACTCTAGAGTTTGTTGTGATATTATACGTTAGGATCGATTTCCTCCAGCCCTAGGTCTCCTAGGACAACACATAGACCCTTTTGTAGTTCTATCAAAAAACTCATGGGTTCTCAGAGGAATTGTTCATCCAAGCATATATAAGATCCACCATACTTGGAGAAATATGATGTGGGACTTGGGTTTGTACCCAACAATCCTCCCCTCAAACCAAAGGCCACACAATTGGGTCTTCCCATCAAATATTATGCATATGATCCAATAATCATGCATAACTATTTTTTCTCAACATAGAGACTCGCCACCTAACTACCATTTATGAGGAGACTTTTGACAGATGTCACCATGGATTCACATGCTTCAAATGGGCCACAATTACCATTGTAAAACTAGTTTGGACAATATTTTACCCTACATCAGACCTAGGATGCAACATGGATCTGATACCACATGTCACGATCAATTTCCACAAGCCCTAGGTCTTCCAAGCCCATCACATCGGCCCTTTTGGGATTCCATCCTAAAACCCATTGGTGCTATGATGAATTACCCATCCAAGCTTATATAAGAGTCAACATCTTTTGTGGAATCTAATGTGCGACAACGGTTTGTACACAACAATGTAAGGAGAGACGGGAGATGAAATGTATGAAAAAATTAACATTACATGTAACTGTTGTCTCCACATTAATGATCGAGCAGGAAGGTACAATGGAAGAGTAGTTACGGTAGTCCTCAAAAGATGACCTATTAGATGACAAAACTCTTATTAAGGATGGCTTGGAGGTTGATGTTAACCCAAACATTGAAGTGGCTGATGAACCATTGGACACTAATGATCACGGTGGTGTGTGGCACACTCAGAAGTCATTGAGGGGCGGAAGACATTGAAGATCATGAAATGGTTTTCATGGATGGTGTGGTAGGAATAAAAGATTACTCATGTTTTCTAATATCTGGTATGGTGTTGTGTTTTCCACTTTTACCATGCTCTCTTGTTGTTCACTTGTTGTGATTTTTTCTTATTTGAATTCTGGGACCGTGGAATTCCCCATTATCTTCGCATTTTGGGTAAATATATAAATTTATAAGTATAACTATAAAAAAATAAAAAATTATTGAAAATTTTAATTACAAATAAATAGATATTTTTATATTTATAATTTAAAATAAATATATTTATTTATTTAAATAATTATACAATTATAAAATATAATTTTATTATTCTAATAATGATATAAATATATATATTAATAAATGTATACTAATATTTATAATTATAATTTTAAATAAATATAAATATATTTAAATAATTATAAAATTATAATAAATATATTAATTATATATATTAATAAAATTATAAATATTATAAATATATTTTTTATAATTTTATAAATATATATTTATTTTTTTATAATTATAAAAATAAATAAATTTATACTTATTAAAAATATATATATGTAATTATAAAATTATAATAATAATATTTATTATAATAATAATTTTATAAATATATAGAATTAAATAAATATATTTACAATTATATTAACATATTTATAAATAAATACAAACATTTATAAATAAATACAAATATTTATAATTATAAATCAAAATAAATATATTTATATTTAAATAATTATAAAATACTAATAAATTAATTAATTATATATATTTATAAAATTATATGTATAATAAATATAGCCATTATAATTTTATAATAATTTAAATATATAAGTATTTATTTATTTGAGTTATATTAATAAAAAATTTAATATAAATTTATAGTTATAGATATAAATAAATATAAATCTATATTTATAAATATATATAAAATATATTTATTATTATTTATAATAAATAGATATATTATATATATTTATTATACCTAGAATATTGAGGTACCAAGCATACTCTGCCCAAAAAAATATTATGAAAAAATACAAACACCAATGAACAACGTGGGACACATAAAGTCTCACAAAAAAGTGACATAATAATGCCACTAGAAAACAAATTACTTGAAGACCCACCCATCCAAGACTATCACAACATCCCATCCCATGGAACCACCTAAGATACATAATATTGTTATCCAAATTTACTTCATGAAAAAGAATCCTGAGGCCCCAAAATACATGATCATCATCAAATTACTGCCCGTCACTAGCCTGTCAAACACTATTCCCATGTGAAACACTCTTTTGCACCCCAAAGTCATCCCCACCATGAATCCTAAGAAAATCCCATGACCCGAGGTTATCTTCCTCAGTGAGAATAAGACACCAAAAAAATTTCCATCTTCAAAGCCCATATCTGCATAAAACCCCGTCGTCGGGCGGGCTCAATAGTGTTGATGGTTTGAGAGACATCTCCAAAAAATGTCATACTCCAGGAATCGACAAGCCTATAACCGACCGGCTTCCATCGCTCAAAAGCCACTGGCTACTCACACCGCAAGTTCAAAACAACCCTTCTCTATGTGTGCATCTCGAGGAATCCTTCTTCGAGGTCATCGTCCCCTCTAGCAAGCTCAATCCTGCCAACAGGTGACGACCATCGTCGTGCACATCCTTCACCGCTGAGCTTCCCACATAACAATCATCAGAACCCGCAGGACCCCAAACAATCCTGAGGATCATCCCGAGATCAAATAGAACCCTACATCCCAATGTCATCGACGATACCACACAAGCTAAGTTCATCCCCTCAAATCACTATTACCTAATTTGGGATTACCATCCTTTTGCTTCTCTTCATGAAATTCACATCCAAAAAGAATTTCAATTGATGTGAGGATTCCATCAACTCATAATTCCTCACCATGACTATATCCACAATATTCAAGATCACAATACTTTATGCTACATGCTAAAAACATTTCATGATGACTAACAATCTAATCATTTGTAGCGTCCTGACCCGGAAGCCAATAAACTGGTGATCCATGCCGGTTCGACACAAGGCCTCAAGCGTGCCTCCCCGTACACCAGAGGCTGCCGACTAGCAGTGAGGGCCTAGGATGTGATAGTGGGGAGACTATTCCCTCATACAAGAGTAATCAAACAACATAAATAACTAAGTATCATACACATCGGAAAGTAAATAGAGTGTGGAAAAAATAAACAAATGAAATAGAACAAGTTGTAATAGTAAAATGTTGTAAATGCCCCAATAGCTATGAAATACAATAAAACACTGGTCACCCACCGGGCCGACCATACAGATACAAGTATAAAATAAACTTAAAGTAAAATTATAGGGCTCTGCTACTAACTCCAATCCAATCCACGGACCTAATCTCCATACAATTTCTTACTACAGCAGCCCAATCAGTAGAACCACTCGAGTAGCTCAGCTTGGTCATGCAACACTAGGCCTCACTCCTATCCACCATGAAACTCGTGCTCAACCTGAAAATTAGACATAAGGTCTACACGTACACCTAGGTTCAGGTGCTTGGGTGAGAAATAATCCCAAATGGGAACCCCGACAGGCAACCTATAACTGTGCTGCTATGTGTATGCAATAGAAACGTGCTCAGCCAAGCTAGAACACAACAAAATAAGTAAACCCAACGTGCAACCATAGTCAAACCTAGGGTATGTAAACCCTGTCAACTGGGGAAGTACCACCATGGATGTCCATATCTATATACGTACACATGTATATTCCCATACCTACACACATATACATAAATATGAATATTCATGATTAAGTGATTCAAATATCAAGAACAACATCAGCAGTCAATCCTTAGGACCATAATCTAGATCTCCTGGACATCCTGTTCAAGGGCACTGAGCTGGACATCATGCCACTCAAGCCTTGTATCATTAAGTTAGTCTCTGGGTTCGTAATCCCATCGACATGTACCTACATCGGCCAATTCCATAATTATGTCTCTCAACAAGCTAAATAAAAACAAGTAACCCTCTGAGAAGTACTCAGAGCATGTCCCCTCTGGTTCAACCAATCACACATAAGAAAGAAGATAACACAATAGGAAAACCTCTTGTAAGTACTTGCAGCCTATCCCCTCTGGTCCAACCAAGCAACAAAATCAACCCTCTGAGCAGCACACATAGTATCACCCCTCTGGTTTAGCTAAACCATAGACTCTCTAGGGAAGCACTCACTTTCAATTCCCCCGATAGTCTCGTATCGTACTAAAGGTGCTCTGAGGAATCACTCAACGCCAATTCCCCTGGTGGCCTATGTCAAGGAACTAAAAACACTTTGGGGAAGCACTCAACATCAACTCCCCCTATGGCCTCGCATCGTATAATTATAAAGACACTCTGGAGCATCCCTCAACGTAAATTCTCTCTATGGTCTATACACCAGGTTCTCATGGCCCTGTGTAAGTCAAGAAAGTGTAGCATCACGTATCGGACCAAGTAAACCTCAATAACTACTTGGATAATAGTATACAACATAAAAACATGTCACAAATACAACCACTCCATCCTAACAATACTAGGCATGAAAACAAGGCAGCCTAATAGACAAAGCTAGACCAGACGGTCAAAATCCAGGAACATGGGAAAAAACATCCACAACAAGGTAAAATACAATATTTACAAACAAACCTCCTCTACTCAGGCACACAAGGAATAGTAGGAATCCAAACAAACAATAAAGATGCATCACGTCAGGTTCGGCAGCCACCAATTAGGAAGCACCTCTAGTAAACACTACAGCATCAGCAAACCAAGTCAGATATAAATAAACAGTGCGGGCACCCAACCCAACGATACATCCAAAGACCAAAGGGATATCTAGTTTGGAATAGGTTCTAGGTGACACCCTATCAACATCAATACCCATACCTGACAAAAAAAACAGGGATGGTAAAACAACGGGCACCCGTTGGGTCCCTCAAGTCAAACACAGAGGAGGCATCATATTCGGGATCATCTAGGTAAACACGAGCGAAGGCATCCAAAAAGGGATCCATAGGGAAGAGAAAGGGAGGAATCCTACACAGTATCCTCAAAGGAAGGATAACATAGGAATTACATAACATGGTTCCTATCAAAGGAATAACAAGAGAGAGTTCCTACAAGGAACTCCCAAGGTCAGTACACAAGTAAAGGCATCCCTCAGGGGAACCTTAGAAGTATCTGTTCTCAAAGACTCATAAGGAATAATGGAACATCTCACAAGGGGGAAGACCTATAAATAATAGGTTATAGGAGATAAAAAATAGCTCATATCCTATTAAAGGTCTCAACTAAGATTTTCTGAACACCCAACCTATCATCCACGCCAAGTCACGCTCTTAGGTGTCAACTGAACTTGATAACTATAGGAAGAACACCTATATATAGATAAAAACCCAAAAAAACCCGATTTATATGACCTTTAAATGTAAAAAGATTTCCACCATTGCGATATAATCAAAAAAAACTCTCATAATGGACTACTCACATTCCCAATTCTAACTTCCATAGCATAAGATATCCCAAAATTACTAAACTGAAGTAGTGCATGGCAAGAGCACATGGCCAGAACACATTGGGAATTCTGTCTAACAGTACACGGCATGTACTTTACTGTAAACAGTGTTTTCTATTCACAAAAAGTAACCCCATGTGTTTTTTCACTAAAACACATGCCCAAGTACCACTACATTGCGTGTACTTATAGTATACAATGTGTACTCCTTAAAAACCACTATTTCATGTTCTATTTCACAGGGCCAGTCACATGGCCACCAACTACACGAAATGTACTTAAAGTAAATGGATTTTACTTAAGAAAACTCAGTCTTCCCCAAAATGGAATAACACATGTCATGTATCCTGTGGAATACACATTGTGTATTCTGAGTTTTCCGACAGAAAATCCCTGAAAACGCCCGAAACGCCCGTTTTCACCACCGAAACAACAGATCGAGCCCCAAGGGATTACAAGAAAGAAATATAAGTCTTTAAAGACTTAAAACAACATTATTAAAGGGGATATATGGAGAAAACATCAATGGAACTACATTCAGGAAGAAACTGCCGATGTTTCGATGGATTTCACGGCTCCCGGTTGCCGCACACCGACTCAGCACGTCGAGAGCTTCGAATTGGTACCCCTCTTTCCTCCCAACTCTCTCGGTTTCTCAATCTCCAAATCCCCCCAAAAGATAGGTCTAAGGAAGAGTGCATATGGATCATGCGCAAGGAGGAGGAGTAAGGACGACAGAAGAAAATAAAAGAAATGGAAAAGAAGAAAAAGTGGTTCAGGCCGTCCCCGGCGCCCGACATGAGTTTATGCCTCCACTAGGCTAAACTCCCCATTTCAGACTCAACGACACAGACAGAATCTCAATCTGACTCCCCTTTTAGATGTTATCAAAAAACAAACTTGTGCGAATAATTTAATATTTAATTTAATAATAAAAAATATTAAATATTCCACTAAAATTCGAACAGCTCGGATTTCCACCAAACTCTTGTCCTAGGGTAAGCTCCCTATTTCTGGACCAACGAAGTTGTTAAAAAATTTATCCAAGATTAGCTGGTATAGTAAAATGACCATTTTACCCCTCATGAGAATCTAACAGCAAAATATGAAATTACTAATCAAAACGAAAGTTCGAAAAAACACGGGTTCTTAAAAACTCCCCACCATAAACTTTCTCATCCCCGAGAAGCCCAGTGAAAGAACTAACAACCATGCTCATAACCCGAGAATCTGCACAACCAAGCTATCTAGACTGTCCAACGACTTGCCTTATAGTGTTAAAGACCACCTTCTACACAGAAGATATTCAACTATGAACAAAATTGTACTTCCCACCATAGGAATACCTTTGTCGTCATCTTAAAAGACAACTATGAGCTCAAAATCCCACTGGAAAACACCGAAGTTTAACCTAAAAAAGGATAATCACCCTCAAAAGGCCAATGGTGCACTGCCCACCATATGGCTTTCCTTACACTGCTCTGAGAGAAAACCAAAACAGGTTCCATCCGCCACATGGATGAACATTACGAAAGAAAAAGGAGCTCGATGTAGGGTTGAAGCTCTCTCAGCATACTCAAGATGAATCAAGATAGTGCATGATCGTCTCTAATAAAAGTACACTACGATTTCACTGAAGGCCTGTCCAGCTCCCTCTGAGCCATGCTAAAATCCTACCAAAACCAGACTAGGATTCAAGCACAGGTCAACCATTTCACGGTAATCTATCATTTCATAATCACCTCTAAAACATAAGGAAATTTCAACCCAACTTCCGGGATCCGAGTCCATAGAAATTCTTGAAACATCGGTCCTCGTCTCGCACACGGCCACTCACCGATCTAGATTCAAACAATGACACCTACAAAAGCAACATCAGAAACACTGGTCAACTAACCAGGAAACCTAACAGGCCTGCTTGTTGAAGCCAGTCGTGAAAAAGAAACACCGCCAATAGGTATTGGAAAACGCTGGCCAACCTTCTCACACAGTTTTACCTAGAACGGAACACACATCGATCTATAATGGTTCGAGTCAAAACCCAGGGTCTCTAGGTCTTCCACCTAGCCCAACCGAAAAAGCCTCACAACTGGGTCACAAGGTTTAACCACCTAGCCCAAAAAATCAAAAACCCACTCAGAAGATGGTAAATATCACAACGACCCAAAAAGGTCAAAACCAAAACACAACCTACAAGGGCCCCAATCCTCTCCGAGAATCCTCAGAAGGTATAACTCCTTGGAGGTCCCAAAAAAAATTACACTTTTATACTAAAAACACACACTTATAGTGCCACATGTTTTAAAATAAAATTACACTTTTATACTAAAAACACACACTTAGAGTCATGCCAGACACATCGTATTTCATATTGATAATATGTTGATTCCAAAAAATGAAAAAGAATTATGGATTATTTTCCAAAATTTAAAAGCCAACCAAATATTTTTAATTGATTTTAAATCTATGATACACATTTTAAACTAAACTGGTTGTTTTATATTGAAAACAAACACATTGAGTCATACAGAACACATCATGAATCAAATTGATGTGTGCTCAATTTTTATATATCAAAAATTAAGTATGGATCATTTTATTAACTCTTGAAATGAATATGAGTTCATTGTATCATTATTGTATACATTTCACAAATTTTACACTAAAATGATAGTTTTGTATTACAAAAACACACTTTGAGTCATACGAACCCCATCATGTGTTAGACTGACATTTAGATAATTACAACACATTAAAAATTAATTATAGATCAATTTCGTTAACATTTTATTACTCTCTATGATGTTTTTCACAATTTTGGCTATGTAATGCTCATTTTATTCTAAAATGAAACCTTTATAATGATAAGATACACTTTTTGTCATATCATAATCATAGTTTGTTTCATTGATATGATATTAATTCTTATACATCATAAATGAATTATGGATCATTTTATATGTTTTTGAAAATAATATGAGCTCTTTTCCTCAGTTTTTTATATGTGGAGTGTGTTTAAAACTAAAATGGAAATTTTTATTGAATACATGCAATTTGAGGCATACCTGCTATATCATTTTTTGAATTGACATGAGGTTAATTCCTAAAAATAAAAAATAAATTATGGATCATGTTCATAATGTTTGAGGAAAATAGGAGCTCGTTTTCTTTGTTTTAGTTAGATAAAACTTGTTTAAAAAACAATGTTCACATTGATTCATACTAACCAAATTATGTGTTATATTTATATATCATCATTTATTATATGTCTTGAACGAATTATGGGTCATTTTAATAACCTTTTTAAATGATATGAGAATGTTTTTATTGATTTTGGCTATGTGATGTGTGTTTTAACCTAAAATGTCACTATTATATTGAAAACAGTAACATTGAGTCATATCAACCACATCATGTATCATATTTTCATGTATTCAGTTCCTACATGTCACAAATGAATTGTAGTCCAATTCCTAATTTTTTTAACAATTCAATCTCATTTTCTTGGTTTTTTCAATGTGAAGATTACTTTGAGCTATGATGTCACTTTTATGTTAAAAATAAACAGTTGGAGTCATATCTTCTACATCATGTGTTGGATTGATGTGAGATAGATTTCTACCCACAAAAAATGGTTTTGGGATCATTTTACTAATGATTCATAACAATTTGAGCTCATTTACTTTTTTTATCTATATGAAATTCATTTTATACATAAATTACACTTCAAGACATTAACTTTGATCTATGTCGTCTACATTGTGTGTCAGATTATTTTTCATTCAATTCATTGGAATAAAAAATTAATTATTTATTAGTTTCCTAAGGGTTGAAAACAATAAAATCCCATTTTCTCTTTTTAGTCTATATGATGATGGTTTCAAACTAAAATGACACATTTATATTATCAACACCCATTTTAAGTCATACCAACCACATCATATATTGGAATGAAAATTTCTCAATTCATATAAGTAAAAAATGAATTATATGTCACCATCCTAATGTATCATGATAATACAAGATTGTTTTATCAGTTTGGGCTCTATGAAACATTTTTTTAACTAAAATAACACTTTTAATTAGAAAAACACACCTTGAATCATATCAGAAACATTGTTCTTCTAATTTATTTTTGTTCTATTATTACAAACCAAAAATGAATTATATATAATTTTCCTAATTTATTATGGTAATCTAACTTAATTTTGGTGTTTTTTATTTACCCTATAGTAACATAAGAAATATTAATTTTACCCTAAAATAAGTTAATAATATTTCATGTTACACTTTAGTAACTTATGAAATATTCAATATACTAATCAGTGACCTGATAAAATTTTAAATCACTCATTAGAAACTTAATAACTCCTAAAGTAACCCTTCAGTAAAAGTTTAAAAAATCAATTTACCCTTCATTAAAATAAGAAAATTTATAGTTATCCTTCAGTAACATATGAAATCATCATGTTACCATTCAGTAACTTAAGATAATGTTGAGTTACCCTTTATTATCTTAATAAGTATTCTTGTTAGCCTTTAATAACATAAGAAACTTTGGAGTTACCTTTCAATAACATAATAAATATTCATATTACCATTCATTAACATAAGAAAACACTAATTTCCCATTTAGTACCACATGAAATATTTATGTTACCATTCAATAACTTAAGAAAATTTTGATTTACCCAGTAGTAAATCTTGAAATATTCATCTCACCCTTCAATGAAATAAGAAAATTTCATGTAGACCTTCATCAAAAAAAGTTATCTTCTTGTTATGATCTTGTAACATAAGTAAATCTCATGTTACCCATTAGTAACTTATAAAATATTCATGTTACCCTAAATAAACCTAAGAAATTTTCTTTTTTACCTTTTAACACATAAGAAATCATTATGTTACCATTAATTAACATTTGAAGTATTTATGTTTCCAATATGTAAATTAATAAATATTTATGTTACCCTTTAGTAAAATAATAAATATTCAAGTTTCCCTTCATTTTGGGTACATCACATGTAATACTGGTGTGCGGATGATTCTAAGAAGTTAAAAAAAGTAATGATTTTTTATTAATATTTAGTTAATATGAAGAAGTTTATTAATTTTGGGATAGGTGGTGTTAATGCAATAATAAAATGATACATTTAGTTTGATAATATCCACTTTGAATCATAGAGTTCCCATCATGTGACAGACTAATGTCCAATTGATTCCTACATATCCCACATGAATTAAAAAACATCTTACTAATTTTTCAAAAAAAATAAGATCCCATTTACTCATTTTTCATAGAATGACAAATTTTTTAAACATAAATGACACATTTATAAGGAAGATACACAGTTAGAGTCATACCAAATAATTTACGAGATTTACATGTGTTCAATTCCTACACATCATTAATTAATTATAGATCATTATCCAAAATTTTGAAATAAAATTTTGGTTTCTTTTCTTATTTTTAATAATGTGAAATGTGTTTTAATAAAAATTTCATTATATATATTATCCATCCCCTAAAAATTTTCAAATTCATACAAGGTATGATCTTTTTTAATAGTTAATTAATTATTTCTACATTGAGCATTATGATTTTGATATGGGTGTTGAATATATATAAGTATTTAAAAGATCATTGATTAACATGTACTTGGTTAAATAAAATTTGGATGTAAACGAATTCATATTACTTCATCATTAAGGTGGATGTGATTGTAATATGTCCTAGACTATTTTTACAAACTCATCAAAAATATAGAATGACACACATGGAAAATTATGATTCATGGAGAATATAAGAACCACACCTATAAGTTGTTAATATGACTTATGTTTTTTTGTATAAGTATCCTTAAACCATTTAACTATTTTCATTATCTTAGTTACATACTTTAAGTCTAATATCTCATGATCATGAGTAGCTTCAACCATGTTACTAGATCTTTTAGAGTCTATAGAGCATAACCCTCCTTGATAATCTTCCTTTAGAAATAGATCAAATTATTCATGCCTTACATGTTCATCATTAAATAATTTTATTGTTTCAACCAACTCCTCCTAACCCCTAAAACAAGGAAATTAGTGAATATTCAAAAAAATCATGGTCAATTGGGGAATGAACATATACACTTTTGGCCAAAAAATAATAGGTAATCACCACAACATTATTTCAGAAAACATTATGACACCATGTACTCTTCCCACTCACCTCTAAACAAATTAACATAATCTGTTGAGTGTGTTGACTATTGGTTGTGTTGGTACTATAGAAAAAATACAGATAAACAAAATATTAATAATTAGTTTAAATGTAATTGTAATTACCTTTTTAAATTACCTATTCAAGGATGATGGTTTATTTGTGTTATATGATACCATTCAAAAATTTTAAAATGTAATATCCACATTTTTTATTGTTATTTTTTTATACATTATAGAACTATTAAAAAAACTAAGTAAATTGTTTTCAAAATATGTTTTGATAATTAAGCCTTAATATATATGCTTTAATCTATTTCCATTTGAATTAATCAATAGTATTTTATGTTTAATCACTGACTTCATACCATGATTTATCCTATATTTATAGATCGCCCTATCAAAACAAGAATCATATTAATACACAATCTAAAACATATAATTTGATGTTTATCTATAATATTTGTTTCCGGTTCTTTAAAATTCACAATGGTCATAATGTGCAGTCGATTTGTTGGTAATCAATGATTTAGATCGAACAAATAAACATTCGATTAATACAAATTGATTATGATTTTTATCCATTACATTCTAAAAAAATCAAATAATAAATGATAAAAACTAAAAAAATATTATATATGATCAGATTCTAGAGTTTTACCTATGCATTATAGGCATCACGAGAATATTTAATCTATTAATTTATTTTCAAACACTTCTCTTAGTTCATATTTTTTTAATTTCTTCAAATTAAAAAAAAATTAAATTATATAGATATTAATAATTCCATATATTTCTTCGCATATTTTTTCCATTTATATAGAATTGATTTAAATTACTATATAAAATATAAATAGTTTTTAACTGTAATGTACTTGGTTAATATTATTTTTATGAAAATGGATTTTGAGAATTATCATCATGTTTGTATTCACAAATAAGTCTACCTATTATTTCAACAAAATAATCTAATTTTTACTCCTGATTCCTACTACAGAAGTAATGGACTTACCAAATAGTTCTTATTCATATTTAGTGTATGTCATATTTTCATATTTAAATGTTGTATCTTCATGGACTTGAAATTATAATATATTCATTAGGTGAACATGATGGGTAAAGGTACTCTTGGAATGTCCTTCTAATTTCAATGATGATTAAATATATTTTCTTGATCTGACCTTCTGTTTCTGCTTCATTTTTTCGATTAGCAATATCATACATTATTTAAGAACTTATAGAATGAACTATTAAAGTATTTTAATTTGAAAAAAATTGTTATGAACATATCTCATATATATTTATTAGATTAATCAACCATTATTTTAAATTTTCAATAGCATTATCAACCATGGTAACATTCAAATCATCTAGTAGAATAGATAGCTTAGTACTTGACTCTAGAGCCACATCAGTCTATACTCTCAAATGATCTTCTAGGAGTCGTTTATTTTGTGTCATGTCTCTTAATATATTTCACAATATATCCTTAATAATAAAGTTGTAATATCCTATGCGATAAATTAAATAAATACTACGCTTGTTAGAATACAAGTTATGTGACATTGAGCTTAAACAAAACGTAAAAATTATTATTTAAATGTGATCATTATAACCTAGAAGTTAAATTATTGGATAGGAATATGATTATCTAAATCTTTATATACTTATAATTTTTATAATCAATTCAGTTATTTTGATTAATTATTAGTAAAAAATCATTCATGTTTTTTAAAAATTATTCAATTCTACAAAAATACATTTTCTTCAAAAATAGGTTTTCTTGATTTTTATAGGTCAATATTATAATTAATATCAGGAGATTTTATAGATTTTATTTGATAAAATAAATATTATTTTTAACTATGTATAAGAAAAGTATATTATTGTGAAATTTTTTGTTTTTTCTAAAAAATATAATTTTTATGTGAACAGTAAAAATACCATTTCACGTAACTTTTTGTAAAATTGTCATTTTTATTCACTAAAAAATCCCCATTATGAAATAAATTTGATATCAATGCACCGAAAGTATTATTTAGATATATATAATTTAAGTTTTTTACCTTAGTCATCTTTATTCAATATTTTGGTATATGTTTTTTTGTGTGCTTAAAAATGTATTTTTATAAAAATTTATTTTCATTATTTTATACGAATATATAATAATATTAAAATTTTATAATTATGATAATTTATTTTATTAAATGGGTTTATTTTTTAAATTCAACAATTGAAATTTATCCATTGATGAATTTTGGAAATTTTTCTAAAAAAGTTATGTTTTTGTGAATAGTAAAGAAATATTTTTTTATAAAATATTGTATCTTTTGTTATACAGTCAAGGCATAATTTTGATTTAAATAATTAATTAATCTTATGGATTTTCTCATTTAAATTATTATAATACAAATATCATACAAATATAAATATAAAAATTTAAATTATAATTTATTTCGTGATAATTATGGAAATCATTTTTAGTGCTGAAATAGTGCATGAACGACACTAGAAAAGTCAAATTCATTGTGTTATAGATAATAATTTATAGTTAATAAGTATTTTAATTTTTTTAAATAGATATTATAAATTATTTTTAGATTGTTAATTTATAATTTTGTAGTTATATAACAATAATCCTATCCAAATGATTGTGCATGTCTAGAAAATTAAAAATAACATATTATATTTATTTTTTGGATATGTATTTGAGTAAATATACATAATCAAAAAATTTAATTTATTATAATGAGAAAATTTTATTTATTTTTATGAAGTCAATTTATTTTGAATTTTTTTTATGATATAATTACATTAAACGCTCATGCAACATTAACATAGTGCTTGTGCAAGCAGGAGAAAAATCAATAAAATAATTTTAAAATCATAAAAAATAACACAATAATGACTCAAAAATGAAACTAAAACAACCCCTTAAATTTATTTAAGGGGTAATGTTATTCCATAATCATCCAATTTTCGGTTATATGGCAATTTGTTTCCATTTTTATGTGATTATTTCTTTTATAATATTTTTTTTAGAAAACGAATGTGTCAATATCTAAATTTTAATAACAATAATATTTTTCAATGGTGTTAACTTGAATATAACTATTTTATAAATAGTATTTTAAAATATAAAATAAATATATTGATCATTATTTTTAATTATTAGGGAATAAATAATTACTGTAAATTCATAGAAAATGTTAATGCAGTAATTATTCAATTTAGCGGGAAAATAAAATATATTATATCAGAAATATTTAATGAAAGATAATTTTGTATAAAAAATGTTATTCATGAATTTTATATATAAAAATTATATGTTATGTATATTATAAAATATTTTTTAAAATTTTACATTTTATTTTAATGATATTAAAGTCAACATAAGGAATAGTTTTATAAATTGACATTAATGATATTTAGTAATAAATGATATTTTATCAAATGATGTAAAAGTAAAAAAAATATAATATTTATAAAAGCTAGTATGATATGGTATTTAATAAAAAAAATGTTCCATTTATGATCCATTTAGTTATTTATTATAACTATCTTAAACCATAATGAATAAAAATCATTATTGTCATGGTAAGTGTCAAAGAATTAACGAGTGGTTAACACCATACGATAATGGTAAAAATGTGTCATAAACTTGTCCAGAAATTATTTTACTAGAGAATTTAGAACAATAATCATCCTTTATTATAAATAAATTATTTTGAGAATTTTATAATATAAAATATATTTATATTAATTTAATGATTTGAGAAATTCCAAGAGTGATTTTCCCTTATCTTATAAAAGGATATCTCTTCTTCTCTTTACTACACACTCCAAAACCAATATGGTTAAGACAATAAATTCCAAAATACCTTTCAAAAATTAATCCCCATGTTATGTGAGCATTAATTTTGGTATAATACCAATCTTATATATTCTATGGTGTAAAACAAAAGATATTGTCCGAGGAAGTGGTATAATGTTTAACCGATCTTTTTGTATTATTTATTCTTAAACTCCTTTTAAATGATTTAAAGAAAGATTATATAATAGAATAAATATTAACCATATAATAAGATGTCAATAATTTCATATCATAACAAATATTTGACATCAACCACCATCAAATTGGATAGGAATCTATCATTTATGGGTATGACAGACAATCGCCTCATGAATCAATGTAATACGTTTTCCATCACCGTCTCCCAAAAGTGATTATAATTATGTTTTTAATTTTTATATAAATATGTTATTAATTTAGTATTTATAATTCATAAATGATAATATATCATTTAATTTCTCATATTTCCCTTCACTAAAAAATTATAACATCGTTCACATGTTTGTGTGGACTACCACCTCCCTGAACCATTGTGATTCATTTTTCATCACAACATCACATTGATGATATATATTATTATATTTAAAGAATTAATATGATTATATTATTAAAATTCTAGAAATATATATTGAAACATAATTTCTTTCATAATTATCATTGGAAAATGAAAAAGATATTCCTGAATACGTATAACTTATCTTCTCCATAATTGTAACATATTTCATTTTCCATAACAATATTTCATGGCTGGTTTTAAAAGTATAATTAATTTATAAAACTGATGATTATTTAATGATTAAATTTCTAGATATGATGGATTTGTGAACCCATTACCATAGTCGACCTACCAAAGTCATTTTGGAATTATCAACCAAATATCATCACAACATCTAATGTGAGATTAAATGATTAAGTAATTGTATAAAACATGGTAATGGATGAAGTAAGAGGAATAAGAAACTTGATAAAGGTTATTAAGAAAGAACATAATTATTTTTATTTTATTAACGATGAATATAAATAATGTATCTGACAAGTGGGTCTTGGGGTAAGGGACATTCTTTTAAAAACTATTTTTAAAACTACATATTTAAAAATCCTTTTCCTCCATATCCATAATCTTAAAATTATTTTATGTATGAATTTATAAGGATATAAATGTATTATAAAAGTTAATTTATGTCTATTTTAAATTCTTTCAATGGATTTCAAATGTAAAATTCGTACGGGTTATTCACATAATGATTTCAGAAACTGACAAAAGGAATGATCTATCTTAACATATATGACAACAAAAACTTTTTCCACCACCACAAACATTATTGATTACTAGATTCCATTACACTTTTTGATAGTTTCATCAAATAAATACCATTTTCATATATTATAGTTATCTAAAAAAGGATTTTTAAATCGTATATATATTTCAATATCAATAAATATTTTTTTATAGGTGAAAGGGATATTTTTATGAGTGTTATGATTAATTTATAGTTCTTAATAATTGATAGGAAGACAGATGTTTCCATTATAAACCATTTACATGTTGATCCATTATAATCCAAGGATGGGTGGGTTTGTGATATCCCTCTAATTCATCAGGTACGGATATCGACCGTATCATTAGTCCATTTGTAAGAGTGATTGAAAGTGTGATATCAAAATGATTTCCCGAGCTACCAATAAGATTTATTTATGTTATATATATATATATATATATATATATATTATACAAATATATTGATTTCCAAAGTCATCCTAATCAAATTATTATTGATGTTTTGAAGGTATAAATTTTTGAACAAGTTTTCTTGACTTTATAGTTTTTTCAATTTAATTTTAATGGTATCTTTTTATTATTTTATGTTCTCATATGTAATGCTTTCTTAAATTATTTGGAAAGATGAAGTGATTTATTCAGTAGGAAAATGATTATTTTGAACATAAATATTAATTTTTTAAATGAATTTTTTTATAATTATTCATGGATTATTTGATTTTATACATTATTTACATGTATCTTACTATGCTTTTTTATGATCATTCCATGTTTTAAAAAAATTTCACATGGTTTTAGAGATGTATAATGACAATGAGTATATCAATGTTAGAGTTGTAAATATATTTTAGTTTAAATCATTATGTTATTATATTGTGGAAAGATAGATATAGTGTGGAAGTGTCTATTTTACATGAGTTTTTCCTAATCTTCCATAACTATATAACTAAAAGATCCATTTTCATTTAAGTGATGAAATATTTCCTTTTATTTTTTGTAATTCTGGGATGGAAAATGGGGTCATATTTATCAATATGAGATCTATAAATATAATTTTTAAGTTTTTAGCACCTGATCCAGGAGTGGGGTTTCATGGTTGTTACAGTTGGTACTATAGGAGGTTTTAAATAAATTTGGTGATTTGGATGATTCCCTGAGAGGTTAACAAATGAGTTATATATATCATAATGGGTGTGTAATTATAATGATGATCATATTTTTAAGGCTTGGACACCAATTTTGATTTAATATTGTGGGATTTTTTGGTGATTAATGATATTTTGAAAGATATTTTTTGGGTATTGGTATATGTAACACTTAGTTTTGACATAAAGGAATGTGATATTTTTTAGAGACATTCATTTAGGGATAAAGGAAAATTAAACCTTTAGGAAATGATTATATTGGAATTATATTGATATGGTTATTCCAATTATAAGGGTTCATGAAATGGTTTTTTAAGGGACTTTATTTCAATTTACTTTAATTGTGGTATATTTTATTGTTATGAACCCAATTACAATAATATGGTTTATATTTTATGACCTTTTAGGTAATATCAATAATCCTTCATATATTATTATATTTTAATAGTAAATCTGAATTACATTATCCAAGGGTATTTGATATTAATGTTACAAAGTGGTAAAGGGGTTCATAACTAAATTACCTTTCATTAGGTTATGAATCCAATTAAATGTATATATTAGGTCATGATTATGTGTGAATTGATATAAAAATAGTCGTATTTCTAATTTACTTTTATTTTGTGATTATTTATGTTTGTTACACATAATCCCTGACTTGATTAATTCTTAATGGAATGATATAATCTCTGTAAGGGTTATTTATCTCAAATTTTCTTTCGTTGGGACATGCATGTATGATATGGACCTATATTCATTTGTTTAGTGTATATACTACCTTTTTTCATTTAATATCATGAATATCCTTATAATAATGACATTTAAAGATTCATTTGAATTTATTATTTCTTAGGGATTTTCATTGAAAATTTACCAAACAGGTAAAGGTGTTATATTAAAATCTCATTTTTTTAAGGATTTTTTATGTTGATGGTTTTTTAGGGAAAATAAAATCCGAATTTTTTCTTAAAAAACCACTATTTTATTATAATATATTTATGAGCGTGGTTTACATGTTTAACTTCAATTTACTCTATTATAGATTAAATAATCTCCATGAAATTCATTTTTATGTGATTCCAATATTATATCTTCCTCTCTATCTCACATATCTATGTTTTCTAGATTTTTTAAAGAATGGTATTAAATTTTGGAGATGAATGATGAAATTTCTGTGATTACCTTTATAGTTAAAAATTTATTTTATGTTGATATAATAATAATCAATTGTGTTAATTTTATATTGGGGAAAGAAATAAGCTAAATAAATATAAATAAATCTAAAAAAAATTTGATTAATATGGATTTTGAGGATGTTCATCATATTTTTGGGAATGTTATATGATCAAAATGATGCATGAATATTATTATAAAAAATATTATTTTATGGTTTTATAAAAAGGAAATCATTTAGGTTTGGTGATGATATATCACAGAAAACAAGGCCATGGATCTTGAACCAATAATTGAAGGGAGACAAGGGTTTTATTCCTACCATTGTATGACATAATGTCCTGGTTAGTTTTACATTTTTATAGTTAAAAATTTTGACATTAAAATATTGTGTTTGTTTTGGGAACATATGTTTAATCATAGAGATAACCACATGATTGAAATATGATTTGGTTTTTATGTGACTAATGTAACTTCCAATGAACATAATTATAATTTTGGGGAAAATTATATGATTATGGTAAAAATAATATTATGGGAAAATATTTGAGGTATAAAGGATGAATTTTCTTTTGGAAGCATATATGATTTTAGTATGGATTTATTGTGATTTAAAAAAGAATTATACTATATCGGAATTATATTATTAGGGTATATTAAATATAGGGTACAAGACTTTAATAGAGATTGATTATATTTACAGATAAATGTTAAACTCATATTGGATGAATATGTGATAAAATCATGAAATTTTTTGGGATTTTTTATTATTCAAAAATATTGTTGATGAATATAATATTTTCATACATTTTATTTTTTAATTAAATGTTTATAACCCCACCATATTTTTCTTTTATGTTCAACTGACAAATTTTATATTTTTAGAATTATTTGAAGCTTTTTTTAAAAAATGGCTTAATTTTGGGGTTTAATTATTTTTTATTTTTTATTTTATACATAATATATTCTACACTAATTGAAATTTTAAAATTTCTTTTTTAGGTATCTAAAAATCTTGGGCTTAATTTCATCCTTATGGACCCCAAGATCAATTCACCATTTGGATTCCCAAATGCATCTCACAAACAGGGTCTTGAAAACATTACATAGATCTGGACACTTTTAATATTGAGATTATATGTAGAAGTGGACCTACCTAATGGAGATTAAATTATACATGGATATGTATATGGAATTAATGAACATAATTCATAAATTTGGTTATACATCAATCCATAATTTAAATGTAATAATGACATGGGAACATGGAGTAGTGGAATTTTAAGAGTTACCTGGATATAAACAAATAATTTAATATATAATTGCATAACTCATCAATTCGAGGTAAAATTAAAATGAAATTTTCTAGAGGGATTATGGAGATAATATGGAGAAAACATCATAATAAATATATATACTAATATTCCATTTAATTTGGAATCCACACATATACTTTCAAAAGTTCATTTGGGGAGTAAAAATTTCTCATTTTTTCCATATAAATATGCATCTCACCTCCCATACCAAGTGATATACATTATAAATTGGGAATTTGGGGTATTTATTTTGAAATAGTTATTATTATTTTAAATATAGGTTATTTTATATTTCTTATTCTTCTTCCCATTTCAATATATTTCAATTTTTTTCTACCATAATTCTTCTTTCATCTCCATGATTGTGAAGAGCTAACCCTCACTAATGTTCAAGGGGAGATGTGGTGGTATTTCAGTATATTGTGATTTAGTGGTTTATCTTATTTTATTATAATATTTTTTTATTCATTAAACTGATTTTTTTGAGTTGTATCCCCATATTATATACTATTTTCTTCCTACTCCATGTTCACAAATTTTCATTTTGTTGATATCTATTTCAATCAAACTGTGGAGTTTGGATATGGTATTGACTTGGATGTTATTAATCCAACATGAATAGGTATTGGTGTATGTAAAATAATTCTAATTAGTGGGTGTGGGGTGATAGTTCTTGTATTACACACTAAATAAAACATTGATAGATATTTTGAATTACAATGATAATCCCACCTTGAAACCTCGAGAACAACAGTTTTCTTCTTCTAACTTCATTGTTTCTTTTCATAATTATCATTATAACATATATATATATATATATTATTTATATTTCATGTATGTTATGAATAAAATACCCCTATCTATATTATATTAATATTATTATATTATAATGAATATAATAGTGAACATGGACAAATATTTGTGTTGTGGGAGGTCTCCTTTTGATCAAACCTAGGATGTTCTGCTATGGTGAATTATTGGGGTATAATGAATTTAATATAATATTTATTAAAAATGAAACAATAATATAAACAAGGAATCATTTATGGTGAGGCCAATAGCTTATGCATTTTTTTCATTAGAAACTAAAAAAATCATATATTTCAAAATAAAAATAAAAAAGATCTTCATTTCATATCTCTCGTCTCTTCATCCAAGATGAATTTTCTTAGTTATTACTATAATTATTTGACTATTGATAACTCTTTTGGTGAGACTATAAAGGCTGATATATTGAATATTCAAATGATTAAAAATTAACAACAAATGAAACAAAATGCCTTGACGCTTTAAGATAATTTCATGATTCATGAAAAGAAAAAAAGATGGTTTTTTTGCTGAACCCCGAAGTTGAAGATGTTATAGTAATAAAAATTAAATGGATTCAAATAACTGATCATGATAATTAAGATCCCATTAAACCTAAATTTTATAAATAAATTTTTGAGGTTGAATATATACATGAAGATCTATTTCCCTCCCCAACAAATGCATTCCCAGCTACCCTAATTGAAGAAAAAGTATTTAAAGCTAATTTTTTAGGGAGAGTTAATTTTTTAATCATAAATTTATTAAAATAATTTAAATTTTTAATTGAAAAAAATCTCCCAGATTTTTATTTTGTATATTCATAACCACTACTTCAAGGAATTGATGGATAATATAAAGAAATTGAATATGCTGAGGAGAAACTGGAGGATCCACTTGAGCTATACACTAGTGAAAATGAGAATTATGGTACAAACCAATAAATATTTGAGGGATAATTTTCTGAACCTGAAATTATAATACAAGACATTTACTATTCTACTTCTTTCACCACCAGTGGACACAACTCCTCCAACAAAATAAAATAGGTAAAACCATCTATCCTTTTTCCTCCACCTCATCACCTTAAATATTCTCTTCTATCACTTTTGGAGGTTAGGGATAAGTTTATATTCTTTTGGGTCCTCAATTTTTTCAACTATCTAGGGATTTTGGGAATAATAATTTTTTTTGGTTTCTTAGAATATAACTCTATACACTATCATATTGGGGTTAAACGACTGTAACTACCTAACTAGGGGAAGTAAAATCTGAGCACCCACATGGGGGGTCCAAACCATTATCTATCCCCTTTTCCCTTCACCATTATTTTTAATTTTTTTATTCATTCAATTATATCATGATTTATAGGTTTACTTGCAGTATCATGGAGTTTAACCAGAATCTTCCGCTAAAAAATAATGTAAGTTTGTGTCTTTCCTTCTATTAATTTTTTTTCTATCCTTATTTTTATTTTTTTTAGATGAGACAAAGGGTAGTGAATCTAGGTGTGTGGGGAGTGTCAACATAGTTAGTTGTTATTTTGTGATTTTACTTTTGTTTTTAATTTTAACGAACCATTATATTCAATGAATATTGTGAATATTTTTCATACACCAATTAATTTTGAGATTATAGGATTTATTTTTTAGAAAATTGATTTTAAATTATTATTGATGTGAAAACTTCTTCCTTGAAATGTATTTTGAATCATTTTTATGAGATTTATTTTTTTTAAATCCATTCCCATTAAATACCAACTCACAATATTTTTTTTAGTTCATTATTCCATTTTAAACAATTTTGAAATATTCTTTTGAATACCCACACATTCTTGAGAGAAATAGGGATTTTGTGTGACAACCAGATTATGTTATTTGCCTCTTTCGTATAATTGGACTTCATAGAATTTTTTTTGATATGATTGATGCACTTAATTATACAGACACATTTTAAGTTGATATATAACCTTACCTAAATCCTTAATCAGACCTTAGATTCCATGAATTTTCATTTCAGGTTTAAGAAACACAACAAGATGATTTTTCATTACATACATTCACTCTTGGTATTTTATCATAGATATTTCATGTTTGAGTTTGGGGGAAGGGAATTTCATGTTCATTCATGGGGATGTGTTTTATTTGTTGGTGGTGTGATGTTTGTGTCAACGTTTTGGGTGGTGTAGAATGTGATAATTAGATAGGAGTCAAAATTTTGTTGGGATTTATTTATTTCATTTTGTTATCCTTAAAAGTTTTTATAAAAAAAAGTAAAAAAATTTAAAAATGAAAAAAAATGGAGATAAGCATGAATTTTTCATTATAATTTATTTTTTAACTCATGTAACTTTCCAAAATAAAGGTTATAAACTTTCATTCATTCAATCTATTCAATTAAGATATCATCCTCCTTAAAAAAAGTTATGCCTTTATAGATCATAAAAAAGAATATAAAAGAAGGGGAGAAATTGGATGATATAGTTCCTTGTAATCACTGATTGGATAATGTAACATGTCAAAGAAAAAGGAATTGGTGTTGATTTTCACATTTTTAAGGGGTATTGAATGAAGCATGTATTGGGGTTTCACTTGATTATTTGTGCATTGTACTTAATAATCAAACCTTAACTATTCAACCTTAAAATTTTCAATCATTTCCCCAATAACCCTACGATATTGAATTCACCTAGAAAATGGCATCGTGATTGAAAATATTTTCAGGCTTCACACTATGGAGAAATTATAATTTTCACAAGACTTTGGTGATTAATTTAATTTCAAGGAATGAGAAAAACTCCGGATTTAATTACTCTTAAGTGATGGGTGACATAAAAATCAAGGTAAGGTAGGCTGTGATTTGGAATTTTATAGATTTATGATGTTTAAAACATTTAAATGCGAGTCTTTAATGATAAAAAAAATTCTTATTCATAGATGAGTCATGATGAGATTTCATTTTCGAAAAGATCATGGTTTTTTTGGCATTATTTGTTGTTGTGTGGATTATGATTTGGTTATATGTTGATTGCATGAGAGTGAGATGATTAAGTATGGGGGAGTGTTGAAGATAATATTTTAATACATTTTATACTATAATTCAATTTTTATAATCCTAAAATTATATTATTTTATAGGAAATTGTAAAATATTTAGGTTTTAAAATTAATATGAACTTGTATTTAACTATTTTATTTATATTATGTATTTAATCCATAACATTTTATACACTAATTGAAATTGGTAAATTATTTTTTTAATATTCCATATATCTTGGGCTTAATTTAAAATTTATGGACCCCTTGTACAATCCACCATATGGATGGTCAAAAGTAGCTCAAAACCCGATACTTGAAAAGTATTCACAACTTTGAACACTTTTAAGATTGAGCTTATATCTCAAAGTAGACGGGAGAAATGGAGTTTAAATTTGACATGGATTTTTATAATTAATTAATCAAAATCTATAATGAATTATACCATTCATAAATATAGATTTTCAAGTTCATAATGTAATGGGAAGTTCGAGTAGTGGAATATTATGATTCACTTGGACAAAATTAAATTCTATGATTAAATATGACCTAACTAATTCATAAAACGGAAATCATGAAGAACATTTTTGGAGGGATGAGTGACATAATATTGATGAAATTTTATGAGGGACACTATCCATGATTATTATATTTAATGGGCTACCAAAGTTCATTATTAGTGAGGTCGAATATTGAAGAGAAATTTTCTAATTTTTCCCCATAAAAATGTGTTTCACCTCCCATACCAAGGGATGAAAATTTTCATGGGGAAAGTTTGTATATTTATTTTTTAATAGTTCGTATTATTTTCAATATATTTTAGTGTAGATTTTTTCTTTTTCTATGAATTTCTTTTATTTTCAATTTTTTTGTTTCTCACACCTCACTTCATTCATCTCCATAATTGCGGAGAGCTAACCCTCACTATTATTCAATGGGGTAAGTGATGGTATTTGAGTTTATTGTGATTAAATGTTATATAATGTGTTATTATATGATTTTATCAGTGTTTTGTGTGGTCACCCCACTTTCTATGCTACTATCTTCTTCCTCCACATTCACAATTTTTTTCTAGTTGAAATTTAATTCATTCAAACGGTGGAGTTTTGATTAGGTATTGATGTGGAAGAGATTACTCCAACATGTTGAAGTCTCAGTGTAAGTTGATACCATTGAAATTATAGTGTGTGGATTTATTGGTATTAATCTCTATATTTAATAAAACATTTATATATATTTTTAATAAAAATAATAGTTCCACCATGACACCGCGAGAACAGGGATTTTATTCCACTATAATCTTTGTATCTTTTCTTACTTTTATTTGTGTTTTGTATATATATAGTTTATTTATATACCATTTATTTTTTTAATCAAATCCACCCATCTATATTACTTTATTATTATTATATTAGTTTGAATATAATAGTGACAATAAAAAAAAGTGTGCGTTTTGAGCGAACACCTTTTGATCCACCCTAGGGTGTTCTACTATGGTAAATTCCTATGATAATAAGAAATTAATTGAATATAGGTACATGGAAAACCTCTAATATCAATTGGGAAGAATTCATATGGATAGTTCTTTATGAAATGATTTATTTTGAACTTTGGGTATTACTGATGAATATTTAGTGATTAATATTTTATTTATTCATATAAGGGTATATTAAATTTGTTAATTAACATAATTTCATTTAAATATTTTATGTTTCAGATAATATCCAAAGATATGAGGTATAAAATTTTATTCTTTTGAGTTTTATATGATCCATTGAAAGTTAATTTTAGTTCTTTAGGCATAGAAAATTCATCTTGAATACTCATCTATTAGAGAAAATATAATATTGGGGTAAAAAATTATTAATAGATGAAATTGAACATGTAAAGTAAGTATAAATTTTTATGTTCTTATTATATATGGTAAATTAATTAATAAACCTTAGGAAATGGATATTGAAATCATTTTCAATAAATCTATAGTCTCTCCTCTCTCACAAAAAATGTGCAATGTTATCATCTTCATTCCAAATCAATAATTTAACTTCATAATAATGTGTTCCTATAGAGAAACCTAGTATTTATTATTCAAGATGACTTTAATACATCCCTTTCCCTTTTTATTGAGGATTTTCTATTGAATCTTATTACGATGTGGGTTTCTAACTATGGTATTTAGAAAATTCAAACTGTGTTTACCGAGGAAGAGTTCAAATTGTGTAGAATAAAGTTATGAAAGTTTTGAGTGGTGGGGATAATTTAATATCTGGAAATATAAAAAATAATTACACCCAACATGTAGCAGGAGTACACACCACGTAGCCACCCGTATTGCACTTAGATGTATCATGGGATATATGACACACAGAGTTGAAAATTATAAAAAGTTTATTTATTGCACACCATGTGTAGAAGGGGCCAAACTGGAATATGATTTTTTTTAATTTATTTACAAGTAGTTGGCATAAAAATCATGTAGTTTACATGGTTTAACAGTTAAATTTGTGGTAATCGTGTGGTTATATACATGAGCAAAACTGCATGAGACTAGAATCCTAGAGAAATAATGATATACAAAACATGTAGTCAACACAAACTAATTTTAGTTAAATATTATCCACTTTCAAAGAACATAATATGTCCTTCTATGGTTTTCATGGACACACGACAAGTGCGATACACAATGTGTAGCTGTCTAGTACACTCCATGTATTCCAGTTGAGGAACACACCAAATCCCCATGTGTTTATCTCGGGAACATGATAATCAAGGCGCATGGAGTGTATCACATGAGAAAACACTGTTAAGTGTTATAATATATTATTGAATTAAATTACATTAAAATATCAATTTTATCATAAAAATCTATTAAATTGATTATCACCTAATATGTTTGACAATATAATAATGGTATTATTGGATTATTTAATTCCAAATTAATGATTCACAGTTATCAATAATTATTGGTTCATTAATTTATTCCACATAAATTTATTTATGATTGGAATCCATAAATGTAATTTAGATGATCATTAAAATAAAAGGTAAAGAATTAATTAATGCAAGTGTTATTGTTGTAATAATAAAGAATGAATAGAAATGAATGTTATCCAATATAATTTTTGTATGTGTTGCATGTGTATAACAATTCCAGAGCTCGACCAAAATCTTTGTATGTGTTTCCATTATTTTATTTAAATTTATTTCATTGGTTTTCAATTATTATTTATTTAATTTAATATGATGGCATGTGATTCATCCCACTTTCCTTTATTAAGTAGTAAATTCATGTCCATGATAATTTATTAAATTCCAATTAACCAATTATTTGGTTCCCCTCACCTAAATGTGATCATTAAATACGTGTATTAAAAGATGTATCCAAAGGTATGTCTAGGAAGTTTATGATGGAACCTAGACGATTTAAACCAAGGTGATACATAGGTGGACATGTGGAATACTGAAACTCATTCTATGACTAGTATAATTAGTTTTCCCAAGGGTTATAAGTTGATTTATCATGCTGTTAATAAAAAAACCATTAAATATTCTCATGAAAGGGTCATTTATTTATTTTATTATTTCTGTCTTTTGAATTATTTATTTTATGGATACAAGACACTGATCAAAAAAATTAATGAACTAATATAAAAATATATAATTTAAATAAATGAACTATTCATAAATAATTTATCAAAACATGGTTAGCCAAATAAATTAAAATCCACATAATATTATCAAAAATTATAAAATGTTAAACAAGAAAAATCTATTCATAAATAAATAAAATCCATCAAGTTAATATTATTTCATTAAAAATTCTATTTTTTAATTAGGATGAACCAATATTTATAGTGTCGGTTCGAATTATTTTAGGTAAATATTATTTATTGGGTAGTCTTAACTAATATTGTGGTTTACCTTAACCAAACATATGTTGACTATAATCGGAATTTTTTTCAATAAAAAATTGGATATAAGTGTTGATTAAATCACAATTTGGACTTTTGGATTGAGGATTCCACTCAATAGATCATTGAACTACATTCCCATAGTTGCAAAGACCTCCTACCTAAATACCTTTTTTATGGTTTTCATGGACTAAGTTTCAATCATAAAGAGTGGAAATATGGATCCTCTTCACTATAATGTCTTAAGTGATAGGATAATTCACATTTAATGTTGAGGGTTGTTTAAAAATTTTAAAATATAAGGATATTTAATAAAATAAAATATATTATTATTTCTCACATAATTTACAATCGTGGAATGTAATACAAATATTCACCTTCATATTTTTGAATATATTGAAATTCAATTGTCCTTATTATCTCAATGATCAATATGGAAGGGATTCCATCTTCTCATTGGTAGTAATTACCCTTAATGGTTTATACACCATAGAGTTTTGTTATGCTATGAATGGAAATATTACATGTTAGAATCCTCAATATATAATTCCCCTAGAAAGAATGCGAGTGATGAAGAGTTAGATGTGTATGATAAACAGTCGATCAATCTAGTCTATATTTGAAGTTTAATCCTAACATCTATTTCTATTGAATCTGTGATGTTTCAAAAATATATCGATGCATATATCATGATCAAGCTTCACCATAGTTTATACCATGAGAGAGAAAGATAGGAATGGTTTGGTATCCAAAAAGTGATCATTCACAGTAATATTAAAGAGGGTAAATCAGCTAAGCCTCACATAGTTAATCTCATTGGAAACAATAAGTGTTTATAGGTTCTAGGGTTTAAAATACCTGATAGACTATGGAAAAATCTCATTCATACATCACTCTCTAAGAGAATCTTCATATTTTTAGTTAATTTCAATATGAACAATATTAAGAAGTCTCTTATAAATCTACTCACTCTTCTTATCTGTGTAGATAAGGAGGGAAAGAGTTAAAATCCTTCCATTTTTATTGTTAATTAATATAATGGACAAGTGAAGTTATCTAAGACCAAATATCCTTCAAAACTTCGTTCAAAGAAGTGAAATATCAAGGGGGAGAAGGGATCAAGAAGCTATTTGTTTTGCATGTGTCAAGAAGGGACACTAGAATAAAACTTATACCTAATTTATCATCCATGCACATAATTTTGGAGGTCTATTTGTGGAGAAAAAAAATCTCATTATTTTGTTATAAATATGTGTCTCACCTCCCATAAAAATGGATATCCATTTTCAAGGGGGAAGGTGGAGCATTTATTTTTAAATACTTTTTCTTATTTTAAATATATGTGATTTTAGATTTCTTATTCTTCTTCCCATTTATTTTTTTTCAATTTTTTTCTTTCTCACGTAATGATTCTTTAATCTCCATGATTATGGAGAGCTAACCCGCACTGTTGTTCAAGAGGGTATGTGGTGGTATTTTAGAATATTGTGATTATATGGTTTATCTGATTTTATTATAATTGTATATTGTTCATTAAAATGATTGTGGTGAGTGGTATCCCCTCATATTCTACTACAGTATTCATGCTCCACGTACACACATATTCCTTTTCATTGATATCTAATTCAATAAAATAGTGGAGTTTGGATTAGGTATTGGCATTGATGTTATTACTCTAACATGCAGAGATCTCGGTGTATGTTAAAATCATTCGAATGGGTTGGTGTGGAGTTACAGGTCTTGGGGTCACGAACCGAATCTCATCGCCATCAAACTGGCAACAAACCCAGCTCATGGAAAGGCATGAAGGGCGTTCTCTATCCCCACGGGCTGTAACAAGTGCTTGAGTATCATAAAAATTCATCTGGGAATGATTTACCAGAGTTTGGATTCATAAAATAACCAAAAACAAACAACAAACCAAATCTGAAAAATTTTGCCAAACAAGACTTAATAAAAATTCAGAACTGATTATATGGGATTAAACAACACAAAATAGGTCCAAAGGTGTATAAATGTAGCAGAAAAAATATCCCATGATACTCCACACCACAAGGGGTCATCACCCACGATTTGTCTCCAAAACACAACATCATCGAGAGAAATTAGCAACCCGAACCTCCATCGCCCAAGGCCTTGCCTTTGCCTGTGTCAAAAATGATCAAGTACACTTACAACCAAAGTTGTAAGTAGGGTGTGAGACTAATCTCAATAGGATATATCGCAAGGATTCTATGTGATAGGAATTATAAAATAAAAAACTTGAAAGAGTTATTAACAGAAAATGGTAGCATTTATTTCTAAAAGTGAAACTTTGAAATGAATATAACATTCAATGGGGATGACTTTAAATAATTATTGAATTTGAATAAAAAATTAAAGATACTATTTTTTAGCATCCCAACATACCTTAATGCAAGGATAAATTCCAAAAAGGTCATTAGCACCAAGCATAGGAACACCCCTAGGTACTAGTTCGTTGTGATCCCAAGTACCTCATACCTCGGTGAAAGTAACCATAATAAAATTCGTTCTCATGCACGAGCCACTAGTAGGGAGAATTCCCATAACCTAGTTGTCTCCAATCATCTAAATTATAGTTTTTTTACTGTTATCCATGTCAATATTGCTAAGTGAACCATGGTCAAAACCCCTCTGTTCACTAACATACTAATACACGTTAGCCCACCTAGTTACCCGGGCTTCCTCTCTTGTGATAAAACAATTTCCTCATGTTATGAAAATCCATTTTAATATATAATCATCATTTATGGTCACAAACATTTCAAACAGTAGCTACACATGCTTTTCACCTTTTATATAACCAAATAAACCACTTATAGTTTCCATATAATAATTTCAAGAAAAGTAACCTAACTTTGCACATAAAATTCATCTAAAATCCCACTTTTCATACCCAATGGAAACCAATATTATATGAAACCATAAATTTCAGAATCAAAATATTTTTATAAATCCATTCCATGACTTATAAAACAATGCAAAATGGCACAACATAGGTTGCACATGTAAAACACCCATTTTTCACAAAATTAGAACTTAAAAATCAACCGCTTTGAAAATGCTATCCAAATAAATTTTTGAAGAAAAAACAATGAAATAGGATCATAAACGAAACAAAAATATACCATGCTAACACATTCAAAAATACATACATATGGAATCACCTTCCAAAGGAGTCAAAACCCCCAAATCCTTGTGTGTCACTTCAACAGCACCTCCACCGCACCACAGGGGTGTAAGATTGAACCTAAAACAAGAGTATTGGACCAATAAACTCAAAAATAAAACCCTAGGTAGTAATACTTAGATTTTGGAAATTTTTGGATTCAATAAAAAAAGTATAAACCCTTTGAAAAATGGAGGATGAAGGAAGGGAACCAACTTACTTGAGAAATATGGTCATTTTTTGGAGATTGAGGATTTAGCCCCTAATTCGTGATTAATCTGACCTTAAAAGAGAAGAAAAAGAATATGGGGGTGTGTCTGGGTTCAGTGGTAACACGTGAGAGGTTAAATCATTGAAAAAAGATAAGAAATTAATATTTCATGAAAGAATTAAAAACATATTTTAAAACTGAAAATGGGATTTCAGGTTGGCCCAATACCTAATTTGATCATCCAAATCCAAGATTCTAATGAATTTTTAAGGGGCCAAAATTTCATTGGTGGGTTGAATAGTTAAATGAAGGTCATTTTAGAAGTTTAATGGGTGAAAAATGTTGAGAAAAGAAGGATTAATTAAAGAAACAATATTAATTTTTAAAACTGGAAATGGGATCTCAGGTTGGCCCAAATTTAAAAAACCCACCATTTCCTTCAAAAATGCATGGAAACCCCCAAAAACAAAGAAATAATGTAAATTAAATGACAAATAACTTTAAAATATGTCATTTATGTGAAAAATCTCCCCACCATGAATGTCTTCCCCCCGGAAAGCCAATCTGATGCTTGATAGGAAAATAGGTTCGGGTACTCTTCCTCAACCCAAGACATTCGATCCCATGTCTCATGTGTATCACTCATATGCTTCCAAATAACTCAGACCAGTGGAATATACTTTCCCCTAAGCAACTTTTTTTGTAAGTCCACTATTCGCACTGGCCACTCAAAAACAGATAAATCAGGCTCTATATCCAACTCCTCCCAATTCAGCACATGGGATGGATTTGAGTTGTATTTCTTCAACTGGGAGACATAGAAAACATCATGGATGGATGTATACTGAGAAGGATAATCCAACCTATATGCCACCTTACCAATACGCTCGGTGATCTCAAAAGGTATGATATACCTCGGCGTCAACTTTCCCTGCTCCCCCAAGCGGCGGTGACCCAGACGAGGGGCCACTTTCAGAAATACCCAATCACCCACAGAAAAATCTAGATCCTGACACGTCTTATCAACATATAATTTTTGGCGACTCTGAGATGTTAATAAATGTTTCTTGATCAACTTGACCTTCTCAGATTTCTCTTGCACAAGACTCAGTCCCAACAGCAATGTCTCACCTTCCTTATCCCAACAGAGAGGGGACCGGCAAGGACGTCCATAGAGCGCCTCAAAGGGACCAATCTGAATCGAGGATTGGTATCTGTTATTATAAGAAAACTTGAACAATCCCAAATGGCTATCCTGCGAACCACCAATGTCCAATACACATGCACGAAGCATGTCTTCCAGGATCTAATTATCACGCATTTTCTGACCATCTATCTGGGGGTGGTAGGTTGTGCTCATCTTAATTTGGGACCCCAAAGCTTTCTGAAGGCCTCCCCCAAACAGAGAGATGAAGCTGGGTCTCTATATGAGACAACTACTGATGGCACACCATGAATCCTTACCACCTCTTGAATATACAACTATCCCAATTCATCCACTTTAGTTGTATCACTGATATAAATGAAGTGGGATGATTTGGTCAGACGATCATTCACCACCCAAATAGTATTCTTACCTCGAGGTGTACAAGGTAATCCAAAAATAAAATCCATGGAAACCTCATCCCACTTCTAGGTAGGAATGGGTAATGGCTGAAGCAATCCATAGGGCTTCTGATGTTCTGCTTTAACCTACTAAGAAGTATAGCATCTCGATACAAAGGGAGCAATGTCCCATATCATACCTGGCCACCAAAACTGTCGACGAACATAATAGTACATCTTGGTGGCACCGGGGTGGATGGCCCACTATGACTGGTGGATATTATACATTACCACCCTACATAGAGATAGAGGCACCACTGAATGGCCCTTGAAACAGAAGATACCATCGGGGGAAAAGGACTAATCAGAAGACGTCTTCCAACTATGAAGAATCTGTCTTGATCACTGGCATAACTCATCACTGAGCATCTTTTGCTGAATCAATTCTAAAAGATATGGGGTCAAATAAATGCTTTCCAAGAATGCAATTCCATGGTGCTCCTTGGTCTCCACATGCATCTGAGAAAAGAGTCCCATCAGAGTCCACTCATCACTGGACTTCCTCAAAGCCTACATCAGTGCTCTTCTGCTCAAGGCATCTGCTACAACATTACACTTCCCCGGGGTATAGATGATATCAAAGTCAAACCCCTGCAGGTATTCAATCCAGTGACACTGCCTCAAATTTAGATCTTTCGATGAGAAGATTTATGACAAACTTTTATGATCAGATTAGACCACAAAATTTTCCCCAAATTGGTAGTGGCGCTAAGTCTTTAAAGCATGCATTACCACATCTAGCTCTAGGTTATGGGTCAGATAATTCTTTTCATGTGGTCGAAGCTGGAGAGAGACATACACCACTACATGATCATCCTGTATAAGCATGCACCCGAGACCCATACATGAAGCATCGCAATACACCACATAGCCTTTCTCACACTCTAAAGGATCAAGACTAGGGCGGTAGTCAACCTCCACTTCAACTCTTCAAAGTAATCCAGACATTCTGGGCTCCACAAAAACTTCACCCCCTTCTAGGTGAGTGTGGTCATGGGTGGAGCAAGCCAAGAGAAATCTCGAACAAACCACCTGTAGTAACTTTCCAGGACAAGGAAACTCCTGATCTCAAAAATGTTCTTCGGTTGATCCCATGACATAACTTCACTGATCTTCTCGGGATCCACCGAAAATCCCTGCTCTGAGATCAGATTCCCCAGAAACATCACCTCCCTAATACAGATGGTAAACTTGGATATCTTTGCATAATGGTGGTGATCCTGTAGAGTTCCCAACACGATCCGCAAATGGTGCACATGCTCATCCTTAGATCCAGAGTAATCCAGGATGTCATCCACGAACACCGCGGCGAATAAGTTGAGATATTGGTGGAAAACCCTATCCATGAGTTCCATAAAGACCGCTGGATCATTTTTCAATCCAAATGGGATGACCAAATACTCAAAGTTTTTTTACCTACTTCGGAAGGCTGTCTTTGGGATATCTTCATCTTTCACCCAGATTTTGTGATAACCCGAATGCAAGTATATACTAGAAGACCACTTTTCCCCCTTCAACTGATCAAATAAGTCATCTATTCAGGGAAAAGGATATTTTTTCTTGATGGTTACCTTATTCAGCTTCCGGTAATATATACACAACTTGAGGGAGTCATTGGCCTTCTTTGCAGAAAGAGCAGAAGCAGCCCAAGGAGAGACGCTCGGGCAAATGAATCCTTTGGAATTCTAAATCGTTCAGCTATATATTTAATTTCCTCAGCTTTGTGGGGTCTATATGGTATAAGGGAAGAGATATCGGCTTTGTCCCCAATGCCAAATCAATCGGCAACTTCATGTCCCTCTCTGGGGGAAATCCTGAAAAATCATTTGGAAATACCTCTGGGAACTCATCCACCACATGAGTTAATCCACCCTCAAGAGAATGACCATCATCCTCTAGCACGAGCAATGATATATGGAAGATAATATTCCCTAACTTTGGGAGTGGAGGCCCCGGAAAAACTGACCGAGGGTCCCATTCCCCAAGAAAAACATGTGGACTACCATCAGGTTCCATGAAACTCACCCGACGCCTATAGCAATCGATGTGCACCTGAAAATGTACCAGCCAGTCCAATCCAAGGATTACACCAAAAAGGTCCATATCCTAGAATAGTAGTTCCCACACCAGCGCACATGAGGGACACCTAAGATCCTTCTCCTTCTTCTTTCCCAGCAGCATCACCAACTCCATCACGAAAGATAAAATCTTAGTTGGAAAGTTCAGTGTGCTCACTATACGTGAAGATATAAATGAAATTGAAGCACCAGTATAAAAATGACCAGAATATAAAGAATATTAAATCAAAACGGTACCTCAGATGGTCGATGGCCCTACATCTGATCTTGCTGGTGCCTGCTCTATGGCATAAAGATGCCTCGTCTCTGCCTGAGAACAACCCCACGCCTGTGGCTCTGAAAAAAATTGGATCTTCCCAAAATATGATCAAGCCCTACCACCACGGCCACCGAACCGAGATCCCCCTGTCCTTGATGGCTCTGACTGAGCTGGCACTCCACTGGGATCCATGGATCCTGCCCCACTTTGAAGCGGATGCACTATCCCGCAAAAGCATTGCACGTGTCCCATACCTCCACACAAAAATAGGTCTTTGGAGGATGAGGGCATGCTGGACGGATGTGCACTATCTTCCCACACTGGTGGCACAATACAATCCTCGCATCTGAATCCACCAATGAAAACTGCCTGGAAGAGTGGCCTGAACTGCCACCCCTCTTCTTTCCCCGCTCTTCTCGATTCCTCTTCTTTTCAGATGAGCTACTAGTGCCCATAGAAGATACCACTCCAATGATCCGAGACTTCCCCTTCTGCTCAATATCTTCCATGCAATCATGATTGACCACCTCAACATAAGTTCCCAAATTAAATAAGAAGACATGTGAGAAAATTTCTGGTCGGAACCCCTTCTCAAACATCTGAGCATTAAATATCTCGTTAGAAACAATGTCAATTGCGTACCGGACTAGTTCGGAAAAACGGTTAGCATATACTATAACTGAACGATCTCCCAGGGAAAGATCCATGAATTCTCAAGATCTGTCATAAGATAGAACCTTTGTACAATACTGCTCGTTGAAGATAGCCTTAAAGTCTCTACAGCTCATGTTTTCATGATTCCTATATTGAAGCACCGATTTCCACCACCTATGGTTAGGACCCTCTAACATAAAAGAGGAACATTTCACCCTGACCTCTTCAAGTGTGTCTAGGAACTCTAACATACACTCTATATTCTCTATCCCTTCCTCTTTTTCTTGAGGTTCTGAGAAACCTCAGAAACAAGGGGGTTTATTTTTCATGAACTCCTGGGCCTTATCCTTCCTGGGGCTGGACTCATATTTTCTAGCTGGAGTAGGAGCTAGAACCACTCCCTGTCCTAGATCCTGGACAGCCCATACCACGGCTTCTATCATCCTTTGATCGAGTAGTGTGCGAGAACTCTCTCTCGCTTCCTTCTGTGGGTGTGTGGGAGCTTTCTAGGGAGGCATGTTGCTACAAAAGGCAACAGTCACAAGAACAAAAATCAGTACAATAGTTCTGAAATTTTCAGGAATAACATCAAATATAAATAATCCAAACACATTACAACAGTAAAATAAAAAACTACTTCACCACACTCGATGTCAACGTGCAGTCTGTAGCCCACACGTCTCACCTGGAATTGAAGATAAACAAACAATTTGGACATCCCATGGTGACTTTAGGTCTTCCACGAATGGTGTGGTCTAGACAACCTACTCATGACCAAACTCCGAGCCCCGACAGTCCTATCTCTTGTCTATCCCTACTCATCCAAAAATAATAATATAACTCAAAAACATTAACCTCCTCTGATACCATTTTGTCACAAAAAGAATCTGGTCACCATCAAACTGGAACCAAACCCAGCTCATGGAAAGGACCGAAGGGCATTCCCTATCCCCACGGGCTATCACAGGTTCCCGGGTATCATAAAAATTCATTTGGGAATGATTTACCTGAGTTTGGATTCATTAAATAACCAAAACCAAACAACAAACCAAATCTGAAATATTATGCCAAACAAGACTTAATAAAAATTCAGAACTGAGTATATGGGTTTAAACAAGACACAAGATGTAAAAAGGTGAATAAAAGTAGAAAAAAATATCCCATCAGAATCCACATGACAAGGGGTCATCACCCATGAGCCGTCTCCACAACACTGCACCATCGAGAGAAACTAGCAACCTGATCTGCCATCTCCCAAGGCCTTGCCATTGCCTGTGTCAAACATGATCAAGTCTACTTACACCCAAATGTGATAGTAGGGTGTGATACTAAGCCCAATAGGATATCCTCCATGGATTCCAAATTATAGTCATTATTAAATAAAAATCTTGAAAGTGTTATAAACAGAAAATGGTAGCATTTATTTCTAAAAGTGAAACATTGAAATGAAAATAACTTTCAATGGGGATGACTTTAAAGAATGGGTGAATTTGAATAAAACATGCAACCTACTGGTTTTCACATCCCAAAAAAACCATAAGAAAAAGATAAATTCCAAAAATGCCATGAGCACCAAGCATAGGAACACCCCTAGGTACTAGTTAGTTGTGAGCCCCAAGTACCTCATACCTCGGTGAAAGTAACCATAATAAAATTTGTTCTCGTGCTTGAGCCACTAGTAGGGAGCATGCCCATAACCTATTCATCTCCAATAATCTCCAATATAGTTTTGTTAGTGTTATCCATGTCAAACATGCTAATTGAACAATGGTAAAAACCCCTCCGTTCACTAGCATACTAGAACACGTTTTCCCACCTAGTTACCTGGGCTTCACCTCTTGTGCTAAAACAAATTCCTCGGGTTATGAAAATACATTTTAACATATAATAATCATTTATGGTCACACACATTTCAAATAGTAGCTACACATGCTTTTCACCTTTTATATAACCAAATAAACCACTTATAGTTTCCATAGAATAATTTCAATAAAAGTAACCTAACTTTGCACATAAAATTCATCAAAAATAACACTTTTAAAACCCAATGGAAACCAATATTATATGAAACCAGGAATTTTAGCATAAAAATATATTTATAAATCCATTCCATGAATTATGAAAAAATTAAAAAAGAACAACATAGGTTGCACATGTAAAACACCCATTTTTTCACAAAATTGGAACTTTAAAATCAACCGCTTTGAAAATTCTACCCAAATCAATTTTCGCAGTAAAAACAATGAAAGAGTAACATAAAGGAATAAAAAATACAGAAATCCAACTCATCATAAATTAACTACATATGGAATCACCTACAAAAATATTTCAAACCCCCAAATCATTGTGTGTCACTTCAACCGCACCTCTGTCGCACCACTAAGGAGTAAGAATGAACCTAAAACCAGAGGAATGGACCAAGAAACTCAAAACTAAAACCATAGGTATGAATCCATAGCTTCAATAAATTTTTGGATTCAATAAAAAAAGAAGAAATCCTAAGAGGGGAAAACGAAGATGGGGGTGGGTCTGGGTTCATTGGGAACATGTGAGAGGTGGAATCACCAAAAAAAGATAAAAAATGAATATTTTATGAAATAATTTAAAACAATTTTTAAAATTGCAAATGGGCATTCGGGTTGGCCCAATACCTCATTTGATCACCCAAATCCATGATTATAATGAATTTTTAAGGGGGCCAAAATTGTTTTGGTGGGTTTAATAGTTAAATGAAGGTTATTTTGGAAGTTTAATGGGTGAAAAAGGTTGAAACATGAAGGATTTATTAAAGAAACAAATTATATTTTTAAAACTGGAAATGGACTCTCGGTTTGGCCCAAATTTTGAAAACCCACCATTTCCTTCCAAAATGCATGGAAAACCCCCAAAACAAATCAATAATGTAAATAAATGAAAAATACCTTTAAAATATGTCATTTTTGTGATACTTTTCTTAGATACTAAATAAAAAATCAATAATTATTTTGAATTGCTATGATAATTCCACCATGAATCCCCGAGAAGATCAATTTTCTTCTACTAACTTATTTGTTTCTTTTTATAATTATATTTTGATTTTATATATACATATATATATATATATATTATTTATATTTCATGTATGTTATGAATAAAATACACCTGCTTATATTAGTTTAATATTATTATATTATAAGGAATATAAAAGTGAAATTAGAATAATATTTTTGTTGGGGGAGGCCTCCTTTTGATCAAGCCTAGGGTTTTCCACTATGGTTCATTCTTAGGATAAAATTAAATCAATTGAATAGTGATTCACAAAAGCCGCTAATATAAATTTGGAATCATTTCTGGGGATTCCAATAGATTACACATACTTATTTTCATAGAAAAGCATAAAAATAATATATTTCAAAAATAAATAAATAGAGGTCTTCATTTCGTATCTCTCATTTCCTCAACCTAGATGGATTTTCATAGTGATTAATATTTTAGTGAGACTATAAATTATTATATATTAATGATTCTAATGATTAAAAATTCACAAAAAATGGTACAAATTATCTTGACGCTTCAAGAGAATTTCATGATTCTTGAAAAAAAAGATGGGTCCGTTATTGGCCCCCCAACGTTGAATACGTTAAAGTAATATAAGAGGAATGTAATCAAAAAAAATTATGATTAGAATTAATTTCCCATTCCACCTAAATTCCATAAATACATTGTTGATGTTGAATCTATACTTGAAGATCCACTTCCCTCTCCAACAAATGCATTCCCAACTGCCCTGATTAAGGAAAACGAGTCTGAAGTAGATTTTTTAGGGAGATTAAATTTATAAATCATCTATTTGTTAAAAAATCATAATTTATAATTGAAAATAATCTATCATATTATGATTTTTTAGATTCAACACCACTACTGCATGGAGTTAAGGGATAAGGTGTAGAAATTCTGTACGTTGAGTAGAAAATGGAGGAGCTAGTCGAGTTATACATTGGTGAAAATGAGGATGGTGGTACAAAACAATAAATATTTAAGTAATCATTTTATAAAAATGAATCATAATAGAAGCCACATACTATTCTACTTCCTTCACCACCAGTGGACACAATTCCTCCAGTAAAATAAAATATGGAGCAACCCTCTAGCCTTTTTCCTCCACCTCATCACCTTAAATATTCTATTTTATCACTTCTATAGTTTAGGGATATCATTATGTTATTTGTTGTCCTAATATTTTTATATAATTATGGATGTTGGGAATAATATAATTTGGTGGTTTCTTAGAATGAAACACTATACACCATAAGATTACCAATAAACCATTGCAACTACCTAACTAGGGGTAGTAAAATTCTAGCACCCATAAGATGGGGGTCCAAACCATGTTCTATTCCATTTTAAATTCTTATTTATTTATCTTTTTTTCTTATTAATTAAATTATATAATTATTTCTAGGTTTACTTGTAGTATCATATATTTTAACTCATATTTTTCACTAAAAATAATGTGAGATTGTAACTTCTCTTCTCTTAATTGTTTTATGTCCTTGTTTTTATTTTGTTTTGCTAAAACAAAGGGTAGTAAATCTATGAGTGGGAGGAGTTTCGACCTAAATAGTTTTTCTTATGTGATTTTCTTTTTGTTTTTAATTTTTAGGAACCTTGATATTCAATTAATATTCTGATCATTTTTCACACACCAATTGATTTTGAGATAATTAGATTGATTTTTTATAAAATTGATTTTAAATGATTGTTGATGTGAAAACTTCTTCCTTGAATTTGATTTTGAATCATTTTTATGAGACTGATTTTTTTTTGAAATTCATGCCCATGAGTCACTAAAACAAAATATTCCTTTTAATCCTTTAAGGTATTTTAAACCATTTTGATATATAATTTCAAATACCCACACATTCCCGAGAGATATAAGTATTTTGTATGAGAACCAGAACATGTGATTTTTTTCTTTCGAAGCATTGGACTTCGTGGAATGTTTTTTTATTTGATTGGGGGACTTAAATGGTTAGATACATTTTCACTTGAGATATAACCTTACATATATCCTTCATCATCCCTTAAATCCCATGAATTGACTTATAGGTTTAATAAATACTACAAGCTGATTTTTCCTTATATACCTGCACTCTTGGTATTTTTTCAGGGATATTTCAAGTTTGAGTATGGGGGAAAGGTCTTTAATGTTCATTCATTGGGATGTGTTTCATTTTTGGGTGGTGTGAATTGTGTTTCAACATATATTTTATTTTAGAATGGTAAAATTGTATATGAGAAAACAGTTCATTGGGATTTATTTATTTCATTTCGTTCTCCTTAATTTTTTTGGAAAAAAAGGAAAAAATTAAAAAATTAAAAAAATGGAGGTGACTGTGAATTTCTCATTGTACTTTATTTTTTGACTCATTCCCCTCTCAAAAATAAAGGGCATTAACTATAATTAATTAATTTAATTCATTTTTAAGATCATCATCCTTGAAAAAATATAAAAAAAATCTATGCCTTTTATAGTATTCAAAATAGAAAATAAGAGAAGGGGAGAAATTGGATTTTATTGTTCCTTGTAATCATTTTTTGGCTCATGTACCATTCCGTAAAAAATTAAGTGGTGTTTTTTCACATTTTTTAGGGGTATATAATGATGAATTTCTTGGGGGTTTACTTGATTATTCATGCATTGTACTTAATAATCAAACCACCTCACTTCATCCTTAAAATCATCAATCATTTTACCAAAAAACCTAATCCATAGAATTCACCTAGAAAAATACCTCATGATTGAAAATATTTTAATGTTTCACACTGTTTATAAGTGATAATTTTTATTATCCTAGGGTGATACATTCAATTTACATGTATGAGAAAAACTCCATATTTAATTACTCTTGAGTGATGGGAGACATAAAAATTAAGGTAAGGTAGGATATGATTGCGTAGTGGATGAATTTATGAGGTTTAAAAAATATAAATGTGATTATTGAAAATTAAACATAATTATTATTCATAAGATATTTATGATGTGATTTCATTTTCAAAAAGATTAAGGATGTTTTCACATTATTGATTGTTGTGTGGATTATGATTTGCATATTTGATGATTTCTTGAGAATGACTTGATTAAGTGTAGGGGAGTAATGAATATAATATTTTCATAAATTTTATACTATAATTAAATTTATATAATCCTACCATTCTATTATTTAATGGGAAATTGTCAATTTTTTAGGTTTTATAATTACATTGAGCTTAAATGAAAAAATGGATTGATTTTGGGATTTAACTAATTTATTTATATTATGTATTATAGACCTAAAATTTTATACATTGATTGAAATTTGTAAATTAATTTTTTAGAATTCCATATATCTTGGGATTTATTTTTAATTTATGGACCCCAAGCACAATCCACCACATGGAGGGTTAAAAACAGCTCAAAATTCTGGCCTTAAAAGCTGTTCATAGATCTGGACACATTTAATATTTAGATTATATCTCAAATTCGACCTACCAATTTATATTTATATTCAAAAGGATCTATTTAATTTTTTAATGAACATATTTAATGAATTATACCACTCCTAAATTGGATTTTTCATGTTCATAATGTAATGAGAAGTTGGAGTAGTTGAATATGAGGAGTCACCTAGAAAGAATTAAATTTTATGATTAAATATGCCATAACTACTTAATACAAAAGAGAATCATGCTGAAAATATTTTAAGGGATGAGGGAGATAATACAGAAAAACCTTTATGAAGGACGTTATCCATGATTCTGATATTTAATTGGCTATCCACATGCATTATTTTGAAGGTTGAATATTGGAGAGAACATTATTCATTTTTTTCCAATAAAAACGTGTCTCACATCCCATACTAAGGGATAACCATTTTCAGGGGAAAATGTTGAGTATTTATTTTTTAATATTTCATATTGTTTTAAATATATTTCAGTGTAGATTTATTTTTATTCTAGAAATTTATTTTCTTTTAAATTTTTCTTATTTCTCAAAATATGCCTCTTTCATCTCCAGGATTGCGGAGAGTGAACCCTCACTACTATTCAAGGGAAGGAGTTGTAGTATTTTAGTTTATTGTGATTTAATGGTGTATCATATTTTATTCTATAAATTTAATAGTGGTAAAAATTATTTTGGTGTGTGTTCACCACACTTTCTATGTTATTGTCTTATTCCTCCTCATTCACAAATCTTTCTTCCAGTTGATATCTAATTCATTAAAATGGTGGAGTTTGGATTGGGTATTTACATGGAAGCGATTACTCATACATGTAGAAGTCTCGGTGTAGGTTAATATCATTCGAATGAGAGGGTGTGGAGGGACTGGTCTTAATCACCATATTTAACAAAATATTTATATATATATTTTGAATAACAGTGATAGTTCCACCATGAAACCCTAAGAATAATGGTTTTATTTCTCTAACATCTTTATATATTTTCTTAATTTTCATTATGTTATATATATATATATATATATATATATTATTTTTATATTTCATGTATTTTTCGAATCAAATCCACCCATAAATATTAGTTTATTAGTATTTTATTAGTTTTAATATAATAGTGACAATTTAAAAATATGGGTGTTGTGAGAAACCTCTTTCTGATCCACCCTAGGGTGTTCCATTATGGTGAATTACAAGGATAATATGAATTTAATTGAATAGTGGTTTATGAAAAACTACTAATATTAATTTGGAATAATTCTTATAGATATTATTTATGGAATGATTTAGCTTGAACTTTGGGTAATAGTGATGAATCTTTAGAGATTAATATTATATTTATTCATACGATGGTTTATTCAATTTGGGAATTAACATAAATTCTTTTAAATGTTTTATGTTTAGGATAATATCCTAATTTAGGAGGAATAAAATTTTATTATTTTGAGGTTTATGTGATCCATTAAAAGTTAATTTCAGTGCTATAGGCATGACAAATTCATCTTGGATACTCATATATTAGAGAGAAGTTAATATTGGGGTAATAATTGATGAAATTGAAATTTTAAAGTAAGTATAATTTTGTATGTTCCTAGTCTATATGGTAAAGTAATCAATAAAACTTTGGAAATGGATATTGAAATCATTTTCAATAAATTTATGGTGTCTCGTCTCTCTTAAAAAATGTTCAATGTTATCAACTAAATGGATCTTCATTCCAATTCTATAATTTCACTCCCAATAATGTGTTCCTACCGAGAAACCTATTATGTGTTATTCAATATGACCTTCATACATCTCTTTCTATTTTTTCAGGAGGATGTTTTATTGAATCTTTTTACGATGTGGGTTTCCAAAAAATATAATTTAAAGAGTCAAACTATGTTTACCAAGAATGATTTTAAATTGTGTAGACAAAAGTTATTAAAGGGGTGAGGGGGAGGGAGAATTTAAATATCTCGATATATAAAAAATAATTACACATGACATGTAGAGGGAGTACACATCATGTATCCACCTGTACTACACTTAGATGTGTCATGTGATATATGGCACAGTGAGTAGAAAATTACACATTGTGTATTTATTGCACACCATGTATATAATGGTCCAAACTAGAATGTGATTTTTTGGATTACTATATGTTTAGTTGGAATATAAATCATGTAGTTTACATGGTTTGAAAGTCAAATTTTTCTAATAATGTGGTTATATAACTGCTCAAAACTACATGAGACTAGAATCTTAGAGAAATAATTATATGAAAGACATATAGTCAGAAAAAACCAAGTTTAGTTAAATATTTACCACTTTAAAATAACACAACATGTCCTTAGACAGTTTTTATATAAACACGACAAGTGTGATACACTATGTGTAGATGGCTAGAACACTCCATGTATTCTAGTTCATGTACACACCAAAGCCCTCGATGTTTATCCACAGTACATGATAATCAAGTTCCATGGAATGTAGCTTTTTTGTACACATTATGTAGTGTACAAATATATCATAGAATTAAATTATATTAAATTATCAATTTTAGTATAAAAATATATTACATTGATTTTCACCTGATAGGTTTGAAAATTTAATAATGGTTTTAATGAATTATTAAATTATCAATTAATGTATCATTATTATATATAATCATTGGTTCATTGATTTATTTCATAAAAATTCATTTATGATTTAAATCCATAAAAGGAATTTAAAAGGTCGTTATGATAAAAGGGAATTAATTAATTAATGAAAGTGTTTTTATTATAATAATAAAGAATGAATAGAAATGAATTTTAGCCAATATAATTTTCATATGTGTTGTATATGTATAAAAATTTACGAGTATGACCAAAACCTATTTATGTGATTCCATTATTTAATTTAAATTTATTACATGGTTTTTTATTTTTATTTATTAAATTTAATATGATGGCATGTGATTCATCCATCCATCATTTATTATGTAGGACATGTGTGTCCATAGAAATTTATTCAATCCCCCTTAACCAATTATTTGGTTCCCCTCACATACATGTGTGTTTTAAATACATGTATTAAATGATGTATCCAAAGGTATGTGTAGGTGTTTTATGATGGAACCTAGACTATTTAAACCCAAGTGATATACATGTGGAAATGTGGAATGCTGCAACTCATGACATGAATAGTATAATTAGTTTTCCCCTAGATCATAAGTTGATTTGTTACACCTTCAATAAATAAACCATTAAATATGCTCATAAAATGTTCATTTATTTATTTACTTATTTCTGTCTTTTGGATTATTTATTTTATGGATGCAAGATAAGGATCAGAAAAATAAATGAACTAATATGACATATGCAATTTCAATAAATGGACTATTCGTTAATGTTTTATAAATAAATGGTTAATCAAATAAAGTAAAATCCAATTTATATTATTAATACATGTAAAGGATAAAATAATAAAAATTTATTCTTTTACAAATAAAATCCCCAAAGTTAATATTATGTCATTAAGATTTCTATTTTTGAATTAATATGAACCCATATTTATAGTGCCAGTTTGAATAATGTTAGGTAAATTTTATTTATTTGGTTGTCTTATGTAATATAGTGGGTTTACATAACCAAAAATATGTTGACTATAATGGGAAAATTTTGTTAAATAAAAACTTGGATGCAAGTGTTGAGTAAATCCCAATTAGGTTTTTTCGATTGGGGATTTCTCTCAATGGATCAAGGAACTGCATGACTGTAGTTGGAAATATAGCTTACATAAATAACTTTTTATGTTTTTCATGGGCTAAGTTTGGATCATAATGAATGGAAATATGGATACATTCCACTATAATGTCTTTAGTGATAGGATATTCCACATTCAATTATGAGGGTCTTTAAAACTTTTTAAAATAGAGGGATATTTAATAAAAATAAAATATGTTATCATTTCTCACATAATTTTCAATCATGGAATTTAATAAAAAGGTGCTCTTTCAAATTTTAGTATATATTGAAATTTAATCGTCCTCATAATCTCTATGATCAATATGGGAGAGTGACCATCTTCTCACTAGTTGTAACTACCCGTAATGGTTTATACACCTTTTGAGTTGTGTTATGATATGAATAGAAATATTACATGTTAAAATCCTCAATACCTAATTCCCATACAAAGAAGTTGAGTGATTAAGAGTTTGATTTCAATGATAAAAAATGGATCAATATGTTCGACATTCAATTTTTAATTCTATCGTCATTCTTTAAAAGCCATGAAGATTCACAAATATTTTGATGCATATAGCATGCTCAAGATTCACCATAGTTTATACCATGATAGATAAATATAATAATGGTTTGATAACCACAAGGCAATCATTCATATTAATATTTAGGATGGTAAATCATTTATACCTCACATAGTTAAGATCATTTGCCACATTGAGTGTTTAGAGGTTCTATTATTTAAACTACCTGATAAATTGTGAACCAATCTCATTCTTACATCACTCCCTCAGAGAATCTTCTGATTTTTTTTTACATTCAATATGAATGATATTAATAATTTTTTCCAAAATATAATCACTCTTCTTCTCTGTGTTGATAAGGAGAGAATAGTGAAAATACATCCATTTTTTGTGAATAAATATAAAGTCCATGTGAAGTTCTCTAAGCCCAAATTTTTTTCACAATTTCCTTTCAAGAAGAGAAAGATCGGGGGGAAATTGATTGAGAATATATTTTTTTGTATAAGAAAATAAGGGTCACTAAGAGAAAAATATACCTAAAAAATAAATAAAGTTTTGATTCATCTATGATTGTTATCAAGTGTAATATAGATATTTCTAAAAATTTGTAATTAGATATAGATTGTGGTACTGACATATGTATTCAAATACATGAACCAAGAAGATTTAGGAATATTGACCAATGGGAGGTAAATCTATGATCACCCAATGTAGTTAAACATTCTGTTATGGAAATTGTGGACTACCAACTCACATAGATGATTATAATGATTTTAGTCTTCAAAAAATGATATTATGTCTCATATGTTGACAATAACATTATTTATGTATCCAAACATTATATAGAAGGATTTATTTTCAAATTTGGTAACAAAATTTACTTCTCTTCTAAAGATATGATTTTTTATTTTATGGAACATTCAAATAAACATATATATGTGTTGGATTTTACATACCAAATAATGGAAACAAATAATGAATCTACATTACATGAATCATACCACACCCAAATTTTGTATATACGGATATGTCTAATCAATGACGTATGTGTTTAATTACATTGATAGATTCAAGGAATGATATAATGAATTTTAGAACCATGTTTGTAAGAAGATTAAGAAACTTTGCATAGACTGTGGTGGAGAATATCTTCTTCAAGACATCATGGATTATTTATAAGATTTTTTGGTTTTATCTAATGTAAATCCTCCTAACATAGATTAGTGAAGTGTTATAAGTGAAATGTGGAACCAAAACTTTTTATAAATCGTGATATCAATGAAGTTTCATGTGTGTCATCCACTATACTTTTAGGGACACACATTAAAGAAAGAATAAACAATAAACTAAGTACCAAAAAAGGTGAAATACAGTATTCAAAACCAATTATTAAGTGGAAAGGAACATGTGTTTTCATACATACATATATAGGGACGTAGAGAATATTTTAAGGGCTGATTTTCTTACAAAATGTCACCATGAGGTACAAAGTGTATCTTTATATAAAATCCCATGGAAATAGAGTGATACTATATATAAAATCCTTTCGATAAAAAAATTGTTGTTGAAAAATTTACCACATTAATATAAAAGTGTAATATCTCTAAAACGATATTGGGAGTGAGATGGACTTCAATAAAACATAGGTTCATGAAAAACTAGATTTGTTATAAGAATAACTTATAAAAATATATAAGGAAGAAGAATTATCAGAGGCACATGTATCATGTATGTTGGTCAGAGTGGATACTCAAGAGGGGGGTGAATTGAGTTCCAATTAAAATTTTCTATTAAAAACATTTGTAACAAAATCCCCCAATTTATAAAAAAAGATAAATTTTAGTGAATTCATAAATATTGTAAATGTTGAATTAGTTTCTCAAAGATTGATTACTTCTCAGTTAACATAATCTGAAGATTAAGTTAAATTTTAAAACTAACTTACTGATTCACAATAATTACAAACACTTTCTATTTCAACTATCAATGTTACTTTAAAATATATTTATAGTTAAAGTAATTAGTAGTGGAATATTTGAAGTAGTTTTAACAAAGGTAATAATCACAGCAGTTTTAAAAACAAGAGGTTCAGTCTCAAGCTGAGACTTAATGCTCTCAAACAGTTTATATAAACTATGATCCACACCATGGATCAAGGGTTTTACAATAGTTCTCAAACTATCCAGGTCCTCATACCTCTACCACAGTTCTTCGTGGGAAAACAAAAACAACAGCACACAGGCTATCCAGGTCACACTTGACCTCTTCCACAATTCACGGTGGGATAAAATAAGGTGTAAAAAAGTTTGGAGTGAGGATTTAGTATCCTCCAGTCCAGCCCAGGAGTCACTGTGTGTCTATATAGACAGGTTCACAAACACTTCTCAAACAAATTAAAAAAAAGTTCACTATAGAGAAAATTAATGGATAATGAGTTTAGAAAGATCTGAGTGATTGCAGATATGATTTGGACTCATTTGGATGATGCAGATGGTATTTGAGTCCATTATAGTGAGGATGAAACAAAACAGAGTGTCGTTGTTCTTCTCATCTATAGTTTTTTAGCCTTGTGAATAAAATGTTCAGTAGGAACAACAACTTGGGTTTAGATTTTGTTCCAGTTGAAATATTTTCATGAAGATTTCCAGTTTTCACAGTTGTTCTTTGAGTTTTTCTTTTGTTTCATGGCTCTCCACACACTCGTATGTTCTCTTCTTCTTATGTGTCTCTATATGTGTAATGTGTGTCATGTCCTCTCTTCTGTCTGCATATCGATCTTCCTTTTTATTCCTTGAGATCTGGCAAAAAAGAATGATTGCTTTTTGACAGGTACTAGGTATAGTTCCCTGACATCCAACAACCAACATTATTTAATAGCAGTTGCATTAAATTAAGAAAATATGATCGTTGGAATTAAATAAGAGTTAATAGAAATTCCAATAGTTTTCATGACGGTTGGTGAGTCATGAGATTGGTAGGTCATCTGAATTTTCATTGGTATCGGTAGGTTCTTTGATCAGCATCAGTATCAGTAGGTCCTCTGATTAGCATCGGTATCGGTAGGTCCTTTGATTAGCATCAGTATCGATAGGTCCTTTGATTATCATCAATATCGGTAGGTCATTTGATTAGCATCAGTATTGGTAGGCCCTTTGATTAGCATCAGTATCGGTTGGTCCTTTCATTAGCATTGGTATCGGTAGGTCCTTTGAATAGCATCGCTATCGGTAGGTCCTTTGATTAGTATAAGTATCGGTAGGTCCTTTGATTAGCATCGGTATCAGTAGGTCCTTTGATTAGCATCGGTATCGGTAGGTCCTTTGATCAGCATCGGTATCATTAGTGTGACCGTTGTCATCGGTGCAACCGTTCTCATCAGTGCGACCATTCTCATATGTGCCTTAAGAAATATAACTAACGGTGAGTCAAGTAATATGAAATTCTCACAAAGTGTCTGTTTAATCCAGAACACTTCCAGGTCAATGGTAAGCCATAAATTAACATATATAAATATATGTATACAACATTTAATCATATATAAACACATTTAGAACAAATTTAATAAATGACTAAATTGACATAAATAAAATAATGATTTATGATTATTAAAATAACCATCTCACAGAGAGTTCAAAAATCTCCCCCTTTTGATAGTCACAAATCGATATAATAAATGAAGAGGGAAGATTTTATGACATTTAGTATGCTCCCCCTATATAAAAAGAATATATGCCAAAAGGTAAACACGTCATCAGAGTAAGAAATTAGATCATAAACAAGGTTAGAGTAGCAAACAGAGCTTATATAAAGGTATCCCCCATAGATATATATTGATATTATTCTCCCCTTTTAATATTAACTTAAATGTTTCTCCCATATAGATATATATAATTCTCCCCTTTTGAGATTTTCAAAAATAAATGGAGAAAACAAAGAGATCAAAGGATGTAGGTTCTAATAATATCTAAAACAGATAAAATAAAGAAAAATACAAGAAAATACACCCTATAAAAAACAACAGACACAGCTATTTCTTGGGTTGTAGATGATCTTTTCCTTTAGTAGAGGGCAGAATGGATGGGCCAGAGGGTGCGTTGGTGGAAGGTTGATCTGGCTGGATGGAGAGAGGAGGTAGCACAGCTCGAGCTGGTAGCATAGTGGGTTCTAAGGTTACATGCTAAGGAGTAGAAGATATTTTTGAAGGTTTCTGCTGATTGACTGGCCGAATATTGGATAAAGCTTGAGAGACTAATAGGTGACTAAGAGCAACATTTGATGGACTGAGAGGCTCAGTAGTAGGAAGAACAATTGCCTTTGCTTGCACAAGAAGATAGGGTTTGAGCAGATTGACAAAATCCTGAATTACTTCAGCACCATATTTCATAGCCTTATCAAAAACATCTTTGTTCTACATGAAACTCTATAGAGTAAGAGTAAAATACTTCAACTATTGGACTTGATCCTTAAAGGCATGAGTGACTGGTGGAAGCCTGAAATTCTCAGCCAAGAATTTAAACTGATGGGTCAACTCATTCATGGTATAAATTTTATAAAAGTAGTGATCCACTTTGTCTTTGATCTCTTTTTGAGCCTTAGTAGCATCATCCGAATACAGCTTCACCATCTTATTATTATGATCACTATTTTCTTTTATCTTTTTCAAGGAGTCCAAATCCATAATCTATCCAAAAGCTACTAACTCTTCTTTTATAACAACTTTTAAAGAATTAATCTCATGACCAATGATCTTTGTCACTTTGGAGGAGCTATCCTGAGAAACAATCTGAGTTATCTCAGCTTTCAACTTTCTCAAATCAGATTTCTTTTGGTGTTCTATCAAGTTTCACAAAACATCCATCATACCAGTGATATTTGATCTAAATTCACCTGACAAAGATACTAAGCCATTGCTCAAATCCTTGAGCACTTTATTCAGAGAAGTAATATGCCTTCCAATCATCTCACCATTATTGCACAGGTCCGGCTTAATAATACTTACTACTCTTTGATTTAAAGCATCCATAGCATCCTCAGATAGATTCACAGGAATAGGAGCATGATCATTTGATAATTCCTCTTTCATTGTCTCTCTAACATTGTGGATCAACTCATCTTTAAAGCTATCAAAATTAGATCGACAAACTAAATGACTCGGTCTTTCTGTTGTCACTTCCACACTCTAAGTAACTGGTACAGTTTTAACTGAATGTCTTACTCTCCAAATATCCACTTATTCTTCCTCTTCCTTTGAATAATCTAAACCTAGAACTGAAAAACATGGGTGTTCTTCCCATTTAGATTTACAATAAGTATACTGAGGATTCACAAAACCAGCTCTGCCATATATTCATGTGAGACTTCTTCATCTACATCAATCACTGACTGCACTGTCCTTTCAGCCTCACGAACAGTTTCTTGCTCATCTAATTGGGGTTTTGGATCAGCTTGGATCACATTGTGACCATCCACTAGTCGAGTACTTGCATCTTCATCATCATCATCAACATCATCATTACCATCATCATCATCATCACCATCATTACCATCATCTCCATCATTACCATCATCACCATCATTGTTGACCGAATTTTCATTTGAACTATCATTACTACTGGATTCATACTGCTCAGAATTTGATTCTTCTGTTTCAGCTTCTTCTTCATCACCTAGAATAGGTTCTGACTCTAGTAACTTGAGCGATAGACTAGCTGGTCCAAATTCCATTCTTCATTTCTTAGGGCGTACTGTATCAGGATCACTCCTATCATCAGGAGGTGACTCAGGTTCATATTCAGTATCTAAATCATCAACAGCTTCGGATTCCCCTGCTTACTTCTTGCTGGACTCTTCAGTGTCCTTTGGATCTTCTGTCTCTTCTTCCTCGTTAGAATAAACAACTTCCTCATCAGATTTTAAACCGGGATCTCTCATCCCCTTTGGTCTCTTAGAGTGGTTAGAAGGATTAAAGGATTCATACAACCTATCCTCATCAGCAACCCATGCCCTATTCCATGGATTCTAATTAATTTTCATTCTTTTGCAGATATCCTTAATAATACCAAATCAACTACTACATAAGATACACTCATCTGTATCTTCAACACAGCCCAAAAACATTAGCATGGAAGAGATTTTCTTCGAATAGAACAAGGTTGTAGTCTTCTTGGATGGCTTTACCATCTCAGCAATATGAACATTAATGTATCTACAAAAGTTGATCTTCTCACCATTTAGAAATAAAAACAAGAAGAACACATCTTGATACTTTACAGAAGCAAAATCACCTTTTATGGGACAGATTTGGTGCTGAATAAACTTAAACAAGATCCTACTTTCTCCATCCAACTCAGCAGCTGTTATTCTTCTAGATTCAGACTTTCTAGTAAACATATCCAGAGCAAGATCATATGAATAATATTCAGTGGTATGAGGGATATAACCAGTGTAATCCTCATATCTACGATTATGAGGTACTCCTAGACATTCATCCCATTGGTTCGATGAAAAATATATCTTTTTCTCTTTGATCACTGAAGATAATCTTGCAGCTTCTGCTCCATCCAATACAATATTTAAGTTCAGATAAAACTCATGCACTGGCTCTGGGTAGTAGGCTCGGTCATTTTTACAGAACCAGTTTTTCCATTCTTGAATCTCTAATACTTTTAAAAGTGCATACTTACTAGATAGCACCCACTTGGAACTTACTTTCTTTTCTCCAATGATCACCCGAGTCTCTTACTCCAGCTTCATAGACCATTGAGTCATGCTTCTTTATTCTTCTCGAGTGCATTTCATAGGAGAGTAACCTTTAGATTCGTTTCTTTGTTGCTTTTACTTTTCTATTTGGAGGTTTGAGAGGATTGAGAGGTTGGAAGGTTCAAAGGGTTCGGGATTCAGAAAAAGTAGTGTTCGGTTGAAGATGGAAGGTCAACTGTCTTTAGAAATGAAATAGTTACGGGTCATTATTTTTATCATTTAGGGTTAAAATATTAAATATGATATCTATTAAGTAAAACCACATAATTTTAGAAAACACTTATGGTTTTATATACTGTACAACTCAATCGGTATCACAGATCAGTTTCACTGATTGGTTTCACAGATCGGTTTCAAAGATCAGTTTCACAGATCGGTTTCACAAATTGATCATACCTAACTATTGTTTAATAAAGTATAACCTTTCAGAGCTTATGGGATTGGTGAAAATATCAGCTAATTGATGTTCTCATTCAATAAATTCTATTGAAATATCACCTTTTTGATAATGATCTCTCAAAAAGTGATGTCTGACATTAATGTTCTTATTCCTAGAGTGAGACACAGGATTCATAGATATGTTAATTGCACTAGTGTTATCACAATTTATAGACACATGTCTAAATTGATATCCATAGTCCAACAGGGTGTGTTTCATCCATAGAATTTGTGCACAACAACTTCCAGCAGCAATGTATTCTGCTTCAGCAGTAGAAAATGCAAGAGAGTTCTGTTTCTTACTACACCAAGATACCAGGGACTTTTCTAAAAGATGACATGTTCTTGATGTTCTCTTCCTATCTAGCTTGCAACCAGGAAAGTCATCATCTGAATAACTCCTTAATTCAAAGGATTTTCCTTCTGGATAAAGCAAACCGAAATTGGTAGTATTTTCAAGATTTTTGAAAATCCTTTTAACAGCAAGCAAATGAGATTTTTTAGGATTTTCTTGAAATCTTGCACACATTCATACACTAAACATGATATCTATTCGACTAGAAGTAAGTTAAAGTAAGCTTCCAATCATACCTCTATAATTGGTCTGACCAATTGGTTTCCCAGTTTCATCATCATCCAACTTATAGGTGGTACTCATAGGTGTGTCACTTCCCTTATTACTATCCAACGCAAAACGTTTTAAAAGATCTTTTGTATATTTGCTTTGATTTAAGATAATGCCATCTTTCTTTTGAAAAACATGAAATCCAAGAAAATATTTGATTTATCCCATTAAACTCATTTCAAATTCATTTTGCATAATCTTTGAAAAATTAGTACATAAAGAACTTTTAGAAGACCCAAAGATAATATCATAAACATAGATTTGTACTATGAAAACATCTTTATAAATTATTTTGATAAAGAGATTTGGATTAGCAATCCCTTTAGAAAAACCTTTTTAAATAAGAAAATTGCTAAGTCTATCATACTAAGCTATTGGATCTTATTTTAAACCATATAAAGCTTTAAAAAGTTTAAAAACATGCTTTTTAAAATGAGGGTTTTTAAATCTAGGAGGTTGTTCAACAAAAACATCTTCAATTATAAAACCATTTAGAAATGAACTTTTGACATCCATTTGATATAACTTGAAATTCAAATGAGCATCATATGCAAGTAGAATCCTAATAGCCTCTAATCTTGCTACAGGTGCAAAGGTTTCCTCATTGTCTATTCCTTTATCTTGACTATAACCTTGTGCAAATAGTCTCACTTTGTTTCTAATGATATTTCCAGATTCATCAAATCTATTTCTGAAAACCCATTTAGTACCTATGGTTAAGGTGCCCTTATGTCTTTTTACTAATTCCCAGACTTTTTTTCTATCACATTGATTCAATTCTTCTTTCATATCCATTAGCCAAAACTCATCATAGATTGTATCATTGATATTTTGAGGTTTTAACTGTGAAAGAAACGCCTGATGTTCAACTTGGTTTCTTAAGGAAGCTCTAGTCGGTGTCCCTATATCCAGATTACCTATAACTTCATCTTAAGGATAATTCTTTAGAATCATAGTTGATCTACTAAAGTTTGGACCAAAAATTTCGGGTTCTTCTCTAGGTTCGGATTCACCAGGAGCAGATTCTGAAATATTTCCAGAACTGGTTGTCTTTACAACAGGTTCACTGATTTTGTCATTAAGATCCAAAAAAGACAAATATTCTCCAAGATTTTCAAGAGAAGGTTTAGGTTCATGTGGATCATTTTCATAAAATTTGATGTGAACCGATTCTTCCACACATTTGGTTTTCTTAGTAAAAACTCTATAGGCTTTTCTAGTAATTGAATATCATAAAAAGTTTCCTTCATCACACTTGGATGAAACTTTTTCAAGATTATCCATAGTATTGAGAATAAATACTTTGCAACCAAAAACTCTGAAGTAATTAACTTTAGGTTTTCTATTATTCCACAATTAATAAGGGTTCTTCTTAAGAACAGGTCTAATCAAGACTCTATTTATAATATAACAAGCTGTATTGACAGCTTCGTCCCAAAAATAAACAGGTAGGTCATATTCATTGGGCATAGTTCTTGCAATTTCTTGAAGGGTTCTATTTCTTCTTTCTACCACACCATTCTGTTGAGGTGTCCTAGGGGAATAAAAGTTGTGATTATATCCATTGTGAGAGAAATAAGATTCAAATTCATGATTTTCAAACTCATGGCCATGGTCACTTCTCAGGGTCATAATATTAAGTCCACTAAGGTTCTCTAAAGACTATGATTATTTAACAAAAGAAGAACAAGCTTCACTTTTGTGAGCTAAAAAGTATATTGAAGTATATCTAGAAAATTCATCTACTAGAACATAGACATAGTGCTACCCATTTAAACTAGAAACTCTAGAAGGTCCAAACAATTCCATGTGAACCAACTCGAGAGGATGAGAAGTTGAAACTTCTTTCTTTGATTTAAAAGAAACATTATGTTGCTTTCCCTATTGACAGGGACAAAAAACTTTGTCTGATGGGAATTTTAGTTTAGGTAGGTCTCTAACTAAGTTCTTCCTAGTCAGTTTTCTAAGTGAATGTATATTCCAGTGTCGTAATCTTTTGTGCCATAACCAAGACTCTTTATGAAAATCATTTAAACAAGTAACTTTTTGTTTGGCTAAAGAATTTAAATCTACATCATATATATTTTCATTCCTCAAGGCAGTAAATACAAAAGCATTTTTAGAATCAAATACATTGAAAGAATCATTTTAAAATTTAATATTGAAACCATCATCACACAACTGAGAAATGCTTAACATTTTTTATTTTAGTCAATCAACAAATAATACTTTAGAAATTAAAATTGAATCAGTGTTACCAATCTGGCCTAAGCCGATGATTTTTCCTTTTGAGTTATCTCCAAAGCTGACATATCCTCCATCAACCTTTATTAACATTTTGAAGCATGAAAATTCTCCTGTCATGTTTCTTGAACATCCACTATCAAAATACCATGTCTTCCTATAGGAACTTTTCAAGCAAGTTTTCTACAAAACAATTTTAGATAGAAAATGATTTTAGTACCCAAATTTTTTTGGGTCCTGACAGGTTAGAAAGAAAAACTTTCGGTATCTATATTTGTATAATTGGTTTCATATAATCAATAGATTCAAAATATTTTAAAAGATAAACATTGTTTTATCTATAAATATGTGAGTAACCAGTTGAGACATAAGAATTTTCAGAGCTGGAACTAGCAGCATACAGTCCAGATTTAGCAATAAATCTATTTTTTGTAATGTGTCTCTGTCCCGGATGATAACCTATACCAGTGGTATATTTTGGTGCCACATGATTTCCTATCATTTGAGGTAGAGTATTATTTTCGTTTTTTAATTTCCTTAAGTCCTTCCTTAATTTCTCATTAGACGATTTCAGTTCTGGATTTTCCTTATGTAATTAAGCATTCTTTTCCTTTTCTATATCAAGTCCACATTTAACAGAGCTGGTCAAAGCATGTTGCTTATTCAAGGTCTTATACTTGTCCATCAATTCATTATAGGTTTATTATAGAATTTTACAATATTCAAATAAATCTTCACTAGACATTTTTTCAGAATCATAATCATCTCCAGAATAATAATAATTTAAAGGAGGAGTATCTTGTGTTACCTCAGATGGGTTTTTCATGAAACACATATTAGATTTTTGATATTTTTCATCCTAAGTAGAATCAGAATCACTAGAACTGTCTTTTGAGGCACTCCATGTTTCTTTCATATCTTTCTTATATTTTATGTCCTTGTTGTCATATTTCCTCTTGAACTTTAATTTAGGATAGTCAACTTTTACATGTCCTTTCCTTTTGCATTCATAGCAGACAATTTCATCACTCATATCAGACTTTTTTCCAATCCTTCTTCTAGTGAACTTTGTTGTCATATTTCCCTTTGTAGTTTGATTTTCTGAAGAATTTCTTCTTCCTATAAAATTTATTAAACCGTCTGGGTATCTAAGCCATTTCTGCATCACTTTCAATTGCACTCTCATCACAGCATGAACTATCCCTTGCATTTTGAATTTTATCTTTGTCCTTACTCTTTGAAGAAGATTTCTTGAAGGATACTGACTTCTTCCTTGGTTTTTCATCTTCATCCTTATTCACTTTACGTTCTTCTTCATACATCATTAACTTACCAATTAATTCTTTAATAGGCAGTAAACTTATGTCACATGATTCTCTTATTGAAACTGATGTGCCTCTCCATCTTTCTAGAAGACATCTTAGTAGTCTCATGATTTGCTCCTTTACAGGAAAAACTTTTCCAAGTGATATCATTATATTAACTATCTCATTAAACCTGAGATACATATCAGAAATACGTTCATCAGACTTCATCTTAAAATTATCGTATTTAATAGTATAGGTATTCAATCTCATTTTATTAACATTAGTAGTTCCTTCATGGGAAATAGAGAAAGTGTCCCAAATTTCATATGCAGTTTTACAAGAAGATATTTTATTAAATTACTCATCTCCTAAATCACAATAAAAAACCTTCATTGATTTACAATTATTATTGTAAGAAGATTTATTAGGTTCATCCCAAGTACTTCTTTCAATATCTGGAATCTTATACTGTGTCTCTATACCAGTCCAGATATCAAATCCTTTACTTTCTAAATAAATATTCATTTTCAGCTTCCACTTGGAAAAATTTGTACGATTAGAGAAAGGTGGAATGTTGGTAGCATCACATTCTAGTATATTATCCATAATTAGATTTGAGAAAATATATTTAAAGATAAAAAATTTAGAACTAACAGAAATTTATGATCTTTAAGATTCAACTAAAATCACAGTTGAAAAACATTCACAAACAGATTAGTTTTGAAAAAAATTTAGACCTCTGATACCAACTGTTGGTCAGAGTGGATACTCAAGAGTGGGGTGAATTGAGTTCCAATTAAAAAAAATCAAAGATTTGTAATGAAATCCCTGAATTTATAAAAGAAGTTAAACTATAGAGAATTTATAAAGATTGTAAATGTTCAATTAGTTTCTCAAAGATTGATTACATCTCAGTTTACTTAATCTGAATATTAGGTTAGCTTTTGAAACTACCGTACTGGTTCACAATAATTACAAAAAATTTCTAGTTTAACAATCAAAGCTACTTTAAAATAGATTTCTATTTAAAGTACTTAGCAGCAGAAAATTTGAAATAGTTTTATCAAAGGTAATAAGCACATAATTTTTAAAAACAAGAGGTTTAGTCTCAAGAAGAGACTTAGTACTCTCAAACAGTTTATATAAACTATGATCCACACCCCGGATCAAGGGTTTTATAATAGTGCTCAGACAGTCCAAGTACTCATACCTCTACCATAGTTTTTCATGGGAAAACAAAAACAACAGCACATAGGATGTCCAGGTCACACTTGACCTCTTCCACAATTCACGGTGGGATACAATAAGGTGTAAAAAGTTTGGAGTGAGGATTTAGTATCCTCTAGTTCAGCCTATGAGTCAGTGTGTTTCTAGATAGATAGATGCACACACACTGCTCAAACAAGTTAAAAAAAGGTCACTATTGATAAAATTAATGGATAATGAGTTTAGAAAGCTCTGAGTGATTACAGATATTCTTTGTACTTGTTTGGATGATACATATGGTATTTGAGTCCTTTCTAGTAAGTATGACACAAAACAGATTGTTGTTGTTCTTCTCAGTTATAGTTGTCTAACCTTGTGCATAGGATGTTCATTAGGAACAGCAACTTGGATTTAGAGTTTGTTCCAGTTGAAATATCTTCTTGAAGCTTTTCGGTCTTTGAAGGTGTTCTTCGAGTTCTTATTTTTTTCGTGATTCTCCACACACCCGTATGTTCTCTTCTGCTTATGTGTCTATATATGTGTAATTTGTGTTGTGTCCTCTCTTTTGTCTACAGATAGATCTTCCTTTTTATTCCTTGAGATCTGGAAAAAAATAATGATTTCTTTTTTAAATGTACTAGGTATGGTTCCATAACATCCAACAACCAACATTAATTAATAGCAGTTGCGTTAAATTAAGAAAATATTACCATTGGAATTAAATATGAGTTAATAGAAATTCAAACAGTTTTCATGACTGTCGGTGAGTCATGAGATAGGTAGGTCATCTGAATTTTAATCGGTATCAGTAAGTCCTTTGATCAGCATCGGTATCGGTAGGTCCTTTGATTAGCATTGGTATCGGTAGGTCCTTTTATTAGCATCGGTATCGGTAGGTCCTTTGATTAGCATCGGTATCGGTATGTCCTTTGATTATCATCGGTATCGGTAGGTCCTTTGATTAGAATTGTTATTGGTAGGTCCTTTTGTTAGCATCAATATCAGTAGGTCCTTTGATTAGCATCGGTATCGGTAGGTCCTTTGATTAGCATTGGTATCGGTAGGTCCTTTGATTAGCAGTGGTATCGGTAGGTCCTTTGATTAGCATCAGTATCAGTAGGTCCTTTGTTTAGCATCGGTATCGGTAGGTCCTTTGATCAGCATCGGTATCATCAGTTCAACCATTGTCATTGGTGTGACAGTTCTCATCGGTGCGACCGTTCTCATCAGTCCCCTAAGAAATATAACTAATGGTGAGTCAAGAGATATGAAATTCTCACAAAGTGTCTGTTTAATCCAGAACACTTCTAGGTCAATGGTAAGCCACAAATTAACATAGATAAACATATGTAGACAAGATTTAAACATATATAAACACATTTAGAACAAATTGAATAAATGACTAAATTGAAATAAATAAAATAATGATTTGTGATTATTAAAATAATCATCTCACAGATAGTTCAACAGTTTATAAGTAAAAGGGGTGTCGTAGAACTAGAATAGAATCGTTTTCAAGTCCCCATGGATGGTGACTCATTATTAGTTCATAATAATGATCCTCTAAAAACATGGGAGCAGTAAGTGGCAAAAATTCTTCCATGATACTTGGATCTATGAATTATAAAATGGATTACATGTACAGAAACCATGTCTATATAATAGGCTATATTTCACCTACACCTTAATTGTGGTAGGAAATTATAAATATAACCCATGTTACCACCATTGAATGGAATTAAATACCATACGTAATTATTATAGGAAAACTATCTATATGTACCCTGTCTATAGAGGAGATGAAGAACTAGTCATCAAAGTAGATGCATATAATATTTTTCAAATAGATGAAGACGATCTGAAATTGTATATGGGATAAAAATTCATTCTCAATGGATATTCTATGTGTAATAAGAGATCAAAGAAGCCCTTTATCATATATTCTATAGTATATTCCATGTATAGCATGACATCTGAGGCATCTAAATAATCAGTTTGGATATTCATCTTCATCCAACATATTTAAATGGTACCCAACATTAAAAATCCTATCACACTCTATTATCATAGTACTGCATTGGTGGTTCTTGCAAATGATACATGGTAACATCAGTGGATGAAGAGCATACTTCCGAATTATCATCTATTGAGGGAATTTTCATATATAGGCAATCTCCCTGTAAAAATAATATCTATAGAAGAAAACATGGTAGAATACTTGGATAAAGCCTTCACATAGCAGAAACAATCTTCATCATGTGAGGTTTCACAGACTGAAATTAATAGTCAATTAGCTCTAGTATGTGTGGGAGTTTGTTTAAGATGGTATTTTAGAACCAATTGATAGTGATTTCATTAAATATATATTCAAATAAGTGAATATTAATTTTATATATTATTAAATATTTTCACTATTCTCTATGAATTAAATGTAATAACTTCTTATAATATCTATCAAATTAATAACGTCATGGTAGTTCTCTTCTATGATGAGAACCTTTAAATTCTATGAAGATATTCTTGAAAATAGTTTTATGGTCTAATAACATTATATTGTGTTGAACATATTACATTGTCTATCTAGTGTGAGTGCACATAAGAGAATGAGACTTCTTATCATGAAGTTATCACTTGGTAATCTTTAAGACAAGAGATTATGAGAATATACTCAACAGTAGTAATTTTACATATATTTATGTTCTCAAGTATTCGTGTATGCGAGAAAGTATAATAGACCTTGAAATTTAAGATTATTATTAAAGCATGTTAAAATTCACATAGTTAGATGTATTTCATAAACCTGGATGATTTAATTCAGGGAAAATGTGTATATGTTGGGTGTATCACAAGTCACATTTCATTGATGAATATGTTGAGGACAGATTTATTTATTCCATATTTATGGAATTTGATATCTCGACCCTTGATTGGAATTCAATTGTCTCTTTAAATTTTTTTCCAGGGATTAATGATGTGTTTATTTTATATAGTCAAAGAATTATGTGCCAAGAACATAGGCTATTGAAATGTGTGTATGACCTATTTGATATTATATTATGAAAGGAGATTATACGATATAGTGTGGTGTCATTTTTGGATATCAATGTTGCAACATTAAATTCTTCCTAATGTGTTCCTCCATCCAAATCTAGATAGTAATCTTGAGTTTTCTGCAAGCATGCCTAATTTTAATGTGAATGAATCCTAAAGGGTTTCACACTATGTGTTTTTTTGTTCTCTATTAAATTATATTTGAATTTAATTAATTTAATAAATAATATTTAGGATTAATTTTATTCATTTATTATTGATAGAAATACTTATTGAATATTTGATAAATTTCATTCATTGGATTGTTAATAAAATACTTATTTATGAATCATATATTTAAATAAGTATTTTATTCTGGTATTTAATAAATTATGAGAAGGATAAACATACCATGGACCAATCAATTGATTAATATTAATTTGAAATTAGGTGAAATAATATTTATTTCTACATCAGATAGTGAAATCCAATTTAATATTAATATTACTAATATTATTATGGCATGAAATTTAAAAAATATTATTATATTATTTAAGGTTCTATATGAAATTAAATTATTTTTAACTTAAATCAAATCCCTATAAATATATGGTTATGACTATTTGTATTTTTAAATGAAAAGTAAATAATTGAGAATCGTTATGCACAAAAGACTTCCCTCTCATTTCTTCCTTCTCTCATCTTCTTAAGAACGTGGATAACACATTCATGTATGAATGATCCTGGGATACAAAGATGAAAAATAAAATATCATTGATTCACTTTTCTAGTACCCATAATTCAATTAATGGCATTCAATAAAAAGTTTCATGGAGAGGAATACATTTCATATTATCATAAATAATTTAATTATAAATTTTATATGACAGTATCCACTCCAGGTTCTTAGAAATTCCATGTGAAAAATAATTATTTATTTTTCTCCCAGACAATGTGATTCCACAATGATCAAAACCTTAAAATGTATAATATAAAAATTTATTATAATATAGTATAGGTAATCATGTATTCATCAATATAATACAATAGTGAGGTAATTTATACAGATCATTGTTTTATCAATATTTTCCCCCTATAAGAGTAAAAAAAATTCTGAATGTGTTAAATTTGATGTTGTTCATAAGAAGATTTATAGTCACTTAGAACTTAGGGATGATCAATCAGTTACTTGAATTAAATATCAACACCTTAAATACCCTAATCATCTATAGAACATTGATTATCCTTTGTTCGGTGATGAAGATTTAGTGAATTCATCATCATTGATTAAAAAATAGTGTACTAAAGGTATAATGAAATTATATTTGTCTATTTCTAGATGAGGCGTAACCTAATACAATACTACCTTATTATGGGATATCTGTTGAAGTTGTTCCTTCATAAAAGTTTTATTCATTACATCCACATATGACTCTGGTAATGGAAAAAAATTATAATGATGATGATTTTAATATGAAAATAACTATAATAGACATCCCCATCGATACTCATGATTTAATGAATGAGGCTCTATCTAATAAGGATTTATTTGATGATAGAATATGAGATAATGTAAGTGAGTATGATGTGGGAGAATGAACCCAACAAAGTTTCTTTTATATATAGGAAACATCCAATAATTTGTAATCATATAACAATATTAACTTCGTTAGTCAAATAAAAGTCATTTTCACAACATTTTTATTGATATTTCATTACACCAACTACCAAATTACATATTATTATTTGTTACACAAATTCAATAATTGATAACATTGTATATGTTGGAAAAGAGTATGAATGTAAAAGTTCATTGAATAATGTGATAAAGAAATAACACATACAGATATATTTCTCATTTGTGGTTGATTAGTCCAAGATGGAAGAATATCTCATTTCATGTGAAAATATGGGACGGAATGTAAATTTTGAATGTGGGAGACATATGATAAAAATTATTCATGTTAGAAGATAACTATGTGGGAAGGCCAATATACATCTTTATATCCAATGTTATCTCAAAACCCCTCATCACTTGATGTAGTGTCTATATCAAATGTTATTGTACATATGATATCAATGTGTCAGTATGTTACTATGTCCCTTATCCAAGAACAAATAAAATAATTTTTAAAATACATAATATAGTATGAAAAATATTATAATACAAAAAAATGAAATTTTGAATGTATGTGGTGGTTAGGATAAATCATATATAGTTTTCCCATATCTAATGGGGTTATTGACTCTCCATAAACAGGTTGTTTATAATTTGGGAAGCATTGAGTATGTCTCCCCAAATCACCAAGTACATCAAACAATAGTGATGTTCTGTAGGATTAATTAGGCATTCTGGGAATGTATCACTACATTTCCTAATTCAAAAAATAATAATTCACACCAATAGAGATTATTTTAACAAAAAATATACATGATTTTTACTTATTTATACCACATGTGATAGTAATCATGATCCTCTAACACATTCATTTTCAATTTTTGAATAGTTTAATTTTGAATAAAGGAGTTGTTTTTTGGTCAGTATACACATTCATGTTACCCAAAGACAAGAAGTGTGTTAGATATCTGATCGCCATCAAGTGATCATAGAGTACATTCATACTGGATGAGTTTCATGATGAGAACTTAATTCTTATAAACTATTTTTCATTATAAATACATTAAATAATGTGCATAATTACCTTAGTGATGAGTAAATAAGAAAGTTTATTAGCAAGTTGGATATTTTTTTTAAACATATATTTTATTGGAAAAAAAATTAATATCATTTAAAATATATTATAATCTTTTGGTTTCTGAAAATGATCCCAAAGAAGTAATATTCAATCAATGACATGAAGAAATTAAAATGTATAATTATGATGTATATGATCATATCATACATATTTCTTAGTGATAATGGACATTATCATGTAATGGTGGAAGGAGTTATAGTCATATGACCACTATTATTGTGGAGTGCATAAATGGTCTCTTCAATGGTGTTTATAAACTACTGATCATTGGGTGTTTACAAGAGATATTTTATATATTTGTTAAGTACTATGTATAATGGTGCCAATAGACCATTCAAAATATGCATTGTAGATTTTGTTTTTGATAGAATTTACAAAGAAATAAAGATAAGATATTGTCAGATACATCATCATTATGTGTTCAAAACATTAAACGGGTAGGGAAATTCTTTAAAGTAACAAAGTTCTATGATGTACTCAATGGAAAAAAATAGTTTGGTGCTAGTTTCTATATTGTAAAAAAGTAATGTGATAGTATTTTTTTTTCCAGAATTGAGATATCCCTGTGCACTTGTCATTGCAGCTTATGCATCAGTGCATTTATTATGGGCACCTCATGTTGACCTGATGTATCATTTGAGCCAGTTGGGGGACTATTATAGTTCTTCATGGATGCTTGTTAGTGATTATCATACGATTAATGTTCCTACCAATCAACAAATTGTGTTCCATGAAATTACTATTTTTCATATTTTTCCTTTCTTATTTTGATTTTTATCATTTATAGATTTTTTTTAGTTTTTTTATTGTTACTTTTCTAGTTTGAATAAGAATTATTTATTAAATAATATATACTTCTACCTTAATTACACTTCACTATCCTTGAGAATGGGGAGTGGGACTATGATCCAAAATTTTTCACATATAAGGGAATACTCATGAATTATGTCTCCAAGTGATAGAAAGGGGATCAACTCCATATCATATTTGATAGAGTTTATGTATTTTAACATGAAATTATATGTTTTTTGGTAATTTGGATTTCTCATTTATTAATTTTTTTTATTTAATTTTTATTTCATTTATTTCTTGTTTCATCAATGGTTTGTTTCATTTTTTGGGTTGAATTAGGATAAATTTTGTGAGATTTTAGATATTATGAAATTAAACACACAATATAAATAAATTCAAAGAGGTTCAATCTCTAATTTTTTTTAAATAAATCTATTATTGAAATCACATTTTTGGTTGAAAATATTTTACAGTTTCTAGATATATATAGTATTTACATCATGGTTGATATACATATAATTATTGAGAAATAAATTTAACATGTTTAGATGTCATTAAAAATGAAATTTATGGAATAATCTAACAACACCATTCACTTCAAATTTTTTAGTTCAATTTTCATCGTGATTATTAATAATGAATGTACAATATCTACCTCATTTTTATTCTTGATTATTTTTTTAAAAATATATTACTAATTTTATTAAATTAACTATAAAATGTAATGATGATATAAAATGTAGAGATGGAAGGACCGCCATTGCTTACATTCAAGGACATACATGTTTCAGGGATAAAAATATAGGGACATCTGGTTCCTATTTTTAGCATACAGAGGTCTCATTTTCATCATGTTGAACCATATAGAGCCATCGTCCCTCCACTTAATTGTGTTGGATTATATGGAATAATTATTGGAAAATTCACATTCATTAATAATCCGTTCATTAATTCCCAAGTAGATATATAGATTCCAGAGACACATACATTTCATTTTCTAGATAGAGAGGTGATAATTATAGTTGAGTATGTTTCCATTATGTTGAGCCACCCCGATGATAGTGTGGAAATGATATGCCAATTTGGGGCGGATTGGTTTGATATTGTTCACATACTAATGGGAATTTTGTTCGAGGATGATGGTTGTTCCATCATTAGGATTAGATTACGGATGTCATGGATAGACAAGCACTACAACCATCTAGACAATGAATTTGATTAGATCGTCATGCATAGATTTTCACACACATACATTCTCAGACTTAGTGGTGGAATGATCATCATAGATCATTCTACTACATTTTTCCACTAGATATATTTTTTATTAATAGTAAATTTGGACTAGGTAGGGAGGTATATTTGGGTGTCCAAATTTCTTACTTATAAATAACGAGCACTATGTAGTGCATGTATCATCATTAGGATGAAGATAATTGGATAAATTATTCTTTTCCCGATGTAGATATGGGAGATAATCCTTTTCTTAGCTCCACAATCCCACACTCCTTGCTCGGGGATAAGTTATGTTAGTCCCCATATATAATATGGTATGTTTTTTTCCTTCCTATGTAGAAATAAAATGTATAAATTTCTATTATGAAATATATGTACAAAAATGTTATATAGAGGTAGAGTTAGTTACATCATAATTTAGATACATATATAAATGATTTCTATTCTTATAGGATTATTCCGGATAGTTTTCAACTAGATAACATACATGATAGTTAATCATATACATAAAGTGTTCAATAAATGACTTCCTTTATTAGTTTCTTATTCATTTTATTGGTATTTCAAGTTTCGTGGATTTTATATATTTAGCATATCATCCATAGTCTCCCACCTTAATAAATTTATATTCTTGCTATCATATAATGCATCCTACCTATGATTTATTTTCATATTGTTGAGTGATATTATTCTAATAGAGTTTTGAGGCAGTTTGGCTTCCATCATACCATTCCTACACTGCCTAGTTAGTTACCTTCACTTAATTTCTTATATATGATAGGGTTGTGAGACATAAACTGGAGGTGATATCATTCATGATATAATGAGATGTCAGAAATATTACATGAGTCATGATTAGGAGTGGAAGACACAGTACGCATGTTCTATTAGATATGCGGGATTATGGGTCATTGTACCACATGTTAGCATTGATATATTTAATGTGACACTTGTGGGGCTGTCATCCGTTGTTAATAATTCTTCCCTACACTTTTGAATATTTTTTTTCCAAATTTAGTTAACTTCATATGTTTTTTTTTTATTATCATATCACCAAACTCATTCACCTCTTTGATCTCATAGAGGGAGGTGATTTTGACCAAGACTATCTTCATAGAGCAATGACAGAGTTGATTATTCCCATTGATGATATTTATCATGGGATTTTATTTGAAGTTCTAGGTGATTATAAGTATGATAACCTTGATATAGGTGGGAATGGGGGTGAAAAGTCTTTTATAAACATTGATGTGGCATAATAGGAGGATGTTTATCCCAACCGGTCAAATGATCCTCCAATTCATGTTGCATGAAAACCACATCCATAGAAACAACCACATTGAGAGGCACATGCATCGTCACATACACATCCACATTAATTACCACATCCACAGCTACAACCATAGGTTTTTTGTCCAAAGGGCCCCAACACATCATTGTTTTTTATCATATTTTTCTAAAATGATTGAGTTTTACTACTCTATGTTGTAGTCTTTATTTTTATTTGATCCGCAGATTACTATAGGAAATCATCCATCTTATATAGAAGTTGGGGAGAGTTCAATTTAGTGACCACTATCTTTACATCTAGTACATTCTACAGGTGGAAATATTGTTGATCCACTACATGTCACATAGGATGACCTGGATGTAGGTGCATGAGATACATCATAGGAGGTGCGTACGCCAAAGCAAAGACATTGATAGACCCGACATTGATTCATTGTCTATATACATAGTTGTGGCTTGCAGGAGTAACTGAGACACTGAAATAGATTAGATTGACAGATGTTATATTTTTTTAAATCATTACCTGTATATTATTTAAAAACCTACTAATATATTATATTTTCTAACTTATAAAAAATTAATTAAATATAAATTAATAAAAATAGTTCTAACAAATTATGAAACATTAATTTCAATAACTACATAAGTAATAGAAATAATTAATAATTGATATTTAAATTAATACTTCTTTTTATTTTTATACATATTATATATACTAAATAATCATATTAAATTTATTAATAAATATTATAAATATTATTATTTTTAAATATATTATTATTATTATTATTATTAATTTACATATTATTAATTATATAGTATATCAATTAAGAATACATATCCAAAAATATTAGATATAAAATAATTATTAACTAGTAAAAATATTTTTCAATACAAATTATTTTATTTATATTATTAAAATATAAATATTAGTTACAAAATTGTTAATTATATTAGAAACATAATAAAATATTTTTAATAATAATAAATACTAAAATTGATAATTAATAAATATATTATCTATTAATAAATTACTAATAATTATATAAAGAAAAATTTAACAAATCATAATTAATAAAAAATTAAATATTTCTTATTATCTAAAATTAAGATGTGGTCGTTTTGAGTATGAACTCTTCCTATATTTCACAACATCATATCACATAGCATAGCTCCAACCATATTGAATTTATAATACACATATATGTATCCTCTTATAATCTTACTTAGCCTCAACCATTACCTTTACACGACATCTTTCTTCATAGAGAGTTTCCCCATGACGACCCCCACACCAAAACATTATGCATTTTCATTCATCCTTTCACATTATCCAGGCCATCAATGATGATGATTTATTATTTATGTGACACTTTGTCACACCATTTATCTACTCTATCATTCTCATTCACATAGGGGGTCTTCCATGACATCCACTATGGATTACATTGTGTTTTCATTTCCCATTAACCCACAAACACTCTCCATCAACCACGTCGACTCTCCCCACGCTATTTTTGTTTATGATCCACATATATAGTGTCCCTAATCATTATAGTTGTGGCTTGCAGGAGTAACTTGACTCAATTATTCTTTAACATTCTGAATAATAAACTTGAGATAATTTACACTTTCTTAAGAACCTTTTTCAAGTTCATTATTCCTTATATATCACTTATTTCCATGTTATAAGCATTATGTAATCATTTAAGTTAATAATGATTGTTTTGTCGATATTTGGTTCTTAAGTCGAAAGTGGACTTCTTACAATTACATGTTGTTCGTGTGGTCAAAGTTTCAGTATATCCAGAATGATATTCATGATTTGGATATCATATATATCATATATATCCAGAATATACAAGTATTTATAATATTACATAATCCTTTAGATGTAATAAATGAAATGCACCGTTCATGGAGACGGTAAGCCGTACGTACGCATGAACGCTACTTTCATTTCTATGTCATATAAATGGAATTAAAACCAAATGAGAGGTATGTATATTTTAATTCCAGAATTGTATTCATCATTTTTATGTAACATAAATCATATATAATAACTTTAAATCCATCCTTTATACATCCCACATAATGCATTAATGAATCAAATCACTTTGAGGGGGCGGTAGTCTGCACTTCCTAAAATGAAATTATCGTGTTTACCCACAATGGAAACCATAAAGGTATGCCACAAAAGAAAAATACAGAAGCTTAAGTAAAAAAATAAACATATTATATAACGTATATAAATATATTTACATCTTAATGTCCACCATTTAAGGTGTTATATGAGTGTTGAACAATCATCGTTTCGTGCGGCAGAAATTCGCCATCCACAGAAACAGTATGTTCTTTAACCATTAGATGTAGGTGTGTGTACGTGTAGCTCGAATGATTCTTATAAAAACATACTAGTATATTGAATATACTGGAGTTGTTAAAAAATAAAAGAATAAAAAGATTTTACGGGGTTGTAGAAGCAAAATAATACAAAAGAACACAAGAGAAGACACTACCTTTAAATTGGGTAACTCTTTTTTATTTGAGCTCAAAGGCTTCCTTGGGAAGACTTCTACCCAAATTGAGGCTTCTAGGAGTAAGAGAGGGAAGTGGAGAGACAAAATGGGCAGGGTTTTTCTGAGCCAAAGTCTTGAGAGATGTGGGTAAGGAGGTAGAGGTGGGGGCCTTTTATAAGAGGACAGGAGGGGCACTCTTGGAAAGTAAGGAAATGTTACTTTATTTTAGAATGATTTTAGGATTTTAAAGGTCCCAAACTGATGTGTTTCTAGGATAAGGTGATAAGGTTTCTAAATCCACTCATCTAATAGGCTTTGTACTTGTTTAGGTCTTAGATTTTACATTATCTTTCCATTTTATTTAAATCGTTAAATAATGAGGTAATTGCTGCATCATCATGGTGTCATAAATAATTTAATTTAGTTAATTTCTAAAAATTATAAAAAAAACTACTATGATTTAGGAATTATTTTTATCTTTCCAATGAATATTTATAGTCAAAAATCTGACTTGTATAACCCCATATAAAAACTGTTTTAGTAAAACAACACATGTTTGTGACATTTTAATTTTAACATTAAATAAAAAGGTATTAATGTCATTTTCCTACCAAAGTGGCTCCATGGGGTCCCCAAGTTGACCCATGGATTGTCTTGGTCGGACATGACACATCCAATGAGGGTAGGACATGTTTCTAGGTCATTTAATATTATTAAAACATTATTTTTACCTTAAATTACACTAATTACCTCTAATCGCGATTAATAAACTTAAAAGTTACTATTCACAAAAAATTATTTTAATCCCATTGAACCACATTGTAAATCTTAAGGACAACCATGTATGTCAGATTTTTGAAATTAAAATATCAGAAGTGGTAAAGTTTCATTTAAACGAAAAATTTGTTTCTTTAACTACCACTTAGTGGTTTCACTATTCATCAAAAACTGATGTTTTTCAGAAAATTACCAAAAATTTACCCTAGGCTATATTTGATATTCCGAATTCAAAAATGATGTCTATTTTATGAAATTAAAAATATATAAGTTACATTAATTAATTTAATAATTAATTCCCGCTGTCCGAGCAAATAGCGTGTTTTTATGAAATAATAAGTATCAAAAGATTGACACTAGTTTAAGTCCAATTTCAAGATGAAATTAATTCCAACGACCACTATTGGATTAAATGGTAAAAATATATTCTAATTTCACTTTGAAACCAATTCAAAAGATAATCTAATCATATAAATAAATTATATGAAAAAGAGGTTTTGAATTAAAATACAACATATTTCACTATTCATTAAAAAATAATCTTTATCGGAAAAATACCAAAAAATTACACAAAGTGAATTTAGATGTCCCGATTCTAAATAAGAGTTTTATTTGGTCCAATAGAATTTATAAGAGTAACAAAAACTATATTTAATGACGGTTCTCCATCAAAAGTTGATAAGTGGACCTTTAGTGAAAATTAGAGTATATATGCCTAAAATTGAATTCGTTTCGTATTTTAAGCCATTATCCTTTATTGGATAAATGTAAAAACATTTAAAAAACATATATAATCATATTTTAGTTATTTATATTCATTCCCGCCAATACAACGGCTACGTGTTAACTAACATTTAAAATAATTTTATTTTATTATTTGAGTGCAACGTAAGATTTCAAAGGAACTCGTTGATGCGTATTGGGTAAGCCATCAAGCATACCGTTCCCTTTAAATTAATATTAACATTTTATTCAAAAAATGGATAAATATAAAATTTTCATATTCTTTATTTACCTGGGGTGTTACACCACCATTAGACGGCATGCGGCAGATTCTTCTGCAGTGGGCAGTAGACAGATGACGCAGAGGTCCAAGAGGACCGAACCTACAGGTGGTCGACCACATGACATAGGATCGTGTGGGCGAGGCACCCGGGGTGGAGAGCGACTTACCAGGAGTGGACAGTGTTACTCCTGTGGCGGGATTGGTCACATGGCACGTGACTGTCCGACCCGCCATACAGATGACCAGCAGATAATCGAAGGACCTCTCAGGCAGAGGCAGAGGTTCGATCGAGGCAGACCGCAAGGAACAGGAGACCGAGACAGGGGAGCTGGTCGTACAGCTGGAGGTGGACGACGCTTCGAGGTGTTTCCACCACCACCACCAGGATGTCCACCCTGACCGTAGGTAACAGCTGTACATGGGAGAGCTCAGCTTCAGGCAGCAGAAGCATACGACTACGGAGCACTGGAAGCTGGAGGACAAGAGCGGGACTAGTTCTAGGCATGGGACCTTTGATCATGGTGCTTCTAGTTTCCTTGTTGTCATTGTTGTGTGTCCTTGTACATCGAGCTGCAGTAATAAATGACACTTGTCCTTGAGACATTTGCTTCCTTCCTTTTTGTGTACTGAGAGGTCCTGGTTAAAACTATTGACTTGACCCTCACTTTCAAGATTCCTACTGGAGGAGACTCAGTTACCTCACGCTGATGCCGATACTATCACTCGACCCTTAGAGGCGAGAGTGAAGGTTGGATCTCTTATTAGTAACGTCTAGGCCTTACGACATCATCCATGGCATGAATGCATCATTCATGTCCGGATTGAATGTATTAGGCAAAGAACATGGTTCATCCAAGGGATGATACCGGATTTCTCTTATCGGCAAAGAAGAAATCATAGCAGCTCTTGTGGGACTAGAGATGGTCCAGGCCACGACAGGGAAGGTCCAGGTCATCCAGGAGTGGATGAGGACAGCTCAGAGCCGACAGAAGTCTTATGCTGACAGGAGGCAGAGACCACTAGAGTTCGAGGATGGCGACCACTTTTTCTTACGGGACTCACCTCGACATGGAATTACGGAGATTTGGGTGAGGCGAAAAGTTATCTACGCACTTCATCGGACCCTTCAAGGTCCTCAGCAGGGTAGGAGAGGTGGGTTACCGCTTGACCCATCCACCTCAGTTGCACCAGGTGCACGACGACTTCCATGTATCTCAACTGAGGAGATACGTGTTTGACCTGATTCATATCATTGACCATGGGGAGCTGGACTTTGGTGATGGGGTGACTTTTGCGGGGTTCCAGAAGAGGTTGAGGATTGACAGGAGTGGATCCTATGAGGACGGTTGATTCCTCTTGTTCACTTTCATTGGCAGCACGGGAACCTCCATTAGAGCACATGAGAGTGGAAGGCTGAGATGCGTGCTCAGTACCACTTTTGTATCCCTAGTTTGTGTTAAATCTTTATGGGGACGTAAATCCATGAGTTGGAGGTAATGAAATGACCCAGAAATTTCATGGAAATTTTTTTTATTAATTTCTTTGGAATTTTACGAGTATGCAGTTTCTGACGACGCCTGATTCCAAGGTCCGGTGTGCACGGAATCACTTTCCGAAGTATAGCTCGGGTACGTTCAATGAACAAACTAGCGGGTTTTTCTAACTTTTGAACCGGTGCTCGGAATTGAAATCTGAGGGCACTGATGAACTCGCAGTTCCAATAATTTCTTAAAAATACCCTTTCTGGAGTTTCGTTTGCTCAGGAGGAGTTGTTAAAAAAAAGAGTGCAGAATAAAAATATAATTTTTTTACAATTTTATTTTTATTTCATGCTAAGTAGTTTAAGTGTTGTGTCACAACACTTTTTCCCTCTATTATCTGGTTTAACTCCTAGGTGTGGGAGTTGGAGTGGGACCCATTGGGTTGCTAACTTCCCTTGGGAGAATAAAGGAGAGGTGGGACCCACACGAGCCCCACCCGTTAACTTTTTCCATAACTCCTCACCTCCCTCTTTAATGTTGTAAACGCATCTTAAATTGTGTAACACACCCGCACCACTACTTAATGCCAAGTCAACTCTTGAATTTATTTGGTTTATTAAACGCCTCATTAATTGGTCAAGACATACTAATTAATTCGTGATTTCATTTTGAATTTTTTAAAGGGTTCACATGAGGAATAAAATAAGGGAACCTTATTTTATTTTTTTTGTTTGTTGTGCGAGAAGATTTGGGGAGAAATACTATTGTCTTGAAGAACGTTCTTCCTCGTTGAATAATGGGAAGAACGACGAATAATGCTAGTTCCTTGGAGATCGATGACGCGATTCCGTGTACTGCGACACCGACGATCCTCTTCTCTGCGACGCCGTGTACCATGACGCCCACGATCCTCTTTTCTGCGACGCCATCTTCCATGACATCTTTTTCCGCAAAGATCCTCATTCGACGACTTCTTCGAGGTAATGTTTTTATTTGTGTATAATTTAATTCCCTTGTTTCTTTTGTACAAAAAGAAAACAAAGAATGTGGATCAACTTGTTGTCATGTTGATCTGCGAATGTTTTAACTGCGGGTTAGGAATTTTTGTATGCTTCAATTTTATTTGAGGGATCATGGAATGGTTTGCTTCAATTTTATTTAAAAAAATTGATTATTCGTTCTTCGTAAAACCCTGTCTAATCTTGGATATTTGATAACGCCTAACGCGGAGGGCGCGGGCCGAACAAACACAGCCCGACAACCCTCCGCAGATTGTTGTTGGGGCGCAGATTGACGGAGATGATGGAACAGGACCACAACAGTGGTTTGAGGCTTTCACAGTAAAGTACGGGACTCGAGGTGAACACCGGCATTGACGGAATTGAAAACGGACCACCGAAGCCACTTCGGTGGCCCAGAGACATCACTGGCGGCGCGGGGCGCCGGCGCGGCGGCAGGCTGCCGGATCCCGCGGCCGCGAGGGATCTAGGGGAGCAGGATGCGGCACTCGCTACGTCCGCAGAGTACAGAGGCCACGGGGGACCGCGTCCCTCGCTCGGCTAGCTGGCCGAGCTGGAGTGCCACCCGGCCTGGCCGGGCCGGGTTGCGCGGACCGGACCAGGCCGGCCGGGCCGGGCCGGGGTTCACTTACCGGACTAGGCCGGCCATTCCGGGCCGGGCCGCACCCCGCCGGGTCGGACCCGGACCTGGGTCGGGTTGACCCGGTTCGGGCCGACCCAGGGGGGGTTGGGCCGGGTCGAACCGGACCCAGACCCCCCATTTTCGGATCACTTCCGGTCTTGTGCCCATATCTTGGGCTACGGACCTCCGATCGACGCACCATCAGTTGCGTAGTGATCCTTTAATCGAGACTGTCGTTTCGGTATATTCCACCAAAGGTTTCGGAGAACTTTGAGTATGGTCGGTTTGGTTCGAACACGAAACCAACCGGGCCCTCGGAGTGTAAACGCTTATAACTTGAGCTCCGAACATCTGATTGACGTGCCGTCAACTTTGTTGGATTCCTCTGGATGAGACTGAACTTTTGGCATACTTAACCAAATGTTTGGGAATTGTTGGAGTAAGGTCGGGTTGGATTGTACCCGAAATCCAACAGGGCCTCTAGAACTGAAAAACCATAACATTCAAACCGGACGACCATTTGACGAACTGTCAGCGGCGTTGGAAATCACGTTGAGAAGCATTCCCTATGATTATACTCTATGAGAGTTAGGGGTACAATTGAGATTCTTCTGGGTTGGTTCGTACATGAAACCAACTGAACCCCTGGGATGAAAAAGCTGATAACTCACAGACCCGGCACCCGATTGATGAACCGTCTATTGCGTTGAGACCCCTATGACGAGGAGGTCCATTCAGTTACTTCTTCGTAGAACTTTGTGATACTTGGAGTATCGACCAGTAGCTCATGGAGCGGACTCTACCGGTGAAGAGCTAGCAGAGTACAGAGACCTAGTAGCTGGATGAGACTTGATGACTGTTGATCGATCATCTCAAAGTGATTCAGATAGCCCAGTGGGGTGTGTTTGGTTGTAGCAGCAGACCCACAGCGGAGGTGTGCTTAGTTATAGTGGCAGACCCACGGTACTCGATAGAAAGAGTACCTCTGTAGGCTATGAGGGGGTGTGCTTGGTTGTAGCGGCAGACCCATGGTGGGAAGCACTTAGTTACAGCGGCAGGCCCACAGTACTCGACAGGTGGAGTACTTCAGCAGTCCAAGGTTAGTGGGGCATGCTTGGTTGTAGCGGCAGACCCAATGTACTCGACAGAGGAGGAGTTCACCAGTAGCCATGGTTTCGACATCATGAATAAATCCTGGTTTGAGCTGAGTCAATAACCATTGTGATTTCCTCATGATTGAGATGGGTTACTTGATAACTTAGGTATATGTATGGGCATATACCTAAGTAGAGGTTATCTGTTGAGATCTTTCTTTGTGATTATCCTTGTTGGATTTAGTGAGACCTTGAGGGTCTCGGGGTCCCTACAGAGTATCGTTATACTCACCCCTACACAGGAAATGCCTACACCTCATTGTGTTGGATGCAGACAACGGACAGCACTGAAAGAGGCTGAGTGTTCGAGGACTGGATGGTACCAGGAGGTGGACCTCGCGACAAGTCAGTATTCAGAGGTGGACTTCATGACGAGACGATACTCGGAGGAGGTTTACGGTTTAGAGCGTTGTGGGCGATCAAGTATTTGCGCTATCTGTACCTACCCTTCAGGTAGGATCCGAGGTGGACGACCCAGGAGCTGCTTCTATTCTTCCAGCTACTTGTCTTTTCTGTTGTACTTCCATTTCGTTGTAGCTGTACTTTTCAGATGGGTTTGTATTCTGGCCCATTTACTTTTCAGAACTTTCTTTTGTACTTAGTATATTACTTCTTCTTGTACTCTATGGTCTTTTTTTACTTTTATAAAGGCAATGCCTTCCCAATTATTGGGATTTACGCCTTTGGTGCTAGTCGCTAGCCCCTGGCCTATGGAAGGCGGGCTTGGGGAATTTATGACACGGGCCCTTGTGGACGGGTCGTGACATAGAAAAACAAAGATACATGGTCTCAAGGTAAGTCAAAACCATAATATACAATCCCTAGGTTTCTATCTCAATGGATCCACAATGAATTCCTCCAGGGGAATGGACTCCTGAGTCTAATAACACTAATGACATCCATTTGAGATGTGCTTATCATCGGGTCTTGTCATTAGATGTCAATGATGATAGTCCAAAGATATTATAATACATAAATCAGGATCGCTCTCAAGTCCGTGGGATAATACCAACAACTCAATTTGGATTAACTCACTATGTATAGGATCAATGCAGTTATACTATTGGTCAAGAAGATACTGAGAAATCCACATAGGGTATAACGATGAGTAGAGGATCTCACTCTAGACCTCATAGAGGGAATTAAATGACTCTATCCAATAATTCCTACTCATGGGATCATAGTCCTATGAGAAGTATATAAAACCATTCTAACCCTCTTAGAAAATTATATAGGGAATGGACTCTAACGAAACTTTTCAAAATCACTGAGGATAAGATCTCTAATCCATATATAATGGAGTACACCACATGTAGTGTGGGTCACAAGCAGTGTCCCTTAACCCCGGGTCCTACACATGTAAATAACCCATGTCTCAAGAAATTTCAATGTGGGGGAGGGGGTATAGGACATGTAGGCATCACATGTACCTCATCAGTGTTCCATTACATGGCTCTGCCCGTGTACCTGGTCCAACCCTTGTTGTCTAGGGGAGTACATACCGTATAAACAATCCTTGTACTCCACCCCTTGTCTGTGTACTTTCTAATGTACAAGTTGAGTATTTAGGGAGAGCCCACATGTCGTGTAATAGGGGTCATAGAGCATGTCATTTTTAAATTCCCCTAGCGAATTCTATCCACTTCTATAAGGATCCCACATGGCATGTAGATTCGGTTTACACACCTTGTGTTGTAGGATTTTCCAAAAATATATATATGCATTTATTTTATCTTCTCTGATGCTCTGTAAACCATTCCATCTATTCCTTGAAGGGAAAATCAATGGAAGGACTCATCTAAGACATTACATCAAAAAACAGCAATTCCCCCATCAGATCTTCTGAACAAATATATCAAATCATCATTCATTATTTTGTGCTGAAGAATGCATAAGAAATCAAAATTGTGTGCCATCCATCATTCGAATCACTCCATCTCTATCGCCACACCTCATTTATAACATGATTATCCATTAAATTAGATATCATATCATTTCACCATGAAACGAGTGCTCAATGATCGACCGATAAGAAGAAGTCATGTTAAGAGAAAACAAAGAATACCCATGATTAATGATGAAAGAGTGGATAAAATCATAATAATATATTGGTGTATTGAACCTTAAGTTTATTTTCAAGTATATCTTAATCCATCACCATTAGAAAAAAAATCTAAATCACAAAATCACAAAGATCATCTGCCATCAAAATCCTGCAAATATTCTGATCCCTCATTATGATCGAACAACGGATGATTATGTTCATTGATTAACTCACATTCATCATATAATTTGGAACAGACAAAAGAAACAATTCAAAAAACATTCCCTATGATTATTTGGTTCAACCGAAGTTGAAGAAAGATGCATCATCATAGTCATTGGAGAGATGATTCGAATCGATTACTTATCAATCATCGATCCATGATCTTTTTTCATTTTCCTGAGAGAATTTTTTGGAGCTCTCTAAAACGGATCTCTAACATCTCCATGGTTATGCGTCTAAAAATAGAATTTGAAAATAACAACTTATTTAAATATTTTTAATCACTGCATCATCACAAATGAAATAAAATAATTTAATTTAATTATTTTCTTCCATTTCATTACCATAATGAATTTTATAAAAATGACCTATGCTAACTGATGTTAAGTCAGGCTTAGTGTATCTTCCATGTTTTGAGCTCATCCATACACACATATTTCTGATCTGGACACATGTTTAGAAGTTATTATACTTTTTTAGAGAAACTACACGTGAATACTATTAAATATATTTAATATATTTTAAACATTTTTTTCAAGAACATAGGGATTCATAATTTCATGCTATCTCAGTGGATTTAATAGAAAATAATCAATATAAATCCAAAAAAAATAACAGGAAAATCTAGGATAATAAATTTTCCCCACCATGGGGCTTTACATCAATGAAAAGCCAAAACAATGGAAACTAAAACAGATAGGGTTACTGAGCAATAATCTAAGCCTATGTCTCCAATGTGCTCTCTTAAAAATCCCCATGATACCACTAGACATACACTAAATGAATCGTTCTCCCATATAGGATCATATTTGGTCGATCCTTGATCTCTACTGGGTACTTAGAAAAGGTATCTTCATCCTCAATTTCTATATATCCTCAGTCCATAACAAGCGGTAGGTCATGCACGTACCTCCTAAGCTGTGTCACGTGGAATACACCGAGTGTCTGATCTAACTACGAAGGTAGATCTATGAGGTATTCCACCTCACATACTCCTCATAGCATCTGGAAAGGTCCAATAAATCTTAGAGATAGCTAACCTTCCTAGCGGAATATCTATAATCCAGGTCGAGGTGAAATCCATAAGAAATCGTGGACTCTTTCCTCGAACTCCAAAGGAATTTGTCATCTATCTTTGTAGGACTTCAGATGGCTCGGTGAAGTCCCCTTTCACTCCTAGATGATCTACACTTTCTCGATAGTTTCTTGCAACAACTCTGGGCCCATAAATTCTTACACTCCAAGGTTAGTCCAGCAAAGTGATGACCTATATGGTCTCCCTTAAAAAGCCTCATATGGTGTCATACCGATGGTGGAGTGGTAGATGATGTTGTAAGAAAACTCCTCCCATGGTAGGTGATCCTCCAAACTATGAGAAAAGTAAAACATGCAAGGTCGCATCATATACCCCATGTCCTCAATGGTCCTCTCTATTTGGCCATCATTTTGGGGGTGAAACTCTATGATCAATCATAATTGAGTCTCAAAAACCTCATGTAATTCCTTCCCCAACTAAGATTTGAAGCTAGAATTATGGTCTGAAATGATCATTGATGTAACTCATTAGAGACAAACTATCTCATGAACATTATGGCATCCAAATATATCTAATAAAATCTACTCCAAAATTTCTATATAGTGGACCTACAAGGTGATTCGATCTACAATCACCCAGATAGAATCGTGTCCCCTAGACGAACATGGTAATCTTGTCATGAATTCCATAGATATCCCATCCCACCTACACTTTGGATGATAATGGGGATGAGTAAACCCCACTAGAACTTGGTGCACATCCTTCACTTACTGACAAGAAAATCATTGAGAGACAAACTATAAAACTCATATCTTAATCTATTTCCATCGAAATTGACATCTGAGGTCATGTAACATCTTTTCTACACCTGGATGTACCGCCAAAGGAGTTGTATGAAACTCTCCTTAAGCCTCCTTAGGCAACATCATGGGTACCGCCATGCATCCTTCAAAAATAATTAAATGCTCCAAATTATTAGTAAAACTATCAAGAGCATGTCTAGTGGATATATGAGCATGTAGGTCTCATAGTTGGTATCCCGAAGTTGTGAATCCCTCACTCACGGAAAAAGCATGTGGGTAACAACCATCAACAAGAGGTAAGATGTTCCATATCCATCCTCCATGGAAAACTACAATGAGGACAATTTTACCAATGCCTCGTATAGTATCTACACACCAGATCTATTACTGAGAGCATATAGTACCAAGTTCCCTTGCTTAGAAGTATAGAAAATCTCAATGTCATAATCCTAGTGGAACTCTAGCCATAACCTCTTCCACAAGATGATATAATTATATGAGAAGATGTAATTGAGACTCTTGTAATCATAATAAATAATATAGCATTAGTCCATCTTGTAGTGTCATCATATCTTTGAAGTAAATACTATGACATTTAAATGAATATTGGGGGGTTTATAGTTCTTATCATGTGGTATCAACTGGCATGAAACACATAAAATCACCACCTTCCTCTGCATAAAATAAAAACTAATCCCAATACCTAATACATGATTTAACAGTACATACTCAACACCCTCCACTGAAAACATAAAGATGGTAACGCTCGTTAAACACTTCCTTAACTACTGAAAATCATTTTGGAACATCTCTTTCCAGTAGAAAGGCCGATCCATTTGAGTCAAATATGTCATGGGTACTGATTTCCAAGAGAAATCAGATATGAATATTTGGTAATTGCCTTCTAACCCAAGGAATCACTGCAGATCTGTTATGCTATTGGGTGGATCCCAAGCTAACTGTGAAAATACCATAGTGGGGTCCCCTACCAGTTCATCCACTAACATAACATGTCCCATAAAGTAGACCTCTTGTTTCCAGAACAAGAACATCAAGAGAGTTCCATAGTGATGGTTCCCTCAAAGTATATCTAGAACCATCCTCATGAGTATTTCATGATCTTCCTCTAATACTGAGTACACAAGAATATAATAAAATAAGACTACCATGAAACGTTCTATGAAATGCTAGAATATCTGGTTTATGAGTCCCATGAACACTTTTGGTGCATTCATCTTGCTATAGGGAATCAAAATGTACTCATAGTTATAGTAGTGACATATGAATTCCATCTTCATTATATCCTTATCCCATACTCACAACTATTGATAGCATGACCATAGGTCAACCTTCAAAAATCATCGGGTCCATCTCAATTGATCATAGAGGCCATCGATCCCCGATTGTAAATACTTTTTCTTCAAGGTCATCTGATTCAAGCACAAGAAGTCCTCACAAAACTTCAAGCTCACATCTACCTTTTTGGGGAAAAAAATTGGGGTTACACAATGTGAAACACTGGGTCTAACAAATATCACCCTCTAAAAGTCCTCCAACTTCACCCTCAGCTTGCGAAGATCACTAAGATCCATCTGAAATATTGGTGAATATATTGGTTCTATATAGGGATGTAGATCAATGAAGAAGAGTATATCTTGGTGGGGAGTTAAACCTAGAACATCTATAGGGAAAACTTCCCCATACTCCATCACCACTACAAGAAACTAGAAACTCACAACATCCACTGCACAAAGGGTTACCATACCCAAATGATGAGTAATATGATGCATACTCCTCTACATAATATGTTCTAAAAAAGGAATGACTAGTATTTGTGTCTTTCAGTACTGAATATAAGATTTTAAGGAGAATGATCATACCATGAATAATTCCTAGATATTCAAGGTCATAAGAATTAAAATCTAGCAGTTGTCCTCTACCCAATCCTATAATGCTCAGAGCCGGGAGTGGACCCCCTAGGGGTGGTGGTAACATGATAAAGAATAGACCACCTCATGAGACTATCCCAACTCTCCCTACATGTCCCCCATTGGATAGAACTTCCTATTCCTTCAACCTCCTCGGCCTTAGTAGACTATCTATGGTATCATTACCAGCTATAAGATTGGTATAGAAAAACTAAATCATGATGTCCCCTTCCTTCACATGAGTATAACAACCTCCCTATGGGATGACTGGACCCACCCTGGGAGTCATAAACCATAGATCTTGTATCCTAGGACCTCCTCCTAAAATTTCTTCCATGTCTAGGTCATTAGGACTGACATTATACTCCTTCTTCCCAGGTGTATACTCCGGATTACCCTCTACAAAAAACTGATAGGCGTAACTGCTCATCCAAGTAACACTCAACAACCAAATCTCATTATAGAACCCTAGTATAGGTATGAATGAATATAGTAATAACATTGGCTCGAATGCCTCTATGCATACCTCACTCAATGGTCCGATCCTTGAATAACTAGCCCTGAACCATATCCATCAATCACCTAGAGATGTTGGTGAACCTTGATTAATACTCAGCTACTATCACACTTCCTTGGAGAAGATTTAGAAGTTCCTGGATACATAAATCCTTCAATGCAGCTAGATAGAAATCTTCTTTGAAGAGACACTAAAACTCAGAACCGAACAAATTTTCTTCATCGTAATACAGGTTAACCAAACCCCACTATCTACATACTAAACTACAGAGAATGTTAGCTGCTAGGACCACCATCTAATCTACTAGTGTCCTGGTCAGATGAAATACATGGTTAACCACATCATGTAGTTTCTCAGTCACTTGTGGGTCGGGGTCACCTCAGAACCTAAGGGGTCTCTATCTCTGAATCTCATGAATCATTCTAATCCAACAAACCCCATTTTCTGGTACCACAATCACCACTTCTTTCTCTATAAGTGGAATGGATAAAAAAACCACAGAGTTAACATATTAGAAATTGGTCCCTGTATAGACCCCTCATCACTAAGGGTTTCATCCTCATGACCATCATGCTGAATCCTAGATGGTATAAATCATGTAGGAATCCTTAAATAAAACAAGATTTACCATGGTCAATGCGTATGGCTGGAGAGCTGACTCATAAAGGACATGGAAAACACAACCTCTTCTTAAATGATTCATGTACCATTGTTTTCCCTGCAACCAATGTTCACCTATACCAATTCAAAAAGAAGGTCATCGGAGTCCTGGTGAATGGATACATCAGCCACCGCACCAACACTAAATTCCCTGGCCTGAAATCTGAACTCAAAACACATAACACTATTTCCCCGAACCAAACCAACATAACCGCAGTCCTTAAGTAGAATATACCCCTCTAATACCAATCATTCATGGCCCGTCCTCTTGGGGACCATTTTGCGACTCCCCGAGACCATATCCAATAGTTTAGAGGCTAAAAACTAGTGTCAAGAAACAATATCACTAAAATGGAAGAACATAATTTATGTAATTATACAGACGAACACAACTCCAAGACAACAAAATTTTGATATGTAAAAAGAGCTAAACTACCATGAATGAATACTTATAAATCCCAAAACCATGGTATGACATTAATTAAGGGGAATTAAATAGGTCTAAATACAGTCCCACCACAATATTCTATAACACATGTCCAACCTGAAAGTAAAGGGACTGCTATTTGGAGTCCATAGGAACACACTGCGGTCTATCGTGTCTCACTAAGCACCATCTGGTCCTGATCTATATAGGTCTCTAAAAAAGTTTGATAATATTCATAAGAAAGGTCACATGTTGTAAAATCCCATGTTGTGGTGAGTATAAAAATACTCAGCAGGACACCTTGAAACCACAAAGAATACAATAATGGAATACATTCAGCTCTATATAGGTATCTGTCTACAATACAGATCACAAGAATATCCATATATACTCAAACAAAGACACACCATCTAATGGTTAGTCAAAAACATAGTGTACCAGCCTTAGGATTCTAGTTTAAAGGATCCACAAAGCATTCATCCTAGAGAACACACTCCTAAGTCTGATGAGACTGATGGAATCTATCTGAATAGATATTCTAAAGAGAATATGACACACAGATAAGGATCACCCTCAAGTCCATAGGGAGGTTCCATGAACTTAATATGGATTAACTCTCTATGTAGAGGATTAAATATGACATATTTTTGGTCATTATGATTCCAAGAACTCCACAATGTGGATGAAGATGAATGGAATATCTCACTCTGGGCCTCACAGAGGGATACCATTTACTAAATCCAAGAAAACCATTTGAATGGATTGAAGTCCTTGGTTTAGAAGATGATACCCAGCTAACCCGTAGGGAAAAGGATATAGGGAATCCAACCTAGATATTATTTTATAGGTCACTGATGGAAATAGCTCTATCCCATGTATAAAAGTGTACATGGTGTGTAGTGGGGGTCATGCACAGTGTCCCTTGAACTCAGGTCCTTCCCATGTTAATGGACCGTGTCTCAAGCCATGTCTATGTGGTGGGTACACACCATATAGGCATCATATTTAATCCAATCATGTGCTAGTACATATCTCATCCCATGTACTTAGTCTTATACATGACGTGTATGAGAGTATATGACTTGTAGACAACCAGGGTACTCCACCCCATGTCTATTTGATTTCTAAAGTACATTCCAAATATCCTGGGAGAGATCACAAGTCGTATGATAAGAATCACACAAAGTGTGATGTTTATCTTCCTTCAAGAATGTAACAACCCGCACTTGTTACATACATAATCTTGAATTTATTCAAGAAAACACTTCCTTTTACATTGAGGATGTATTCAAGATTATATCTTTAGATAAGTAAGACAAAACATTCATAACATTACACATTGTTACATAGTGGATACCATAAAATCAGTTTCCATTTTCCTCAGAATATAAAACATTAAAACATAAAAAAAGACTCCTTGAACATTCTTCAACATTTAACATGTCTTCCTTCTTTGTATTACTCATCCATTAAACTATGAAAAATCATTTAAAAACTTGGGATGAGCACAAAAGCTCAGTAAGGTATGAAAAAGAAGGAAAAATCACATTAGTCCATGAATACGCATGACGTATGAAAACATTTTCAAAAGACATGCTTTCCACCCATAAATACATACATTGTGTAACCTGAGATTTACACAAGATCCACACAAACAGAAATATAATCATAGAAGTATCTTGGGGCATTAATTACATAATCTTGTAACCATCTTGGCTACCTTAAAATTTTTAACCCTCACGGCTACCTTACTTTGTGTAACCATCACAGTTACACTTGGAGTAACCATACGGCCGACCTCCAACTTACTCATAACCAATGCATTGGAGGGAAATATAGGTCCCACCCTTCATCATAAACAATTCCCAATAACCAAAACATAATCATACAACATAAACAATAACATAAAAACATTTCTTTTGAATCTTATAAAACAGAATTTTAAAAGAGGATTTTAGAAGAAAAGTCCCTTATAAACATCATATTCTTGAAGTGAGACTTAATAGAGTGGATGGAATATGTATATACTTTGTAAATACACATAATGAAACATAATATAAACAGAACCCATCACACAAACAATTTAAATAGCACATAAATTATAAAGTAGAAGGTTAACCCATAGAATGGAAATCGGGTTAAGAATTCCCTTACCTTGGGCTTGTCTTACTTAAAAATTGTTTAAACCTCCTGTATAATGGTTAAAATAGTGTTATTAGTATTTTACAGAAACATTTTCATCTTTATAACATCTTATTTGGTCATTGCATAACCTCATTTCACCCCTTAATTGTTATTATTTTGTTCCTTGCATTATTTTGGGTGAGCTCTTTTGTGATTTTCACAATCGGTTCATGATGAATCATTCTTGTTGATTGGAAGTGAAACTCCAGAATTGGAATGGAGTAGTTTTTACATATTTCTAGTACCATAAATTATACCATATATCACTTTGATTCTTTATATGATGATGATTCATAAGTTAAAACATTAATTATGTTTGTTTAGATCATTTAAGTTGTTCTTTGATAATTACAACCTCATTTAGTCTTATAAATTTGAATCATGAGTAAAAAAGAATTCCAGAACCTTATGTGAGTCATAAAACATATATTATGACCTGTTTCAACCATATAAATGGTTTCATGACCAGATTGAAGGTAGATATGGAAGAAGAGAACATGTCGTTTTTGAAGGTGATAAATTTAACACCTCATGAACAACATTCTCCTTAATAAAATAAATGGAAGAGGGAAAGGGTGTGGGGTGATATTATATAACATTAGAATCATAATATTATAGTATATTTATAATACTGGATTTACAGAACAATTTGGATGAAGATAGGTAGGGAGAGATCAAGAAAGGAACTTGAACTTGAAAGGAAATTAAAGGAGAAGAGAGAGAAAAATTACCTTTAGAATCCTTTTTAAGGAAGCTAGGCTTGTTCTTTTGATGAGACCAGCAGCTTTTGGACGTGGGGGATGAGATATTGAAGGTGTTTGGGCAGAGTTTAGAGAAGTCTTGGAGCTTGAGAGGTGTGAGGAAAAGAGGGAGTGAAGGGTGGCTTTTATAGTGGAGGGGAGAGGGGTTTCCTTAATATAAAATTGATTAGTTTATTAATTTCACCAAAGACCAGGAATAGTGAGTCTTGGATGACCAATAATAGTAATTTTATAATGTAATCCCGAACCAAGTGGGCTTACATCAGCAGAACATCATCGGTGACTCAATTAATACATTATTTAGCATTTATTGTGAATTGTCGGATTCCACTATTCATCAAAAATTCAAGTATCTCAGAAAAATATCAAAAATTTACCCCAACCATTTTTAGACGTGTAGAATCCAAAAATGAAGTCCATTTTTCAAAAATAATTTTCTAATTATTATTAATTTAATAATTAATAAATATCATAATTTACTTAAAAAAACAGTTTTTAAAACTGAATTCATAGTTCTTTCAAAAATAACGTAAGGTCTTATAAAATTATCTAGAAACTATTAGACATTGATTCAATAATTTATGAATACATTAAAGGAAAATAAATATTATTTTAAATTAATAAATTAATTGTAATTAATTATTTATGACTTATAAAATACCAAAAACGTTTACTAAGGTCAAATTGTCACTTTCTAAGATGTCTAAATTTTATTTTATTATTCATAGGTAATGTTACTCTTATTTACTATTCATACTATTCATAAGGGTAGGTTACTGTTCATAAGGGTAGGTTACTATTCACCAAAAAACAAGTTTGTTTCATCAGACTCTAAATAAAATATTGAACACAATTGTAGATGACAGTTTCTTGAAATTCTAAACATAGGAGAAAAAAAATTATGTTTAAAGGATACTTATAAATATATACCTTAAACAAAATTTCAAGCATTTTCAATTTATTTTTAGAAAACCTTGGGATGTTACATTGTCCCCACCTTCTTGAAATTGCATCCTCGGAATTTTACTTACTTATTAAACAACTGAGGATATTTTTCCCTCATAGAATTTTCAGACTCCCATATTGCTTCTTCAACCATGTGGTTTCTCCACAAAACCTTTACCAGGTGGATTAGCTTATTCCGCAATACCTGTTCTCTTCGATCAAGAATCTGAACCGGTTTTTCTTCTTAAGAAAGGTTCTCTGCCAGCTGAACTACTTCCGGCCTCAATACATGTGATGAATCTGGAACATACTTTCTCAACATCGAAACATGAAGAACATCGTGTACCTGAAATAAGCTCGGAGGCAAAGCTACGCGGTATGCAACTGTTCCAATTTTATCCAAGATTTCAAAAGGACCGATGAACCGTGGACTTAGTTTCCCTTTATTACCGAAATGCATCACACTTTTCCAAGGAGAGATTTTAAGGAAAACATGGTCACCTACTTCGAAAGAGAATTCGTTCCTTCTATTATCTGCATAACTTTTCTGCCTGCTCTGAGCTGTCCTCATGTGTTGCTGGATCACCCTCACTTTCTCAGCCACTTATTCTACTAATTCGGGCCCCATCAACTTTCTTTCACCGAATTCATCCCAAAATGCACGAGTCCGACACTGCTTTCCATACAAGGCCTCAAAAGGTTCCATCTGAATACCGGAATGAAAACTGTTATTATAAGAAAACTCAACTAATGAAAGATGATGATCCCAACTTCCCTGATAGTCCATTGAACAAGCTTGAAGCATATCCTCCAAAGTTTGAATCATTCGTTCTGACTGCCCATCTAATTGAGGATGAAAACTATACTGAAATTCAACTCTGTTCCCAAAGACTTCTGAAGTCCCTTCCAAAATTTAGAATTGAACCTGGGATCTCGGTCAGACACAATGGAAAGAGGAACTCCATGTAACCTGACCATCTCCTTGAGGTACAATCGAGAAAGCTGATCTAATGTCATTGTATCTCTAATAGAAAGAAAATGAGCAGACTTTGTTAGCCGATCAATAATAACCCATATCACATTGTTACCTCGAGAAGTTTTTGGTAGTCCCTCCACAAAATCCATGGATATATTCTCCCATTTCCATTCTGTCACTGGAAAAGGCTGAAGCATCCCCTTCGGTAACTGCCTCTCTACTTTAACCTGCTGACATGTCAAACATTTCATTGTAAAATCAGCAATATCTCTTTTCATCCCATTCCACCAATAATACTCTCGAAGGTCTCTGTACATCTTAGTACTTCCAGGATGAACAGAAAATGGAGAACTATGAGCTTCACACAACAATTCTTTCTTCAGCTGGGAATCACAAGGCACACACAACCTTTTTCCAAATCTTAAAACACAATCTTTATCAAGATTAAATTCTGGAAACTTACCCATTTTAACCAATTCTACCTTTTTCTGTAGCTCACGGTCTTCCCTCTGCGCTTTCATAATTCTGTCTGACAACAAAGACTGCACTGAAACCTGAAACAAAATAGATATATTCCCTGCAGCAACTACTTATAAGGAAAAATTCATCAAATCATTAATCAAGGGATCATGTTCCAATCGTATCATGGTTAATGATGCATGATTTTTCCGACATAAGGCATCTGCTACTTTGTTTGGTTTTCCAGGATGGTAGTTGATCGTGCAGTCATAATCCTTTATCAGTTCTATCCATCTTCTCTGCCTCATGTTTAATTCCTTCTGAGTGAATATATACTGAAGACTTTTATGGTTAGTATATATTTGGCATTTGGTTCTGTATAGATGATGCCTCCATATTTTCAAAGAAAAAACCACAGCTACCAATTCCAAATCATGTGTGGGATAATTTAGCTCATGAGGTTTAAGTTGTCTCGAAGCATAGGCAATTACCTGATTATTATGCATAAAAACACAACCAAGTCCCATCAAAGAAGCATCACTGTAGATGACAAACTCACCATTCCGAGAAGGTAAGGCCAAAACTGGAGCATTCACCAATCTCTTCTTTAGTTCCTGAAAACAAACATCACATTCCTCTGTCCAAACAAATTTAACCCCTTTCCATGTTAACTTAGTTATTGGGCTAGATAACCGTGAAAAGTTCTTTACAAGCCATCGGTAATAACTTGATAAGCCCAGAAAACTACGAATCTCTGTAACATTTGTGGGTCTTGTCCATTCATCAACTACTTTTTTTTTGGTAGGATCAACTGTTATTCCATCCTTATTTACAATGTTCCCAAGAAAATAAATTTTTTGCAACCAAAAATCACACTTTCTGAATTTTCCATATAGTTTCTTTTCTTTTAATGTTTGTAAAACAACCCTTATATGTTTTTCATGCTCCTCTTTATTTTTAGAAAAAACCATAATTTCATCAATAAATACAAGCACAAACTTATCCAAGAACTCATGAAATACTCTATTCATAAGATTCATGAATATAGGAGGTGAATTAGTTAACCCAAATGGCATAACAACAAATTCATAATGCCCATATCTAGTACGAAAGGATGTTTTCGGAATGTCATCATCCTTCACCTTCAGTTGATGGTATCCGTATCTCAAGTCAATCTTGGAAAAGTACTGATCTCCCTGGATCTGATCAAACAAGTCATCAATATGAGGCAAATGATACTTGTTTTTAACAGTGATGTTATTCAAAGCTCTATAATCAATGCAATGTCTCATGGAACCATGTTTCTTTTTAACAAACAAAATAGGGGCTCCCCATGGTGAAGTACTGGGACGAATGAAGCCTTTGACAAGAAAATCATGCAACTAATTTTTCAATTCATGAATTTCTATTGGAGCCATATGATATGGGGGTTTTGAAATTGGCTTAGCATCAGGAACTAAATAAATTGTGAATTCGACTTCTCGCTCAGGTATGACACTGGGTAACTCCTCAGGAAAAACATCAAGGTATTCATTTACCACTGGCACATCATTAATTTGAATAGTTCCCTTGTTTTCAACAATATGAGCTAGATAACTTTCACTTCCATCTTTCAGTAGTTTCTCAGATTCCTGATATGTTATAAATTTTATGGGTTTATTCTTGTATACAAACTGAAACTCTTTCTGAAAAACAACTTATTTAGCTCTATAGTCAATCTTAGCATGATAATCAGAAAGCCAGTCCATCCCCAGAATAACATCAAACTCGACTAAGGGTAAAACAAAAAGGTTTCCATGTAAAGTCTTTCCACATACCACAATAGAAATATTCTTATAATTCCTCTTTATTTTAACATTTCCCCTGGTGTTTTAACAACAATTTAGGGTATCATTTGTTGAGGTGATATTTCCAATTTACTAGAAAATTTCTCAGAGATGAAGGAATGAGTAGAACCCGTATCAGAAAAAACTTTAGAAAAATCTGAGTGAACAAACAAATTACCTGATACAACTTCATTGGATGGCCCAACACCTGCTGACGTAGTCGCAAAGGATCTCACTACACCTTTCTGCTTGTAGTCTGTCTTCTTTGCATCATTTGGATCCCTCTTTGGACAGGAATTTTCATAGTGACCCATCTCACCACATTTAAAACACTTTACAGTTTTCTTATCAGGATTAGTCTTTGGATCATTTTCATTGCAATATCGGGCCATATGTCCAAACTTACCACATTTAAAACACTTCTCGGTTTTGATAAGACATTCCCCAGGGTGCTTCTTGCCACACTTTTCACAAACTGGAAACTGGATTTTCTTACCATCAAATTTATTTGGTTGATTCTTACCCATTGCTTACAAACGGGACCTCTTCTTCTATTTGTTTCCAAAATGCATGTGATCGTCAACAAATTCCATCTCTACCCTCTCAGCACATCGGACAAGTTTCTCATAACTTTTGAATTCACAGGAGGCCAACGCCCTTCGATACCTTGGCTTCAATCCTGAGTAAAAGCGGTTGATTTTGCTATCAAGATCCAGAATAAGATTTGGATCATACCTCGCCAGTCAGGTGAAGTTCGCTTCATACACAGCCACTGAATCTTCCTCCTTTTGTTTCAATTCAAGGAATTGCTTCTCCATTATAAGTCGCACCACCTGAGGAAAATATTTTTCAAGAAAAAGACTTTTAAATTCATCCCATACTAAAGCATCAAAATCCTCTCTACCCCTGATATTCCTTACCATTGACCACCACTGATCAGCTTCCCCTTCAAAACGGTAAATGGCAAGACTTGCCTTTTGATTGTCCGAACATCCCATAACATCAAATATCTTTTCAAGGGCTTTAATCCATCCTTCTTCTACCACTGGGTCAGAAGATCCATTGAATGCAGGAGGATGTTGTCTCATAAAATGTTCCACCACTGTCATGTTCCTTTGGGGTACCCCTATTGGTTCTCTTGCATGGATTCCACCACCATTTATAGCCTGCGTTAGCTGATCCATTACTGTCACAAACTGCTCGGTTCCAATCCCTACCATTCTGGGTTGTAGATCAGGAAGGATGTCATTCTGTCAGTGCCTCTCCTCTTCAGCATCCATGTTCCTTCTGCAGACAACCATTCTGAACAAACATTTCTTAGATGAAGCAACATGGTAATCTTTAAATGCTATGACAAATTAAACATAGAGTGAAAATTATTTATGGTATTTTATTAGCATCACCTTAACCCCTAAAGTTATCTAAACCATCCTCTGATACCAACTCTAATAACCCGCACTTGTTACATACATAATCTTGAATTTATTCAAGAAAACACTTCCTTTTACATTGAGGATCTTTTCAAGTTTAGAGCTTTAGAGAATTAAGACAAAACATTCATAACATTACACATTGTTACATATTGTATACCATAAAATCAGTTTCCATTTTCCTCAGAATATAAAACATTAAAACTTAAAACAAGACTCCTTGACAATTCTTCAACATTTAACATGTCTTCCTTCCTTGTATTACTCATCCATTAACCTGTGAAAAATCATTTAAAAACTTGGGATGAGCACAAAAGCTCAGTAAGGTATGAAAAATAAGGAAAAATCACATTAGTCCATGAATACACATGACGTATGAAAACATTTTCAAAAGACATGCTTTCCACCCATAAATACTTACTTTGTGTAACATGAGATTTACACAAGATCCACACAAACATAAATATAATCATAGAATTATCTTGGGGCATTACTTACATAATCTTGTAACCATCTTGGCTACCTTAAAATTTGTATCCCTCACGGCTACCTTACTTTGTGTAACCATCACAATTACACTTGGAGTAACCATACGGCCGACCTCCAACTTACTCATGCCCAATGCATTTAAGGGAAATATAGGTCCCACACTTCATCATAAACAATGCCCAATAACCAAAACAAAATCATACAACATAAACAATAGCATAAAAACATTGCTTTTGAATCTTATAAAACAGAATTTTAAAAGGGGATTTTAGAAGAAATGTCCCTTATAAACATCATATTCTTGAAGTGAGACTTAATTGAATGGATGGAATATGTATATACTCTGTAAATACACATAATTAAACATAACATAAACATAACCCATCGCATAAACAATTTAAATAGCACATAAATTATAAAGTAGAAGGTTAACCCATAGAATGGAAATCGGGTTAAGAATTCCCTTACCTTGGGCTTGTCTTACTTAAAAATTGTTTAAACCTCCTGTATAATGGTTAAAAGAGTGTTATTAGTATTTTACAGAAACATTTTCATGTTTATAACATATTATATGGTCATTTCATAACCTCATTTCACCACTTAATTGTTAGTATTTTGTTCCTTGCATTATTTTGGGTGAGCTCTTTTGTGATTTTCACAATCGGTTCATGATGAATCGTTCTTGTTGATTGGAAGTGAAACTCAAGAATTGGAATGGAGTAGTTTTTACATATTTCCAGTACCATAAATTATACCATTTATCACTTTGATTCTTTATATGATGATGATTCATAAGTTAAAACATTAATTATGTTCGTTTAGATCATTTAAGTGGTTCTTTGATAATTACAACCTCATTTAGTCTTATAAATTTGAATCATGAGTACAAAAGAATTACAGAACCTTATGTGAGTAATAAAACATATATTATAACCTGGTTCAACCATATAAATGGTTTCATGACCAGATTGAAGGTAGATATGGAAGAAGAGAACATGTTGTTTTTGAAGGTGATAAATTTAACACCTCATGAACAACGTTCTCCTTAATAAAATAAATGGAAGAGGGAAAGGGTGTGGGGTGATATAATATTACATTATAATCATAATATTATATTATATATATAATACAGTATTTACAGAACAATTTGGATGAAGATAGGTAGGGATATATCAAGAAAGGAACTTGAACTTGAAAGGAAATTAAAGGAGAAGAGAGAGAAAAATTACCTTTAGAATCCTCCTCTTGAGATCCTTTTTAAGGAAGCTAGGCTTGGTCTTTTGATGAGACCAGTAGCTTTTGGACGTGGGGGATGAGCTAGGGAAGGTGTTTGGGCAGAGTTTAGAGAAGTCTTGGAGCTTGAGAGGTGTGAGGAAAAGAGGGAGTGAAGGGTGGCTTTTATATTGGAGGGGAGATGGGTTTCCTTAATATAAAATTGATTAGATTATTAATTTCACCAAAGACTATGAATAGTGAGTATTGGATGACCAATAATAGTAATTTTATAATTTAATCCTGAACCAAGTGGGATTACATCAGCAGAACATTATCGGTGACTCAATTAATACATTATTTAGCATTTATTGTGAATTGTCGGATTCCACTATTCATCAAAAATTCAAGTATCTCAGAAAAATCTCAAAAATTTACCCCAAACATTTTTCAACGTGTAGAATCCAAAAATGAAGTCCATTTTTCAAAAATAATTTTCTAATTATTATTAATTTAATAATTAATAAAAATCATAATTTACTTAAAAAACAGTTTTTAAGATTAAAACAGAATTTATAGTTCTTTCAAAAATTACGTAAGGTCTTATAAAATTATCTAAAAACTATTAGACATTGATTTAATAATTTATGAATACATTACAGGAAAATAAATATTCTTTTAAATTAATTAATTAATTATAATTATTTATTTATGACTTATAAAATACCAAAAACGTTTACTAAGGTTAAATTGTCACTTTATAAGATGTCTAAATTTTATTTTATTATTCACAGGTAATGTTACTAGTATTTACTATTAATACTATTCATAAGGGTAGGTTACTATTCATAAGGGTAGGTTACTATTCACCAAAAAAACAAGTTTGTTTCATCAGACTCTAAATAACATACTGAACACAATTGTAGATGACAGTTTCTTGAAATTCAAAACATAGGAGAAATAAAATTATGTTTAAAGGATACTTATAAATATATACCTTAAACAAAATTTCAAGCATTTTCAATTTATTTTTAGAAAACCTTGGGATGTTACAGGGAACCCTAGCCTCTACAAAGGGGGCCCCAAATGGCGTGTAGAATTGTTTTCCACACATTGCAATGTGGGATTTTCTAAAAACATAGATTTCCATTCTGGTCATCTTCTCTATCACTCCAACCACCATTTTAGCCTTTCCTTTCCAAGAAACTCAAATAAAGGCCCCTTCCAAGACTTTCCATAAAAAACATGTCTTGACATCAAATCTTCTTGGAAAATGGATCACATCCTTGTTCTTCATCGTGTGCCTAAGAATTACAAAGAACATGAAATTAGGCATCCTATTTCATCCAAATATCTTTATCTCTGTCCTCACACCTTTGTCGTGTCATTCCAATCTCAGATCTATGATATCAAATCACTGCACCAGGAAATTTATGTGCAATGATCAATTGAACAAGATAGGTCGAGTCATGGGGAAAAATAATGCACACGATGAACAATGATTAGAGGGATAAAATCATAAGAACATATTGGAGGAAAAAACCTTGATCAATCTTTTTGTCGATATTGATTCATCTCTATTAGAATGATAATAAAAATATTCAAATATCAAAGATAATATCTCATCAATGTCATGAAAATATACCAATCTCACATTATGATCAAACCCACTAATCAATATGTGCATTGATTGGTTCATGTTCTTTATATAATTAAGAATGGTGAAAGGAAAAAATTTAATACACACTCCATACCTATATTTGGTTCAATAACTAATGAATAATGATGTGTCATCATAGTCTCTAGTGAGATCCTTTGAATCAGTTGTGTGTCGATCATCAATCTGTGATCTGTTCATCATTTTCCTGAGAGATTTCTCCAAATCTCTCTCTAAGGGTTCTTAAGTGTCTCCAGGATTATGCGGCTAACCCTAGAATTATGAAATAACAATATATTTAAATATTTTTAATCACAATGTCAAAAAAATGAATTAAAATAATTTTATTTAATTATTTTATTCATTTTCACACATGAGATGAATTTTTTAGGAATGACCTACACTGAATAAGGTTAAGTCACTCTTAGGTTAAGTCCAGTTTTCTAAACTCAACGACGTAATTCGCTTTCTAATACTGACACTAGTTTAGGTATTATTCCATTTTTTCAGGAAAATTGTGTGTGCATGTCATTTAGTATATTTAATATATTTTAAACATTTATTATAGGCACAATAGGCCTTATAATTTCTCATATTTTCTATGGATGGTCTTGAAAACAATCCACAAAATATCCCAAAATAATACATGGAAAATACGATACATTACAACTTTCTATTGGGTATTTACATTGGGAATTTCTACAAGTAATTTCCATTGGGAACTTCCAATGAAATTTCCACAGATAATTTCATGTGAGAATTTCCACTATGAATATCCAATGTTATTTCCAGGGGGAATTTACACTATTCCATTGACTTTAAAGTACCGATTCAAAGTCTTGTTTAATTTTTCCAGTTGGAATTTCTATTGGGAGTTTCCTTTTGTCACTTTTTTCTATATTTTATCATTAAAATGGATTATTCTAAATTTTTATGCATACTTTTTTATGATATAATAATCATCCACACAATCTATCAGCCTTTATAAGTCTTTGATGATAGGTTGTGTAAAATATTTCACGATATTAGGCCAACTATTACAGATAATGAGATCAAATTTCCTCAAAGGATGCAATTTTAGAAGTTGTTTAAAGTGTTTCATGACAACATAATTCGATTAGATGATTATAAAAACCTGATGGTTCCATTTTATTTTTACTATAGAGGTACAACATCAGTTTAAAAATGTTTGATATTGTAGGAAGGATGATGGAGTTTTTTGATACCTACAAATTCCATTTATTTGGCATTGTGTATGGTGACATACCTTTTCTTGAAACCTATAATATATGGAAAAATACATCAAAACTATTAAGGAGGAGGTCTTCCCACGGTGATTGGCTATTATTATAGGGTGCGTTATATAGAGATATTGTTGAAACTTTTTAAGGAAGTGAAGACAATATTTCTTTGACATTGCATGTTTTCTTTTCCATTTTTCATCTACGACATTATTTTTCCCCACATCATATTCCTATGTGTGTTGTAATTTCATGAAATATTTTGAAGACAACTTAAACGTGAATATATAATATTAAGATGTTGGTAATCATGACTAACTGGTTGAATTGGTGAAAAAATGACACGACTCCTTTACAATTTTTAGGACTTATTGTTAGATTATTTTTATGGTCTAAAAATTTATTTAACTTTGTTATTTTTCAATGTTAGTTGAGTTATTACCAACAAAACTAAATATTATATTATTAATAAGACAATAATTTATATAATTTTCCATAGAAATTATTTGGTGAACTATTAGTTTATTGGTGCAGTTTGAAATATGTTGATGATGCCCTATATGAAACTATTGGAGTACTGTTAGTAGAATATGTTTCAGAGTAGTCCATTATTTTCAAATTAATTTATAATGTATAAAATTATTCCACTATTAAATGTATACTCCATGCATGAGAAGATGTAGATATAGGATAAAATAAAGTCCTTATGAGGTTAAACAACACGTTTAGTTGGCTTTTAATGAAAACCCCCTCTATTCAGTATCCAAGGTTAGGCGACATATGTTTTGAATGTGGAGACTATTAAATTCTATATGTAGAATTTCAAACATCATAAAACCGTCAAGAGATGAGAGGACCAATTAAATATGAAGAAAGGGAAGAAAATTGATTTTGATAGAATGGCTGAAGATAATGGAGAAAGAATAGACAACAACAGTTTTTGGTGAGGATAAAGGTAGTGTTATAGAGCATATTTATATTAAAGAAATTCAAATACAAAAAAATAAAATTTCAATAACTGAAATAAAGGGAAAACACCTGAAATTTTTTTAAATAACATTAGGGAAACTAGTATAGAGGTTTTTGAGGTAGTGGATTATTTCAATGATGAATTAAGTATTTAAAACCAAAAGGTCATAAGAAGTCAAGTGTATCCCCATCTAACTCAAATAAACAAACTTCATTGATTAGAGGTGTAATTATTGTGGAGAGGAAACCAAATAATAAATCCCCTTATATATATTTGGACTTTACTATGATGAATAAACATGTAATTCCCCAAATTCTATCCAAGTTACTTCTTTGGTGGGTGAAACAGTAGACTATAATGACGAAACATTATACAAGGATGATGAAAATTCTTCTTGATGATGATGGGTAGAGGTAATTTTATTTAATTTATGTATTTACAATTTCTAATAATATATTATACTTTGTTCTGAATATAAAAATTACCATCCAAGATAATTTTTGTGTAGTTTGGGAATCTACTAAAAAATCATATCATATCAATATGAAGTACTATATTGACTAATTAATTTGGAGGTGGACAACCTGTATAATATGTGTTATATTAGTTTACATAACTAGAGTTCTTGTTTTATCTCTTATTAAGTTCTATTTTTAAAAATAGATCATTTATTCATAAGCAATGATAATTGAAAAATGATTTCTGTTATGAGGTATGGCTAACATTACCGAAATAGAAAGTTATTAATTTATACCTAGAAACATTACATTACGATTTTAGTTCTTTTTTGACATAATAAATGACCATAATTTCCAATTATTTATGTTGATTCAATGTGTATTCAATGTTATTGATGACTATATTATTAGATTTTATTTTGTTATTAGCTTCAAGTGAGTTCTATATTCATCAAATGTGAAATTAAAGGAATGAATGTATAACTGGTAATTTGTTTTTAGTATGAGTAGCTCCATGTTGTTATTCTAACCAATAAACACAAACAATATCCATTGGACTTTTTTGAACATGGAAATGACAAAAGGGTGTTTGGATATTATAATTGCATGAAAACTATTCTGGGAATGATATCTAGTGACCGTCTTACTAAAGATATATAAATCTTGGTAAGAAATTATATATTGTATGAAAAAATTTCAATACATTGAAATATGTACTTCTCATTATTTTTTTACATAAATCATATTTATAAGACATGTTGTGTCAAAATGTTATTGAAAATTTTGAGCAACATAAAGTAGATATGGAAATTAAAATATTCCCCACCAGGGAGACACAACTTTGGATTTTGGATTTATAATTTATTATATTTTGGAATGTTTGGAAATAGGAATTGTATTTCGAGATCATTTGTATAAAAAGGAATTCATTGATCGGTAATTATGTATGGTCCCTTATTTCTTAAAAAATACTAGAAGGTAGAAACTATATATAGATGATTAGAGAAGAAATTATTTGGTTTCTAAAAGAAATATTGACGATATTTAATTCGGTTATTCACCAAAATAGAAATTTATATGTCATTTAAAAAACATAAATAATATGATTTGTTGTGATGATTTGGTGGGTGGAAGATTGAGTGCTTTAAATGGTAATTCTCTAATTTAGATGAACATATGGATGTATTAAATAATTATATTATAACTTATAGACTATAGATTGACTTTTTACTCTCCACTTTCTATTATTTCAATCAGTTGGAAACTTTCAATGTATAGAAATTTTCCCTTGGAATTCCCATTGGAAATTTCTTGTTGAAACTCTTACTCTGGTCTCTAAGTGTAAATTTCCACATTGATTGAGATCATTTGGGTGGATGGTAGATAAGAGGTGGAAATTGATATTTTTTTATATGGATGAATAGTTTGATAAAAATGATTTTGAAATAATCTATATCAATATTATAGCTGGTAGACTATAATTTGAATTTTTAGTCCCCACTCTTAGTTCTATGAATCAATTGAAAACATCCAGTGCATGGAGAATTGTAATTGGAATTTACAATGGAAATATCTAGTGGACACTCCCACAATAAAATTTGAGTGGAAATTTTTAATTTTATATATATCATTTAGGTCTTCAATTGAAATGGGGTGGAAATGGTTATTTTAATTCCCCGACCCTAGTTACCCAATGTCGGTGCATTATTACATAACATTGGAATTATCACAAAAGATCAAGTCTCGAAAGACCGATTTGTTTAGTAGCCCTGGAAATACTAGATACATTCATAAGTTTTACATGACATTATAAAATGAAAAACTACAACAACATAGTCTCAATAGTCCACACTCCAATCCCTTAGACTACCCCTATAGGTTAGTCATAATATACTTCCTCACATCCTAGGAAAAATAAATCATAGAAAGGGGTGAGCTCAAATGCTCTGTAAGGATAACAATATAGCAGAAACATTCATAAATAAGAATAAACATTTAAGGAAATGTAAGAATAGAACAAAAGTCTTTTAAACGTAAACATCAGAATAATATGGCAAAAATAAAATCAAATAATGCCATTTACTTATTCACATGGATATTCTACTAGTCAAATAATCACATGCAATATCAATAGCCACTTTCATAATGATGGAATGCATAATTCCAGACATTATAACCACATAGTCAGGGCCTTGTTTTAAGACTAAAAATAAGATTTTGTCAAGGCCTTGTACCAAGACACTAGTTTGTCTCATGAGACCTACCAATGCATCGAGGAGCTATAGCGGGATCCACCCATCACTTACCAAGTCCAATGTATTCCTCATATGAAAATGTTTAAACATAACATAAACATTTATATTAAAACTAGAATAAAAAATGTCAATACTTTATCCACAAACCATAAAGGGTGTAAAAATTACGCATCCATAGTCAAACATATCATAAAACCTTCAATACAATATGGATGTTTTGTATCATAATAAATCAACTTCAAATAAGCTTAAAATCCATCAAAGGATGTTGACATAGATGAAATCAAATCATTTTTTTGAGAAATATCTATTTTTATTTTGAAATCATTTAAAATTCATATAATTATAAAAGGAAACATTTATTTTTAAAGTATTCTTATAAGCTTGTAATTGAGGCTTCGACGATGTTATAATGGTAGAAAATAGACGCACCCTCCGTATAAGCTAAAAACATTCTTAACTTAATTTTGTCGAAAAGGTCATAATGTACCATGTTTGGAAAATGATGGAAGGATTCCTTTAAAACCTTTTTATAAAGATTAAAACAATCATATAAATGACTTTAACCCATAGTCTAGTAAATAGTACAAATGTTTTGGAATACAATCTTAAGAAACATGGATGTGGATGATAAAGAGGTCCCTGTAGATAATTACATTCAAAAACCCTTGAATAATGAAGAGGTTGTAGAATTAACCCTTACCTTGTACTTTTCCTTGGTCAAGGGTAGGTTAACCTATTTTATAATGGTGAAATAATTGTAATTAAATTATACAAGAATCATATACATTAATATGATATCATATTTGATCTTCTAATATTTCTTTGTTAATGATATTTCGGTAGTATCATCATTTCAAGTGTTAATTGATTTGTTTTCCTTTATATGATTTGTTACATAAGTAATGTTTGTTATGGATAGGATGTATATTATTCATATTCATAATGATATTAAGCCTTTAAACATTATTTTTAATCATAAAATGAAAATTAGTCTTGAATTTATACGATAGGGAATGAATCTCATCACGTTCGTGGAGACAGTTATATGTACATACGCATGAGCAACAATATCATTCTTTTGAAATTAAAATCATATATAATTGGATATTATATCATATATATATAATCATTATCATGTTATATTTATTATTTACATCATTTATACTTCATTATTATACCCATACAAATAATAATGTATTGAATAACAACTACACCACGACGTGGAGACGGTAAGCTGTATGTACGCATGTATGGTGACATGTCATTCAAAGGATGGATAGAAAAATGAATATAGTTGTACCATATTTATAATAACATCACATTATATAGAATATACTGTAGATATTATTTTATAATGGAAACAACAAGGAAAGATGAAGTGGAAGAAGAAAAAACATTAAAGAGGTGGTGAGATATTTACCTCTTCTTCGGGTTCTTCCTTTCGATTTGATAAAAAGGGATCCTTAGGATGGCTTCATGACTAAATTAAGGCCTATAGAATGAAGGTATAATAGTTTAGAGTATTTTTGTTGGTTTTGGCCGAGACAATGTGCTTTTTATGTGTCAATTAGAGAGAAGGGGAAGTGCCCTTTTATAAGAGGGGGAGGGGCACCTAAGGAAAAGTTAGAAGTATTATTTTATAATAAATTACTTTTTGATTTATAATGGATCTAAATTTATTTATTTCAAATATACGGTGGTAATGGGTAGAAATCCACTCAACCAATAGGTTTTATATAGGTTTGGGTCACTTTATTAACCTTATCTTTCATATTTAACTCTTAGTTAAATAGTTTGACATTTACCATGTCTCTTTGAATTTTTATATTATATGGATAATAAACATACTATAAACTTCCAAGAAAACCCAAAATGGTTCATTAATGACATATATAATATTATTTAATCCCTTTTCCTGAACCATATATTTTTTGGAATAGAATAAAAATTTATAATATAATATTTGTTTTTAAAACTCATTTATGTCAATTTTGACACTATTTTGTACTTTGTTTTTTTTTAATTCATAACAGCATTATTACTTGGAAAAAAAATTAATTTAATCAACCATAACATGTTATATTAACCTATAAAATTATTATAATTCATAAAAAGTCTCAAATTACATATATTTTGGTATTTATAATATCAATTATTTTAATATTTCATTAATAATATAATTACTACATCATCATTGTGTCATATATAATTTTAGATTATTTAATGTCTTAAAATTATAAATAAAATACTATTATGTAAGAAATATTTTTATATTTCTAATGAAGATTTATATTCTAATTTATCTTATGTATAACCCTATATTAAAAATGGTTTATTTATTAAAATTTTATTTTAACACTTTTAACTCTTCTTTGATTTAAATAATAATAAATGTACTAATCTAATCCAAGTGGACCTAAAGGATAATATTCTAATCCTCAGGTTGTTTTATATTGAATTAAACTTATCCAATAGGATTAGGACATGTTTTATGGTAATAATAATATCATTTTTACCCTTAATTACCCTATTTACTTTTAACTGTGGTAAATAAAAGTAAAAAAGTTACTATTCAACAAAAATTATTTTCATCTTATTGAACCAAATTTTACAAACTAATATCAACTGTTTCTCTCATATTTTTTAAATTCAACTCACAGAAGTAGTAAAATTATGTTTTATACAAATTGGAAAATACTCCTAGGATGTGGGTAAAGGACCGTAAAAAGTTCAATGAAATTTTTATATATCTACAATTATTATAAACTGAATCCAATAAATTACATTGAACTAATATAGGTATTATTTATCTATTTTTATCTAAAATAAATTTAAATAAAATAAATAATTATTTAAATAAAAAGTCGGTTTTGGAACAATAACTCAGTGTTTTTAACTATTCCTCAAAAATTGAAAGTTTTCAGAAAAAATACCAAAAATTCACCCTAAGCTAATTTCGATATTCCGAACACAAAAATTAAGTCCATTTTGAAAGATAATTTTGATAAAATTTCAAAAAGTGGATAATACTATTCATAACGGCTAGTTTGATTGGTCACGTGTGTTAGAATCTCGAAGTTGCGTACAATGCAAGCTATTTCATTATTCAAAGGGAAACGTATTGTGGTTGCTTCGGGGGTTACATTCTTCCCTCCTTAAAATAATTTCATCCTTGAAATTTCTAGAATATTACTGTATAAAATGATATGGGTGGTTCTTAATCATAAGTTCCTCAGGTTCCCATGTTGCCTCTTCCATCTTATGGTTTCTCCATAGAACTCTCAACAGACGAGTCATCCAGTTTCTCAGCACTTGTCCTCTGGAATCAATAATTTTGACAGGCTTTTCACAATAAGACAGATCAGGTTCCAATTCAATTTACCCATTGGTGAGTACATGCATTGGGTCAGGCATGTATTTTCTCAATAGTGATACGTGGAACACATCGTGAACTTCGGAGAGACTTTGCATCATTGCCAACTGGTAAGCTATAGCCCCAATTCGTTCTATAATTTCGAAATGTCTGATGTACCTGGGACTTAGTTTACCCTTCTTACCAAATCGTATAACTCCCTTCCATGGAGATACCTTCAAGAAAACATGATCTCCTACCTAAAATTCCAAATCCTTCCTTCAGTTATCGGCATAGCTCTTCTACCTACTTCGTGCTATTTTGATGTGGTTTTGGATAACCTTCACCTTTTCCATCATTTCCTCAACATGTTCTGGGCCTACGAGTTTTCTTTCACCAACATCATCCCAATAAGATGGTGTGCGACATCTCTTTCCATATAACGCTTTATATGGTGCCATCTGAATACTATAATAGAAGTTATTATTATTGGAAAATTCTACCAGAGGAAAATATTGATCCCACATACCTTGAAAGTCAAGTGATCTTGATATCAACATGTCTTCTAAGTTATGAATAGTCCCTAATGATTGTCCATCAGTTTGGGTTTGGTAGGCAGTACTCAAACGAAGTTCAGTATCCAGGGATTTCTGAATACTTTTCTTGAATCTTGATGTAAAAAGTGGATTACGATCAGAAACAATGGATAGGTGTACTCCATGAAGTCTCACAACTTCATTAATATATAGTCATGCTAGAAGTTCAAGTGGTAAATCTTCTCTTATAGAAAGAAAATGTTCTGACTTGGTAAGACGTTAAACAATGACCCATATTGCATCGTTCCTTCTAAGAGTCCTTGGTAGTCCCATGACAAAGTCCATCGTAATATTATCCCATTTAAACTTAGGTATAGGAAGAGGTTACATGACTCCTCTAGGCTTTTTCCTTCTAGATATCACTTTTTGAAAAACCATACATCGTTACACAAAATCATCAACCTCCATCTTCATGTTGTCCCACCAAAAATGTTTCTTCAAGTCTCTATACATCTTAGTGCTACCAAGGTGTATAGAGAAATTGGAGCTATGAACATCATCCAACAACTCACTTTTTAGATCAGGTATGTTAGGAATACAAAGTCTCTTCCCAAATTTCAAAATTCCATCTTCATACACAAAGTCACTCAATCTCCCATCATTCATAGCTTTAATCTTCTTTGGAAACTCTTCGTCATCGGTCTGAGAACTCATTATCCTTTCTAGTAAAGATGGTTTGGAAACCATTTGAAAAAGTTTTGATGTTTCCCCTTTCATGGTTATCCCTATATCCAACATTAGTATATCCTTGTATATGGGATCCTTTTCTACTCTCATAGTGTTCATAACTCCATGATCCTTTATTCTCAAAGAATCTCCCACCTTATTTGCCTTCTCCGGGTGGTAGTGTATGGTGCAATCATAATCCTTGTGTAGTTCAAGCCATCTCTTTTGCCTCATGTTGTGTTATTTCTGTGAGAAAATATCCTTCAAACTCTTCTGATCGGTATATAGCTCACATTATTCACCATAGATATAATATATCCATATCTTCAAAGAAAATATTATAGCTTCTAACTCAAGATCATGAGTAGGATAGTGTTTCTCATGAATTTTTAGCTTCCGTGATGTATAGGAAATAACTTTATCATTCTGCATAAGGACACAACCAAGTACTTTCTTTGATGCATCACTATAAATAACAAAACCATCATTCCCCAATGGTAGATTCAAGATAAGAGAAATGACTAATCTTTTCTTCAATTATTCAAAACATTCTTTACACTCTTTTGTCTAACAAAATTTAACCCCTTTACGTTAATGGGTTAGCCAATCTGGAAAAATTCTGGACGAAACACTGATAATAACCTGCTAAACCAATAGAACTGCATACCTCAGTTATACTCCTTGATGATGGTCATTCTTGTATTTCCTTGGTCTTAGAAGGATCAATAGACATTCCATCCATAGAGACAATATGGGCAAGAAAAGAAATCTCCTGAAGCCAGAATTCACACTTGTTAAACATCCCATATAATTCATGTCTTCTAAGAGTCTTTAGAATAATGCGCAAGTGATATTCATGATCTTAGTAGCTTTTTTATTATACCAAAATATAATCAATAAATACCACTACAATGTCATCAATATATTCTTTGAAAACTCTATTCATTAGATCCATGAAGATATAGGGTGCATTAGTCAATCCAAAAGGCATTACTGTAAACTCGTAATGCTTGTACCTGGTTCGAAATGTTGTTTTCATAATGTCTTTCTTCTTCACACAGAACTGATGATATTCAGATCAATGGTCAATCTTTGAAAATTATTGAGCTCCATGAAGTTTGTCGAATAAATCATCAAGGCGAGGTAGGGGATACTTGTTCTTTATTTTTATAGCATTGATCTCCTGGTAGTTAATGCACAACCTCATAGATCCATCTTTCTTCTTACCAAAAAGAGCAGGGTCTCCCCATGAAGAAACAATTGGGGGAATAAATCCTTTATTACTCAATTCATCTAGTTGTTTCTTTATTTTCAGTAATTACACAGTGGTCATTCTATAAGGGGTATTTGATATGGGCCTTGAACCAGGAATTAAGTTAATGTAAAACTAAATTTCTTGTTCTAGAGGATGTCCAAGTAAATCTTCTATAAACACATCAACATATTCTTTCACAATAGGTACATCCTCTATTTGAACATTATTTTCCTCACCTACAGCTATTTCATTCTCTTAATCCCCAATAATATAATTTAGTTGAGCTACTAGGGGTGGATCTAGATTATAATTCAGTGGTGACGTTTCAGATATAAAGATAAGGTGTTCTTTATCATCATCTTCAAAAAAATTAACCTCTTTATTTTTATAATAAATCTTCTCATCATGGTCAGAAAGCCAATCCATACCAAGGATTATATCAAATTCAATCAAGTTTATGATGATGAGATAAGAAAATAAATAACATTTATATTTCTTAATGGGGACTGATTCACAAAAATTTGTTGCAATGATACTTCCCTTAGGAGTTTTAACTGACAACTCCCTTGTTAAATAAAATTGGAAATATCTAATTTTCTTAGCAAACTGGGAAGATATGAAACAATGTGATGATTCAGAATCAAATAAAACATCGGTTAAACATGAAGAAACAATTAAATTACCTGCCACTATGTATTTTGGATCTTCATCCTCAACAGTAGTGATAGAATAAGCTTGGCATTAATCCCTTGGCCTTTTCTGAGGTAAGTTCCCCTAATACTGAGGACATTCATTTCCATAATGTCCCCTTTCTCTACAATTTTAGCATTCAACATTAACAACCTCTTTATTCCCCTTGCAATCACAAGCTTGGTGGACTTTTTCACCACACTTGTAATAGGCTCTCATTCCCTTTATACAAGTACCAGGGTGCTTCTTCCCACATTTACTGCAGGATGGATATTCAACTTTTCCATTCTTCCCCTTATTTCCATTTTTAGATTTTTCATTACATCTCTTCTTCTATTTATTTTTATTAAAGTCGTAAGACTTAAAGAAATATTTTTTCTGTCTTGATAGCACATGAGACAATATCTTTGTACGACGAGAAGGATTGTGAGACTAATGCTTGACAGAGATATGGTTTTAACCCATCAAAGAAATGATCAATCTTACTTCTTGGGTTACATATATAATCTGCAGCATGCCTCGCTAAACTTGTAAAGTTAGCTTCATACTTTGTGACATTCCCATCCTCCTTTTTCCTCAGACTCAAAAATTGTCTTTCCATATCTCCTCAGTGGTCCTAAAAAAGTATTTTTCTAAGAAAATTTCTTTAATCTCCCTCTATTCCATATTTTATACTTCATCATTTTACTTTGTGTTTTGAATCAATGGCCATCGTTGATTGGCATCTCCAGTGAGGCGATAAACTGTCATGACACCTTTTTCCCATTCACTACTCTCAAACGCATGGAATATTTTCTCTATGGAATTTTTCCTTTGCTCAGCTACTAATGGATTTGTACCCCCATTTAATGTTGGTAGTTTTTTCCTCGTGAAGTGATCTAACATTGATCCTCCACGCTAAGGATCCGGGTGCTCTATACGGGTAAGATTATTATTCATAACCTGAGTGAGTTTTCCCAGTATAGTTTTAAGCTGGTCAGCACCAGTTGTATCACCAGCTCCACTATAATTATCTTGATCAGGAGTGAAATCCCTACATTGAGTGTGTGCATTGACATGGTTTACATTCCTTCCACTAAACGCCATTTCTAAACAATGGCATACACTATATTAGTTTATGAATCGCAATACATAATTCAAAACTTATAACATACCTAACGTAAATTGGAATTTTTATGGATATAATCCATAATCATAAAAAAATGTTTTTTTGAGGAGTTATATAATCATAAATCCTTCATAATGGTTTGTAAAGTAAATTTGGATTATCCTAAGAATATCCCCCAGGAGTGTCGTAACCAAGAGTGCAGCAAGGCCCGTTGTCGTGTACCAGGATACCCCGAGTCAAGCCCGCAACTCCTTATTGGAGTTTTCACTCCTAGGTTCATCTGTGCCAGAGCCGCCTCTACCTGCTCGTATCCAGACAAGGATGTATTTCTCGGAATTTACACTAAATCTCTACATTACCAAAATTCTACGAAATTCTTCAATATTAATCCTCAAATACTATCTTAGGTTAATGTGCTCTAATCAGAGTTTTTATAAATATAGTTTCCATGGTTTGTACTAATCTTCCTCTGATACCAACTATAATTACCCGACCCTAGTTACCCAGATACGGTGCATTATTACATAACATTGGAATTATTACAAAATATCATGTCTCAAAATACTGATTTGTTTAGTAGCCTTGGAAATACTAGATACATTCCTAATTTTTACATTACATTATAAAATGAAAAGCTACAAAAACATAGTCTCTATAGGCCACACTCATATCCCTTAGACTATACCTGCAGGTTAGTCATAATATACTTCTTCGCATCCTGGGGAAAATAAAACATAGAAAGGGGTGATCTCAGATGCTCATTAAGGATAAAAATATAGCGGAATCTTTCATAAATAAGCATAAACATTTAAGGCAATGTAAGACTAGAACAAAAGACTTTAAAACTTGATCTTCATAATAATATGGCAGAGATAAAATCAAATAATTCCATTTACTTATTCACATGGATATTTTACTAGTCTAATAATCAAATGGAATATCAATATCCACTTTCATAATGATGGAACGCATAATGCTAGACATAATAACCACATAGTCAAGGCCTTGTGCCAATACTACAAACAAGATTTTGCCAAGGCCTTGTGCTAAGAAAATATTTTGTCACTTGAGACCTACCGATGCAATGAGGATCTACAGTGGGCTCCACCCATCACTTACTAAGTCCAATTCATTCCTCATATGAAAAGTTTTAAACATAACAAAAGCATTCATATTAAAACTAGAATACTAAATGTCAATACATTATCCATAAACCATGAATGGTGTATAAAAAACACATAAATAGTCAAACATATCACAAAACCATCAATAACATATGGATTTATTATATCATAATAAATCAACTTCAAATAAGCTGAAAATCCATCAAAGGATGTTGACATAGATGAAATCAAAAAAAATTGAGAAATATCTATTTCTATTTTGAAATCATTTAAAAGTAGTATAATTATAAAAGAAAACATTTAATTTTTTAATATTCTTATAAGATTTGAGGGAAGCTTCGACGTTGTTATAATGGCAGAAAATAGTTGCACCCGCTGTATAAGTTAAAAAAACATTCTTACCTTAATTTTGTCGAAAAGGTCATAAGGTACCTTGTTAGGAAAACGACGGAAGGATTCCATTCAAACCATTTTATAAAAATTCAAACAAGGGTATAAATTACATTTACCCGTAGTCTAGTAAATAGTAAAAATGTTTTGTAATACATTTTTAAGAAAAATGGATGTGGATGAGGAAGAGGTCCTAGTAGATAATTACAACAAAACAACCATGAATAATGAAGAGGTTGTAGAATTAACCCTTACCTTGTACATTTCCTTAGTAGAGGGTATATTAACCTCATATATAATGGTGAAATAATTGTTATTAAATTATACATGAATCATATACATTAATATGATATCATATATGATCTTCTTAATATTTCTTTGTTAATGATATTTCTGTAGTATCATTGTTTCCGATGTTAACTGATTCGTTTTCGATTATATTCTTTGTTACATAAGTAATGTTTGTTATATATATGATGTATATTATTCATATTCATAATGATATTGAGTCTTTAAACATTATTTTTGATCATCAAATAAAAATTAGTCTTGAATGGATACGATAGAGAATGAATCTCATCGCGTTCGTGGAGACAATAATCCATACGTACGCACGAGCAACAATGTCATTCTTTTGAAATTAAAATTGTATATAATTGGATGTTATATCATATATATAGAATAATTATCATGTTATATTTATTATTTACATCATTATTATACCCATCCAAATAATAATGTATTGAATAACAACTACACCACGAGCTGGAGACGGTAAGCCATACATACGCACGTATGGTGACATGTCATTCGAAGGATGGATAGAATAATGAATATGGTTGTACCATATTTATTGTAAAATCTAATTATATAGATGATAATGGAGTTATTATTTTAGAATGGAAACAACAAGGAAAGAAGAAGTGGAAGAATAAAAAACATGAAAGAGTTTGTGAGATATTTACCTCTTCTTCATGTTCTTCCTTTTGATTTGATCAAAAGGGCACCTTAGGTTGGATTCCTGACTAAAGTAAGGCCTCTATAATGATGTGAGGATAGTTGAGAGGGTATTTTCGCAGGTATTGTCCAATCCAAATGGATTTAAAGGTGTGAATTGGAGAGAAGGGGAAGTACCCTCTTATAAGAGGGGTGAGGGGCACCATAGGAAAAGCTAGAAATAGTATTTTATAAGAAAGACATTTTGGGTTTATAATGGATCATAATTGGTTTATTTCAAAGATAATGTGGTAATTGGTCGAAATACACTCAACCAATAGGTTTTATATAGGTTTAGGTCACTATATTAACCTCATCTTTCAAATTTGACTCTTAGTTAAATAGTTCAACATTTACAATGTCTCGTTGTATTTTTATATTATATGGTTAATAAACAAACTATAAACTTTCAAGCGAACTCAAAGTGGTTCATTAATGATATATATTATAGTATTTAATCCCGTTTTCCTAACCTTTGATTTTTAGGAATAGAATACCAATTAATAATATAATATTTGTTTTCAAAACTTCTTTTTGTCAATTTTGACACTATTTGGTATTTTGTTGTTTTCTAAATTCATAACAGCATTATTACTTCGAAAAAAATTAATTTAATAAACCCTACCATATCATATTAAACTAAAAAATTAGATTAATTCGTAAAAAGTCTCAAATTACATTTATTTGGGTATTTATAATATCAATTATTATAATATTTCATTAATAATGTAATTAATCCATCATCATTGTGTAATAAATAAATTAAATTATATAATTTCTAAAAATTATAAATAAAAACCCATTATGTATTAAATATATTTAGATTTCTAATTAATATTTATAGTTGAATTTATCTTATGTATTACCCTATATTAAAAATGGTTTAGTTATTAAACTTTGATTTTAACACTTTTAACACTTCTTTGAATTAAATAATAATAAATGTCCTAATCTAATCCACATGGACCTAAAGGAACATATTTTATTCCTAAGGATTTTTTTTATAATTACACCTATTCAATAGAATTAGGACATGTGTTAGGGTAATAATAATATCATTTTTACCCCTAATTACCCTAATTACTTTTAACAATGGTAAATTAAAGTAAAAAAGTTATTGTTCACCAAAAATTATTTGCATCTTATTGAACCACATTTTACTTGCTGATATCAACTATGTCTCTTATATTTTTGAAATTCAACTCACAGAAGCAGTAAAATTAAATTTCATACAAATTGGAAAATGCTCTTAGGAGGTGGGTAAAAGACAGTAAAAAGTTCAATGAAGTTTATATATATCTAAAATTATTATAAACCATCCTTAATGAATTAAATTGAACTCATATTGGTATTATATATCTATTTTGACCTAAAATAAATTTGAATAAAATAAATAATTATTTAAATAAAAATTCGGTTTTTGAACAATAACTCAGTGTTTTTCACTATTCATCAGAAATTGAATGTTTTCAGAAAAATACCAAAAAATCACCCTAAGATAATTTCTATATTCCAAACCCAAAAATTAAGTCCATTTTAAAGATAAATTTGATAATATTTTGAAAAGTGGGTATTACTATTCATAATGGCTAGTTTGATTGGTTGTGGTGTGTTAGAATCAGAAGTTGCGTACAATGCAAGCTATTTCATTATTCAAATCGAAACGTACCGTGGAAGATTGGGGTGTTACATTCTTCCCTCATTCAAATAATTTCATCCTAGAAATTTCTAGAATATTACGGCATAAAAATATTTGGGTGGTTCTTCATCATAAGTTCCTCAGGTTCCCACATTGCCTCTTCCATCTTATGGTTTCTCCATAGAACATTTACCAGACGAGTCATCCGGTTTCTCAGCACTTGTTCTCTGGTATCAAGAATTTTTACAGGATCTTCACAATAAGACATATCAGGTTCCAGTTCAATTTTCTCATAAGGGAGTACATGCATTCGTTCAGGCCAGTATTTTCTCAATAGTGATACGTGGAACACATCGTGAACTTTGGAGAGACTTGGCGGCATTGCCAACCGGTAATCTATAGCCCCAATTCATTCTAGAATATCGAAAGGTCTGATGTACCTAGGACTTAGTCTACCCTTCTTATGGAATTGTATAACTCCCTTTCATAGATAAACCTTCAAGAAAACATGATCTCCTACCTGAAATTCCAAATCCTTCCTTCGGTTATCGACATAGCTCTTCAACCTACTTTGTGTTGTTTTGATGTGGGTTTGGATAACCTTCATTGTTTCCATCGTTTCTTCAATAAGTTCTGAGCCTATGAGTTTTCTTTCACCAACATCATCCCAAAAAGTTGGAGTGAGACATCTCTTTCCATATAACGCTTCATATGGTGCTATCTGAATACATGAATGGAAGCTATTGTTATAAAAAAAATTCTACAAGAGTTAAATATTGATCCCACATACCTTGAAATTCTAGTGAGCTTGATATCAACTTATCTTCTAAGTTTTGAATAGTTTGTTCTGATTTTCCATCAGTTTGGGGGTGGTAGGAAGAGATCAAACGAGGCTTAGTATCTAGGGATTTTGGAATAATTTTCTAGAATCTTGATTTAAAATGTGGATCACGATCAGGAACAATCGATAGGGGTACTCCATGAAGTCTCACAACTTTATTAATATATATTCTAGCAAGACGTTCTAGTGGTAAATCTTCTCTTATAGCAAGAAAATGTGATGACTTGGTAAGAGGATCAACAATGTCCCATATTTCATCATTCCTTCTATGAGTCTTTGGTAGTCCCATGAAAAATTGCATCGTAATATTATCTCATTTCCACTCAGGTATGGGAAGAGGTTTCATGACCCCCCCCCCCCCTATGTTGTTGCCTTCCAGCTTTCACTTGTTGATAAACCATACATCGTGACACAAAATCCGCAATCTCCCTCTTCATGTTGTCCCACCAAATATTTTCCTTCAAGTCTCTATACATCTTACTGATACTAGGGTGTATTGAGAAATTGGATCTATGTGCATCATCCAACAATTCAATTTTTAGATAAGGTATTTTAAGAACACAAAGTCTCTTCCCAAATTTCAAAATTCCATCTTCATACACAATGTCACTCAATCTCCCATAATTAATAGCTTTAATCTTCTTTTGAAACTCTTCATCATCGGTATAAGAACTCTTTATCCTTTCTAGTAAAGATGGTTTGGAAACCATTTGAAAAAGTTTTTATGTTTCACCTTCCATGGTTATCCCCATCTCCAACTTTACTAGATCCTTGAATATGGGATCCTTTTCAACTCACATCATGTTCAGAACTCCATGATCCTTTCTTGTCAAATAATTTTCCACCTTATTTGCCTTTCCCAGGTGGTAGTGTATGGTCAAATCATAATCCTTGAGTAGTTCAAGCCATCTCCATTTCCTTATGTTTAGTTCTTTCAGTGAGAAAATATACTTCAAACACTTGTGATCGGTATATGACTAACATTTTTCACCATAGAGATATTATCTCTATATCTTCAAAGAAAATATTACAACTTCTAACTCAAGATCATGAGTAGGATAATTTTGATCATGAATTTTTAGCTTCTGTGATGTATAGTCAATAACTCTATCATTCTGCATAAGGACAAAACCAAGTCCTTTCTTTGATGCATCACTTTAAATAACAAACCCATCATTCCCCAATTGTAGAGTCAAGATAGGATCATTGACTATTATTTTCTTCAATTCTTCAAAACATTCTTCACACAATTTTTTTCAAACAAATTTAACCCCTTTACGTGTTAGCTTCGTTAATGGGTTAGGCAATCGGGAAAAATTCTGGATGAAATGCCGATAATAACATGATAAACCAATAAAACGGCGTACCTCAATCATACTCGTTGGTGCTGGCCATTCTTGGATTGCCTTGGTCATAGAAGGATCAATAGAGATTCCATCCTTAGATACAATATGTACAAGAAAAGAAATATTCTGAAGATATAATTCACACTTTCTAAACTTCCCATATAATTCTTGTCTTCTAAGAGTCTTTAGAATAATGCACAGGTGATTTTCATGATCTTCGTATCTTTTGGAGTATACTAAAATATCATCAATTAATACCACTAAAAATTCATCAAAATATTCCTTGAAAACTCTATTCATTATATCTGTGAAGATATAGGGTGCATTAGTCAATCCAAATGGCATTACTGTAAACTTGCAATGCCCGTAACTGGTTTGAAATGATGCTTTCGAAATGTCTTCCTTCTTCACACACAAATGATGATATCCAGCTCAAAGGTCAATATTTGAAAACTATTGAGATCTATGAATTTGTTTGAATAAATCATCAATGTGAGGTAGGTGATACTTGTTCTTTATTGTTATAGCATTGATCTCCTAGTAGTCAATGCACAACCTCATAGATCCATCGTTCTTCTTAACAAAAAGAATAGGGGCTCCCCATGGACAAATACTAGGGTGAATAAATCCCTTATTACTAAATTCCTCAATTTGTTTCTTTAGTTACAGTAATTCCACAGTGTCCATTCTATAAGGGGTCTTTGATATGGGCCTTGAACCCGGAATTAAGTCAATAGAAAACTCAATTTCTCGTTCTGGAGGTTGTCCAGGTAAATCTTTTGGAAACACATCAACATATTCTCGCACAATAGGTACATCATCTATTTGAACATTCTTTTCCTCACCTATAGTTATTTCATTCTCTTCCTCTCTAATAATTTAATTTAGTTGAGCTACTGGGTGTGGATCTAGATAAGAATTAGGTTGTGACATTTCTGCTCTAAAGATATGGTGTTCTTTATCATCGTCATCAAAAATTGTAACATCTTTCTTCTTACAATAAATCTTCACATCATGGTCCGAAATCCAATCCATACCAAGGATTATATCAAATTAAATCATGGGTATGAAAATGAGATCATCAAATAAATAATGTTTATATGCCTTAATGGGGACTGATTCACAAAAATTTGTTGCAATGATACTTCCCTTATGAGTTTTTACTGACAACTCCGTTTTTAAATAAAATTAGAAATATCTAATTTTCTTAGAAAACTGGGAAGATATGAAACAATGTGATGATCCAGAATCAAATAAAGCATTGATAAACTTGAATAAAACATTAAATAACCTGCCACTATGTCTTTGGGAGCTTCAACCTCAAAAAGTAGTGATAGCATAAGCTTGGCATTGATCCCTTGTCCTTTTCTGAGGTAAGTTCCCTTGACGCTTAGGAAATTCATCTACATATTGTCCCCTTTCTCTAAAATTGTTTAATTCAACATTAACAGTCTCTTTTTTCCCCTTGCAATACTGAGCTTGTTGGCCTTTTTCACCACACTTTTAACAGACTCCCATTCCCTTCAGACAAGTACCAGGGTGTTTCTTCCCACATTTACTGTAGGATGGATATTCAACTTTTCCCTTCTTCACCTTATTTCCATTTCCAGAGTGTTCATCGGATCTATTCATCTATTGCTTTTCTTTAAAGTCATAATATTTAGATAATTCTTTTTCTATCTTGATAGCATTTGAGATAATATCTTCGTAGGATGAGAAGGATTGTGAGAATAATTCTCGACGGAGAAATGGTTTTAACCCATCAAAGAAACGATCAATCTTACTTCTTGGGTTGCATATATAATCTGCAGCATGCCTCGCTATCCTTGTAAAGTTAACTTCATACTTTGGGAGATTCTCATCCTCCTTTTTCCTCAGACATAGAAATTGTCTTTCCATATCCGCTCAGTGGTCATGAAGAAAGTATTTTTCTAAGAAAATTTCTTTAAACTCCCTCCATTCCATATTTGATACATCATCTTCTTCCTTTGTGTTTTGAATCAATGACCCCCATTGATCAGCATCTCTAGTGAGGTGGTAAACTGCCATGACACCTTTTTCCCTTTCACTACTCTCTAAGGCATAGAATATTTTCTCTAAGTAATTTATCCATTGCTCAGCTACTAATGGATCTGTATCCCCATTTAATGTTGGTGTTTGTTGCCTGCAGATCAGGGTGCTCAATATGGGTAAGGTTGTTATTCATAACCGGAGTGAGTTGTCCTAGTATAGTGATAAGCTGATCAGCACCAGTTGTATCACCAGCTCAACTATAATTATCTTGAGTGGGTGGGCAATCCCTACATGGAGTGCGTGCATTGATATGGTTTTCATTCCTTCCACTAGGATCCATTTCTAAACAATGTCATACACTAGATTAGTTTATGAATCACAATACATAATTCCAAAATTATAACATACATAACATAAATTGAACATTTTATGGATATAATCCATAATAATACAAACAATGTTTTCTCTGTGGAGGTGTATACTCATAAATCCTTCATAATGGTTTGTAAAGAAAATATGGAATATCCGAAGCATATCCCCAGGGAGTGTCGTAACCAAGAGTGCAGTAAGGCCCGTTGTCATGTACCAAGATACCCCAAGTCAAGCCCGCAACTCCATATTGGAGTCTTATCTCCTAGGTACATCTGTGCCAGAGCCGCCTCTACCTCCTCGTATCCAGACAGGGATTTATTTCTTGTAAAATACAAAAAATCTCTATATTACAAAAATTCTAGGAAGTTATTCAATACTATTCCTCAAAACCTATCTTAGGGTAATGTGATTTAATCAGATTTTTTCTAAATCTAGTTTCCATGGTTTGTACTAAACATCCTCTAATAACAACTGAAATTCCCTGACACCAGTTACCTAGAGTTAGTTCATTATTACATAACATTTTCAAGATCATAAAAGATCATGTCTTGAAAGACTGATTTGTTTAGTAGCCTTGTAAATACTAGATACATTCATAAGTTTTACATTACATTATAAAATGAAAAACTACAACAACATAGTCTCCATAGTCCACACAAATATCCCTTATACTATCCCTAAAGGTCATTCATAATATACTTCTTCGCATCCTGGGAAAAAAATAGACATGGGTGATCTCAGATGCTCAGTAAGGATAACAATATAGAGGAATCATTCATAAATAAGCATAAACATTTAAGGAAATGTAAGACTAGAACAAAATACTTTTAAACTTGAAATTTAGAATAATATGGTAGAGATAAAATCAAATAATACCATTTACTTATTCACATAGATATTATACTAGTCGAATAATCAGATGCAATATCAATAGCCACTTTTACAATGATGGAATGCATAATGCCAGTCTTCATAACCACATCGTCTAGGCCTTGTGCTAAGAATACAAATAAGATTTTTTCAAGTCCTTGTGCCAAGACACTAGTTTGTCTCATGAGGCCTACCAATTCAACGAGGAGCTATAACAGGCACCACCCATCACTTACTAAGTCCAATGCATTCCTCATATGAAAAGGTTTAAACATAACCTAAACATTCGTATTAAAACTAGCATATGAAATGTCAATACATTATCCATAAACCATTAATGGTGTAAAATTAACACATAAATAGTCAAAGATTTCGCAAAACCTTCAATACAATATGGATGTTTTGTATCATAATAAATCAATTTCAAATAAGCTGAAAATCCATCAAAGGATGTTGACGTAGAAGAAATCCAAAAAAATTGAGAAATATCTATTTATATTTTTAAGTCATTTAGAAGTCATATAATTATAAAACAAAACATTTATTTATCAAATATTTTTATAATATAACAAAGAAAGCTTCGATGATGTTATAACGGTGGAAAATAGCTTCACCCGCCATATAAGTTAAAAAACATTCTTACCTTAATTTTGTCGAAAAGTTCATAAGGTACCTTGTTAGGAAAACAATGGAATGATTCCTTTCAAACCATTTTATAAAAAGTAAAACAGGGGTGTAAATGACATTAACCCATAGTCTAGTAAATATTACCAATGTTTTCGAATAAATTTTTATGAAACATTGATTTGGATGATGAAGAGGTCCCAGTAGATTATTATATATAAACAACATTGAATAATGAAGAGGTTGTAGAATTAACCCTTGCCTTGTACATTTCCTTGGTTGAGGGTAGGTTAACCACTTTTATAATGGTGAAATAATTGTTATTAAATTATACAATAATCATATACATTAATATGATATCATATATGATCTTCTTAATATTTCTTAGTTAATGGTATTTCAGTAGTATCATCGTTTCGGGTGTTAACAGATTCGTTTTCCTTTATATGCTCTGTTACATAAGTAAAGTATTGTATGTATAGGATGTATCTTATTCATATTCAGAATTACATTAAGTCTTTAAATATTATTTTTAATCATCAAATAAAAATTATTCTTGAATGGATACGATAGATAATGAATCTCATCGCGTTCGTGGAGACGGTAATCCGTACGTACGCACGAGCGATAATATCATTCTTTTGATATTAAAATCATATATAATTGGATGTTATATCATATATAAAGATTAATTATAATGTTATATTTATTATTTACATCATTTATACATCATTATTATTCCCATCCAAATAATAATGTATTGAATAACAACTACACCACGAAGTGGAGACGGTAAGCCGTACGTACGCACGTATGGTGACATGTCATTCAAAGGATGGATAGAATAATGAATATGGTTGTAACATATTTATTATAACATCATAATATATAGATAATACTGGAGTTAATATTTTATAATGCAATCAACAATGAAAGAATAAGTTGAAGAAGAAGAACATGAAAGAGTTAGTGAGATATTTACCTCTTCTTCGGGTTCTTCCTTTTGATTTGATCAAAAGGTCTCCTTAGGATGGCTTCCTGACTAAAGGAATGCCTCTAAAATGAAGTTTGTATAGTTTAAAGGGTATTTGAGTAGGGTTTGGTCAAGCCAAATGTCTTTGAAGGTGTGAATTGGAGAGAAGGGGAAGTGCTATTTTATAAGAGGGGTGAGGGGCACCTTAGGAAAAGCTAGAAATATTATTTTATAATATAAACATTTTCAGTTTATAATGGATCCAAATTAATTTATTTCATATCTAATGTTGTAATTGGTCAAAATACACTCAACCAATATGTTCTAGATAGGTTTGGGTCACAATATCAACCTTATCATTTAGATTTAACTCTTAGTTAAATAGTTCGATATTTACCATGTCTCTTTGTATTTTTATATTATATGGTTAATAATATTAATATACACATCCAATCGAACCCCAAGTGTTTAATTAATGATATATATAATAGTATTTAATCTTTTTGGCTGAATATTTGATTTTTAGGAATATAATACCAATTAATAATATAATATTTGTTTTAAAAACTCTTTTATGTCAATTTTGACACTATTTGGTATTTTGTTTTTTCAAAATTTATAAAAAAATTAATACTTCGAAAAAAATTCATTTTATCAACCCTAACATATCATATTATCCTTGAAAATTAGTGTAATTCATAAATAGTCTAAAATTACATTTATTTGGTTATTTATAATATCAATTATTTTAATATTTCATTAATAAGGTAATTATTGCATCATCATTGTGTCATAAATAAGTTAAATTATTTAATGTCTAAAATTTATAAATAAAATACCATTTTGTATTAAAGCTTTTTATATTTCTACTGAATATTTATAGTCTAATTTATATTATGTATAACCCTATATTAAAAATGGTTTAGTTATTAAACTTTGATTTTAATACTTTTAACTCTTCTTTGAATTAAATTATAATAAATGTCATAATCTAATCCACGTGAACCTAAAGGATTATATTTTAATCCTAAGGTAGTTTTTGGTCGAATTAAACTTATCTAATAGAATTATTACATGTGTTAGGTTAATAATAATATCATTTGTACCCTTAATTACCCTATGTAATTTTAATGGTGGTAAATAAAAGTAAAAAGTTACTATTCATAAAAAATTATTTTCATCTTATTAAACCACATTTTACTTACTAATATAAAATATGTCTCTCATATTTTTAAAATTCACTTCACAGATGTGGTAAAATTACGTTTTATTCAAATTGGCAAATGCTCCTAGGAGGTGGGTAAAAGACAGTAAAAAGTTCAATGAAATTTTTATATATCTAAAATTATTATAAACTGACTCTAATGAATTAAATTTAAATAATATAGGTATTATGTAACTATTTTGACTTAAAAATTTTTAAATAAAATAAATATTTATTTAAATAAAAATTCTGTTTTTGAACAATAACTCAGTGTTTTTCACTATTCAAAAAAAATTGAAAGTTTTCAAAAAATACAAAATATTCACCCTAAGATAATTTCGATATTCCAAACCCAAAAATGAAGTCCATTTTGAAATATTAATTTGATAAAATTTCAAAAATTGGGTATTACTATTCATAACGGCTAGTTTCATTGGTCGCAGTGTGTTAGAATATCGAATTTGTGTACAATGGAAGCTATTGCATTATTCAAAGGGAAACGTATCGTGGAAGCTTGGGGTGTTACAGTTATTTAGTGATGAGGATAATTTTTTTGATAAAGCTAATATTGATATAATATTTTACAATATTATAGCAGGTGGACTATAATTTGACTTTTTTGTCCCACTATTAGTTCTTTTAATCAATTGGAAAATTCAAGTGCATATAAATTACGACTGTGAATTCCCACTGGAAATTTACTATGGAAACTCCATTGTAAACTAGGAGTGTAGATTTACTCTTTTATTTAGATCATTTGGGGGGTTTGGGTTGTAAATAGGAGGTGTAAATGGTGATTTGGTTATGTGGATTAATATTTTGATAAAGTTGATATTGATGTAATAAATTATTTTATTATAGGTAGTACACTTTAATTTGACTTTGAAGTCATGAATTTCAATTATTTGAATCAATTGGAAGCTTCCAATATAAATATATTTCAATATGGAACTCCCATTCAAAATTTCTAGTAGAAACTCCCACTATAAACTATGAGTGGAAATTTCAAAATTTATTCTATGCCAAATTCCAATGTAAATTTCCAAAACTATAACTTGTAACTAAAAAATGATAGTGGAAATTTAAACTATAAATGAATTGGAAATTCCCATTGGAAACGACCATGGTAAGGTCCTAGTGGTGGGTCACATAGTGAGTTTCAATTTAAAATTCCGAACAAATAAATTATAATTTCTCATTTTTTTAATTATTGGAAATCAAGGGTGACATCCAAAATTTTCATTTATGTTAACATTATAACAATACTCTTCAAATAACTAATTATTACAATAATCCACTATGGAAACCCACATCATTATTTATAAAAACTAGTTTTCATAAACGGTTCAATATTTTAATCAAATATTTAGTTGAAGATGTAAATAAAATGAATTCCAAAATGCTTCTATTGATTTGTTATTCATCGAACATTTTCTATCATTATGAATTGTAGTGCACGCTTTTGAAATATGTTTTTCAGTGTAACTAATTCCATAAATTTTCCCAGTAATTAATATAAAATTTTTTAGTCAATTATTTGTATATTTGACTTTTTTTAACAGAACATATTATTTTTATGAACATTGTTGTTAGTTCTAGTGAATCCAACATAGGATTGTGTGGTTACTTAATTTTACACAATAAATGGATGAAAATTGGTCTTCGCTTCCTTATAATTACATCAAGAATTTTATATTAATGAAAAATATATAAATTGAATAAGTGTTTCATAAACTTACTTTATATATAATTCAACAATCAGAATATCTAAAGTCCTATAAAGTGTGTTTAAAACTGAATTTTTTTAAACTACAGTAGAATAATTAAATACATTGTGATCTATGAAAATATCACAATAGTATTCAGTATTCTAAAATTATTTAGCACCTCCCTATAACAAAATTTTATCATTATTTGTGCATGATATCACAAATTGTAGTGGTTTTTTAACATAATCATAAAATAAAAATTACATACATTTTTTTAGTATCTTGGTTTCCAATACTGGGACTACTCATTATGCATTTTCTTTCCTATTATAGAAAAAATCTAAATATTTTATAATCTTTCCTTTTGTATTCTTCTTGAATAATGTTTTAAATTCTTGCTGATGTTCCATGTTAGATTCTTCTTGAACGAATAAATATGGAAAATAATTTATAGCTTCCTAAAACTCCCTAGAAATATTTCTCTGATTTGACATCTGAATCATATATCTTTTTGAAAACACATAAGATTCTGTTAAAAGGTTTATTTACATTTGTGACTACTATTGATAACATTTAAATCTTCTTCAACTTTATTATCATTCATGTCTACCATGTGGATGTCGTGGGAATTTTATATACGTCTCTTATGGTTACATAACTCTAGCAAGAATTTCACATCCAACCTCTATAATATTTAATGTGAAATAAAAGAAATTACCCATACCCCTCAAATTTCATGAATATATAAAGAATTATAAAAGGTTAATCGTGGTATACTATAATCAAAAAATAATTTGAGGAACATTTCATTTTGACAAGAATTGTTTTTGGGGTAACTGTTTAATGAGAACACATTATCCAATAAGAAACATTTTTCAGGAAACTATCTTGATCCATGATCAGATGATATGAAAAATGATTGTGTGGAAGCTTTCCCCTTTCATCATATCTAGCCTTCATTTCCTGATACTGACTCTTCTCTAACACAAGATCAAATAGTTGAAATAATTCCAAGACACCAAGCTTACGATTCAAGTAATCCTTTAATATACCATTGAAAATATCTGTCAACTGTGTTCTTCGAATTCCTAATGTCAACATAGAATTCATAAAACAATGATCCCATTTTCCCCTACATGTGTATGTCTTCTTACCAAGTTGAATTTCAATTACCACAATATTCTTGGGTTTTTTTCACAAATCCATAAATTTTTAACTCTCTTCACCTATATACATTCATTTTTGGAAATTTTCATACAATTTAGACTCATCCTTCATTACCGTCCATATGTGGATAATTACATTTCTCATTAAGTTCCAAGTGAATGGGACGTGATATCTATTATATAGGGTTAAAAATTGTCTTTATACATAGTTATATCTTGATATGTGAAATTTTTTTCAAGATTCTTCCCACCATGAAAATCTAGCAATCTATAAAAAACATATAAATGAGCCTATTGTATCATCATGTAATAGTTCTATGATGAAAATTAAAATCTACTTATAATATTTTATGTCTAAAAACACTCCAAATGTCTTACACTCAATCTTTGTGTTGGAGGTATTGTCAAACATGATAACATACCAAAAATAAACATAATAAACCATCATTTTTGGATCAAGCCAAAAAAATATTATTATTTGACTCCACATTATAATCTTCATTGAGTATAAGTATAAGGCCTCAGCCTTAAACCTTACATATTCTTTTGTTAATTCAAGAATTCACATTGAGGATATTTTCTAGTTTAGAGTTTTATATAATTAGGCCATAGCTATTACATTACATCTCAGTATTACAATGTTGAAAATTATAATCTCTCAAAAAAATTTCATAAAAAAGATCAATGTCCCTAAATAAAACAGGAGTTATTTTCTTGATATAAATCTTCTTGAATAATTACTTTCTCTTACAATTATTTATACCCTTGGAAAGACATTTCAAAAACATGGTATGAGCAAAAATATCTCATTAAGGTTTATAAAATAAAAATAGAAAACTGTAGTCCATCAATAAATACAAAACATAAGATCTCTAACATACCTCATGAAATCATATAATTTAGGAATAACATATAGAAATCATAAATCATAAATGTATCTTTTTCCATCCATATCATACTTACATTGTAGCTTTTACAGCTATATAGGGAGTTACATTCGGAATACCCATCATAGTATATTCCCAAATTCTATTTGGAGAAATATTATCATTTAATTTCGTCACATTACCCAATTCATTGGAGAGCTATCTTGGCCTCACCCACCCTAGGTTTTAATGGAACAACCCGTATACGTAAACAATTCCCAATAACTATAACACATAAAACAATCATAAAAGAAAGATAACATTTCCACATTGCAATCACAATCTATCATTTCATGATATTGAAATAATTGATGCTTCCTCAAAACTATTTTCAATACCAAAATACGTAAAAATAGAATATTGTATTTATTTTCCTTTTAAAAACACTAAGGCTTATTAAGGAATCCAAAGATAAAATAATACTCGTGGTGGAAAAAAGGTCGTTCTCATTGTGTACGTTAAAATGAAACATTCATTTTTTTCATTTAGTAAAACGCAGCGTATAAAAAATATTCCCTTTCAATGAAATTAACAGTAAAAGGGGTGTATACACCTGTATAAAATAAAGTTGTCTATAAATCAAAATATGCCTCAATGAAAGGAGATTTATACGAATCCCTTTACAAGGATCATATCATTAGATTAAGGATAAATCAATTACATAATTATGTGTGAAAATATATATTCACCCAATATAATTCGATATAAAGTGTAAAACAATCATAGTTCATTCAAACATATTCATAGAATGCCATAATCAACAAGTAGAATATTAACCTAATGAATGGAAATTGGGTTAAGAAGTTCCCTTTTAAAAATTCGGCAGACTAATAGAGTCACATAAAAATTCAGAAAATGAATTGATGGGAGAGAAAAAGGTATCTCACCAATTGAACATAAAATTTATAGAAATAAGGATATATAAAAACATATCCCAACATTTTAAAATGTAAATTAAAATACATATAATAAAAAAAGTCTTTGGCAAAAAGAGGAGAGTGAAAGGTTCCCTTATAAAGATCATTTGGTAAATAAAATAGATCGATTATGTATACTCATTCTAAGTACACATAAATCAATTATAAATACAAGAAAATAAATAAATAGTTATTTCTCACATAGTCATAGCATGACATAATAATTAATTAAAATATTAACCCAAAGAAAGGAAATTGGGTTGAGAAGTTCCCTTACCTTGAGTCTGACACATCACATATATTCCTTATTCTTCCTGAATAATAAACTTAATTTTAAGTATAATTGATTCATAAACTTTTTCAATTTTATTATTACTTTTATATCACTTATTACCAAGTTATAAACATTACATAATTATTTAAGTTAATATCTGTCGTTTTGCGGATATTTGGTACTTGAGTCAAAAATGAACTTGTTAGAATTACAAATTGTCCATGTGGTCAAAAGTTTCTTATCTCCATAATTTTATTCATGCTTTAAATATCATATATATCTAGTATACATGTATTTATAATATTCCATATCATTTGTATATATGAAAATGAAATGCAACGTTCATGGAGACGGTAAGTCGTATATACGCATGAATGCTACTTTCATTTCTTTTTTCCATTTTTAAAGGAATGAAAACCAAATTATACAAAGTAATATTATAATTCCAGTATAATATAATATTTTATATATGTTACATAATTTTAATAACACAATCCTTTATAAGTTCCATGTATGGATTGAATGAGTCATATCACTTTGAGGGGGAGGTAGTTCGCACTTCCTCAAATAAAATTATAGTATTTAGCCATTAGGGAAACCATAAAAATATGATATAAATGAAAAATATAGAAAAAAAATATACAACCTAAATATAATATATATCACCTATAAATAAATTTCCATTATAATTGACACCACAAGAGGTGGTAGGAGAATATTGGATAATCATTGTTTCGTGAGGCAGTAGTTCACCGTCCACAGAATCAGTATGTTCTATATCCATCAGATGATGGTGTGTGTAAGTGTAGTTTGAATAAATCTCATAACAAAAACATAGTATATTGAGGATAATGATTTTTTTTATTTAATCAAAGAAAAACAATATAATTGGGAGTGAAGAGGTAGAATAATGGAAAAGAATTTTAGAGAATACACTACCTCTTAAAATGTGTAACTCTCTTTAATTTGAGCCGAAAGGTTTTCTTGAATTTTTTTATGCCTAGGAGAAAGATTATAGGAAGAATACGGGGATGTTTGGAGATTCTTGTATTGTATTTTTGACGATCCATGGGGCTTGAGAGGTGGGTGTAATGGGTTAGAGGTGTTGGTATTTTATAAGATGGAGGAGGGGCTCTTTAGGAATGTTTGAAAGTATTATTTTAATATAAAATAATTTTCAGTTCCAAAAGGTACATAACTCATTAAATTATAATATAATATGTATATAAGTCTAAATAAAATCATCCAATAATAATTGGACCGTTTTTAGATATTTTTTAATCCTTATCATTTTTATTTAACCCTTTTTACTCGTAACATTTTATCAAGCATTTAACACTTTGAGAATCAAAATAGTTAGGAAAACATGGAAAATATCTAATTAAAGAGTTGATAATAAAATTTTAGACTAATTATAAATATTTTTCCTAATATTAATATTTTTGAAATTTTTTATATTTAATATAATGTTTTATATTTGAAAATATGAATTATGTCAATTTTGACACTATTCATATCATGCCTTTTCTAAAAATCCAAAACAACTTGATTGATTCAAAAAACATCATTAACAAAAATATAAAATGTAAATATCATCTATAAAATTCGTAGATGATATCAAAATAACAAAATTACATTTATTTTAACATTTATAATAACATTTTTTTGAATCCATTATTAATGAAGTAATCACTGCATCACCATTCTGTCATAATTAAATTTAATTATTTAATGTCTAAAAATTATAAATAAAATACCATGATTTAGGAAATATTTTTAGATTTATAATGACTATTCAATTTCTAAAAAATTACTTATATAACCCGATATAAAATTTTTTACTTAAAGGTATTTGTTTTTTTTACATTTTTCTTACTTTAAATTAATTTTTATAAATTGTCATTTTCACATACAAGTGGCTCCATGAGGTCCCAAAATCAACCCAAGGATGACCATGGTTGGACAAGTATTGTAAAATATGGTTAGGACACATGTTAGAGTAATTTAATATTATTATAATATTATTTGTTTACCATTATTTACCAAATTTACCCTTTAACAATGGTAAATAAAATATTTTCAAAAGTTACTACTCATAATGTCTAAAAATAAAAGTTACCCATTTACACAGTTTGGAACTCATGATACCAAATATGGAATCCAGGTTTTCAAATCCATAACATATAATTTTCATAAATAAATTTAAAATTAATTCTCATTGTTAAAACCAAAAAGTGAGTTTTTAAGAAAGAATAACTATCAAAAGATTGAGATGTGTTTATGTATAATTAAAAAGTGAAATTACTTATAATGAAAAAAAGTGGATAATATGATAAATATATAATCTAATTACACTTTAAATCCAATTAAAAGGACATTATAATCATATAAATAGATTACATTAAAAGGAAGTTTTGAATTAAAGTGGAGTATTTTTTTACTATTCATCCAAAAATTAACGTTATCAGAAAAATACCAAAATTTTACCCAATGAAAATTGTGATGTACCTCTTCTAAATAAGATGTTTATTTTGTAAAATGGAATATATAAAAAGGATAAAAATAGATTTAAAAATGTTTCCCCATCAAAAGTAGGCAAATTGGCCTTTTAAAAATATTAGAGTATTTAATGCTTAAAATCGGATTCATTCTTATTTTAAGCCTCTAAAATTTTTTGGATACAATTAAAAACATTTAAAAAACTTGTTTAATCATATTTTAGTTAGTTTTTTTATTCCTGTCAATACAATGGCTAGACATTAACTACCATTTAAAATAATAATAATATATTATTTTTCAGTATAACTCAAAGTTGTGTGCAACGTATGATCTCAAAGAAACTCATTATTGCCCATTGAGTATGCTATTATAAATAGAATCCCCTTTAAAGTGAAATTAATATTTAATTCAAAAATATTATTAAATATGAAAATTTCATATTCTTTATTTTCCTGGGTTGTTACATCATTCCCCCCTTTTGGGAATTGTGTCCCCACAATTTTCAAATTGGGCTCGGAAATTTCATTAAAAGTCACACATCAGAAAAAAGAGTCAACAAAACTATGAAATTAAAATAAAGAATGAGATGTAAAAAGGTCACCCAAGATAACACATACTTGTAATCCATGTATAAAAACATGGATATGGAGGAGAAAATAAATGTCAATTTCTGATGGAGAGTGATAAAAAACATGATCAAGATAAATTTATCCACCAGAAAACCACAAACGTGTAATAGGTTAAACAGTCTTTGATTCCCTAGTAGTAAAATTAAACAGAAAATGTTTTTTTATGTTCCTCTTCATAATTTTGGAGAATTTATATATGCGATTGACTAAGAATATAAGAAAATATACTTACTTTTCATTTAGAGTTTCATCCTTTAATAAGTTTCTACTAAAAACTCATCTTTTCTCCAAACAAATAGTATTCAAGATGACTTGTTCACACCTTAAGTGCTAGAATCAAATTCTAAAGAATCACATAATCTACAAAAGATGAACTCTATATTTCCCCAGTCTTTAGATATTAATCAAAACCAAAATGGTTAGTACAAGATAAGATAATCCCCAAAAGAATAATCTGTTATAAAAATAAATTATACTCTTAATCTCCAAAATTAAGCAAACAACCCAAACCTTGATTTAACCTCAATGGTTGTCTTATACCACTCATTTTCATCCCAACTCATAATTACATCAATATCGTAATTCATTAAATATTATATATATTGACATTTTTTACATCTATAAAATAACAATATCCCCAAAGAAAGAACATTGTACCTTGATCATGGTGTCCACATGGTATTATCATCATCTTATTCACGTAAATAGATGGTCCATGAATTGAAAAAATTATTTAGAGATCCTTCATAATCATCTGCTTCATTCATCCAAATACACCTCGTAAAAATTTGGTCATATGGGTCTTCACAGAAAAATAGTTTCGGAAAATAATTATGTTTGACATATAATTTCAAAAAATCTGATAAAACTTTATCTTTATAAAACAGTCGGACCGAGTTTAAGTTTAAACATTCAATCAATTTTCCTTTTAAAATACAATAATTTTGTTCTGAAAGACTATAATTTAAAATAACATATAAATAGGTTGCACAAAGGTCTCATTCTTCAGCACCATTCTCGAAATCATTATATTCTTCAAAATATAATGATAAAGTAAAGTACTTGAAAATTCCTTGATAATATTTACCTTTATTGAAAATATGATAATATTTAGAAAATAGGATTGGATTAAATTCAATCCATGATCCCTGATGTTATCGAGGTATAGCATAGGTGTTTGATTGAAACGCACGGCCGATTGTCGCCTATCGACCGGTCAAAGTTCTGGTGCTCTGCTAATGTGTATAGCAGCACTCGGGTCGAATCATCGGTGATGGTACTTCGTAATAGTCGATTGTTTTTTGTTGATTGTATTTTGATTGGGGGGGTTTGTTTGCAGAGCTTAATTGAAATGTTTAATGAATGATGTTTAATTTAACAAGATGATAAATATTGGGGTGAGTTCATCATTAGGTTAGTTAAGCTTGTTATATCCTTGAACTTTGCTTTATATTTCATTTAAATTAACACCCATGACACAAGATGATGTTAATTAGAATTCCTAAGTGTTAAGGCTTTAATCCAAGCCTTAAATTAACTTAGGGTTCTAATCTTGATCAAATATTTTTTATGGTAGTGTATTTATGGTTCCAATAATCCATGGAAACCACACGTTAAACAAATCAAGTCATTAATCCATGACATGCTAAGTCCAACATACACAATGTTAATTCAACGAATACTCATCGAGAAAAAGCTCTCAATCGCGTAACATACCTAAATTAAAACTCACCCCAATGAGAAATTTACTCAGCCATTATGATGTTTATTAATCTTCTAATATATGTTTATGGTGATGAATTATAAAGAGAAGAAAAAGAAAGGGACAAGATAAGAGTAGTGTGCCGAACACACACACGAAATATTTTGAGAATCAAAAATGGAATTTCGATTGAATGAGAAAGCAATATAAGGTACTGTAATTTAAAATGATTCAAACTATTTTAAGACCATGAATATTATACTATATAAGGTGGAGGAGAATAATAGATTTTTAAGAAGAAACTTTCATTAAAACAGAATTACAAAATAAAGGACTTACAAAATTACAAAAATGAAGAACACAAAAGTAAGTGAAAACAAAGAGAAGAGGAAAGGTATCTCAAGTGAAAACATGAGTATGGAAGGTCCTCCCAAGCCTTTGGAAAAGATTTGGTCGTGCCAATATGATCTCCTATCTTCTGAAATGCCAACCCCTCTCAAAAAGAGAAGGAGAGAGTATTTATAGCCCAAGGAGTGGACTGTTTGCATTCCCAATCTGTCCTTCCACTTTCATCGACAATTTGGAACTTCAGACAGCCGAATCTTCGACTATCTCCTTCTTCAAAGTTGTAGAAAATAATGTTGTCCGACTACTCTCAAATGTTGGAGTCATTTGGACGTAAGGATAAAAGGTTATGGCCGGTTGCATAAACAAACCTAAACTGTCCATTTCAATCCAGTCTTTTTGAAGTCCATAATGTGAAAGGGTTTTTGAATATTAATATGCCTTCAAATCCGAATGGTTTCTTCAACAAAGTCTGCCACCTACATCGCCTATTTCACACTGCAAAATATCAGCTCTCTTGGATGATTAAATCAGGAGATATGTCATGAATACTATACTGATTTTCATTCTCGGACAGAATGGTGGGCTGGACTTCAAAGATTTATTTGAGCCCCTTGTACTTGGATTTGGGCCATGAAATTTTTATCCAAGATGACATGTAGTGTCCCCCGAATTATGGTGTAGAGTTAAGTTTTTTGGACTTCTGTACTGAGCCCAGTAAATAAATCTTCAAGGCTGGTCCAGTTTGTTCACAGATTCTTTGGTCTTGTTTGTGAGGACCATATGACCCTTCAAATGGAAGAATTGGATCATGGTGCCTTCTAATGAAATGTTGTATATTGAAAGGAGAAGCCTACAAAACAAAAACCACACAATTTGGATCAGTATAGTGATAGTTATAATTAAAACATTAAACTGACTCAATTTGACTACTTCTAAAAATGCTCAAATATTATACTTAATATTAAAACATTAATATTTCACACAAATTATGCACATTTCATATAAAATAAGTAAAGGAGGAATATAATAAGTCATGAAAATATTAATAACATCAACTCCCCCACACTTAGATTTGCGCGTGTCCTCATGTGCAACAAATATAAAAACATGACAAAATCATTTTCACTCACCAACAAATATTAAAATTTTGTTTTCTCCGATCAGGGGAGGTTTAGACTATTTCACTCATCCATATTGAATTCCAACACAAATTTGGTTCACAATAATGCATCAGAAACAATTCATTTTTTCATGTTCAAGGTTTGAATTGGAAAATGTAGGCACTCAAAACTTACTCCTCTCAAGATGATAAAAATGTATTTTAGGAGGTTCACTCATTCACCAACAAAAAGTGAAAATCAAGAGTTTGTAAGAGCTATCAGCTTCCATTCCCAAATCTAATGTGTACAAGAATCAAGAGGTCTTTTAAGGGGTTTTTTAGTGGCTATGGGACGGTAGGTATATAATTTCCAAAGGAAAAGAGGGGTTAAAAACACCAACATGGAAAAATCAATGCACATTTTTTTGAAATTTGATTTGAAAGGAAATAGAAACACATATTTACAAGGGCATGAATGTGTGATGAATGAAAAGTGAGGGAGATAGAAAATGGAATAGGGTGAGATGATGGAATATGTACAACATGGAAGACTTCCAATAATGACACAATACAAGATGATTCAAGTGTTCTTTTTTTCTTTTTTTTCTTTTTTTTCGAAAGTTGTGCTTGAAACAAGTCTCGCAGTCATCTCCCAACCCATGTTTGATCTTCTCATGGAACTAATTTTAGTAGTTATAACACGATCAAAGGTTGATGATGAATGAATTTTGACCCACCCAAGACACAACCCATTCCTTTTTTTCATTTTTTTTTAAAAAAAATTCATTTTTTTTGAACACTTTTCAATGACTTTTGTACAAATGAAAATTACACATATACACCCCAAAGCTCACAGAATTACAACCTCTCCCCCACACTTGAATGGATGCTTGCCCTCAAGCATATGATGACACATTGGAAATCAATGAAAGTACGCCCAAAAATGAAGTCCATTCCCCCCACACTTAAATTTCAATAAATTGTACAATGAAAATCCATGAAGATGTTGGGTGGGACAAGGTATTAGGCTTGTAATGTGGCTATCAAAATAAAGGTTTTCATAGGCTCAAAGGGGCTTTCAAAAGTAGGATCAATGTAAGGGTAACGGGAGGCTATTTGGCTATTCTGATTCTCATGTGGCTTAGAAAATGCCTCTATCATATTAATGCACACAAAAGATGGAAATTCAGCTCGAAGGTCCACAAACTCAAGACTCACAATCAGTGGTGAAGACACACAATGAAAAATATGGCCATAGATGACCTTGGCATGAAGGCTAATGTTATTCCTCACGGTAGGGGAGAATCATTTTCCACCAAAAATTGTTCATTCAAAATGTTTGTTATTGACACAAAATTGTTTACCCAAGTTTGAGATAAAAATTCAATATATTTGAGTTTAAAACAAGCCTTTTGACTCCCCAAAATGGTTGGACAGAATTTCAATATTGGATGATGAGTAATTATGACACCCCCTTTTTTTTAATTTTCATTTTTTTTAATTAATTTTTTTAAAATTTTTTTTTTAATGACACATCCACACAAAAGAGAAAATAGAAAAAAGGTTGTGGAAGAATGTTGTAAAAAAAATGAGAGGGAGAGAGGAAGAAGAAGAAATAAAGAGAAGAAGAGAGGGAAGAGAGTTTGAGGAAAGAGAGAGTTAAAGGGAAAGAGGTGCCCCTGGTTTGGATTTGGCGGGTCTCCATCCAGTGGTGGTTCTATTGAAGTGGATGGGGTTTTGATGGAAGTCGACGTGGTTCCTGGATTGTGAGACCTCTCATGGTGATGCTTTAACCGATGTCCGTTAACCGTGAATGTTCTTTTTGAAGAAGGGTCTTGGACTTGCACTGCACCAAATGGGTAAACATTAATAATAATAAAAGGTCCATCCCAACGAGAATTGAGCTTACCTGGGTGAAGTCAAAATCGATAATTGAAGAGCATTACCTTTTCACCTTCATGAAATACCTTTCGAAGAATGTGCCTGTCATGGAGTGACTTTGACTTTTCTTTGTAGAGAATGGAGTTCTCATACGAATCGAGTCGAAGCTCCTCCAATTCAGTCAACTGCAACAATCTTTCTTCACCAGATTTTTCACAATCAAAATTACAAGTTTTGACAGCCCAAAATGACTTATGTTGGATTTCAACTGGTAAATGACAGGCTTTACCAAAAACTATCCTAAATGGAGACATCCCAATGGGTGTCTTATAGGCTGTTCGATAGGCCCAAAGTGCTTCACCAAGTCTATCGGGCCAGTCTTTTCTTGGGGGCTTAACAATTCTTTCAAGCACTCTTTTCACTTCTCTGTTAGAAAGTTCAGCCATTCCATTTGTTTGAGGGTGATATGCAGTGGATGTTTTATATACAACCCCATTCTTTTTCAAAAGTGACTCCATGGTTCTATTACAGAAATGAGTTCCTAAGTCACTTATCAAAGCACGTGGTGTTCCGAATCGATGGAAGATATGGGTTTTGAGGAACTCACTCACAGTTTGAGCATCATCTTTCCTAGTGGGTTTGGCCTCGACCCACCTAGAAATATAGTCAACGGCAAGGAGAATGTAGGATAATCCATTGGAAGGGGGAAAAGTTCCCATGAAATCGATGCCCCAAACATCGAAAAGCTCACAGAAGATTAATGGCTTTTGAGGCATTTCGTTTCTTTTGGAAATTGTGCCAAACTTTTGGCAAGTGGGACATGATTGACAGAACTCATGTGAGTCCTTGAAGAGTGAAGGCCAAAAGAATCCAGGATCTAGGACCTTTCGAGAAGTCCTTTGTGGTCCAAAGTGGCCACCTCCAGGCATTGAGTGGCAGAATTCCAAGATGGAGGATTGTTTAGTTTCATCAACACATCTCCTAATTACCATGTCAGCCCCGGTTTTCCAAAGTTTATTATCTTCCCAAAAATAATGCTTTGAATCACTTTTCATCTTTTCCTTTTGTTCTTTTGAAAAATATTCAGGGAAAACACCGGAAACGAAGTAATTGACAATTGGGGCATACCATGGTAACTTTGGAGTGAGAGAGGAGAGGTGTTCAGTTGGAAATTCAGGATCAATTATTTCAGAATGAGAAGAATTCGAAATTCTACTCAGGTGGTCAGCCACAGGGTTTTCTTTTCCAGGTTTATCTTTTATCACAAGGTCGAACTCTTGGAGCATTAAAATCCATCGTATTAGCCTTGGTTTGGAATCACTTTTCTTAAGTAAGAACTTTAATGCTGAGTGGTCCATGAAGATGATGATTTTGGCAGCTAAGATATAGGGCCGGAATTTATCCAAGGCAAAAACCGCAGCTAAAAGTTCTTTTTCAGTCACAGTGTAGTGTGATTGAGTTTCATCCAATGTTTTTGAGGCATAAAAGATGACATGAGGAATGTTTTCTCTTCTTTGACCAAGAACAGCCCCAATGGCCCTATCAGAAGCATCACACATCAATTCAAATGGTAAGGACCAATCTGGGGGTTGGATTATTGGAGCAGATGTGAGAGCAGATTTGAGTTCAATGAAGGCTCTCTTTCAAGCCTCATAAAAATTGAATGTGACATCATTTTGAAGTAAACGAGTGAGTGGGAGGGAAATCTTGCTGAAGTTCTGAATGAATCGCCGATAGAAACCGGCATGACCAAGGAAGGACCGAATGTCTCAAACTGATTTGGGTTCAGGAAGTGATTGGATCACCTCAATTTTGGCTGGATCAACTTGGATACCCTCTTGAGAAATTATGTGCCCTAGAACAATCCCATTTGAAACCATGAAGTGACATTTTTCAAAATTCAGCACAAGGTTGCACTTGACACACTTTTGAAGGACCAAAGAGAGTGAATGTAAGCAAGATTCAAATGACTCGCCATAAATGGTAAAGTCATCCATGAAGACCTCCATGAAATTCTCAATGAATTCAGAAAAGATACTCATCATACACCGCTGGAATGTTGCAGGAGCATTACAAAGGCCAAAAGTCATTCACCTATAGGCATAGGTTCCAAAGGGGCAAGTGAATGTGGTCTTTTCTTGGTCTTGAGGTGCGATTGGAATTTGGAAGTAGCCGGTGTAACCATCAAGAAAGCAATAGTGTGACTTTCCGGACAATCTCTCAAGCATTTGGTCAAGGAAAGGAAGTGGGAAGTGATCTTTTCGTGTTTCAGCATTCAGTTTGCGATAATCGATGCACACACGCCATTTGTTTTTCACTCGAGTTGTGACCACTTCTCCATGTTCATTTGTGACAACTGTTATCCCGCCCTTCTTAGGAACGACTTGAATTGGACTAACCCATTCACTATCAGAAATTGGGTAGATAATACCAGCTTGAAGAAGCTTGGTAATCTCTTCCCTAACTACCTCAAGTATGAGTGGATTGAGTCTTCTTTGAGGTTGCCTAATTGGTTTGGATGATTCCTCTAGATGGATGTGATGCATGCAAAGGGCAGGGTTGATTCCTGGAATATCCTCTAGGGTCCAACCTAAGGCATTTTTGTTTTCCTCTAACACTTTAACAAGTTGGGACTCCTCAGTTTCAGAAAATGAAGCAGAGATAATGACAGGGTAGGAGGGATCATGGAAAAGGAATGCATACATGAGGTGTGAAGGAAGTGGTTTTAGATCAATTTCAGCCTTGATTTGAGAGCTAGACAAGTTAGGAGCAGGAGAAGGGATTCCAGATGGGTTTGGATCATTTTCCTCAACACTGTCCAAGGTATAGCAGTAGAGATCAGAGTTGATGTGGGATTCAAGAGAGTTTTCAAGTTCCTCTAGATTGATGGAGTCTATGAATGAGAGGTCCACATCAACTTCACCATTTATGACTTTGTTAATCATGGTGCAGATTTCACAAGATCCTTTATCATTATAACATGAAGAACATGGTGGATTGGGGTTCGATTGAATCTTAGAAGTGTCCTCAAAAGCATGGATTGAGAATGCAGAGTGATCCTCAGATGGGTATCGCATGGCTTGGAAAATGTTGAACTTGACCAGTTGGTCACCGAATTCTATGGATAAGATGCCTGAATGGACATCAATCTTGGTTCTCGCAGTCATGAGGAATGGTCTTCCTAGAATTAGGGGAGATCGAGAAGAGGTCGTCTCACCTTCCATGTCAAGGACATAGAAATCAGCTGGGAAGATAAGATCATTGACCCGAACAAGAACATCCTCAATTATCCCCTCAGGACTGGTAGTGCTTCGATTGGCTAATTGAATGACAACACTCGTTGGGTGCAAGGGACCTAGACCAAGGTTGGAGAAAATGGATTTGGTCATGACATTTATTGAGGCTCCAAGGTCTATGAGTGCATCATCAAAGTTGGAACTCCCTATTTGACATGGAACTGTGAAGGTCCCTGGATCTTTGCACTTCATGGGAATGGACTGTTGAGTTGAAACATTTTCAATGTTCCTAAGTTGCCTCTTATGGGTGCACAATTCCTTAAGAAACTTGGCATACTTAGGGATTTGTTTGATGGCATCTAAGAGGGGGATGTTCACTTCAACACGTCTAAACATGTCAAGCATTTCAGGATCAGGTTCAAAGGACTTCTTAGGCTTGGAGATGGCTTGAGGAAAAGGAATTGGGTTCCTTAGAGGAATGGAAGGAGGTGAAGGAGTGGATTCAAGTTCCTTTTCCAGCTTTTTGTTCTTTTCATTTTCTAGATCAACATCGAAAGGGGAGGTAGAGGAATCAGCATGGGGCATAACAATTTGCTTTCCCGATCTAAGTGCAATTGCACTTACATTACCCTTAGGGTTGGGTAATGGTTGAGCTGGGAGTTGGGATGAATTGGATGGTTGTTGCTGGCTAAGGTGGGATGCAAGTTGACCTATTTGGGTTTCAATGTTCATGAGGCTAGAACGGGTGAAGGAAGCAAGATCCTCTACAGCACTTTCCCATGGTTGTTTAGAAGAAGAGGCTTGTCCCAAATTGGGTTGGCCTTGATTTTGGTTCTTGGGAAAGCGATTGTATTGGGTGGGGAATTGGGAAGGCTCATTAGGATAGTGGAATCCAGTAGGAGGATTGTTCCTTTGGGGTTGAGGAACAAAAGGATAAGGTTGATGGATGTTACCACCACTTTGACCATATTGGAACTGGTTTGGATTTTGATGAGGGAACTGAGGAGGATGAGAAATGGGATTACCATACCTCAGAGGTGGGTTAAAGGTAGAAGAGAAGGGCTTATAGTGGGTTTGGTTGAAGTTTCTAACAAACTGACCGGATTGTTGAGGGTTGAAGTTTCGCTGAGCATATGCCGCATTGAGCTCCATTGGACTAGATGAATCAGATGGGTCATCTTGAAGTTGTGGACATGTGTCAGTCGGATGAGATGGAGAGTTGCAGATTCCACAATTCTTGATTGGTCCAGGGAATAGTGACTGTGGAGAAGATGAGGTTGGGGCTTTGGTAGCCACCGCTAGTTGACGCACAAGACCTGTAAGTTCACTCATCCACTCAGTCATCTTGTTGGGCTCTATGGATTGATTCTCTTGGGCTTGTTTCACTTGAGCATGTGCTCTAGTATGGAATTGTTGCGTGTTTGCAGCCATGTTACTTATGAGATCTCTTGCAGCTGCAGGAGTTTTGTCAAAAAGAGCACCGCCACTTGCGGCATCAATGAGAGTTAGCTCCATAGTCAATAACCCCTCATAGAAGTATTGGACCAGGAGTTGGTCAGGGATTTGATGGTGTGGACAAGTTGCCACAAGATTTTTGAACCTCTCCCAATACTCATGGAGTGATTCATTAGGGAATTGACAGATTCCGCTTATTTCCTTTCGGATAGAAGCTGTTCGGGAAGCGGGAAAGAACTTCTCAAGGAAAAGTCTCTTCATGTCAACCCATGAGTTTATGGAACCAGGTGGGAGGTAGTAGAGCCAAGACTTGGAAGAATCTGCTAGGGAAAAGGGGAAAGCTCTAAGCTTGATTTGTTCTTCAGAAACCCCTTGAGGTTTCATGGTTGAGCAGACCACTTGGAACTCTTTGAGGTGAAGATGAGGATCCTCACCAGCTAGACCATGGAAATGAGGAAGAAGATGAATCAAACCCGACTTGAGTTCGAAGTCAGCCTCTATATTTGGATATTGAATACCAAGAGGTTGGTAATTCATATCAGGGGCAGCGAGTTCTTTTAGGGTTTGTTCCCTAGGATTGGCCATTTCAATTTCAACTGGTTGGATGAGGATTGGTTCTTGAATTATTTGAGTATCTCTTATGTTCCTCCTAAGTTGGCGAAGTGTTCGCTCAATTTCAGGGTCAAACAAATCCGAGGGATTGTTTGGAAGGATACGGGGCATTCAGATAGATTTTGGAATAAAGAGGAAGACGGGTTTTTCTTTGTATTTTTTTCAGTTTATGATTTTTATGAGAAGACGGGTTTTTTTGTGTGTTTTTTTTTCAATTTTTTTTTAAAATTTGTTTTTTTTTTGTGTTTTCTTGACAATAACCAGAAACTAATGACTACTTTAAGCACCATCCCCGGCAACGGCTCCATTTGAAACGCACGGCCGATTGTCGCCTATCGACCGGTCAAAGTTCTGGTACTCTGCTAATGTGTATAGCAGCACTCGGGTCCAATCATCGGTGATGGTACTTCGTAATAGTCGATTGTTTTTGGTTGATTATATTTTGATTGGGGGGGTTTGTTTGCAGAGCATAATTGAAATGTTTAATGAATGATGTTTAATTTAACAAGTTGATAAATATTGGGGTGAGTTCATCATTAGGTTAGTTAAGCTTGTGATATCCTTGAACTTTGCTTTATATTGCATTTAAATTAACACCCATGACACAAGATGATGTTAATTAGAATTCCTAAGTGTTAAGGCTTTAATCCAAGCCTTAAATTAACTTAGGGTTCTAATCTTGATCAAATATTGTTTATGGTAGTGTATTTATGGTTCCAATAATCCATGTAAACCACACGTTAAACAAATCAAGTCATTAATCCATGACATGCTAAGTCCAACATACACAATGTTAATTCAACGAATACTCATCGAGCAAAATCTCTCAATCGCTTAACATACCTAAATTAAAACTCACCCCAATGAGAAATTTAATCAGCCATTATGATGTTTATTAATCTTCTAATATATGTTTATGGTGATGAATTATAAAGAGAAGAAAAGGAAAGGGACAAGATAAGAGTAGTGTGCCGAACACACACACGAAATATTTTGAGAATCAAAAATGGAATTTCGATTGAATGAGGAAGCAAGATAAGGTACTGTAATTTAAAATGATTCAAACTATTTTAAGACCATGAATATTATACTACAGAAGGTGGAGGAGAATAAGAGATTTTGAAGAAGAACCTTTCATTAAAACAGAATTACAAAATAAAGGACTTACAAAATTACAAAAATGAAAAACACAAAAGTAAGTGAAAACAAAGAGAGGAGGAAAGGTCTCTTAAGTGAAAACTTGAGTATGGAAGGTCCTCCAAAGCCTTTGGAAAATCTTTGGTCGTGCCAATATGATCTCCTCTCTTCTTAAATGCCAACCCCTCTCAAGGAGAGAAGGAGAGAGTATTTATAGCCCAAGGAGTGGACTGTTTGCATTCCCAATCTGTCCTTCCACTTGCATCGCCAATTTGGAAATTCAGACAGCCGAATATTCAAATATCTCCTTCTTCAAAGTTGTAGAAAATAATGTTGCCCGACTACTCTCAAAATTTGGAGTCCTTTGGACGTAAGGATATAAAGTTATGGCCGGTTGCATAAACAAACTTAAACTGTCCATTTCAATCCAGTCTTTTTGAAGTCCATAATATGAAAGGGTTTTTGAATATTAAGATGCCTTCAAATCCGAATGGTTTCTTCAACAAAATCGGCCGCCTACATCCCCTATTTCACACTGAAAAATCTCAGCTCTCTCGGATGATTACATCAGGAGATATGTCATGAATACTATACTGATTTTCATTCTCGGCCAGAATGGTGGGCTGGACTTCAAAGATTTATTTGGGTCTCTTGTACTTGGATTTGGGCCATGAAATTTTTATCCAAGATGACATGTAGTGTCCCCCGAATTATGGTGGAGAGTTAAGGTTTTTGGACTTCTGTATTGAGCCCAGTAAATAAATCTTCAAGGCTGGTCCAGTTTGTTCACAGATTCTTTGGTCTTGTTTGTGAGGACCATATGACCCTTCAAATGGAAGCATTGGATCATGGTGCCTTCTAATGAAATGTTGTATATTGAAAGGAGAATCCTAAAAAACAAGAACCACACAATGTGGATCAGTATAGTGATATTTATAATTAAAACATTAAACTGAATCAATTTGACTACTTCTAAAAATGCTCAAATATTATACTTAATATTAAAACATTAATATTTCACACAAATTATGCACATTTCATATAAAATAAGTAAAGGAGGAATATAATAAGTCATGAAAATATTAATAAAATCATTGATATCTCAAACAATTTCTTGCAAGTGAGTTGTATGTTAGAAAATGTTTCAGAATCATCTGGACATGCCTTTTCAATATTTATTGCAATCAAGTCATCAAGAAGAGATAGGAATTTCATTTTAGATCATCTTCTTTCCATTTGTAATAGACTTTCCTTGATCTAAAAAAGTTACAAAATAATGATTTAACTTAAAGAGTTTACATAGAGACTAACCATGTGTCTAACAAAAACTATAAATCCCTAAAGTTCTCTAACCCTCCCTTTGATACCAACTATAAGGCCCTATCCTTAAACCATACATAATCTTGAGTTAATTCATTAATTCACATTGAGGATCTTTTTAGGTTTAGAGTTTTAGAAAATTTGGCCATAAATATTACATAACATCTCAGTATTACAATGTAGATACTTCAACTCAATCCAAATTTTTTACAAAATAAAATATCAAACTCCTCAAATAAAAAAGAGTTATTTTATTGATATGAATCTTCTTGAATACTTATTTTCTCTTACCCTTCCTTATACCCTATGAAATACATTTCAAAAACTTAGGATGAGCATAAAAATATTAGTAAGGGATATAAAATTAAGAGATAAAACATTAGTCCATCAATACATACAAAACATAAGCTCTTTAACATACCTCATGAAATCATAGGATTTATGAATAACACATAGAAATCATAATCATAAAGGTATCATGTGGAATCCATATCATACATACAATGTAGAATTCATAGCTACATAGGGAGTTACATTTGGAATACCCATCATAGTATATTACCTAAATCTCTTAGGAGAAACCTTAACGTCAACCTCTGTCGCATTACCCAATTCATTGGAGAGCTATCTCGGGCTCACCAGCCCTAGTTTTATGATGGAACCACCAGTAAATGTAAACAATTCCCATGAACCATAACACATAAAACAAGCAAAAAGGAAGGGTAACATTTCCACATTGCATTCACAATATATCATTTCAAGATATTGAAATAATCTATGCTTTATCAAAACCATTTTCAATACCAAAATACATAAAAAGGGTATATGGTATTTATCTTCCTTTTAAAAACATTATGGCTTGTCACGAAATCCAAAGATCAAATAATACTAACGGTGGTGGAAAGGTCATTGTCACTGCGCACATTAAAAAGAAATATTCCTTTTTTTATTAGTAAAACACTACATAGAAAAAATATTCCCTTTGAATGAAATTAAAAGTCAAAGGGTTTTATACACCGTATAAAATCAAGTTGTCTTTAAATCAAAATATGACTCAATGGAAGAAGTTTGAGATGAAGTCCCTTAAAAAGATCATATCATTAGATTATGGATAAATCAATTAAATAATTTTGTGTGACAAATATAAATTCACCCAATATAAGTGCATACTAATTGTAAAAAATCATAGGTAATTTTCAAATTTTCATTGCATGACATAATCAATAAGTAGACGATTAACCTAAATAATGGAAATTGGGATATGAAGTTCCCTTTATAAATTCAGCAGCCTAACAACGTCAAATAAAAATTCAGAAAATGATTTGATGGGAGATAAAAGGGTCTCTAATCACTTGGACATAAAAGTTACAACAATAAGGATATATAAGAACATATCCCAACATATAAAAATTTAAATTAAAATACATGACATAAAAGAAGTATATGAATAAAATAGGAGGGTGAAAGGTTCCCTTACAATGATAATTTTGTAAATATGGTAGATCAAGTATGTGTATTAATTATAAGTACACATAAATCAATTAAAAATACAAGACATGACATAAATATTTTTTTCTCAAATAATCGTATCATGACATAATAAATAATTAGAATATTACCTGAATAGTGGAAATTCGGTTAAGAAGTTCCTTTACCTTGAGTTTGAATCGTCAAGTATGTTCATTTTTATTCTTGAATAATAAACATAAGTTAATTTATACATTCTGAAGAAAATTTTTCAAGTTTTTTAATCCTTTTATATCACTTATAACCACATTATAAACATTACATATTTATTTAAGTTAATATCGGTTGTTATGCTGATATTTTGTGCTTGAGTCGAAAATGAACTTGTTAGAATTAAAAATTGTCCAGGTGGTCAAAAGTTTAGTATCTCTAGAATTGTATTCAGGATTTAATTATCATATATATCCAATATATATGTATTTATAATAGTATATATCATTTAGATATATGAAAATGAAATGCATCATTCATGGAGACGGTAAGTCGTACGTACGCATGAACGCTACTTACATTTCCTTTTTTCATTTTTAAAGGAATGAAAAATAAATGATACATAAGTATATTATAATTATAGTATAATATCATATTTTATATATGTTACATAATTTCATTTACACCATCCTTTATACATTCCATGTATGGAATGAACAAGTTATATCACTTTGAGGGGGCAGTAGTCCACACTTCCTCAAATAAATTATCATATTTACCCATTATGGAAACCATAAAGGTATGATATAAATGAAAAATATAGAAGTATAGAAACAATATTAATATATTATATATCACAAATAAATATAGTTACATCATAATATTCACCATGATAAGTGGTAGGAGAATATTGAACAATCATCGTTTCGTGAGGCAGTAGTTTGACATCCACGGAAACAATATGTTCTATACCCATTAGAAAGTGGTGTTTGTAAGTGTAGTTCTAATACCTCTCATAAAAAACCTAGTATATCTAGGATACTATTGTTATTATTTAATCAATGAAAAATAATATAATTGGGAGTGAAGAAGTATAATAAGGGAAAGGCATTTTAGAGAAGATGCTCCCTCTAAAAATGTGTAACTCTGTTTGATTTGAGCCAAAATGATTTCTTAAATTGCCTTATGCCTAGGGTAAACCTCCTGGTAGGAATAGGGAGAGGTTGGGAGATTCATGGATTAGAGTTTGGATGATCCAAGGTGCTTTAGAGCTATGTGTAATGGGTTAGAGGTGTTGGCCTTTTATAAGAGGGAGGATGGGCTCTTTAGGAAAGTTTGAAAGTATTATTCTAATATAAACTGATTTTTGGTTTCAAAAGGTCCACAACTCATTAAATTAAAATATAAGATGAATATAAGTCGAAATAAGATCATCCAATAATAATTAAACAGATTTAAGATATTTTTTAATCCTTATCTTTTTTATTTAACCATTTTTTACTCTTACCATTGTATTAAGAATTTAACACTTTGAGAATAAATATAGTTACCAAAACATGAAAAATATCCAATTAAAGAGTCAATAAAAAAATTAGACTTATGATAACTATTTTCCCGAATAATAATTTTTTTATTTTATAATATTTAATAAAAAATATTATATTTTAAAATATGAATTACATCAATTTTGACACTATTCATAACATGAATTTTCTCATAATCCAAAACAACTTGATTGATTCAAAAAATCATCATTAATAAAAATATAACATGTAACTATCTTACATAAAATTCTTGGATGATATCAAAATAACCAAATTACATTTGTTTTAACATTTATAATATCATTTATTTGAATCATTTATTAATGAAGAAATCACTGCATCACTATTATGTCATAATTAAATTTATTTATTTAATGTCTAAAAATTATAAATAAAATATTATGATATAGGAAATATTTTTATATTTATAATTACTAATTATAGTCAAAAATATCACTTATATAAACCCATATAAAAATTGTTTTACTAAAAGATATATGTTTATGTTACATTTTCCTTAACTTTAAATTAGTTTTTATAAAATGCCATTTTCACTTACCAATGGATTCATAGTGTCCCAAAATCGACCCAAGGATTCCCATAGTTTGACATATATTAGAAAATATGGTTATGAAACATGTTAGAGTAATTTAATATTGTCACAATATTATTCTTTTACACTTATTTATCATATTTACCATTTAATCACAATAAATAAAATATTTACTGAAGTTACTATTCATAATATCTAAAAATAAAAGTTACCTATTTACACAATTTGGCCCTTTTGATTCCAAATATGGAATAAAATTTTCCAAATTCAAAAAACTTAAGTTGACAAAATTAATTTAAAATTAATTTTTGTTGTCAAAACCAAAAATCTTCTTTTTAAGAAAAAAATAACTATCAAAAGATTGGCATGTGTTTATGTCTAATTAAAAATTAAAATTACTTATAATGAACATCATTGGATTAAATGATTAAATTGTAATTTAATTACACATTAAATACAATTAAAAGGATAGCCAAATCATATAAATAAATTAGATTAAAAGGGAGTTTTGAATTAAAATGAAGTATTTTTCACTATTCATCAAAAATGAACTTCATCAGATTAATAACAATATTTTACAAAAAGTAAATTTTGATGTCCCTATTCTAAATAATAATTTTATTTTGTTAAATAGAACATATAAAAATGAAAAAAAAAAATTGGATTTAAAAAGGGTTCTCCATCAAAAGGCAGTAAATCGACCTTTTAAAGAATATTAGAGTATTTAATTCTTATAATCAGATTCATTCTTATTTTAAGCCTCTAAAATTTATTGGATAAAATTAAAAACATTTAGCAAACATGTGTAATAATATTTTAGTTATTTCAATTCATTATTTTCAATAAAATGGATAGGTGTTATCTACCATTTAAAATAATAATATTATATTATTTTTTGGTATAACTCAAAGTTGTGTGCAACGTAATATTTTAACAAAACTCGTTATTTTGTGTTGATAACGAAATTGGAAATATAATCCCCTTGATAGTAAAATTAATATTTAATTCACAAATATTAATAAATATGAAAATGTCATATTATTTATTTTCCTGGGATGTTACAATAAGATTGACAGGTTATACCTTAATTTCTTCTCTAGGTACTAAAACATACCATCATAATCACATTGATTCAAATCCCTCTATCTTTTGGACCACAAAAATTCTATTGTTCCACTAGTGTATATAAAAGACTCTATTTCCCCCCTAAAATGGCTATTAAATGTGAAAATGAATCACTGAGATTGAGGCCACAATTATCATTTACATACAACTCAGAACCTTATACATCACTGATGTGTTGTTGTGACGTCATAAAATTCTTGGTCTTAGGAGAATTTAAAGCATGGTTAAAAAAATTACTTACACTAATACTACTTATTGTATATGTATAAAACTCCCATTTTCAATGGTCTATTATTTTTTGTTTTGGTACAAGTATTTTTGACATTGACATCATGTTTTTTTGATATTTGGAATCCTTCATTGATACATGTATAGAATGTTAATGTTACTATGTTTTTATCTTTTTTATTTATATTAACATACTGATTCTATAAATTAAAACCTAAAGTTACATTATAAGTAACATAAAAGGAAAAGTCTTTAGACTCTTACTTAAAAACCATCCTAATTCTTGGTCACCATATACTACTTTGTTTATAAATTATTTCAGATGGAGTTATTTCTTCTAAACATGGAACTTCATCTCTATCACTGAAAATTTCAACATTTCAATTTTATTTTTTTATTTTTTTCACTATTATGACCCCTTATGTAATAATTAGATGAATACTACACAATATTCAAATCTTATGAATTTATGTGTTCTGAATCATGTACATCATCCAAATTCTTCATGATCATGTTCATTATAAATTGTACAATTTATGTGCTCAAATATTTAGGTAACCTTTGTTTGTAAATTATATTGTACAGGGTTATTTCTTTTGAATCATTTGTAAATTACCATTGATAATTTCTAGTGGAAGTTACCAATTTAACTCAAATTGTAAATTTTGACTTCGAATCAATTTTAATTTCTAATATAAAAATACAAGATAAATTTTCTACCTAAAATAAATTAAAACTTACAAATAAAATTTTGTAAATCTTCTGAAAATATAAAATGGGAGTTAAAACATTGAATTTATAGTGTAGAGAACCAGTAGATATTTTATCTGAGAATTACTTATGTTAGTTTAATATAGAATTTTTTAGTTAAAATTACCATTGTATATATCTACAGGTCCTTATTGGAATCAAATTAGAAATTTATAGTGTATATAAATTCTCATTGGAAATTCACATTGGTATTTTTCAGTGGAAACTCCAAATGGAAACTGTAATTGTAAATTTTTAATTCGAATCAGTCTTAAATTTCACTAGCAAAATACCGGATGAAATTTACACATAATACAAATTTGAAATCATAAACCACTTCTTCTGAAACAATTAATAATTTCAATTGATATATGCAACTATTAATTCAATGTGTGAATTTCTAGTAAAAATTTCATCTTTGAATAACAATATGGAATTCACATAGGAAATTTCTATGGGAAATTACTAGTGGAAATTACTGGTGGAAATTCTTAGTAGAAACTTATAAAAGAAATTATAATAAAAATTTCAATTAGGTTATAATTATAAAAATTATCAAAAATGAATCAATTTTTGAAACCTATCCTAGTAAACACCCCTATAATTTCCCACTGCAAATATTGAGTGATAAGTAATTTTTGAAAGAAATAAATAATCAATTTATTATAAGGTTTGAAAAATAGAAAAAAAAACTCTTACCTAAGCTTATATATATATATATTCACATCTCCCACTATGAAAGATTATGTATCAAAAAATTATGTTGTTTCCAATTACATTTTCTCCAAGAATTAGAAACCATCCCACACTGGTATCACTACCCTCATGCCCAATAGAGAAACATTTCACCATTCATTAGAAGGGAATGAAATGTAGACCATATTTTTTTAATTTTTGAAGGCCATATTATTTTTTATTCATCAATGTTATAATGACTAGGATATATAGAGGTTACTTGTAAGTCATCCAATAACCAACTCGAGGGTCAGTTTGAGAGATAAACATGAGACGATGTGAATACCTTCAATAATTTAAGCTCTCGATCACTGTTTTTTTATCACATCTATATTCATATAAAATAATTAATAAACGTAGATAAAATCAATTATTATTTTTATAGAAATATAAAAAATAAAATTTTTATGAGTATAGAGGTTGTCTTAGAAGAATATTTTAGAAAAACATCAGAGTTGAAAAGATAGTTGATTCTGGTACATAGTAGGATGAATGCACACCTATGGAAAAACATAAAAATATTTTATAAAATATTTTAATATTCAAAATTAACCATATAAAAGAATAAAAATTTAAAATAATAATAATTAACATTCAATGATATTAAAAATAATATTATATTTCTTTTATATAAAATGTAAATAAATAAATATATATATATATTATACACATTGTTTTCTATTGAAAATATTTATATTTATATGATTTCTCATAAATGTTTAATAATTACTTTTAATTGGTGTAAATAATAATTTATTGCTATTAATATACACAATTATATATACATGTTTTATACATGTATTATATTTTTAATATATATTTTTTATAAATATTTAATTTAAATAGATTATATATATAATAAATATTTAACGATATTTTCACATTCTTGATTAATATTTTTAGTAATATATTTTTTTGTACCATTATTTACATCCTTAATAATTATGAATTGATATATGTTTATATACACATATTGAAATTATAAAAATGATATAAAATAGAAAAATATAACTTCATTTTTATTATCAAAGATTTATATTTTAGTTATAATGAATATATAATAACATTTTTGGACATCCAATATTATATATTTTTTATGATGTTCCAAAATAACTAATTATAATTTACATTAACAATTTTAAAATATATATATATATATAATCATATAGTTATATAAGAAATTATTATTTCAAATATTTGATAATAAAAAATATAAATTATTATAAGATAATTATAAAATCAAAAGGCCTTAATAATAATGATAAATAAAAATAAAATCAATATATTTTTGTATGAATGTATCTAAAATTTATTGTGTAGATTTACAGAAATGAACAAATTATCTCAAACCCATTATTATTTATCACATTTAAAGGTAGTCTTATTATAGTTTCAATTACTTTTATAGTGTGATGAATTTTAATATTATTTTTAGTGATTTTCAACTTTTTAGGGTTATCTAATTAAAATATATTTTCTAAATGATACATATTACACTCAATAAAAAAATATTTTAAGTGTGTATTAAAAAACATTAGTTTATGTATTTAAAAAATTAAAACACCCATGTATTGATAACATAAACATTCCCATGGTTTGAAATATTATATGTCTATTGAAAATATTATGTACCAGTTATTGTTTTATATGTATTAACTTTATTTCTTCTATATTTGTTAAATTATATTATGAAATATATATCTCTGTGTGTATTATATTATGTATTATATATAGTTATAATTATAGATATAAATTTTTTTAAAACATTGAAAATCCTTTATGTTATAAAACATAACATAACAAAAACACATACACACACACACACACAAATATATACATAGACATATATACATATTTACAAATATAAATGAATATACGTATATAAACACACATACATATATAAAAACATACATACATACATAAAAATATGAATATATATATATATATTGTAACACCATGAATTTTAAATTTACTACTTTGTATTCGATAGCGTGCATGGCATATATCACCAAAAATGTAATAGATTACAATATCTCGAGACTCAACTGTATATTTAATATTTTAAATATATTCAATGCATTATATAGATTTTAATTAATGAAACACCTAGTTATCTTGAATTGTATGAAAAGGTGAACTTCCTTGATAGATTGTGTTACACGCAATAGAGACCTTCCACGAAAGCGTGTGTTACACGCAAGACCGAGTTTTCCCAAATAACAATTTGTTATTAAAATATTATTATTTAATATAATAAAATATATGCTAGACATTATTAATAGTATTAAAAAACATATTAAATTATATATATATATATATAATTATTTCATTGACTTCAAATTAATGATAAATGAAAATAAGAACCAATTTGATATAAAAAGAAATAATTTTATTTGTATCTGTCAAAGGAGTTTTGTCTTAATAAATGTAATTTATTAAATTATGTTAATCATTATAGTGGAATTTATATTTTATTTATTCATTAAAATATTTTATATATTCATCCATTATATATGATAGGCATAAGATAAGAATAAACTATATTTTACACATAAAAGAATATATTTTTATAAATGCAATTTTACAACCTTTTAATGGAGAATCCATTTAAAATTGAATTTTGACACATAAATTAATATAATATGTCTAAAATAACTTCATAATTGAAATATAAACAGAAATATTAGGTTATGGTAAATTTTGTATACTTTTTGGGAAATGTATCATTTTTTAATGAATAGTTAAATATACTGAAATTTAGTTCAAAATTGTGCTTTCATCTAATTTATTTATAAGGGTAAATTATAAATTTAATTAGTTATAATGTTATCCTAAATAATAGTTAAATTATTTAATTCAATGAATTTCATTGTAATCAATTTCACTTAAATTGTTTTTATAAAAACATAGAAAACATTCAGATGTTTTTACATTTTAAATCTGCATTGTTGTCCTGTTTGTAAGATGAATGTTAAATTAATTTCTACCAATTGTATGACATTAGTACGTAAAATTGTATTTAATATTTTGAATAATCATAATTTATTATTTATAATAATAAAAACATTGTTTTAGAAAAAAAATAGTGAAAGTGATTAATGTTAATTACAACAGTTGAGGTTAAATTAAGATTAATAAGGAACTAAACCTTAACCTTATGGCCTGAAACAACCTATAAACTTGTCCAAGAGATATTTTATGAACATATATCGAAAATATACTCCATTTTATCTAATTTAGCCCATTATTTTTTCCACTTTCATCATAAAAAACGTGTAGTGAATTCCATTGTCAAAATATTACAATAGTGCAACTCCTACTCCACTATGAAAGGACCTCACCTCCTCCCAATTCCTCACTCCACTAAATCCACCTTTTATATTCCAATATCTTACAAAATATGTCCCCAACATACATATAATCATACTATAATATTCCCCTTGGATATAAATAAATCCAATGAAGATTTTGGTTCAAACCAAATAGAGTTACCTGATTAAGAGGTAACATATTTTCTAAAGATTTTTACTATTATTTCCATTCTGCAGCCCCTCAACTCTTCTGATTATATTCTTGTATAAAAACCTCAATATAATTATTATAATATTTTTATTTTTATTTTAAGTGTTCTATATATAGTTACACACACTTCCATCTAATGGGTGAAAAACATATTGTTTCTATGTGTGATGAAATATATCCTCACAAAACAATAATTGTTCCTTTTCCATTACCATCTATCGTGGTGTATATTATGATGAAAAATGTATCCATATATTTTATATATGATATTTATTATGTATTTATTCTTTCTTAATAATTTTATAAAATATACATTTAATTCTTTATATTTTATGTTAATACGAAAACATTGTTTGAGGAAGTGTGAACTGCCGCCCCTCAAAGCGATGTGATTCGTTCACACAATACATGAAATATATAAATGATGGTTATAATTAAACATAAAAAACATAAAAAAAATCTATATTATATTAATGAAATATTTAACTTTATGGAAATAATATACATAAATATAATTTTTCTTTATTACCCTCCCACACACTAAAAACTGATAACATCGATCAGGGGCGTGTAGACTACCACCACCTCAACACGATGTGATTAATTTTAGATCAAAAGAATTATATACATAATTATATATGATTAAATAAAATTTTAATTATTATATAATTATCATTATTTAATTATATGGTGTTTCTTACCTTCTTTCCATAACGATCATTGAAAAATGGGAACGTTGCTCATGTGTATGTACGACCTACTGTCTCCATGGTTGTAATGTTGATTCATTTTTTATAACCATATTTAATAATTTATATTAAAAGTATGATTGATGTATGAATATAAAAATTATGTCATGATTATTATTCTGTATATTGTAAATTAATGACCCCTTTGAAAAAAAATTCCAACAAATGTTTTTTACACATAAACCTAATTTGGTAAAACCACCGAAAGTAAACTTAATTGTTTAAGTAGTTATATACAAACTAGAAATAAGTGAAATAAAAGTAATTATAAAAATGAGAAATTTTATTAATAATGTATAAAACTTACATAACTTTGTTATATAAGATGTTAAAGGATGTTCACCCAAAAGAAAATTCAAGGTAAGGGATTCTTGTATCACCTTTTATTCCTTGCAGCATACTTTATTATTGTGCACCTGATTTATTATATATGTTGTACATACGAACACATTGAAATGTAATATATTTAATTATTGTATCTTTATGGTATTTAAATGATTCATTTAATTATTATTACTTTTAGGTTTTCCAATTAATATTTTTCTACAGTTGTTAGTGATTTTCATCTCAATTTACATTCCATTGAAACTCAGTTGTTGTCATGCACCTAGTTTCCTTTATATGGTGTATATAACGACATTGACATGTAATATCATGAATATATATATTATCATGATATTTTAATTTTATTTTAATATTATTAGTTCTTTAGGGTTATAGTTTTAAATTTTTCAAAGTCGTATGGGACACTTTGGGATGCTTAATGATTATTTTTATCAAGACTAACACTAATGAACATTCAATGTAATTTCCATTCAATGAAATTATATAAGAATTTTTTGATAAAAACTTTTATCCTTATATGGTTATTCATGAACATTATCAATTATCAATACCATTTTTCAACTCTTTGGTACTCAAAATGTTTTAGAATTTTTTTTAGAAAACCAGAATTATTTTCTCTCTTAGTCAGAGAACCACTTTTCTTCTAAAATACATGTTTTAATTAAATGTTTTTGAATTTTTTTTATGTTTATTTCTTAAATTAATATTTACTATTTTTTGTATTTTACCACTGTTTTTAATCGAATATTTTCATTTCTTTTTGAGTATTCATTTATTTTCCTTTTTACCGTCAAAAAAGAAAGAATTTTTTACCTTGTACGACATGTATGGATTTAACAACTATAATTATTTTGAAGAATCATTTTAATTTTTAAATGGTTGAATTTGAAAGAATTTTTTTGAAAAATTATATTCATGAAATGTTTTTTCAAAGGGTTATCTCATAAAAAATGGATATTTTACTCAATATTGTTTTCTAAAAGATCATTTTGTTGTATTTATATTCATCAATGAAAACAACCCATTATTTTATTCTACTTCAGGTATATTGTATTGATACCATCCTTAATCTTCCTTTCGATGTTTTGTGATTGATTTAACTAGGAATAGTATTCTCATTAAATTCCATAATACCTTTTAATCCCCTTGAAATATTCAATTTCTTAGGATAATTTGACAATGAAATTTACCGAAATATAAATATTACCTTTTCATGAATATGATTATTACCTGAACTATATACCAAATTTCATACAGTTTTTAATTTGAATGTTAATTTATTATTTTTTAAAATATAGATAAATCTATCTTCTTTATTCAATAAATTTATTTGATAAGGCATATTGTTTATTCGATATGAGGAATTCTTTGGACATGCACTATATTGGTTAGGGACTAGTTAATGAAAGCTCTATGGGTTGGATATTGGTTAATGCAAGATCTAAAGGTTGGGTACTGGTTAATGAAAGCCCCATGATAAATCTTCAGTCTCATGGGATGAATTATTTTCATAAATTAGAAAATTTAAAACTATATCTTAATAGTAAATGTGTCATTTTTTAGAAACATGACATCCAATAATTATGAATTTTCCTTCATTTAGTTTAAGTTATTATTCATCCATGAGAATTTTTGTCAAAATATCTATGGATACATTGAATTTTCTATTATTTAAATGGCATTTGAACTAGCTTCTTTCCATGCCATTTGGATATTTCCTTAACTAGTTATTGTATATGTAGTTCCATGTTAGTTTATTTATGACATTGCATGAGTTTTTAGTTTTTTACCAAGTCATAATTATTATTCTCATTGATTCATTATTGCTTACACTATAGTGTTACCGTACTGGTCATTGGATATCACACTTATTATGTTTCATTCCTAAGGAATCTAAGAAGCTTACTATGAATGATATATAGGTACTTATTATTTTTAATAAATTTATCCTCAAAGAAATTTATTTATTTAGAACGAAGAAAAAAATTATGGTTTAATTAGTGTGTTAATTTGTAATACATGGCTCATTTACAAATCTAGTTTAACAAGAATACTAAATTGATCGGCCCTTTGGGTTTTTATTCATTGTAATCATGAAAATTTAACTAATGGTAGACAACCACTCTGTGTTTTCTGGGTTTGGGTCTCTATAGATGGTATCAAAGTAAGTTTATTATAAACCATGGGAAATAGATTTAGGAAAATAGAGGTTAGAGAACATAACCCTAGGGTATAATTTGAGAATAAGTATAGAAGAACACCCAATAATTTTTGTAAAGCATATATTATGTATGTATTCTTAGAAATACATCCCCATCTAGATACTACATGTAAATGTGGTTCTAGAAATAATATATGTAGGAGTAATAACTCTGAGAAGGTGTTCCTGACCTGACTAAGGATATCCTGGTACATGAAAATGGTCTTTACTACACACCATTTTTGACACTTCTATGGGATATTCATAGGATAATTCACATTGTCTCTAAAAAAACATAATTATGGATTTTGAAAATGAATAACCTTGTTTAATCCTAATGTGTTTGAGATTGAAAATATGGTTTCATGATTTAAAAATCCTATAAATGATATTATGGATAAAATCTAAACCACATAAGGACATATGTAAAAATAAACGGAAGAAGTATTTTTGTATTGAGGTTATAAAGAAAACCATTGTTAAAAGTCTATATATTGGTTAACCAAATTTCTACGATGTACATAATATTTATTTTTTAAAATTATAATAATTGTGATTTTAGGTTAGGAAATAATATAATTAGGGTGACAGCTAATCAAATTCTAAAAGGACACATGACATGATACCATGATCAAAGGATGACAAGGTTTTCACACCAACCACTGACTTATGTAAAATTCTGGTTATTATTTCATTGTTTTTAGTTAAAAAGTTTGATGAATAAATGGTAACGATGAACTAATGGTATCTATTTTATAAATTAGAGATTAATATATTAACTATATTGGTTTTTTATGATATTAAAAGACAAATGGTTATACTTTTCACTCTTTTATAGGCCTTACAATCCATTAAAAGTTTCTTTTAGTGCTTTTGTAATAATAAAATCATTTTTAATAATTAATTTTTAGGAGTAAAAGGTTGGATTATAATTTGATCGAAGAACAACAAAAAGTTAGGATTTTTTTATGAAATTGAATCCTATAAAGTAATAATAGGTCCTTAAATTATTATTTAGAAAAGAAATTTCCCAACATTAAGAAAATGACTTAGAAATAAAATTTTCTCCAAATACATTTTTTAACCAATTTCCTTTTAATTCATCACAAATTAATGGATTTGAGGCCCCAGAATTCCCATTGAGAACTAACTTGATTGTGATATTTGACCTAAATAAATCCATAAAAATATATACTCTTTACCTCATAGTACCGATCTCTACTTTCCAATAATGTTCTCTACATAGAGACCAAGTTACATGGTAGTCCATGTGACCTTTGTACATCACATTCAACCTTTTCTAGAGGATGTTTGATGAATCCTTATCACAATGTGGGGAATCAGGCCCCTTTGATGCCAACCAGCTCTAGCTGGACAATTTCCCTTCGTGGCTTTGCATATGTACGTCTGATGATCTTCGTCATTAATGATATCTATCTTTTCTCAAAAAAACTACTAGTTTAAATTGTGGGGATACAATTTAATTTTGGTTTTGAGAATGCAACACCTCAAAATTATAATTTACCCCTTTGTATTTGATAACATGTATGACTTACATAACCATGTGCATAAGAGAATATAATATCCTGAGACTCTACTATATATTTACTATTTCAAATATATTAAATACGTGATATAGCTTGTAATGAACAAAACACATAATTAGCTTTCATTTCATGTTATTAAAACCTTCCTCGATATATTGTGTTACACACAATAGTGACCTTCCACAAAAGTATACATTACATGCAAGACTGAGTTTCACCAAATAATAATGTATTATTAAAATATTATTATTTAATATAATAATATATAAATTATACATTCTGAATTTTAATAACAAAATTATGAAAAAAATATGGTTTATATAAATATAAAATAAATCCATTGACTACCAATTAATGAGAAATGAAAATAAGAACCAATTGGATATAAAAAGAACTATTATTATTATTTTGGTTCCAATGTGTTTTATCTTAATAAACATAATTAATTACATTTATTTAATGATTTTAATGAAATATATATGTTATATGTTCGATCAAATATTTTCTATATTCATAGTTTAGGTTTTATAGGAATAAGATAAGAACAAAATATATTTTACACATCAAAGACTATATTTTATATAAAGGCAATTTTAGAACCATTTAGTAGAGAAGCAATTTTAAAATTTAATTTTGAAACATTAATTTTTATAAAATGACAAAATAAAACTCATATTTGAAATTTAAGAATAAAAATTAGGTTAGGTTAAATTTTATATATTTTTCAGAAACATATCATTTTGTAATGAATAGTTAAAAATAATGAATTTTAGTTCAAAATTGATTTTTCATATAATTCATTTATAAGGTTTAATAATATTATTAAATTTTTTTAAAGCTTTAAAAGATATTATTTTTATCATTTAATACACTTTATTTCATTGGAATCAATTTCACGTTTAAATTGATTATAAAAACAGAGTGTATATTCAGACGTTTTTACTTTAAAACCCACATTATCATCCTACATACGGGGTGAATTTCAAATAAAATTTTACCAATTATATGATTGGAATTTGGAGAAATGTATTAAATATTTTAATCATAATAATTTATAAGGGATAATAATAAAAAAATTGTTTTTGACCAAAATTATTAATGAAAGTGATTAAAATTAATTACAACGATTAAGGTTAAATTAAGCTTAATAAGGGACTAAACCTTAACCTTAATCCCCCAAAAGACCAATACACATTTAAAATAGATATTTTATGGACATATATATAATCTATCCTCTATTTTATCAAATTGGGTAGATTATTTTATCCACATGTAACATAAAAAATGTGCATGGAATTCTATTGTCAAAATATTATAGGAGTGTCACTCCTCCCCCACTATAAAAGGACCTCCCCTCCTCCCACTTCCTCACAACTCTCATGAAAATTTGGATAGACCAATATATGCAAAAATATATCCTCATAATACCTAACCTAATCCAAGAATCCTCCCCTTGGTATAAAGTAGTATAAGAATGATTTTGGTTCAAACAAAAATGACATACCCAATTAAGAGGTAACATATTACCTTAAAAGTTTTAGTTTTACTTCAATTATACAACCCTTAAACACATATTATTATATGATTTTATAATAAATAAATTACACTTATTTTACTAGTTTTTTTATTCTAATTCTTTGAACTACACATTCACACACTTCCATCTAATAAGTAATGAACATATTGTTTTTGTGTGTGGAAAACTACTTCCTCACGAAATGATGATTGTTTATTTTTCTTTTACCACCTTTCCTGGTGGCCATTATGATAAAAAATATATTTATATATGTTACAGGTTATATTTATTATGTATTTATATTTCTTTAATCCTTTTATAATAAATAAATTTAATACATTACATTTTATGTTAATATGATAACATTGTATGAAAAAATTGTGAACTACCTCCCACTCAAAGCAATGTGATTCGTTCACATGATAAATGGAATGTATAAATGATGCGTAGAAATAAAATTATGAGACATAAAAAAACATATATATGATATTCGTGAAATAATTAGCCATTTTTAAATATTATATTTATTTATATATCATTTTATTTATTACCATTTCACCCAATAAAATGTGACAACATCGGTCTTGGACGTGTGTACTACCACCTCCGCGACATGATGTGATTCCCTTACATCACTAGAATTATATATATATGTATATAAGATTAAATAAACTTTTATTTTTTATATAATGATCATTGTAAAAATATATGGTGTTACTTAGCTTTTTTCTATAATGATCATTGAAAAATGTGAATGTTACTCTGTCATATGCACACCCTACTATCTCCATGATTGTAAAGTTGATTCGTTTTTCATAACCATATTTAATGATTTATTTTCAAAGTATATGTTATGTCTAAATATAATAATTATTACATGATTATTATTCTGGATCTGTTTTTGTAATGACCCCTTTGACCATAGCTGACCTACCAAAGTTGTTTTGGGCAGATAAACCGAACCTAATCAAAACACTCGTTGAAAAAATAATATATTAAGTAGTTGTATACAAATTATTTATAAGTGAAATAAAAGTAATGATAAAAATAAAAAAATTATTAAGAAAGAATAAAATTAACATTATTTTATTACATAGGAAGTTAAATGATGTTCACCTGAATGAAAACACAAGGTAAGGGATTATTGTCTCACATTTCATTCTGTGAGGAAAACTTTATTATTTTGCACCTAATTGCTTATATATTCCATAAATACTTAGAAATTTAAATTTAATATCATGAATTATGTTAACCTAATAGTATTAAAATTCTTCATTTAATTATTACTACTTTTGGGTCTTCAAATTCTTATGTTAGTATAGTTGTAATGGATTTTCGTCTCAATTTACATTCCATTGCAACTTAATTATTGTTATTCACATAGTTTCTTTTATATGGTGTATATAATAAATTAGACAAGTTATATGATGAATCCATATATTCTCATGATATTATAGTTTTTCACTAATTTTATTCCTTCATGAGTATTATAATTTAATATGAGTCAAAGTTGTAAGGGACACTTTGGAATGTTTATGATTATTTTGACAAAGACTAATACTAGTGATATTTCAATGTAATTTCCATTAGATGAAAATAAATAAACATTTTTAAATAAACCCATTCATTCTTATATAGTTATTCATGACCATTTTCTTGTATTAGTATTATTTTACCATTATTTGGTACTCAATGTTTTTTAGAACATGTTTTTAAGAAAACACGACTTTATTTCTCTCTTAGTAGGAGAACTTGTTTCTTCTAAAAACATGTTTTCCTACAAAAAATCTAAAATTTATTTAAAATTATTTTTTAAATTCATTTATACCCATTTTTTCATTTACAAATGTTTTCAATAGAATCTTCTTTATCACTTTCCAAACACATAATTTTTCTTACTTTTTTACCTCACAAAAAAGAACGAACCTTCTACCTTATATGAAATGTAAAAATTTACCTTTCATCATTCCTTTGATAATTAATTTTCACTTTTAAAAGGATAATATTTTTAAATAAAAATTTAAAATTTATTTTCAAGTAAATGTATTTAAAAAATTCATAATAAAAATATATTTTCATTAAGGTTTATTTTTAAATATCTTTTTATAGTATTTCAATTCATCAAAGATAAAATCCCATTATTTTACTCTATATTGGGTATGTTGTATTGATACTATCCATAATATTACTCTAGATTTTTTATTATTGATTTGGATATGGATAGTATTCTCATTAACTTCCTTAATTTTATTTGATCCACTTTAAATATTCAATTTCTTTTGATCATTTGACATTGAAATTATCCTAAATATCCATATTCCCTTTTCATGGATATGATTATTTCTTGAATAGTATACCATTTTCCATATGGTGTTTACTTTAAATGTAATATGATTATTTGGGTAAATACTTGTAGATCTGTATACTTTAGTCAAACTGTGTAATTATTAAGTCATATTGTTTATTCGAAGTGAGGAATGTTTTGGACATGCACTATATGGGTTGGGGACCGCTTAATGGAAGCCCAATGGGTAAGAAACTGGTTAACAAAAAATTTAATGGTTAAGAAACGGTTAATGAAATCCCCACAAAGAATTTTTAGTCTCATTGGATTAATTATTTGTGAAAATTAAAAATATTGAAATTGTCTCTTGATGGTAAATATAACATGTTCATGTGAAACTTTACTTCTAATAATCATGCATTTTCCATCATTTAGTTCCATTTATTATTCATACATGAGATTTTTTATTAACATATACAGGTATACATTTTATTTTTTGTTATTTATATTGTACATGTTTCATTATATTACATTACTATATTGATATTTCCTTTTCAAGTTATTTAAATAGAATTTTTTTATAGTTATTTCCTTTCCAAACTATTTATGAAGTTTCTTATGAGTTTATTGATTATATGGCATGATTTTTCAGTCAATTACCATTTCATAATTATTATTATCATTGATTCATTATTTCTTCTGTTGTATTTATCAATTACTAATCATTTGAGCTCACCATTATTATGTTTCTTTCCCCAGGAATCCGTGAACCGTACCATGATAGATATACAAGGATTTACTAGTTGGAATTATATTATCTTCAAAGTTATTTATTTATTTATAAAGAAGAAAATATTTATTTTGTAATTAGTGTATTCATTTATAATACAATAATCATTTATATATCTAGTTTAGACAGACAACTAAAATGATTATCCCATGGGGATTTGATTCCTTGTAAACATGCTAATGTAATTGATAGAAAAAACTGTCTCTAAGATTTTTGGGGTTAGGTCACTACATAAATTAAATGATAAAACATCATGTGATATATGAGAAGAAAGCCAATAAGGGATATCATCCAACCAGATGTGAGAATAGTAAGAGAGACCTTAGGTTTCCATAAAATTCATAACCCTATTTTCATCACATTTAATGAATGAGAATAAGAATGCATGGAAGCATAAGTGGAGAGAGGGTATCTTCATTAAAAATAAGACCATACTAGATGAGTTCAAAATTAGAAGATGTGATAACATTGATGGTGGGAAGTCAGTAAAAATCTAAAATGAAATAATTACAACCTCTATAAAAAGTAAATTTGAATCCAACAATGTTTAGATGGACTTCTTCCAAGGGTAGTGCCAAGTTTTCTGAAATGAAATTTGGTAAGACTTGAAAACTGATCCAAAAGAGTCACTGTGGATATCACCAAAACTAGAATAATAACTACCAGAGAAAGAAACAAACCCATTGATCATAAAAACATAATGTAGGTTGGTTCTAAACACAAGTTTCACCATTCCATATTGTGACATCATGTCATGAATCATACCAATTCCAAGTATCCAACAATATGGTGGCCTTGTAAACCTAAAAAAGATCATTTTTTGACCAATCGATTGAAAATAAGATCATTTATATGGTCCAAGATCATACATGCCATCATAAAAAGGAGATAATATTCTTTATAGTGATGTTTAAAGACCTATTTCGTATGATTTCCATAAGTCTTTGCACCATATCAAGAAAATTATTTGAATTAGAACTCTATATAGGCCAAATAGCCCTATCCCATCATCAATAAAGGATAGAATATGATGGGGAATACAATGCATAAAGACATATCAAACAAGAAGGATCATCATCAATATAGTGGAATAAAATAAATTACATTATAATAAGGATCCCCAAAAAAATCATGAAAATCATAATTCCTCACCTTCGATTGAATCAGGGAGCACCAAAGAGGTTTCAAAAAATCAACCAGCCCTTGTTCAGTGCTTCTAAGGTAGCCTCATAACCATACATAAATAAATAAGATCCAAAACCTTTAAAAACAAAAAAGGTGATACAATCCCATATCCATCATACAAGTTATACTTATAATATTCATCCTATATATTTCTTTGAACCAAGCCTCCATATTCTTGATGAACCACCTATTCCTAGCCTCATTAAAGAAGTGTTTTACCATAGCATTAACCAAATTTTATACTATAGTACATGTTACCTTAGAGATACCTCGGTCAACCAGCAATGGGTCCTTCTATATTTTGATAGGTTCCCCATATTTGATCATCCAATAGAGCTCCCTAAGAAGTAGGTCATGTGAGCATCAAACGATTCTCTATAAGAATCTGGGGTGAGTGCTTAGAAAAGTGCCACAGAATCCAAAATGGGGGATTTATTTTTCCAAAATTACATTATAGAACACGTTTTTTTGCTTATGGATAAGGATCTACTACTTTTTTTCATGAATACCATCGTTGAAGTAGTGCAAGTCCGGAAAACCCACCCCCTTGAGTATTTGGGGAGTTAGATTCTATCCCATGAAATCTAGTGGGTTTCGATCCTCCCATTAACGTATCCCTCCAAATATTCTCTATATGGGAATGAATTTGGACAAAATTCAAGGATTTTAAATAGAGACATAACATAGTTCATAACTGATTAAACCATGATCTTGATGAGGACTTCCTTTCCCAATTTAGATAGAATTTTATCATCCTAATTATGATTTTTTTTCACTGTATCTAAAATACTTGAAAACCCATTTTAAATGAAAAAAATACTGGGGGACCAATATATTTTTTTTGATTTTAGCCACTTATATTCTATAGGCAAGATAAAGGTTGTTTTTCTACTTTGAGGACCATATATGTTAAAAAATAGATTTTGAGAGTTCTCTATGAATTCAAATCATAAATGCATGAAATCTGACATATAGTGTTGCATTCTACAAAGGTGTCCCTTGAGAATAGTTAGCTATCATCGGGAAAGAGAAAAATTAAAAATGGGATGCCCTTTGAAACTCATATTCACACATTTCAGAAGTGTTTCATTAACTAAAAAATAAAATGGATTGGAGAAAAAAACAGAAACTAGGATAAAATGGATGTGAGAGAGAGAAACCCCCTTGTGGAGATACCTAGAGGGGGTAAAGATCTACATAGGACCACCATTGATACATGTCTTGAAAAGAACTATGGTAATACAATGAACATAGGCCTCAATCCATTAAGGAAAATAACACAACATTCTCATCAAAAATTTAAGCAAATACCATTCCATTATGTCATTGGAATTTTTCAAATAGATTTCCTATGACATAACACATTTCTTAGGTTTAGAACATGTTTTTACAAAGTAGAAAATTTTATTATAAAAGATATAATTTTTAGAGATGATTCTCTTGGGAACAAAGTCACTCTAATTCATAAAGAAAATAGAGTGTATCAATATCTAGAGTCAGTTAACAAGGATCTAATTGTAGGACCCTGAGACACCCTAAGAGGGGAGGGGTGAATCAGGGTGGAAACTTTTTCTTCTTAAAGTTTTGGATCTTTTTCCCACGTTGGTAGGAAATACTTAAGACTATATGATGGATATTATCAGCAATGAAACATTCACATGCAAAGAGATAACACATCAATTTTACTTGGTTCACCACTAAGGGCTACGTCCAAGGAGCATACGTTGACAGGTTTTCGGTTGTACCAAAATCTACTATTCTTCACTAGCTGTAGATTACAAATGTTCAGGTACAGTCACTCTGTCCCAGGCTCACTGCCTTTACAAAAGTTTAGGGATAGCTCACTGCATACCTCGGGTCACTCCTATTGACTCCCCCTGGCTCACTGCCGTTGTTGAATTCCCACTCAGTTTATATACGTGAAGGTCTCTTCAATAGATGTTCTTTGAAGTTCTTTGTCTCGTGTTCAGCATGAGACTTTTCTTGCATCAGGGTTCATAGTTCATGATCTTTTTAGTTCAATCCTTCTTCTTTAGTGCAATGACTGAATGCACTAGATACCCTTGTCCTCATTTTCCTGAATCACAATCACTTATTTGATTGCTTAATAAATGATGCTCAGCTTACTTGTCATCATCAGAATCAGTTCACCATGTATGCATAAGATCATGCATGTATCATTTAGATTTCTTCTTCAATCTCACTTTGCACCGAATGTATCGGGTAATCTCCCGGATTTCGTGCAGCTCCAAATAGACCGGTGGGCTTCAGCAATACCCGGCGCGCTTCTCCAAGCCAGGCGCGCAAGTCCCAATACAGCGCGCAAGTCCAAACCGGCATGAAAGTGTCACCAAAGCACCTGCGCGACGCTTCCTTCCCCAACTATGAACTTGTGCGACCCACTTCCTTTCTCTCCCAAACTGCCTTGGGCACGCAGCCAACAACCGGCGCGCAACCTCTACTTGAGCGACTCAACTACCACTTGCGCGGATCAATCACCTGCGCGACGAGAGCTCAAAAAATATCTAAGTCTTTAACTCTGTACGAAATGATGAGGGTCGACCTATATTTACAGGAAAACTGGACCCCCTGTGTGGCAACGCGCAAGTCACTCCTTGGCGTGCAAGTCTCGGCGCACAACTCATCTCCCCTAGCCCCTGTCACGCAACTCACTTACGCGACCCAACCAATACTTGCGCGACCTTCTTTCCTTAGCCATATTTTTAAGTTCAGTTCTTGGAAAACAATAGATGTGTAAGTTCCAATCCTCCAAGGTACCGGCGCACAAGTTCTTTTATGGCGCGCAAGGCCACTTCCAAGACCTAACCAACACTTTCACAACCCTTATCCCTTTTCCATATTTTGATGTTCTGATCCTAAAAAATATATGGCGCGCAATTTTCCTCTCTTTCAAGTGTACGGTGCGCATGTCCCTTTTCCAAAATCACTCTTCTTCATTTGTTGATTTTGAGGCCCTGAAATTTGTCAAACACTGGAAAATGGCGTCACCTTGTATCTGCTCTTTTTGTACAGCCTCCAGATCATCCATTCCTCTGCCGGAATTCTTGAATCAAACATAGATCTTTGACCACAACTCTTGAACTCGACATGCCATGATAAAATCCCTTTTGTCAAAAAAAAATTATGTCGCTTTTTTTCTTTGTCAACAAGAACAATCACCTCAAAAACACTTCTTCTCAGTGATTTGAATCCTTCAGCAACTCTTTTGCTGTCATCACAAAATCCACTATTGTGATATGTATTCTTTGAAGGCATAGCTTTAGCATCATCATCTTCTATGACAATGTTATGTACATGGCTATCTCAGAATTCCAATCCCCACACAACCATCTTATAATTCCAATCATTCTCACATTGTCTTCTTTATCAACCGTCATGATCTACTTCATGAAAACCATATGATTCAATTTTTCAAGAAGTCTCTTGCATGGTTCTCATGAAATCATGATTAATTCCATGGTCTTCATCAAAAACCCATGGTTATCATGCAATAATGAAGAATTGAATGGTCTTCATCAAAACCCAGGGTTCTCATGCAATATGGAGTAATTGCATGGTCTTCATCCAAAAACCCCATTCTTCTTTAATCATCCTCAGATGGATTACACCTCACATTATTCATTGTTGTAAACAATGTATCACCTTTGACACATGTTCTTTGAACTTATGATAAGTACAACAATCGTCTGAATTTCCATTCCTACATTTTATTGGAGTACTTCTTGATCTCCTTTATTTTGATCTTCATTGACAACTATTGAAAACAAATACAACCTTATATACATAGTGGTTCCAACACTAATAAAATACATTTTACGTAATATTATATAAACGGATGGTTTATAAATATGAATCCAAACAAAGTTTATTAATATTAGGTATGAGGGTAATAATGGTATCATTAATAGAAAGAAAATTAGAATTACCTTCCTAGAAATCCTTTATGTGAACAGATATATCTGGCTCTAAAATGTACCAGAACATTTTGAACAATAAGGGATGAAAACCATCTTGGACCAGTGCCATGGGTAACTGGATTTGTTTGAGGGACAAGAAGATTTAATCATCTGTAGTATCATTTATAATATAGGGGTTCCTCACATACATGATGACATGTCTGGTGAAATCACCAATATTCATGGAGATTTAGAATCCCCCATAGAATAGATCTCTGAGAAAAATGAAAAACAAAATCATATATATCATTACTATTCAAAATAGACCATCCACAAGGATCATTTAGGAAAGATATAAGGTTCTTGAGAAGGGAAATAGATTCAATTTAGTTGATGTAGTGAGTATTATCACAACTTGCATTAATATGAGCATCCCATGTATGTATAAAACAAATGCTTTCCTTGACATTGGGGGCCATATCCCGCTCATCTTTTATTTTTCAGATTCTGGATGTAACCACATCTAATGTAGGGGAAAGAATAAATCTCCTTCATCCTAAATTTATAATAATTTTACATTGGATATTATGATAGAATAATTTATTAATACTCCAATGCTTTAGATTATAGGCCACAACATATAAATTATTATTAGGATGAGAAACCCCCAAGACCAACCGAAAGAGACAAATTCCACACATCCCTCCTCCATCGTATATCCTCATTTGAAATATTCCCTCCCAAATTTTTTCCCAATTCATTTTAAAACTTCTTGATATTATTGTTCCTAATTACACCTCCCTCCCATTTTCTCACCTTTGACTCCCCCCGCTCCACCTCACCTACCCCTCAATTCCACCTTTACCTCAATCTCTCATCGTGAACATTATATATTGAACCCTATTTCCCCACCTCCACCTCTTTTCTTTCCCCCCTCAACCTTATTCATATCCCCTATATAGTTTCCCCTCATCACACTTTATATAATTTAAAAATTCAAATACCTTAATACATTATTGACACTATAGAGTGTTTATTACAACATTAAGGATCCAACCCCAATTTCAATGCTTTCAAAGATACTCAAATCAATGATTCACTCTATATAAAAGATGATATACCATTACCAATTAAATTTCATAATAACACAAAAATAAATTCCCATTAATAAATCATTACCTTCACTGCACTGTACTCAATATATATTTTTCTTCTATTCTAATATTGATTTAATTACAAAATCATGCTTTATTAATCCAAATAATTTTTATATTTTATTAGTTTATATAACAACTATTGAAGAGATTTTGTAATACATTTTTGGGATTCCATTATTTTTTCTACAGTACATGAACCTAATATTGAAGCCATAAATTCATTTCATTCAAATTTTTTATTTTTAAATTTATTTTTATGTTTTCAACATTTCAAAAGATACCTCATTTTTTATATTCTCAATAATTGTTTTTTTCTTAAGATATTAAAAAAATTGAACATTTCTATTATTTATTATGTAATGAAATTTTTGTTGGTCCATTTTAGATGAAAATTATCCTTAATTAAAATAATTTCATTCAAGATAAATTAACATATAAATATAAAAAACCATTAAATTTATTTTTTACCATCAATTACTATTTGTGACATTCATTTACATGTAGGGGAATCGTTAATGAGAAATTTCAGTAATAGGTTGCTAAAGAATTATCCACCCAATTGTGTGTATTAAATTTATTTTATATTTTACAATAAATTTAAATTTCAATCATATATTTCGTATATCCATGGTATTCAATTTAGGTTTTTCAAACCAAGAAATCAGAATAATGTTGAATCCCTAATAATGGGAGAACCTACAAATTATGATTTTAAGCATAATGATTTATTATTTTTAAATCATATATACTATTAATATTATAATAGAAATTACATGCATGTTTAATTTGATGTTCTAGAACTAGCTATTTTTAATTTATATTACATGTATATTCAAAGAATTGAATACTAATTAAACATCTTATTACATATTGTCCATTGTTCTTCATTAATTATTCCGATAATGTCATAGAGTATCTATCACATTGAAAAGGTTATAGTGTTTCCTACTATGATTAGTAACATGAAATGTCATGATGATATCCTTAAACCAAGTTCTAGGGCTAAAAATCATTCTAATATTGGGAATAGAGTATATTGATGGTCAGGTGTGAGTACTTGTAAGAATATTTTACTTCCTTTCCTGAAATTCACACATGGTTTTCTCCCATATGAGAGATTATAATAATAGACCCAACTGTAGGAATTCTTCCTGATAATGTATCATCAGATATTCCTATACTTTATCATGTGTATTTGTCCTTATAAATTATGATTATTTGTAATTATTATTATGACTCGCGTATTTAATGTGATTTAGAAAGAACATTTCAACTAGATCCTACAAAATTTGGTGGTGAATACATTTTCAACCAAATTTTAATAACAATGAAAACATTAACCTTGATATTAAAGTTGTAATCTATTTAAAAATTTAGGGATTGGTTTATGTAATAGACAAACTTAGGTCAACCCAAAAAATCACACAAGGTGGCACTCTATAGTGCGAAGATCAAAAAAATAACCCAAAAGTCTCATCAATAAACAATACAGGAGATAAACTGATAGTGTAAAATAAACAAGAATATAACTCATACATGAGATGCAAAATCTTAATCCAAAATTAAAAATAAGAAAATAAAACATTGAATGATAAATTTCATGTCTCTATGTGACCATTTTTTCCCACCAATCCATCTTATTAAGAAGGAAATAAAAACATGGAGATGTTAATGAACTATATGACACCCTTCCCTTTCCCCAACACATCTAAAAATCCCCAAAGAAAATAATGGGGTGTTAAAAAAACCCAGTATTATACCCCCAACAATCTATCCAAATTCCAATACCATGAAACCATTCATTCTATCTTTAAAGAAAAACATGATGAAAAAATTATTTCTAATGAAAACCATTTTTATAAAAAGGTCATTCAGATCCTTTATAAGCATATAATTTTATCATAAACAAAAAAAGGAAAAGTAAATGAATTATATTATAAGGGATAAACATAATTTTCCACATTAATACCGTAATATAAAAATGTGAGGAATCAAAAAAGACTCAATTTCACAATATATAAAACCAATAAAAAGTGGGCTCTTACCCATTGGAATAAATACTATGAAATAATACGAAACACTTTACATGAATAACATTAATCATAATGATATTATTTATTTCCATAGTCAATAAATATCACCATATTAACCCATAGTTTTATCACACACAATAAGGTTGCATATACCAATTTATCAATGAACACTACGTTCCCCATGTTCTATGTTTTCCTTACAAATTTGTTAAACCATGATCACATTTGGTAAAAAATTAATGTAAAACATCTCCACATCCATTCATGAGAATCCTTTTTTTGATTCTAATAAACCATTAAGTCATTGCATCAAAAACATAATGTTGAAAAACTTTTTTTAAAGTCAAAACCTATAAAAAACCCATTCTTAGGCAGTTATACAATCAATCCATCAATTTCACAAATAAAACCAAAGTATTTTTATAAGAGAATAAAATAATTCAAGAGTTAACACTATTTTATAGAGACACATACCTCAATAATTGAGGAAAACTAGTTAACTTTGAGAATAGAGGATGGATTATAGATATAAACTCTTAAAAATCCAAGATACACAATAATCAACATCAATTCATCATTACACCAATTATATGTATAAATCACAGGAAAATCATATTCTAACGGAATAAGTGGAGAAGAGATTAAGGAATGATCTAATGTTGGAGAGGAAATTAATAAGAAATATAACTTAGCTTGAATATATCTATCAAGTGTGAAGGAAAAATCATCAATAATCTAAGGGTAAAGACCTTTGGAGCATTAAAGAAAGTTTATTTCGATCTTAAGATTGATTGGGTAGTGATTAGATATAATTAAAACTGAGGAAAATTAGGTAAATTAAAAAAAATTATATGTTTAGATCAGGGTGTACGGTTAAGCCTCATGGTTTAACAAAACATACACTAACCATATGTATCCTTTATTCATTGAAATTTTGAGGCACATGACTACCTCGGTGGAGACATAGGTTTTGAAATACTATTCTCAAGACATGAAACACCTCTAGAAAGACACCCAAGCATCCTACTTATTCCCATGGTTTTCTTGATGGTATAACTAATGGTGCTCAAAACTTGAAAAACACCACTAGAAACTCACAATTTCACACCACATAGTTATCTCATAGTTACTAATAACTATGTGACTCAACTATTCATGAGTGTTATTTCCATAAAAAATACATGTTTTCAACCTCTATCTCTTAGAAACATCATGAATTACTCAAAGGATAATCCAACTCAATCTATAGAATACCTATGACCAAAATGGCATCATAATTCTCCCCAAAATTAAATCTGTTTGTCCTAGAAATTGATCAAGATTATTAATCTATAAAGAGGTAAGTCCACTTTGGTGTCATCAACGATTCCCACTATAACATATCAGGTATTTTTCATCCGTATGTAAAAAAATACATGTAGTAAAGAAATAATTTTACTTTAGAATTCCTTATCTTGATTTTCCATAATCTAAACTGAATGTTTCACCAAATATGTGTCAGGATCAAGATCAGTATCTTACCATTCAATAACATTGAACAGGTCCTATTTAAACATCCTTAGATGGAAAACATGAGACACATTGTGAATCAATTATATGATTGATGAAAATACCAATAGATAAGCCACCAATTTAAGTAAGTCAAAGAACTCAAAAGGGCCAATAAACCATAGTGGCAACATAACCATATTACCTAGTTGATAGTGTCCCATGTGCAGTGATGATTGAAGAAATACATGATAATAATCCTAAAACTCTATTAAGAAATTATGGTGGTCCTCTTATGATTCTTGAAGATCCTAAGTACCTATATACATCTTATAGAGCATTTTTACTTTATCTGTCATCACTTGAACATAACTCCATCTAACCAATCACTTCTCTCCCAACTCTTTCAAGCACAAGGGTGGTCTACATGGCCACCCATAAAATGCTTCAAAGGGTTTGATCTTAATTTTATTCTGAATAAATATTTTTATAGGTATATTAAACCAAAGGAATATTATTTCCCCATGAACCAAAAAAATCAATCACACATTCTTGAAGTGTATCGTTAAGGCTTTAAATAGATTACATAGTCTTCCCATGCATTTTAGGATGACATGACATTATTAATTTAAATTGGAAACCAGTGATATCTTGTAAAAAATACCAAAAAATTGAATTAAATATAGGTTCCCTTTCAAAAAAAACTATATAAGAAATCCATGAAGCTTCAGAACCTATCAAACTAATAACTGACCAAGCTTCTCTACATTAATCATCTTTTTAATATGGAGTAAATGTACTGATTTAAAAAATTTAACAATGATCACCCAAATAACACCATTACTATTACTATTAAATGGAAAACCAATTATTATGTCTAGAAAAATATCATGTAACTTTTATATCCTAATGGGAAAATGATTCAACAAACAAGCTGATGTCCAATGCTCTGCATCAATTCTATGAAAAGTAAGGCATAATGAAATTAAGTCTGAAATCAAAAAACTTATCCTAGACCACCAATACTGATGTCTCATACCATGATACATCATAGAAGTAAAATGGTGTAAAAATAAATAAGATCATTATTAACTATAGATTAATTCTATCCTTATAGATAAAGTAAGGAATATAAATACTCAGAAACACAAAGAAACCATGGGACACAAAGACCAATCATCTGTGATCTCCTCACCAAGAATTATTCAACAAATTCTCAGTAAATAAATATATGTCACTTGTTTATGATGAATCAAATTATTTAATGATGAGTTATCATTCATAGATTCAATGAAATATTTCCCACCATAATCTTCCACTCTGAATCTATCTTAGTGAAAAACCCCTATAGAGAAATCCTCAACTGATTCCTTCAAGGGTTGAGTCACTAATTTCCTACTCAATTCATTAGAGCCCATATTTTCATTCCAAGGAGTATAAAAATTCACAAAATTAAAATCATGAAGATATTCAACCAATAATATATGTTTTAAATTCAGTTCACTAAGAGAAAAAAATATACTTTAGGCCATTATGATCATAATATATTGTAAAATACTCCACAATGATATAGTGGTGTAATGTTTTGAGACCATCAATAACATATAACAATTAAATTTCATGGGTACGGTATTTATTCTCACGATGTCTTGATTATTGAGGTTTATTGGACACCACATTCTTTCCTCGGATCAATACGCACCCCAATCCCATACCTAAGGCAGCACACAAAACATAAAATCCTGAAATCAGTTATGCAAGAATCATAACTGGAACAAAATTCAATCTATACTGCAATTCCTTCAAAGGCCTTTAAAATTTATCATTCCACACATAATTAACACCCATATAGGTCATATTAGTCATCTAATATGAAACCTAGGAGAATTAATGAAAAAACCACCAGTAATAACTGGTGATGAACAAAAACCCTAAAAATTATAAATCTTTTATTAGTTGTTCCCATTAAATTACCTCCCAAATATTTTTAGGATCAACTAATATTCACTACTAAGGTATAATATAGTCCAAAAAATTATCTTCTAGGATAAAAAATTAAGTTTAGAAAGCTTACCATACATGTGACATTTTTGTGAGATTCTAAGAATGACATCCAAGTTATTCATGTGTTCTTCCAATTACATGGAGTAAAAAAAAATCCAGATAAATGACAATGAAAGGGTCCAAGAACCAATAAAATATCTGGTTCACCAATTCCATAAATACCATAAGAGATTTTTTTAGACTAAATGTAATAACTAGAAACTCAAAATTCCCTTACCATCTCTTAAACATTGTTTTATGAATATCAAATTCTCATACATTAATCTAAGGGTTCCCCGAACATAGTTCAATTTTTTTGAAAACCATTGGGATCCACTGAGTTGATCTAAGAGATTTTCAATTCTTATTAAGGGGTTCATTTTCTTATAGGCACTTGATTATTCCTTTAATAATCAACAACATGTTTGAGGCATATATATACCTTTTTAGAAAGGACCATAGGATAAGCCTAATGTGACATGCTTGGATGAATAAATATTTTTTCCTCAAGGTCTGTAAGTTGTAATTTAAGCTCCTTTAACAGAGTAGCTTCCATGAGATACGATGAAATAGAAATGGGAATCATCTTGGGTAGAACATAAACTAGGAACTCAACCTATCATATCATAGGTAGCTAAGAAAAATAATTAGGAATTAAATTGGGGTAAAAACTAAATATAATTGGAATTGGGATGCTCAAACAAGGATCAATAACATCAAGGAACATCAATGATAACTAACATGGGATCATTATATCATATGGAATAACATTTCATGATCTCCTTTGATCAATAATCCCACTCACCCTAAAATACATAAGATACTCTATTGAGATAATGAAGCTAAAATCGATGATAATAACTATTGATTTGGGCCTTAGCACTAATAAAACAATTTGTTCAAATAATAAGGTCAAAGTTATCATGATCAAGAACCATGAAAACTCAAATAGCTTCAATGTTTACTATCATCACCCGATAATTTAGAGATTTAAAACCACATTATTCTCTTTTTTTCAAACTAATTGAAGGTCTAACATTAACAAACTAAGATCAGAACATAATAAAAACATTTCAACTAATGTAGATGACATAAAAATTGAGTTATACCTATAGAAGACAATGATATAACCATATATGTTGAAATAATCATTGTACCTCTATTAGTATCCAACCTTATTTCAGATTACTATGGAAAATTCTCCTTTTAAGAAAGACATATTGCCTCAACCCCTCTCTAAATTTTCATTACGTCCCATGTATCCCAAATTGATTTCAAAAGTGTTCCACCACCCTTCAATAAATAAAAATGAACCTATGTGGATTTAGTGATTTTAGGAAATGCTTTACTACAATAGGACACCATTCAACAAAAACTAATTAGATAAATGGATTATTAAAAAACTATGAAATTTCTTTATATCTTCTTTACAGTTAGGCTTGGTATGACTTGACCCCCCCCCCCCCCCACACACTGATGGCAATCGACATTATACTACCCTGATGAAGCCCCAGAAACTAGTTTTGATGTGAACCATGAATCCTCATCCTTCATCTTTTGTAAATAAGACACACCTTATCTACCACCTATAGAAACAAAATATCAACTTAAACCCCTTTCCCTATTATGTATCAATCAACAATTTATTATTTATTTACTACCTCTAAAAAGGTCAATAAGTATAAGAGAATATTCATTTACCAAATATTCTCCCTCATGACCCTGTAAAACCTCAAATCTTTATAGTAATCATAAGTATTAATCTCATTTGATTGGTATACTTACTTGGAGAAACAATTAGTATATTCTGAACCAAATGATCTCCTTAATATATGTTCTGAAATTCCCAGGTCATTTACACTCACAATGATTTTGGGTAGAACTTATATTTTAAGATCTTATTAAATGAACACTAGGTAATATACTCTGGTATCATATCCTTTATGATAGAGTCCTAACATTTACTTCTTCATCCTTCAAGTACACAAGTGAAAAAAACAAACCTTTTCCTCAAGTGTTTCCAAAAAATGCATGATCTCTTCAATCCACTCAATTCAATATTCATATTCATCTGGTCCTTTATAACCACATAGGATGTGTGGATTATTCTTGTTTAAATTCAATCCAAGATCCTTGGCTCAACCTTAGTTTCTAACACCCACTTAAATTTCTGTTTTAATATTGGAGATATCTACTTCTATAAAAGATGTTTCTACTAGAGAATTAAACTATAAAACTTTCCTCATGACTTAATTTCCATGATTCACATTATCTATTCTTGGAGTAATTGTCTTATAAATAAAAAACAAGTCATCTAATTACCACAAAAGTAATTTTTAGAATCCAAAGAATAAATTTATGAATCCAAAATACAAAACATTAAATGAAATGATTTTAAATAAATCATGGATTCTATGAATGGGAGAAAAAACATTAAAAATGAACTATTTTATTTAAATATACCCCTAATCAAGTTAATTTAAATAACCTAAAATAGAAAGTCTTAATAATGGAATAAATACCTAACCACCCATAATAATTTGTGCTCAGACACCAATGTGAGGTTACAATGAACCCTTACACTTTTTCTACCCAAATTATGATGGACTTAACTTCTATATACTACAGAACATGAACCAAACCTTGAGAGTGTCATAACCCTTTTGTCTAGTTAATGGATGTGACATAATTTTGTAACGTTACAACCTAGGTAATTTTGACACATCACTTGATGTGGCCCACAAAAATCTGATGATCAAAAAAAGAACCAAAAAATTATCATGAATAACAAAAAAAGAGATAATAGAGTATAATGAAGAAGAGTATTACACATCCCTGGGAAATAAAAAATCAATCTAGAAGGTTAAACTAGAAAATAATTCATGATATGACAAATTCCAAGTCTCTATGTGAACATCTATCTCCTCCAATACATATCACTAAAATTCTACCCATTTAATAATCTATAATCCTCCAAAAAATTATCTTTTATGGACATTTTGTTTTTGATGGATTATAGAGAAATATTGAAATTTTTAGTAGGTCATGCAGATAGGTAAAAAAATTTATAATTTATGATGATCATATTTGTGTCATGTTTCAATAATTTTGATCTTATTTTTCAAATAAATGTTATGTAATCCAATATAATGATGAAATATTAAATATATATATAAATTCTTTAATTTTATCTGAAACAGTTTCACCTCAATGATGATAGATATGGGTTATTTTATACCTTAGTGTTTTACTTTATGTATTCTTACTATTTTATTGATTCATAATGCATACATATAACATTAACATTCAATTAACCTTAGTTTTCTTGTGAGGAAGAATAAAATTATGCAAAAGGGTTTAATATGAGAGTTTATAATTATTTTTAAATAGATTTACAAATACCATTTAGTCTATTTTAGTGCAATGAGGTTTACTTTACATGGGGATTGATGTATCATTACACATCCATGATAATGTGTGGTCTACACTTACATGGGGTTTGATTTTAAATGTTAATAATTACATAGGGGTTGTTGTACCCATATATGATATGGAAATATTGGAATTACCCTTATACGAGTAACAAAATACCTTTACACAATGTACATGATATATATGTTACCCTTTAATAGTTGGTGTGCTGCCTTTTTGTACCTATTCAATTGGGTGGTTTTCCCATCAAAAAGATTCTAAATTATAGCTCTACCCTTATGTGAGTACAAAACGTCCTTTTTAAATTCATTAGAACTCATGGGTTACCCTTTCATAATAATCATATGACCCTTAGATGATATTTAATATTAGCATTTAACCCTTAAGATATTCATGAGAATCAAGACATATCCTTTCATAGGCTTAAGAATACCTTTACACAGGATCAGATACTTATACGCTACCCTTAAATAGATAGTAATATTACAATATTACCTTTATTGAGATCCAAGAAAATGACCACTATCATAACCTAAAAAAATCATCTTACCCTTATGTAAGTACATATCCTACCCTTGAATAGAATTCATTATTATGAGGGAAAAGATTTCAAATTATAATTCTATAATTATAACTCTAAAACTCATAAAATCCATTAATTTTTTAACATATTAATATATTAAATATGTTATTTAATTACTATTTTATTATATTCATTTAAAACAATCAATATATCTATAATGATAAATATTGTAACTTTATATTTATCAATAGATCTAACACATCACATAATTTTGTTAGAATATTACTCACATATGTTATAAACATATTTTTGAATAAATTAAAAAATTTATAGTAATGTTATATTTCAATAAAATTATATGCATATCTTATTTCAGGAATAATAAAAATATATTAAAAATTAGCAGCATTAAAAACATAAGGATTTTAATTTTAATCAAGACTATAAATTTCAAAAAAAAATTAAATCACAATTATGTAATTAATAATCATTTGTTCTTGAAATTTAATTTTAATAAGATTAATTTAAAAATAATGAGAAAAATTAAAAATATATTATTTCTTGCCTTTATAATTAATGATGTATAATTAGCATAATGAATCATGTCTCTTAAAATATTGAGTGTATATCTAAACATATTTTCATCAAGTTCTCTTAAAATATATTTCATCTAGTTTTAATTAAATTAATATTGTTTAATTATAACTGTTATTTAAAGGGAATAAATATATTTAAATATCAATATGATACACTCTAGATTTCGAAATCACTACCCAATTTGGTTCAAATGTAAATAGTGGAGGTGAGACCATCTAAGGATCTATTGATAATATAGAGAACTAGATAAATACCAAAAAATACCTTAAAGGGACCCATCAAGAATGGAGGGAAATTATCATAAATACAAGGGGAAAATCCTATAAATAATTGGGGATAGTTTATTTCATGTAAAACCATTAAATATTATATAATTAATTTTTTCAAATAAATTTAATTTCATCGATATATTGTGTTACACGCAACCCTGAATTTTAACAAACAATAATATACTGTTAATATTATTATTTAAACATGACCATTATAACCTAGCCATTAAAAATATGGGAACTAATGGGAATAAAATAATTTTAAAATAATTTATAATGTTTTTATATGATATAATATTTTGATAAATATGTAATTAGTTTTTTGTAATGTCATTATACGCTTTAAAAATATTTTTTCCCTAAAAATTGGGTATTATCGTTTTATCTGAACAAATAATAAATGTAAGTTTTTTTATAGTTTTATATGATTTTTTGAGAAAATGAACTTATTTTCTAAAGTAAACATGACAAAATCATCTTAGATTTATGTTTTCTCAATTTTATGATATGATAATTTTGTTTATTAATAGTGAAAAATATAAATTTTTGTTAAGAATTGTAATTTCATTTAAATAATTTTAAAATATTAATATTGTTTTAAGATTGATTTGATAGTAAAAACTTTTCAATAATATTATTATTAATCCAATTTAGTTCATTGGAATAAATTTAAATTTAAATTTTTTTAAAACATTTTTAATAAAATCCAATCTTTTTCTTTTGGAAACCATTTTTTCATCACCTATGTGAGTTTAATTTTAAGTTATATTCTTCCAGTTGCATGAATTAATTATAAAAAAATGGATTCAATAATTTTTTCATATAATTACAATAAAAATAAATTAATTACACCCCTACCCATGTTATAGTGTCCTTATCGTTATTATGAAACCCTCCTCAGATGGATTTTGGTCATCGCCTTAAGAGGTTGTGTCAATAAGAAGTGTCATTATTAACCGAGAGCTTCTATTTTATTTCATATTCATCATCCATAAAATATTAATAAATTATTATTATATAAAAAAAATATCCCATATAAAAAAAATTTAATATGTTAATGTTATAACCTATATCAACCTCCTATTTCATAAAATGGAAAAAAGGAACCATCGATCGTGCGTACAATAAACTATCACCTTGCAAACCGATGTAATATGTTTTGCATAACAGCATTTCAAGAATTGATGTAATGATGGATTTAATGTATATATATATATGATTTTTTTGGCATAAATATGTTAAATTTATTATAATTTCACATTTACCTACTTACTTTCAAATTTGTTGGAAAACAATAACATCACTCATGTGTATATTGGACTACCTCCTCGTAAACTGATGTGGTGTATTTTTCATTTTCATTTTACTTATATGGTAATAATAATGTATTTATAGAATATATATTATATATATCATATAATATTTATTGTTTAGGGTTAATTATTATTTTCCTTTAATTAATTTCATCTATCAAAAAATGTGAACATCATTCATTCATCCATACGATCTACCGCCTCCATGAACAATGTAATTAATTTTTTTCTATAAATTATATATATGATTATAAATATATATATATAATTAATATATATTAAATTTATATAATTATTAACATTCCAGATTTTATTATACCATCAACAAAGTTTAAGGATGAAAATTTCTAAATGATAACATACAAGAAAAATGAAATAGTTATTACCTAAAACAAAGATTTTAACAATGATATAATAATAAATATGTTAAAAAATGTTGTAAGTAATACTTATATGATATGATACATATTATTAGGTTTTCTTTGATATATTTATAATAATTTTTTATTTATTATATAGTATTTTCAAGCGTGTATGAATGAATTCAAGACTTTAGGCATTAGATTTCTAATCCAAGTTTTATTTCTGGGAGACTTATACCATATTCACCACTGGTTTCTTTGATGGTTTATATAATACCCCTTTGATATTTTACTTCATGAATATGAATCTTTTAATGATATTTAACGTTTTATTTTATGATATTATTTAATATGTCTTATGATATTTTTCCATATCACTTTTATTTCCATGCATCACATGCCATATTCACCACCTTTACCTTTGTTTGTTTAATATACTAATCATGAACGATTTTGTTGATTCATATCATGAAAATAATGGAGTTTTGATTTTCCATATATTTCTATTTGTTTTATATTGATTACAATTCATATGTTACTGAAGTGGTAAAAGTTTTATGTTACATTCTCATTGTTTATCAAGATTTTTTATGATTTACCTATCATGAATTCGGTTGATTTTTCTTCACCAATGGGTATTTCTTTATAATTCATGTTTTCCTTTAATTATCTTATCTTTATATACCCAATAGATCAAAAAAAAATTATATGGAAATTCTACATTATTTAACTATTTTGTTGAAAAATAAATTCCTTCCATATATCTTTTTCTCTAAAATTGTTATAAATAATGTTTTTCTATTCCACAATGAGTTTTTTATGTTTTATTAAAAAAAATTAATTTTTAAATAATGATTTAAAAGGAATATTATTGTTTATTAACAAAATTGGGTGTTTTATTTTTTAATAAAAATATGAAAGGAATCATTTTTTTAATGCGTATGACATTAACATAATTCTCTACCATCATAAACACTATATAATTTTAATGTCCCTTTACAAGTTTCCATTTTTATTTTCAAAAAAAATATTTTGAAAATTTTTGGTGAATTTTTTGTTATAAAAAGTCATTTTTAAAGTGGAAACCCTATTTTCCTCATTAATGTATTAACAAAAGTTTAACTGTATTTTTATTCAACAATGATTACAACCCTTATTATACATATGATATACTGGGGGTATGATCCAAGGGTACCATTATTAATATTTCTCTATGTGGTTTATGATTATGAAAACATGATTTTCCTAAAAGCCATAAATTTACCATGAGTTATATGAATTGATGAAATGTTAATAAAATCATTAATTGTTTATGGGTTATGCTATAATGTAGTGATGAAATGTTTATGCAACCTGTTTCATTTCAAAAAAATTTCTATGATGTAATGTAAATGAAAAACAATTATTTTCATTTCTTATAATATTATAAATTTTTTATGATCTTGTAGAACCATTATTTTTTATTTTCACTATGTGACTAGTAGGACCTATATCTCTATACAATGGATTGGATAGATACTGATATCTCATGAGATAAATTAAACTAGAATGGGTAATCAACCTAGTTTAGTAAGGGACATTATCCAATATGACTATATTTGGAGTAAACCTTGACTTATAAAATGGTTTTTGGAGTGATCCTACACCAATATTATAGCCTTATAAATTATCCTTGACTACTATGGAAATGATTTTCATTTCTTATGGGTATTCCAAAATTTCATTTCTTATGGAAATGTTATGCTCTCATGGATCATGTTTTTTTATTCCTTTATGATTCCTGTCTTATTAACTTCAAATAATAATTCCATGTCTCAAGATTTTGATCTTTGATATACATGGTATGGTTTTCAAATGTCATGATCATGTTATTATACTTTTTAGATCATGTTATGTTTACCTTTAAACCTTGTTTACCCATAAAAAGAATCTGAGATCATCCTTTTATATGTTTTCATTACCTATGTTATAAAGAAATATATTAAGTATAATATTTCTAAAAGGGTATTAATAATGAGTAATGTAGTTTTGGTTTATGGTTTTCCCTTATGAACCATTTTTTATGTATCCACATTTCCAAAGACACTAAACCATTATGATCCTCATATATGTTTTTATGTAATATAATGAATATTCATATAAAATATGTAATATATATTTATGAAAACCTTGGGCCACTATAGTTAGTATCAGTGGATATTTTTAGTTGGCCAATGAAAAAATGGTTTAGTTATCTTTATTGTGAATCCTGGGGATAATCCTAAGTATATTATAATATCCTAATGTTTTGGAAAGGAAGATATATTGTTTTTTACTTGAAATAAATCCCATTCTAGATACTAAAAGTGGATTTGGTTTTATAAAAGATTCATCTCGGGGATATAAACCTATAAATAGTGGTTACAAATATCATGACAATCTTTTTTTTCACATAGTGAGTGTTCCCTTACTATGAACCTAGTCTAAAACTCTCGAGGGATATGCTTTTGTTACTTCAAATTTTCATTATAAACCATCATAAAGGGTTTGAATATAGGATGATCTTGGATGAAAAAGGACAAACATGAGGTGTCCTAGATTTAAAATATGGTGTCTTAATTTTGGGTTCATATAAATAATTTTTCATGATTATGTGTTTTCCCATTATTATTTTTTTCTCACACTATAATTTTTTGTTTTAGATGATGCCTGGAATCTGAAGTAATAATTTTAATACTAAATGAAATATAAAATGAAATGATTTTCCTCCTAGTAAAATGAATGTTATGTAATTTATAATGAGAAATATAATTATTATTCTCATGCAACATTCTCAAGATATGAATCATGCTAAACATGAAAAAGAGAAAAGGAGGTAACAAGGATCTATTTAGTCCTTCATGTGGTAACATCCACCTTCCATTAGTGGTTTCTATGACCCAATAGTTTCTTTGAAATTCATTAATACCACTAAAATGATATTTAAAATTCACTAGAGTTCAAATAATGAAAACATTGTTTTGGATATCAATTATATGGATGAAGAAGGGGATTGATAGTGAACTCTTGTTAAGAATATGAGAAAACATAATAAAATTGAATCTATGTATTGGGAAGAGTTTAAAATATTATTTCACAATAATTATATTCCTTTTAAACTTCACATGAAATTGAAGAATGAATTCGTTGTGCTAAAGAAGAAGTATGATGAATCCATTTCTACAAAAAAGGAAAATTTTATAATACTTTTGAGGTAAGATTTTAGTATTATCATCCAACCTGAATGTAAGTTTGATTGATTCTTCAGTGGCTTAAAATATATTCTATAAAGGGTGTTATCTATAAGGTACTTTAGTTGCTATGAAGAAATAATTTGATGTGCTATCAATGTAGAAATAGATATTAGAGTTTACCATTAATCTCATGGGTTTTATAAGAAGAGATAAATGGAATTGAAATTAAAATATAAAAATCTTTTAAAGAAAAAGATGATATGTCCTTCATGATTAATGTGTGGAAAGAAACATGGAATAAATTTTTTTAGGATATTGGTAAGTTTTTAAATTAAATTCATTATAAAATTAAATTTTTAATTTATGGGAAGAAGTTATCTAATAATTCAAATGGATAGAAATCTCTACAAAATGCACCACCCACACTCTAGTCTTTCAAATGAAAATAGTTTGGGAATTATACTAACTAGTGCCCAAATTCCAAGGGTAATGATAATTATCAATGTTATCAACTTCTTATTCATATAGACAAATGGAAATATCTTTTCATTACTATCCTTTGATGAGGAGTACAATAACGACATTATGATTGGTAGACTTACCTTCCACTCTAGAACAGATAATATCTTATTAGACTCTAGATCAAACCCATATTTTATGTCTATAGAGTTTTATTAGGGTATTAAAATCACACCCTAATTATTAGATGTTTAATTATCTATGAAACCCCCTAATTTAATGATGATTGTATCTCAAGTATATGATTATTCTCCAGTTGATGTTTGTCGGAATATGCTTCTTAAAAATCATGTTATTCTCCCTCTAGTTAAATTTAATGTTATATTAGGCATGAATTGAATTTGTCTATATAAATACCTAACCAATTTTCAAGTAAGGGACATCACAAATTATATTCAAAATAAACCTATAATTTTTTATCTGTGTGAAGATAATTATGGACTATCATAGGAAATCACATCCATTTTATGGGCCATGATTCTTATTCATAAGGGGTGTTTATCTCATATGTTGGAGAGAACATAACATTAATGATATTCCAATTGTATGTTATTTTTTGATATCTTTAAAGAAGAGTTCCTTAGTCTTCCAAAGAATCGTGATATTGAGTTCTCAATAGAATTCACACATGGTACTTTAACTATTTTAAAAACTCCATATAAATTGGACTGAATGAGTTATAGAAATTAAAGAAAAAAACTATGGTAATATTTACGATGGATTCATTCATCAAATTGGGTCACATTAGGGTGAAAAAAAAAATTTATTAAGAGTAAATATTGATCAATGACACTCTGCTTTGATTATTGATAACATAAGAGATCACTATCAAGAACAAGTATCTTCTCTTCTATATTGATTACTTGTTTGATCAAATACTCGAATATTAATAGTTCTCCAAGACTGATCTTCTTTCTGGATATCATCAATTAAGGGTCAATAAGGCTGATATAACTAAGATAACATTACATACAAGGTATATATACTATGAATATATAGTGATTCCTTTTAGTCTTATTAATACCCTAGTTATCTTCATCGATTTAATTTATAATGTCTTTATATATTACCTAAACTAGTTTGTGGTAGTTATTATGTATGATATTATTATATATTCAAATATAAATTATGATAATAAGGATTAATTGAATAATTTACTAATGAACCTAAGGAAGGAGATGATGTTGGAAAATTTTAAAAAGCGTGATTTAGGTTGAAAAAAAAATTATTTTCAGTTTACATAATTACAAGAGAGTGCATATCTATATATTTATCAAGGAAATAGGCTAATGAAAATTATCCCATATCAACCACTATAACTGAGATCCTCAGTTTTCATAGTTGTATTGGATATTGACGGTACTTTGTGAGATTTTATCATGAGTGTCTAATCCACTAACTAGGTTAACTTTGAAGGGATCCAAGTTCCTTTGGATAGAAGAATGTGAATAAAATTTCAATGAACTAAATGAAATATTTTCATTTAAACCTATTATTACATAACCCTATAGTGGATAAGGGTTTGTAATATATAGTTATTCATTGAAGAGTGGAATGGGATAATTCTGATTTAGAATGATATAGTGATAGAATATGCAACACAATAGTTGTAGGTAAATGAGAAAAATTACCCAACTCATGATTCAAAGCTAACTACAATATTTTATTCAATAATTATATGGAGGAATTATATTTATGGAGAAATATGTGATATATATACTGATAAAAAAATTAAAAAGTATATATTGACAAATAACGGGTTGAATATGCGCCAGAGAAGATGGTTGGTGTTGATTAATCACTATAACTACTCAATACATCAACACCATGGGAAGGAAAACAAGGTGGTAAATGTATTGATTTGAAAGGATCATGTTTGTTTATCTATTAAGATGATCAAAAAAGATCCAATATTTTTAGATTTTCAAAGGATAGACATCTAAATCCGGAATGAAGTGGAAAAATATTATCTTTTTCAAATGACTATTCCACCATTTATCCATGTAATGTTTAAAGAGGTGAAGAATAATGATTTATAGATATAGAAGAAGGATAGAAATTTCCATGAGTTTATCATAGAATATAACAAAATAATAATATTCAAGAACCATGTATGTGTTCCATCCATACCCATTTTAAGAAGGGGGTATTAGATGAAGTTGATAGTTCTTCATTATCTATTCCTAATAAAAAAGTGAAGATGTATAGAGACTTTAATGAGTATTTTTTGTGGGAATTCATGAGGAGATATATTGTAGAGTTCATATCTCGATGTTTGGTATTTTATAAATTTAACATTGGGAGGAAGAAGTCTAAGGGGATGTTATATCCATTACCCACACTAGAATGCAAATGGGAAAATGTCACCATGGATTTTTTTCGTTGGAATAACTAAAAAAATAAAAGGGAATAATGTTATATGGGTTATCATAAATCACCTTAAAATGATAGCACACTTCATTAATATTATATAATATTTCTCTATGGATTATATATCTAGGATATACATTCAGTAAGTTTTAAGGTTTCATGGAGTACCACATTCTATTCGGTCTAATCCATATTCATGATTTGCCAAAATGTTCTAGAAAAGTCTTCTATAAGATATGGATATGAATATAAGTTTCATCACTCTATATTATATTTATAAATATGGTCTGTTTGAGAGAACCATTCAAAACCATGAGGATATGTTGAGATATTTTTCTCTATATTTCAATGGCTATTGGGATCAATGCATTTATCTAGTTGGGTTTTATTATATCAATAATTTTCACGTGACTATTTTGATATATCCTTATAATTCCCTTCAATGGAAGGAAGTTTAGAGAACCAATGTTATAGAATGATTTTGGATAATAGAATCTATGTGGACCTAAAATAACTAAATAAATGGTGAATATGGTTATACCATAAAGAAACATATAAAGCATTAAAAATGTTGGAGGGTGAGTTATGATGAAAATTTAATTTAGGGGTCCAATCTTATTAAGGGGGTAGATGTAATACCTCTTGATTTAATGAAATTATTTTTTTCAAATAAATTTAATTTCTTTGATTTATTGCATTACATCGAACACCGAGTATTAATAAACCAAAATATACAATTAATATTATTATTTAAACGTGACCACTATAAACTAGCCATTAAAATTACTTATATGAATAGAAATAATAATAGTTTAAGAAATACTTATAATGGTTTTAGAAAATGAAATTATATTGATAAATAATTACTTAATCTTTAGTAATGACTTTTTATGCTTCAAAAATACCATTTTCCTCAAGAATGATTTTTATTGGTTTCTATGAAAAAAATATACAATTTTGTTTCTCACTTTTATATAATTAATATGAAAAAATGAAATTCATTTCTAAAATAAATATGTCAAAATCATATTATATTGTATTTTTGAGAGTTATGAAATGATAAATTTTTAATGAATTGTGAAAACATTGATTTTTATTATGATTTATATTTTCTTTTAATGGGTTTAAAAAAATTCAAATTATGTTAATATTTTTTTTAAAAAACTTAGTACAATTAAATATGATTAATTAAATTTAGGTCATTAGAATCAATTTTATGTTGATTTTTGATAGAAAAACTTTTTTAATAGATGAAAACATATTCCATTGGAAACCATTCTTTCATCGTGTATGATGGTTTAATATTAAATTAAATTATTTCACTTATGTGAATTAAATTTGGTAAAATTAATTCCATATTTGGAACTATAATAATTCATATTATATAATGATGTCAGAAATTTTTTTTCTTATAATGAATTGTGAAAATAGAAAAAGTCTATTACCATTGTTATGGTAAGAATGGGTTTATAGTTTAGTGGGTTAAACTAAAAATTTTAGGGTTAATGATTCCCTAAAACTTGTCCAAATCATATTTTATGGACATATTTACACTATATCTCATCAAAGGATAATGAATTATCCATTTTAGAGCCTTTGGGGGTATGTAAAACCTGAGTATACATATTTATTTTCAAAATATCTATTTGTTTTCTCTTGCCCACCTATAAAATGACACTCCTATACTCTATAATTCCCAGTTCCAAATACTTTTGGATTGGCCGAACCCTACCCATATACCTTATTTACATCCCTCTCATTTTCCTAGAGGCATTATTTTGATTAGGAAACCCTTATAGGAAGGATTTTTTTGAAAACCTAAGGATGTTATCCAAATAAGAGGGATAGTTCATGATTGAGTATTTTTATTTTATTTCTAACATATATTGAACTTCACTTCCATCAAATGGTAAATGAAACCATTGACCACTTGTATAGTTGAATATCGCTTCGTGAAATGATGTAATTCATTTTCCACCACAACATCACATGGATGGATTTAATGATGAGTTATAAGTATATATATGATATTTATAGAATAAATATACTTATAGAATTATAATATCACATATACCTCTTTATTTCTATCCTTTTGGAAGACAATAATGTCGCTCATGTTTATGAAAGACTACCGCCTCACAAACTGATGTAATGCATTTTTCATTTCTATTTTACTTGGATAGTAATAATTATATATTTGTAAAAAAAATTATGATATTTATTATATAATAATTATTTTTGAAGGCTTAATTATTATTTACCTTCCTTTCATTTCATCCATTGAATAATAGAAATAGTTTTCAACTATACTGCAACCTACCATCTCCATAAATGATGTAATTTATTTTTTCTATATATAACATATATGGAAGACTATAAAAATATATATAATAAATATATAACATATTTATATCATGATTATAGTTATGGAGATTATGGAACCATGAAAAAAGTACAATGACCAAAAATTTTAAATGATAACATACATGGAAAAAATAATTTTATTACATAAAATAGTGTTTTTAACAAATAATTTTTAATAAAAAGATGATAAAAGGTCATATAAAACATATATGGTATGATAAATACTAGTATGGTTCTTTTTTAGATTTTAAAAAAACTATTTTTTATTATACAGGTGGTTAGATCATTTATAGTGGAAGTAGAGACTTATGGAAATGGATTTCCAGTCTAACTTTTATTTTTGGGAGACTTATGCCATATTCACCACTACTTTATTTTGAGGTCTATATACATACCCTTTTACATTTTATATCATTATTATATTACTTGTCATGAAATTTAATTTTTAATTTCATGTTACTAATTCATGGGGATTATGATTTTAATGTTACCAAAGTAGGTAAGGGAACTTCTCCTAAATATTGTCTTCTTTGGGACACAAGTTATATTATGTAACCATATTATTTTATGAGGTGTATAAACTGACACATTGACATTTTATATCATTAATTTATTTATTTTAATTATTTTTATTGTTTTTTGTAATTTTAATCTTTCATATGGCTTATGATTCAAATGTTTACATAGCGGTAAGGGATTTCAGTCACACTTTTATTTATTTGGGACACATTTCATATTCACCACATGTTTATTTAATGTGGTGTGTATACTCACCATTAATGTACTTCAGGATCATTATCCTAGAATTTTTTGGGATATATATATCCATCTAAGGTTCTTTATTTTAGGGGTCTTATTATTTAAAAGTTACCAAAGTTTTATAGGTTTTATGTTACAATCTCATTGGTTATATAAATTGTTTATGATTTTGTTTATGAAAATTACATATTAGGATCTACCTCTCATGAATTTTCATAAATTATCTTCTTAATTGGTTATTTATTTATAATAAATTTTTTCCATTCCTTTTTCCCCTTTAATTATTCATGATATCATAAATATGTTTTAAAGGAAATAGACTTTATTTATCTATTTGATAAAAATCTTTCCTCCCTCATGTCCAAGTTATTTTTAAAATGTATTAAATAATGTTTTTTCTACTCTATAATAAATTTTTAATGTCTTTTTTACCCACTTTTTACTTTTCTAAAAATGGTTTAAAATTAACATTCTTATCATTTTTTAAATGATGATAATTTGACATTTTACATAAATTTTTAAAGGAAGCTTTGTTTTAATGTTTATGGAATTGAAAAAATCGAATTCCATTATGACCACTCAGTGAATTAAATATTACATTATATATTTATTAGGTTATTTTTATAGAAACCAATTTTGAAAATTTTTTGTGAATTTTTTGTTTTAATAATCAATTTTCAAAGATGACAGTCTATTTTCCTCAAGAATGTCTCAATGATCATTTAATGGTGTTTATATACATTAATGATAACAATCCTTGATTATACATATAAAATAATAAAAATAAGATCCATGGATAAAATTATAATTTTTTTTGAATGTTATTTTATTATAATTACAAGATGTTTATGAAACCCATCATTTTTTATAAGTTAATTTAACTAATGAAATTTTTATGAAACACGTTAATTTTACATAGGTTATGTTATGATGAAATGATGAAATGTTTATTAAAAATGTTAATTTTTCATTGGTTATTCTATGATTCAATGTTTATGAATCCTATTTATTTTAATGGGATCTCATATGACTAATATTTTATAATCTTTTGAAACATATATATATGATTTTCATTATTTGATTGTTGAGACCTGTATCGCTCTCCAATACATTGGGTAAAGATTCATATCTCATTAGATTAATAGGACTAGAATGTGGAATGAACCTAGTTAATTAAAGTAATTTTTTCAATATAATATTGTTGGTACTGAATCATAGATACTATTATGGTTTAGGGAGTGAACTCACTCAACTATGATAGCCTTGTGAATAAGGATTGACTACTATGGAAATGATTTTTTATGCATTTGTGTATACCAAAATTACATGTCATATGAAAATGTTATTTACTCATAGCTCATGTGATTTTATTCAATTATGATTCTCATCATATGAACATCAAATATTTATGTTGTGAATCAATATTATTATATTTTATATGCATGTATTCTCATGCCCTCATACCCTTATTCTCATGTTAAGATCAAGTATCTCCCATGTTTACCCTTACTGATCCATTGAACTCACTATTTCTTTTGCTTCCTTTCCCTATGTTATGAAGAATGGTATTGTGTATTACATGGCTTAGAAGGTTGAAATATATGAAGGACATAGTGGGACATGATGTAGTTCAATTATGAACTAATTTTTTATGTATCCAAGCCTCCAAAGAAAAAAACAGTTATGGTCCTTAGTTGTGTTTTTGTTTAATGTAATGCACAATAATCTAAAAATATATAATATCTATTTATGAATATTATATTTTCATATAGTTTAATACTAAAAGATATTACTATGTGATTTTATATAAACGATATTATGGGAAGAGAGGTAAATTCAAATTTTTTATAACTTATAATTGAGGTACATGGTTAGGCTGCACTGTTTAACAAACTACATGAAAATAATGTGTGGCCTCTTTCTATTTAAAATTTGAGTCACCCAACAACTTGGGTAGAGACACGCAGTTTGGTAAAACCATAATCAATCCATTCGACGTCTATATAAAAACACCTAAACCACTGCACTATTTCCTTAGTGATCATCATAGTTTGAATAGTTATTCTAAAAACTTTGAAAAACACCACTAGAACCTCATAGTTTCATACCACATGGTTACCACATGGTTAGTACTAACCATGCACCTAAATCTTTCACTTGGCTAGTTTCTTCCAAAAATCCATGTTTTTAACCACTCTCTCCTTACAAACCTTACAATGAACCAAAGGATAAAAAATTCCCAAACTAAATCATATCCATGGCTTAGAGGGAATCAAAATTTATATTTCCCTAAATTAAATTTTATAAGAGGTGTTTTTGGGAAAAATAAAATAGAAATATAACATACAATCACTAGCACAAATCCAGGCAAGGGGAGCGCTTCATTTTATCAGCGCTAAGCAAAAGAGCGTTGATAAAGGGATGGGCCTTTATCAGCACTAGATAAAAGCACTGATAAATACTCTCTTTATGAGCACTAAAAAAGTGTTGATAAAGGTGTACCCTTTATCGGTGCTTTTCTTACCGCTGATAAAGGGTACAATTATCAGCACTATTATTATCACTGATAAAAAAAATATTATAAATTTATATAAAATTATTATTTTTATATTCAAAAATAATTTTTATTTGTATACATTAAATATGTTTATAATTAAAATATATTTTTTTATAATTAAAATATATATATATATAATGTTTTAATTGAAAAATTATATCTATTATTATAATTAAATAAATTTACATATATATAATTAAATAATTATAAGATTATAATAAATTACATTAAATAATAAATATATTTATTAGAGATTTATTTGATTTATTATATTTATTATATTTATAAGATTTATCGGATTAATTCATTGTATTTAATATATTTGTTATATGTTTATTATATTTTTTTATTTATAAATATATAAAAAAATTAATGTATATATTTATAATTAAAATTATTGAATATATATATATGTTTTTTAATGAATTTGGTCAATTAATATATTGATCATGCGTATATGTTATGTATCGTATATGGATAAATCATTTATACATTACATCTCGTTGTCCATTGATGTGGTATGTTGATTAATTCATAATGTTACCCATATGAACTATATATGTTCTAAAAAATATACCTATAAAATTACATTAAGTATATTAAAATAATAAGTATATTTAATTATATTTTTAATGATATATATAAATACCTTTCAAATACATTGGTAATTATAATTTTATTAATATATATATATATTAATAATTATATACCAATATTTATATATATATACTATTTATTATTATAATTATTAATAAATATATACATATTTATCCTATATATCATTTTAGATAAATATATAATAATATAAATAAATTATTAAAATTATACATTTATCAGAGCTTTTTTAGCTCTGATAAAGACCTATCTTTATCATTGCTAAAAAAGAACTGATAAAATAGCTCTTTATCAGTGCTATAATTATTTTGCTGATAAATACGTATTTTATCATCACTTTTTTAGCACTGATAAAGATATGAATTTATAAGCATTAAAAAAGCACAAATAAAATACATATTTATCAGCACTAAAATTATAGCGATGGTAAATAAGTATTTTATCAGTGCTAGTTAAAAGCACTGATAAAGTTATTTTTTATCAGCACATTTTATTTAAGCGCTGGTAAAACATACCTTTATCGGTTCTTTTAACTAGCACTGATAAATGTTACAGAAATTTTTATAAAATAACCCTAACAACCTCCTCCTCCCTCGCACCCCTTCAAGCCTTCGTGAAAGTTGAACCTTGCATCGTAGACCCCTCCTCCGCTATGACCCCTCGTCCTCCACCTCCTCTGCCACTGCTACCTTCTCCTCCTCCTCTACTGCGACCGTCCTCATCCTCCCCTGTCGATGTTTCCTTCTCCTCCTACTCCTCTGCAACCCATCCTCCATCGTGACCCTTATCCTCCTCCTCCATCACCACTACCTCCTCCTCCTCCTCTTTATCCTTCTCCTATGGATGTCGACTCATCCTTCTCTGCCACCGCCGCCTCCTCCTCCACCACATTCTCTTCATATTCTTTGTGCAGCCCCCTTGCCCATGTAACCTGCTCCGGCACACCCTCCTCATCCAACGACAGTCCCGTCAGCCTCCTCTATAGCGCACAGATCCCCCCTGGTGAGTCTTTTATTTAATGAATTTTTAATCTTCTTCATTAGAAAGGCATTTAGTGTGAAGATCTAGTATTTGGGTCACCATGAAAGTATTGGATACTGGTTCCCATGTGTTTTATATGAAATCTGGATGCCTTTTGGAATCCCAGAGGTTATTTTTGTTTGGTTATGATTAGTCTAAGAGGATATTTTGAGATGGAGGTAGATGATGTGGTCTGGGAAAAAATATATTGGTTGCACACTGGATCTTAGGTGATAGAATAATGGCTAGTTTAATTAGGTCATAGTTTGACTGTGGAATCAAATCAAGGGTCAGATTAGACCATGATATATTAATATGAACATGGGATTCCCCCCAACGAGCAATAAATCATGCTCTAGTTCTTAATGGAATATTGGTGGCGGAAGTCGAGAAATATTTAGTTTGGTTATCTGGGGTCTTAATTGTAAAATGACAAAAGATGATTGGTTCAGACTATGATTTTTATTCTTAGTAGGTTTTTGGATTCCTTCAGATTCAGTAATTTAGATTAGAAAGTGAGATAACATGTTATTGGCTACCAACCCTTTTGAGGTAGTTTAGGTGGAGGATGTTCGACTTGTGATATCATGTGATGTTATTTGTAATTATTTGACACATACATTTATTATTTAATATTGTTTGTTATGGGATGTTTTTAGAGCTATCTAAGGATTTACAAGAAAAATATTTGTGTTTAGGTTGTACTCAGATAGTAAAGGTGTATCTATGGAGTTCATAAATTTGGGAATGAAGGAGAAGACTGACATTGTACTGTAATTATCATGTGTGGTTGGGTATGTTTCACTATAAGTGGAACTATTTGTGTCATTAAAAACATTAAAATGGATTTTGGTAAGAAATTTTGTTGGTGGGAGGCACCATAGATTGAGATTGGATTTCATGAGTTAAGTATTATGGTGGGTAGTGTCTTAGACCGGGTGATTGAATAAACATTGACCAGATATTTTCTCAAGATGGTAAATCTTAAGTAAGTACAATCTCATCATCTCAGTTATGGTTATGAACTTTGGATCAGGATCAGGTGGCATTGTGTCTTCTGTGGGGTGCTACGATATGAAAGCATATTGGGAGTTTAGGAATAGAATTTGTTTTTTTACTCCAAATAGATAACTAATAGTGGTGATTAAATAGTATTACCACTATTACATATCGAGTATGATAAACACAATGGTGGAGAGTTTGTAATTCCTCATCCATATTGGCATTTGAATTTTCATGGGGAGATGGATTTTTTTTCAATTAGTGTACATACCATTTTTAAAAATGAGGGTTGGATATAGAACCTGGAATTTGGGACATCATAAAGGAGTTTTTTATATAGTTTTAGGATGAAGATGTGTCTTAGGTTCTTAAACAATTCATAGAATATTTATGAGTTGAAATTATAGTTTTGGGGGTAGCAGCCTAGGAAAAAGGGTTTGAACATGATTAGTGATAATGATGCACCATAATAGTAAAGATTGGTTTGCATAGGCACACAATTTTTTAAAATCATGTGAGGGGCCTTAGAAACCCATAAAAAATTAATTAATAAATTTTAAAGTCATTTCTCATGGTTTTAACATGGTTTGTTAAACCATGCGCATAAACCATGTGAAATGGTGTGTCCTAGATAGTGAATACTGTATAGTTTACACATGGTTTTGAAAACCATATGGAAAAACCTTGAACCCCTTTAAAAAGAGTTTTTTTACAAAAAAATCCCCACATAACCTTTTATGTTTTACTGTATCTTTTCCCTTTTCACATCTAGAAACCCTTCATGCTACGCCACCCTCCCCCTCCTCTCTTCTTGGGAGGTTCTCCCTAACCGAGGGTATGTTTTATTTTGTCATTTATTATATTGGAGATATTAGGATACTTTTACCTATCTTATTCATTATATTTTAGTTTTATTTCATTGTCATACAATATTCCACTTTGTTAAGCTAATATGCCCTATTTTAAAAAAAAAATTGGTTTCTCATTTTCACCCACTTTAGGATGAATCGGAGGATTATATTTGGTGTGTGAGGTCTTAGAGGTTATGGTGTAGTGATGAACAATGCATCATAGTCCCTTTCCCATAGATTATATGATATCACTATTAACTGTGTATGTGGATTCTATATATTTTTTTTACCAAGAACCATTATGGTGTGGTCATCTCCTTTGTGTTGTAGTTCTTTATCATTTAGAACCCTTTGTGGAATGGCCCTATGTGTTGTGTTGTTATGCATGTTTCCCCAAATTTCATATGTGTTGTGTTTTGATGCATGTATTTTTCTCCCTTATATTTATGTTCTTTCCGATTAAGTTCATTTTATGTTTGGATTCTTGATGCACCTCTTCATGTTGAACCTCATGATGGAATAACACAACCAACCTAAATATAATTACTTAAACCAACATTATTTTGATGAAAAATATACAATGAATATTTAAACACACTACCACATCATAATTTCCATCAACATATCCACATCATTCACCCCCCCCCCCAATATTATCTTTTACACATTTCACATCAGTTGTAACTATATGATGAATGAAACCAAACCTATTAACATTCAATGAGGTTTGTAAGATATTTCCAATATATTTATCTTTAGGTTATGAATTCATCCCATAAGTTTTAATCACTTATTAGTTTCTGATGTATACTTCACACACTAGGTTCAACAAACATTACTACCATACAAATGAGGAAATCCTTAACAGTGACTACTCTAATGTCCAATATATAAGAGATTTATCAGATATGATACTATCAGGAACCACCCCCAGAGGAACACCAGTGGAGTTGGAAATATATTTGCATCTAACCCCCCCCCCCCTAAATCCTATATTTAAGTGGACATGGGTCAGTTACAATTGGAAATGTAATGATACAGACCAAGACGGTATCATGACCAACAACTGACTTGAATTTCCACTAATCTAAGAGGATTTCATGATCCCTACGGGATAGAAATGGTCCCCTGGGAAAAAGATAAAATTAATGTGGAATATTTTACCCCTAAAATTGAGTAAATTATAAATGAACTTTATTCTAAAAACCAAACATGTCCCATTCATAAGTTGAACATCTTGGAAAATAATAAATATGAAAAAAATAAATAAAAAAGAAGAAGATATCATAGATGAAAAATAAAATCCCACTATTGACCAATAAAATTGTTTAACTAGATATGTCCCATTCCAAAATCTCATTAGACCTATTTTGGATAGGTATAACGTATGAGTTATCATTTTATGTTTTCTTTTCAGTTGGAAATCTCTTCTGTCGTGCACCTCTCCTCCACCATGAGCGCACCTTCACAGTTGGTTTTATCCTCATACTCATTGGTTTACTCTTTTTATCATGTTATTATTATTTGATATTTATGGTTGTGTTGTGAGTTATACGGTCCAAACTCCCTACTGAAAATCATGGTCATTGGTGTTCCTTGTTTTCGCACTAAATTAATTTCATGTTGGTTGGTTCCTATTGAACATTTGAATATAGAAACTGGTAATTTATGTATACTAGGATAATGAATGAATGCCCCAGGATGATAAAAATTATATGATAACCCCTAGATTAATAAGTTTAATTGAATAAGGGATGCTTTTTAAAATCTGAAATTATGTTTGTTTGGTTTGTATGGTGTTGTGATTGTGAGCATGATTGTGTGTTTATATGGTGTTGCAGTTCTTCTCATGATTGGTATGCCATTTTTTTCCCTTTTGTAGTTCTTCCACCATTAAATATCAATCCAAACCTTACCGATTTCAATGGCACCATCACTTTGTTACTAGTGAAATTCCACTAAATCTTAGAAAACCACTTCACTAGAGGACTCTATGGGGAACTTTATGGACACCCTAGTCAAATAACCATAACAACACATGTAATGAATCCTTCCACCCACAATCACTCTATGGTAAATCATACCATATATTAGTTTAGTATTGTAGCGCTTGACTTGAGATATTATGATTCTAGAGAAACACTAAAAAAATGGTTTCCAACAATGCATATAGATCACATGTGGGATACTAAAACATTCTAGTGCAAGGGATTCTCATATATAGTTCCATTGATCAGGTGGTTGGAAAGATGGTTGTGATGTAATTTGGTCCTATGTAATGCATGGAGAGGTAAGGGTATTGTTTACCATAGCTAGTTCCATTGATTATAGTTAGATGATGACCCTAATTGAACATCTTTTGTGTAATTATTTTATTAAATATTAATATTTTTGAATCAAATAGGGTGAATATGAATAAAGAATGGATGAATAACAATTGGTTGACAAAAGGGTATAAAGATGTCATGAAAGAGTTTATCAAGTTTGAAAAATATCATGCATATGACCCTTCTAAAATACTTTGACTATGTTTACACTATTTTTATTCAAGAAAAATTAGTCCAGATGAGTTGGAAGAACACTTGATCTATCATGGAATAGATCAAAGTTATATATGTTGGAATAAACATGGGGAAAAAATGAATGTAGGTAATGTCTAAGATAACACTGCGTGTTATGGACCATCTGATATGATTACAAGCATGAACAATGAAGATGACCATATGGAGGATGTGATTATAGATGTGAATGATGATGAAGATATTATTGAGGAAATGAAAACGACAGTTGAAGATAAACTTTGTGATTGCCCAAAAGTTTTTGATAAATTAAAGAGTTGTGTAAAGATGCCATTGTATGCTGGTTCCACTAAATATACTGTATTGTCAGCCCTAATGAAGCTGTATAATTTGAAAGCAGGCCATGGGTGGAGTGACTCCTGTTTTAAAAAACTATTTTCTCTCCTAAATGAAATGCTCCCCGAAGATAATGAGCTCTCAAGCCGAACATACAACGTGTAAATAATGCTATGCTCAATGGGTATGACCTCTAAAAGAATACACGTCTGCCCGAATGACTGTATATTGTTTCTCGATGACCATAAATCACTTAATTAATGCTTAAAGTGTGTGGATTCTCTATAAAAGAATTATGAATCTAGTCCTATGAAAGTTTTATGGTACTTTCCAATCATTCCAAGGTTTAGGTGCCTATATGGAAGTGAGGAGACTACAGGAAAATTGACACGGAATGAAGATACAAGAATTAAAGATGGGAAACTTCATCACCCGGCAGACTCTCCTCAGTGGAATAGAATTGATCATGAGTATCCTGAATTTGGAAATGATCAAAGAAACCTTCGTCTTGCATTATCTTCAAATGGAGTGAATCGGTTTGGTTTTCAAATAAGCACTCACAATACATGGCTGGTTATGTTAGTAAATTATAACTTACCATCATGGGTATGCATGAAACAAAAATACATAGTGTTATCTATTCTTATATCAGTACCAAAACAATTGGTTAATGATATTGATGTTTATTTGGCTCCATTGATCGAGGATTTGAAATTATTTGGGGACTCGGGTTTTATGTTGTATGATGCTTACAAAAATGAAGATCTCACTTTGAGATCAATGTTTTATGGTAAGATAAATTAATTTCCTAATTATGGAAATTTTTTAGGATATATCATTAAAGTAACTCAAGGTTTTTTTGTTTATGAACAAGTTACACATTCAATTAGGTTAAAACATTCAGAGAAAATCGTATTTATAGGACATCCGAGATTTCAACCCTGATGGAATAAGTACTAATCTTGGAATACATCATTTGATGGATGTTCAGAATAATTTAAAGCACCATATCTACTAATAGGTGATCAATTTTTTGAGAAAGTAAAAGACGTGGACACTACTTTTGGTAAACCATTTTCGAAAAACCTTATGAAAACTAGTTGGTAAAAGAGATCTATTTTTTTGAATTACCATATTGGAATTTTCTTGTATGTCAGACATTTTTGCAGTGGTCCCAATGTAGACAGAATTTTTGTATGTCATAGGACACCACAATTAAGGGATTTACATAGTTGATAGAGGGATAAAATCTCTTCAACCTTTTAAAAAAATAAATAGAGTTAAATCAGCAGGTTATTTGTTTTATTGTAATATAAATTGTGTTACCTTATGTTATTATTTGTTCACTATTGCTTTTTGTAATCCAAATTAAATGTTAAACCACTTCTGTATATAATTAATGCATTCTAAACCTACTTATGAATCTAATAATAAGGCACAATAGGTCTCTCACCCTTCTAATTTTGGTCTCATTTCGGAGGAACAATGGGTTTCTCAACATTTTGTTGTTGGTCCCAGTGCTGAGGTACAACATGTTTCTCAACCTGTTTCTTCTGCTCCCAGTGTCAATGCTAGCTCTATGGGGGAACATATTGATGATGCTAAAACTAAGGAAATTATAGGCAATGAAACCTTGGCGGCATAAAAAACAAGATCACCGTAGTTTGATAGTGTTAGCCAAAATCCTTAAGTAAAAAAGAAAAGGGAATAAAAATTGAGGTGGGATAGAATAAGCGAGGCCAAGATGTTAACCCCAACAAATCCATATTTAGTAGCTACATTGGAATCGTAACTTGGAAACGCATGCCGATTGATGTACAGTCATGGAACCATGTTGTCCCTGGGCTTAAGAAACTAATGTGGGAAGAGATTATAGTAACAATATGTTATCATTTCTTTAATTTATTAAAATAAAATAAAATACTAAAACATTTACTTACTCTACATCATCCATTACAGATTGCATTTATAGTAGATCTCTCACATGAGGAATATGTATTAAGAGTTTCAAGAAGTATTCATAGAGTCTTCTACACAATTTTAGGGAAATATCATCTTAAATATGTTGAAGGGAAAATCAAGTTGCTCATAGCTTCTCTTTATGAACACTTGATATCCCAAGGAGCGTGGGATGCGTTTAGAATCAGTCGTACATAGAAGAATTTTCAGGTACATTGTTTTCAGTAACATGTTTTTGTACATTTATTATATTCATCACTTTAATTGATAGTTTTTTATTTATAAAATATCAACTGAGTGATGAAAATAAGGAATGAGAATCAAAACCAGTGTACCTCTACCATAAAGCAAGGATGGGGTACGCATCACTTGAGAAAAAACTGGTACATATTTTAAATATATTGTAATACCTTTTTGTGACATAAAACAACACCATAACCATGTTCCTCTATTTATATGTAGATTTATTAATTGAAATTGAAATCCACTTCCATCCCATTCCATGTTCTATGGAAGAAATCTCATGTAAATAAATAGTGTATACTGATAGATGAAAACATACAAAAAGTATTAGAAACATGTGTAAGTATGACATAATATATTTTTTTCATTAAAACTATATTACATAACAATGATTACTTATTTTTCCTATATTTTCTATCTGACATAGTCATAGGAATCAACAACACCCACACAAGATGGAGACATACATTTAGCGGCCTTGAAGTAGCCAGAACAGTATGGTCGCATCAAAGGTGCCGATTTTGGGGTGACACCCCGAACATATTTTTAGAAATAAAAAAAGTGGAGGATCAAACTAAGGAAATTAAAAAGATAAAAGAAACATTATTTATTTTTCAATAAGAATTAAAATACTAGAGAGATCTGATAAGAAGTTTGATGGGGGAGAAAAAGAGAAGAAACAACTCAAGAACAGCTCGTGTGTGAAGATCCCACCCCACCCCCACTAGCTTTGAGGAGATCTATTCCCCTAAAAAACCTAACATAGTTGAGGTAATAAAAGTTCTAATAATTGTTTCTGTCAAATTTATATGAAATAGATAGTGATACATTTCTTGTAGTGATATTCTACAAGGTGAAATGAGTATGATTTATATCTATCAACTCCCACCTTTTTCCTTGTTGCGAGGGATATGGTATTCAATATACAGAATGACATGCTACACAATAGACCACTTCCAACAGATCATTTCAGAGTGTCAATTAACATAGATCATGAGCTGAGTTCTGAGCTACCTATTCCAAATTTAAATGAAGACATTCATTTAGTCGAACAAGTTGTTGGAACATTCATTGCATGGACGTCAATTCTTGTAAAAAACAAGTCGACATTGAGGTATTCATTTCCAATTTATTTTTCAATTTTAACCTTTAAAATTTAATGAAAAAATGATTAAACTAATGAATTTTATTACAGAATGACAAATATAAGGGGGTGAAATGAAATATTGGATTAAAAATATCTCAAGGATCAACCAATTGATTTAAATGATTCTCTAAGAGCAACTTCACCCTTTCCGTTCTATATCCACATTTAATATCATTACATGATCATTTGGATACAAAGTTGATAGATGGTTATACTCACACAATTGATTTTGAAAAAAATATTAACAGATAGAAAAAATCGGTTTCATTAATGCTGAAAATGTAAATTAAATCCACAAGTATGAATGGCTAGGTGCCTTAGTTGTAAATGTATACATGAGGTATGTTTTCATGATTTTATTTTACAAAATATGATATACTATGAAAATTATGACTAAATACATTTCATATTTTCTGTAGGCATATATATGAAAAGTAATTAATGGGATTTTCCCATGAATAAAAATTGGACTCATTAGTCCTCACATAACCACTTCAAAAGAAGAAATAAATTATGATAAATATCACGAAATAATGTTATCCCTGATCAAATCATTTGAAAACAATATTACAGATGACAAACTCTTTTGAATACCAACTATGCAGGGGTAAAACCCTACAATTTAATCATATCATCTATATTTTTATTTCTTTCATTACTTATTCTTGTTTATGTTTTTAGGAAGTATTGGATACTGATTGCGGTCAATTTGGATACTCCAATGATTTATTTTTTTGGATTCAATGCATGGATATCCAACAAACCGACCACGCATGATGGAATTTGTCAATTTATAATACACTAGATCAAACATTTTAGAACTAAACATCTAGTTATATAATTTATATTATCTTATAATGAGGATTTTGTTACGATAGGGTGATGCATCAATATCGTCTACTTCATGGAATGAATTTATGGCCTAAGTACAAGAACACCCATTATATCTACAACTAGACAAGTATACTGGTATATATAATAATATTGTACTATCCAAACACATGTCAAAAAAATTACTTATTTTTATCGATGTCTCTTCAGTGTCAAAAACAAACAAATGGAAAGAAATGTGGTTATTATGTTTATAAATTTATGAAAGATATCGTATTTCATCAACAAACTATCATCCCTGAAGAGGTATTTTTTAAAATAATTACTAGTTCATTTAAAATATTTATTAATACTTTGTGTATTTATATTTTTTTTGTACATCCATGAATGTCACAAATACTCATATTCACAATATGATATAGATGTGTTTAAAAACGAATGGGAAGCATACCTAATGGAAGATTGCAAAAAAATAGGATGGAGGTGAATTCCTACTACTTATGTTATCCTTATATGATCATTGATATCTCCCTTTTTTACACTTATTGAGCATATATGATCACCCTTTATTATGTTTTATATCCTAAGGTTATGAAGAATGTTTTTAGAATTGATTTGTCTTTCTAGTAAAGCATAAATTAAATAGAGACTCTTATGAAGTAGATATTTATGATTTTATATTTCCAAATGCACTAGACCAAAACTATTATTGCATGGATCATTTATATTCTGTATTTTGGTCATTTATGTTGTTGTTTCTACTAATTTAGTGTGTGGTATGAATATTGGTTGTGCATCACGCACAAATTTAATAACAAAACAAAGGATTATTCATTATTATAGGTTAACTACTGCTTAGTATAGCATATGATCTAAACTTCTAATCTGGTGTTCCCCTAATGCTCTCATCTAACACCATATTAATGATATCATCATTCATCATTCAGTTTTCCTTATCCTCCTGCACCCATTTACTAGGTAAATTGGTAGAGGAAGATATGGAAAAGTGAACACTAAATGATGATATCATATAGATGGTTTCGGATGAGAGAATCACGGGGATTCCAGATCGGATGTTCATATCGGATTCTATGGTAAGCGGTAGTTAACCAACTGTAGTGAAGAATCCTTAGTTTTGTTATTAGCTTATATCTGTACCAAAGAAACCCTTTGGAAATATGTAAAGGTAATGTTATGATATAATATCTCTATTTTAATTAAAAATTATATAATGAAATGTTGATTTGATATTCATTGTTTCTTACAGGGTTTGTTTATTTTAGAAGATTTTTGTCCATATGACATGCCTTTGTAGGAAGAGAAAAGACGCTGTGTCTGGTCAATCACAGACGTAATTTTTATTTTTTCACAGTAAAATCATTGTATATAGAATTAATGAATTATTTCATATTTATGTTTAATTTATTTCTTTTAGGTAAGGAATATTAATATACTAATATTTGATATCAATGTATGAAATACATAGGTCATTATAGTTGGTATCAAAGTAAATGACCTATTCAAAATCAAGGAAATGAATTCATTTGTTTTTATACTTTAGGGAGATGTTCCATAAGTCATTTTAAATGTGTAGGAATTAACCCCACCTCAATACTACACACAGTGCAACCGATATGACTCAAAGTGTCTCTTTTTATTTAAAATTGACATTATTTTTAGATAAATGATAAAGTCACATACTGAAATATAATCAAACACATCCGGATTGTTTTGATAATTTTTAAAAATGATTCATAAGTCATTTGTGACATGTAGTAATTGGCCTCACCACAATTCAATGCAAAATTCGACTGGTATGACTCAACGACTCTTTTTAATTAAAATTGATATAAATTTTATAAAAATACATGTGAAATACTGAAAAATGAGAAAACATATTTGGATTGTTTTGATACTTTAGGATATTGATCCATGATTCATTTTTGATGTGTACCAATCAACGGAACCTCAATACGACGCATGTTGTCACTAGTATGGCTAAAAGTGTCTGTTCTTAGTTTAAATTGACATTTTAGCTCAAAACATGTCACTCACTAAAAACAAATAAAACCCACTCCAATTGTATTCATAATTTAGGGTAACTATTAATAAGTTCTTTCTGAAATGTATGAATTACTCTCATATAAATCCAACACATGATAATACCATTCTTCCATGTTTTTCTTATCTATCAATGGATAATTGACTGCCTCTGAGAATGATGTTAGTCTAATGATGTTGACCTGCACCCTGATTGTGTGTCACAATCCATCCACAAAACTTTTCACCCTTGTGATGTCATGTCCCACCATATCAGGTGAAAATCATTATAGGTTATTGATATTCACTACATAGTCCATGACAGAAGTATCCCCCTAGTATAGGTTCATGAGCTCACAAGATTTGTCTACGCTCGGTGTCTCTAGATGAAGTGCTCGAAGAGTCTGGCCTCAAAATCCATTTGAGAGAGTCCCTTGTGTCTGCCCTCCTATACCTATACATCCCACATGTGTTATGTCTTTCCTCTGATCATGTATGTCACCAGCCTCACCCTCTGACCGAGGGTGTCTCGAGGTGGTCCAAGATAGTTCATACCGACTATATCAAGTTCTCTATTGTTTGCGGTCCACCCTCACTCTGAAATAGTGATGGGTCCTGACACTGGAACTCTTGAGTCAAGTACTCCATAGATAGATCATCTCCCTAGGATCCCTTATCGATTCCCTATATGAAACGAACCAGGCTCACCCTGAGCTTCTAATCAATACATGGCCCAACATTTTCCATCTGCAGCTTTATTTCCTGTACTAAATCGTGTACGTAGAGATCATGATCATCCTGGCCCTTAGGGTCCACATCCCCACTCTTAGGGGACTCATCCCATGAACAATTCAGTGGCACCAAATCGCCACCCTCCTGACACTCCACTAAATCTTGTCAACGTGGCATCCCACTGAATACCAATCATGATGGTCAAATAGCTATATCATTGTATATATAAAAATATATCCAATAGAAATGTTTTTAATGGGTAACACATCTCACCACCCTTACACTCCCTTACCACATCATGTCGCACAACATCTGGTCTCAAGGATGCTTACATACCCATATCAAGGCCATGTATCAAGTATCATCTAGTCTTATGGCCGCCTACCTATCCACATTAGATTCATGCATCACATATAATCCGGCCTCACAGACCATTGCCTACCTATGATAAGGCCAGACATCAAATCTCATGTATCAATTCGGGTTAGCTTAGTATAATTGCACTGAAGAGGCTATACAGAAAAAAAAATGTTTAGCTTTTCTATTGACACTTTAAATAACTCACCCACAATCATCATCTATGTCTACCCTTATCAGGGCCAGGACCATATATTATATGGATATTAAGTCACATATAAATCTCATTGGAACCACATTTTTGGGTTGGCTGAGTAGAATGCCACCAAAAGAGGCTAAGTAAGAAAACACTATTTAGCTTCTTTGATGACACTTTAAAAAGTACAACCCCTCTTAGCTCAATCCAGTTTCCAAATGAAAATCCTAAGAAATAATGCATCATATGAGCCTAAGTTTCTATCATGATGTGTAATCAAACCTCCCTTTCCATACTGGGCCAAGAGTTAAAATCCAAAAAATAGCTAAATATCACGCCCAAGTGTGCAACCTGAGTTGGAAATCAAATCAACTGTAAAAGAGAAAATTAAAACATAAATTTACTATTGTTGGAAACTTATTATGTCCCATGTGCATGGGGATGAAAGCAGCCAAATATAAGATATGTACCCAGTCTTGACATACTCAAAAGAAAAAGTGACATACTCAAAACAAAGAAAACCCTTTAGGATTGTTTTAATATTTTAAAATAAAAATCTATGACTCATTTGCGACGTATAGTAATGAACCCCACCTCAATATGGCACATGGTGTGACCAGTATAACTCAAAATGTGTCTTTCTTATTAAAAATTGACATTTTATTAATGTATAATTTTATATTATAATTTCATTTATTTCATTTATTTCATTTATTTCATTTTTATATTACTAACATAATATTTGTTTTCTAATATAGGTGAAATTTTTTTTCTTGGGTTTGGATGCTTTGTTCGGTAACTAATACCATGGACGACATTTTTTGAGAGGGGATCGTGGATGAAAAAAGGATGAAACATTAATTTTTTTAAATATTTGTTGGATAATTGTAATTATAACAATATAAAACATTGTTTCAAATATATATAGCACTTTTTTTGTATTCATGATGTCATGTAAATTTATATAGAATTGTTTTTGAAACTCTTGTGAGCATTATTTCATTCTTATGTGCTTTGTTTGTGTGTAGTTGTGGAGGTGTGTAGGTGTTGTTTTGTTTTTGTGCAGGTGTTTTTTTGTGTGAAAATGTTGTTTTGTACAGGTGTTTTTTGTGTGAAAGTGTAACATCCCAGGTAAATAAAGAATATGACGTTTTCATATTTATTAATATTTGTGAGTAAAATGTCAATATTACTTTAAAGGGGATGTTATGTCCGATGGCGTACCCAATATTCAACAATGAGTTTCTTTGAAATCTTACGTCGCACACTAATAATATAATAATATTATTTTAAATGGTATTTAATGCCAAGTTTTTGTAATGGCGGGTGTCACGACCCTTCCTCGGGGCCCGTGCCATGACTACCCCAAGCCCACCTCCCATAGGCTAGGGTCTGGTGACTAGCACCCAAGGCATAAATCCCGGAAAAAGGGGAGGCATTGCCTTTATTGAAGAAAACAAACACCACAGAGTACACAAGCTAAAGTAAACTCTAAGTGAACTGAGTAAAAAAGAAGTAGTGCTGGAAAGTAAATGGGCCAGAATACAAACCCAACTGAAAGTAAAGTACAACTGAAAAGAAAGTACAGCAACATAAAAGTAAATCGGCAACTTCGAGCCATCCTCCGGAACTCCCACCTAAAAGGTGGGTACAGATAGCCTCCACAGCTCCTCGGTCTAGACGTCCACTGCACGTATGTCCTGCCAAGTGGTCCACCTCCGGGTAACATCCAGCTCCACAAGCTTCCACCTCGATCAGTGTTGTCTGTCGTCTGCATCCAACATAACGTAGTGCGGGCATAGCCCGTGCAGGGGTGAGTATACGATACTCAATAGGGACCCCGAGACCCCCGAAGGTCTCTTAGAATCCATGAAGGATAAACCACAAAGGAAATATACAATCACAAAGTTTCATCAACACTACTTAGGTATATTCCCATACATATACCTAAGTCCTTAGTTACAGTTCGTCTCCAACTCCCAAGCACCACGTAGTCCACAAAGGATAGCTCAACTCAGTCCACATAGGAAAATCACAACCCAGTCCACAAAGGAAATCAAGTCAACCACATCAATGATAATGATTGAGAATCAAGACTCAGATCACACAGGTATAAACTTCGTAAGGTGATAGAGATGATCATATTTAGCCACTGATTCATCTAAGATATTGAACCCACATAGGATACTAGACCAGCTAAGCTGTCGGACCCACAAAGGATACAAGACCAGCTACTCTGCTGGACCCACATAGGATACAAGTACAGAGTCAAATAATGTCGGACCCACATAGGATACAAGAACAGTAGTCATCGCCGTCGAACCCACGAACGATACCAGTATGGTCTTCATCGCTGTCGAACCCACGGAGGATCCAATTACATTCGTCCTTACTTTTGAACCCACGGAGGATCCAAGTGCAGTCGTTATCATCGCAGTCGCAGCCAGCTCAAGGGTTCACGCACACAGCATGCTCGATTCCGGGAGGGTCTGCTTCACGAGCCAAGGGGGCAATAAATCAACTGTCACGAAGTCTAAAGTTGATGTATCACAAAGTTTTGTCACATCAATAGGAACTCAACGCGACAGACGGCGCGTCAATCGGACGCCCGGTCTGAGAGTTATTGGCTTTTTCGTCATAGGGGCCCGGTTGGTTTTTAAGCTAAAACCAACCCGACCATACTCCAACTGCATCCAAACCTCAAGTGTATTAATCCAAAAGAACCATCTCACTAAGAGTAAACCGACAAAGTTGACGGCATGTCAATCGGACGTCCGGAGATCGAGTTATAAGCATTTCCGCTCCGAGGGCCCGGATGGTATCGTGTTCGAACCAACCCGGCCATAAACAAAGTTCTCCAAAACCTTGAGTGTAATATACCGAAACGACCGTCTCGACCCAAGGATCCCTACAAAACTGACGGTACATTGATCGGAGGTCTGCATCCCATGTTATGGGAAAATGACTAAAAACGGTATGAAATGGGGGGTCTGGGCCCAACCCGACCCGGGTCCGGGTCCAGCCCGGTAGGGCACGGCCTGGCTAGGCTGGGCGTGGCCCCGTCCTGCTAGGCGCGGCCCGGCCCGGTCCGCGTGACCCGCCTCGGCCCGGCCGGGGGGGGGGGTGTGCTGGCTCGGCCAGCGGGCCGAGCAGGGGGAGACGTGTTTCCCCCCTTTGCGCTCCACGGATGCAGCGAGCGCCGCGTCCTCCTCCTACGGATCCCGCGTAGCCGCGGGATCCGGTAGCGTGCCACCACGGCGGTTCCTCCGGGTGGCGTGTCGGCAGCGTCTTCCGCGGACCACCGGACGCGCTCTGGTGGTCTGATTTTCCCGCCATCTGCGCTTGTGGCTCTCCGGAGACCCGTACTTTACTGCAAAGGCCTACAATCACCATTCTGGTCCCGTTTTGTCATCGCCAAATTCTCCTCACTTCAAGAATAGAAAAAAGGTGGGTTCGGACATGTTCATTGGTCCTCACCCACCGCGTTAGTGGTTTGAAACAACTCCCAACTATTCCCCGCAATAATAATCCCAAACCTGCAAATAATAGTTTGCGGATCAACTTGGTAATGATTTGATCCGCGTTCATGTTTTATAGGGAGAACAAATATGGGAGTTTTATCATTCTCAAAATAAACCCCTACCTCGACAAGGTCGACGATCGTCGGCGTCACGGTACACGGCGTCGCGAAGAAGAGGATCGTAGGTGTCACGGTACACGACGTCGCGGAGAAGAGGATTTGGCGGTGCGTCGTCGATCTCTGAGGAACCAGTATTCTTCGTCATTCTTCATTGGAGGCCGCTATTCTTCGTCTAAAGCTCAAGAGTTTCCCCGACATTATTCCCTTCGCCAACGATGCACTCCCAAAATTAAATAATAGGTTCCACCTATTATTTAATTTCACACTTAAATAATCTCTCCCGTAATAACTCACCACATTAAATAAAACGTGGTGACAATTAAGTAAGGAAGAGAGGGAGAAGTTTCCCCCATTATTGAACGCATTGGTGGTTAAATTAAAAAGGGGAAAGAGGAATGTTCCACATTAAATTAAGAGTTGACACAATTTAATGGATTTAGGTGACATTAAAAATTAGGTTTGTCAAATTAATGTGGGGTTTACTAATGGGTTTAGAGGGAATTTAATAGTGGGGGTGTGCGGATCCCACCTCTCTAACACCCATGCTTGGGTAGTTAAGTGGCTGCAGGCCCCACCCTTAACTACCCATGGGAGGTAGTAACCTCCCTTTGTAATAAAAATTGTTTCGACAATTTTTTTTTAATTCTTAAACAAACCCCCAAAAAAATTATCTTCTCCTGTTTTGCGAACGCAACTTTGGTAAGTTCCCCCTTAAGCAATTACCGGCGCCACGAGTTCATCGGTGACCTCAGATTTTAATTCTGAGCACCGGTTCAAAAGTTAGAAAAACCCGCTCATTTTTCCACTGAACGTACCCGAGCTAAACATCGAAAATTGATTCTGGGCAAACCAGGCCTCGGAATCAAGCATTGTCATAAGCTACAGACACGTAAAATTCCAAATTATTTAAAAAGAAAATTCCCTTGAAATTTTTGGGTCTTTATAGCGGGAATGAATATAAATAACTAAAAAATTATTATTTATGTTTGTTAAATATTTTTACATTTATCCAATAAATGATAGAGGCTTAAAATGCGAATGAATCCAATTTTAAGCATAAATATTCAAATGTTCTTTAAAGTTTGATTAACCGCCTTTTGATGTCGAACCCATTTTAAATATACTTTTTGTCACTTTTATATGTTATATTTTATAAAATAAAATCCTTCTTTAGAAGCGAGACATCAAAATTTACTTTTTGTAAATTTTTGGTATTTTTCCGATAAAGTTCATTTTTAATGAATAGTGAACAATGTTGTATTTTAATTCAAAACCTCCATTTAGTCTAATTTATTTATATGGTTAGATTATATTTTTAATTGGGTTTAAAGTGTAATTAAAATATATTTTTACCATTTAATCCAATGGTTCTAATTGGAATTAATTTCACTTTGAAATTGGACATAAACAAGTGTCAATCTTTTGATAGATATTGTTTCTTAAAACGTGTTATTTGTTTTGACAGCGGGAATTAATTATAAAATTAATTAATGAAACTTATATGTTATGAATTTGGTAAAATGGACATCATTTTTGAATTCAAGATATCAAATATATCTTAGGGTGAATTTAAGGTATTTTTCTAAAAAACTTCATTTTTTTGATGAATAGTGAAACCACTAAGTGGTAGTTAAAAAACTGAATTTTTTGTGAAACGAAACTTGACCACTTCTATGAATTGAATTTTAAATATATAACATACATGGTTGTCATTATTAAGTAAAATTTGGTTCAATGGGATGAAAATAATTTTTTGGTGAATAGTATCTTTTGAGTTTTTTTAACCGCGATTAAAGGTAATTTGGGTAATTAAAGGTAATAATGAGATTATAGAAATATAAAAATATCTTGAAACATTTCCTACCCTTATTATATGAGTCATGGACGAACAGGAAAATCCATGGGTCAGTTTTTTGGACCCCTTGGAGCCACTTGCGTAAGATAATGACATTAATACCTTTTATTTAAAGTAAAAATAAAAATGTCACGAAGATGTATTGTTTCACTAAAACAATTTTTACAAGGGGTTATACATGTTATATTTTCAACTATAAATATTCATTAGAAATCTAAAAAACTTTCTTAGAACATGGTAATTTTTTCAGAATTTTTAGACATCAAATAAATAAAATTATTTATGACACAATGATGATGTTGTGTTTACATCATTAATGAATAAGTTAAATAAATAAGAAGATGATGTTTAAAATAATATCCAACACTAGTACAATACCTATTGGATGATTTTATTTCAAACATGGGCCACCTTATCATTGACTTTAATTATTTTTGGAGCTTTATAAACCGAATTTCATTCTATAATAAAATAATAGTTTCAAGATTTCCAAAAGAGCCCCTCCTCTCTCTTATAAAAATACCCCACTTCCTACCCATTTCTCAAACTTCTCAAGCCCTTTGGCTCGTCCAAAATCTATTAAAATAAGCTCCCCATATCCCTACCTTAATCTTAGAAGCCTTACATTATGCAAAAAGATCTTCAAGAAACCCTTTTGGTTCAAACCAATAGATGTTTCCCGGTTTAAAGGTAATGTCTTCTCTTATGTTCTTTTGTTTTATTTTGCTTCTCCAACCCCCTAAAATATATTTATTACTTTATTTTGTAACAACACCAGTATCTTAAATATAATATGATGATGTTATAAGAAGTATTAGAGCTCCAATAACACTCACCTCCATCTAATGGGCAAAGAACATATTGTTTCTGTAACGACCCAATCTTTTGAGTAGTATATTAACTTACTCTTAATGATTTAATAAGATGTTAATGGTTAATGCAGAAAGAGGAGTCGATGGATTCATCCAGTAGACTCGAACCTTATGAAGCCCACTTATCAGAGCTTGGGAAGGAGGTAGCATCTGTGGGCTTCGCTTTGGACCAATCCCAAGCCGAACTCCAGCGTGTCAAGCTTGAACGGAAACGCATGCGAGAGAAGTTCAAGTAGTAGAGATTACTACTAGGGAAATGTTATCTGAGCCTCCCTCAGATTCTCTCACCATAGCACACCTTACACTTAGGTCATATGCCGGTGTTATAAGGGGCTATGTGACGAGACCCTAGCTTCTTTGTGTAATCTCTTGGGATGAATGAATTGAGATTTCTTCCTTCTGGGATGTTTGTAAAATTTCAAATGTCCGGATAATTTTAGAATATATTTTATTGATTAATTTTGAAAAAGGGATATTTTAAAATATTTATGTAAACCCTAAATAATTAATGATGTGTAATGATTTTCAAAAAATGGTCTTCTACAAAAGTGTTCAGTAAGGAATTTGGAGGCTAATAAGATCAACTTAATTTTTGATGAATAGTAAATTATGAATAGTGAATTTACCCTTAGGATTAGTAATGTGACCAAATGGATTAGTAATTTCACTCAAAGAAAGTTTTAATATAATTTAGACACCTAGATTAAGTAATGTGATTCAATAAAATGGGTAAATAACGGTTTCATAAATTATTAGTCAAGTATTAGTTTTTTTGGGTGAATAGTGTTTTTTAATTAAAATTTAATTAAAAATAATTAGAAAATTATTTTTATAAAAAGGAATTTATTTGTGAACTCAGAACATCGATATTATGTTATGGTAATTTTTGGGGATTTTTCTGAAAAAAACGAATTCTCGATGAATAGTGTTTTTATTTAAAAATTAAATTAAAAATATTTAGAAAATTATTTTTATAAAATGGAGTTCATAAATGTAATTAGAGCATCAATATTTGGTTAAGGTGAAATTTTGGGATTTTTCTGAGAAAGATGAATTTTTCAGTGAATAGTAAAAATGCAGTTTTAGGGTTTCAGTATGTTTAAGGACATCATAACTGTGTCATGATGATGTCATGAGATATGTTAAGGGTTGGCCGGCCAAGGGTGATGAATTATTGTTTTGGGGGCCCCATGTGTCCTAACTCCATGGTAAATGCCAAAGGAGAGCACATGGTTTTGAGAAAAGCACTTGTGAGGTGTCCCTTGGCCATTAATGCCTTGTCCCCTCACTTTCCCAATAAATACCCACCCTTTCCTCCTTTAGTTTTCACTCCCAAATCTCCCCCAATGAATTTCGGGTCTCCTTACCCAAGTAGTCCTCCCAAGGTGCCCCAAGCTCTCAAGGTCCAAACCTTTGAGTTTTAAGAGTTACGTTTTAAGGTAAGGGATCTGACCTCTCTTTCTTTTCATGTAATCTCTTTTATGTCATTCCTTTTATGCTCCATGTTCTTATGTGAGAGGATGTTCTTTTATATTCCTCTTACTGCCCTTTTCATGTTTATATGATGAGATATCCCCTCTTACTCTCATCATTTCGTTTTATAAACGTTTAAGTGACGCCGTTAGGCTGCCGAATTTTTAAGGGATTCTTTCACCCTTCTCATTCTTTTCAAAGTTCTACTTTCATGTAAAGTCTTTCAAGTTCATTTTTAATTATATTGGGGTATTATATCTATATCTATCATACTGAACTCTTATGTTCATATGATTAGGGACCCTATTTGATCTTTTCAATTCATTTTTGTTGAAGTTTAAGTGACGTCGTTAGGCTGCCGAATTTTCATAAGAGAAATCTAATTTTTTTCTTACTTCCATGTTTTTCATTTCAAATGGTATGTCCTTCAAATTTCATTACCATGTTCTTAAATCCATTATATTATGTCCCCCTACGTTTTATGGATCATTTATGAGTGGTTGACCCATGTTCCCTCTCTTTTCAATGTTTTCTAAAACCTTGTAACATAGCCGTTATGCTGCAGGATTTTCGTCTCAAAATGCATCTCTCTTTTCTCAAAATTGTTTTATGTTATAAATTGAATACTCAAAGCTCTTATTTCTACAAGGTTATTCACATATATATCAAAATGTTCTATTTTAAATTCTGGGATTTACATACATGAAACCCGCTTCCCCTTTCTGTGGTTTTAAAGTGACATAAAGATCATGCCTTTAAAGCAGTTTTTAAAACGTTATGATTATGAAATGAAACCCATTTATTTTATGCTATATGGGTTGTTTATGAAATGTTTGATGATGATATATGTGGCTCACATGATAATAAATACATGTCAAGGGTGCGCCCAGATAGCGCTCCAATGCATTGGGTAAATACTTAATCTCTAGAGATGACTTTTTAGACTAATACCTTGGTGAATAACCTTGGTAATTTTAATGACACCTTGGGAATGGACCTTGGTGAAACGAAATGATTGTCAATATTGAATGTTGCAGCCACATCTTCAAGTTATGAAAAATGTTATTTTTATTATGATGTATCTCATGATTTCTTTCTCATGCCTTAAATTTCTTTTCATGTCCTTATTGAAGTATCTCAAGTTCATATGTAAAATGTTTCTCTTGTTTCCCTTACTGGGCCTTCTGCTCACCCTTTCTTTTGATGTATGTCCCCAGGTTATGAGATGCAGTAATGAACCTAGGATGAACTTAAGGAGAAGCCTTTAAAGTGTTTAAGAAGAATGTTTTATGTTCTTTTCATGTATTATGTTCCTTGTTTCCAAGACACTAAACCTTAAAGATCCTCAGTTCCGTGTAATGAAATGAAAGTTATGTTATAAAAAGACGGGATGCTATAGTTGGTATCAAAGGATGGTTTAGTTATTTGTGGAAATTAGGATATAAAAACTTTAGGAAGAACCCTATAGAAAAATTTAAATATAGGAAAACTTATTGGTATTTTGGTAAGTATTGAGTAAGTGGTTTATCAAACAAATACATCCATGTCTGGATACGAGCAGGTAGAGGCGGCTCTGGCACAGATGTACATAGGGGTAAAACCCGAAAACACCGCTTTGAGCTAGACTCGAACGGGAATTGGTGCACGATAACGGGCATTGCTGCACTCTTTGTTACGACACTCCCGGGGGATACGTTTGGATAATCACAAGCTTTTTATGAATCATTATGAAGGAATTATAGAGAAGTCTAATTGTCTAAGCATTAAGTCTTAGTTAAAAGATTCATAAATGAAATAAGTTTCTCACTAAGGTTTTATTCTTTTAGAAAATGTCGAGCAATAGGAGGAACCATTCCGATGGTGACCGCAATGCACCATGTGCTGACGGCCCCCCGATGGAAGCCAGAATGGAAACATTCATGCAAATGATGAACCAACTGACTTAAGTTATGAGTAATAACTTGAATCAAGCTGAGAGGTCGATCTCACCACGAAGGGAACAACATTCTATTGAGTCCTTCATGCGTCAACAACCACCAACATTCAGTGGATCTACTGACCCATTGGTTGTGGAACAATGGATAAGTTCCAATGAAAAGATCTTTTCTGTACTTCATTGTTTTGAACAAGAAAAAGTCACCCTTGCTGTTTACCGCCTAGAGGGAGAATCTGATTAGTGGTGGTAACTGATCAAAAACACGAAGCCATGAGGAGAGATGGAAGCTATGGAGTGGGAAGAGTTCCGGGGAATATTCTTTAATAAGTATTTCCCTCATTCGATGAGAATGAGAATGGAGAAAGATTTTCTCGAGCTGAAGTAGAAGGAGAACGAATCTATCAGAAGCTATGAGATGAACTTCACCCGACTTTCACGATATACCTCTAGCTTTGTCATGGTTCCAAGTGGGAAGGTTGATAGATTTTTCAGTGGACTAAGACCTCATCTGCGGAATAATTTAGCCAAATAGGACTATGATAGCTATGAGGAGATCGTGCGGAGTGCAATGAAAGTCGAGCTGGAGTTTGGTGAGACATAGTGGTCTCATAAATCAAATGACAAGAATAGATCTTTGGAGCCAATTTTAGGGAAGACTTTTGATCAGGGAAGAGGTGGAAAGCAAATGCAACTTACCACATGCAATAAATGTGGGAAGAAGCATCTGGGGAACTGCTTTGTCAGAATTGGAAAGTGCTAAAAGTGTGGAAAAGGAGGCCATATTGCTCGGAATTGTCGTAGTGAGGTGAAGCCTCAACTCCCCAACACTAACGATAGAGGAAAGATGGTTCTGGAATTACCCGAAGTCCATTGCTTCAAGTGTGGACAGCTTGGGCACTATGCTAATCTCTGTCCAAATCCAAGGGCAGTGGAGGGGAATCACCATCAACCTCAGCAAAGGCCAGGGGAGCAAGGTCGTGCTTTTGCTATCACAACAACTGAAGTTGAAGCTCTGAATGACGTGGTAGCAGGTACTCTTTTTGTCCTCTCAAAACTAGCAACTACTTTGTTTGATTCTGGTTCTATGCATTCCTTTATTTCCTACAAGTTTGCAAAGAATATAGAATCAATCCCGGAATTGCTTGAGGTAGAGTTGTCAGTCAAGACTCCAAGTGGGATTATCCATGCATCAACAGTGTTTAGAGACTCTAGTGTTTACTTTAGTGAGCACAATCTTATTGCAAATCTAGTAGTCATTCCCATGTTGGAATTTGACGTTATACTAGGGATGTACTGGCTCTCAAAGTATAATGCTATGATCAAATGCAGAAGTAAGGAAATCTCAGTAGTCTTAAATAAACAACCTACAGTTATCTTCCAAGGAGAGATATCCCAAACTGATTTCTATCTAGAAGCACCTCCTATAGCTTTCTTTATGGAGTTAATCGTTGATGAGGAAGAAGGAAAATGGGAGCATACCAATAGAAGATGTTCCAATTGTTCAGGAATACATGGATGTATTTCCTGAGGAGTTACCTGGACCTCCCCCTAAAAGAGAGGTAGAGTTCTCCATTGAACTCATACCTGGGTCTCAATCGATATCAAAGACTCCGTATAGAATGGAAAATGTGGAGCTAGAAGAGTTAAAGAAACAACTCCAAGACTTGTTGGAGAAGGGGTTTATCCGTCTGAGTGTGTCTCCTTGGGGAGCACCAGTTCTCTTTGTGAAGAAGAAGGATGGATCAATGTGGCTATGCATTGATTATAGAGAACTGAATGGGATCACAGTGAAGAACAAATACCCTCTTCCAAGAATTGATTATTTATTTGACCAACTTCGTGGGGCTCAATTCTTCTCCAAGATTGACCTTCGATCTGGTTATCATCAACTGAGGGTGAAGAAGGAAGATATTCCAAAGACTGCCTTCCGATCAAGATATGGGCATTATGATTTTACTGTTATGCCCTTCGGCTTGACTAATTCTCCTGCTATTTTCATGGATTTGATGAATAGAGTCTTTAAGGACTACCTTGATAACTTTGTGGTAGTTTTTATTGATGATATTTTGATATATTCAAAAAGTCGTGAGGAGCATGAAGATCATCTGAGGGTTATTTTGAAAACTCGGCGGAAGGAGAGGCTCTTTGGAAAGTTTAGAAAGTGTCAGTTTTGGTTACAACAAGTGGATTTCTTGGGGCACATCGTAACCAATGAAGGAATCTCAGTTGACCCTGCAAAGACAATGGTTGTGGAGGAGTGGCCTCAACCCACAACAGTAACTGAGATTCATAGTTTCCTTGGTTTAGCAGGATATTATAGAAGGTTTGTGAAAAACTTTTCATGACTTTCTAATCCACTAACCAAGTTGACTCGAAAAGGGGTTAAGTTCATCTGGACAAAGGAATGCGAGGAAAGTTTCCAAGAGCTGAAGAAGAGTTTGGTTACTGCACCTGTGTTAACACTACCCTCTATCGTAGAAGGATTCGTTATTTTTAGCGATGCATCTCTGAAAGGGCTTGGGTGCGTCCTCATGCAAAATGACAATGTAATTGCTTATGCATCTCGACAGTTGAAGATTCATGAGCAGAATTATCCTACGCATGATCTAGAGCTGGCGGCAGTTGTTTTTTCTCTAAAGATATGGAGGCACTATCTTTATGGGGAGAAATGTGATATATACACTGACCACTAAAGTCTAAAGTATATTTTCACACAGAAAGAATTTAACATGAGACAAAGGAGATGGTTGGAGCTTATTAAATACTATGATTGTTCAATTCATTATCACCCTGGAAGAGCAAATAAAGTTGCGGATGCGTTAAGTAGGAAAGACCCTGTTGTTCTGGAAACAATGAGGATCCTAGGAGATCCCTTGATTAAAGATATAGTAAAACTGGACATGGGAATTATAAGGAAAGGGACATCATCAACCCTATACCAAATGTTTTCTCAACCTTCATTACTAGAGAAGATCAAGAAGGCTCAAAAAGAATATCCTTTACTGCATGAGAAGTTTAAGGCTATAAAGGATGGGAAGTTCCCTGATTTCAATATTGATCAAGAAGGTGTATTGAAATTTTGTACAAGACTATGTGTTCCATCTATTCCGGAGATAAAGAAAGAACTGATGGATGAAGCTCATAGCTCTACTTTCTCTATACACCCGGGAAGCACTAAGATGTATAGAGACCTTCGTGATCATTATTGGTGGGATAATATGAAGAGGGAGATTGCTGATTTCACTACAAGGTGCCTGGTGTGTCAGCAAGTAAAGGCAGAGCAACAACTTCCCAAGGGGGTATTACAACCGCTACCCATACCAGTATGGAAGTGGGATAATATCACCATGGACTTTGTAACTGGTCTCCCGAAAACATCCAAAGGAAACAATGCGATATGGGTTATTGTGGACCGTCTCACCAAGACAGCCCATTTTATCTCTATTTGGGAATATTTCTCTCTGGATCAGCTTGCTAAGATATACGTGAAGGAAGTGGTAAGGCTGCATGGGGTACCACTATCCATCGTGTCTGCTCATGACCCAAGATTCACATCAAAATTCTGGAGAAGTCTTTATCATGATCTGAATACTGAATTGAATTTTAGTACGGCCTATCATCCTCAAATTGATGGCCAATCTGAAAGGACTATTCAGACACTCGAAGATATGCTGAGATTATGCTCAATGGAATTTAAAGGTGGATGGGATCAACACCTCCCATTAGTGGAGTTCTCCTATAACAACAGCTTTCATTCGAGTATTCAGATGGCACCCTATGAAGCCCTGTATGGAAAGCGATGTAGAACTCCTACTTGTTGGGATGAAACTGGTGAGAGAAAGCTTCTTGGGCCTGATCTTGTGCAAGAGATGACAGAACAGGTCCATGCCATCCAACAACACATAAAGGCTGCTCAAAGTCGGCAGAAGAGCTATGCTGACAATCGTCGATGGGACTTGGAGTTTGGTGTTGGTGACAAAGTCTTCCTTCGAATTTCTCCCTAGAAGAGAGTCATGTGGTTTGGGAAGAAAGGGAAGCTCATCCCTAGGTACATTGGCCCCTATGAAATCCTTGATCACATAGGAGTAGTGGCCTATCTTCTAGCACTTCCACCAAACCTAGCTCAAGTTCATGATGTCTTCCATGTATCTCTCTTGAGGAAGTACATACCCGACCCTTCGCATGTACTGAACCCAGAGGTGGTACAACTAGAACATGACCTCTCTTATGAGGAGTAGCCAGTGGAGATCGTGGACCGTAGAGACAAGGTTTTATGAAACAAGACAACCCACCTTGTGAAAGTGTTGTGGAGGAATCATAAATATGAAGAAGCGACTTGGGAGCCTGAGAAAACAATGAAGCAAAAGTACCCACACCTTTTCGACTAGGCCTCAAGTATAAATTTCGGGGACGGAATTTCTTAAGGGGGGAAGAATGTAACGACCCAATATTTTGAGTATTATATTAACTTACTCTTAATGATTTAATAAGATGTTAATGGTTAATGCAGAAAGAGGATTCGATGGCTTCATCCAGTAGACTCGAACCTTATGAAGACCACTTATCAGAGCTTGGGAAGGAGGTAGCATCTGTGGGCTTCGCTTTGGACCAAGCCCAAGCCAAACTCTAGCATGTCAATCTTGAACGGAAACGCCTGCGAGAGAAGTTCAAGTTAGTAGAGATTACTACTAGGGCAATGTTATCTGAGCCTCCCTCAGATTCTCTCACCATATCACACCTTACACTTAGGTCATATGCCAGTGTTATAAGGGGCTATGTGACGAGAGCCTAGCTTCTTTGTGTAATCCCTTGGGATGAATGAATTGAGATTTCTTCCTTCAGTGATGTTTGTGAAATTTCAAATGTCCGGATAATTTTAGGATATATTTTTTTGATGAATTTTGAAAAAGGGATATTTTAAAATATTTATGTAAACCCTAAATAATTAATGATGTGCAATGATTTTCAAAAAATTGTCTTCTACAAAAGTGTTCAGTAAGGAATTTGCAGTCTAATAAGATCAACTTAATTTTTGATGAATAGTAAATTATTAATAGTGATTTTACGCTTAGGATTAGTAATGTGACCAAATGGATTAGTAATTTCACTCAAAGAAAGTTTTAATATAATTTAGACACCTAGATTAAGTAATGTGATTCAATAAAATGGGTAAATAACGGTTTCATAAATTATTAGTCAAGTATTAGTTTTTTTGGGTGAATAGTGTTTTTTAATTAAAAATTTAATTAAAAATAATTAGAAAATTATTTTTATAAAAAGGAATTTATTTTTGAACTCAGAACATCGATATTATGTTATGGTAAGTTTTAGGGATTTTTCTGAAAAAACGAATTCTTGATGAATAGTGTTTTTATTTAAAAATTAAATTAAAAATATTTAGAAAATTATTTTTATAAAATGGAGTTCATAAATGTAATTAGAGCATTGATATTTGGTTAAGGTGAAATTTTGGGATTTTTCTGAGAAAGATGAATTTTTCAGTGAATAGTAAAAATGCAGTTTTAGGGTTTCAGTATGTTTAATGACATCATAACTGAGTCATGATGATGTCATGAGATATTTTAAGGTTTGGCCGGCCAAGGGTGATGAATTATTGTTTTGGGGGCCCCATGTGGCCTAACTCCATGGTAAATGCCAAAGGAGAGCACATGGTTTTGAGAAAAGCACTTGTGAGGTGTCCCTTGGCCATTAATGTCTTGTCCCCTCACTTTCCCTATAAATACCCACCCTTTCCTCCTTTAGTTATCACTCCCATCTCTCCCCCAACGAAGTTCTGGTCTCTTTACCTTCCAAGGAGTCCTCCCAAGGTGCCCCCAAGCCCTCAAGGTCCAAACCTTTGAGTTTTAAGAGTTACGTTTTAAGGTAAGGGATCCGACCTCTCTTTCTTTTCATGTAATCTCTTTTATGTCATTCCTTTTATGATCCATGTTCTTATGTGAGAGGATGTTATTTTATATTACTCTTACTTCCCTTTTCATGTTTATATGATGAGATATCCCCTCTTACTCTCATCATTTCGTTTTATAATAGTTTAAGTGACGCCGTTAGGCTGCCGAATTTTTAAGGGATTCTTTCACCCTTCTCATTCTTTTCAAAGTTCTACTTTCATGTCAAGTCTTTCAAGTTCCTTTTTAATTATATTTGGGTATGATATCTATATCTATCATACTGAACTCTTATGTTCATATGATGAGGGACCCTATTTGATCTTTTCAATTCATTTTTGTCGAAGTTTAAGTGACGCCGTTAGGCTGCCGAATTTTCATTAGAGAAATCTAATTTTTGTCTTCCTTCAATGTTTTTCATTTCAAATGGTATGTCCTTAAAATTTAATTACCATGTTCTTAAATCCCTTATATTATTTCCCCCTACTGTTTTATGGATCATTTATGAGTGGGTGACCCATGTTCCCTCTCTTTTCAATGTTTTCTAAAACCTTGTAACATAGTCGTTATGCTGCAGGATTTTCATCTCAAAATGCCTATCTCTTTTCTCAAAATTGTTTAATGTTATAAAGTGAATACTCAAAGATCTTATTTATAAAAGGGTATTCACATATATATCAAAATGTTCTATTTTAAATTCTGGGATTTACATACATGAAACCCGCTTCCCCTTTCTGTGGGTTTAAAGTGACATAAAGATCATGCCTTTAAAGCAGTTTTTAAAACGTTATGATTATGAAATGAAACCCATTTCTTTTATGCTATATGGGTTGTTTATGAAATGTTTGATGATGATATATGTGGCTCACATTATAATAAAGACATGTCAAGGGTGCGCCCAGATAGCGCTCCAATGCATTGGGTAAAGACTTAATCTCTAGAGATGACTTTTTAGACTGATACCTTGGTGAATAACCTTGGTAATTTTAATGACACCTTGGGGATGGACCTTGGTGAAACGAAATGATTGTCAATATTGAATGTTGCAGCCACATATTCAAGTTATGAAAAATGTTATTTTTATTATGATGTATCTCATGATTTCTTTCTCATGCCTTAAAGTTCTTTTCATGTACTTATTGAAGTATCTCAAGTTCATATGTAAAATGTTTCTCTTGTTTCCCTTACTGGGCCTTCTTCTCACCCTTTCTTTTTATGTATGTCCCCAGGTTATGAGATGCAGTAATGACCCTAGGATGAACATAAGGAGAAGCCTTTCAAGTGTTTAAGAATAATGTTTTATGTTCTTTTCATGTATTATGTTCCTTGTTTCCAAGACACTAAACATTAAAGATCCTCAGTTCCGTGTAATGAAATGAAAGTTATGTTATAAAAAGACAGGATGTTATAGTTTCTGTGGATGGCGAATTACTGCCTCACGAAATGATGATTGTTCAATCTTCTCCTACCACCTCTCATGGTGGTCGTTAAGATGTCACTATATATTTATATGATATATATTATGTTGTTTTCCTTATGCTTCTTTATTTTTTATTTATTGCATACCTTTATGGTTTCCATAATGGATTAACGCGATAATTTCATTTTAGGAAGTGCGGACTACCACCCCCTCAAAGTGATTTGAATCGTTAATGCCATATGTGGGATGTATAAAGGATGGGGTTAATGATATTATATATGATATTATAATGTAATTATAATATACATGTGTATAATTATGTTTTAATTTCATTAAAGTATGAAATAGAAATGAAAGTAGTGTTCATGCGTACGTACGGCTTACCGTCTCAATGAACAGTGCATTTCATTTCTTATCGCCAAATGTTATGTACTATTATAAATTAATATATATAATGGATATATATGACATATATTACATCTAAATTATGAATATAATTCTGGAATTATAATAAATATATCTGTCATTTAGTTTTAATTCTATTAATATGACAAAGAAATGAAAGTAGTATTCATGCGTACGTACGGCCTACCGTCTCCATGAACGGTGCATTTCATTTTTTATCTCAAAATGTTATGAAATAGTATAAAATGAATATATACTGGATATATATGATATTTAAATCATTAATACTATTTTTGAGATGATGTACCTATAACTACATGGACAATTCTTTTCAAACAAGTTCATTTTTGACTCATGTACCAAACATCGACAAAAACATCTGATATGAACTCACATAATTATCTAATTATTATAACAATATAATATGTGATATTAATTTAATAATAAAATTTAAAGGAGTTCCTTAATAAATTATAAATTTACCAAAGTTTATTATTCAGTAATATAAAGAAACGAACAAGACAAGTCAGACTTGAGGTAAGGGATCATACCTCTCTCTTTATTTTCAAGTACTCTCTTTTATGTCATTTCTTTCATGCTCCATGTTCTGATGTTGGAAGATGTTATTTTATATTCACCTTACTGTAATTTTTATTTTAATATGATTATATACCCCATATTAATCTCATCAATTCATTTTAATAATTTTTAAGTGGCGTCGTTAGGCTGTCGAATTTTTGTAAGGGATCCTTTCACCCTTCTCATTTTCAAAGTTTTATTTTTCATGTCAAGTATTTCAAGTTAATTTTTATTATTTTTGGGTATTATATCCATATCCATCATACTATCCTTTTATGTTCATATTATGAGATACCCTATTGATCTCATCAATCCATTTTTGGATGTTTTAAGTGGCGCTGTTAGGCTGCTGAATTTTCATAAGGGATTTCTTATCTCACTTTTAATTACATCAGATTTCTAATGTTTGACAATTATTTATTGAATGTGGTGTATTTTGTACTGCCTTTTGATATATATATTATCATTATATTCATGGTATTTTATGATTCATTTGGTTCTTATTATCTTTTGGTCATATGACTCGATTGATTACCACGAGGTAAGGAGTTTTTATCTCACTTTTTGTTCTCGTGAGATTCATGCTACATTTTCCACTATTTTCTTTTTTGTGGTGTATGTACTGCCCATGATTTCATTCTTTGTGTAATATAATTTACTTTATTTTTATTTACATCTTCATTGTATGACCCTTCTTTTATGGGGTGTACGTTTCAAAAGTTACCCAAATCGGTAAGGGAACCTTTCACCCTCCTCTCTTTAAAAATATTTATTTTGTTATGTATTTTAATTTACATATAATTATGTTGGGATATGTTCTTCTATATACTTATTGATGTAAATTTTATTTCCAAGTGATGAGATACCATTTTCTCTCTCATAAACTCATTTTCTGAATTTTAATGTGACGTCGTTAGGCTGTCAAATTTTTGCAAGGGAACTTCTTAACTCAATTTCAATTCTTTGGGTTAAACTTGTACTCCTTGAATATGTCATTCTATGAATATGTGTGAATGACTCTGATTGTTTTACACTTAATATCCACTTATATTGGGTGTATTTTTATTTTCCACACATAACTATGTAATTGATTTATCCTTAATCTAAGGATACTGACTTTGTACGGGACTTTGTCTCAATCTCCTTTCATTGAGGTATATTTTGTTTTATACACAACTTTCTTTTGTACGGTGTATAAACCCCTTTGACTTTTACTTTTATTCAAAAGGAATATTTTCTCTACGAATCATTTTACTAAACGACAAAAAGTATGTTTCTTTTTAACGTACGCGGTGACAACGACCTTTCCGCCGCCGCGAGTATTATTTGATATTTGGATTCTTTAACAAGCCGTAATGTTTTTAAAAGGAAAATAAATACCATATAATCTTTTATGTATTTTGGTATTTAAAATGGTTTTTATAATTTGTTTATTATATCAATGTGTTGTATTGATATATTATGATTAAAATGTGGAAATGTTATGTTTTCTTTTATGCATGTTTTATGTGGTATGTTTATGTTATGGTTCTTGGAAAATGTTTTTGAAATCGGGTGGTTCCATGATAAACTAAGGGCGGGTGAGCCCAAGATAGCTCTCCAATGCATTGGGTAATGCGAAGGAGTTAAACACTAAGGTTTCTCCAAAGAGATTTAGGGAATATACTGTTATGGGTATTCCAAACGTAACCATGAGGGTTACTCCCTACGTAAGAATGTTATGAATGCCTCAAGATACCTTTATGTCTTATGATTTCTATGAGTTATTCGTAAATCTTATGATTTCATGAGGTATGTTAAAGTGATTATGTTTTATGAGTAAACTATGATTTCATTGATTTTTATGTATTCATGGACTAATGTTTTCTTTAAGTATTTTTATATCCCTTACTGAGCTTTTTATGTTCATCCCAAGTTTCTAAAAATGTTTTCCGTAGGACTTAAAGATGAATAGGATCAAGGATGGGATCAAGGAAAGACATGATATCTAAAACATGGAACCAGAAATTTTCCTTTTTAAGAGTTTTTATTTGATGAAAAAATGGAAACTGAGTAGATGTGTCTACTTTGTAATATTTTGAGATGTAATAGTTATGTCCTAATTCTCTAAAACTCTAAACCTAAAAAGATCCTCAATGTGAATTATTCATTTAATTCAAGATTATGTAATGTTATAAGGTTGGGTCCTTATATCAAGTATTGTTTGTGCAAGTGCTAGGTCTGCTATTAAATAAATAGCACATCATAGGAAACTCAAACATTATCAGTGCTATTTTTAGCACTGATAAATTCACATTTTATGAGCACTAACTAAGTGTTGATAAATTAGGCCTTTATCAGTGCTTAAAATAGTTCTGAAAAAGGTGTCCCTTTATCAGTTCTTTTTTAACACTATTAATGGGGACCCCCCTTTATCTTCGTTGTGATTAACAGCACTTTTCTAGCGCTATTAAAAGCGGTTTCTAGTGCTGATAAAATCTATATTTGTAATAGTGAATGTGTAGATGACTATGAAATGGAATTTTCACTCACTAGAATAATGAATTTAGGCTTATAAATACTAATTCGAATATAGTGGGTTCCAATGTTATTTATTAAAATTTAAAATTTTGGGTATCAATCATTAAGTTAGATTGAAAACATTTTATGATTTTCATTTATGTAGATATTCACCTATTACCATGTATATTAAAATGATAATATATAATATACCATATAAAATAATGATATATTAAAATAACTATACATTTAACTCATGTGGAATGATAATATATTTTCAAAAATCTTTCTTAGTTAAAATTAGTCATTTGTTATATAAGAATAATTTCTACACAACACACCTTTTTAATTTCTATTTTTTCATAATGTAAAAAACTATTGGAAAATAAATATAATAATTGATAATCTATACTATATAACAATATTAACAATTCATTACATTTTTATTCTCAAACACCATTTGACTTTGATATGATGATAATTCCATATGTTTATATAAATAGAGATATTTCAAATAGTATCCTCTCTCAGGGTTGTTATCAAATATATCATGGAATTATTTAAACTTATGTTGATCAAAAATAATTTATGCAATTTGTTTTTCCAATTCTTAAATAATATGATATTTTTTAGGTAACATGTTTATTTTATCATTCCATGGTAGGATATTCACAATGAATCAATATATATAATGGAAAAAAATCAAAAACTAGATAGAAAATATTCATCCCTCAAATATTGTACTCAATAATCATTATTTTATTTTAATTTCTATAATATTATTGTCATAAATAATCGAATGAACTAAATAAAATTATATATTATTATAAAAATTATATAATATAAAATGAAATTTATTTTCCCTCGTATCTCATATAACCAAATCATCTATCAATGTAATATTCCTTCATATTCAATTGATTCATTTTTCTAGATTCTAGATCAATATAACGAGCCCTGTAGAGCTTTAAAAAAGGACGTATAGATTTTCAGGGTTTCATTGAATAATAATTTAATTCATTATAAGTATGGTTTTATGGTCAAAGGCTAAATAGACTATCTACACTAAAGGATGTATTATGTTATAACTATAGTCACACTATTAATCCCGCAACAATGATATTTATTTTAACTTAAATAGTTTTATTTTGGTATTTCATACTTTATAAATTGAAATCAATTTCATTTTTCTATTTCATATTATTAGGTCACCACTGTTAGCAATATAAGTATCTCTCATTACCATCACTACATATGTAAACATGGAATGTAGAAATAGATTCATTATCCAAACCACCATGTCAATAAAATGTGTACCATATTATTTATAATTTAATCTTATAATTTTATAATATTTTATAGGGAATAATGATTACAATATATATACTATTTTAAGATATAAATAATCTTAAAAACATTATTTTCATTCTTGATTTAGTTTTTACCAATATAGTTAGAAATGATCAATTGTTTTATCCTCGGTATATTTATAATTCATAGTAGAAATTATATAGGTATTTGGGGTTGTGTTGTGTGTTCTATTAAAATCTATTCCATTGAAATTGATAATTAAATAATTGTGTATTCTATCTTGGTTAGGTTTCATGTTATTATGATCTTTAAATAGTTATATCTATATATAAAAAAATTTCTTGGAAATTGAATAATCATTATGGGTATTTAGAATATAACGGTATTTTCCTTGCCCATATGGTCTGGTCCACCTGGTATTCCATAAGTTGAATATCTACAGTTGATAGGTATTTTTTTTATTTAACTATGTAGATCAATAAATTAAGAGATAAATATGATCACTGATCCAATGTTTTATGTCATGGTGATGCTAAAAATTGAGAAAAAAATTGTGTGTTTGCATTTGTAGGACTAAAATAGTTGGTTAGAACATTAAGGGTGAAGAATCTTATGCCTGATTATGTTATTCAAAATGAAGAAGAGGGATATAATATTTTTCATCATTAGTTCCCTAGATAAACGAATATAATCATCCTTATATTCCTTAATAACCAATATTGATGATCCATATTTCCTGATTGATTAAAGGGTTGTCTTATAATATTGTGTGCCGCTAGGAACATAAATATCTTATGAATTTTATTATTATGTGGGCTAGAATTTAATTTTTTTGTGCTATATTCTTTACATTCGTCTACTTGTTTTTAAAGGAAATCATCACATTTTAACTCTACACAACACATAAAATTGTGAGTAATTTTAAAATACTATAAGTCCACTTTAAAACAAGTATGTAAAGGGAGAATTTTATAATATAATTTATTAAATCAATATCAATATTACTAATATATTACTATTTATTGAGAAAAAACATCATGTATGGTATGTTTGATATTTTTTAATGAAAAATATTTTTTCCATGTTGACATAAATTTGATAATTTTATGTTTTGGGTAGAAAATTATATAATTTTAAATTAAAATATTTATGTGTTTAAGGAAAGATATTTATTAGATTGTAATTTAAATATGAAAAAAATATGACTGTCAAAATTGGTTGACATTAGGAATCCCAATTTTAATTCTTTAATATATTCTCTTTGGGATTCTATGATTTATCGTGAAAATAAATATTTTCAACCATAAATTTATTTTTTATGTTATAATTATGTTCCTCACATTCATATAGATTTAAATTTCAACATAGGTTATATTATTTTATTATACATCCATCAAAATTAAATGCAATCAAATGTGTAAAATTGAAGTATAATTAAAGTGGTGAAGAAATTAGGTGTAATAATTTAGTTGTAGAAATAATTAAATTTAAATAAAAAGAAATAAATCTTGTATTTTTAAAATGGAGGGTGAAAATACTGTCTAAAAAAGACGATTTTAATAATTGAAAATTGAGGGGAATGATATAGTGGATAAATTAATGTGTTCCTTTATCCATTCAACACTTCGAGATGTAGAAAATTTGTGTGCCACATTATAATTTAAGATACCATGCTTAAAAAATATTGATAACTAAAAATTTGATTTTCTAACAAATTGGTTGTGAAAATATATGTAGTTATGGGTATTATTTTTTCAAGTTATTATAAATAATATACTTAAAAAAAGGCTTTTCTTTTTAACTAATCACTATTTATATATTATATGGGACCGCATCAGGTTTCAAATGAATTATTCTTATGGTTTATGTCTATGGAATATGTTTTATTCATACACCAAGTTTAGATGAAAACAATGGTGATGATACATTATTCTATACTTTAATTTTAGAAATTCTTTTCTCCTTTTATTCCACTTTTTGTTCTCTCATGACTTTAATGATCATTAAACATCCATAGAATTTTTAGTTCTATTCAAATAGTCTTTTCATCAAACAATCAAATATTGAGAACCTTTATATTTCCTTCCACTTAAGAAAATAAATTTGTAATACATTATCTATATCTCTATAAATATGTTTATGTGTAACATATCATTCATATAAAAAATGTGTTTTAGTGAATTATCAAGCATTCAATATTGTGTTGGGGATCTAGAAAAATATCTTACTAATTTATATATATATATATATATATATAATTATCATGTTTTTATTTTTCAATATATAAATTGTGATATTAAATGAAAAATATCATTAAATAGAAACAAAATATAGAATAAATTAAGAGATGTGTCATGTGACACATTTATTATTTTGTATTTTTTAATCGCATAAAATTATATTATTCATGTTATCTAATATAGGTATTTTCAAGGTGGAATATTTTTATTATGAAATGATACTCTTTTTGCACAAATATTTTCATGCATTGAAAATTTATAAATAATGGATGAATTATAAGATCAATAATGTAATGAATGAATAATTTTTTTATCATTTATAAAATTATAAGGATGCATCGTCAATATATCAACATATTTATTAGAATAATTGTTTATCCTATTTCATTATACAAATATAATATTCCGTACATGAATTTGATTATAAATAATTAGTATAATCAACCTGGTAAAATAAAAAGTTGATATTAGAATTAAAAACTAAAATTTTAATGAAATATTTACTTGTTGGTATTGATTTCATATATTGATTAAATAAAAACAATTTCTTATTCAAAAATTTTATGGATTCATTATTATTCCATGCTTTCCTAGTCCAATATAAACATATTTAAACACTTACTAACCATTAACTAAAATCCTTTTATGGTTGATGTGATTCTTTCCATATGATGATGATATTATTTTGTATTGGTATTATGATGCGGCTGATAGTGGACAATGTGGAGGAAGTGGAATGATGTGATGATGACTAGATGCATTAATGGGCCCAATTCTTTACAATTGTCCTTGATGATTCTCACTTATTGGTTGTTATATATTATATATCCCCTTTAGTTTTTATCATTCATCTTCACTAATATATATTCTACTATATTTAGTGCTACCATTTCTCATTGATAAAAAATAAGGCTAACAATGGGAAAAAAATTATCAGCACTAAAAATTAATATGTAAAAAGTAAATTTTTGTTATAAAATTTATAGTGCTAATAATGGTTCCCTTTTTATCATGGAATTTTTATCATAGATAAGGGGAATCTTGGATAATATAATTTAGACATAAAATTTGTATTTTTCTTTAATATGATTTATATAAAATAATATATATTTATATAAATAAAATATAACTATTTTCAAACAATATAATTTTTAAATACAATATATATAGTGCATATATAAGTTACTATATTTATTATTATATTACATAATTTATAATACACATATATATGTTTAATTGTATATGTGTGTTTATTTTAAAAAAATTATGTATATATCTTTATTAATTTATAATATTATTTATTATTTTATATTTATATTATATATATAGATTTAAAAATATTTAAAAATAAATATATATGTAAATAAATTAAATATAATTCACATATATTTTTATAAAATTAGATTTATATTGTATAATTTATAATATTCAAAATTATTTACATTATGCATAATTTTTTATAATTGTAGGCATGTTACATATATTTACATATATGAATATATATCATAATGTAGATAAATTTATATTTAAATATATTAAAATATTTCAACCTATAAAATGTGTATTTTAAAATATAACTCATAATACAATATAAATAAATTTAATATGTCAATCAATAATGTTTTTAATAATGTATTTAAAAAAATTAAATAATGTACACATAACAATAATATATCAAAATATATAGAAATGGTTATAAATTATTTAAATGAACGTGTATTGATTTATGTATATTTATAGTAATATATGCATGTGTATTTATGTGTAATTTTATATATGTATCTATGTGTATGTATTTGTATATGTATCTGTAATTGTATGTATATTGTTTATGTGCATGTGTATACGTGTATGGGAATGTGTGTTATCTCTAAAAATGGGTGGGTATGTAGGTATGTAAATGTATGAGCATGTATGTAACACCCTGCCCCTTCATCATTGGCTTGAGAAGGTGGATGAGGAGTTACATGGCCATAAGTGAAGTTACCAAGGCGACAAAGGCTGGCAATAAATGTCGAGGGCTTCAAGAAAAATTGGAGAATGGTTACTTCCTAAGAAGAAAACCAATCAACTAAAAAATACGTTATCAAAAAAACTACATTATGCATGTCAACGAAGAAACCCAACCCATACATTACCAAACTCCAACCAAACTATTCCAGAAAAAATCCCAATTTCCAATACAACCAAACCAAATATCAGAGTACCAAGTATAAGACTACAGAACAAGAACCCAAAGAACTATGACACTAACCATAGCTCCACACCAAGCTCCATGCTCTAAGCCCCACAACATCACTAAAGCATCATGTCGAACAGCTAGAATAATGAGATTCTTTACTCTTACCTGTGTCCCAGAACACAACATCTACAAAAGAACCCAATTTCTGAAGCAGGGGTGAGTAATAATAATCAGTAGGATTTTCCAAAATTACTTTCCTACACACACCACTAGGAAAGAACCGTTAGCACATTTATATATAAAGCAGTTTTCATAAAAAATTAAATAGTGCAACCATTACCATAAGACAAACATACCCTTACCAAACCAAGTCAAACAAGGTAAATCCAAACTAATCCATAAGCCATAGCACCATCACACATTATCCCAAAAAAATTCCATCTTGCAATGCAGCACACAACAAAGCAAAAAAAACGGTGGAACTTCTATCCAACTCATTCACTATATTTCCAACTAGTGGTGCTTCCCAACCACTATCCATAATGGGGGATCTTCCATCCACTATAGACCACCATTTATAGTGAGACATTTTACCCACTTACACACAATCAATATAATCCATAACACTTAATCAATCAACAATCATAAAGCACCAAGTCTACACAATAATCACACAACCATTTCCAACACATGCCAATTCACTTCAATAAATCACCCATTTTTTTAATACACCCTTATACCATTTTCCATGCCACATCCCATTCCAATAAAACCACATTTTTATTGAAACCTATTTTCACAAACCACTTTCATAATCCAAAATAAGCATCAAATTTTAAAATATACATTTTAAAATTACATAGCAAAACCACTCTTTCACCAATATCCCATTTCTCCTGAAAAATCCCCAAATATTCACCCAATGGGTTCCCACAAGTTTCACACACCATATTCATAATTTATTCCAAGAAAAATAATTTAATTGTGACCAAAAACACTAGTTCTATCCAAGTGGATTTGAGAGAGTAGCCACCTACCTATAGGGTTCCGGCGAAATTGACCCAGGAGAAACCTCAACACAAATCTAGAGAACGCAATAATGAAACCACTCTAGATCCTCTTAATTATCATCAAAAATTCCTAAAATCATAACATTATGCTAAAAATACCCTATATATACATCCAACGGATGTAGATCTAGAAAACCAAGAATGGGAGAAGAGTAGATCTAGAGAGAATCCAAGAAGAAGCCAAGAGGAGGGACTTATTCGGGAGAAACCACTTTGGAACCCCTTCATTTTTCTTCAAAAAGGACTGGGAGATCCCCTCAAACCCTTTGAAATCAAAAATACAAAGCGAGGATCGAGTAGGAGAAATTTTGGAGTGATTTAGGTCAATCCTGAGTGTTCCTATTTTCTAAAAACCCAACTTTACTGGGCCGCATGGTCAGCTCGCACGGTTTGACAAACCGTATGCTAACCGTGTGGATGCTACTACCATGAAGGAATCTCTCACGGCCTCCCCACACTGTTAGAAAATCCATACAAAAACCTTGTGGAACCCCACTACCTCTAGTTTCACAATTAACTAGTAATTCTGCACGGTTTCCCCTAACCGTGCTCAAACTGTGCAATGCTAAAAGGCCTTAAAAACATTCCAAAACCATTCTAAACTCTCCAAACCTCTTACAAACCCATCCCAAGAACATTAAACACATAAAAAGGTATAAATAAATTATGCATACCTCAAACTGGGGGTGCTACATTATACCTACCATTTGACAGTCCATCCTCAGAAAGTATAGAACCATCTCTTTGGTGAAAGAGCTCGGGCCATTGTCCGGCCATCTCTTTCTCCAGCTCCCATGTCTCCTCTGGATTCTGACCATGTTTCCAAAACCCCCAAACTAAAATGATGATTTTATCATGAAATACTTTCTCTTTCCTATATGCAATCCGTACTAGCACGTGTAGCAAAGAAGCTTCCAATTCTAGCTTAACATGATCCCAACAAATCACATGGTCATGATATAGCTGATACTTTTTCAACTGCGACACATGAAACAAATTGTGCACCGCACTAAACTGTGGTATAAAATCCAACTGATAATCCACCTCTCCAATATGCTCAAGTATCTTAAAAGGCCAAATATACCTTGAAGATAACATACCATGCTTTCCAAACCGACAATGTCTCATCCTAGGAGAGATCTTCAAAAACACATTATTACCCACCTCCAATGACAATGGTCATCGATGATGGTTCACATAGGTGTTTTGGTGACTTTGAACTCTCTCCATCCTATTTATGATCAAATTGATCTTCTCCATAGTCACTTGGACAAGGCTCGGTCCAATCATTGAAGTCTCACCCTTTGCCGCACAATATAGTGGAGAATAACACGGACGCCCATACAATGCCTCAAACAGAACCATGTGTATTGTATCCTAATAACTATTATTATAGGATAACCCCAATAAGGTTTAGTGATCCTCCCACAAACCACCAAAATCCATCACACAAGCCCTTATCCTATCTTCCAAAGATTGTATCACCCTCTCACATTGGCCATCTGTCTGAGGATGATATGTTGTGATCATCGTCATCTGTGTCCCATGGGCTTTCTTTAAGTATTTCTAGAAACAAGATGTGAACCTCAGATCTCTATCTTATACAATCAAAATTGGAACGACATTTATCTTTACCACTTCCCGGATATAGATTTTGGATAGATGCTCCACCATATGAGATTCACGAATCATGGTGAAATGGGCAGACATTGTGAGCTGATCCACAATCACCCAAATGGAATTGTACTCCCTGACCGTTCTTGGAATACATATATCCAAATCCATCGCTATTTTCTCCCACTTCCACACTGGAATAGGAAAATATTTCAACATTACTATTGTCCATTTATTCTCTGCCTTGACTTACTGGCAATTCAAACATCTTGAAACAAACTCAACCACATTCCTTTTCATACCATTTAACCAAAACTTTTCTTTCAAAGTCTTAAACATATTCTAAATTCTAGGATGGACAACACACTTCGAATGATAATAAGATCTAAGAATTTCTTCCTAAAAAGACACTGGTACCACCATCTAATTTTGAAAACACAATACTAAATTCCCATTATGTTCTCAGCCCTCAATGGTCTCCCCACCATTGAGTTTCGACCTCATCTCCGTACATTAGGAATCAGATGTTAGTGCCTCTTTAACCAAACCATCCATGTTAAGAAATAAAAAAACTAGAAAGAATACCACTCTAGGACCCTGGTCCTCACAATCAAACCACATTTCATCTATGACCAACATCAACTGCCATTGATCTGATGCATGTTTCACCACTTGAGCATATGATTTTCTACTTAATGCCTCTGCCACTAAATTTTCCCTTACCCAATGTGCACATAAAATCAAAATCAAACATCTGGAGATATTACATATATCTCCTTTGCCTCATGTTCAAATCTATCTATGTGAAAATATTCATTAAGCTTAAGTAATCGGTAAACACTGCAAATTTCTCACCAAATAGATAATGACGCCACATATTTAAACAATGAACCACTACTGCCAACTCCAAATCATGTGTTTGGTAGTTATTCTCATGAAACCTCAACTAGTATGAGCCATATGAAACCACATGATCCCCCTGCATGATAACACACCTCAACCCTAATCCTGATGCATCACAATACCCCATGTACCATTTCCATGGTTCTGGAAAAACCAAGATTAGTGCTGATATAAAGAAACCCTTTATCTCTTCAAATATTTTCTCACACTTCTCATCCCATTTAAATGGGATATTATTCCTTGTCAAAGTCGTCATCAGTGAATCCAATCTTGAGAAATAACCAAAAAAACATCGATAATAGCTAGATAGAAAATGGAAGCTTTGTATTTGGAAAATTTTATTTGGCGGTTACTAGGAGATAATAGCCTCTATCTTTTCCGAATCAACTAAAACACCTTTATCAGAAATAACATGGCTAAGGAAATGAACCTCTTATATCAAAAAGTCACACTTTGTCAATTTGGGCGTACAACCGTTGATCCTGCAAGATACCAAAAACTATCTCCAAGTGCTTCTCATACTCTACCCTAGTCCTCGAATACAGAAGTATATCATCAACAAATAGGACAACAAAAGAATCCAAATATCTCTGAAATATATGACTCATCAATTCCATGAACACAACTGGTGAATTCATTAGACCAATGGTCATAACCACATACTCTTAATGTCTATATCTACTTCTAAAATACATTTTGGGGATATCCACCTTCCTTACCCATAATTGATGATATCCTAACCTCAATTAAATCTTGGAGAACCACTGAGCTCCCCACAACTATTCAAACAAATCATAAATGTGTGGAAGTGGATATTGTTTCTTTATCGTAACCTTATTAGTTATACGATAATCAATATAGAGTCGCAGAGTTATATCTGCCATTTTAACAAACAAAACTGGTGGTTCCCATGGAGATGTACTATGCTAGATGAACCCTTTGTTCTATAACTCTTCCAACTGTTCCTCTGATTCCTGATATTCTACCAGTTCCATAAGGTAAGACAGAATTGAGATTAGACTGGTCCCTAGAAGGAGATCCATCGTAAACTCCACTTCTCTCACAAGTGTCAACCCTAAGAATTATTTGGTAAATACATCTATAAACTCACCCACAACTTCCAGAAGAACACTTTGTTGAACACTTTCCACTGATGATAATGAAAAATACACTAACTAATACAAGATTGTTCCAAGAGATTGTGCCAAAAAATCTATTACACCCAGCTTTTACTTCTTCTCCCCTCTAAAAATATGTTCAATTCCTTCCTCCATCATAAAACTAACCGTTCACGCATAGAAATAGATGTGGGACTTAAATATCACCAACCAATCCATTCCCAAGATTATGTCATAAGCATCCATCTCAAGCACTGATAAATCCCACACCAATTCAATGCCATGAAAAACTATGAAACCCGCTCTATAGAGGAAATCTCGAAACTCTCCTTGATCCAGAGGAGTTTGTAGTTTCAAAACAGAAGGCATATTTTCCACATGTAAACCCAAAAAACTAATGGAACGGGAAGAAATAAAATAATTGGAATTACCTATATCAAAAAAAGCTTTTATCAACATGGAATTTAAAAGAACCATACCTCACACCACGGATGGTCCCGACTGATCATCCATCACAAACTATTCATCTACAAATAACTAATTTCTTTCCGCGATCTTCTCTTTATTACCCTTGTAATGTGTATTGGTATTTCTAGAATCACCGTGACTAACTCAACTCTGATGATGAGGAGTATGTTGTTTCCCCCGTTCTGTCGAGGCATAGTACAACTGAGACCCCTAAGGAGTGTCACGAGCACCCAAAGTCAGAGAATTACAGAAATACCACTAAAGATTACTCATCTACTTACAGTTATGAAATGATTGAGGTTGTGTCATACAATATCGCTTGATGTGCCCCGTAGAGCCACACTGAAAACATCTTGGCCAACTCTGTGGCTTCAGAAGAAGATTCACTGATCCTACTATCGGATTCTAATTTATACTCCCACCCTAGAAATTAGTGTCCCTCTTCTTCTTGAACCCATTGTTAAAGTTCCCACTATTCCCCGTGGGTACCAACATACTTTCCACACCTATATCCCCCAAAATATACCACTGAAATACCATTTCCCTATTCAGCATTTCCTTGTAATCATTTGTACACATCACCACTATCTTGGATCAAATTTCCTGCTTCAGCCCAGCATCAAAAATTCATTCCTTCAGCGATGTGCTACCAGACACTTCTAGTCAAAACTGCACTAAGTTCATAAACTTAGCCTCATATTCCATTACCAACATGTTCCATTTATTTAAACTGATGAAATTTGTCTTACGTTGAATTCTAAACATATGAGGGTAGAATTATTTAATAAACAACTACTAAAAACCATCCCATGTCACACCTTGGTCTGTCCCAGCTTAGACCACCATCTTCCACCACTGAAGAACAAGATCTTCTAACATATATATGGATAACTTCACTTACAGCTCTCCCAGTGTTCCTAAGTATTCAAATATCCTATTCATTCTGTTCACCCATGCTTCAGCACCTTCTATCTCTGAATCACCCCTAAACATGGGTGGATTCTACCATTGAAAATAAACTGCATGATCCATATTCTTTGGTTCATACCCTTTATTCCCACTTTCCATATCTTAGAAATCATGCACTATACTCTGCACTAGCTTCTGGTTCACCTAGGGCTCAAGTGAAACCACATTTTCAGCAGCTTCCTCCGGTTGGTTTCTACGATGCCTACCCGATGCCATTTCTATCCATACAAAAACAACCATAAATCCCACTCCCTGAACAATAAAGGGAATAAAGTTTTTCAAATTAAATACATTGGAAATATCCCAACCAGTCTTTCCACAAGTTCACATTTCCCATGTTACATTATTTTGAAAATCGAGCCATTTCCAAAATGCCCCAAGTTTCCATGTTTAAAATCCTTATATTTTGAAACCCAATTCATATTTTCCAAATCCACACATTTATGTCATGCCATAATTCACTATACCTAAATGAAATATGAATCCTAGTGGGAATTAATTTCTACCATTCATGTCATTCTCATCTCATTGGCTACACCCACAACAATGAGATATCCAATGCCCATAAGTGTCTCTAAAACACTTATGTACCTAACTCCCTGGTAACATGAATTTCAGAATGAAAGGGATAGATACGTCCTTTTATTATATACATTCCATGTTCCGAAAATATTATGTCTTGATACCATCCCAACTCAATGAATAGACCAAGAAAAAATGTCAACACCAAGACCAACATTTAAAACCAACGGACCGAACAACATCTTTCCCTGGAAATCCAAGGACCAAACAAACTAATACCACTTGAAACACCCCTCCCCTTCCACATTGGCATGATAATGTGGATGAAAAGTTACATGGCCTTAAGCTATGTTTCCAAGGAACCAAAGGCTATAAATAAATGAATAGGGAATTAAGAAAAATTGGGTAATGGTTATCTCCTTATAATAAAACCAATCAACTAAACAATCCATTATCAACAAAACTACATTTTGCATGTCAACGAAGCAAACCAACCCATACATTACCAAAATCCAACCAAACTATTCTATGAAAATACAACATTCCAATACAACCAAACAACATATCACGGTACTAAGTGGAAGACTGCACAAAAAGACCCCAAATAACTAGGACACTAAATATAGCTCCGCACTAAGCTCCATGCTCCAAGAACCACAAAATCACCAAAGCATCATGTCGAACCACTCGCAAAATGATATTCTTTACTCTTACCAATGCCCCAGAACACAAAATCTACAAAATAACCCAAGTTCCAAAGGAGTGGTGATTAAAAATACTCAGTAAGATTTTCCCAAATGACTTTCTTACACACTCCACTATGAAAGAAATGTTAGCACATTTATATATAGTAGTTTCGATAAAACATTAAATAGTGAAACCATTACCATAATCCAAACATACCCTTACCAATCTAAGTCAAAAAAGGGGAATACACACTATTCCATAAGCCATATCACCATCACATATTATCCCAACAAATTCCATCTTGAAAAGTATCACACAACAAAGCAACCAAAATGGTGGAACTTCCATCCAACCTATTTACTAAATTTCCAACTAGTTGTGTTTCCTGACCACTATCCATAATGGTGGATCTTTCATACACTATCCATAACCTTTTATAGTGAGACTTCCTGCCCACTTCCACACAATCAATAGAATCCATAACACTTACCAATAATCATAAATCACCAAGGACACACAATAATTATACAACCATTTCCAACACATGCCAATTCACTTCAATAAATCACCCATTTATTGAAGACAACCTTATACCAATTTCCGTGCCACATCTCATTCCAATAAAACCACTTTTTTATTGAAAACCATTTTCAAAAACTACTTCCATAATCCAAACCAATCAATACGTTTTAAAATATAAATTTTAAAATCACATAACAAAACCCCTCTTTCACAAATATCTCATTTCTCCCAAAAATCCCCAAATCTTCACCCAATGGGTTTCAAAAAGATTCTCACATTGTATTCACAATTAATTTCAAGAAAAAAATTAATTTCAATTAAAACCCACTAGTTCTAACCAAGTGTAGTTGAGATAGAATCCACCTACCTTTAGAGTTTTGGTGAAGTCGACCCACAAGCAACAGCTCCACAAACCTGGCAAATGCACTGCTAAAACTACCCTAGATCTTCTTCCCTATCATCATCTGTAACACCCCAGGTAAATAAAGAATATGAAATTTTTATATTTATCCCTATTTGTGAATAAAATGTTAATATTAATTTAAATGGAATGCTATGCTTGATGGCTTACCCAATACGCAACAACGAGTTCCTTTGAAATCTTACGTTGCACTATAATAATAAAATAATATTATTTTAAATGGTAGTTAACGCCTAGCCGTTCTAATGGAGGGAATGAGTAGAACTAACTAAAAAATGATTATACATGTTTGTCAAATATTTTTACTTTTTACAATAAATTTTAGAGGATTAAAAATGTGAATGAATTCAATTTTAAGCGTAAACATTCTAATATTCTTTAGAAGGTTGATTAACCGCCTTTTGATGGCGAACCTCTTTTAAATCCACTTGTTGACAATTTTATGTGTTATATTTGACAAAATAAAATTCTTCTTTAGAATCGAGACATCAAAATTTATTTTGTGTAAAATTTTGGTATCTTTCCGATAAAGTTCATTTTTTAATAAATAGTGAAAAATGTTGTATTTTAATTCAAAACCTCTTTTTAATCTAATTTATTTATATGATTAGATTATCTTTTGAATTGTTTTTAAAGTAAAATTAGAATAATTATTTACCATTTAATCCAATAGTGGTCATTGGAATTAATTTCACTTTGAAATTGGACTTAAACTAGTGTCAATCTTTTAATAGATATTGTTTCTTAAAAACACGCTATTTGTTTTGACAGCGGCAATTAATTTCAAATTAATTATTGAAACTTATATGTTTTGAATTTTGTAAAATAGACATCATTTTTGAGTTCGGAATATCAAATATAGCTTAGGGTAAATTTTTGATATTTTTCTGAAAAACTTCAATTTTCGATGAATAGTGAAACCCCTAAGTGGTAGTTAAAGAAACTGGTTTTTCGTTTAAATGAAACTTTGCAACCTCTTTTTTTTGAATTTCAAAAATCCAACATTCATGGTTATCATTAGGAAGTAAAATGTGGTTCAATGGGATTAAAATAATTTTTTGGTGAATAGTAACTTTTATGTTCTTAATCGCGATTAGAGGTAATTAATGTAGTTTAAGGTAAAAATAATGTTTTAATAATATTAAATGACCTAGACACATGTCCTACCCTTATTTTATGTGTCATGGCCGACCAAGAAAATCCATGGGTCAACTTGGGGACCCCATGGAGCCACTTTGGTAGGAAAATGACATTAATAACTTTTTATTTAATGTTAAAATAAAAATGTCACAAACATGAGATGTTTTACTAAAACAATTTTTAAATGGTGTTATACAAGTAATAATTTTGACTATAAATATTCATTATAAAGATAAAAAGATTTCCTACATCATGATATTTTTTAGACATTAAATAAATTAAATTATTTATGACACCGTGATGATGAAGCGATTACCTCATTATTTAATGATTTAAATAAAATGAAAAGATAATGTAAAATATAAGACCTACACTTGTCAAAAACCTATTGGATGGGTGGATTTAGAACCCTTATCACATTATACTCTAAATATATAATTGTGGGACCCTTTTTATCCGAAAATAATTTTATAATAAAGTATCTTTTCTTAACTTTCCAAGAGTGCCCCTCCTCTCCTCTTATAAAAGGTCCCCACCTATACCTCCTTACCCACCCCTCTCAAGCCTTTGTCTTGGCCAACCCCTGCCCACTTTGTCTCTAAACATACCTCTCTTACTCCTAGAAGCCTCACTTTGGGCAGAAGTCTTCCCAAGGAAGCCTTTGATCTCAAATAAAAAAGAGTTACCCGTTTTAAAGGTAGTGTCGTCTCTTGTGTTCTTATGTTTTATTTTTCTTTTCCAACCCCCTAAACTCTTTTTATTCATTTCTTTTGTAACGAAAAAAGTATCCTCAATATACTAGGATGTTTTTATAATAATTATTCGAGCTACACTTACACACACCTTCATCTTGTGGTTAAAGACCATACTGTTTTTGTGGATGGATAATTTCTGCCTCACGAAACGATGATTGTTCAACACACATATAACACCTTCAAAGGTGGCCATTAAGATGAAACTATATTTATATATGATATATAATATTTTTATGTTTTACTTAAGCTTCTGTATTTTTCACTTGTGGCATACCTTTATGGTTTCCATTGTGGGTAAACACGATAATTTCATTTTAGGAAGTGCGGACTACCGCCCCCTCAAAGTGATTTGATTCATTAATGTCATACGTGGGACGTATAAAGTATGGATTTAATGATATTATATATGATATTATACTGGAGTTATAATATACCTTTATATCATTATGATTTCACTCCATTAAAGTATGATATAGAAATGAAAGTAGTGTACATGCGTACGTACGGCTTACCGTCTCCATGAACGGTGCATTTCATTTCTTATCCCCAAATGTAATGTACTATTATAAGTACATATATATAATGGATATATATGATGTATGTTACATCGAAGTGATGAATATAATTCTGGAATTAAAATATACATACCTCTAATTTAGTTTTAATTCCATTAATATGACATAGAAATGAAAGTAGCGTTCATGCGTACGTACGGCTTACCGTCTCCATGAACGGTGCATTTCATTTCATACCTATAAATGATTATGTAATATTATAAATGCATGTATATACTGGATATATATGATATATATGATATCTACATCATGAATATAATTCTTTATATAATGGATATTTTACCACATGAACAACTTGTAATTATAAAGAGTTTATTTTTGACTCAAGTACCAAGGATCGACAAAACGACCATTATTAACTTAAGTAATTACATAGTTTTCATAACATGGTAATAAGTGATATAAAAGGAATAATGAACTTGAAAAAGGTTCTTAAGAAAGTATAAATTAACTCAAGTTTATTATTCAGGACGTTAAATAACGATCGAGTCAATTCAGACCTGAGGTAAGGGACTTCATCTCAATCTCCTTTCATTGAGGCATATTTTGTTCTAATACAATGATATCTTTTATATGGTGTATAAACCCCTTTGACTTTTAATTTTATACAAAATGAATATTTTTCTACGAATCATTTTACAAAACGACAAAAAGTAATGTTTCTTTTAACGTAGGTAGGGACAACGCCCTTTTCCGCCGCCACGAGTATTATTTGGTCCTTGGCTTCCTCAACAAGCCGTGATGTTTTTTTTAAATGAAATAAATACCATATACTATTTTATGTATTTTGGTATTGAAAATGGATTTTATAATGGATTTTTATGTCAATATATTTAAGTGATATATTGTGATCAAATTGTGGAAATGTTTTCTTTCCATTATATTTGTTTTATGTATTATTATTTTGTAATGGTACTTAGAAATTTGACGGGTGGTTACGTGATAAACCATATAATGGGTGGTGCTGTGAATAACAGGATGGGTGGTTAAGTTATAACCTCCAATGCATTGGGTATGGAAGTCGGCCGTATGGCTATTCCATTAAGTGATATGTGTGGAAGTCAACCGTATGGTTATTCCATTTAAGAATGTTTATGTCCCAAGTTACCTTTATAAGTTATGTGTTCTCTATATGGGTTTTATGGTAATATTTTGGTTACAAAAGGTTAATTAATGATGTTTTATTCAGTGAAGAGTTTTTACAACTTCCTAAAGGTGAAAGGTGTTACTTTGATAAAGTATACATGGTTTACTTATTGTTTCGAAAAACTAACAGTTTTCATTCTCTGTGTATCCCTTACTGAGCTTTTTATGCTCACCCCAAGTTTTTTTGAAACTTTTTTCACAAGACTTAATGTGGAATAGGGTCAAGGATGGGATCAAGAGAAAGTCATGCTATCTAAAACATGGAACTAGACATGTTTCTTTTTAAGAGTTTTTATTTTATGGAAATTTAGTAGAAGTGACTACTTTGTAATGTTTTGAGATGTAATAGTTAGGTCCTAATTCTCTAAAACTCTAAACCTGAAAAGATCCTCAATGTGAATTATTCATTTAATTCAATATTAAGTAAGGTTTAAGTTCTGGGCCTTATAGTTGGTATCAGAGGTCGGTTTAGATAACTTTAGAGGTTAGGGTATTCTCTAAGAATAAGTGACATTACCATAATGGTTAGGATTTTAGAAAGAGTCCTAGTTTTAGATAAAGTGAATAAGTAAGTATATCTTAGTTTTTATCTTCCTCTTTAGTACATGATGGTTTTGTTGATATGCTCAAACTCACCTTGTTGGTTTTAGTAAATGGTTGGATCTAGCAGGAACCAAAGTAACGGTGGATGTGAAGGAAACTGTGACAGTTTTCTGAGTGAGAAACTGAATGATATGGGAGCTGCAATGAGAACTCTTGTGTTTATCTTCAACCAACTATTTGGAGTCGTGATTGAACACCTAAACCTTGGTGATTTCTATAAGGAATCATATATGCGAGAAACAAAACCCTACGGAACTACAGGTAATAATCATAAAGGTAAGTGTGTTCAAAAACCTATGTGTCAAAGATGTGGAAAGAAACACCTAGGAAAATGTTTCAAAGGCACAAAAATAAGCTATAGATGTGGAAATGGAGGTCATAAAGCAAGAACCTTCCATGGAAAAATGAAGCATCCAGTTGACTCATGGAAAGGGAAAGAAGTTCTTTCTGGGGGATCAATTGAATGTTTTAAATGTGGTGGGCATGGTCATTATGCAAACACATGTCCTATGAAGAAGTTTCGGGAATGGGATCCCCATTATTGTACAAATGTTCATTTACCAATACCTAATACTATTCCTATTGAGGATGAAGAAACTGAAAATGACAAGTCAAAGGTATGGATTTTTTCTTAACTTTTGTTTTCCTATTTTTGAATCTTAGGATATGATTCATGATTTTTTTTGTAGGAAATAATTATTTCAGAATAAGTTGGAAAGGAATGGTTAATGGATCATGAAGAATGTTTAATGAGTAAGAAGTCAACGTATAAGGGATTCAAGAGTTATGGTGAAATTATTAAGAGTATTAAGTCTCTTTTGTTGATGGGGTTACATTATAAGACTTTTTATAGTATGTGTAACCCTGATGTTTGATATATGAAAATTTTATTCAAGGAATAGTCATCTATTCTTTTGTGGACATAGTTATAAAGAACCATTTGGGTTTATATGATCCTTACTTTTGAGGTAATTATGGGTTGCTATATCTTATGATGGAAAGTGAAAGGCGTGAGATAATACTGAGGTTAAATTATGTTATAGTTATTTTTGAAGATTTTATCTCATTATTGTGGAATGTTTTAAGAATTATATTGTTTTGGAAAAAGGACAACACGCAGACCGTGTGACAACCCGTCGCGTCGGACAAAGCTACGGGAATCGAACCCACAAACAAAGTGCAACTGGTATTTATATCCTACCACTAGACTACGTGAAGTCCCTGGTTAGTTTCAATGATTCTTTTAAGTTAGATGATTTTATGAATTAAGAGTTAGTTTATTTTGGGTTATATATGGAAATTTATTAACCTATCATGGAGGATATGTTACTAGGTAAATTACTTTTCAATACGAGACTTTAAGAGAAACTGATGTTGTTTGGAGATAAATGTTACGATTTAACTTTGAAGACTATGTGACTAAATCCTTAAAATATTTGGGTTTCAATCTTAGTTTGGTTTACTTTGAAGAATTTTATGGACAAATTGTTTATCTAATGGTCCTCATTGAACTTTGGGTTTTGTTGGAAAAATTTTGGGGATTAAGAATAGATTTTCTTTTTATAAAGGGTTATCCTTTTCTGGATTATCTGATCTTGTACTAACCTTTTTGGTTTTGGTTTTGGTTAAATTCTAAAGACATGGGAAGTATATAGTTCTCTTTTGTGGATTAGGTGATTCTCTATTAGTTTATTATAGTACTCTTAATGTGAACAAGTCTTCCTAAATACTCATATTTTGGAGAAAATATAAGTTGTGTAAGAAATCTAATAAAAGTTGAAAGTCAACATGATAAGTAATTATGTTTCCTTATGAATAAATTCCTCAACAAAAAGTAACTTAAAACAAAAATGTTGTCTATTAACTTTTCCTACTGGGGAATCGAATACCATTTAACCCATCACAAGTTTGTGATTTTCTTGTGGTTAACTTTCTCCTAAACATGTTTTCTATCACTCTCCATTAGAACATGACCCTATGTTTTCTCCTCCATGTCCATGTTTTCCTATATGGAATCCTAGTATGGGTTAACTCGGGTGACCTCTGTACTTCTCTTTCTTTATTTTAAAGTGATTGTTTTACCGACTCGTGTTCCGATGTGGGACTTTCAAGGATGTTTCCGAGCCCAATTTTAAAATTGTGAGGATGCAATTCCCAAAAGGGGGGAAGGATGTAACACCCTAGGTAAATAAAGAATAAAAAAAATTATATTTATCCTTATTTGTGAAAAAAAAATTAATATTAATTTAAAGGGAACGCTATGCTTGATGGCTTACCCAATACGCAACAATGAGTTCCTTTGAAATCTTACGTTGCACTATAATAATAAAATAATATTATTTTAAATGATAGTCAACACCTAGCCGTTGTAATGGAGGGAATGAACAGAACTAACTACAAAATGATTATATATGTTTGTCAAATATTTTTACTTTTTACAATAAATGTTAGAGGATTAAAAATGTAAATGAATTCAATTTTAAGCGTAAACATTCTAATATTATTTAGAAGGTCGATTAACCGCCTTTTGATGGTGAACCTCTTTTAAATCCACTTTTTGAAAATTTTATGTGTTATATTTGACAAAATAAAATTCTTCTTTAGAATCGAGACATCAAAATTTACTTTGTGTAAATTTTTGGTATCTTTCCGATAAAGTTCATTTTTTAATGAATAGTGAAAAATGTTGTATTTTAATTCAAAACCTCTTTTTAGTCTAATTTATTTATATGATTATATTATCTTTTGAATTGTTTTTAAAGTAAAATTAGAATATATTTTACCATTTAATCCAATAGTGGTCATTGGAATTAATTTCACTTTGAAATTGGACTTAAACTAGTGTCAATCTTTTAATAGATATTGTTTCTTAAAAACACGCTATTTGTTTTGACAGTGGGAATTAATTATTAAATTAATTAATGAAACTTATATGTTTTGAATTTTGTAAAATAGACATCATTTTTGAGTTTGGAATATCAAATATATCTTAGGGTTAATTTTTGGTATTTTTCTGAAAAACATCAATTGTTGATTAATAGTGAAACTACTAAGTGGTAGTTAAAGAAACTGATTTTTCATTTAAATAAAACTTTTCCACCTCTGTGTTTTGAATTTAAAAAATCCAACATACATGGTTTTCATTAGGAAGTAAAATGTGGTTCAATGGGATTAAAATAATTTTTTGGTGAATGGTAACTTTTATGATCTTAATCGCGATTAGAGGTAACTAATGTAGTTTAAGGTAAAAATAATGTTTTAATAATATGAAATGACCTAGACACATGTCCTAACATTATTAGATGTGTCATGGCCGAGCACGACAATCCATGTGTCAACTTGGGGACCCCATGGAGTCACTTTGTTAGGAAAATGACATTAATAACTTTTTATTTAATGTTAAAATAAAAATGTCACAAACATGAGATGTTTTACTAAAAAAAATTTTAAATGAGGTTATACAAGTCATAATTTTGACTATAAATTTTCATTAGAAAGCTAAAAATATTTCCTACATCATGATATTTTTTAGACATTAAATAAATTAAATTATTTATGACACCATGATGATGCAGTGATTACCTCATTATTTAACGATTTAAATAAAATGAAACGATAATGTAAAATATAAGGCCTACACTTTTCAAAAACCTATTGGATGGGTGGATTTAGAACCCTTATCACATTATCCTTTAAATATATAATTTTGGTACCCTTTTTATCTGAAAATCATTTTATAATAAAGTATCTTTTCTTAACTTTCCAAGAGTGCCCCTCCTCTCCTCTTATAAAAGGCCCCCACCTCTACCTCCTTACCCACACCTCTCAAGCATTTGGCTCAGCAAAACCCTGCCCACTTTGTCTCTACACATCCCTCTATTACTCCTAGAAGCCTCACTTTGGGCAGAAGTCTTCCCAAGGAAGCCTTTGAGCTCAAATCAAAAAGAGTTACCCGTTTTAAAGGCAGTGTCTTCTCTTGTGTTTTAATGTTTTATTTTGCTTCTCCAACCCCCTAAACTCTTTTTATTCATTTCTTTTGTAACAAAACCAATATACTGAATATACTAGGATGTTGTTATAAGAATTATTCGAGCTACACTTACACACACCTTCATCTAATGGTTAAAGAACATACTGTTTCTGTGGATGGTGAATTTCTGCCTCACGAAATGATGATTGTTCAACACTCATATAACACCTTCAAAGGTGGCCATTAAGATAAAACTATATTTATATATGATATATAATATGTTTATGTTTTACTTAAGCTTCTGTATTTTTCATTTATGGCATACCTTTATGGTTTCCATTGTGGGTAAACACGATAATTTCATTTTAGGAAGTGCGGACTACTGCCCCCTCAAAGTGATTTGATTCGTTAATGCCATACGTGGGACATATAAAGGATGGATTTAATGATATTATATATGATATTATACTGGAATTATAATATACCTTTATATCATTATGATTTAACTCTATTAAATTATGAGATAGAAATGAAAGTAGCGTTCATACGTACGTACGCTTACCTTCTCCATGAACGGTGCATTTCATTTCTTATCCCCAAATGTAATGTACTATTATAAGTACATATATATAATGGATATATATGATGTATGTTACATCTATGTGATGAATATAATTCTGGAATTAAAATATACATACCTCTCATTTTTTTTAATTCCATTAATATAACATACAAATGAAAGTAGCGTTCATGCGTACGTACGGCTTACCGTCGCCATGAACGGTGAATTTCATTTCTTACCTCTAAATGATTATGTAATATTATAAATGCATTTATATACTGGATATATATGATATCTACATCATGAATATAATTCTTGATATAATGGATATTTTACCACATGAACAACTTGTAATTATAAAGAGTTTATTTTTGACAGAGTACCAAGGATCGACAAAACGACCATTATTAACTTAAATAATTACATAGTGTACATAACATGGTAATAAGTGATATAAAAGTAATAATGAACTTGAAAAAGGTTCTTAATCAAGTAGAAGTTAACTCAAGTTTATTATTTAGGACGTTAAAGAACGATCGAGTCAAGTCGGACCCGAGGTAAGAGACTTCGTCTCAATCTCCTTTCATTGAGGCATATTTTGTTCTAATACAAGGCTATCTTATATACGGTGTATAAACCCCTTTGAATTTTAATTTTATACAAAATTATTCTTTTTCTACGAAGAATTTTACAAAACGACAAAAAGGAATGTTTCTTTTAACGTACGTGGTGACAACGACCTTTTCCGCCGCCACGAGTATTATTTGGTATTTGGCTTCCTCAACAAGCCGTGATGTTTTTTTTAAATGAAATAAATACCATATACTATTTTATTTATTTTGGTATTGAAAATGGTTTTTATAATGGATTTGTTATGTCAATATATTTAAGTGATATATTGTGATCAAAGTGTGGAAATGTTTTCTTTACATTATATTTGTTTTATGTCTTATGATTTTGTAATGGTACTTGGAAATTTGACGGGTGGTTACGTGATATACCATATGACGGGTGGTGTCATGAATACTAGGATGGGTGGTTATGTTATAACCTCCAATGCATTGGGTATGGAAGTCGGCCGTATGGCTATTCCATTAAGTGATATGTGTGGAAGTCGACCGTATGGTTATTCCATTTAAGTATGTTTATGTCCCAAGTTACCTTTATATGTTATGTGTTCTTTATATGGGTTTTATGGTAATATTTTGGTTACAAAAGGGTAAGTAATGATATTTTATTCTGTGAAGAGTTTTTACAACTTCCTAAAGGTGAAAGGTGTTACTTTGATAAAGTATACATGGTTTACTTAATGTTTTGAAAAAATAACAGTTTTCATTCTTTGTGTATCCCTTACTGAGCTTTTTATGCTCACCCCAAGTTTTTTTGAAATGTTTTTCACAGGGCTTAATGTGGAATAGGGTCAAGGATGGGATCAAGGGAAGGTCATGTTATCTAAAACATGGAACTAGACATGTTTCTTTTTAAGAGTTTTTATTTTATGGAAATTTAGTAGAAGTGACTACTTTTTAATCTTTTGAGATGTAGTAGTTATGTCCTAATTATCTAAAACTCTAAACCTGAAAAGATCCTCAATTTGAATTATTCATTTAATTCAATATTAAGTAAGGTTTAAGGCTAGGGCCTTGTATCATCATTCCCTAAAATCATCACTTTAGGATACATAAACCCAAGATCTAAATGAAAAAGATATATATCTAGAAAACCATGAATGTGAGAAGAGTATATATTGATAGAAACCAAGAAGAAGCCAATAGGAGATACTTTCCCGGTAGAAACCACCTTTAAACCCCATAGAATCGCTTCCAAAATTTGTGGGGGAGCCCCTCAAAACCATAAGAACCAAAAATCTAGAGTGAGTCTTGAGTGGGAAAAAGTTTTGAGTGAATTAGGAAAATCCTGAGTGTTCTTGCTTTATAAAAACCCAACTTTATTAGGTTGTATGGTTAGATCACATGGTTTGACAAACCATGCGCTAACTATGTGGATTCTACTACCTCAAAGTCATCTCGCATGACCTCCCCGCACAGTTAGACAAACCATGCGCAAACCATGTGGAACCCCACTACCTCGAGATTCAAGGTTACCTAGGAGTTCTATATGGTTTCCCCTAACCATGTTCAAACTGTATAGCCCTAAAAAGGCCTCCCAAACATTCCAAAACCATTCCAAACTCTCCCAACCTCTTCCAAACTCATCCCAAGCACATTAAACACATAAAAAGAAATAAAAAAAGGCTACATACCTCAAACCGGGGGTGCTACAATGTATTTGTATGTGTATGGATATATATATATATATATATATATATATATATATCTGTGTGTGTGTGTGGTTATTTGTTTCAGTGTCTATATATATATTTCTCTATATGTAAGTTATGAATGTTTTTTATGTATATGAATGCATGTTTATGTATGTTTGTGTATGTCTATATAGTTTTATGTATGTCTATTGATGTATGTATGTGTATGTTGTGTATGTATGTGTATGTATATATATGTGTATGTATGTATATTTATATGTGTATATTTGTGAATGTGTATATATGTATGTTCAAGTATATGAAATGAAAAAACCCACTAGGACCCTGCTTGGGTTGATGATAGGCTGGGTGTTCTACCCCAAGGATAAATCATTTTGGTCTGCGGTTGGTGATTATAATTGAGTAGGCATATCTCTGAAATAGAAGGCCTTAACCTAATGTACATTCACATGTGCACACACACACACACCACTATAAATTTCAAACCAGGATTGATTAAAATATAACCAAATATTGGTAAATACATGCATGCATCATCTCGTAAGGGAAAATTATAGTACAATAATACATAACCTAAATAAAAGGGAAAAAAGTACATTGACAATAAAAATAGGTATTCCAACCTAGAAAATATTTAGAAAGTGGTTCCTTATGATAAACTATGAAGGTCACCACCCTCAAATATTTCCATATTCCACACGCACTTGGCCCACCAAGATCAATACTAAAGAACCTGTCTTCTTTATAAGGACCACCAAATGAGGTTAAGTTTCACATACATGAGTGAATATATGCATACCCAATTGGAATCCCAAAAAAACATAAATGTGTTATTTAAATATTAGTTAGTTCACATCACAGTTAAATGAGGTAAAAGTAGACATGAAACAATCCTCGATTTACTTAAATGATGAACCAAATTCACAAAAAGATATCCCTTACATCCCAAATATATATATAGAAACCTTATCATATCTCATAATTCCCATAATATCTATATTAAATATCATAATATGACACCTATATATTAATGGGATACCATACCTTGATGGTGGGTGTATAACCGATTGAGGGGGTACCTACCTCCGATGGAGGACCATGCCCACCTGGACTATGATGGGGGAGTATTGACTCTATTGATGGTGGAATGCATCCCATGTGTATTTGAATGAGTACAGGAACTATTAATAAATAGAAAAAATGGGACCATGCCTCAACATGATGCACCTATCAAGGTAGTATTGACCCTAATATCACATTGATAATCATACCAAATCCCTGTTGTCAGCTAGCTAAAACTAAAGTGTGAAACCCCCTCAAACAACCAATTCCTAAATTATGGATATTTATGAAATTGAAACAATCATTTTATAAAAAGAAAAACACATGGATTAGACTACTTTAATGTCAAAATTAAACTATAAACAACGAGATATAGAAAGTTGATGGTTCTAGGAGTTGTACAAAACATGTGCCTTAGGATACACAACATGTTTCCTTAAGAAATAGCCTCTCCAAAAATTAAATCCCAACATGGAAAGCAGAAACCAATATAAATAGTGTGTATGATATGACACATGGTGTGTAGAGATAAGTGTAGTGCTCGAGGTATACCATGTGTTCCATTTTCATGTAAAACTGGAGTACATGACATGTACATTATTTGTGTATGACATATTGTTCCAAATGAGAACTTGACATGTACTACTAGAAAATAATCCATGTTTCACCATTAGGGTACATGAAAAGGTTTCCTGAACCACATGGATTTTATTCCTAAATGACCATAAATGAATGTACTCCTAAAACATGTCATGGAGTCAACATGGGGTCACATGTTGTGTTATCTCATGTCACATGTTGTGTGTTATTTTTATCACATAAAATAGTATCCACCATGGACCAAAACTACATGATTTCTATTTTTCCAAACTGCATGACATGTAGTTCAAATTCCAAAACTAAATTCAATAATATCCCAGAAATCTTCACCATTTCTATTGATGTCATGTATGATTTCACGAAAATCCTCATTGATCATGCCTTTCAATGAAATATCACCTCTATAGATCAGTTTTTGACCAACCTATCAGAAAAAATAGATCTTCCTCAACCTACATGTGCTTCCAAACACATCGTAGGTATTTTTTCTTAAGAATCAATCCATTTTATCGACCATTCCTTCTTCTTCTATCTATTATGATAATCAATTATATAAAAATATTCTATATCAAACCAATGTCAACAATAAAAGAACTGATAATCAAACATTCAAAAAATGATTACTTGAAATGATCAAACCACTAGAAAAAATGAAGTCTATTAATGGAAGCATAATGAATAGATGTATAAATCTTTGATAACATGTATTTTAATAGTCTCTTTGTCTGATATGAACTGATACATCATTCACATGAATGTAAATTTATAATACGTTAGGGAAACATAATTTGAGTGATCAAATAAACCAAAATTGATGTTTAGAAAATTAAATAAATTAACAAGTACTTATATAGACAAAGAAATCAATTTATTAATATTAATATATACTTGATAAATCACAATGAATTGAAAAGGTAAAAAATATCAATGTCATAACTTAATAGAGGATATATCATTACAAAAAATTAAATCCACAATGATTTTGATGGAAATCCCATAGAGTTGGTAGTATATCCCTTGTGTTTCCCAATATAACGATATGGATCCCCCTATTATAACCCTATAAAATATATTTTTTTCATTAATAACCCATAGGATTATCTAAATATACCATTATTTTTAGGTTTTCAAGGGTTTAAAATATTAATTACATAATTAGATCTATTGTTTTATTTGATATCTTATATCCTTACCTATGACTCCTAGCCAACATTGGACAAGAAAAGAACTGAAATTATGTTATTTATTTGGAATGGTCTATGTAATATACTGAACCATAGTACCTATGTTCCTATAATAGTCATTTTTTATAAGATATAGTATAATTTTAAAAAACGGATCAATGGAATTATTAAAATATTTATATTATTTTCTATATTCAATATTAGAATTTTAATGACATCTGAATTCCACATTAACTATTAAATTATTTTGTGGAAAACTATTAATAATATTCATAGTGTCTAATTAAAAATCCCATAGTTATTAAACTCTACCAAACATGATGGAATTTCATAAAAAAAAATAGCTTAGTCTTCTCATATCAGGTTGTGTATGAGCCAGTATCTTTCTCTGACATTATCACGAGCTCGCTTGAATATTCCTATAATAATAAATGACATAAAATAAGATATTGGATCTCCCATATAGTATCCTCTCATAAAAATTCTCATTCATTAGCGATTACTCTAAGACAACAACACATTCTTTAATGTCTGGCTCTCCCTATTCAATAACCTGTGAGGGATTATGCATACATCACCTTAGTTGGGACACAAGGAAGATGTCATGTACTTTTTCTAACTATGGGGACAATGTGTGATGATATGAAACCTTTCCCACTCTGAACAGAAATTATAATGGGAAAATAAATAGTGGATTTATCTTTTCTCCCATACCATATCATAATAAAAAAACACTGAGGTGAGACCATTAGGAACCAATTATCTCCCTCCTAAAACTCTAAGGGTATCCATCATCAATTAATATATGTATTTTTATGTATCAGTGTTATACCTACCTATTATTGAAAAACATACACATTTTTAAAATTACATCCACTAACTCTAGCCCAACGGTTTTCATCTCACTTATTTCAAACGAGTAGACAAGTGACTTGTAGGGCCCCACATACATGGATTTTAAAGGTTCAATGAAAATTATCGATTGGTAGTAGTTTTTCTTAGTGAAATAAAATTTTTTTTGATAATCCTCCTAACATTATTAATATTATATACATTGGTTATAAACATATTCTATAGAAACCAATTTCATTGGGTCCAGCCATCAATCTATGAGTGGAACACTATACACTTCTATAACATGGACCTCAAGGCCTTTTAAAAGCATCACTATAGTTATGATGTAAATTGACTGTTGTGATCTAAAAAAATCATTGAGTGTACCATGTGAATCCACATGATGTCATTTATAAATATACCGGAAACCCAATAATTCCACTAAACTCTTCTATTTGATGTAAATTAAATGGGATAACTTGGTTAGTCGATAAAAGATTAAAATTAGTGCATATTGATAACTCATTGATCGCAGAAAGTAAATCAAAAAATACATTTATATACCATTCAATTTACAAAATAAAATCTCAATGAGTCATTCCAAAACAAATGGAACTTCATTAAACACCTTTAATAGTTAACATTAAATTAATCATGAAACAAACTCAGTAAAACTCTTCTTCATAAATGTCCACTAAAATTGACTTTGAACATTCTGGTATATCTTTTTCATGATTGAATGTATAGTTAATCTAGGTATATATAACTCCCTAAAAACATCATAATATTTCATTTTTGGTACCCTCAAAATTCCTAAGAAGAAATTGATTTTCAACCCATATTCAGAAAATCCATCAAGAGTATATCATGTGAATATCACATCATAAAAAATCTCGTAATCTATATCACCAAACTAATCTTAATTCATTCCATGAAGAAGTGTAAGGGTCACCAACATAGATCAGAGAAAAGATACTCCTCAACCATCTACTATATAAAACTTTATTAAGGCCAGATCCACTAATTCCATTCCTAGAAACTGAGAGAAGGATTTTCTACTAAGGTTATCTAATAATTAATTCCATTTCCCATGAGTATTGACTATATAAAAATAAAATAATTTTATGAAATATTACCAATTACTCTTTATGATGTTGATATATCTCTATGTAAATATATACCTATGACTCTATTGATCAGTGTAACCAATTAACCTCTTACAAAAAAGATATTATTTCCAACTCATCAGGGAAAACAATATAGTGTCATGCGACATGTCATGGTTAACATAGTTATGGTATTTTTGTCTAAAATATTGGAACATGTATGCAATAAACACCTACCTATAGATTAAAATATATCCATGATCAACTCCATATGGATCAATAAACACCTCCATTATTCTCAATATTGGTGTATTAGTGAATCACTATCTTAGTTATTTAAAATCCATATAATACTTATCTGAGTAAAAAAATGATCTCCCATTCAAGGTCAAAATATTCAAAGGATCCTCAATTCTAGATAATTATTCTACAAACCAATGGTAGTACCCTTCCAACCATGGAAATCTTAACACCCCAATACAAAATTCGGTGGCTCCCAAGGTAGTACTGCCTCAATATTAACAGGTTCAAATATAATCTTTCAGTTAATATGAAATTTCAAAAGAAGTGGACCACTCTAATATACATATATATATATATATATTAGGTTCTTATGGGTAAAATGAAAATAATGCACACACACACACACTTCACACACATCCAAAAAGGTAGGCCATAGCCCCCCAAAGGGATATCTCACCCATAAAGCCTTATTTATTTAGTACATGGCCCTTAGGCCCAGTTGGAATGAAGCACATTACATGACCCATAGGCCCAGTTGGCATGACAGACCATTACATGGCTCGTAGGCCAAAATTTTTTACCTAAAGATAGTTGGTGAATAGTTATGATATAGTACCCAGGTTGCTACGGTACTTTTTATAGTGCTCCCACCATTATAGTACCACTATTGTGCCTGTTGAGTCAATAAGGTTCTCCTTATGACTTTTCCATTCCTTCATGAAAGGGGGAGACTGTTAAGTCATTATGGTATCCTTATGAATTTACCATTCCTCTTATTTTGAAAATCACAAACACCTTTTCTTAAAGAAAATTTCATTTTACCCATGTTTTACTTTCATAAGGAAAATTACCTTCCCAAGTAAATTTACCCCTACCTTGTTTTCATTGCTCATATCAATATTTTTCTTAAGTATAAAAATCGGATTCATATCTAAAACCTCAGAATCGTATAATACTTATACATGAAGCATTCTGTTTTAGGATTTGAATTCTGGATACGAACTCTCATGAAGTTCAGCTCCAAATTCTAGATACAAACTCTCATGATGTTAAACTCTGAATTCTGATTACGAATTCTCAGTATTAATTCTGATGATGAATTCTGATTACGAATTCTCATTACAAAAACTGATGATGAATTATGATTATGAATTCTCATTACGAATTCTGATTACAAACTTATCTAAGTTCTGACTCCAAATTCCCATAAACTCTGACTCCGAACTTTGTAAGTTCTGGTTCTGAATTCTAGTGAAATTAGATTGAATTTCCTTGAAATTCAGACTCCAGATTTCTACAAAATTCAGGTTTTGAATTCCTACAAAAAAGATTCTGAATATCTTAGTACTATAGACTCCGAATTCATTTTCTGAATAGACTCTGAACTTTAACTTTCATCATTCTGAACTTTCATTTTCTTCATTCTGAATATCAGTTTAGTTATGCTTACACTTGTTCTATTACAAAACGATGTCGTGCTTTCAGGTATTAACTAACCATTGTTTGAGTGACATGTGTACAGTTCCCTCTGAAATTCAAGGAAAAATATGATCATTAGAGGAGGGAGTCGACCATTAGAGTTTCACCTATAAATAGGATCTCATTTGAATATGCTCGAGAATTATTGTATCTTTTGTAATTTTTGGTGCTCAGAACTTCCTAAAGTGATTTCTAGAGAGAGAGGCTTCTATAAACTCTCAAGCTTAGTGCAGAAAGTTTGAATGGATTGTTCAACTTTTCCTTGTGAATATTTGCTTCATGCGACTCCAATTATTATTGTGTACAATTGAGGGCTTCCGAGGATAGTAAAAAAGAGGTCCTAACACCTTGAAGTTGAGGGATTCCTTGCTGAGGAAGATAGAGGTGTCAATTACCTGATAGTTGTGGGCTTGCGGGGATAGAAAGATAGACTTCGATCTTCGTATCAAGGGCTTACCTTGTTGTGGGTAAGACAGACTTTCTTGAAAGTATAAATCAAGGGACCTTTATCCAAGGTTGTTGGATACCCTTATCTTTGGGTTAAAAGACTTATTTATTGTTACTTGCTTATTGTTACAAGTTTTTTCACTTCATTTTTTGTTGTTTAGGAAAGTATACTATATTATACTTCCTCACCCTTATAATCTGATATAGTTAGATTCTATACGCTTTAAGGTAGAATCTTAATCTTTGTAACTTTAGTTAAGTTTCATTTTTGAAATCACTTTTCTGGAATCAAGAAAGCTATTAGAACTCATATAGGTCTTGTGAATTATCTTGTTTAAACTTGTTAAACATAACCTTCCTCAAAATTTTTTAAGGGAATTTTTAAAAGGTACAATTCACCCCCCCCCCCCTCTTGTATCTGAGAATCTCATTCTTATTTTGATCCTATGTTTGGTATTATAGAGTATATCATACTCAGAGTCATACCATCCTAACAATTGGTATCAGAGGATTGGTTCAATCTGAATTAATCTCATGATTAGATTTAGAAGGGAATTATTGGAATTACATTTTCCAGATTCATATATTTCGGAATCTATTTTTCAGATTTATATTTTTTCGGATTCACAAATTCGGACTCATATAGTCCAGATTCACTTTTTTCTTAGAGATACAATATCTTTCTTGCTTAATATATTTCCTCTTGTTTACAAACTCATACTACTAACAAGTTTTTGTGCCAAAGATTTTCTTAAGAATGGAAGGTTTAAATGTTGGTTCTATTGATAATCTAAATCCAACCCGACCACCTATTTTTTATGGTAATGATTATGAATATTGTAGAGATCGTATGAAGACTTTCATTATCAACACTGGGGTTGAAAATTTTGTTATGCTTACCGGTGGATACAAAATTCTTGATAAAGAAGTAAGTGCCTTTACAAATCAAGAAAAGAATGATTACCAACTGAACTATAAGGTACACAATACTTTACTTTGTTCAATGACTAGAAATATATATAGCCAAATTTCATCTTGTGAAGTAGCAAATTCTATATGGAAGAAACTTGAAGTTTCTCACTTTGGAACTTCCAAAGTAATTAAGACTAGACAAGCCATGCTTAGAGCTGAATATCATGGTTTTAGTTTTCCCTATGGTGAACCCATAGGCAAAGTACAACAGAGATTCATGACTATTGTAAATATTTTACAATCAATGGGTGAAAAAGATTTGGATTATGAAGCTCTTGTTGACAAGATTATTGACATCATACTGAATGAGTGGGAATCTAAAAGGACTGCAATTGATGAAAATATAAAGGTTACTCAGATTACCCTTGATGAACTATTCGGAACTCTTCTTCAGCATGAGACTAGAATGAAGAGATATGTTGATATAGTGAAGAATAAGAATGGAAATGGCAGTGTTGCTTTTACTACTAATTCAAATTATATGAAAGCCAAGACTTTTGAGAGAGTGACCAGATCTAAATCTAAGAAAGTTGTTATCCATTCTGAATCTAGTGGAAGTGAATCATCAGAAAATGAATTAGAAAATCTTGCTCGAAGGATGAACAAGATAGCTGGACAGAGGAAATTTCAATCCAGATATAAGAAGAAGGAATGGAAAGACAAGAAAGATTCAGAAGTTACATGCTATGATGTAAGATAGCTGGACACAAAAGACCTGATTGCCCTATGATCAAGAGAAAAAAATAAAGGAAATGCATTCTGAGAAAAATAGAAATATGTATTACAAGTCCGAAGATAAGAAAGTGTTAAAAGCTAATGACGCATGGAGTGCTAGTGGTGGATACTCCTCAGATGAATCTTCGTATTATGAATCTTCTAGACAGAAGAATCTTTTGTCTTATAACCGGGCTACCTATTGATAATAATTTCTTGATGGATAAGGTACAAAATGATGAATCAATGACCAATGTTTCTTTGAATTCTAATGATAGTAAATATTATAACTCTTCGGATGAAGAATCTTCTTCTGATGAAGATAATACTTTACCTACCTATGAAGAAGTTTCTAGGTTTGCCAAACTTCTTGAGAATGAGAATTAAAAACTCATGAAATAACTTGATAAAGTAAATTCTAGGAATACTATTCTTACTAAGTAAATATCAGATCTTTCTAAAGATCTTGATATGAAAAATGCATATTCTGAAAGTATTTCAAAAAATATTGAGGAAGTAAATTCTAAGAAGAATAAACTTTCTAAATATCTAGAAAATGTAATTTCTAAGAAAATTGTTTTCGAGCCTAGATCTAGTTCAAAATCAGATGTTTTTGAAGATAAGAACCTTGTTATACTACTCAAATCCGAAATATTTTCTTTGAGGAAGTTTTTGTCAAACTTTACCCTAGGTAAGAAAAATTTTGATAAAATGTATTCACAAATTCGACTTCGAAGGAATACTTCTAGTTTTGGTTATACAAGTTCTAAACTGCTTTTTTGGTAACAACTAATTTGTTCCTCAAAATGCCCCATTTTTTTACAAAGTGTCAATGTAGTGGTCACCGGACAAAGAATCGTTCCTTCAACAAAACTGAATCTTTAGGATTTCATAAAGCTTATTTTTCTAAGAAGATGTGGGTACCCAAAATTTTACTTTATGAGATTTCCGGATCCAATAAGGTCTGGATTCTAAAAACCTAACTTTTTATTATTTTCAGGAAAATAGGGAAAGTACCAACAATAATACATGGTACACAGATAGTGGATGTTCCCGACGTATGACTGGTAACAAAGACTATTTTGAAAAGATTGTCAAAATGAAAGGAGTAAAAGTAACTTTTGGAGATAATTATCATGGAGAAATTATTGGTACAGGTGACATTGTTCTTCTTGGAATAACTTTTATTTAAAATGTTTTGTTTGTTAAGGGTCTTAAGTACAACCTCATCATCATAAGTCAATTATATTATGAAGGCTACCTTTTGAATTTTAGGAATGATATGTTCTTAGTATACAATTCCAAGGAAGAATTTATTCTTTCTGCCAATAGGAAAGAGAATGTTAACACAATTAACTTAGAAGACCTTAAGAGCCAAGACTTACATTTCCTTAGTGTAATGGAAGAACATTATTGGTTATGGCATAGAAGGCTAGGACACTGTAACCTGAAAAACCTATGCAAACTTTCTAACAAAATTTTAGTTAAGGATCCACCGGAGCTTAGATTTTATTCTTCAAAAGTTTATAACCCTATTCAATATGGAAAGAAACATAAATCAAGTTTTAAATCAGCCGGTGAAGTCTCAACTACTGATGCATTACAGCTAGTGCATATGGATCTTTTTGGTCCAACACAAACTGGAAGCATTGGGGGCAAGTACTATGTATTTTTTTTGGTTGACGATTACACTAGATTTATGTGGGTCTATTTTCTAGAAAATAAGTTTGAAGCTTTTTATTATATTAAAAGTTTTAGAGCCCATGTTAAAAATGAGAAAAACCTTCCATTAAAAACTATTCATAGTGATCATGGAGGAGAATTTCAAATTTCTGATTTTGAAACTTTTTATAATAGAAAAGGTATTACTCACAACTTCTTAGCACCCAGAACACATCAACAAAATGGTGTTGTTGAATGAGGAAATAAAATTATTCAAGAGATAACTAGAACCATGTTGAGTGAGCATTCTATAGCTAAACTTTTTTGGGCTGAAGCTGTAAGTACTTCTTGTTAGACTATAAATCATGTTTTAATTAGACCTTTTCTTAAAAAAACTCCTTATGAGTTATGGAATGGTATAAAACCTAGAATTTCCTACTTTAAGGTTTTTGGATGCAAGTTATTCATTCTGAATACTAAAGATAACTTACACAAATTTGCACCAAAATATGATGAAGGAATTTTCTTAGGCTACTCCACAACTTCTAAGGCTTATAGAGTTTTCAACAAAAACACTTGCATTGTTGAAGAGACAGTACATGTCAAATTTGATGAAACTGATCCCTTTGTTTTCAAACAACCCCAACCTACATCTTTGGATGTGTTTTCAAAAAATGATTATCAACCTTTTATATAAAATACTTCTGATAATGAAAATTTTCAAGAAGATACTTCTGATACATTTACCCCAGAAGATTTCCTACCCTATGTTGATGAACAAGTTTTACAAAACCCAAACCAGTCGTTTCTTAAGAATAATCTCAATGATAGTATCATTAGTGATGTCAATAAACCTAAAAGGATGAGAATTTCCTTAAGAAATAAAGTAGAACATCTAGAATTCCATTCCTAATTAGAACCAAAAAGCACTGATGAAGCTTTAGGTGATGATGACTGGATTAAAGTCACGCAAGATTAACTAAATGAATTCAAAATGAATAATGGATGGACCTTGGTTGAAAGACCTAAGTAAACTTATGTTATTGGAGTAAAATGGGTCTTCAGAAATAACTGTGATGAAAATGGAATCAACATAAGAAATAAAGCTAAATTGGTTGCTAAAGGCAATAATCAACAAGAAGGAATAGACTATGAAGAAACCTATGCTCTGGTAGCTTGACTTGAATCTATTCGTATTTTACTTTCCTTTTCATCATTTTTCAATTTTAAACTTTTTCAAATGGATATTAAATTTGATTTCCTTAATGGTTATGTTCAAGATGATGTTTTTGTTGAACAACCTCCTAGCTTTGAAGATAAAAAACATCCTAATAATGTTTTTAGACTTACCAAAGCATTGTATGGACTTAAACATGCCCATTGAGCTTTGTATGATAGACTTATAGGATTTTTGTTTCAAAATAACTATGTTAAGGGAAACACAGATCCAACCCTTTTTATAAAGAAAGACAAGAAAAATGTTTTGATTGTTCAAATTTATGTTGATGACATTATATTTGGTTCAACACAGTAATCTTTAACTGATTCCTTTGCGGATCTAATGAAATCTGAGTTTGAAATGAGTATGATGGGTGAGTTAACATTTTTCCTTGGTTTTCAAATTTATCAAAAACCAGAAAGAATCTACATATCCAAACATAAGTATATTAAATATCTTCTTAAAAGTATGGGTATGACAACACTAAGAGTATAAGTACTCCCATTGGTACCTAAAACACACTTGATCTTGATGAAGCTGGGAAACCAGTAGATCAAACATCTTTTAGAGGTATGATAGGAATTCTGCTTTACTTGATAGCTAGTTGACCAAACATGATGTTTTCAGTATGATTATGTGCAAGATATCAATCCAATCCAAAGGAATCTCATTTAAAGGCAGTGAAAAGAATTTTTCACAAATTAAAGGGAATCATGGATTTAGGACTCTTTTATACTTCTGGAAATGATTTTGTTTTAAAAATCATTTCAGATGCGGACATTGGTGGATGTAGAATGGATAGAAAGAGTACATCCGGAACTTTTCATGTCATAGAAGATCCATTATTTTCTTGGTCTTTCAAGAATCAACACTCAGTAGCTCTCTCCACTGTTGAAGCTGAATATGTAGCAGCTGGAAGTTTCTATGCTCAAGTGTTGTGGATGCAACACACACTCACAGACTATGGCTTAAGTTTTAAGAAGACTCAAATTTTGTGTGATAGCACAAGTGTCATTTCCCTTAGTAAAAACCATGCACATCACTCTCATGCAAAGCACATAGATATTAGGCATCACTTCCTTAGGGATCACACACTAAAAAGAGATATCATTCTTCAATTTATCGGAATGCAAGATCAACTTACTGATATTTTCACAAAATCATTACCTTATGATAGATTTGAATACATGAAACAGAAGTTAGGAATGATAACCATGAGGTAATATTCCTTTATTAACTTCTTGTTGAACCATTCTCTTTACAGTAATAAACTCCTTTTCATAGGGTGAGTACATCTCCATGTAAGTTTTGCAAAATTTTCAGTAGCTTTTTTTCCCAAATTTTTCGTAATGAAGTTTTACATGTTTTTCGTAATTATATTTTTCATATTTTTTGTAGTTAGTTTTTCAAAATAATTTCATAATGAAAATTTTTGTATTTAGAAATTTTCATAATGACAATTTTCAGAACTGAAGTTTTCGTAATGAAATTTTTCAGACCCTAAATTTTTATAATGACAATTTTCAGAACTGAATGTTTCATAATAAAATTTCTCAAACCTTAGATTTTATTAATGAAATATTCAGAACTGAAGTTTTCATAATGGAATTCTTCATACCTTAAATTTTCATAATGGAAATTTTGGGAATTGCAACTTTTCATAATAAACTTTTTTATTACTCAAATTTTTTTGTAGTGGATTTTTCGTAGTAAGTTTTTTTTTGTAGTCAAATTTTCTTGAAAAAGAATATCATCTATTACGAATAATCTTCCTAGCTAAATCCAAAAGGTATGACTTCCTTAATTAAATTTTCATAATCACTTTTACTTGCTGGTATTTTCTTTTATTATTTTGGATTCTTTTCTTCTTAAATCCAAATGTTTTTCTTAAAACCTCAAAAGATCAGATTCAAGATTTCCTTGCGGGTATTTTTTCAACTATTAGATCAGATCATAGAGTTTTTCAACTGTTAGATTGGTTTTAGAAGTTCAAAGGTCACCACCATCGCGTATATAAAGGGGACCCCTAGTGCTGTCCCACATCGATTTCTAAGCTCTCACATCTCGAAGCTCTGCCTCAGTTCTTAAATACCATTCTGAATCTCTTAGAGTTCCTTGATTCTGAATTTTTGTAGAATCCACTTCTCAAGAAATGTCTACCACGAAGCCAATCTCAAAATGGCAAGTATACAGGGAAATATTGGTCCATCTGAACATTTTCAAGTATGTTTCTATCATTTCTAAGAATATTAAGTTAAATGTTTGGGAAGATGTATGCATATCTAAGACAGGTGTTCAAGATATGGTGTATCCGAAATTACTTATAGAGTTTTATGAATCAGTTTGCTTCTTCGAGGAAGAGGGGAGAGAAAAATTCTCCTTTAAGAGTTATGGGAATACCTACAAACTTACTTACACCAAGGCTACGAGCTTGGTGGGGCTGGCATACGATGGAGAAGCTGAATTTTTCTCACACAAACTTTTGAATGATCAAGGTGGTTTTGTTAAGGTAAAGGCATTGCAATGTCTTGGACTTGATGATGTCAAGAAAGCAAAAATTTATCACCTATCTCCTAACAACCAGATCCTTTAGCTATGGGTACAAGGTTTTTCAGTACCGAGAAAAGTGACAAAGATACCCTCAAGAAAAGTGATATATATTTCTTAGACTTCCTGTTTAATATAAGGAAAATCAATTTGATGAGGCATGTACTTGTAACAATCAAAAACATAAAGAATGGAAATAATAAAGACCAAATTATCATGTATCCTGCCTTACTTTCAAAGATGGTAGTTCGGTGTCTTGAATCATTTAATATTGCATGCAAATCCAAGTCTCGGAATTTCAAAGTTATGCTTGTTAACGATGATAATCTAAAAAGAATGATTATGGCTAATTCCAAGGAGACAAAAGAGTTTTATGATATGCCAGAGGAAGAGGCAGAAGCCAATCCAGAAAATATTGAAAAATTTGAGCCATCGAAGAAGGTTGGAAAAAAAAGGAAGTTGAAGGAAGTGGAGGAGACAGAAAAAACTTCTAAAGATAAGGAAGCTCAATCCGCACCTCCCAAAATGAAGAAAAAAAAAGCATATCTGGATGAGGTGGTTGCAAAATGGAGGGAAGATAAGGAAAAGAAGAAATAAGGGGAACCTCAGTTTGGATTGTACTCTGCTAAAGATAAGTCTTTAATGGAGAAGACTGCTGAATACCTTGAGAAGAATGAAAAGGAGAATAAGATGAAGAAAAAAATGTCTGAGACTGAAGTTGTACAATCTCTTTTGAAAACCACAGAAGTAGCTTCCAAAAATATTCCAGTACTGGAAACTTTCCTTGTCGAGACATTACCTGAGACTCCTAGGAAAGATTTATTCACTCCGGAAAAATCTAAAGAGAAATAAGTTGGTGAATAGGTATAAGAAGAAGTTGTTAAAGAAGTAGAAGAAGAAGAGGAATTAAAAGAAGAAGAAGAAGTAGAAGAAGAAGAAAGTGGTGATTTAGATGATCTGATTAAACAAGTTGAAGAATATCATGATAAGGAAAATCCATCAGAAAATTTACCACTCCGAACATCTGAGGCCGAATCCTCAAAGCTTTTCACTCCTGGAAAGGAAGATGTAAAAGATGGGAAGAAAGATGAAGACAAGGAATAAGAAAAAAAGAATCAATTTTCTGAGGAAGAAAGCTATGAAAAGCACTTTATTGAGGAAGGAGCAGAGAAGGAGAAACCTGGTGAAGATAAGATAGTTCAATTATCTGGAAGTGAGAAAGAATCTCCTGATGAGGGAACCATACCGAAAGTTGATAAGGGTAAGCAAGTGCTTATTGACACCCCAACGAAAGATATCATAAGGAAAAAGCAATTTGGGGGATCTTATAAAATAAAGCTGGTGGAAATAGAAGAAGAGCATTCATCTAGAAAGATATCAGATTCAGAGTCATCTGCATTGGGACATGATTTTGTCGTTGAGTCCCTGAAGAAGTTGGTAGACACAATACTGATCTTTCCTACAATAGACTCCAGATGCTAGATGCTTCAGCACAGCTTAAATCAGAAGTAAGAATCTGTATCCATGGTGATGGATAAATGTGTAAAAATTGAGGCAGAACATAAAATTTCCTTATCAATTATGTGGTCCATATAAAATTATGTAGAAAAATGACTATATGGTCAAAGAAAATTGATGAAGACTTGGTAGATCTTGATCAATTTCAGAATGATGTAAAATAAGCTTTTGATACCTAGGATTCCAAGATGAAGAATATTCAAGAAAATCTAACCCTTGAGAAAAATACTCTGAATCAACATGTGAAGGATCTTAATGGGAAGCTTAACTCTATTGCTCAAAGCTATAAAGGGGAAAGAGATCTCCAGATTGAGATCGAAGAGATGCTTTCAAAGCAAGATGAAGTTCTTAAGGCTTAGTCTGATGCTTTGAAGGCTCAAGATGATAGGATTAAAACCTCGGAAAATCAAGCTAAAGAGGACTACAAAGAGTTAAAGAAGCTGAAAATCCTTTTGAAGAAGCTAATCCCAAAAGAAATAAAGGACAAATAGACCAATTCGATATTTTGTTATAATGTCTTTCCTTGTAAAAATCCTTTCAATATTAATGAAAACTTTGGTTTCTTGTGTTTTTTGTATGTCTTTACTAATGTTTCAGTTACTTTATTGTTTTTCCATTCCCTTAAATTCTTTTTGAAAATCACAAATGGGGAGAAGGAAAAAGAACTACTCAAAAGGGGGAGAAGGAAAAATATAAAAGGGAGAGGAAAAAAATCTAAGTTAAGAAGAACTATCCTTAATAAAGGGGGGGTTCTCATTACAAATTCTACATTTAAATTAAATCTCTCATTCCAAAAATCTAGAATACGATCCTTAGAGTTTCAAAGCCTAATGGGGAGTTATTCATATTCACCATTGTCCATAAACAAAGGGAGATAAGCTTTAATTTCAAAGTCTATAAATTTATTCAAAGTCCTTACATTATTTTTCGTAAGGATGTTTGAGCTTTCCAAAAAGGGGGATATTGTTGAGTCAATAAGGCTCTCCTTATGAATTTTTCATTCATTCATGAAAGGGGGAGATTGTTAAGTCATTAAGGTATCCTTATGACTTTACCATTCCTCTTGTTTTGAAAATCACAAACACCTTTTCTTAAGGCATATTTCATTTTACCCATGTTTTACTTTCATAAGTAAAATTTCCTTCCCAAAGTAAATTTACCACTACCTTGTTTTCATTGCTCATATCAATATTTTTCTTAAGTATAAAAATCGGATTCATATCTAAAACCTCAGAATCATATAATACTTAGACATAAAGCATTCTGTTTTAGGATCTAAATTATGGATATGAACTCTCATGAAGTTCAACTCCAAATTATAGATACGAACTCTCATGAAGTTCAACTCTGAATTCTTATTATGAATTCTGATGATGAATTATGATTATGAATTCTCATTACGAAAACTGATGATTAATTATGATTATGAATTCTCATTACGAATTCTGATTACGAACTTATCTAAGTTCTGACTCCAATTTCCCATGAACTCAGACTCCAAAATTTGTAAGTTCTGGTTCCGAATTCTAGTGAAATCAGACTCCAAATTTCTTTGAAATTCAGACTCCAGATTTCTACATAATTCAGGTTCTGAATTCCAACAAAATAGAATCCGAATATCTTATTACTATAGACTCTGAATTCATTTTCTGAATAGACTCCAAACTTTAACTTTCATCATTCCGAACATTCATTTTCTCCATTCTAAATATCAGTTTAGTTATGCTTACACTTGTTCTATTACAAAATGATGTCATGCTTTCAGTTATTAACTAACTGTTGTTTGAGTGACACGTGTATAGGTCCCTCCTAAATTTAATGAAAAATATGACCATTGGAGAAGGGAGCCAACTTTTGGAGCTTCACCTATAAATAAGATCTCATTTGAACATGCTCGAGACTTTTGGAGCTTTTCAAATTTTTGGTGCTCAGAACTTCCTGAAGTGATTTCTAGAGAGAGAGGCTCCTATCAACTCTCAAGCTTCATGTAGAAAGATTGAACGGCTTGTTCAAACTTTACCTTATGCAGATTTGATTTGTGCGACTCTGATTGTTGTTGTGTACAATCGAGGGCTTCCGGGGATAGGAAGACATAGGTTCCCACACCTTGAATTTGAGGGCTTCCTTGCTATGGAAGACATAGGTGCCAACTACCAGATAGTTGAGGGCTTGTGGGGATAGCAAAACAGACTCTGATCTTCATATCAAGGGCTTAACCGGGTGTGGGTATGACAGACTTTCTTGAAAGTATAAATCAAGGGACCTTTATCCAAGGTTGTTGGATACCATTCTCTTTGGGTTAAAGACTTATTTCTTGTTACTTGCTTATTGTTACAAGTTTTTTTTATGCATTTTGTATTGTTGAGGAAAGTATACTATCTTATACTTCCTCACCCTTATACTCTAATATATTTAGATTCTATATGCTTTAAGGTAGGATCTTAATCTTTATAACTTTAGTAAAGTTTCATTTTCGGAATCACTTTTCTGGAATCAATCAAGCTATTAGAACTCATAGAGGTCTTGTGAATTATCTTGTTTAACCTTGTTAAACATAACCTTCTTCAAAATTTCCTAAGGTAATTTTTAAAAGGTACAATTCACCACCCCCCCTCTTGTATCTGAGAATCTCATTCTTATTTTGATCCTATGTTTGGTATTATAGAGTATATCATACTCAAATTCATACCGTTCTAATAGTGCCCACAACCACTAATGTGCCACTAGTTCTACAGTTCCTCCCCTACTACAATTCTACTACAATACCACTATAGGGATACTACTATGCCTGTACCCACTAGATTTTGAACCTCTAACTTCCATGTAGTATTATAGGGTTTTTATGAATAAGATAAACCCCAACTATACCACTCTAATATAAAATTTACACTTCAAGAGGTTACCATATTTTTCGATTCCTTCAAACCATGTCCTAGACTATCCTCATGTGGATCTCCTAATTTTTCCACTAAAAAGTTATAAATAAGGTTTTCTTAGATGAACTCAACTAAAAATTGGTATATGAAAGGGAGGAAGATCCTATTCAAAAGTACCATAAAAATGGAAGGGGAATTTATCTTTCAAATAGGAATATTTATGTAATTATAAAGACCATAAAAAACATATTTTAATTCTCAGAATATACTCCCCATGAACCTAGAGTTGATGATATCCCAAGCTTATGTATGTCAATGGGAACCACTTCACCACCATCTAATTGATCAATGAGGTCATTTATAATCATTAAATGGTAAATATTAATGTTTATCCCCATATTTTTATGATGGTAGTCAATAAATAATTCTAAGCTCATTTATTCATTCTTTGAAAGTAATATAGGGGATTACTAGTTGGATACACTAGGTTTAATAAATAATTTTTCCTAGAGATCCTAAAAATACACCATCAACTCATGAAGAATACAAGGGAAGGTATGATATACTTTAGGGGATATTAAATTCATTTTTGAGTGTTGATTAATATATAAATGAATCTCTTATTGAGGATTTAAACTAGATACATCCTTAGGGAAGAAATATATGTAATCACCACTACTTTTTTACACTAAATATTTAAATCTTCAACTATTTCAAGAATAAATATTTCCATCTAATGTGTAACTTACTCAAAACTACTACATACAGGTCCTAATCATTCGGTATGGAAATCCTTGTTGATAATGAAGGAAATCCCAACTGATTTTCCTTGATGCATCTAACCCTCTGATTAAGTTGTTTATCAGATAATGGATTACCTTTAGTCATTCTATACATATAATGACATCATATATATTCATCTTACCCACCTAGAGCTCCCATAAGAATATCTATCCTCCATGTTATATGGAACGTTGATGGAATCTAGGAGATATTATAGAATCCCTCTTAGTGTGGGTCATTAACAACAATATTTAGGCTAGATTCTCCATTGGAACCTCGTACACTTGGGTTAAGTATATAACAATGAAATAATGGATCATGTGTAGATCAATTTGGTCATTGTAGTGGAAAATGGTCATATAATAAAATTCAACCTATAGATCATCATCCTCCTTTATCAATATCACCTTTTAAGTTTCCACTTAGACCACTATTGGGAGGTCCCTGATTGTGCTTCTACCTTTGACATTGTGACTCATCATTGATGATTCCAGCCATTTAATCTCAATAGATTGGAAATAAATATACCATGTAATCAAATCCAATAAAAACAAAACAATTCCCATACATATGTTTACTAGTTCCCCTATGAATTACTTGTGTCCCCAAACCAAGAAACTAGTTGTGAGATCACTTATAATTCATCTATCTTGATTATAACTTTTTATTCATATCAATGGTGTATTATGACTTTAATCCATTATTTCCATCATAAGGTATTGTTTCTTACTAATCCCCTTTTAAAAATCTCTTCTCCATTAGGTCGCACATCAGCACCCTAATAAATTATGATATACATAGAGAGATGACACTTACTTTTATCACATTGGGAGTCCCTTTCTCAATATGTTTATCCTATAATAACCCACCATGAACCATATCTTAGTAGTTTTGTATACATCATTAAATCTTGCACATACTGGAAAACATTTACACTACCCTAATACCAAATAAGAAGATCTTGGATATGCATTAAATGTAGAGTCAACAAATATTACTACCCATGAAATAGGAACTCAAACTAATTCTATGGGAGAGTCACATCATATTGAGTCTCATTAGAAAAGATTCACTAATATCATACTATGATTTGAAAAAAAACATTCCAAATGAAAAACCATCTAATAATAAGGGGTTTGAACAATATATAACACTCAAACCATAGACCCCATCTATTATTTAGATAAATGGGGGGAAGATAGACCTTAGATTCAATGATGCCCCTATATTTAAAACTCATTCAGAACACTAAATAGACATTCATATTGGATAATAAATCTAGTAGGGAGCATACATTAGTACTACTAGATATGGTACCACCCACTACTTAGCTGGTGGAAGTGAAACGTATTGATGTCTCAAAGGTAAATACTAATTAATTGGAATTCAAAAATACATCTTTCTATATAACAGTCCATCCTTTATACCCTACCTTGGGATCCTAATGGGATATTCTCTTGGTGGAATCAATTAATTTTGACAAGTAAAACATGGATGAAAGAGTATAACAGAGTAGCTAAATCATAAAGGACATAGAAAACATATAGTTATTCATATATGATTCATATACCTTTAATTTCCCTACAACTAGTGTCTCGATGTATTGAGTTAACTAGCTTGTTATTCGAGTCCCCATGCATGGACATATCAACCCGGTCACTATCACCATGTTCCCTATCTGGAGATCCACACTCGATATGACATCAAACCATTTACTTAAATAATAAACCAATACTCACAACAAAATTATCTATAAAATATGTACATAGAAAAAAACTAACTTTTACACCACTCCGACATGACCCAAACTACTAGGGCCCTACCTAGGATGGTACGTGGTTGGGTATTTAATATCATGCTTACCTCAAATAGGCCAGGGTCTAGTGACTAGCATCGAATAATAATATATCTAATTGTGTATGATGCTACCTAATTTAAATTTATAGACACACCTATAAATATTATATAAAATGGGAAAATTACAACAAATTTTAAAACTAATTATAAATAATTCATGCATCAACCTCCAAGTATAGACAAGAGTGTAGTAACACATATCATAAAATGAAAGGTGTAATGTGAGATATTAATAACTGGAAGAATTTATAACCTAGAAATATTGTGAAAAGTTTACCCAACTCATGAACTCCAAAGATCAACACCTCTTGCATTCAATACCACTAAATAACACTATGTTCCAACCACACCTGTCCCAACATGATTAGTACCAAAATTTTTATCATTAGAGTAAAACATTACACATGTTTTCAGGTCACTCATGCAAGGTTGAGTATAAACATAACTAGAAGTATTCCTTTAAAATTATAAACTAAGTAAAATAAATATTAGTCATCTCGTATAATAAATTTATTTTGAAAAATTTTAAAAAATATATTTTTAAAGAATGTACATGAGTAACAAATATAGATCTCATCCTTCACATCTATGTGTAGATTGAATACTATTCAAAACTCTATAAAACCCAAAAATACATTACCAATTTTCCTACACAACCTCTCTAAATAAATGGGGGACTATGCCTCACTGGTGGGTGTATAATCCATTGTGGGAGTACATACCCAAGGAGGAGGACCATGCACCACCTGAGTACTATGATGAAAGATTAATGACTCTATAGATAATGGAACACACCCTTGGTGTTTATTAGGGAGTAAAAACCATATGAAAAATTTGATATAAGGGACTACACCTCGACAAAACACACCTATCATGAGAGTAAAATTCCTATTAGAATACATATAATAATGCTCATGCCACATCATTTTCTAACCACAATAGATGAGAGTAACCTTATCACACCACAATACTGCAAATAAATATATTAAAAATTTACACAATCATGATCTACATGAAAAAAAATATATTGGAAAAGTTTTATTCCAAAATAAAATTTTAAACTAAGAGACATGATATGATGGTGGTTTAAGGAGAATATACACAAAATTTTACATAGGGTTCATAATGTGTAGCCCACATAATTTTATTCATCATGTACTATCACCCTCTATGGCATATAAAATCCAATATATACAACAATAAAAATATGGAACATGGCATGAGAGATCAATAGTAGTACTCATTGTGTAGCATGGGCCCTAATTCATGTAAAACATGAGTACATTGTGTGTCCCTAAGGGGGACATGGAATGCATATCTAAATGTGTACTTTATGTGTAAAACCAAAACACATGTTTTGCTCCTCTATTCAGTACAAATTGTATATCCTGGCCCATATTTCATGTATATTGAAATTATCTTCTAGGTGTTTACTCCATATACAATCCATGTTGTTAACAATGTTTTATGTGGTGTGTTTTCACATTGTTTGCATCATGTGATATTTTTATTTCTCAAAACCTAAGCCACTAGAACCTTGAATTACATGATACCTATTCTTTTGAACTTAATTACTTACAGAAAGTTCTGTAAAACTAGATTTTTTATCAATAAATTAGTCACAATTTTAATTCATATCGTGATATTCCACAATAGGCATAAACTTATCATTGTCCCAACTGATGGTTCAATGTTTACTTAGGTATAAATCCCAATATTACATAGGCTACTAACTATCAGATAATGTCTAAGGTTTAATGGTGGGATTAATTTACACCAATAATAAGTGTTCAATAGTAGTAAAAATAACCAAAATCTAATACAATGGATTAATAAGGAATGAATAATTCATTGAAAAGGAAAATAAATCACAAAATAGAAGAGATATCAAAACGAATTTATATAAATATCTTAAAAGATATACATAAACAACATGTCATATACATCAATAATTGAAAAAAATGAAAACTTATAGAACACCCACAATAATTTTCTCTTGGAATAGCTTGGTATGGAATACCCATTAATAGTCTAAACAATCCAAATTATGCATTAGTTATTGGCCACTTTCCCTTGTCTTCTCATGTAATCACGATGTCCACTCATGTACCAAACATAGGCTCAAGTAGGGAATGAGTACGGCTTTGTAGGATACCACCAATGATCTCTATGGAATAAAAATTTTGAGTATATAGTTCACACTTATGTGAATAATAAAACAAATAATTAGTGTACATAAAAACAATCATCATCCTTTGGGTTCCACGATGACATTTGGGATCAACCATACCTATATTGGCCAATGTCAAATGTATCTGATCGATATATATATATATATGTTTGTTTATGTGTGTTAGTTTTTTTGTGGGAGAATGTCATATAGATGGGATAAAATCCAAAACTAAGTATTGACTCTATGTCATTCCATGTCAATAATCTCAACAACAAATCTGTGGTACGTCTCCATGAAATTCATTATTTTCTGAATCACTGTCAAATACATGTAACATGCCTAAGGACTTAAAAATTACTAATATCATCGAAGAATCTATAGGGGATATCCCTAATTAATTCTAAATAAAAATGCTTATGAATGAATCTAAGGGGGTTTTCCCAAGGATTTATAAATTAATTAGTTCAAAGATAAATCTAAGGGAGTTTATCTGAAGAATTATAAATCATTTAACATATTAATTCACCAATGATTACATCACTCATAAAAAATTGATATATTAATTCAAATTATGTACCTACATTATTTCATGGTGTGATTGTACATCAAAAAATAGGTTACACTCAAGTATTACACCGAAATTTCCAAGTCCATTCACTTAAATCCACGTCACCCATAGGCCTACTCTTTTAATTAAACATTTAATTTACCATATTCATCACACTATAAGGGTGGTTAATTTCCTAGTCCACACTACTCAATGGACTCCTCTCAACCCATAGGAACATTTAATATAAAGTTTATGTCCATTTCAAATTTATTTGTAATTTAATATTTTGAGTGTATAGTATATCAAAATGACAACACATTGAATAGATTATAAAAACAAAATTAATTTATGGTTTAACCTTAAGACCACCTACCCCTTTCTTATAGATGTTCACTCATCCAATAAAAGGCAATGATACAAGTATAAATGGAATTAATTGGAAAAATATAATAATACCATAAAAATTGGTCATATAAGATAGAGATGATATGAGATTTCCTGATACCTATAGAAACTGGTAAAATTTAGAGACAAACTAATTTCTTTTCCATAACCATAACATCACAAAGAAAAATTATTGATTCATTGGTGAAATGGAAGATAATACCACTTGAATGTTGTGATACCCAAATATTGGGGGTAACATCTCACTATTGGCCATGTAATCCCACCCTCTAATTAAGAACCCCCGTCATTTATTAAATAATTAATACATGAAAAATCAACAAGAATAATTAATTACATTATTTAATTATTCATATTTTGAGTCAATTGTGGTAGGGGGTCCTCCCCTTTTCATGATCTTTTCATTCCATGGCACCTTGTGTCACATTGTGATTGGATGCAACTAGTAGTTTTATAACTACACGCCTAACTAATATACCCAAAAATACTATCATTCCTTTCCCAAAACCCCTAAAATTTATATTATGGGGATAGTTATGGGGTTTAGAGAAAGTTTAAAGGAATTCAAGTCATAAAATGTAGGGGTATTATTACTTTCCAACTATATAATAATCCTTCCCTAATTTGAATTCACATACACACATAGCTTCATCACAAAACAACTCTAGAAATTGGGCCCATATATCAGACTCTAATTTCCATTTTTTCCTCCTTGATATTTCTATGAAACCACTACACATATACCAGAATAAAAATATTACTATGAAGATCCTATACACTCAGATCGATTATCCATACTTCATGCTCTTCAACGGATGTTTCTACTTCTTACTCAATAAAATAATTATCCATTATAAAATATAGATCAAGATAGTAAATTTTAAGGAAAAATATATATATATTAAACAAATAAAAATACTAAAATGATGTAGAAATGTCAATTAGTACTCCACCAGACTAACCCTCTTTACTATTTCAAAACTCAGACCCTATCTTCCCCTATATCTGAACATGAATGTATCCCAACCTTGTAAATAGTCAAAATAATTCTCAATCACCCACCTAAAACTCAATAAGTTGGCTTATATGGTGAGATATATTTCAAGATCTTAAAGGAAGTATAAACAATAAACCTCTCACCTAGAACATAATACAAACAAACCCTTATGAAATTTACCACATATTAATGATCAAAGTTGTGTATAGAAAAATTTCTATCCTAGGGTATTAATTTCACGGATTCATACATGACCACATGACCTTCCTATAACAAGACTTCTCCCAACCTGACACTTGATGCATCATAATTTATTGTTTACATCCTACCTGAATCAAGTAATATTAGTATCAGTACGTCTGTCAAATATTACATCACCACATAAAAATTTATCTCATATGAATCATACTAGAAAAACTACACACATTTTGATGTGGAAGTTCATAAATTCAATCAAATGGGAAAAGTCCCAGATAAACCTCCAGTAATAATCGGTGATGCCCAAAACACATAATATGTTCAAATTTATTGGCTCTATATGAATATTTAATGGATATAACCTTATTAGGGTCTATAAACACTCCCACCACAGACATGTTGTTCCTCGAAAAGTGTACCCCGTCAATACAAAAATACCACTTAGATAACATGGCATAAAAATGACACACTCTAAGTGTTATTAACACAGTATACAGATTCTATAGGTGATCCATCCAATTCAGGGACTACTCAATAATTTCATCAAAAAAATAAAAAAAATTATTTAGATTTAGCTGGGAAACCCAAATTATAAATTCTATAAATATATTATTGGATCATTCATTAAGATTAATGACATCACCAAAAATTTATAAAAACCACACCAACTCCAAAAATAAGTTTGTGGTATTTCTGATTCCTCACAAATAATTGATAATGAATCTATGTTAAATCAATCATATAGAATAATTAGTATCCTATTACCTGATCAAAAAAATAATCTATATAGGGATATCGATACTTATTTTGTATAAATATCCTAATTCAACATCGAATTGTTAATAAAAAACGTCAATTAAACATCTTCTTTAATAAAAAAAGGAACAGATAATCGTTATTAGATGTTCTAGTATGAAGTAATCCCTATTATTTTTAGTCCTCTAGATGATCCTTATGCTCACATACCTCCATAGGATCAATCCATTAAGATCAAATAGAAATAGGTTTTGATATAGGTCTGATATCGAATGTAAAATTAATATCTCCTTCTCTTGATTAAAATCCATGAGAAATATTTTATAAATATATCTTGAAACTAATCATAAATATTCAAAAAACATCCCACTATGAATTTCCATTATCCATCATAAGACGGGAAACATGAGATATGATTTCACTCAGCTATCGATGACCCAGTTTGGAAAAGTGTTTTTGAATATTCCACTCTACAACATGAATATAATTTCATCACTTGGTAGAGGTGAATCCCACTTATTGATGATATAATATTTTTATTAAAATTATATTCCAAGTATAAAAAGAAAACCATTCATATTTAATAAGAAGATATTATAATGTAATCAATGACTTCCCGCCTCTAAGGAAAAATCACTACAATAGAGAAATCCCTCATATCATACTCCCAATGGTGTGTAAATAGATATAGAAAAATTACCCAAGATTCCTAGAAATGGTGTAAGGATCCAACCTTAAATATTACATTATCTTTAATTAAGTTAATAATTCATATTGAGGATCTTTTCAGGTGTAGATCATTAGAGAATTAGGTCATAACTTATACATAACAACTTCAATATTACAACTAAACACTTCTACTAACTATCCATTTTTTCATAAAACAACAACTCTAAAAAAATAAACAAGTATAGTTCCATGTTTTAGAAAATTTGAATTTTCCTGGATCACATACATGACCCTATTCATCTTTAAGTCCTGTGAAAAAACATTTCAAAACTTGGGATGTGCATAAAAATCTCATTAAGGGATACACAAATAAAGAAAACTGTTAGTTTTTCAAAATAACATGTAAAACATGAATACTTTATCATAAATTAATACTTTTCACCTTAAAGAAGTAGAAAAAACACTTCACTAAATATAAGATCATTGATTACCCTTTTTGTAACCAAAAGATTACCATAAGTTACATAAAAAACAACATATATCATATAAGGGTGACTTGGGACATAAACATACTTAAATGGAATAACCATATGGTCGACTTCCACAAATATTACTAATTGAAATAGCCATATAGACAACTTCCATACCCAATGTTTTGTAGGTTATAACATAACCATCCATCCTTGGTTTATTGTGGAACAACCCTTCATTTGGTTTATCAAGTAACTACCCATCAAATGTCCAAGTACCATTATATAATCATCACACATAAAAGATTGAAAATATAAACATTTCAATCATAAAATTTTATTTGCAATCACAAGAAAAATTTTCAATATATTGAAATAGTAAATCCACTTTAAAAGACATTTTCAATACCAAAATATATAAAAAAGGTATATGATATTTATTTTCCATTTAAAAATATCACGTCTTGTTAAGGAAGGAAAATATCAAATAATGCTCATGACGGCGGAAAGGTCATTGTCACCACATATTTTAAAAAGAAACATTCCATTTCTCATTTATAAAAATGCTTCATAGAAAAATATTCCCTTTGAATGTAATGAAATTTAAAAAGGATTTATACACCTTATAAAATAATGTTTTGTATAAATTAAAATATGCCTCAATGAAAGGATATTGAGACGAATTCCCTTACAAATATCATTTTGTAAATAAAATAGATCGGTTATGTGTATTAACTATAAATACACATAAGTAATTTATAAATACAAGATAGTATATCAAAATTCATTTCTCACATAATAATAGCCTGACATACTCAAGAAGTAGAAGATTAACCCAAAGAATGGAAATTCGGTTAAGAAGTTCCCTTACCTTAAGTATGAATCATCAGGTATATTACTTGTTCTTACTCAATAATAAACATATGTTAATTTATACATGATTCAGAACCTTTTCAAGTTTATTATTCCTTTAATATCCCTTATTACCTTTCTATAACAATCATATAATTATTTTAGTTCATATCGGTCGTTTTGTCGATGCAGGACACTTGAGTCAAAAATGAACTTGTTATAATTACAAATTGATTGTATTTTCAAAAGTACATTATCTCCATAATTATATTCATGATTTATATATAATATATATCATATATATCCAGTATATGTGTATTTATAATTGTCTATACCATTTGGATATAAGAAATGAAATGCACAGTTCATGGAGACGGTCAGTCATACGTACGCATGAACGTTATCTTCATTTCATTTTCTTATTTAAAGTAATGAAAAATAAATTACACAAAGTTATATTATAACTCAATTATAATATTTATGTTATATATGTTACATAATTTTATTAATTCTATCCTTTATACGTTCCATGTATAGAATGAATGAGTCATATCACTTTGAGTGGGCAGTAGTCTGCACTTCCTCAAATGAAATTATCGTATTTATAAAACATGAAAAGAATAAAGGTATGTTATAAATGATAATTACATAAGAATATAGATAAAAAATTTCATTTAAATCATATATAATTACATTTCTTTCGTAATTTCCTCCATGAGAGATGGTAGGAGAATATTGAGCAATCATCGTTTCATGAGGTAGTAATTCTCTGTCCATAGAAACAATATGTTCTATACCCATTAGACAGAGGTGTGTGTAAGTGTAGTTAGAATATGTTTCATAAAAATAACCTATTATATTGAATATATAGTTGTTTTAATAAAATAATTTAATAAATATAGTTTAGGGGGTTGGAGAAGGAAATTAAATGGAAGAAGCTTGAGAGAATACATTACCTCAAATCGGGTAACTCCTTTTGATTTAACATAAAAGGCCTTCTTGAACCTCTTTATACCTAGGTGAAGTATTCTATGAATAATATATGAATGTTGGGAGATTATTGGAATATATTTTGGATGATATAATGGGCTTTAGAGTTGTGAGTAATGGGTTATAGGTGGTGGCCTTTTATAAGAGGGAGGAGGGGTACTTTAGGATTGTCTTGAAAGATTGCTTTGTTATAAACTGAATTTTGATTTAAAAAGGTCCCCAACACATTTAATTAGAATATAAGGTGATTATAGTTATAATTACTCTCAAACAATAGGTTTTTGAAAAGTTTTGGTTTCAAATTTAACCATATTATTTAGCTTTAACCCTTAGTTAACTAATTTAACACTTATCATGTCTTATTGTATATTCATTCTATAGGGTTAATATAGTTACTATAAAAAACCAAGAGACCCAAAATGGATCATTAATGAACTTTTTAACATCATATATATCAGTTGGACAAATATTAGATTTTTAGTTCTATTTTATCTTTTAATAAAATACAAATTTTTTTAAAAACTCATTTATGTCAATTTTTTTACTATTCATATGAGGAATTTTTAAAATTTCCATAAAAACTTTATTATTTAAAAAAATCCCCATTGATTATAATATAAAAATTAATACACATACCTAAAATTCTTGTATAGCAAAAAAAGTTTCAATATAAATTTATTGTAATATTTATAATCTCGTTTATTTAAAACATTCATTAATGAGGTAATCGCTACATCATCATTGTGTCATACATAAATTAATTTATTTGAAGTATAAAAATTATAAATAAAATAACATGATTTATGAAATATTTTTTTATTTCTAATTAAAATTAGTAGACTAAAATATCACTTATATAACTCCATATAAAAAATGTTTTACTAAAAGATTTATGTTTATGTTACATGCTCCTTAACATTAAATTAATTTTTGTAAAATGTCATTTTCACTTACAAGTTGCTCCATGGGGTCCCAAAATAGTCCAAAGGATGACCATGGTCGTACATATATCATAAAATAGGGTTAGGACATGTGTTAGGTTAATTATTATTATTATTATTATATTATTATTTTTACCCTTATTTACCAGATTTACCCTTTAACCATGGTAAATAAAATATTTACTAAAATTACTATTCATAATGTCTAAAAATAAAAGTTACCTATTTACAAAATTTGGAAATTATAATTCCAAATACAGAATCCATATTTCTAAATTCAAAACATAGAAGTTCCAGAAATTAATTTAAAATTAATTCTCATTGTCAAAACCAAAAAACCTTTTTTAAGAAGTAAAAACTACCAAAAGATCGACATGTGTTTATGTCCAATTTCATAGTGAAATTACTTTCAATGGCCAAAATTGGATTAAATGATAAAAATATAATCTAATTACACTTTAAAATAAATTAAAATTACAATCTAACTATATAAATAAATTATTTTAAAAGGTATTTTTGAATTAAAATCTAGTATTTTTCAATATTCATTTAAAAAAGACCATTAGTAGAAAAAAAAACAACATTTCATCCAAAAAAAATTTTAGTGTTCCGATTCTAAATAAGATGTTTATTTTGTCAAATAAAACATATAAATTTTTCAAAACTAGATGTAAAAAGGGTTCTCCATTAAAAGGATGTAAAACTGAATTTTTAGAAAAATACTTCTTTTTCTCGGAAAAAAAAAAGAATTTATTCTTATATTGAATATAGAAAACATATAAGATGAATTTAAAACATTAAATTGAATATATATCATATAATTTTCATTAAATAAAAATCCATAAAGAGTGGTATGAAAATATAATTATTCTCTTTTAAATAGGTTTTCATAAAAACTAGGGGTGTCCAGACCCGACCCGACCCGACGGGTTCGACCCGACCCAACCGGGTTGGGTCGGGTTGGGTCGGGTTGCTGGGAAAAAAACCCGGGTCGAGTTCACATCGGGTCACTTTTGTATGGGTCGGGTCGGGTCTCGGGTTGGGGTCATTTAGACCCGACCCGACCCGTGACCCAACCAAAAAAAATCTATCTCTCTCTCACCGCGGGCAGGCAGCCCCCCCCCCCGACATTTCCTTCCTTCCTTCCACCCCTCTCGCTCGCGCTCTCGCCCTCCTCCTCTCCCCCCCCCCCCCCCCGAAGAAACCCTACCCCCTTCTTCCTCTTCCCTCACGACGAACAACGTTCCTCCCTCCCTCCCTCACATGATTCGCTCGCTCGCACTCTCACCTCGCCAGGCATCAACCACTGCCGGCCTGCTCCTCCTCTCTCTCTGGCCAACCGACTGACCTCGACCTTCCCTCGCGGTGAACAAAGAAACCCTACTCTCCCTCCCTTACTTACCTCGTGAGTTGTGGTCAGACAAAACCCTACCCTCCCTCCCTCTCCTACTTCCTCCTTCCCTGAGTTTTCCCAACCCCTGGCTTGTGGCGCCTCCTACTCCTATCTAAGAGACTAACAGTAAGCATTTTTTAAAATTTTTAGTACTCTAACCCATTATTAGTGGTGGTATGGCTTTGAATTTAATTTGGTTTTTGATTTTTTAGTATTTATATTGATTTTAAAGGTGGATTAAAATAGGATTGACAAAGTTGGATTTTGGGTGTGCTTTGCGGCGGTGCCTCCTCCTACTGTCTGTTGCTGCGTGCATGTGTGTGCGGTCTGGATTGGTTAACTAATTGGTAAGCAATTTTTATTTGAAAACCCTTATTAATGCTTTGAATTTGGTTGGTGATTTTTTAGAATTTATCTTGATTTTACCCCATTGATGAGTGTGTTATAACCTATTGTTTATACTTGTGTGAGAATTCATTTGATTATATGAATTTTGATTCATGTTTCCTAGTTTTGGATGAGTCCATTTATTAAATTTAAGAGGGTGTGTGTTAGAGGTCAATTTTTTTTATAATGCCTTTGGGTAGTGTGAATCTCACATTAGGGTAGTGTGCATCTCACTTTGAATCTGTATTGTTTATACATTATGTTGTGATCATTGATTATTTTTGGCATATGAGTTGTCACATTTTTTTATGTGCTTATATTGGATCTTTTTGAGTAAGAATCATGGTGGTGAGACTTGATTTTTATGATTATTATCAATTGTTTAGAACTTTATGGACTTTCATTTCATTAATTATTCCCTTTGATAGCGGCTAGCGATCATGGAAGGTGATAAAATAAGTGGTTCTGATCCTCTAGTTGGCGCAAGAACCCAAAGTCAGATGGGGTCAACTCCAACTACACATTCAATAGAAAAAGGAGGGGGAGTAGTAACATACCAGTTGAAGAAAGTGAGGGTAATAAGTCTCTTGAAAAGGTAATAATTCCTAAAGCTACTACTGGTTCTAGAATTTCTCATGCTTGGGATCATTTTCATAAGAAAAATTGTAGAGCTATTTGTAATTATTGTGGAAAAGGTTATGCTTGCACATCTGGACAACATGGAACTAGTAATCTGAATAGACATTTGATAAGGTGCAACAAAATCCACACAAAAATCTTGAAAAAAGTCAAACCACTCTTGGTATTATGAAGAAGTGTGAAGATGAGGATGATGGGACGGTTAAAATTTCAGTAGCTCATTTTAACCAAGAAGAGTGCAGAATAGCTCTTGCTAAAATGATAATCATTGATGAGTTATCATTTAAGTATGTTGAGAATCGAGGTTTTAGAGAATTTATTGAAGTTGTTCAACCTCAATTTCAAGTTCCATCTAGCCAAACAGTTTCAAGGGATTGCTTACAGTTATATTTGGCTGAGAAAGAAAAATTGAAGTCTATGTTTGATATGTTCTCTCACATGGTATGTCTTACCACCGACACATGGACTTCAATTCAGAATCTGAATTATATGTGTGTGACTGTACATTTTATTGATGATAATTGGATATTGAATAAAAAAATCATCCGGTTTTGTCTTGTTGCGGATCATAAAGGGGAACAATTGGTCGAGTATTAGAACAGACATTGAAACAATGGGGGATTGAAAGGATTAACACTGTTACAGTGGATAATGCTAGTTCTAATAATACAGCGATCAGTTATTTGGTGAGGAGGGTTAATGATTGGAATGGGTCTATTCTTAATGGAGAGTATATTCATGTTAGATGTTGTGCACATATTTTAAACCTTATTGTTAGTGATGGGTTAAAGGAATATCGACATCAATTTCTAGAATCAGAGCTTCTTGCAAATTTGTGAGAAGTTCACCTTCAAGATTGGCTCTTTTCAAAAGCATAGCTGAGGAGTAAAAATTCCTAGTAAACAGGCCATAATTCTTGATGTTCCTACTAGGTGGAATTCTTGTTACTTTATGTTGGATGTTGCAGAGAAGTATGAAAAAGTATTTATTCCACCTTGAGGAGGATGCAAGTTTTAGGAGTGCTCTTGTCTGTGAAGGTGGGGCTCCTACAACATATGATTGGGAGCGTGCTCGTGTATTTGTCAAGTTCCTAAAACATTTTTATGATAGCACTGTTGAGTTTTCTAGTTCTTTGCATGTGACATGTCACACATTCTTTCATACACTTTGTGACATATATAGAAAAATCAAGAAATGGATGAAGAGTCATGATATTACTATGAGTGCAATGGCTATTAAAATGAAGCTTAAGTTGGACAAGTATTGGGGTATTGGTTCAAATTTTAATTCTCTCTTGCTTGTGGCAGTTGTTCTTGATCCCCGATATAAATTGGAATATGTTCGGGATAGTTTTGAAATGATGTTTGATGATGAAGAAGACAAAAATCAGTTGATCAGCAAATTAACAGAGGTTTTGAATAATCTCTATGAGTTTTATAAATGTAGATATCCCATTGCAGTTGTTGGTGATAAATGTGAGTCCAGTTCTCATCAATAGTCACATCATGATGCTAGTACCGATAGTGAGGATGATGGGAAATGGAAAGATGCATATAGATTAAAGAAAAGGAAAAGGCAGATGACACAACAAAGGAATGAACTAGAGAGATATCTTGAGATTGATGATTGTGAGGATGATTTTGAAGGATTTGATATTTTGAGTTGGTGGAAAGTAAAGGAAAGCAAATATCATGTTCTCTCATGCATTGCTAGAGATATTCTAGCAATTCCTTTAACTACAGTATCTTCAGAGTCATCTTTTAGTACAGGAGGATGAGTCCTTGATCCATTTCGTAGTTGTTTGAATCCCAACACTGTTGAAGCATTAATTTTCTCACAAAAGTGGTTTATAAAGTCTAAACCAATTGACATTCGAAAGCAACTAGATGAAGTGGAAACAATTGAATCAGGTACTAGCATTAAAAATATTATGTATTTTTATCATTTTTCATTTTTCAATTATAAACGTTTGTTTGAAAAAGTAAAAGACTGACTTGTTATTTTTTTGTTGTGTTTTTTTAAGATAAGCCACCATCCATCACAATTCATCATGATCAGACTTTCACTACCTAAAGTAGAAGATGCAAGGATGATATAGAGCACTCTTAATTAAGGTATAAATTTGTGATTATTTTACAAATTCTTTCCATAATATTGTCATCACATCACAGGGGTGGGGATGGACAATGGAGGGGCTGGGTCTGGGGGAGGGAGGGGCTGGATGGACAGGGGTCTGGGGGGAGGGGCTTCTTGGTATGGTGGTGGGGCTGGACACTGGACAGGGGAGGGGATGGACAAGGGAGGGGCTGGGTCTGGGGGAGGGGGGTGCTGGGTCTGGAGGGCTAGACAGGGGTCTGGGGGGGAGGGGCTGCTGGGTCTGGTGGGGCTGGACACTGGACAGGGAAGGGGATGGACAGGGGAGGGGCTGGGCTGGGTCTGGGGGGCTGGACAGGGGAGGGGCTGGGCAGGGGTCTGGGGGGGAGGGGATGGGCAGGGGTCTGGGGGGGAGGGGCTGGGTCTGGTGTGGCTGGACACTGGACATGGGAGGGGCTGGAGGACAGGGGAGGGGCTGGGTCTGGGGGAGGGAGGGGCCCGGATGGGTCTGGGAGGGCTGGACAGGGGAGGGGCTGGACATGTGATAATGTGTTTTAAAAAAGATCAATCATATTTTATTTTTCAATCAAATTAACTTGGACTATTTTTCAGCACTTATTGAAAATTGTTTATGGAACTTATTACTTGTAATAAATAGTTACACGATTCTTCAGGTGTCGGTGCCTGCGGTCATTGGATGAGTATGGGCAGGTGTTCCATGGATTTTGGGCACAACCACTTCTAGACCACCCATGAGAAGCTACAGTTCTATCTTTGTACCAAGACATTGGTATGGTTGTTTTACAAGCTGTTTTTTCCCTCCTATCAGTTTTCCAAACAGTTTTTTTTGTAAGTAAAGGTTTGAGGTTTTTAATTTCATGTCAAACAAGAAATTATTTGATAATGTAGAAATGAATTTATTTATATATTTAGCTCAGCATGAATGCTGATATATAGTTGCATTATAGTTTTCTGTCCATAGTGTTACAATTAAAATGCACAATTATTTTGAGTTTTATTATTTAATTTGGTTTCTCGACAGGGGTCTGGGGGGGGAGGGGTTGGGTCTGGGGGCTGGCCGCACAACACAGGGGTCTGGGGGGGCTGGGTCTGGGGGCCTGGACAGGGGTCTGGTCTGGGGGGGAGGGGCTGGGTCTAGACTCTAGGGGGCTGGCTGCACAGGGGGGGAGGGGGCTGGGTCTGCTGGGCTGGCTGCACAGGGGGGAGGGGGGCTGGGTCTGGGGGGCCGGGTGCACAGGGGGTGTGGGGCTGGGGGGATGGGTGCACAGGGGGTGTGGGGCTGGGGGGCTGGGTGCACAGGGGGTGGGGGGCTGGGTGCATAGGGGTTGGGTGCACAGGGGGTGGGGGGCTGGGTGGGTGGGTGGGTGCACAGGGGCTGGGGGATGGGTCTGGGGGGGCTAGCCGCCCAGGGGCCAAGCTGGGGCGAGTGGAGGAAGGAGATCCAAAGATGATAGGTTGAATCTGTGTGAGAGCTTGAGCATGAGTCATTATCAAATAAGTCATGCTGGCATAATTATAGCTAGAAGGTTCTAGAAGTGTTCTTATAGGAGCAGTGGGTGGCACAATAATGGAATGACTTTGGACATGCCGATATGGCTTGATTAGGTTGATGAATCCCATGATTATCTCCCCACCATACTGTATATCCATTGTGAACTCCTTCTTATATTCAAAAAACTTTTCAATTGTAGGAGTAAAATCCTTGAACAACTTCACTTGATCTCTAGAGTCTTGGGTTACAGGAGGGATTTTGAGGTTCTCAGTCAAATACTTGAAGTGGTTGTCCAGTTGATATTTAGTGTAAATTATTTTGAATTTGTAATCTACTTTCTGAGTTATTTCCTCCTAAGAATCTATAGACTTGTTTGAATAAAATATAACCATGTCATGTGTTTTACCTAATTTGTTATAGAATTATCTGATCACTTACACCCATCATGGTTCTCATCTCTTCTCTAATGATAGTCACAATATTTATGTCTAGTGGGTGAGACATAGGAGTTGCTGAGCTAGTGCCCCTTGTAAAACGTCTCACACATCTTTCCTTAACTGGGTAAAATCGAGAGCTTGAAAGTGATAAATAATGTCCTCAAGTCCTTTCATAATCATGTCCATGGATGTTATATACTGAGAAGTCAGGCTATTGACAGTTGAAACCAATCCATTCAACTCATTTCTTATCTTTTGATTTTCTCTCATAATGGCTTTAATGAGTTCAACTAACCTTGGTTCCACTTGGAAAATAATTGTTCTAGAGAGAAGAGATGCATCACTCTCACTCAATATCAACATTGGAATAGGCAAATAAAAATTTCTAATGGTTGATCATAGGTCTTCCTTAAAATTTTCAAAGTCAAATTTAGTGACATAGTCACTCGAAAGAGTCCCAACCACTGATCTCCTTGAAACTGCTACACTCTCCTCATCATCTGAGTCTGAATAATCCAAACCAATAGCAATATATCCAGGATTCCTTTCCCATTTAGACTTGATAAATGCATCTAGAGTAATGAGTGTATCAACTCTCACTCTTTCAGGTTGAGGCTCCCCCCCCCCAACTGGATCTCTCCTCACATGTTGCTCCCCCTCAACTGGATCTCTACTCATCTATTACTCCCCCTAAACTTGAGGTATACTTATAACATATACCAACTGGGGTACTGGGAATAATTTTTCTCTATATACATACCAACTTCAATTACTTCTTTTTCCTCGTCACTAGCTTCTGCAAGACTAGGAGTTTCAATAATCTGTTCTTGGTTCACATTACCAGCAGGTTCTATAATGGCATATTGATCATCACTAAAATGATCAGAACCATTGTCACTTCAAATACTTTCATTATTCCCATCATCTTCATTCTCAAATTCATATCTTTCACTTATACTATCACTTTCTCCACTTTTATCACCATATTTTTCATTTCCTTCTTCCTCACTACTAGAGCCACTGCCACTTTCTTCTTCTTCTTTGTCTGCTTTATCTTCTTCTCCAGATTCCTCTTTTGAACCATTGGATCTGCTCATATATTCTCATATAATTTAATATCATATCCAACCCACTCCATCATCTAGGGATTCCAGATTATCTTCATTTTCTTGAAAATTTTCTCACTCAAGCACACACCACTACAGGGGTTGGGTGCACATGGGCTGGGTCTGGGGGGCTGGGTGCACAGGGGTTGGGTGAACAGGGGGTGGGGGCTAGGGGGCTGGGGGGCTGGGGGGCTGGGTGGGTGGGTGCACAGGGGCTGGGGGCTGGGTCTGGGGGGCTAGTCGCCCAGGGGGAGGGGGCTGGGTGTGGTGGGCTGGCTGCACAGGGGGGGCTGGACAGGGGTCTTGGGAGGGGGAGTGGCTGGGTGGGTCTACTATGGGGGGCTGGGGCTGGACCGGGGTCTGGGGGGGTTGGGTCCGGGGGGCTGGACAGGGGTCTGGGGGGGAGGGGCTGGGTCTGGGGGGGCTGGGTGCATGGGGGGGCTGGCTGGGTCTGGTGGGGGGATGGCTGCACAGGGGGGCTGGCTGGGTCTGGTGGGGGGCTGGCTGCACAGGGGGGGGGGGGGGTATCGCTGCACAGGGGGGGTCTAGCTGCACACAGGGGGGAGGGAGGGGCTGGGTCTGGGGGGCTAGCTCGGGCTGGCTCGGGCTGGCTCGGGCTGGCTCGGGCTGGATCGGGTTGGGTCGGGTTGGGTCGGGTTCACCCAAGTAACCCGACCCAAACTGACCCGACCCGCAGAGGGTTGGGTTGGGTCGGGTCGTTCGACCATGAGTCGGGTAACCCGACCCCCAATGGTTTGGGTTGGGTCGGGTCGCCTAACCGCAAAGTATGAGACCCAACCCGACCCGACCCGTCCCACCGGTTTTGGGTCGGGCCCTAGAACACCCATGACCCGACCCGACCCGACGCATGGACACCCCTAATAAAAACCCATCCATTATATTCAATTGGATTTTATTTACATTTCTAATACATTTGGTAATAAATGAATTTTCATTTAAACATTTTTAAACCATGTTTCAAAATTAATTTGACACAATTAATTCCCTATATTCAAACGGCTAGGCTTTAACTACCATTTAGAATAATAATAATAATATTGCATTATTTTTCATTATAACTCAATGTTGTGTGAAATGTAAGATTTTAGAGAAGCTTATTGTTGCGTGTCGAGTACGCTATCATAAAAAGCATCCCATTTAAATTAAAATTAATATATTATTCATAAGTATTAATAGAAATTAAAAAGTATTATTCTATAAATACTTGGGTCTCTACATCCTTCCCCCTTTTAAAATTGTGTCCTCACAATTTTAAAATTGGGATTGGAAGCTTCATTGAAAGTCTCACATTGGAAAAAGGTCAATAAAACTATCACTTTAAAAGAAATAAAGACAAGTATAAAGGTAACCCAATATAAAACATACTATTATTCCATGAAAACATTGATATGGAAGAGAAAACAAACCATCAAGTTCGATGGGTAGTGATAGAAAACTTGATCAGGAGAAATTTAAACACCAAAAAAACCCAAACATGTGATAAGTTAAATGGTATTTGATTCCCCATTAGGAAAAAGTAAACTGACAAAGTTTTTTTGTCTTAAGTTCCCTTTCATATAGTTAGAGAATTTATTTATGATATTAACTATGAACATAATGAAATATATTTACTTTTCAGGTAGAGTTTCATCCTTTAATAAGTTTCTACCAAAAACTAATCTTTTCTCCAAACGATGAGCATCCAAGATGACTTGGTCACACCTGAAATTATAGAATCATATTTTATGGAATAAAATGATTCAAAAAAGATGACCCATATATTTCCCCTATATTTATACATTAACCAAAACCAAAATGGTTAGTACAAGATCAAATAATCACCAAAAAGTATAATATTTTATAAAAAGAAATACTACTCTTAATCTCCAAAATTGAACAAACAATACCCAAAGTTCAACAAAAACCATTAAAACACAATTATCCTTAAATTTATTCAATATAATCCAAACTAAGATTGAAAACCAATACTTAGAAGAATTTAATCACATAGTCTTACACAAAAATCATAACATTTATCTCCAAATAACATCGGTTACTCTTAAGGTCTCATAATGAAAAGTAATTAACCAAATCACATATTTTCTATCATAGGTTAATCATTTCCATAAATAACCCAAATCTATATATGTCCAAAACAAAAAAAATATTTGTCCAAAATAATTTCAACCATTACTCCACAAATAAAATCTCAAAGTATTCTATTTTCTTTAGGCATATAGTGTTCCTAAAAGAGAAAATGTCTTCCAAAATAACCTTTATCACTTAATCACCAAATCATTTTCATATACTAAGGATATAAATTTGATAAAACATAAGATCCTAAATCAACTTATTATTGTACAATAAAATCACTAAACTAAAAATAATAAGTCGTACTAACCAAGGACTTCACGTAGAACATTGGTAGGCGATGCACCCTTGTCGCCCTTCAGTTGTGGGTTTGATTCCCAAGGCCTTGCTGGACTCAACGGGTTGTCACCCATCCCATGGGTTGTCATTTTTCTAAAACTATATCATTATTATAACATTCTAAAAAATAATATAATTTCCTCAAAAATAACCATAAACTATTTTATCCTCAAAGGTTTTCATTTTGTATCCAAAAATGTAATAACCATTTATCACCTCAAAATCAAAAGATCATATGAACCCCTATGTTTTTCCATTATGTCCACACAAGAAAAGATAATTTTTTCTTGAATAAAATTTTCACATATCAAGCTTTAGGGTTACACATACTAGAAAAATTCTTCCAAATTAATCCCATCATTAAAAGATCCTTAATACTTTTAAGCATTTCATCGTCCTAAAATCTGTTATAACTTATGAATCCCTTCTATGTGGACTTCTTACACATTCAACATTCTTCATGATCTATTAACCATCATTTTCCAACTTATTATATAATAAATTTTTCCAAAAAATAAAATCATGAATCATATCCTAAGATTCAATAATTTCAAAACATCAGCTATGAAATAATCCATACCTTTCATTGGTCATTATCAATTTCTTAATCCTCAATTGGAATGTCATTAGGTATTGGTAAACATATAGTTGTATGGTCCTACTGATCTCATTCACAAACATTCATCATAGGACATATATTTGTATAATGACCATGCACACAATTTTTAAAACATTCAATTGATCCCTTGGAAAGAAGATCATTCCCTTTCTTGGAGTAAACTAGATGCTTCCTTTTTCTATAGAAGGTTCTTTATTTATGACCTTCATTACCACATTTATAAAATATTTCCATCCCTTTTAATAATTTTCCTATGTTTTTATTTCCACATCCTAGACACATAGGTTTTTTAATAGACTTACCTTTATGATTATTACATGACCTTTCGTAGGGATTTGTTTCTCGCATATACGATGCCTTATAAAATTCGCCAAGGTTCATGTGGTCAGTAATGACTCCAGATAGTTGGTTGATAATAACCACAATATTTCTCATTGTAGCTCTTATTTTATTCGGTTTCTTATTCAAAAAACTATCACAGTGTTCTTCACATCCACTGTTACTTTGGTTCCAGCTAGATCCAGCCATTTACTAAAACCAAAACGGTCAGTGTTAGTATATCAGTAAAATCACCAAATACTATCTTATGAGGAGGGTAAACACTAAGATATAATTATTCATGCTATCTTAAAATCATTCAATTTATCTAAAATAAATATGAATCTTTCAAATATGTTAACCATTATAGTTATGTCATTTATGCTTAAATAACACCCTAACCTCTAAAGTTATCTAAACCGACCTTTGATACTAACTGTCAGGCCCCAGCCTTAAGCATTACATAATCTTGAATTAAGTTAATAATTCACATTTATGATATTTTTAGGTTTATATATTTATAGAATTAGGTCATAACTTATACATAACAACTTGATTATTACAAGTACACACTTCTACTCACTATCCATTTTTTTTATAAAACAAAAAGTCTAAAAAATGAAACATGTCTAGTTCCACATTTTAGATAGCATGACTTTTCCTTGATCCCATACTTGACCCTATTCATATTTAAGTCTTGTTAAAACCATTTCAAAACATGGTATGATCATAAAAATCTCAGTAAGGGATAAATAAAGAAGGAAAACTGTTGGTTTTTTAAAACAACATGAAAACCATGAATACTTTATCAAAAATTAATACTTTTCACCTTAAAGACGTAGAAAAAACACTTCACTGAATATAATCTCATTTCTTACCCTTTTTGTAACCAAAATATTACCATAAATCTCATAAAAACAATCTATAGAATATAAAGGTAACTTCATAGATAAACATACTTAAATGGAATAACTATACGGTCGACTTCCACACATATCACTAAATGGAATAGACATATGGACGACTTCCATACCCAATGCATTGGAGGTTATAATGTAACCACCCTTCCTTGATTTATCATGAAACTACCCATTATTTGGTTTATCACGTAACCACCCTTCAAATGTCCAAGTACCATTATATAATCATCACACATAAAATATTTCTAATAACAACATTTCAATCATAAAATTTAATTTCCAATCACAAGAAATAATTTCAAGATATTGAAATAGTAAATTCACTTTCAATACCATTTTCAATACCAAAATATGAAAAAAGGGTATATGGTATTTATTTTCCATTTAAAAACACCACATCTTGTTAAGTAATAGAAATATCAAATAATGATCACGGGGGAGGAAATTTTGTTATTACTGCATACGTTAAAAAGAAACATTCCCTTTGTCATTTTGTGAAATGCTTCATATAAAAATATTCCCTTTGAATGTAGTGAAATTTAAAATGGGTTTATACACCTTATAAAAAAAAGTTGCGTATAAATCAAAATATGCCTCAATGAAAGGATATTGAGATGAAGTCCCTTACAAAGATAATTTTGTAAATAAAATAGATTGATTATGTTTATTCACTATAATTACACATAATTAATGTATAAATACAATATAGGATATCAAAATTCATTTCTCACATAATCATATCATGGCATATTCAAGAAGTAAAAGATTAACCCAAAGAATGTAAATTGGGTTAAGAATTTCTCTTACCTTAACTCTAAATCATCACGTATGTTCCTTATTCTTCATGAATAATTAACATAAGTTAATTTATACTTGCTTCAGAACCTTTTTCAAGTTTATTATTACTTTTATATCACTTATTACCTTTCTATAACAATTATATAATTATTCAAGTTTATATCAGTCGTTTTGTCGATCCTCGGTACTTAAGTCAAAAAATAAATATGTTACAATTACAAATTTTCCATGTGGAAAAAAGTAAATTATATAAATAATTATATTCATGATTTAGATATAAAATATATCATATATATCCTGTATATATGTATTTATAATAGTCCATACCATTTGGATATAAGAAATCAAATGTGTCGTTCATGGAGACGGTAAGCTATACGTATGCATTAACGCTACTTTCATTTATTTTTCATATTTAAAAGAATGAAAACTAAATGATAAATAAGTATATTATAAATACAATATAATATATTTGTTATATATGTTACATAATTTCTTTAATTTCATTCTTTATATGTTCCATGTATAGCATGAAGGAGTCATATCACTTTGAGGGGGTGGTAGTCCGCACTACCACAAAGGAAATTATCATATTTATACAACATGAAAAGCATAAAGGTATGTTATAAATGATAATTACAGAATAATATAGATAAAATAAATATCATAAGTATCATATATAATTATACTTCCATTATAATATACCATATGAGAGGTGGTTGTAGAAGATTGAACAATCATCGTTTCGTGAGGTAGTAGTTCTCCATCCACAGAAACAGTAAGTTCTATATCCAATAGATGGAGGTGTATGTAAGTGTAGTTATAATCCTTCTCATAACAACAATATATTATATTGAATATACTGGTGTTGTTATAAAATAATTTAATAAATAGAGTTTAGGTGGTTGGAGAAGGAAAATAAATGGAAGAATCTTGAGAGAAGGCATTACCTCAAATCCGTTTACTCCTTTTGATTTAAGCTAAAAGGCCTTCTTGAATTGCATTATGTCTAGGGTAATACTTATAAGAGAAATATAGTAATGTTGGGATCTTATTTTAACATATTTTGGATGATACAAGGGGATTGAGAGGTGTGTGTAATGGGTTAGAGTTGGTGGCCTTTTATAAGAGAGAGGAGGTGTACTATAGGAATGTCTTGAATGATTATTTTATTATAAAATAAATTTAGATTTCAAAAGTTCCCCAACTCATTTACGTAAATTATAAGGTTATTATTTTTGCAAATATTCTCAACCAATACGTTTTAGACAAATTTTGGCTTCAAATTTAACCTTATCATTTAGCTTTAACCCTTAGTTAACTAATTTAACTCTTATCATGTCTCTTGTATATTCAAACTATATGTTTAATATAGTTACTATAAAATGATAAAATACCCAAAAATGGATCATTAATTAAAATTTTAACATAATATATGCCATCTTTCCGAATCTTATATTTTTAAGACTATTTTATAATTAATAAAATATTAATTGTTTTAAAAACTCATTTATGGTAATCCTGACTTTTTAATAATCCATAACAACTTGATTATTTTGAAAAAACCTCTTTAATTGAAATATAAAAAGTCCTAATCATCCCTAATATTCTTTTATAGAATAAAAAATTTCGAAATAAATTTATTTCAATATTTATAATCTCATTAGTTTAAAACATTCATTAATAATGTAATCACTACATCATTATTGTGTCATAAATAAATTAATTTATTTGATGTCTAAAAATTATAAATAAAACACCATGATGTAGAAAATCCATTTATATTTCTAATGACTATTTATAGTTTAAAATATCACTTATATAATCCCATATAAAATTTTTTTTACTAAAATATATATGTTTATGTTACATGTTCCTTGACTTTAAATTAATTTTTATAAAATGTTATTTTCACTTACAAGTGGCTCCATGGGGTCCAACAATCGACCCAAGGATTCCCATGGATGGAAATATCTCATCCAATAGGATTAGGACATGTTTTAGGGTAATTTAATATTATTATAATATTATTTTTTTACCCTTATTTACTAGATTTAACCTTTAACCATGGTAAATAAAATATTTACTAAAGTTAATATTCATAATGTCTAAAAATAAATGGTACCTATTTAAAAAATTTGAACCTCATGATTCCAAATATGGAATCCATTTTTCAATATTCAAAACACAGAATTTCAGGAAATTAATTTAAAATTATTTCTCGTTGTCAAGCCCAAAAAGCGTGTTTTTATGAAGTAAAAACTACCAAAATATTGACATGTGTTTATATCCAATTTCAAAGTGAAATTACATAAAATGATAAAAATTGTATTAAAATATAAAAAATATTATCTAATTAAACTTTAAAACCAATTTAAATTACAATATAACTATATAAAAAAATTAGATTAAAAGGTAGTTTTGAATTAAAATGCTGTATTTTTCACTATTCATTAAAAAATTGAAATTTAGCAGAAAAATACCAAAATTTCCTCCAAAGTAAATTTTGATGTTCCGACTATAAATAAGAAGTTTATTTTGGAAAATAAAACATATAATTTTTTCAAATACTATATTTAAAAAGGGTTCTCCATCAAAAGGTGGTAAAATTGCATGTTTAGAAAAACACTTCTTTTATTCGGAAAAAAAGAATTTATTCTTATATCATATCTAGAAAACATATAAGATGAATTTAAAACATTACATTGAATATATATAATATATTTTTCTCTAAATAAAAATCCATAAAGACATATATGAAAACACAATTATTCTCTTTCAAATAGGTTTTCATAAAAACACATCCATTATATTCAATTGGTGTTTATTTCCATTTCTAATAAATTTGGTAATCATTGAATGATCATTTAAAAATGTGTAAACTATATTTCAAAAATTAGTTGATACTATTCATTCAGTCCATTCAAATGACTAGGTGTTAACTACCATTTAAAATAATAATAATAATAATATTTGATTAATTTTCAATATAACTCAATGTTGTGTGCAGTGTAGGATTTTGGAAAAGCCCGTTATTGTGTGTTGAGTATGCTATCAGAAAAATCATCCCATTTAACTTAAAATTAATATATTATTCATATGTATTAATAGAAATCAAAAATTATAATTCTATAAATACCTTGTTCGTTACATCTTTCCCCCTTTGGGAAATTGCATCCTAACAATTTTAAAATTGGGCTTAGAAACTTCACTGAAAGTCCAACATTGGAAAAACGACAATAAAAATATCACTTTAATTGAAATTAAGTGAATTATATTGGTCACTCGAGATAAAACATACTAGGATTCCATGAAAACATGGATATGTAAGAGAAAACAAACCATCATGTTCTGATGGAGAGTGATAGAAAACATTATCCGGAGAAAGTTAACCACCAAAAAGCCACTAACTTGTGATAGGTTAAATGGTCTTTGATTCCCCAATAGGAAAAGTAAACATACAACATTTTGTTGTCTTAATTTCCCTTTTATATATTTGGAGAATTTATTTATGAGATTAACTACAAACATAAGGAAATATATTTAATTTTCATGTAGAGTTTCATCCTTTAATAAGATTCTACCAAAAACTCATCTTTTGTCCAAATGATGAGTATTCAAGATGACTTGGTCAGACCTGAAACACTATAATAAACTTCTATAGAATAACATGATCCAAAAAAGATAAACCATATATTTCCCCTATATTTAGACACTGACCAAAACCAAAATGGTTAGTATAAGATTAAATAATCCCCAAAAATGATAATATTTTATAAAAATAAATACTACTCTTAATCTCCAAAATTGAACAAACAATACACAAAGTTCAACAATGGCCATTCAATACACAATTGTACTTAAAATTCTACAATATAATCTAATCTAATATTGAAACCCAAAACGTAGAATAATTTAATCACATAGTCTTCCACAAATATCTTAACAATTATCACCAAATAACATCAGCAACTCTTAAAATCTCATAATTAAAAGTAATTAACCTAATCACATATTCTCTATGATAGGTTAATCATTTCCATAAATAACCCAAATCATCATATGTCCACAATAAAAACATATATTCTTCCAAAATAAAATTTCAACCATTACTCCACAAATAAAATCCCATAGTATTCTATTTTCTTTAGGCATATAGTGTTCCCAAAAGTGAAAATATATTCCAAAATAACCTTTATCAATTAATCACCAAATAATTTTTCTATATGAAGTATATCCATTTGATAAAACATAAAATCCTAAATGAAATTATTCTTGATCAAAAAAATCATTTAACTAAAAATTGTAATTCATACTAACTGGGGACTTCACGTAGGCCAGTGGTAGGAGATGCACCCTTGTCGCCCTTCGATTGTTGGATTAATTACCATGGACTTGCCGGACTTGATGGGTTGTCACACATACCATGGGTTTTCCTTTTTCTAAAACCATATCATTCTTATAAAATTCTCTAAAATAAGATAATTTCCTCAAAAAATAACTATATCATATTTTATCCTCAAAGGTTTTCATTTTGCATCCCATAATGTAATAACCATTTATCACCTCAAAAAAAAGATCATATGAACCCATAAGGTTATCCATTATGTCCACAAAAGAAAAGATAATTATTTATTGAATAAAATTTTCACATATCAAACTTTAGGGTCACACATAATAGAAAAATTATTTTAAATTAATCTCATCATTAAAAGAGACTTAATACTTTTAAGCATTTCATCGTCCTAAAATCTACCATAACTCTTCAATCCCTTATATGTGGACTTCTTACTCATTAAACCTTCTTCATGATCCATTAACCATTCATTTCCAACTTATTCGGTAATACTTATTTCCTAAAAACAAAATCATGAATCATATCCTAAGATTTAATAATGTCAAAACATCAGCTAAAAAATAATCCATACCTTTCATTGGTCAATATCAGTTTCCTCATCTTCAATTGGAATGGAATTAGTTATTGGTAAACATATAGTTGTATGGTCCTACTGATCCCATTCCCGAACCTTCTTCATAGGACATATATTTGTATAATGACACTGCACACAATTTTTAAAACATGCAATTGATCCCTCGGAAATAAGTTATTTCCCTTTCCTCGATTCAATTGGATGCTTCCTTTTTCTATTGTAGGTTCTTGCTTTATGACCTTTGTTAGAACATTTATAGATTCTTCTCGTTAGTTTGAAGCATTATCCTAGGTGTTTATTTCCACATCCTTGACACATAGGTTTTTTTTAGTAGACATACCTTTATGATTATTACATGAAATTCCATAGGGATTTTTTTCTCACATATATGATTCCTTATAAAAATCATCAAGTTTCATGTGTTAAATCATGACTCTGGATAGTTGGTTGAAAATAACCACCAGAGTTATCATTGTATCTCCCATTTCATTTGGTTTCTTATTCATAAAACTGTCACAATATTCTTCACATCCATTGTTACTTTGGTGCCTGCTAGATCCTACCATTTACTAAAACCAAAAAGGTCAGTGTGTGTATATCAGTAAAATCTTCATGTACTATATTATGAGGTGTGTAAACACTAAGATATACTTATTCATGGTATCTTAAACTCACTCAATTTATCTAAAATAACCAGGACTCTTTCAAATATTCTAACCATTATGGTTATGTCATTTATGCTTAAATAACACCCTAACATCTAATGTTTTCTAAACAGACCTCTAATACCAACTGTAAGGCTCCAACCATAAACATTACATAAACTTGAATTAAGTTTATAATTCACATTGAGGGTATTTTTAGGTTTATAGCATTATATAGTTAGGTTATAACTTATACATAACAACTAGAATATTACAAGTAGACACTTCTACTCACTATCCATTTTTTCATAGAACAAAAACTCTACAAAAATAAGCATGTATAGTTCCATGTCTTAGACATCATGACATTTCCTTGATCCCATACTTGACCTTATTCATATTTAAGTCCTGTAAAAAAAGATTTCAAAACTTGGTATGATCATAAAAATCTTAGTAACGGACACATAATGAAGGAAAACTATAAGTTTTTCAATACAACATGTAAACCATGAATACATTATCTAAATGTAATAATTTTCACCTTAAAGATGTAGAAAAAATAGTTCACTGAATATATTCTCATTTCTTACCCTTTTTGTAACCAATATATTACCATAATCCCATAAAAAATAACTTATATCATATAAGGTAACTTTGTAGATAAACATACTTAAATGGAATAACCATACGGTCGACTTCCACACATATCTCTAAATGTAATTGTCATATGGCCGAATTCCATACCCAATGCATTGGAGGTTATAATGTAACCACCCATACTTAGTTTATCATGGAACCACCCATCATTTGGTTTATCACATAACCACCTATCAAATTTCCAAGTACCATTATATAATCATCACACATAAAATATTGAAAATATCAACATTTAAATAATAAAATTTCATTTGAAATCACAAGAAATAATTTCAAGATATTGAAATAGTAAATCCACTTTCAAAACCATTTTCAATTCCAAAATATGTAAAAAGGGTATACGGTATTTGATTTCCATTTAAAAACATCACGTCTTTTTAAGGAATCCAAATATCAAATAATGCTCGTAGCGGTAGAAAGGTCATTGTCACCGCATATGTTAAAAAGAAACATTACCTTTTTAGTTTAGTAAAATGGTTCATATAAAAAGATTCCCTTTTAATGTAATGAAAATTTAAAGGGTCTTATACACCATATAAAAGAAAGTTTTATATAAATAAAAATATGCCACAGTGAAAGGATATTTTGACAAAGTCTATTACAAAGATCATTTTGTAAATAAAATAGATTGATTATGTTTATTCACTATAATTAAAAATAATTAATTTATAAATACAATATAGGATATAAAAATTCATTTCTCACATAATCATATCAGGACATATTTAAGAAATATAAGATTAACCCAAATAATTGAAATTGGGTTAAGAAGTTCTCTTACCTTAAGTTTGAATCGTCACATATGTTCCTTATTATTCATGTATAATAAACTTACGTTAATTTATAATTTATTCAGAACATTTTTCATGTTTTTTTTATATCACTTATTACCTTACTATAACAATCATATAATTATTCACATTCATGTTGTTCGTTTTGTCAATGCTCGGTACTTAAGTCAAAAATGAACATGTTATAATTACAAATTGTCCATGTGTACAAAAGTAAATTATCTCCAAAATGATATTAATAATTTACATATAATATATATCATATATATTCAGTATATATTTATTTATAATAGTCCATAACATTTGTATATAAGAAATGAAATGCGCAATTCATGGAGACGGTAAGTTGTACGTACACATGAACACTACTTTCATTTCTTTTTCATATTTAAAGGAATGAAAACTAAATGATACATAGATATATTATAACTCTATTATAATATATATGTTATATTTGTTACATAAGTTCATTAATTTCATTCTTTATATGTTCCATATATAGAATGAAGGAGTCATATCACTTTGAGGGGGCGGTAGTCCGCACTTCCTTAAATGAAATTACCATATTTATACAACATGAAAAGCCTAAAGTTAGGTTATAAATTATAATTAAAGAAGAATATAGATACAATAAATATCATATATACCATATATAATTATAGATCCATAATAATGGAAACCATTAGAGGTGGTAGGAGAAGATTGAACAGTCATCATTTCATGAGGCAGTAGTTCTTCGTCCACAGAAACATTATGTTTTATACCCATTAGATAGAGGTGTATGTAATTGTAGTAACAATAATTACCATAAAAACAACCTAGTATATTAAATATAATGTTTTTTTATAAAATAATTGAATAAATAGAGTTTAGGTTGTTGATAAGGAAAATAAATGGAAGAAGCTTGAGAGAAGTCATTACCTCAAATAGGGCAACTCCTTTTGATTTAAGAGAAAAGGCCTTCTTGAATTGCCTTCTTCATAAGGTAAGATTAATAGGAGAAATATATGAATTTTTTGAGCTTATTGTAATAAATTTTTGACTATAAAATGGGATTTAGAGGTGTGTGTAATGGGTTAGAGGTGGGGGCCTTTTATTAGAGGGAGGAGGGGTACTATAGGAATATCTTGAAAGAGTATTTTATTATAAACTGAATTTCAATATAAAAAGGTCCAAGACTCATTTACATAAAATATAAGGTGAGTATTGTTGGAAATATTCTCAACTAATAGGCTTTAGACAAGTTTTGGTTTCAAATTTAACCTTATCATTATCTTTAACCTTTAGTTAACTAATTTAACTCTTGTCATGTCTTATTCTATATTCTTACTATATTGTTATTACAGTTACTATAACATGATAAAAGACCCAAAATGTATCATTAATGAAATTTTTAACATCATATATGTCATTTGGATAAATATTAGGTTTTTAGGACTACTATATCATTAAATCAAATATTAATTGTTTTAAAAACACATTTTTGTCATTTTTTTATACTATTCATATCATGACTTATTAAAAATTCATAACAACTAGATTATTTCTAAAAAAACCTATTTAATTCAAATAAAAAAGTCTTAATCATCCCTAAATTTATATTATAGCATAAAAATTTTGAAAATAATATTATTTTAATATTTATAATTTCATTTATTTAAAACATTTATTAATAAGATAATCGCTACATGCCTAGCTGAACAGCCATGCGAAGGTGGAGAGCTGATTTCACGATGAAGATGCTAGGAAGGAGCATTTCCAAGTAGTTAGTCTGGGTTGCACGTAATGTTTGAAGCCTATGGGCATTGAATTCCTCTAAGGCTTATGGGCCATGTAATACTTATGCCTACGGGCCTTGTAATTGTTCCACCTCACCCCTTGAAAGGTGGATTGTCAAAATCAATAAAAAAATAAAGGCCTTCGGGCCATTGGAGGGGTAATCGCTACATCATCATTGTGTCATAAATAAATTTATTTATTTGATGTCTAAAAATTATAAATAAAACACCATGATTTAGGAAATCTTTTTATATTTATAATTACTATTTAAACTTAAAAATATCACTTATATAACCACATATAAAATTTATTTTACTAAAAGATATATGTTTATGTTACATGTTTTTTAACTTTAAATTAATTTTTATAAAATGTCATTTTCACTTACAAGTGGCTCTATGGGGTCCCAAAATCAACCCAAATATGACCATGGTCGGATATATCTCATAAAATTGGGTTATTACATGTTTTAGGTTAATTTAATATTATTATAATATTATTTTTTACCCTTATTTTCCAAATTTACCATTTTACCATGATAAATAAAATATTTACTAAAGTTACAATTCATAATATCCAAAAATAAAAGGTAACTATGTACACAATATTTAGTTAATGACTCTAAATATGGAATAAATTTTTCCATATTTAAAACAATTAACATGAAAAAATTAATTTAAAATTAATTCCCATTGTCAAAACCAAAACGCTTGTTTTTAAGAAGTAAGAACTACCAAATGATTGATATGTGTTTATATCCAATTTCAAAGTTAAATTACTTACAATGACCAAATTTTGATTAAAATATAAAAATATAATTTAATTACACTTTAAAACCAATTAAAATTATAATCTATATATATAAATAAATTAGATTAAAAGATAGTCTTGAATTAAAATGTTGTATTTTTCACTATTCATTAAAAAATGAACTTTAGCAGAAAAATACCAAAATATCATCCAAAGTAAGTTTTGATATTCCTATTATAAATAAGAAGTTTATTTTTTAAAATAAAACATATAAAGGTGTCAAAAATCGATTTAAAAATGGTTCGCCATCAAAAGGTGGTAAATGTGCATTATTAGAAAAAAAACTCCTTTTATCTAAAAAAATGAATTTATTCTTATATCATATCTAGAAAACATATAAGATGAATTTAAAACATTACATTGAATATATACTATATATTTTTCATTAAATAAAAAAAACATAAATAGTGATATGAAAACAGAATTATTCTCTTTTAAATAGGTTTTCATAAAAACATATCCATTATATTCACTTTGTTTTTATTTACATTTCTAATAAATTTGGAAATCAATGAATCATAATTTAAACATGTGTAAACCATATTTCCAAATTCAGTTGATACTATTCATTCCCTCAAATTCAATGGCTATATGTTAACTAGAATTTAAAATAATAATAATATTATATTATTATTTTTCAGTATAACTCAATGTTGTGTGCAATGTAAGATTTTAGAGAATCTCATTGTTGCATGTCGAGTAAGCTATCAGAAAAATATTCCACTTTAACTTAAAATTAGTATCTTATTCATAAGTATTAACATAAATCAAAAAGTTTTATTCTATAAATATCTGGTTCATTACAGCTGGTGACTACTATAATTACATTAGAATAATTACAATGAATAATATTTTTAAGGACTGATGAGTTTAGTAGTCTTGGTAAACCAAATACAAACATTATTGTCGTTTTTGAAATGAGTAAACTAATTACAACATTATTATTTTCTTTATTTTTTAGGTTAACTTTATTCCATCTATCATATCCTTTTATATCCTTCTTAGTTCACTTCATTGATTTCTAGGGAGAGTAAACAAAAATAACGGTGATCTCAAACACTCAGTAATGGTTAAGTATATAAGAATAAATAATGAATTATTGAGAATAATCATTATGGGAAGTAAATTACTAAAGTCACATTCCATGTAATCAATAAACTATGAAAGAAGTGTATATACAATATATCAAGGTAAATAAATAAAAACACATTCAATTTAAATTAGAATATGAGGCATAATAAATATGGAAGGGTATGAAGCTAAAACAAAATCCATTTATTCAACAAAATAAGAATGAAATGAATACATAGATAAATTGCCGAAAAATTTCCTGGATAAATAATAATTGAGTCTAAATAAGGTAAATTTTTAATTATGGGATGCTATGTTTCATAGGTATATGGTAACATTACTATAAAGACCTTTCACAAGACGGTTTAGCATATTGGGTAAACCCCTTATAAGGATACCCAATTGACTCATACTATCTAATGAATTCCTCATATATTGAATAATAGATTTAATAATGTGCCTTTCCAAATATCTAATTCAATTAGTTGATACAGTTTTATCAATATTTCCCTAGATATCAAACAATATTCATAGTGAACACCGTATGTAAAAATGGTATACAATTTAGGAAATAAACATATCCTTGTAAAATGATATGGATATTTAGGTTAAATTCAATGTTCATTGATCATTGGAAATTAAATATTTCAAGGGGACTAAAAAAGTAATCAAGGTTCTGAATGTATATACTACCCTTGGAAGAATAAATTAGAAACCCTCAAGAGGAAGAATAATGATGGTATCAATACAACATATCCCAAGTGAAGAAAAATAAAGGTTTGTTGATTTTTATGAAAAAAAAATCTAAGATAATATATTTTAAATACATTATTGAAGAAAATATAATGTTTATTTTGAAATTTATTTTAAAAATCCATTTATTTGAAAATCACATTGAAAAACATTTTCTTTTGAAATTTTCCTTTTAATCACGAAAATGAAGCTTTGAAGAAATGATAGCGGGTAAATTTTTATATTTCTTACAAGGTAAAGAAGAACATTCCCTTTGCATGGTAAAAGTTTAGAAAAGTAACATGATTATAAAATGAAAATAATATTCAATTGAAAACATTAATAAATAAAAAGGGTAAAATTTTATTTAATAAATCATTTTGGAAAGGGAATTTTTTATTTTAAAACCTTTTTTGAAAACTGGAGTTATAGATGGAAACATGTTCTCAGGATAAAGAGGGAAATGAAGTTGAGTTTTATTAAAAACATTTTATAAAATAGTTTGAGTACCAAAAATGGGAAAATGGTACCAATATTTGAAAATGGAAATGAATAACCAGATCATAATAAAATTAAAGATTTTATTGAAAACTGCTCATATAATTTCCATGAATTGATGTTCAAGTGTGAATAATCCTATGTAAAATGAGATTTATAAGTAAACCCTTGAAAATACCATAACGTTGAAGTGAAAATAAATCAAATAATAGATAATGTGTATCAAATGTAAATATTATAAGAGAAGTGTAAATACATAAATATATAGTCAAGATTATTTATACACAAAATCATTTAATATTAACAATAATGAGGATGTAATATAACTCATTAAAAATGATCTGTGTTATGAAATTTCTTTACCATTTTTTGACTTTATATTCAAATGAACATAGATGAAATAATTAAATGTGAGACAAAAAATATCATAAATAATGAATGAATAATGATTTTATATTCCAATTTGTTTGTATGTACAAAATATATATAGAATTATGTTTTCAACAATAATGTATGCCTCAATGAATGGAAATTGAGATGAAGTTCCTTACCACTGTGGTAACATATGACTTGGAAGACCCCAAAAGTAATAATCATCAAATTAAAAATTAAAAAAATGATGATAAAATAATTCATGATATATTATTTAAAAATGGATAGTATTTAATCCATAAAAAATAAGTTAGTTGTGTTAAAGGTGTATGCCTCATGGAAAGAAAAGTGAGACAAGAATCCCTTACCTTGTGTTTCTGTTTGGGTGAAAAACATTTAAATTTATGAATAATGGTTTTAAAAATTTGAGTAACTTATAACAGAACCATAAACTAATTCTTAATTTCATATATTATCTTCATAAAATATCTTGTTACACATTTTCTATTAATCATTCATTATTTTCACAAATTCAGGTGTTAATTTCTTAGCTTTTAGAGTATTGTTTGAATTGTAACTTGTTGATCCTATTAATTAGATCACGATTTAATAATATAATGTATGTAAAACATGAATTAATTATTATATATAATAATTATATTTTTATTTATATTAATCCATAAATTTTGGGGATAAGAAATGAAATTCACTATTCATGGAGGAGGGTAGGCTGTAAGTATGTCTGGACGCTACATTCATTTCATTGTCATATTAAAATATTGGAAATTAAATTTTATATAGATGTATAAGTATATTATAATACTTTTATCATATTTATTTCATATTTTTTACATACTTATTATAAAAAAACCATTATACGTTCCATGTTTAGTGCGAACGAATCATGTCGCTTTGAGGAGGCGGTAGTCAACAAATCCAAAAATGATGTTATCACATAAAAACAAAAAATAAAGCATTATGGTATGAGTTATATAGTAATTAAATAAGAATAAAAACACTATAAAAATAATATATATCATATATAAATAGCATGTACGTCTTATTTACCAACCATAAAAGGTGGTAAAGGGAAAACATACAATATCGTTTCGTGAGGCGATGTTCAACATACATCGATGGTAGGTTCGTAACCCATTTGATGAAAGTGTGTGAATATTTAGGTTGAAACATAAATATAACAACATATCAGTTTATATATAGGATACTTATGTTATTATGTAATCATGTAATAAGAATATTTTTGGGGGTGGAAACTAAAGATCTTGAGGAAGGATGATACCTATTCTTTGGGTCACTGATTTGGGATTGCACCAAAGGGATTCCTTTGATGACTTTATGAAAAAGGGGAGGATTACAAGATGAGTAGAATGATGTTGGGAGATTATTTTATTATATTTTGTGAGGTAAAAATGTATTTAGAGGTTTTAATTAGGGGGATGGGTGAGTGCCTTTTTATAGTGGAGAAGGAGAGGCATTCTTGAAAATTTTTGAAAAGAAAATTCCACCAAGGTTTTTCTCAGGTAATGTGGCTAAAGTAATGGAAAAAATTTGATAAAATGTAGTATAGGGTCTAAATATAAAAATAAATTTTATTTTATACATGATTAAAGTTCAATTTTTCCCTTTAGTTTAAGTTTTAGTCCCTTATAAAGCTAATTTCTCTCTTAATCATGGTAATTAATTTGTATTTTTTCACTAATATTTTTTTTATAAAAAACTAATTATAAATTATTATTATTATAATTATTTAATAAATATTTCTAAATTTCATTCATATATGTTTCAGAAATTAATTGAAATTTAATCCGACCGATGGGGTGACAATACAGGTTTTTAAATTTAAAAATTTCAAACGATTGGTATGTTTTTATATATAGTTTTAGAGGAAAATTGATTAAAATAAACTAAATTTTATGAAATTATATAAAATTGATCTAATTATTCTTTTAAACCAATATAAATTATAATTTATCCTTATAAATAAACTAGAATAAAAATCATTTTGAATGAAAATTCAGTATTTTTCACTATTCATCAAAAAATTAAACATGACAGAAAAATACCAAAAAATGAACTTAATATAATTTTTCTTGTTCCAATTTCAATTATTATGTTTATTTTGGCATATAAATAATAAATGTCAAAAATTATATTTAAAATTTTTTCCATTAAAAGGATGTAAAATTATCTTTAGAAAATATATAGGTTTTTATGTGTAAAATTGGGTTTGTTCTTATCTTTTTACTACAAAATATATTATATGAATAATAAAAATATATTATTGAATATATAATATATATTACAATAATATCACTCACTAATTTTAAATAAATAATTTAATTTATTAGGATAAAATTGTTTTGTGAGCATAAAAATAGTTTTCTATAAAAACATTCCCTTTATATTCTATTGGTTCTAATTTTTATTTATAATTAATTTTTAAACATCCAATTTGAATAGAGATTGATAGGTTATGTATCATAAATGGAGAGGTTCTCTCTATCAATGGTCACTTTTGTGATCTTCTTCTCCCATGATAATGTTTTGTGGAAGGTGGCTCCTTGAGTCGGGGTAGGCTACACATGGTGCGGAAGGAGATCTATGGGTAGGGAACAATGGTTATATGTTATATAAAGAGAATGGAAGGATGTGTGGTCTCAGAAATTTCTCAACTTGGGGGACCTATATAGAGACCCTCTCTTTTCATACATTAACATTACATTAAAATTTTGGAATACTTGAAACATTATAAAAAAAGATGCCCAAACACCATAATTGGTCAAGTGCCTTTGGAAACATGGAAACATGGAAACATAAACTTTGGTATATAAGGGAGATATATTATCTCCCACTATGTTCTTCCTTAATATCACCCTTATTAGCCACATCATACTTACTTAATATCTTCTTAACATGGGAAAGGTGACATAAAAAAGGGTGATCTCAAATGCTTAGTAAAGATTAACAAGGGAGACATGTAAGCCTAAACATGAGCATAGATTTATGAGAACATAATCAGGACATTAGATGATCATACCGTGAATATAAAATATCATAAACATGAATCATGGAATAAATCATGGATGTTAATAATACATGAATTATAAATAAATAAAATAAATAATCTCTGAAATTATAACACAGGATTAAAACATAGAGTTTTGTTAAAGACATAAGCTTATAATATAATTTCCATAGTAGGGAAGACATTGATGCCCAGACCATCTTGGTAGTACGGTTTCACTCCCCATACCATATTTTAGTCATGTTTCACTTCCATGGACATAATATTATAATTATTTCACTCCTCATATCATTTTAGTAGTCATGGTTCACTCCCATGGAAATCATAGTTGTCAAGGTTCATTCTTAAGACCATCTTAGTTTATCTCATGAGATCTAAATCATTACCCAATGGATTGGAGGGAGATATAGTTCCCTCTCATTAAACAACAAAATTATGCAAACATGTTCCACAAAATAATAAGTAATCATATCAAAACACAAGAAATTAAATGAGTATCATAAACATGTAAACATATCATAACATGTGGAAACATTTACAGGTTTTATAATCATTTCATCAAAAGAATAACACATAAAAGAGAAATAGATTTCGAAAAAAAATAACCCATAAAGGAGAAACAGGATTCAAAAATAACATGACACTAAGCATAACCCATTTATGTAAAGGATAAGAATGGAACCTTTAGTTCATTTCCTATAACGACATGAGTAACATAAATGGAATTCATCTTAGATGGAAAATAATTTAGAAATATCTTTCAAAATAATTTCTTGAGGAAAATATCTATTATTATTTTACAAAATATTTTTAATATATAAGACCATTTAAAAATCATTTTATTATGAAATACCTTTAAAACTTATAATAAAGGCCTTTAATCATTTGGAAAACCTATTTCCTTGAAAACGTACAAACTAATCTTAAAAACATTTTAAAACCCATTTTATTCGAAAAAACATTTAAAACTTATAAATATTGCTTTAAAATATTTTTTAAACCTTTTTACCTGAACATGTATCAAAGAATCTTGAAAATGTTTGAAAATCAATTTTTTTAAAATTTATTGAAATCATTTAAATAAGGATTGAAAACATTTTGAAAACAAATTTCCCTAAAAACTTATAAAATAAGATTGAAAACATTTTGAAAAAAAATCAATTAATATTAATTTAAAAAAATAATAAATATTAAAATTTAAAAAAAAAATTAAAGGATACTTCAAAGGAATGAAGGTAGTTAAATCCATACATGGCGTATGAGGTAAAAATAACATTCCTCTTTTATGATAAAATGTTTAGAAAATTGATTTTCTCATAAAGAGATAAGAAGATTCCATTGAAGAGGTTGGTAAAAGTCAAAAATGGTTAATTTATTTTAATTATTATAGGATAATGGTATAATATTCTTCAAAAATAATTTATAAAAACATGGTTTTAAATGAACATATATTTCCATCGAAGAGAGGGTAAAAGAAGGTTTCCTTAAAAACACATTATTAACCATATTATCTACCAAAGAGTAAAAAATGGAACAAATACATGAATATACCATGAAATAACATATGATAAGGAAACTCATTAGTGTTCCTAAGATATGGGTCATAATATTTCATCGAAGGAGGCATAAATATAAACAATCTTGAAAATTAATGATATTGTCTCAATAAACTATTAAAACATGGTATCTTCAGATCGTACTCTCCATGTAAGAAAATGAAATGACATGAATCATATAATATCTTGAAAATATTGAGATTCATGATATGTAAAATGTAAATATATATATCTTGAAAAAATATTTTAGGTGCATAAAAAACATGAGTCTCAAAGAAGGAAAATGAGATAAAACTATTTTAACGATTTGGTAACTTTTAAAAAATAAACCCCATGAAGGAAGGATCATAAAATGGACATGTCAATACCCATAAATTTAATTTTATTATATGTTTAATTATATAAAGGGCAGTATGTACACCACACAAAAGGATAGATAGGTGAACATAACATGTATCTCATGGAAAATAAAAGTGAGATTAAATCCCCTTACCTGGTGTCTAGACTCTCTTCATACACGTACAAGATTCTTGTTTAATAAATATAAGTTTATTATATATATTTTAGTAGGGAATATTTTTATATATAATTTCACATATGGTTTTATTATGACTTTATATTACTCTTTTGTTAATGATCTTATGTCAAGGTTTTACTTCGGGTAATATTCGATTTGTTTTTTAATATGTCTTAATTTTTTATATCATTGGTCCTTATACATATATCATGATTACAAAATGTAAATCATGATATAAATATAATGTATATCTATTATATTTTTTATTATATTAATCTATATCATAATAAATTATGAAATGGAATACACCGTTCATGGAGATGGTAGGTCGTACATACGCATGGACACTATTTCAGTATTCATAGTCATTTTGAAAGAAAGAAAGAAAATGAAATATAACTGTATATGTATATAATATCATTAAATTATGATTATAATTTTATATATATCATATAATTTCAGTAATCCAATCTTTAATACATTCCATGTTGTGTGAGAATGAATCACATCACTTTAAGAGGATGATAGTCTATACTTCAATAAAACTCAATTATCATAGTTACATATAATGGAAAGTGAAAAGATGTGTGTTTTAAAAGGAATAAAAAATATTAAATACATAATAAATATAATATATGACATATAAAAACATATTTTCTATCATAATGGTCACCATGATTGGTGGTAAAGGGGAAATGAATAATAATCATTTCATGAGGCAGTAGTTTTTCGTACACAAAAACAATATGTTCGATATCCATTAGATGGATATTTTTGAAGTTTAGGTGAATCCAGTAACATAAAAAATCTTATTGTATTTGGAATACTAGTTTTTTCATACAGTAATGGTATAAATAGAGTGGAGGGGGTGAATAAGGAAAATAAATGAAATGAGTCTGAGAGAATACATTACCTCTTAATTGGGTGACTCTATTTTGTTTGTGCCAAAAGGATTACTTGAATATCCTTATGAAAAATGGATGGAATATAAGGTTAAGGGAGGGAAGTGGGGAGAATATTTTATCATATTTTGTGTGATCCAAGTGGTTTGAGAGGTTTGAGGAAGTGGGTAGATAGGGGGCCTCTTTTAGTGGAGGAGGATTGACACTCTTATAAACATTTGAATAGAGAATTACATTGTGGATCCAATAATGGAAAAAATAGAGAAAATTTATTATAGGTTAAAAATATGGCTATCTAATTGGTGTATGAAAATTTTCTAGGTCTTTTTGGGTCTTAAATTTAATGTTTATTCCTCAATTTAGCTTATATTTACCTTAATCGCTATAATTAATTTTAATTATATTCACCAATAATTTTGGAAAAAATTTAATTTGACTATATTAGACATTATAAATTATTATGATTCCAAATACAGAATCTATTTTAAAAAAAGTATAATCACATAAGTGGCAGAAAATAATTTAAAATTAATCTGGCGGACGAGACAATAATGTGGGGTTTTAAAGTAAAAACGTCTAAAAGTTGGATATGTTTTTATATCTAATTTCAATGGGAAATTGTTTCCAATGACCTAAATTAGATTAATTGGTAAAAACATAATCTAAATAATCAATTAAAACAATTAAAAATATAATTTAACCTTATTAATAAATTAGGTGAAAAAGAAATTTTGAATTAAAATCAAGTATTTATAACTATTCATTAAAAGATAGAACCATACATAAATAAACCAAAAAAATTGTCCTAACCCAGTTTTTATTTTTTTCATCCAAATATAATGTTTATTTTAACATTTAAAATCTAAAAAAGTTATAAAAATTGTATTTAAAATGGGTTCTCTATTAATAGGTGGAAAAAATGCCTTTATAAAAATATAGGCTTTTAAACATAAAATTGGGCTTGTTCTTATCTTATGGCTATAGAATATATTGGATGGATATAAAAATATTTTATTGAATATGTAACATATGTATTAAATTTATATCACTTACAAATAGTAATTAATTTAATTTACCACGTTTAAATGGCTTTGTGATTGTAATAATATTTCCCTTTATATTCAGTCGGTTTTCCTATTCATTAATTGGTAACCTAGGAATTAATTTTATATTTTTTCAAACCAAATATTTTAATAATTTAATAAATACAATTTATATACATTAAATTAATTTATAGGTTATACATCATTAAAATAATATTTTTAATAATATATAATAGTTAGGTAATACTCAGTATTGTGTGTTATGTAAGTGATCGAGGAAGGTAAATCTTGGGTGTAATGTATCCTATCCATGTCGTTTCATGTAACGTATAATAATTTGGGGATTCATGTAACATACTAGAAGCTGAATCTATGTGAATTGAATGTTTCAATTAGTGAAAAAATATTTTTCATTATTACGTGTTTTTAAAAATTTTAAAAAAATAATTCAAAAAATCTCGGGTTGTTACATTCTACTCCCCTTAAAATAAATTTCACCCTTGAAATTCTTCTAAGTTATCAAAGGTTTAATACATGAATGTTTCATTCATACAAACCCACATCATAAAAATGGTTTTTAAAAGATCCATTAAAAAGGGAAATTTTGAACCATAATGGTTACCCAAAGTAACACATAACTGGGTTTCCACATAAGAGAACATAGCTTTGGAGTAAATAATAGACATGGATGAAAAGAATAAATATTTATAGGGAGTGATTTAGGAAATCAATCACTAATAAGTTAATGATCAAAGGAAATTTGAGAACCTCAAAGTCATAAATCTGTGAAGATTTAAATGGCCATATGCTCTAGGAAAATTAAGGTATTAGGAAAGAAATTTTTGGTCACTTTAAAAATGTTCTGTAATAATTTATATATTTCTATGAAAAATATTTCATTTTTTTTGTGTGTTTATCAATTTATAATACATCTATTACCTCAATGAATGAATGTCCATAAATTCACATTTAACTGATCTTAAGGCCTAAAAAATAATGAAAAGTCTAACAATTTATATCTTAAAAATTAGTAGGCATTAATCTATAAACATAGAATGTAACACTACTGATTAATCGTATATATTTGTTCATCAAAAAAATATACATTAAGGAGGACATCACACAGACCAGTGATAGGATTGAAACCCTTGTAGTTTTTTGGTCATTGGTTCATGGCCCGAGGCCTAATAGGACTTGATTGGTTTTCACCTGACATACATTGTAAGAAACTGGGTTTTTAGAATGGGTCAAAATCTCGACCCTGTTTAAATTTTTGACTTCTTTCTGAGGAAACTGGGGGAAATGGGCAGTTTCTGGAAATTTCCAGACTACACGCCATGTACATTAAGTACATGTCGTGTATGTGTTAAGCGAGTGACCAGTCGTGAGCTTGCCGAGTACATGCCGTGTAGTGACAGTGTATAAATTTCTTCCTACACGGCGTGTAGTTTTAAACATGTCGTGTACCTGCGGCTGTGTGGTGGCTATACATGGCGTGTAGGCCTGTTGGTCGGGGAGAATCGTTAAAACCGAGTACACTCTGTATTCCCCTTGGACACGCTGTGTCGTCTATCCATGTGTGAAGGATATACATGGTGTGTGGTTAAGTCGGCGAGGAAGAGAAGAGAAACCCAGTACACGCCGTGTACCCATAGGTACACGTCGTGTACTCATGTCGGTAGGTTTGGAAAGTAAGTCGGCAGAATTCCAGCCACCAAATGAACTCTTAAATGATATACACGGCGTGTAGTCATGAATTACATGTTGTGTACTTTCTTTTTTTCATTAAAACGGGTAGTAGCCTCATTTTGAGGAAGAACTCATATGTTCCGCCCGGTTTCACGAACCAAGTCGGTCGAAGCTTCTTTCTTCTCCTGATCATCTGTCCGAGACCCGATTTGATCATTGATTACTCCATTGGAACCCCCTCGGTAAGGCCTCGATTACCCTTGAGTCATTTTGTTTGATTTTAGTTCTAGAAAGAGTTATAGAGGTTTGATCGGTTTTGACTCTTTTATAGATCTACTGCGTTTAAACTGAATTAGAGGTTGTTACTAGAGGAGTAGCATCATACAAGTCTCAGGTAGGTGGTTCATACATCTTTCTGTGTTTTCGTGGTCATTTGGGTAACGCAACCTTCAGCGCATTTTCAGGTATTTTGAGCGGGACCCGTTTTATCTGTTGTTTCATATTGAATTTTTATTAGACCTATGGGATGCATTTTTGTACGCCCTGTTAGTAGTTTTGATTAACCGGGGCCGGGTGAGGGGTCGTAGCTCATCAGGTCATTTTGGTCAGGGGATGCCAGAATGGTTAAATTTGAATTATATTGTTATAAACTCTTGAGTATAATTTATTAAAGCCTGATATAAATTGTTAGAGGCATTTAAGAACTCAGTGTTGGTATGGGATAGCACCTTGCATAGCGAAATTCAACTGTTTAGTATGTTTTTCCTGTTTATGTTTTCTATTTAAATATGTTATATATCTAATTGCTGAATCGAATCTTCGGGTTACTTTGGGTCGTTTTAACCACAGGACTGGGCATCATGGACGTCGGCTTGAGGCAGTACATCTGTTAGGTTGGGTATGGCTCGGGTTACTTGGATGGCGAGGCCATCAGACTTTAGCGGCATGGTCGCAGGGACACGAGGTGTCAGATGTATTGGTGGCTTAGGTATTATTTTGGTGATTATCGCTCACCCAGAACATTGAGTAGTGTGCACACATAGATACTCCGTGATGAGGTGGTTTTGACCACTCATGTGGATAGAGGCCCCCGTTATTTGCGGTTTAGGTACATTGGTTGGGGTGCATGTCGTAGAAAGCCACGTGGGAGGTGAGGATCCTTCGGAGGATAGCATTGAGGGTATAGGGTTGGGGGTTGAGGCTCTCCATTATTTGAGGGAAGATATTGTTGTCCCACCGGTTATGTTATTTTAGGGTAGATATCATTGTCCCTCCAGTTATTTTATTTGAGGGCAGACATTGTTGTTCCTCTGGGCTACTTTTTGGGCGTGCCTTCATGACGTCGGTACTTGAGACACGAGGTGTTAGGAGGCACATGGTTTCGGGTTGTTATTTATTGGGTGTACCTTCAGGATGTTGGTACTTGAGACACGAGGTGTTAAGAGGCAGTTGGTGCCAGGTTACATGACAGATATTCTGGCATTGGCTGAAGCAGGTGAAACTTCTTAGTGGTTGTTGAGAACCAATGAAGTTTGTGTTTACTTTTGGGCATTGTACTATTTACTGATTTTCTTATATAATCATGTCTGTCTAAACACTTATATTAGGTACACACCGTTGTGTGGTATCCTACTGAGATTAGTCTCACACCCTACACGGGCCCTTCGGGACGCGTGTAGACTTTATGAAATTGCCTGCAGGTAGAGGGTCAGCCTTAGGAGCTGGACCTTAGTGTTGTTGGCATGGAGACTGGTATGGACCTTGAGTTCATGCCTTTCTGGAGTTACTTTATTTAGTTTCCTTTACATTGTATCAGCATACTTACTTTATTATGTAGCAACTTTTAGATAGCCATTGGCCCCCTGTTTATGTATTGATATGCATGAATTGCATTGAATGCATGTTTGGTTGTTTTAGCAGTTATTGCAGTTTATTTCTGGCATGTTTCTCTATTTACTTTCTGCTACTATTGTTTCTAAATTGTTTCCTCTGGTTTATTGATATTGGATATGCTTCCGCTTTGTGGGTCTGGTTTGAGTCTGCTGAGTCATTTATTTCTGCTGTATATTTTACTCTTATACTTAGACCAGTACCTTTATTTCCTCTAAGAGGGTATAGCCTCCCCACTATACCTATTCAGACTCTCACTACTCGTCAGAAGCCTTTTGAATTTAGGGGAGGTGCACCTAAGGTAGTGACACCCGACCCATTTGGCACTATTCGGGTGGCTGGCCGGATACGGGTCGTTACAATGTGGTATTAGAGGAGTTTTTTTCTTGATAGGGATTTAGTATCAGTTCTTGATACTGGATACTAATGAGATCAAGATACTCTTCGTTTTATTTTTGTTGGTTTTACTATTTGGTATATAGTATACTAGAGATAGTTTGTTACTTGGAATAGGTTTCTAGCTTGTGCTTGGGTGCCTGCAACCCCAAGTACAAGGGATGGGCCTAGTTGCCTTGGGTGGGAATTGTTATTTTCTTTTTTCTCAGATTACAGTTTATACAATTTCTACCTTGGTGGATCACTTGGTGTGTGATGTTATTAATTGTGATATGTGACCCTTGACCCGATGTGGTAAGGGAGAATTCGACCTTGGCCCAGTATGGCAAGGCCTGTTTGTTTGGATTTTGATAGGCACATTGTTAGGGTATTTCAATTTCATAATTGCATGTATGCTTTGTGAAGTGATAATACCATGTGAATAAAAATAAATTGACAAGCTTTATATGCTTTAAAATGTAAAAGGTGAAATTTCTAATATAATTTTTTTTTTTTGCAATGTGTATTCCATGATTTATATTGTATAAATTCTTGTGACAGGGTTTTTGGGTCTGACTCTTATGATAGCAAGCATGTACTATCGGTTGAGGTGATTTTGATCACCAAGATTGGGCGACGATGGCTAGAGGTACACCGCAGGTGTGGCTATGATTTCCATGTTTTCTTTTTGGCATGACCTGTAGAGGCATGTCTGTTTTGAGTGCACGAGGTGCACAGGGTCTATGTGGACTGACTAAATGCTAGTAAGTGGGATTGTCACCATATCAGGTGCGTGATATATTTATACATATATGTATGGTATGTGTAGTATTCAGGGCATCAAGGATGTGGGTTACTTGAGGTGTTGTGGGCACCAGGGCATCGATGATGCGGGTTACTTGAGGTGCTACGCACCAGGACCTCATGGAGGTAGACATCGATGTGGTGCGGGATACGTTGGTTATCAAGAATGACACAAGAGCGCCAATGGGGCGTAGGGGTGAGGATGCATCATGGAAGGATTATGCATCCGGAAAACAAGTTAGTAAACCTTGTTTTCTTAAAGTCTTGTTGGGTTGAGACCAGGTTAGGCAATTCCTAAGGTAGAGATCCCCCTTGAGGAATTTAGTCAGGACCTTCGAGACCGAGGTAGTCCGAATTATTTTAATTCGGTGTGGTATGTTCAGTTCCATCTCTGGGTTTTGTTTGATAGCTCGGGGATGAGCTATGATAAGGTGGGGAGATTGTAAGAACCCGGGTTTTTAGAACGGGTCAAAATCCCAACCCTGTTTAAATTTTTGACTTGTTTTTTAGGAAACTGGAGGAAATGGGCAGTTTCTAGAAATTTCCAGACTACACACCGTGTACATTAAGTACACGCCGTGTATGTGTTAAGCGAGTGACCAGTCATGTGCTCGCCGAGTACATGTCATGTAGTGACCATGTAGAAATTTCTTCCTACACTGTGTGTAGTTTTAAACACACCGTGTACCCGTGACCGTGTGGCGCTATACATGTCGTGTAGGCCTATTGGCCAGGGAGAATCTTTGAAACCGAGTACACTCTGTGTTCCCCTTGGACATGTCATGTCGTCTAGCCATGAATGAGGGATATACATGGCGTGTGGGTAAGTCAGTGAGGAAGAGAAGATAAACCTCTTACACGCCGTGTACCCATAGGTACACGCTGTGTACTCATGTCAGCAGGTTCGTAAAGTAAGTCGGTGGAATTCTAGCCACCAAATGAACAGTTAAATGATATACACGGTCTGTAGTCATGATGTACTCGCCGTGTACTTTCTTTTTTTGCGTTAAAATGGTCAGTAGCCTCGTTTTGAGGCAGAACTCATATGTTCCGCCCGGTTTCGCGAACCAAGCTGGCTAAATCTTCTTTCCTCTCCTGATCGTCCATCCGAGACATGATTTGGACACTGATTTCTCCATTGGAATCCCCTCAGTAAGGCATCGATTCCTCTTGAGCCATTTTGTTTGACTTTTTTCAAGAAAGAGTTATAGAGGTTTGAGAGGTTTTGACTCTTTTATAGTTCTACTGCATTTTAGACTGAATTAGAGGCTGTTACCGGAGGAGTAGCATCGTATAAGTCTCAGGTAGGTGGTGCATACCTCTTTCTGTGTTTTCTTGGTCATTTGGGTAATGCAGCCTTTGGCGTATTTTCGAGTATTTTGAGATGGACCTGTTTTATCTGTTGTTTCATATTGAATTGTTTATTGGACCTATGGGATGCCTTTGGGTATGCCATGTTACCAGTTTTTCTTGAGTGGGGCCGGGTGAGGGGTCGTAGCTCATCGGGGCATTTTGCCCAGGGGATGCCAAAATTGTTAAATTTGAATTATATTGTTATAAACTGTTGAGTATAATTTATTAAATCCTGATATAAATTGTTAGATGAATTTAAGACCTCAATGCTGGTATGGGATAGCACCTTGCATAGTGAAATTCAACTATTTAATTTGTTTTGCCTATTTATATTTTCTGTTTAAATATGTTATATATGCAATTGCTGAATTGCATCTGTGGGTTACTTTGGGTGGTTTTGACAATGGGATTGGGCGTCATGGACGTCGTCTTGGGGAAGTACGACTATCAGGTTGGGCATGCCCCAGGTTACTTGGATGGAGAGGCCATCAGACTTGAGCGGCATGGTCGCAGGGACACGAGGTGTCATATGTGTTGGTGGATTAGGTACTACTTTGGTGATTACCTCTCACCTGAAACTTTGAGTAGTGTGCACATAAAGATACTCCATGATGAGGTGGTTTTGACAACTCGTGTGGGTAGTGTCACCCATTAGTTGTGGTTTAGGTACTTTAGTTGGGGGTTCTTTCCCTAGAAATCCATGTGGGAGGTGAGGAGCCTTCAGAGGATATCATTGAGGCTATCGGGTTGAAGGATGAGGCTCACCGTTATTTGAGGGCAGATATCTCTGTCCCTCCAGTTACCTTATTTGAGGTCAGAGAACGTTGTCCCTCCAATTACGTTATTTGAGGGCAGACATCGTTGTTCCTCCGGGATACTTCTTGGGTGTGCCTTCGGGACATCGGTACTTGAGACACAAGGTGTTAGGAGGCACATGGTGTCGGGTTTTAATTTCTTGGGCGTGCATTCGGGACGTCGGTACTTGAGACACGAGGTGTCAGGAGGCAGTTGGTGCCAGGTTACATGACAGATATTCTGGCATTGGTCGAAGCTAGTGACACCTCCTGGTGGCTGCTGAGAACCAGTGAAGTTTGTGTTTACTTTTGGGCATTGTATTATTTACTGCTTTTCTTATATAAGCACTTCTTCCTAAACACTTATATTAGGTATGCACCATTGGGTGGTATCCTACTGAGATTCATATCACACGCTACACGGGGCTTTCGGGATGCATGTAGACTTTATGAAATTGCATGTAGGTAGAGGGTCAGCCTGAGGAGCTAGACCTTAGTGTTTTTGGCATGGAGACAGGTATGGTCCTTGAGGTCGTGCCTTGATGGAGTTACTTTTTTTAGTTTCCCTTACATTGTATCAGCATGCTTACTTTATTATGTAGCAATTGTTGGTTATCCATTGGCACCCATTTTATGTATTGATATGCATGACTTTCTTTGGATGCATGTTTGATTGTTTTATTAGTTATTGCAATTGATAGCTGGAATGTTGTTCTATTTACTTTCCACTTATTTTTTTTCTAAATTGCTTCCGCTGGTTTATTGATATTGGATATGCTTCCGCTCTGCGGGTCTGGTTTGAGTCCGCTAAGTCATTTATCTTGGCTTTATATTTTACTCTTATACTTAGACCAATACCATTATTTCCTCTGAGGGGGAATAACCTCCCTAATATACCAATTCAGACCCTCACTGCTAGTCAGCATCCTTTGGCGTTTAGGGGAGTTGCACCTAAGGTAGTGACACCTGACCCGTTTGGCACTGTTCGGGTGGCTGTCCGGGTCCGGGTCGTTATATACATGATTTCCTATTCTAAAAAAATGCTAATATAATTTATAAAATATAAAATATTGACATCCTTTAATTAATGTTAATCACTAAATAGCATATTAACCAAGGTTTTCAATACAATCTCTATGAAAAAAATACTTCATTGAAGTTGAACTTAAAATTTTCATGGACGGTTAACCTTATAACCCTTCTCAAGGATGAAAATCCAAAACATTAGAAATGGATTCATGAAATCAACTTAACATTGATTCCCCTATATATCAAAAAGTAGTACTTGTTTGTCACATTATAAACATTTTAATACCCTTATTGTCTATTCCCTTGAAACATGGTAATAAATTGAATTACCATAAATACTTTGAAAAACATGCATGCTTTCTCATTACAAAGTATATTGGATTTATTCCTTAAATCCGAAAATGTTGTAAACATCGTCAGTGATAGCATAAACCACCTATAAATATGTCATTACTTAGTTCCAAGGTAAACAATACTGTCACATTTAATTATTCATATCCCATGTATCTTTATCTATACAACATTGTCTTTACATAAAGAACATATTAAGAGTTACCTTCCCTTATTAAAAATATCACATCTTCATTAAATCACATCCTCAGTCCAACATATACATGTAAATACTATGGGAAATAATAATTAAATTGAATAATACTTGTATATTTCATCATTCATAACTTTTCAATCCAAATACATAAAAACTTTTATTAATTCATCCTTAATCAATTATCAATTTTAACTCATCCAATTACATAATACCTCTTTACTTTTATATATCATATATAGTCTCTTCAACATCCACAATGTAACCATTACTCACACAACTTGTTGATTCTCTTTAGGAACATTCCTTTTAGGACATTGAGTTTCATAATGACCATTTTCTCAACACTCAAATCACTTAACATTCGATAGTGTCTCAAGGAGGCTATTATTCCCATCAATTTCATTAGACAAAATTTTCATTTATCTCTAATAATAACTTTCCTTGTGTTTATATTTTATATAGTCAAAACATCTTATTATTCCTCTAATAAATTCACTTTAGTGATTCTTTCCACAATCTTAACATAAAAGAATCCAAATATTCTTTCCACTATAGTCTCCATTACCAGAACTATCAGTGAAATCCTTCTTTTTCTTCCTTAGTGAGTCTGATAGTTAGTTAAGGAAAATGTTGTTTATCATGTTCCATGAAAACTTATTGAGAATGATCAAAATATATTTTACTCTAGTGATCATCCCACTTTAATTATCATCATAAAGTCTTCCATCACACTCAACATTAATCCAGTTCATTCTAGTTCCCACAAATGACTAAAATTAGAATCATAGTGTGAGTATTACTTATCATATTAGAAAACCTCATAGTCCTGAAATAAATTACTTATATAATTTATAAATCATGACATGTTCCTTAATCTATGACACCCTTGGTTAATACTAGGTTACAAGTAGCCAACTTGTATTTAAATCCTTCATGATTGTTCGTGAAGATTTTTTGAATTCTGAAATAATATCCCCTAGGAGTGTCAAAACAGGTGTGTATCAAGGCCCATTGTCATGTATGAGATTACCCTAAGTCAGTCCTGAAATGTCTTTTTAGAGTTGTTACCCCTAGGTACATTTTTCCAAGATCCACATCCACTTGTAATATCCAGACATGGATGTATTTCTAGGAAACCATTCACTCAAACCTTTACAAAAATTCAAGGAAATTTTCCTAAATGTTAACTCATCCTTATACTTATCCTTAGAGACATCCATAGACATATCCTTAGAATTAAACATGGGGATATCACTAAATTTTTCTAATCCTAGTTTCCAAAGTTTAATAATACCTTTTCTCTAATACCATCTATAATGAACATCTCTTTTCATACTTTGAAATTACATTAAATTTTTGGAATATTTAATGTTTTATAAAAAATGAAACCCAAAGACCGTAATTGTTTTAGTGCCTTTGGAAACATGGAAACATGAACACTGGTACATAAGTGAGATAAATTATCTCCCGCTATGTTCTTTATGACTAGAACCCTTATGAGACACATCAAACTTTCTATATATCTTCATAACTTGGGGAAAGGAACATAAAAATGAGTGATCTCAAATACTCAGTAAAGGTAAAAAATGGGAACATGTAAGCATAATCATGAGGATAGGGGTACGAGAACATGATAAAAACATTAGAAGATCATACCCTACAAATAATATATCATAAAAAAAATCATGGCATAAATATTGGCAGTTTGTAAGACTTGAATCATAAAAAAATAAAGGACATTATCCATGAAAGAATTACATATGGAAAAAACATGGAATTATGTAAAACACCTAATCATATAACATGATTTCCATATTAGATAAGGAATTATTTCCAAGACCATATTGGTAGCAAGGTTTCACTCCCTAAACCATCATGGTTGTATGGTTTACTCCCATAGCCATATTAGTAGCATGTGTTCTCTCCTTATACCATCTTAGTAGTCATATTTCACTCCCATGGCCATTTTAGTAGTCAAGGTTCATTCCCAACACCATCGTAGTCTATCTCAGGAGATATAAAACATTACCCAATGCATTAAAGGAAGATATAGGTCCCAATAGTCAGATAATGCAACCATACATAAATGTTCTTCAAAATCATAAACAATCATATCATAACCCATGAAATTATACGTGTATCATAAACATGTAAACATATCATAACCTATAGAAAAGATTAAAATTTTCATAATAATTTCATCAAAATCATAACCCATGAAAGAGAAACTGATTTCATAAACATATAATCCAAGAAAGAGAAATGTGTTTCATAAATACCATGACTTTAAGAATAACACAATCATATAAAGTTTATGAATAGAACCTTTTGATAAATTTCTAGAAGGGCATGAGTAACATCAATGGATGTCATCTTAGATGGAAAGTAATTTTGAAATGTCTTTCAAAAAACATTCTTGAGGAAAATATTATTTCTTCTTCAAAAAAGAATTTTTTTTAATTCATAAAACCATTTAAAAATATTTTTCTTAAAAAATATCATGAATAATTATATATAAGACTTGAAATTAGTTTGAAAACCTTTTTCCTTGAAAACATAAAAAAATATTCAAAACATATTAAAAACATTTTTATTTGAAAACACTTTGAAAAAATATATATAATGATTGAAAATTTTTTGAAAACCTTTGTACATGAGAACATTTGAAATAATCTTGAAAATTTTTTATAAACCATTTCTTTGAATATATTTTGAAAACATTTAAAAAAGTCTTAAAGTCATTTTGAAAACAATTTTCCTTAAAAACGTATAAATTAAGGATGCAAACATTTTGAGAAAAATTTTCCTTGAAAATTACTTTTAAAAAACATTTTCTTATAGATTTACCTTTTAAAAAATTAAAAGGAAGGTTAAAAGGAATAAAAGTGATTAAATCTGTACAAGTCATACGAGGTAAAAAGAACATTCCTTTTTCATGGTAAAAAGATTAGAAAAATTCCCTATTTAAAAAGTGACAATAATATTACTTTGATTAGGTTAGTAAAAAAAGGTAAAAATACCTTTTTATTATTATATTTTAATGTTATAATATTATTTTAAACTCTTTTTAGAAAACTTGGTTTTGATGGAACATAGATTTCCAACTGATGAGACGGTAAAGTCATGCTTCCGTAAAAACAATTTCTTAACTATATTATGTACCAAAGAGTAAAACATTATATCAATACATGAATATATCCTGAAATAATAGATTTAAAGGAAACTCTTTAGTGTTCTTGAGAGATATGTCATATGATTTCATCAAAGAAAGCATAAAAATAAACAATCTCAAAAAGAAATGAGATCATCTCAATAAACTCTTTGAACATGGTAACATGTGATAATACTCTCTATATAAGATAATAAAATTACATGGATATCAAAAATATAATAAAAATATTTAGAGTAATGATATGTAAAATGGAAGTATATACACCCTTAAAAAATATTTTATGTTCATAACATAACATGAGTCTCAAAGATGGAAAATTGAGATAAGACTATTTTACTGATTTGGTAACTTTTGAAACATAAACCCCATGAAATAAGGATCATAAAATGAAAATTTTAATACCCATAAATTTAATTATAAGATATATAGAATAAAATAATGTTCATTACATGCACGACAGAAAAAGAGATAGTGGTGATCATGACATATATCTCATAGAAATTAAAAGTGAGATGAAATATTCTTACCTTGTGTCTTAACTCCCTTCATACTCATACAATATTCTGGTATAATTATCATAAATATATTACATGATCATATTCTTATATATAATAACATATATGGTTTTATTATTATCGTATATTACCCTCTTGTTAACGATCTGATGTTAATGATTCACTTCGGATAATATTTTCTTTTTTCATCACATGTGTGTTAATTTGTTATATCATGGGTCCTTATACTTTTATCATGATTCTATAATTTAAATAATGATATAAATATAATTTATATTTATTATATGTATATTATAATAATTTATAGAATAAATAATTATGAAATGGAATACACTGTTCATGGAGACGGTAAGCTGTACATATTCATAAACATTGTTTCTATTTTAATTATCATATTAAAAGAAAGAAAGAAAGTGTCATGTAAGTTTATATGTATATAATATTATTATATTATAATTATAATGTTATATATATCTTATAATTTCACTAAAATCATCCTTTATACATTCTATGTTGCATGTGAATGACTCACAACGCTTTGAGGGGGTCGTCGTCAGCCCATCCTCAAAAAAAATTATTATAATTACAAAAAATGGATGGTGAAAAAGTTTAGTTTTGTAAAAGTAATAAAAAATAATGAATAAATAATAAATATAATATATGACATATATAAATATTATGACCTTTCTAATGGCCACCATGATTTCTGGTAAAAGAAAAAATGAACAATCATTGTTTTGTGAGGTAGTAGTTCATCATTTACAGAAATATTATGTTTAATATCAATTAGATAGAGATGTGTGTAGGTGTTAGTCTAACACTTAGCATAAAAAAATCATAATTTATTGAGGATAATATTTTTTTCATAAAATAACATAATAAATACAGTGTATGTAAGGGAGAAGGAAATTAAAAGAAAGGATCTTGAGAGAAGACATTACCTCTTAATTGGGTAACTCCTGTTGGTTTGTGCCAAAAGGCATCCTTGAGTTTCCTTATTCCAAATGAAAGGATTCTAGGAGTAATTTAGGGAATTTTGGATTTTATTTTAGAATATTTTGGTCTATAAAAGTATATTAATAGGTGTTATGAGGTGGGTAGATAGGGGGCCTTTTATAGTGGAGGAGTGCCACTCTTGTGAATATTTTAAGAGAGAATTTCATCCATGTTTTTCAAGTTGAAAGTAGATAAAATAGTGGACCCAGGTATACATAATTTATGATAGGGTCTAAATATGGCTATAAAATTACCGTTTGAAAACTCTCTAGGTCGTTTTGGGTCTTAAATTTATTTTTAGTCATTTGTTTAGCTTAATTTTACCTTAGTAAATGTAATAAATTTTAATTACATTCACAACTATTTTTGGTAAAAAAAATAATTTTACCATATTAGAAATTATAAATTATTCTTATTCTAAATATGTAATCCATTTTTCCAAATTCTAATAATGGATGTTTCAAAAAATAATTTAAAATTAATCTCACTGAACAAATGACACAACGGGTTTTTAATGTAAAAACATCCAAAAGTTTGATAAGTTTTTAAATCCAATTTCAATGTGAAATTGGTTCCAATGAAAAACATTGTATTAATTGTTAAAAATATTATCTACCTAAGATATTAAACTAATTAAAAATATAATTTACCAATGTAAATAAATTATATGGAAAATTAGTTTTGAATTAAAATCCTGTATTTTTTAATATTTATTAAAATATGAAACATTACATAAAAATACAAAACATTTATCCTAAACTAGTTTTTATGTTTCTACTCTAATGATAATGATTATTTTTTTAAATATTAAACCTAAAGAAGTTATAAAAAATTTATTTAAAATGGTATCTCTCTTAAAATGTGGTAAAACTGCCTTAATAAAAATATTAGTGTTTATGCATAAAATTGGGTATATTCTTATCTTATGTCTATAGAATCTATTGGATGAATATCAAAAGTATTTTATTTAATATATAACATATATATTAAATTTATATAACTTAAAAATAATAATTAATTTAATTTAATAGGTTAAAATATCTTTGTGACTATAATAATATTTTTCTTTTATATTTAATCAGTTTTCATATTCATTAATTGGTAACTTATTAATTCATATTGTATTTGTGGAAACCACATATTTTTATAAATTATATAATGATATTCATATCCATTAACTTATCATCTAGTTAATATCTAATTATAATAATATTTTTAAAAATATATTATAGTTAGGTAACACTAGGTCTTGTGTGTTACGCAAGCCATTGAGGATGGTCAGTCTTTCTTATAATGTACTCTTAACATGTTGTTTTGAGTAATGTATGCCATTTTGGGGTTTAATGTAATGTATTCCAAACCGGTTACATGTGAATAGAATTTTTTACTTAGTGAAAACTATTTTTAGTGTTGCGTGAATTGAAAAATATCAAAAGATTAAATTAATTTGAAAAACAAATTCACAAAATCTCACCATGTTACAACCTAAAAATTTTTAAAAGTGGTCTGTTTATCACCTATTTTACGGGGGAAAGGTGGGATCTTTCAAGGATATATTGTATTCCTTGTCTATCAATGGGTATAAATTGACATTGATGGTGAAAAAATGACACTTGACATGAAGGATGATGGGAAGTTTGTGATGATTGTTCATCCTAGGGTGTTGCTAGTTCTATACTTTGTGTAGGGGGTGGTTGTGATAATATACATTGTTGAGAGTTTGTTTCTTTAAATAAATTTTGGCAATGTACCAATACTATTATGATGGAGATCAACAATGGTGTGGTGGGTGATAATCTATGCAGGTGATGTACAGATCAAATGCTGGTAGGAGAGTCGTGATGAGGTTCTCGGTTCCTAGTGGAGATTTTGAACATACTGGTTTTGGAGGATGGCCGACATAGCTGGAGGATTTGAATAAGGTTGGGATTATGGTAGGGATTTTTGGCAGTTCTTGAGGTGGGGCCTTGGTTTTCTGGGATCCTAGCAGTGGGAGAGACTACTCGGTGACGCGGCATGGTGTATGTTCTGGGTGTGGTTTCCTGTGACAGTGCCTATTATGTCGGCCAGTCATGGGATATACTTAACATGAGGATTCATGTAGAGGAATCTAGAAGACAGGATAGATGAGGAAATATATAAGGACTTCCTTGAAATGCAGCAGTAGGTTCCTCGATCTGGGTGATCAGGATTTGTCTGTTGGATACAGGGTCTTTGGATGATAGTGTTTGACCAAGATGTTGTCGATGAGGGGAGTGGGATGGGATACCTAGGAAGTGACATCAGTATGTTCTTTAATATATTTTTGTATATTAGGTATAACACCCCAATCTTCCACGGTATGCTTCTCTTTGAATAATACAATAGTGTGTGTTGTATGCAACCTCGAGTTCTAACACACCACAACCAATCAAACTAGCCGTTATGAATAGTAATACCCACTTTTTGAAATTTTATATATTTTATTTTTCAAAATGGACTTCATTTTTGGATTCAGAATATCAAAATTTGCCTAGGGTAAATTTTTGGTATTTTTCTGAAAACTTTCAATTTTTGATGAATAGTGAAAAACACTGTGTTATTAGTCAAAACCGACTTTTTATTTAAATAATTATTTATTTTATTTAAATATATTTTAGGTAAAAATAGATACATAATACCTATATACATTAAATTTAATTCATTAAAGTCAATTTATATTAATTTTAGATTTATAAAAAATTTATTGAACTTTTTACGGTCTTTTACCCACCTCTTAGGAGCTTTTGAAAAATTGCATAAAACATAATTTTACCACTTCAATGAGTTGAATTTCAAAATTACAAGAGACACGGTTGATATCAGCAAGTAAAATTTGGTTCAATGAGATGAAAATAATTTTTAGTTAATGGTAACTTTTTACTTTTATTTACAACGGTTAAAAGTAAATAGGGTAATTAAAGGTAAAAATGATATTATTTTTACCCTGAAAGATGTCATAATTCTATTGGATAATTATAATTCTGCCAAAAACAACCATAGGAATAAAATATGAACCTCTTTGTTCCACTTGGATTAGATTAGCACATTTATTATTATTTAATTCAAAGAAGAGTTAAAAGAGTTAAAATCAAAGTTTAATATACATAACATTTTTAAAATATGTTTACACATAAGATAAATTAGATTATAAATATTAATTGGAAAGATAAAAATATTTCATACATATTGGTATTTTATTTATAATTTTTAGACATTAAATAATTTAATTTATTTTTGACACAATGATGATGTAGTAATTACCTTAATAGTGAAATATTAAAATAATTGATATTATAAATACCCAAATAACTATAATTTGAGACTTTTAATGAATTAAAATAATTTTATAGGTCAATATGACATGTTAGGATTTATTTAATTAACTTTTTTAAAAGTAATAATTCTGTTATGATTTTCACAAAAATCAATTTTCCAAATAGTGTCAAAATTGACATAAAAGAGTTTTTAAAACAAATATTATATTATTAATTGATATTATATTCCTAAAATCTAATGTTCGGACAAGAGACTTATATAATGATCTTTGTATCATTAATGAACCACTTGGGGTTCTCTTGGAAGTTTATAGTAAGTTTATTAACCATATAATATAAAAATACAAAGAGACATGGTAAATGTAAAACTAATTAACTAAGAGTTAAAACTAAAAGATAAGGTTAATATAGTGACCCAAACCTGTCTAAAACCTATTGGTTCAGTGGTTTTAGACCCATCTCCACCTTAGCCTCGAAATAAAGTAGTTTCGAGCCATTAGAAACCGAAAATGATTTTATTATAAAATAATATTTCTAGCTTTTCCAAAGGTGTCCCTCACCCCTCTTATAAAAGGGCACTCCCCCTTCTCTCTAATTCACACCTTCAAAGCCATTTGGCTCGGCCAACCCCTGACCAAATACTCTCTCAACTATCCTCCCTTCATCCTAGAGTCCCTACTTTAGTTATAAAGTCAACCTAAGGATCCCTTTTGATCAAATCAAAAAGAAGAACCCAAAGAAGATGTAATCTTTTCACCACCCTCTTTCAAGATCCTTTCTTCTTCCACTTCTTCTTTCTTTGTTATTTACATTCTAAAATAATAAATCCAGTATCTTATATATATTGTGAAGTTATTATAAATATGGTACAAACATATTCAGTATTCTATCCATCCTTTGAATGAAATGTCACCATACGTGCGTACGTACGGCTTACTGTCTCCACGTCGTGGTGTAATTGTTATTCAAAACATTATTATTTGGATGGGTATGATAATGATGTGTAATTGATGTAAATAATAAATATAAAATGATTATGATTATTTATATATGATATACCATCCAATTATATATTATTTTAATATCAAAATAATGATATTGTTGCTCATGCGTACGTACGGACTACCGCCTCCACGAACGCGATGAGATTAATTCCCCATCGCATCCATTCAAGACTAATTCTAATTTGATGATTAAAAATAATGTTTAAATACTTGATATCATTCTGGATATGAATAAGATACAACCTATACATAACAAACATGGCTTAAGTATCATATAAAAGAAAGCGAGTAAGTTAACACCCGAAATGACGATAATACTAAAATAGTATTAACAAAACAATTTTAAAAGATCATATATGATATCATATTTATTTATATGATTCTTGAATGATTTAATAACAATGATTTAACTATTATACAGGATTTTAACCTACCCTCGACCAAGGAAAAGTACAAGGTAAGGGTTAATTTCACAATCTTTTTATTATCCGAGGTTGTTTTTACATAAGTATCTACTATGACCTCTTTATCATCCACATCCATGTTTCTTAAAAATGTCTTTCAAAACATTTTTACTATTTAATAGACAGTGGGTTAAAGTCATATATACCCTTATTTGACCTTATACATTTTTTAAAGGAATATTTTCGTCGTTTTCCAAACAAGGTACTTTTTGACCTTTTCGAAAAATTTAAGGTAAGAATGTTTTTTTTAACTTATATAGTGGGTGCGGCTATTTTCTGCCGTTATAAAATTATTGAAGCTCCCCTTAAAAGATTGTAATAGTATTTTCAAAATAAAGGTTTTATTTTATAATTATGTGACTTTTAAATGACTTCAAAAGGGAGATATTTCTCTCAAATAGTTTTGATTTCATCTGTGATGGATTTTAAGCTTATTTGAAGTTGATTTATTATGATACAAAACTCCCTTATTGTATTGAAGGTTTTGTGATATGTTTGACTATGGATGTGTTATTTTTATACCATTCATGGTTTATGGATAAATTTTTAACATTTCGTATGCTATTTTCAATACGAGTGTTTATGTTATGTTTAAACCTTTTCATGTGTGGAATGCATTGGACTTAGTAAGTGATGGGTGGAGCCCGCTATATCTCCTCGATGAATTAGTAGGTCTCATGAGACAAAATAGTGTCTTGGCAAGGCCTTGACAAAATCTTATTTGTAGTCTTCGCACAAGGCCTTCAGTATGTGGTTATGATAGTCTGGCATTATGCATTCTATTATTATGAAAGTGGTTATTGATATTTCATTTGATTATTCGACTAGTAGAATATCCATGTGAATAAGTAAATGGAATTATTTCATTTTATATTTTCCATATTATGTTGAAGTTCAAGTTTAAAAGGCTTTTATTTTATTTATAAATTGCCTTAAATATTTATGTTTATTTATGAAAGTTTCCACTATATTGTTATCCTTACTGAGCATCTGAGCTCACCCCTTTCAATGTTTTATTTTTCCCAGGATGTGAAGAATTATTTTATGAATGACCTATAGGGATAGTATGAGGGGATATGAAGACAATATGTTTTTATAGTTTTTTTACTTTATGATGTAATGTAAGACTTATGTATATATCTAGTGTTTCCAAGGCTACTAAACTAATCAGTCCTTCGAGACTTAATCTTTTGTGATCATGACAATGTTATGTAATAATGCACCGACTCTGGGTAACTGGGGTTGGGGCGTTACAGTTGGTATCAGAGGAAGTTTAGTAATAAACCTTAGAAGATAGATTTAGATAAACTCTGATTAGATCACATAGCCCTAATATAGACTTCGAGGATTAGTATAGAAGAACATCTTAGAATTTTGGTATTGTAGAAATTTTTTGAGTTTTCCAAGTAATACATCCCTTTATGGATACGAGTATGTAGACGTGGCTCTGGAACAGATGTACCTAGGGGTAAAACTTGAGAACACCGCTTTGAGCTAGACTCGAACGGGAACTGGTGCACGACAACGAGCCTTGTTGCACTCTTGGTTACGACACTCCTGGGGGATATGCTTAGGATAATTCTCATTTTCTTTACAAACCATTATGAAGGGTTTATGAGTATATACTTCCTCAATGAAAACATTTTTATGATTTTGTATTATATCCATAAACTGTTCAATTTATGTTAAGTGTTTTACAAGTATGGAATTATGTATTTTTATTCATAAACTAATCAAGTTTATGACATTGTTTAGAAATGGTGCCTAGTGGAAGGAATGGAAACTGTATCAATGCACGCACTCCATATAGGGATTTCCCTCCTGCTCAAGATAATTATAGTGGAGCTAGTGATGCAACTGGTACTGATCATCTTATCACTATACTGGGACAACTCACTCAGGTTATGAATAATAACCTTAGCCGTATAGAGCACCCTGATCCGCAGCGTGGAGGATCAATGTTAGATCTCTTCATGAGGCAACAACCACCAACATTCAATGGGAGTACAAACCCATTGGTAGCTGAGCAATGTATAAGTACCCTAGAGAAAATATTTCAGGCTTTATGGAGTAGTGAGAGGGAAGAAGTTGTCATGGCAGTTTATCGCCTCACCGGAGATGTTGATCAATGGTGGTCATTGATCCAAAATACAAAGGAAGATGAAGAAGTATCAAGTATGGAATGGAGGGAGTTTAAAGAAATTTTCATAGAAAAATACTTTCCTCATGACCATCGAGCAGATATGGAAAGGTAATTTCTAAGTCTGAGGAAAAAGGAGGATGAGAATGTCGAAAAGTATGAAGCTAAATTTACAAGGTTAGCAAGGCATGCAGCAGATTATATACGTAACCTGAGGAGTATGATTTATTGTTTCTTTGATGGGTTAAATCCATTTCTCCATTGAGCATTAGACTCACATTACTCCTCATCGTACGAAGATATTGTCTCATGTGCTATCAAGACAGAAAAGGAATTCTCTAAGTCTTATGACTTTAAAGCAAAGCAAGAGAAGAAGAGATCTGTTGATCACTCTAGAAATGGAAATAAGGGGAAGAAGAGAAAATTTGAATATCCATCCTATAGTAAATGTGGGAAGAAACACCTTGGTACTTGCTTGAAGGGAATGGGAGTCTGTTACATGTGTCGTGAAAAAGGCCACCAAGCTTGGGATTGCAAGGGAATGAAGGAAGCTACTAATGTTCAGTGCTACAATTTCATGGAGGTGGTACATTATGCAAATGAATGTCTTAAGCGTCTGGGAAAATTACCTTAGAAGAGGCCAAGTGATCAAGGATAGGCTTATACTATCACTACTGCTGAGGTTGAATCTCCTAAAGACGTAGTGGCAGGTAATTTAATGGTTTCCTCATGTTTAGCCAATACTTTATTTGATTCTGGATCATCGCATTTTTTTCATATCTTCCCAGTTTGCTAAGAAAATTAGATATTTCCAATTTTATTTAACAAGGGATTTGTCAGTCAAAACTTATAAAGGAAGTATCATTGCACAAAAGTTTTGTGAATGAGTTCCCATTAGAGCATATAAATGTTCTTTATCTGCTGATCTCATCATTATACCCATGATTGAATTTTATATAATCCTCAGTATGGATTGGATTTCGGACCATGATGCGAAAATTTATTGTAAGAAGAAGAAGCTAACAATTTTTGATGATGATAAGGAGTACCTTATCTTTAGAGCTATGCTGATAATCAAAGGAATGATTTGGAATTTCAAGTCGGTGATCATGTTTTCTTGAAGGTATCTCCATGGAAGGGTGTTATACGTTTCGGTAAGAAAGTTAAATTTAGTCTTAGGTACATTGGACCTTTCAAAATTCTAGAATGAATTGGGGTTATAGCTTACCGTTTGGAAATGCCTCCAAGTCTCTCCAAAGTTCATGATGTGTTCCACGTATCATTGTTGAGAAAATACATGCCGGACCCAACGCATGTACTCACCTATGAGGAATTAGAACTGGAACCCGATCTATCTTATTGCGAAGAGCCTGTCAGGATTCTTGATACCCGAGAACAAATGTTGAGAAACTAGATGACTCGTTTGGTAAATGTTCTATGGGGAAACCATAAAATGGAAGAGGCAACGTGGTAACCCGAGGAACATATAATGAAGAACCACCCGAGTCTTTTTATGCATTAATACTCTAGAAATTTTGAGGATGAAATTATTTGAAGGAGGGGAGAATGTAAAACCCCAAGCTTCCACAGTACGCTTCTCTTTGAATAATACAATAGCGTGTGTTGTACACAACTTCGAGTTCTAACACACCACAACCAATCAAACTAGCCGTTATGAATAGTAATACCCACTTTTTGAAATTTTATAAATTTTATTTTTCAAAATGAACTTCATTTTTGGATTCGGAATATCGAAATTATCCTAGGTTGAATTTTTGGTATTTTTTTGAAAACTTTAAATTTTTTATTAATAGTGAAAACAATGAGTTATTAGTTAAAACCGACTTTTTATTTAAATAATTATTTATTTTATTTAAATTTGTTTTAGGTAAAAATAGATAAATAATACCTATATAAGTTCAATGTAATTCATTGGAGTCAATTTATATTAATTTTAGATTTATAAAAAAATTATTGAACTTTTTACCGTCTTTTACCCACCTCCAAGGAGCTTTTGAAAAATTGCATAAAACAAAATTTTACCACTTCTGTGAGTTGAATTTAAAAAATTTGAGAGGCATGGTTGATATCAGTAAGTAAAATTTGGTTCAATGAGCTGAAAATAATTTTTTGTGAATAGTAACTTTTTACTTTTATTTACCACGGTTAAAAGTAAATAGGGTAATTGAAGGTAAAAATGATATTATTTTTACCCTGACACATGTCCTAATTATATTGGATAAGTATAATTAGACCAAAAACAACCTTAGTAATAAAATATGAACCTCTTTGGCCCACTTGTATTAGATTAAGACATTTATTATTATTTAATTCAAAGAAGAGTTAAAAGAGTAAAAAACAAAATTTAATAACTAAAACATTTTTAATATAGGGTTAAACATAAGATAAATTCAATTATAAATATTCATTGGAAATATAAAAATATTTCCTATATAATGGTATTTTATTTATAATTTTTAGACATTAAATAATTTAATTTATTTATGACACAATGATTATGCAGTAATTACCTTAATAGTGAAATATTAAAATAATTGATATTATAAATACATAAATAAATATAATTTGAGACTTTTAATGAATTACACGAATTTTATATGTTAATATGACATGTTAGGATTTATTTAATTAACTTTTTTTGAAGTAATAATTCTCTTATGATTTTCACATAAATTAATTTTCCAAATGGTGTCAAAATTGACATAAAAGAGTTTTTAAAACAAATATTATATTATTAATTTCTATTATATTCCTAAAAATATAAGGTTTGGAAAAGAGACATATATAATGATAGGTGTGTCATTAATTAACCACTTGGGGTTCTCTTGTAAGTTTATAGTAAGTTTGTTAACTATATAATATAAAAATAAAAAGAGACATGGTAAATGTCAAACTAATTAACTAAGAGTTAAAACTAAAGGATAATGTTAATATAGTGACCCAAACCTGTCTAAAACCTATTGGTTGGCTGTTTTGCGACCCATAACCACCTTATCCTCGAAATAAATCAGTTTGGAGCCATTAGAAACCAAAAATGATTTTATTATAAAATAATATTTCTAGCTTTTCTTAAGGTGCCCCTCACCCCTCTTATAAAAGGGCACTCCCCCTTCTCTCTAATTCACACCTTCAAAGCAATTTTTCTCAGCCAAACCCTTCATCCTAGAGTCCCTCATTTAGTCAGAAATCCAACCTAAGGAGCCCTTTTGATCAAATCAAAAGGAAAAACCTAAAAAAAGGTAATGTTTTCACCACCGTCTTTCAAGTTCCTTTCTTCTTCAACTTCTTTCTTTTTTATTTACATTCTAAAATAATAACTCCAGTATCTTTTATATAATATGATGTTATTATAAATATGGTACAACCATATTCAGTATTCTATCCATCCGTTGAATGATATGTCACCATACGTGCGTACGTACGGCTTACCGTCTCCATGTCGTGGTGTAATTGTTATTCAAAACATTAATATTTGGATGGGAATGATAATGATGTGTAATTGATGTAAATAATAAATATAACATGATTATGATTCTGTATATATGATATAAAATCCAATTATATATATTATTTTAATATAAAAAGAATGATATTGTTGCTCATGCGTACGTATGGACTACCGTCTCCACGAACGTGATGAGATTCATTCCCCATCGTATCCATTCAAGACTAATTCTCATTTGATGATTAAAAATAATTTTTAAGGACTTTATATCATTATAGATATGAATAAGATACAACCTATCCATAAAAAACATGGCTTTAGTATCATATAAAAGAAAGCGAGTAAGTTAACACCCGAAACGACGATAATACTAAAATATTATTAACAAAACAATGTTAAAAGATCATATATGGTATCATATTTATATATATGATTCTTTAATAATTTAATGACAATGATTTAACTATTATACAGGAGGTTATCCTACCCTCAGCCATGGAAAAGTACAAGGTAAGGGTTAATTTCACAATTTCTTTATTATCCGAGGTTGTTTTTACGTAATTATCTACTGGGACCTCATTATCATCCACATCCATGTTTCTTAAAAATGTCTTTCAAACAAATTTAATATTTAATAGACAGTGGTTTAAAGTCATTTATACCCTTATTTTACCTTATATGTTTTTTAAATGAATCTTTTCGTCATTTTCCAAACAAGGTATTTTTTGACCTTTTCGGGAAATTTAAGGTAAGAATGTTTTTTTAACTTATACTATGGGTGCGGCTATTTTCCACCGTTATAAAATCGTCAAAGCACCCCTTACAAGATTTTAAGAGTTTTTTCAAAATACATGTTTTATTTTATAATTATATTACTTTTAAATGATTTCAAAAAGGACATATTTCTCTCAAATAGTTTTGATTTCATCTATGATGTATTTTAAGCTTATTTGAAGTTGATTTATTATTATACAAAACTTCCATATTGTATTGAGAGTTTGGTGATATTTTTTACTATGGATGTGTTATTTTTATACCATTCATGGTTTATGGATAAATTTTTGACATTTCGTATGCTAGTTTCAATATGAATGTTTATGTTATGTTTAAACCTTTTCATATGAGGAATGCATTGGACTTAGTAAGTGACGGATGGAGCCCGCTATAGCTCCTCGATGCATCGGTAGGTCTCATGAGAAAAACTAGTGTCTTGGCACAAGGCCTTGACAAAATCTTATTTGTAGTCTTGGCACAAGGCCTTGAATATGTGGTTATGATAGTCTGTCATTATACATTCCATTATTATGAAAGTGGTTATTCATATTGCATGTGATTATTTGACTAGTAGAATATCTATGTGAATAAGTAAATGGAATTATTTCATTTTATCTTTTTAATATTATGCTGAATTTCAAGTTTAAAAGGCTTTTGTTTTAGTTATACAATGCCTTAAATGTTTATATTTATTTATGAAAGGTTCCGCTATATTGTTTTCCTTACTGAGCATCTGAGCTCACCCCTTTTGATGTTTTATTTTTCCCAGGATGTGAAGAAGTATTTTATGAATGACCTGCAGGGATAGTATGAGGGGATATGAAGACAATATTTTGTTTTAGTTTTTTTTACTTTATGATATAATGTAAGACTTGTGAATATATCAAGTGTTTCCAAGGCTACTAAACTAATCAGTCTTTCGAGACTTGATCTTTTGTGATCACGCCAATGAAATATAATAATGCACCGACTCTGGGTAACATGGGTCAGGGTGTTACATTAGGTATTGGAATGTGGGTTAGTCAAATAGGCTGGTGACTGGCTGGTTCAAGTCTATGTGTTCATCTTGGTAGGATCATGTGGATTTTTTGTTTGGCTGTTTATTTACTACAACAAGAATTGGTCCTAGGGTCATAATAAATTGCAGGTCATGTGTATAGTAGTAAGGATATCACCTTCTATCTTTGGAATTACTGATTTATGGTGGTTCTTAGTGTTCCACATATTCTATTTCCACTATATTTTTAGTTTCTTATATTTTTTTAGGTCTAATTATGTTTGGTTCATGAACATTCCTTGTAAATTGTAACCAATGAATTTGTTTTATATTTTTGCAACCCATATATTTTCATAAGTTAGTTAATCGATTTAAAAACTACTAATTTTACTGCTAGGTTATATCTATTATATTAAATAATAATATTTTAATAATATATAGTTTTTTGGTAAAACATGGTCTTGTGTATAATGCAAGACATCAAAAAAATAATTGTTATGTGTGAAAAAAGCTAAATCAGTATTGCGTGAATTTTAAGATATATAATATATTAAATTTATTTAAAATATAAATTATATTATATCAAGATATTATATTCCCTTACATTCACGGTGTTGTCTGCCAATCAATGTTCTTAAATTAAAAATTCATGATTTTACATGCACCCCACCTAAAATAAATTGTGTCCTCACAATTTAAACTCGATATTGGAAATCTAGGGTTTGATATTTGAAAATTCATTTGTTGAAATACTATTTCATGAGAATAGTTAAAAAAATATCCTCTTAACAAGAGATAATGAGAAGTAAAAAAATACACATGGAATAAAATTTAACTATGTCTCTATATAGGAGAACATTAGTGGAATGAGAATATACATACATAATGGAAAGGGGTAAATATTTATAAGGACTGATTGAGGAAATTAATTATAAACAAGTGAATGATCAATATAATGTTAAAGGACTAACATACAAAAATATTTGATGATATATAAATCATCGGTTCAATAATAATTAAAGTATTATGGATTTTTTTTTATCATTTTTCTAATATTGTGTAATTTTCCTACAACCTATGTATATAAGAAAATATACATATATGATAAATTTATATAAAAACAATTTCATAGATTGGTTTTTCTTTGATCATTTTCAAATTCATCCATTAAATCATGAAATGGATATCCAAAAACTAACTTTGATGTCTGAATCACTAAAATACTCTTTTAACTGATTGTAAGGACCATAAAAAGTAGCAGGACCTTCCAATTGTCTCTAATTATTCTGCAGAGAAAATATGGTTAATACATTAATCTACAAACCAAAAAACAACACTACTATTTCATCATAAATATTTATTCAACAAATTTTATAACTAAAAATGATGACATATTAACCAGGACATTTGATAGCTCAGTGGTTGGCCATAAACCCTTATCGTCCTTTGCTCATGGGTTCATGTCACGTGGTCTCTCCAGACTTTAATGGTTAACACCAAACATTCATTTTTTCCTTTTATAAAACTGTATTTATATAATTTCAAAATTATATATGATGGAAATATTTGAAATAAGGTTTTTCACCAAATATCCTTTTAACTAAGGTTCACAATACAACATTAATACATAAATAATTTATACATTTTATTTTAATATAGGTCATTCCTTAGTCTAAAGTTTAACCTTGGTCATTCATTATCTACAGAGATCCTTCATAATGATTTGTATAGAAAATTTGAATTATCCTAATCATATCCCTGTGGAGAGTAAAATCAGGTTCGTAGTAAGGATCATTATTGTGTACTATTTTTCATATGAGTCATAATTGATGCACCTTATTAGAGATTTTACTACTTGGTAAATCTGTTCCATTACCATATCAACTTGTTGTATCCATATAGGTATATATTTCTAGAAAACCCACATAATCTCTATATAATATAATATTTAGGATTATCTTCAATACTTATCATCATATTCTACTTTAGGGCTATTTTCTCTAATCTATAATTTAAAAAATATAGTTCCCAAGGTTTCTACTAAATTTTTTTGGATTCCAACTGTAGTGACCCAACCCTATAATATTGGATCTTGTGTCTACTACCATTAAATTATCATGATTACAAGGAATCAAATCTTGATGGACAGGAGAGTTTAGTAGTCTTGGTAAAAAATATGCATACATGAGTCATGTATTAGAAATGAATACACTAATTAAAACATATTTTTTTTATGATAACATTATTCCCTCTAGAATATCCTTGTAAATACATCTTAGTACACTTCATGGATTACTAGGGAGAAAAATAAAATAATGGTGAGATCAAACACTTAGAAAGGTTTAAGTATATTGGAAGAAATAATGAATTAATGAGAATAATAATTTTGGAAAGGTAATAACTAAAGACACATGCCATGTAATCAATAAACTGTGATAGAATGGAATTAACAATTCTAAAAGGTAAATAACTAAAATCAAATTCCATTTAAATAACTAGATAAGTAATAATAAATATGGAAGGGTACGAAACTAAAACTCATTCCATTAAATAAATGAATTGAGAATGAAATGAATCCATATATATATCGTCACAAAATCTCCTAGATAAATAATAATAGATTCCAAATGAGGGAAGTGCTTAATCATTGGACACCATGTTTCCTAGGTACATGGTAATTTTTCCATCAATACCTTTCACAAGATGGTTTAGCATATTAGGTAAAACCCCATCTAAGGATATTCAACTGAATCGTCCCATGAGATTATAGACACATCTAGGGGATATCTATAACTGGACCCCACCTATTTTCTATCTTTCCAATTCATACTTCATATATCGAATAATCTGTTTAAAAATTTACCTTATCAAATACATGTATGGAGTAGAAGAAACAGTTTTATCAAAATTTACCCAGTTATCAAATAACTTTTAATGTGAAAATCGTATGTAAAAATGGTATATAGTTTATACAATAATTATATCCATGATAAATGATGTGGTTATTTATGGTAAATTCAATGTTCAATGATCATAGGAAATTGAGTATTTCTTGAGGACCATAAAAGGGAATCAAGTTAGTGAATTTTAATTTTATCCTTGACCAAATAAATCAAAACCCACAAACAGGAAGAATAAGGATGGTATCAATAATACATATCACATATGTATTAAAATAAAGGGGTTTTCATCGATGAATAGAAATAATATAATAATATATTTTAAAAAAAATTCTTGTGGAAAAAAACCTTTTATTTTGAAAAACATTTTTAAAATACATTTATTTGAAAATAACATTGAAAAATAGTTTCATTAAAAAATTTCCTCTTAAAATTATAAAGGAAACATTGAAGAAATTATTGTGGGTAAACTCATACATTCTATACTCTATAAAAAGAATATTTTTTTATATAATAAATGGTTAGAAAATTACGTTATTATGAAAATGAAAAAAAACATTCCTTTGAAAAAATTTGTAAATTAAAAAAGTTTAAAAATTTATTTACTAAATCATCCTAGAAATGTTAAAAAATTGACAAAAAAAATTAGAAAAATGGGTTTTTAGAAGAAAACATGTTATTTGACTGTTGAGGTAAATGATGTCGGGTTTTCTTAAAAACATTTTCTAAAATATATTGAGTATAAAATAATGGAAAATGGTACTAATAATATATTAAGGTCATGAATAACCTTATGATAATAAAAATAAATTTTTAATTTAACAAATTACAATTAATTTATTAAAATGGAAATCCAAGTGTAAACAATCCCTAGAAAATTTAGATTGTGAAGTAAACCCTTGAAAAGACTATAACGTTGAAGTGAAAATCAATCAATGAATGGATTATGTGTGTCAAATATAAATAAAAATAAGATAGGTAAATATATATTAATATATATTAAAATGTATTTATACATATAATCATAGAATATAAATGACAACAAGGATGTAATATATCTCAATGAAAAGGAATTGAGTTATAAAATTTCTTTACCACTTGGAAACATTCACTTCAAATCCCCTTGGCTGAAATTATTCAAATTGAAACCCAAAATATAATTAATAATAAATTAATAATTATATTAAATGTAAACATGACAGTATGTACACCATATATATATATATATATAATTATGTGCACAACAATAATATATTCCTCAAATAATGGAAAGTGAGATGAAGTCCCTTACAACTCTGGTAACATATGAATTAGAAGTCCCAAAAGTAATAATAATAAAATTAAACATTTAAATAACATTAATACAAAGGAATTAATGATATAGTATATCAAAAGGGGCAGTTATTACACCACACAAAATAAGTAAGTGGTGTTAATTGTGTATGTCTCATGGAATGAAAAGTGGGAAAAGAATCGATTATCGTATGTTTCTTCTCAGGTGAAAGTCATTTAAACTCTTATATAATGATTCAAAAATGTAAATAAAATATACTAGAAACATAATCATATTCATAAAATTTTATATGATATTCTTATAATATCATGTTCCTTTTTTTTATTATCATTCATTATTTACACTACTTTGGATGTTAATTTCCTAGTTTATCTTGTATGTTTTGACTTGTAAGTTGTTGTTCCAATTAATTGGATCACGATTTTCTCATATAAAGATTGTGAAACATGAATTAATTATCATATATAATAACTGTATATATTTTTTCAATAATCCATAATTTTTGGAGATAAGAAATAAATTCACTATTCATAGATATGTTAGGCCATACATACGAATGAATGCTACATTCATTTATTTGACATATTAAAATAATGAAAATAAAAATATATACATATATATGTATGTATATTTAAATTATTTTATCATATTTATTTCATATATGTCACATATTTCAATTAAAAACATCCTTTATACGCTCTATGTGTAGTGTGAACCAATCACATCGCTTTGAGGAGGAGGTAGTCCACACTTCAAATAAGGATGCTATCAAATTTACACAAAATGTAAATCTTGAAAGTAATATTTATATATGAATTAAAAAATAATAAATTAATTATAAATATCATATATATCATATATAAATAGTTTTTCCATCCTAATTCCCAACCATTAAAGGGGTTAAATGAAAAATGAACGACATCATTTCACAAGGAGGCAGTTCGTCGTACATGAATGGTAAGTTCATTACCCATTTTATGGAAGTGTATATAATTCAAAGTCAAACGCATTAGATAAAAAAACTAGTATATTAAAGATACTATGTTTATTATGTAATAATATAATAATAATTTTTTATGGGGTGGATAATGAAAATAAAACTAAAGAGGATGAGTAGGATGTTCCCTCTTCTTTGGGTAACTCCTTTTGGTTTGCACCAAACAGCTTCCTTGGATGAATTTATACCAAAGGTTAGGATTATAGAATGATTTTAGGTATATTGGGATATTATTTTATCGTATTATTTTTGAGAAAATGGTCTTTAGAGGTGTAAATAAAGTGGAGGGTTGAGTGCCTATTATAGTGGATTAGGAGTGATATTATTGTAAATTTTTTAAAGGGTACTTCCAATGATGTGTTTACCTTGTTCAGTGGATCCATTAATGTACCAAACTTTTATAAAAATTGAGTATAGGGTCTAAATATAAACATAAATTTTTTTTGGATAAGCTTATATGTCATTTTGGCCCTTTATTATAAGGTTTAGTCCCTTGTTAATCTAATTTTTCACTTACTTGCTGTAAATAATATTAATTACATTCACTAATCATTTTTGTATAAAAATATGTTTACCTTATTATAAATTATACATTATTCTAATTAATAACATGGAATACATTTTTAAAAATTCTAATCACACAAGTTCCATTATTTAATTTAAATATTATCCCATATATGGGACGACAATTTGGTTTTTAAAGTAAAAATGTTCAAAAGTTTTCTAACTTTTAATATCCAATTTTAAGGTGAAATTGATTAAAATGGCCTAAAAATAATACAATTATATACAATTTATTTAATTAATATTTGAATACTATAAAAATATAATTCAATATTATAAATAAAACATAAGAAAAATCATTTTTGAATTAAAATTCAGCATGTTTCACTATTCATCCAAAAAAGAAACTTCACATAAAAATACCAAAAAATGACCTAATTTAATATTTCTATTCCAATTTCAAATATTATGTTCATTTTTACATATTAAATCAATATAAGATCTATTTTTTTAAATAATTTCCATTAAAAGAAGGAAAAATTATGTTTAGAAAAATATAGGTTTTTATGCGTAAAATTGGGTTTGTTCTTATCTTATGCCTATCAAATATACTAGATGAATATAAAAATTATTTGATTGAATATAATATAAATATATATATATATATATTACATTAATATCACTCAATAATTTTAATTAATTTAATTTATTGGGATAATTCATCTTTGTGAGCATAAAAATAGTTTTCTATAAGAACATTAGATTTATATTCAATTTGTCCTTCTATTTACTTCCAATTAACTTCTGAAAAATTAATTAAATTCAAGTTAGTGTAGACCATATATTTTCATAATTTAGTTAATTTATTTAATAAAAACTAATTTATCACTGGGTTATATATTATTATATAAAATAATAATATTTTAATAATATGTAGTCTTTCGGTAAAACTCGGTCTTGCATGTAATGCGGGTCATCAAAGAAAGTCATGGTTGCATGCGAAGAAATATAACTCAGTATTGTTGTCATTGAAAGATATATCATATATTGAATTTATTTTAAATGGTAAATATATTATAATGTATCATGAAATTATATTCCCTTATACGCTTGGTGTTATTTGTCATACAATGTTCTTAATTTATAATTTCTGGGTGTTACATTCTCCTCGCCTTAAATAAATTGCATCCTCACAATTTAAAATCAATATCAGAAATCTTGGGACTGATATTTAAAAATTACTTTATTGAAATCCCACATAGTGAGATGATTTAATAAAATATCCAATTAATAATATAGAATGGGATGTACAAAGGTAACATGCAAGAACATATAACTATTTTTCTAAGTAAGAGAACATTTGTGGAAAGTGGAGATACATAGATGGAGGAAAATCATAAATATTTATAGGGAGTGATTGAGGTAATCAATCACAAACAAGTTTTCGATCACTAGAATGTTGAGGTCCTCAAATACATAAATCCTTTATGAGTTAGAATCCATGGGTTTAATAAAAATTAAAGTATTTGAGGAATATTTTTTTATCATTTTCCTAATGTTGAGTAATTCTCTTAGTACCAACATATATAAGGAAAAATAATTACCTGATATATTTCTATAAAAAAAAATTCACAAATTTCTTGTGCTTTGATCGATTTTTAATTCAGGTTATCCTACAAGAAATGGATATCCAAATAGTAAATTAGATTCTAGATGAAATAAAATACTCTTATAATAGATCATCAAGCCCATAAAAGAGTACCATTTCCTTCCTATTTTGTCGAATAGTTTAACTAAAAACAATGAAATATTAACCAATACATTGTGTAGGTTAGTGGTTGGCATAAAACCCTTATCGTCCTTTGGTCATCATTTCATGTCCCATGGCCTTACTGGACTTGTTTGGTTGCTACCCACCAAATGGGTTTTCCTTTTATAAAAACATATTAATATAATTTGATAAATATAAATTATGTACATCCTTGAAATAAAGTTAATCACCAAATAGCCTTTTAACTAATGTTTTTAATACTACTTTAATACATAAATAATTTATCCATTTTATTTCAACATTGGTCCTTCCTTGGTCTATGTTTACCCTAGTTCATTCATTTTATAATAAAATCCTTCATAATGGTTGGTAAATAAAATGTGAATTATTAGAATAATATCACCCAATTGTGTCAAACCATGTGCGCAATAAGGCTCATTGCTGTGTTCCAAGATACGCTCGAGTCATGCCCGACGCACCATTTCAGAGTTGTTACTCATCAGTATATCTATTCCAAAACAACATCCAATTGTAATATCTAGATCAGGATGTATTAATGAAAACCCACATAATCTATGTATAACCAAAAATTTAGGATGTTTCTCTATACATATCTTAAAATTATACCTTAGGTTTATGTTCCCTAATCTATGTTTTCTTAAATCTAGTTCCCATGGTTTATACTAAACTTCCTTTGATAAAATCTATAGAGACCCAACCCTAGAGGCCTAGATCTAGTTTCTAATATCATTACATTGGCATTATTAAAAGGAATCAAATCTTGAAGGAATTAAGAGTTTATTGATCATGGTAAATAAGATACATAATGAGTCTTTCATGACAAATGAAAACACTAATTACATCATAATTTTTTCTTTTTTTTTTGAGGATAAATGTATTCCCTCTAGAATATCCTTGTATACCCTTCCTTGTATAGTTATTAGATTCATGGGTATAGGAAACAAAAATGTGGGTGATCTAAAATTCTCATTAGGGGATAAATATAGAGAATAAATAACAAATCAGTGAGAATAATTATTATGGAAGGGTAATAACTGAAGAAAGATGACATGAAATCAATAAATTAATAAGGTACGACATAAAAAATATGTTAAGGTAAATATTTAAAAACAAATCCCATTTAAATAACTATATGGAATAATCAATATGGAAGTGTAAGAAACTGAAATACTTTCTCATTTAATCAATGAACACAATATGAAATTAATCTATATATATGTTGACACAAAATCTCATAGAAAAAAAACTGATTATAAATGTGGGAAATGATTAATTATTTGATTCCATTTTTCCTAGGTACATGGTACCTTTACTATCAGGGCCTTTCATAAGACATTTTAACATATCGGGTAAAAACCCATCTATGGATATCCAACTAACACACCCCATTAGACTACTGATGCATAGAGGATCCATATATAACTGAGAACCACCCTTGTTATACATGTCTAATGAATTCCTCATATATCTAATAATCTATTTAACAACGTAACTTATTTAATATTATCATGGAGTAGAATATACGGTTTTATCAATATTTCCCCAAATATAAAATAACATTCAATGTGACCACTTTATGTAAAAAATGTATATGGTTTGGGATATAATCACATCCATGATAAATTATATAGATATTTAGGGTAAATTCAAGGTTAAGTGATCATAGGAAATTGAATATTTTCAGGGGACTAAAAAAAGGAATCATGGTAGTAAATGTCAAAGATATCCATTGAAAAATCAATCAAAAATCATCTAGAGGTATAATAAGGATGGTATCAATAAAATATATCAAAATTGGAGTAAAATAAATAGTTTTTTTCATTGATATATAGAAATACTGTAATAAAATATTTTTAAAAAATTCTTGAGGAAAATATCATTTCTATATTGAAAAACATTTTGAAAATAATTTTTTTTTCAAAAATCACCTTTAAAAATATTTCATTTAAAAATTATCATTTTAAAAAATCAAAGTAAGCTTTGAAGAAATAACATTGGGTAAATCCATACATGTTTTATATGGTAAAAAATATTTATTTTGCATGGTAAAAGGTTATAAAAGTGGATTGTTCGAAAACCGGTAGGAAGATATCCTTGAAAACTTTTATAAATGAAAAACCGGTACGAATTTCTTTAAAAACAATTTGAAAGGATAAAAACATTTTTTAAAAAAAAAATAGAAAACATTGTTTTTAAAATATAATATGTTCTCCAACTAAACTATGAAATGATGTCTGGGTTTCTTAAAAACATTTTGTAAAACATTTTGATTTCCAAATAAAGGAAAAATGGTACGAATACTTGAAAAAGTACACTAATAACTAGAGAACAATAAAATTAAAGGGTTTTTTAAGTAATGGTCATATAATTTCTTTTAATGGATATTAAAGCATAATCAATCATGGGTAAAATGATATTGTGAATTAATCCCTTGAAAAGACAATAATATTGAAGAGAGAATAAATCAATGAATAGATTATTTGTATCAAATGTAAATTCACATAATATAATTGTAAATACGTCAATATATATTCAAAATTATTTATACACATAATGATATAATATTAATGATAAGTATGAAGTAACATAACTCAATGAAAATGAATTGATTATGAAATTTTTTTACCACTTGGTAACATTAAGTTTAAATCCCATTAAATTAAATAATTCAATATGAAACACAAAGTATCATGAATAATTAATGAAAAATGATGTTAAATTTGAATTTGGTGTTATGTACACCATATAAAAGAAATTAGGTGCATAATAATAAAGTATGCCTCAATGAATGGAAATTGAGATGAAGTCCATTACCATGGTTTTAACAAATAATTGGATGAACTGGAAGTAATAATCATCAAATTAAAAATATAAATACCATGAGGATAAATTAATTAATTATATGTCATATCAAAAGGGTAGTAGGTACACAACACAAAATAAGAAAGTGGTTTTAATGGTGTATGCCTCACAGGAAAGAAAAGTGAGACAATAATCCCTTACCCATTCTTTCTATTTAGGTCAAAATCCTTTAACATCCTACATAATGGAGTTAAACATGTCACCAAATTATACTAATATAATAATAATAATAATATCATATATTGTCTTCTAATAATATCTTGTTACATGTTTTTTAATAGTCGTTCATTATTTCCACTATTTTGGGTGTTAATTTCCATGTTTTTTTAGTATGCCTTGACTTGTAACATGTTGTTTATATAAATTTGAGCATGGTTTCATCATATATATAATTTTAAAAAATAATTAATTATCATATATAATCAGAACTTATTTATTTATAATAATCCATAATGTTTTGAGATAAGAAACAAAATGCACTGTTCATGGAGACAGTAGGTTGTACGTACGCATGAACCCTACTTTCATTTATTTTTCATATTAAAATAATTAAAAGTAAATCATATATATATTTATATGTATATTATAATTTCAGTATCATATTTATTTCATATATTTCACCTATTTTTATTAAAAACACCTTTATATTTTCCATCTATAGTGTGAAGTAATCACATCACTTTGAGGAGGCGGTAGTCCACACTTCCACAAACTATGTTATCGCATTTACAAAAAATAGAAATAATGAAGGTATGAGTTATATAATAATTAAATAAGAATAAATAAATTAAAAATATCATATATATATATATATATATAACATAGTTTAAATCATAAATCCCAACCATTAAAAGCACTAATGGTAAAACAAATGACATTGTATCGCGAGGTGGTAGTTCACCAAACACGAACGTTAATTTTGTTACCCATTTGATAGAAGTGTGTATTAGTGTAGGTAAAACCATTAATATAAAAAAAAATCTATTTATGAATCTATTTATATTATTTATGCATGGGATATTAAGAGTTCTGTTGGTGGAGAATGAAAATAAAACATAAGAGCTTGAGGAAGGATGTTACCTCTTCTTTGGGTACCTCCTTATAGTTTTTACTAAATGATTTTTTGGATGGATTTATGAAAAAATATAGTATTCTAGGATAATGAGAGGTATTTGGGAATATTATTGGTTCATCCTATGTGATATCCAAAGGGATTTAGAGGTTGGAAGAAAAGGGAGGGTCAGTTCTTTTTTATAATGGAGAAGGAGTGGTATTCTTGTAAATTTTTTAAAAGGAAAATCCACCAATGTTTTTCCAAGTCAATTGGATACAATAATAGAAAAAATTATATAAAATGGAGGATATTATCTAAATTAGAATACAAAATGGATTTTTACAAGCTTCTACTTCATTTTGGCCATTAAGAATAATATTTAGTCTGTTGTTAAGCTAATTTTTTTTTAATAGATGTAATTAATTTTAATTAATTTTAGTAATTATTTTGGTCAAAAAATAAGTTTAAAATATCATAAATTAGAAATTATTAAGTTTTAAAATATTGAATCCATTTTTCTAAATTACAATCATATAAGTGGTAGAAATTAATTTACTTTTAATCTCGCATACGGGATGACAATTCTAGGGTTTAAAGTGAAAATGTACAAAAGTACTCAATGTTTTTATATCTAATTTTTAATTTAAATTGTTTCAAATGACCTCAATTGGATTAAAATATATACAATGTATGTAATTAATTTTTAATACCAATAAAAAATATAATGTAACCTTATAAATAAATTATAAGAATAAGCAGTTTTTCATTACAATTCAGTATTTTTCACTAGTCATCAAAAAATGAAACATCACAAAAACCCAAGAAATTTATCATAAGGTAATTTTTAGGTTATTATTCAAAATATTCTGTTTATTTGGATATTTAAAATCAATAAAAGTTCTAAAAAAGTTATTTAGAATAAGTTCTCCATTAAAATGTGGTAAAAATATCTTTTTAAAAATATTGGTTTTTATGCAGAAAATTTGGTCTCTTCTTAACTTATGCCTATAAAATATATTGGATGATTATAAAAAATACTTTATTGAATATATAATGTATATATTAATGTAATATCACTTAATAATTGTAATTAATTTAATTTATTAAGATAAAACAACTTTGTGAGCATACAAACAATTTTATATAAAAACATTCCCATTATATTCAATAAGTTATTATATTTATTTATAATTAATGTATTACAAATGAATTAAATTAATATTTTTTAAAACCATACATTTTCATAAGTTAGTTAGTCTATTTCGTAAGAAAAAATATAATATCTAAGTTATGTCTTATTATATTAAATAACAATGTTTTTATAATATATTATTATTAGGTAAAACAAAGTCTTGTGTGTAACACAAGTCACCAAAGAAAATCATTTTTGTCTGCAACACAAGAAAAAATAATATTTCATGAATTAGAAGTTATATCATAGATTGAATTTATTTAAAATATAAAGTATATTTTATAGTATTTGTATATTTTATTCCCTTATGTTCTTGGTGTTTCATGTTATATAATTTTCATACTTTATAATTTTTGGGTGTTACAATGTACATCCCACTATTAAAATATTCTAAAAATAGACCCAATTGTTCAAAAAACTGAGAATCAATGAGTGAATAAGAATATAATATGAAAAATATTGGAGAATATATCATTTAGGGAAAGAGAATTATACCTCAATCTATAAAAGTTCCAATGTCGTAATCAATAGGGGTATGCGGAAAGATATGTAGTTTCACTATGCCTTGCCCTGAAAATTGACGGCGTGTGATTCTGAGGCTCGGTGTGCTCGGAACATAATTTTAAACATTTTTTAAGGTACGTTCAGTAAACGTGCGGGCAATATTTTCTATCTTTTGAACCAGTGCTCGGATTAAAAAACTGAGGGCACCGTTTAATTCGCAGTGCCAGGATTTTCTTAATAGAGGCTTTACTTCGACCACAGTAGGTTAGGAGAAAAAATAGTTTTTGGTCTTTACAAAAATAATATCATAAAATAACAAAAAAGATATTTTATTTTTTTTATTTTTTTGTAACTGTTGAGCGGTGGTGGTGGGATCAATAACTTTTCAATCCATTTAATAGATTTAATCTTGGTTTTGTAACCACGATGTTGAAACATTAAATGTGGTTCATAAATGAACCGCATTAATTTTATGCAACATGGTTGGTTTCCCATCTATTTAAGTGAGGCTCATAGTTTGGTTTTTGAGAAGGAAGTGAGGAATCGATGATGAAGTGATGTGATGTATTCCACTGATGAGGAATAGAAGCTTGGACGTCATTGGAGGGATCGATCCGGGATCGACAAACGTCGGAGACTTCAAAGAACAAGGACTCTTCACCCTCCACAACTGCAACCTCATCCAAAAAAAATTTGGTAGGGGTTTTTGTTTAAATTCAAGCGAATTAGTTTCTTTCCCTCATTCTTGAAAAGTATGATGAACTCAGATCAAACAAAATGAGTTGAGCCGCGATTCATATGAAACTACTGGTGGTTGTTGTGAGAAAAGATTGAATGGTGTTTTGGATTTATCTTTTGATTATTGATTATCACATCCTTGTTATGATGCTAACACGGAGGGTGTGGGCCAAAGAACAAGGCTCGGACCCTCTACTGCTTCGATATTTGTTTCGTTCTTCATGAGCGACTAGAAAACAGAGCAGCATTCTGGGAGGCCCGTAGGTGCAGATGGAAGTAAAATACGGAGCTCCAGAGTGTCGTCGGAGCCCTACTGAAGAAGCATCGGTGATGCACCGGTACGGCGGTGTCGGAAACTAGTGATGGAGGACGAGGTCGGTGGCCGGCAAAAGCCATCCGCAGAGGAAGGGGGCACCATTTGGCGCCGCGGCAGATGGAAAGGTGGTCAGCTCTTGGCTGGCTACGGAGGCGCGAGGTGGAGTTCCGTCACGCACCGTAGTGAGGCAGGTCGCTGCTTCGAATCCATGTCGAAGGGAGGGGACCCGATCCATGCAGGTCCCGCGGAGAGCCAGGCAGCGCCACCTGGTGCCACCAATTAAGAGATGAACAGATCTTTGAGCCCTCCAGGAGGTGGACCGCGTGACCCTAACGTGGGTCACGCCAGCCGGTGGGCCGAGCCACCGTGGCCCAGCCCAGCCTGGGCGGGCCGGGCCGGTCTTCGGGCCAGCGGGCTGAGCCCATCGTGGACCATCCCAACTGGTTCAGCCCAAGCTGGTTCGGATCGGGCTGGGCTGGGTTGGACCCTGACCGGTTTGGGTCAGCCCAGGTCGGGTCAGGCGGGTCGGACCGGACCCAGACCCCTTTCGGGCCCAGTTACTCATAAAAGTTTATATCTCATAAACTAGAAGTCTGTTTGACAAACCATTAGCAGATCTGGAATCCTTGGAATGAGATAGTCCTTTTGAGATACTCCACCAGTTTTTTGGATAAATTTGGAGTATGTTTGGGTTGGATCATACCCAAAACCAACCGGGCCCTCGGCACTGAAATGCCTATAACTCTCAAACAGATCATCTGATTGACGCGATGTTTGTTTCATTGTAACCCTTATGACATGAAAGGTCATTGGGTAAATTTTTATTGAGAATTAGTTCTGTTTGAAATAAAAATGATAGATTGAGGAGAATATTCTCCCAAAATCAAGCATGCTTTGTGCGGGAATCCAGTAGCTTCCTATAAGGTGGAGATTAGAGGCAGATCTTTTGGGGGTTAGTACCTATCCATCCTATGTGGTTCAGCAACAGTGCCTCTTAACAAAATAATATGAGATATCTTTACATATAATCATCTATACTTTTGTACTTAAGTTATACCTAGTTTGAGTTGAGTCTTTTTCTTTTTGCTTTGTGATTGAGATCATGCTTTGTGGTTTTTCCTTTGTGTAATTTTTAGAGACATCTAGGGGTCTTGGGGTCCCTAATGGGTATTGTTATACTCACCCCTATATGGGCATCACCTGCATATTTTGTCTCTTATGTAGATGACGTGCATCCTTGACTAAGACTCAGGGAGCTAGGATCTGATAGTGGATGGCAGTGATGGCTGATGTGGAGAGCTGTGGAGACGATCTGTACCTACCCTTCATGTAGGATCCTTGGCAGAAAATCTCAGGAGTTGTTTTCTATTTTTATGTTTTATTGTATCTTTCAGTTGGGCTTTTATTCCATTCATTTACATTCACTATACACTTTTACTATTGTATCTTTACAACGTGGTTGTATCTTGTTGTGTTCTTGGACTGTGTGTTTGTACGGGTTTAAAGGCAATGCCTTCCCATTTTAGGGATACACATTTCCGATGCTAGTCACTGACCCCTGGTCTATGGGTGGAGGGCTTGGGGTAGTCACGGCACAAGCCCCAGGGAACAGATCATGACAAAGTGGTATTAGAGGAGTCAGTTCTATCGAAGAACTAGGACTTTGATCTTTTTAATATAGAAATAGTGTTAAGTGTGTTGAGTGCGGTTTTCAGTTCGAGGAGTCTAGAGTTGGTGTGGCTGCCGACGAATACATACACCAGGACCCTAAATTCTAATTTCCAACTTGAGGTACAAAAACACCGATTGCCTATGTTTTTTAAATGTTTTACATTTGATCTCTTTTGAGTCAGCTCACTAGGTATAACTTTTTGACCATGGTTCATCTTGATTCTCTTTCAAGATTCCTCGATGCAGACAGCCAGCCAGGATTCCAATGTCTGACCATGAGGATGGTCCACAGTGTGATGAGGCTTTAGTACAAGGATTTTTTTCTTGAGATGGTACCTTCAGGTAGTGTCCCAGCGATACCACTGCTTGTTGGTCAGTAGTTACTACTGGTACTACTAGTAGAGGACACATATAGGCTCAGTGCCTTACATGAGTTTCAGTGATAGATACCCCTCAGGTTCTGAGGTGATCACGACTCACAGACGGCTAAGGACTTGGATGAGGTGGTGACCGAGTTCCCATCTAGCCAGGGCACCATTAGATCATATGGTGGTCCGGGCAGTGAGAATTATATGTGGCTCAGTAGGGTGATGACAGGGTTTAGATTACCCCAATATTATGATGAGGTGGATTTTCTGAGGACAGATCTTGAGAACATTCATAATATAAGGGGTCTATTGCCATAAAATTCTAAGGGGTATGTGTTCCCAACAGCTTCTACAACTTTGGAAGGATGAAATGTTAGTAGCTAAGTATTCCTCGAGGCATACCAACCATTCCAGGTACCCAATGAATATGATACGAACAGTGATTTAGGGATTGGACCTCCGAGATAGATGTGTTTAGGGAAATCCAAGTCGGCTATTCCTCTGTGCATTATTATGTATGTTAGGTTTCTAGATATAACCTTTGAGGTTGAATGTTATTTGGATAAGCAGACACAGCCAGTGAATGTTAGTTATGGGAAATTAGGAAACTAATGCCAATCTCATAGACTTGGGTGTGTAAATGTTTTGGGAAGAGGAAGTGGTTGGGATTGATGAATATTTAGGTAAGAATATGTGGAAGAGGATCTAGGAGAGCATCAGGAGGTGGTATACATTTCAACATGTTACAACCATCGACCCATTATTGTCACGACCTATCCCTCGAGGCCCATGTCGTGACTACCCCAAGCCCACCTTCTATAGGCCAGGGGATGGTGACTAGCACCAGAAAGGCATAACCCTAAAATGGGAAGGCATTTCCTTTTAACCTATACAGAAACATAGTCCAAGAACACAACAAGAAGTAACCATGAAGTAAACTGCTATAGTAAAAAAGAGTGTTGAAAGTAAAGGGGCAGGAATACAAGCCCAACTGAAAAGTACAAGTACAACTGAAAAGTAAAAATACAATTGAAAAGTACAAAATAGCTCCTGGATCGTCTATTGAGGATCCTACCTGAAGGGTAGGTACAGATCATGAACAGTAGTCCCTGTGTCATGTCACTCCAACTGGTCCACCTCTGGCACCGTCTAGTCCTGGATCCCTTAGCCTCGATCAATGATGTCTTTCATCTATACAAGACACAACAAGGTACGGGTGTAGCCCATGTAGGGGTGAGTATAACGATACTTAGTAGGGACCCTGAGACCCCCAAAGGTCTCCCAGAGTTCCGCAAAGGAAATACCACAAAGAAAGACCACAACTCAAAGCACGAAGTGATAGAAATCAAATATACTTAGGTTTATGCCCATACATATACCTAAGTTATCAAGATATACTCATATTATACATGAGGTAATAATAACAAAAAGGTAACACTACAAAGGTAGAAGTACCATAGAGGTAACACCATGAAGATAACACCACAAAGGTAGAAGTACCACACAAGTAGCACCATGAATATAACACCACGAAGGTAGAAGTATCACACAGGTAACACCACAAAGACAACACCACGAAGGTAGAAGTACCACACAGGTAACTCCATGAATACAACACCATGAAGGTAGAAATACCACACAGGTAACACCAAGAAGACAACATCACAAAGGTAAAAGTACAACACAAGTAACACCACGAAGGTGAAAGTACCACACAGGTAACACCACGAAGGTGAAAGACTCATCTCACAATCAGGTATAACTTAAGTACATAAGTACATATTATTACTCATAATATAGATCATATTATTCTGTTAAGAGTCACTGTTGTAGACCCACACAGGATCGATAGGTACTAACCCCCACTGACCCACATAAGATCTGACCCACACAAGATCTGACTCACACAGGATTTTTATGCCCAGACCCACACAGGATCGTTGAGCACTGACCCACACAGGATCCGATATATGCTAACCCACACGAGATTGATAGATTCTGACCCACATATGGTCGAAGTTCTTTCTTCACGTTACAACCTTCCATAGGATTCATCTCACCTGGTGTGCTCGAGTTCTATAGAATCTGCCCCCTGAGATATCGGTTGTAACTCGACCACCACTAAGCTCCAAAATGTAGTAACCCAAATAACCCCCATTATTTAAGGGTTACAACGCAATAGATTTTGCGTTAATCGAACGCCTGGTCTAAGATTTATTAGTGTTTTAGTTCTGAGGCCCCAATTGATTTCGGGTTCGATCCAACCCGGTCATACTTCAAATGTTTCCAAAACTCAAGTGGAGTATTCCAAAATGATCGTCTCAACCAAAGTATCCCAAAGTCATATATGGTTTATCAAATAGACGTCTGGTTCTCAAGATATGGCTCTTTAAGTGTTTTTGGGTCTGGTGGGGCTCTGGTCCGATCCGACCAGGCTGGATTGGGCTGCGGCAGGCTCAGCCCGCTGGGTCGCGGTCTGTACCGAATCGCAAGGGGAAGCTCAACCCGCATGGGGGAAGCCCGGCCTGCGGTGGGGTTCACCCTAGCTGGCGCAGGGGGTGAGACCCCTGATATTCTAAATGGCCTAGAGTTCGTTCAGCTTGTGAAGCGGTGGTGCCACATGGGTGTCACCTAGTTGCCATAGAACCCATCAGAGGCACAGGTTCCCCCCTCCACTATGGCTTCATCCGCGGACCCTTTTTCTCATTGATGGCACCCAGGTCGCGTCACCCTTCCCTTCCATGGCCGGATGATGTGCCGACCGCTTTCTCCGACCACCATGGCTGACGAGTCATGGCTGGTTCCTTCAGCGGCACTGGTTCACCACCCTCCTTCCTCACGGTCGGCCAGTGCTGGCCACCGTCTTCACCCACTACATCTTCGACCGCAACCCCTTTCTCAACAGCGGCGCGCGACGGCGCACCGCACCTCCTCCACAGCCGGCTGTGGCCGACTGCTCCGATGACCGATGTTGTTTAGTGTCGCAACCTCCTCTTATAGCGCGCTGCCTCCTTCGTAGTCGGTCGGTGTCGTCGTGCCGGTGGTCTTCCACAGAGGGTGCAAGGGTAGCAAGGTAGCATAGGGTTTAGGCTGGGTTCATTAGGCCCATGCCCTCCACATTATCTTGTAATCAACATGAGGGAGGAAAAATGATTCTACAACACTTGAAATTAAAACCAAAAGTAAACCCTACCTCAATAACAGTGGAGAAACACACGTGGTTGAGGAAGTGGGTTGGTGTGCGTTGTCCCTCACAACTAGCCTCCAATGACATTGCTCAATCGTCGATCTTCGGTTTGGGGTTTCTATGTCACTCTTCACCGCTTTCCAAAACTGGATCCATCCTCCAAGGTTTTGGCATCTCGGCACTTTTTCAGCACTTCATTGCTTGGTGAAGCCCTCCTGATATCTCTCCCCAAGGTCTATATAAATAAGAGAGGGGGAGGGTAAGTATCGACGTTGGGAATTTATGGGATGTTCATTAACAAGGAACCATCTTAATTCCTCAATGATTATGTTACATAGGATTGAAAGGTAAATCCATTTATTATATTGACACATTGTTGGTCCAATGTTTCGGCTTTTCCTTTGGAGAAAAATAATGAAAATAAAATAACAATGTTATTTTATTAATTTATTTTAAAAAAAAACTAACTTTTTCTTCAGACCTACTACATTCGAAGTCAAGCCTCCCTTAAGCGAATCCGAGAACTGAAGATTCAACGGTTCCTTCAAATTTTTAATCTGAGCACCAGTTCAAAATTTATAAAATTCCGCTCACACATTTACTGAACGTACCTTAAAAAAAGTTCAAAAATTCATTCTGGGCACTAAGAGCCTCAGAATCACACACCGTCAATATTTGCAGACTCGTAATAATTCCATAGAATTAAAAAATTACATGGAAATTCCGGGTCTTTACATTCTCCCCACCTTAGGTATTTTTTCCCCCGAAATCCAAATCATAGACTAAGAAAACAAATCAGGGTACTGAGCACAAATATGAGCCTCACACTCCCAAGTGATCTCCTAGAGGTTCTCATGCTACCAGTGAACGCGCACCATAGGTATCGACCATCTATGAAGGACTCGCTCCTATTGATCATCAACCTCCACTAGAACCTCCATAAACGTCGGCCCATCATCAAATTCCAGCTCTTCATGGTCGATGATTTAATATGGCTCATGAATGTATCTCCTCAGGTGGGATATGTGGAAGACTTCATGCACCCTCTCCAACTGCGATGGAAGTTCCAAGCGGTATGCCACCCCGCCAATCCGTTGAAGTATCAGAAATGGTCTGGAAATCATCGGTGAGAGTTTTTCGCCTCAGCCAAACCTCTATAGTCCCCTTCGAGGAGATACTCGCAACAATACATGGTCCCCCTCCTAGAACTCCAAATGTCTCCATATCCTGTCAGTATAAGACTTTTTCCTGCTCTGTGTAGTCTTCATCCACTCCTGGATGATCTGAACCTTCTCAGTGGTAACCCGTACAAACTCTGGACCGATAAGTGCTAGCTCCCTTGGGTCTATCTAGAATAGAGGTGATCTGTATGGCCGACCATACAAGGCCTCAAATGGTTCCAAACTGATGGTGGATTGATTGTTGTTATAGTATGTGAACTCTACCAACGACAAGTGATCCTCCCAACTACGGCCAAAATCTAGGACGCAAGCACAAAGCATGTCCTCCAGCGTCTAAATGGTTCGCTCCGTCTAACCATTCATCTGTAGATGAAAGGCAGTGCTCAAACGTAGCTGAGTCCCAAACGCCTCTTGTAATAACTTCCATAATCGGGATATAAAACATCTGTCATGGTCTGAGATGATTGTTGATGGAACCCCATGAAGTCACACAATCTCCTGTATGTAGAGGCATCCCAAGCCCTCTACTGATATACTCCGTCTAACCATTCGTATGTGGATGAAAGGAAGTGCTCAAACATAGCTGATTCCCAAACACCTCTGGAAAAACCTTTTACAATAGGGTTATAATACATGTATCATGGTCTGAGACGATTATCAATGGCACCCCATGAAGTCGCACAATCTCCAGTATGTAAAGGCATCCCATCCCTCTACTGATCCTTTCTCTCGGATAGGTAGGAAGTGGGCCAACATGGTGAGTCGGTCAGCAATCACCTAGATGGAATCATGTCCCTTGGATGTACATGGAAGCCCTGTCACAAAGTCCATAGAGATTCCATCTTAATTCTACTCTAGAACCTCTAGTGGTTGTGCTAAGCCTGCTGCAACTTGATGCTCGACCCTCACTTGTTGAAAAATGAGGCATCGTGAAACAAACTCTGTCATTGCTTTCTTTATCCTTGGCCACCAGTGCTGACACATAGGTCCTTGTACATCTTCTCCACACTAGGATTCACCCCTAGAGGGAACGTATGGAACTCCCTCAACACCTCCTCCTATAGCGCCGCAGGTACCATGGTACGTCCTGTGAAGAGGATGACATGCTCCCCACCTTCATAAAATTCATCAGGTGTCTGTCCTAAGGATATCTGAGCACGTCGAGCCTCGCAGTGAGTGTCCCCAAGTTGCACCTCCATGACTCACTAAAGGAGTGGGGGAGTGACATTCATAGACTTGAGGTATGTTGTTCCATATCTATCCATGAAGGATATCTGCAATGCGGATAGCAGCTCTGTCTCCTCGCTCAGCAACTGCATACCAGACCTCCTGCTGAGTGCATCTACTACCACGTTCCTCTTCCCAGGAGTATAGACTATCTCAAAGTCATAGTCCTGGAGGAACTCTAGACTTTATCATTATCTCAAGTTCAGGTCCTTCGGAGATAAGATATAACTGAGACTCTTTTGATTAGAGTAGACTGTAAAACGTTTGCCCATCAAGTAATGTCGTCACATACTCAAGGTGAAGACCACTGCTGCAAACTCTAGGTCATGGGTAGCATAGTTCTGCTCATTATTTCATAATTTTCGTGAACCATAAGCGATCACTGCTCGCTCCTACATCAGGACACATCTAAGTATGGTCCCTGATGTGTCGCAGTAGACTACATAACCAATCCCCTCTTATAGTAGCCTCAATATGGGGGCACTCATCAGTCTCTCCCTCAGCTCCTAAAAACCCTACTGGCATCTCTCCATTTACATGAAGGGATGTCCCTTATTCTTCAATGCTGACAAGGGTGCCGCAACTCTAGAAAATTCATCCACGGATCTTCGGTAGTATCCAGCCAAACCTAGGAAACTCTGCACCTCAGTCACACTTCTGGGTGGCTCCCATGCAAGTGCATCCTCTATATTCGCTGGATCCACTACAACACTAGACTCCGAGATAATGTGTCCCAGAAATTGGACCTCTCATATCTAGAAATGGCACTTAGAGAGCTTACCATAAATTTGGTTCTCCTAGATTGTATCCAGAACTAACTGCAGATGACAGGCATGCTCCTCCTTCGTCGCAGAGTATATCAAGATATCGTCGATGAAGACCACCACAAAGAGATTGAGGTAAGGATGAAAGATCATGTTCATGAGTCCCATGAACACTTTTGGGGCATTGTTAATATCGAATGGCATAACCAAGAACTCATATTGGTCATACCGACATAGGACTGTCATCTTATTCATATCCTCATCTCGTACCCTGAGCTGATGATAGCCAGATCATTGGTCTATCTTTGAAAACCAATGAGCTCCCTTTAGCAGATTGAAAAGATCATCAATCCTCAAAAGTGGATACTTGTTCTTCACGATCACCTAGTTTAGGTTCTCTTAGTCCACACAGAGTCTCAAACTCCAAATTTCCTTCTTGGCAAACAAAATCGGGGTTTCCCATAGAGAAACACTAGACCTTATGAACTCATTCCTCTACAAGTCCTCCAACTATACCCATAACTCACAAAGCTCCACGGGAGCCATCCGATATGCTGGTGTAGATATCAGTGTAATCCTAGGGTACAAGTTTGTGTAAATTTCTAGTTCTATATGATGAGGTAGTCCCAAAACATCATCAGGAAATACATCGACATACTAGTCCACCACTACAGGATAGCTTGGACTCTCAACATCAACTTCTTTGAGGGTAAGGCTATCCAACTGATGAGTGATCGGATGCAACCTCGTCTGGGTAAGTCCATCATGTTCTGCTAAGGTTACCTTCTTGTCGGGGAAGGAAAACCTAGTCCCATACCTGCATACACACCACACTTTTCACCTAATACAGTCAATTTGGCCATGGACTTTTGATTACCAGTCCATACCCAAGATGACGTCGTAAGTCCTTGACGCTGCTACTAGAAGATCCCATCCAAATCTCGTGCCTCCTAGAGTAAGATCACCCTTCTAGCACCAATGTGTAACCATAGAATCCTCTCTCGTAAGAGTCTCTAGTCATAAGGATTGAGCCAATGGCTCCACCTAAATCTTCATGCTCCGAATGAGGGTCATGAAAATAAAAGAGTGACTGGAACCTATGTCTATAAGTACTATATCTAAGGTGAAGTAGACACAGATTGTACCTCTAATAATCTATAGAGTGTCGTGGTAGTAGGCCTCAGCTACCTGAAGCTGAGCTCGTCCCTGTCCACCTACTCCCTATGGCCGGGGTGGACCACCTGGAGGTGGTGGCGGTAGAACCTAGAATCACCATCCACCGCCTACTGCACAGCCATCTCCTCATCCATGTATGCCGCCCTTCAAACCTCCTTGCTCAAACCTATGCCTCTACCTCGACGGTCCCTCGACTGTCTGCTGGTCGTCTCTATGGTGGGTCGGGCAGTCATGATCCATGTGACCCTGCCCGCCGCACGAGTATCACTACCTGCTCCTCAGCTTCCCTCCTCTGTCCTGTGAGCCCCGCACCACCGACCATGTATCCTGAGATCATCCACAAGAAGGCCTGGCCCAATTGGGCCCCTGCATCATCTGGATAATTCCTACTACAGATGACTCTGCTACTTGACATCGGGTGATTGCTCTCGCCGTCAGTGCCTGCTCAACTAGGAAGCTCTCCACCAAAAGTGCTGGCTCTAGCACCCAATCCTACATCGAAATTCTGAGTGATATCATCGATTCTATGATATCCCATCGGAGACCCTACTCAAAGTTCTAGGCCCTAAAGAAAGGGTAGCGTACCATGTCGGTGGGTTATTAGGAGAGATCAGTGAACCTCACCGAGTAATGGGACACAATCATGTTTCCCTTCTGTAAGTGCAGCAGCTCCTGTATACGCACTGAGCGTAGAGTCGCTGGGATGAACTCTTCCTTGAAAAGGCCCTTGAAGTCCACCAAGATGAGGGTCACCTCTCCCTGTATCTGGATTATCAGACTCCACCATATCCTAGATTCTCCCTAGAAGATACTGGAAGCTATGATCACCATCAGATCAGCTGGTGTCCCAACTAAGCGAAAAACTCTAGCCACAGCTTCTAGATAGTCCTCAGCCACCTGCGGATCCATCTCGCCTCGGAACCTCAGATGCCTCTACTGCTGAAAAAAATTTTAATGTGCTCAGTCAGTGTGCACCCTCTGTTGGTGGGGCTGGTGGCATCTACTTCCCAACGGGTGGTGGTGCTTCTGGTACACCACCCGAAGGTGCTAATGTCATAAGAGGTCCCTACACCGAGGCCTCATCACTCAGTGGGCCATCATCACATACTCTCTCAGCAATCCTGGATGGTTTTCTATATGGTGGCATCCAGAAAGAAGACAGGTGTGACACAGTAAATAATTTATACCTGGTGAGCTGACTCGAAGAGATCATAAGAAAAAACTTTTCAAAACACACGCAATCAGTGTTTTCGTGCCCTGATTCGGAAATCAGAAGTCAAGGTCCTGGTGTATGGATACGTCGGTCGTCATACCAAAACTGGATTTGCAAAACTGAAAACTACAATCATAACACTTAACACTATTGCCACATAGAAAAGATGAGAGTTCTAGTTCTTCGGTAGAACTGACTCCTTTGATACCACTTTGTCACAACCCGTCCCTTGGGGCATGTTCCATGACTACCCCAAGCCCACCTTCCATAGGCTAGGGGCTAGAGACTAGTACCGGAAAGGTGTGTCCCTAAAATGGGATGGCATTGCCTTTTAACCTGTATAGACACACATTCCAAGAACACAACAAGAAGAAACCATGAATTAAATTGTTTTAGTAAAAAGAGTACTAAATGTAAAGGGGCCAGAATACAAGCCCAACTGAAAAGTGCAAGTACAACTGAAAAGTAAAAATACAACTAAAAAGTTCAAAATAGCTCCTGGATCATCCACCAAGGATCCTACCTGAAGGGTAGGTACAGCTCATGAATAATAGTCCCTACGTCATGTCACGCCAACAGGTCCACCTACGGCACCGTCCAGTCTTGGATCCCTCAGCCTCAATCAATGTTGTTTATCATCTGCACAAGACACAACATGGTGTGGGTGTAGCCCATGTAGGGGTGAGTATAACTATACTCAGTAGGGACCCTGAGACCCCCAAAGGTCTCCCAGAGTTCCACAAAGTAAATACCAAAAAGTAAAACCACAACTCAAAGCACGACGTGATAGACATCAATTATACTTAGGAATATGCCAATACATAAACCTAGGTTATCAAGATATACTTATCTCATACATGAGGGAAGAATACCACAAAGGTAACACCATGAAGGTAAAAGTACCACACAGGTAACACCATGAAGATAACACCACAAAGGTAGAAGTACCACATAGGTAACACCATAAAAATAACACCACGAAGGTAGAAGTACCACACAGGTAACACCACAAAGGTAGAAGTACCACATAGGTAACACCCCAAAGAAAACACCACGAAAGTAGAAGTACCACACAAGTATCACCACGAAGACAACACCACGAAGGTATAAGTACCACACAGGTAACACCATGAAGATAACACCAAGAAGGTGAAAGTACCACATAGGTAACCCCACGAAGATAACACCACGAAGGTGAAACACTCATCTCACAATTATGTATAACATAAGTATATAATTACAGATGATTATTCATAAGCTAGATCATCTTATTCTGTTAAGAGGCTCTGTTGCTGACCCACACAGGATCGATAGGTACTAACCCCCACTGAACCACATAGGATCTGATAGTTTCTGACCCACCCGAGATTGATTGAAGCTGACCCACACATGATCAAAGTTCTTTATTCATGTTACAGCCTCCCATAAGATTCCTCACACCCAGTGTGCTAGAGTTCCCTAGAGTCTTCCCCTTGAGATATTGTCCATACCTAGAATGCCACTAATCTCCACAAATGAATAATCCAAATGACCTCCATGTCGTAAGAGTTCCAACGCGATAGACGGTACGTCAATCAGGAGCCTGGTCTGTGAGTTATAAGAATTTTAGTTCCAAGAGCTTGGTTGGATTTGGGTTCGATCCAACCTGGAAGTATGCCAAATTTTTTCAAAACTGATGTAGAGTATACCAAAAATACCATCTTGATCCAAGGATCCCAACGCTGTAGACGGTTCGTCAAACAGACATCTGGTTCTCAAGATATGGCCCTTTAAGTGTTTCTGGGTCCAGTTGGGCCTGGGTCCGGTCCAACCCAACCCAGTTCGGGCCGACCAGACCCTTTTTGGGCCGCCCATCCCAGTTTGGGCTGCCCCAACCTAGTTCGGGTCTGCCCGACCCAATACGGGTCCACCCGACCAGGTACGGGTCCGACCCGACTTGATTGGGCCGCGGCGGGCTCGGCTCAGCCCAGAAGGGGGAGCGGCCCGACCCACAAGGGGGAAACCCAGCCAGCAAGGGGGTGGCCCACCAGTCCGGCCCGTGGTGGGGTCCTCCCTAGACGGCGCGGGGGATGAGACCCTGAGTCTCCCGAACGGTCTGGAGGTCGTTCAGCTTGTGAAGCGGTGGCACCACATGGGAACCGCCCGGTCACCGTGAAACCCATTGGAGGCACGGGTTCCCCCTCCACCGTAGCTTCAGCTGCATCCCCTTTTTCTCACTGGTAGCGCACTGGTCACTCCGCCCTTCCCTTCTGCGGTCAGCTGATGTATTGTCCACCTTTTCCAACTACCACGGTTGACGAGCTACGGATTGTTCCTCCGGCGGCGTGGGTACGCCACCCTCCTTCCTTGCGGTCGACTAGTGTCAGCCGCCACCTTCACCCATTGTGGCCCCTTGCTCACCGGTGGCGCACAACGACATGCCGCACCTTCTATGCGGTCGGCCGGTGTCGGCTGCTCCAATTACCGCTGTGGTTTAGTGTCGCTTCCTCCTCTTGCAGTGCGTGATGACACACCACCTCCTTCGTTGCCGATCAGTGCCACCACGTCGGCGGTCTTCCACGGAGGGTGCAAGGGTAGCAAGGTAGCAGAGGGTTCGGGACGGGTTCGTTAGGCCCGCACCCTATGCATTAGATGGTAATCAAAATGATGTAGGAAAAAGGATTCTAAAACTCTTGAAATTAAAACCAAAAGTAAACCCTACATCAATAATGATGGAGAAACGCATGCGGTTGAGTAAGTGGGTTGGTTTTCGCTTTCCCCCCACAACTAGCCTCTAATAACGTCGGTCAATCATCGATCTTCGGCTTGGGGTTTTGGTGTCACTCATCATCTCTTTCTGAAACCAGCTCCATCCTACAAGGGTTTGGCATCTCGTCACTTTTTCGGCACTTCATTTCTTGGTAAAGCAATGCTGATACCTCTCCCAAATATCAATATAAATAGGAGAGGGGAGGGAAACTAATGACTTTGGGAATTTATGGGGGGTTTATTAATTAGTAACCTTCCTAATTTCCCAAAAATGTTGTTACTTAGGATTGAAAGGTAAATCCATTTATTGTCTTGACACATTGATGGTCCCACGTTTCCGCTTGTCCGTTGGACGAAATTAATGAAAATAAAATAACAATGTTATTTTATTTATTAATTTTAAAAAAGTCCAAAACATAACTTTTTCTCCAGACCTACTGTGTTCGAATTCAAGCCTCCCTTAAGAGAATCTTGGAGCTGCTAATTCAACAGTCCCCTTGGATTTTTAATCTGAGCACTGGTCCAAATGTTCGAAAATTTCATTTGTGCGTTTACTGAACGTGCCTTAAAAAAAGAACAGAAATTCGTTCCGAGCACTCCAGGCCTCGGAATCAGGTGCCGTCAATTTTTGCAGACTTGTAATAATTAAATATAATTAAAAAAATTACATGTAAAATATGGGTCTTTACCATTGTGGTCCCCACCAGGCTTAGGGAGTTGGAGGAAAGGGGAAGTTAGTAGCTACATGCGATCAAGGAGTGTGACCCAAGGGCTCCATGAATGATTCGTGGTACGGTTTGTTTCTACTACAGGATATCATAATTAATAGACATAATTACTAATCATTCCTTCTTGTCATGAATCTTGTTCAAGAACTATAGTTTCCGGTTAAAACATGGACTTGACCCTTACATCTCGAGATACCAATGAAAGGAGACTCGATAATCAGACTTATGTCGATGGTGTGATCTGACCCTTGAGGTGAGAGTTTCAGTTGGAACCTCTTGGTGGCAGTGTTGTGTCCTTACGATGTTAGTTTGGGTATGGACTATTCATCCACAGTTTATGCACAGATTGACTGTATTAGGAAAAAATCATTTGGTATATCTATAGTGTTGGAATGAGGTTTTCCTTGGTCGTTGAAAAAGGAAACCCAGTAATCACAGTATAAACTCATGCATAAGAGGGTGCAGCCAATCACTCTTGAGTCAGTCATCCTTAACCTCATGGAAGTAGGAGTTTTGAGTTTTCAGTTCCCAATAGTAGTGGAAGAGTGTGGGAACATCCTTTCTAAAAGATGTTTCTAGGATTAACTCTCTATAGGGAGAGGGACTTCAAAATTGGCTTATACCTATGGACGACACCGATATCTGCAACTGCATATCAGATGGCTCTAATGGAGCTCCAGGAGATGAGAGTATAGTTGGGAGACTTGAAGAGAAATTTCATAGTAAAACCCAGTTTTTGAGGTTATATGTGGATTACCACCACTTTAACCAAGTGGTCGTGGATAATGACTACCCATAAACAATGGATCAATGGGAACATCAATCAGTTAAAAGGAGGTATCCTTTTGTGTGGATAGAAAAATGCACGTAGGCTTTTTTGCAGTTGAGAAAATGGAGATGGCTGGAGTTCCTCCAGGATTATGACTTTGAGATATTCTACACTCTTGGGAAGGTTAATGTAGTAGAAGATGCACTCAGGAGGAGGTATGGTCTACATTTGTTGAGTGAGGCGACAGAGCAGCTAGCCGCTTTGCAAATATCCATTGTGGATAGAGATTGAGCAGCTTATCTCCATTCCATGACTGTCACTCCCCCACTTCTTCAGCGAGTTCGGGAGGCTCATCTTGGGGACGTAGTCTGCGAGGCCCGAAATTCTCAAATATCCTTAGGACAGGCTCTTGATGGATTTTATGAAGGTGGGTAGCATGTAATCCTCTTCATATGGTGCACCATGGTACCAGTGACTCTACGAGAGGAGGTGTTGAGAGAGTTCCACACATCCCCTTTCACGGTAAATCCTGGATTATGGAAGATGTATCAGGACCTTCACCGTCAGTACTGGTGGACAGGGATAAAGAAAGCAGTGGTAGAGTTTGTATCCCGATGGCTCACTTGACAGCAAGTGAAGGCTGAGCATCAGGTACTTACATGATTAGCTCAGCCACTCGAGGTGCCGAAGTGGAAGTGTGATGGTATCTCTATGGACTTCATGATAGGGATAACTTGTACGTCTAGGGTCCATGATTCCATATGGTTGATTGTTGATCAACTCACCAAGTCGTCCAACCTCTTACCCATCCACAAGCAACGATCTGTAGAGGGCTTGGAACACCTCTATGTATAGAAGATTGTTGAAATTCATGGGGTTCCATCGACAATTGTCTCAGATCATGATGCATGTTTTACATCCCTATTGTGGAAGGGATTATAGGAGGAATTCAAGGCTTAGCTATGCTTGAGCACCACCTTTCACCCTCAGATAGATGGTCATACGGAGCGAACCATATAGGCACTTGAGGACATGCTTAATTCTTGTGTTCTTGATTTTGGCCACAGTTGGGAGGACCACCTGTCACTAGTGGAGTTCCCTTAAAACCACAGTTATCACACCACCATCAGCATGTCTCTGTTTGAGGCCTTGTACGGGCAACCATGCTGATTACCCCTTTTCTGGACAAACCCAGGTTAGTCTGCACTTATGGGTCCTGAATTGGTACAAGCTACCATAGAGAAGGTGCAGATCACCCAGGAGTGGATGAATACTGCACAGAGTTTGAAGAAGTATTATGTCAATAGGATATGTATACTATTGGAGTGTGAGGAGGGAGACCATGTCTTCCTATGGGTCTCACCCCTATGGGGGTTATATAGGTTTGGTCAGGCCAACAACCAATCTCTAAGGTTCATCTGACCTTTCCAAGTCATCAACAGAGTAGGCGAGGTGGTGTACTATCTAGATCTTTCCCATAGTTTCACCGGCTGCATAATGTTTTCTAGGTTTCATAGCTGAGGAGACATGTGCAATATCCATCGCACGTTATCAACTGGGGCGAGTTGAACATCGACAATGGGGAGACATTTGTAGAGTTCCTAGTAGAGATATAGGATCAATAGGAATGGGTCCTTTGTGGGTGATCGATTCCTCTGTTGCGAGTTCATTGGAAGCACAGGAATCTTTTGTAGAGCACATGGGAGTGGGAGGCTCAGATACGTGCTCAGTACCCCCATATGTTCCCCTGTTTTTTCTGTAGCTTTCGGGGATGAAAATCCCTAAGGTGGGGAGAATGTAATGACCTAGAAATTCCATGTAAATTTTTTTTTAAAATTATTTGTGATTATCACGATTTTTTGAAAATTTATGACATGTGATTACAAGGCCCGGTGTTCCCGGCACGAGAATTTTGAACTTTTTTTAAGGTACCTTCAGTAAACGCGCGAGCAGCACTTTCTATCTTTTGAACCTGTGATCGGATTAAAAATTTGAGGGCACCATTGAATTCATAGTGCTAGGATTCTCTTAATGGAGGCTTCACTTTGATCACAGTAGGTAGGGAGAAAAATATATTTTGTTTACTTTACAAATAAAATATAATAAAATAATAACAAAGATATTTTACTTCTTTTTTTTTGTAACTGTTGAGCGGTGGCGGAGGGGTTGATGACTTGTCAATCCATTTAATGGATTGACTCTTTGTTTTGTAACCATGATGTCGAAACATTAAATGCAGTTCATAAATGAATCGAATTAATTTTTTGCAACATGGTTGGTTTCCCGTCTATTTAAGTGAGTCTCGGTGTTTGGTTTTTGAGAAGAAAGTAAGTAACCTCTAACGAAGTGACGTAACATCTTCCACCAACAAGGAATAGAATCTTGGAAATCGTTGGAGGGATCGATTAGGGATCGAAGAACAACAATGACTTCAACAAATGAGGACTCCTTACCCTCCACAACTGCGACCTCATCCAACAAATTTGAGGTGGGGGTTATTGTTTAAATTTAAGTGAATTAGTTTCTTTCCTTCATTATAAAAATTATGACGAATACGGATCAACCAAAACGAGTTGACCCTCGATTATTATGAAACTATGGGTGGTTTTTGTGGGAAATTATTGAATGGGTTTTTTTATTTATCTTTTGATTATTGATTATCACACCCTTGTTATGATGCTAACGCGGAGGGCATGGTCCAAACAAACAAGGCCCAGACCCTCCACCACTTATATCTTTTTTGCATTCTTTGTGAGAAACTGGAAAACATAGCGGCATCCTAGGAGGCCTATAGGCACAGACGGAAGTGAAAACGGAGCTCCGGGGTGTCGTCGGAGCCCCGTGGAAGAAGCACCAACGTGGCACCGACACAGCGGCACTAGTGACCGGTGTCGGCGGATGAGGGCGGTGGCCAGCAACTGCTGGCTCCAGTGGAAGGGAAACGTCACCCAGCGCCACAGCGAATGTATAGCTCTCCAGCTATTGGTCGTCCGCAAAGGTGGGAGGTGGCATGTCGTTGCGCACCATGGTGAGACAGGTCGCGGCTTTTAAGCTGCGGCGAAGGGAGGGGACCCGCTCCCTACGGGTCTAGCAGACAGCTAGGCAGCACCACCTGGAGCCACCAATTAAGAGTCAAATGGATCTTTGATCCATTTGAGAAAAGTACCATGCGACCCTCGCATGGGTCACGCCAGCCGGTTGGATGAGCTGTCGTGGCCCAGTCCATCCAGGGCGGGCCGCTCCACCGCGGCCCTAACCAGTCGTGGTGGGCCTGGCCGGTCTGCGGGCTAGCGGCCCAAGCCCACTATGGACCAGCACAACCGAGCCAGCCCGGGAAAGTTCGGACCAGGCCCGCCCAGTCCAGTGTGGATCGGGCCAGGCCAGGTCGTACCTGGACCGGGCTGGGTCGGCCTAGGCCGAGTGGGACCGGACCCGGACCCCTTTCGGGCCCAGTTATGCATAAAAGGATGTATCTTGCAAACCAGATGTTTGTTTGAAGAACCGTCAGTGGAGCTAGAATACTTGGAATGAGATGGTACTTTTTACATACTCCACTTGATTTTTGGATAATGTTGTATTACGGCTGGGTTGGATTGTACTCGAATCCAACCGAGCCCTCGAAACTGAAATGCCTATAACTCTCAGACCGATCATCCGATTGACGTGTCGTCTGTTGTGTTGTAAACCTTGTGACATGAAGTATCATTGGGACACTTATTCATTGGACTTCATTCCTGTTGAAATATGACTGATATCTTGAGGAGTGGATTCTCCCAAAATCAAGCGCGCTTTGTGTGGGAATCCAATGGATGGTTGTGAGGTGGAGATTGGAGGCAGATCTTGTGGAGGATAGTACCTATCGATCTTGTGTTGGACGGAAACAATTCCTCTTAATAGAATAAGATGATATATCTTTATGACTAATCATCTATAATTTTGTATTTAAGTTATACCTGGTTTGAGCTGAGTCTTTTTCTTTGTGCTTTGTGATTGAGATCATGCTTTGTGGTTTTTCCTTTGTGGAATTATGAGAGACCTTCGGGGGTCTCGGGGTCCCTATTGGGTATTGTTATACTCACCCCTGCATGGGCTTTTCTCGCACCTTCTTGTGTCTTGTGCAGATGATGGGCAGCCTTGAACAAGACTCGAGGAGCTAGGACCTGATAGTGGACAGCGGTGACAGTTGACGTGGAGAGCTGTGGAGACAATTTGTACCTACCCTTCAGGTAGGATCCTTGGCGGACAATCTCAGGAGCTATTTTCTATTTTTCCTTTGTATTTATATTTCAGTTGGGATTGTATTATATCTCTTTACATTCAGTACACACTTTTACTACTGCAATTTTACTTCATGGTTGCGTCTTGGTGTGTTCTTGGACAGTGTGTTTGTACAGGTTTAAAGGCAATGCCTTCCCATTTTAGGGATACATCTTTCTGGTGCTAGTCGCCAACCCCTAGCGTATGGAAGACAGGCTTGGGGTAGTCACGGCATGGGCCCCAGGGGATGGGCCGTGATAATGGATCTATCTATTCAGAACCACATTAACCAACCATACCAGAATGACTTATAAAACTCTATCTACCTGCCAAAATAGGTGTAAAAAATCCATCTCCAGATCCCATAAGCTTCTTAAATCCACAAACTCTTGACATATTTGGAGTAGTCCCTTTCAAAATCTATAAATGTTTTCCAAACTAACCCATGATTTTCAATTTAACATTGGTTGATCACACTATGGATTTGTGTTTCCTTCCCACTACACTACTATATTTACTCAAAATCATCCCATAACATCCCTTCTCACTACTATCCTAAAAAACCCTTCAAAACTAAATGTTTGGATACCTGATGTCCCACTACTGATCCGTATAAGAGAAGACTCATATCTTGAACATCGAGACTCCATCAGGATCTTATAAATTAAAAGGTCTTGATTTTCTACCTGAGAAAAGTTAGTTGAAAAAAACATTTACAAATAGTAGGATTTCATAACGGAGTCCATCCAAAAAACATCTCACCCTCAACGCATCACCATCCTTCAATGTAATAGAAAACACTAAAAACCCATAAAATGAGAAAATAGTCTATCTAAGACATATTACCCGACTATAAGTGAATGAAATCCCAAAAATGAGATCCCTCATGGTCTATGGTTAGAAGTGTTCAATGAATATAGTTTGACTATTCTCCCACATCATCCCACTTGTTGATAAATATGATTCAAAATATCTATCCAGTATGGTCCACCCTTTTCTATGAGGGTTTCCCAAGATTCTCAAAGATGGTTAGCATTATTAATACCCAAAATTAAGCCACATGGGTTCCATCATCTCCTATTATCATAGACATATTCTAAAACTAGAACTCTCAAGTATTATAATACATCATCGGTGTAGCTCCTTAATTTTCTCTCTCAATTGACTACACAAAAGGTAAAAAATATCTGAGAGATGAAGATCCAATTCTAAAAGAGGTGTTTCAAGGGTACATGTCCCAAACATCACTGGGGTATTCACATCACCACCCCATTAGTGGTAAACTAGAATAAATCCTAAATTTAGTTGTCTACAATACCAAAAAAATTCTAAAGTACACATTTCTAAAAAAATATATACATATCACAGTTAAGAAAATAGATAATATACATAACATTGTACTAATATATAATCCTCATAATATAGGAATATCATAACTCATGTTCTATCACTATCCCAATCTAACCATATATAAGGTTTTTCCACATTCACATATGATTCATATCATTTTACTTCATTTTTTTCAACAACTTATGATAATTGAGGTTTAATTAAATAAAATATCAATCCAAGTTATAAAGGAAATAATTTTGTAGTTTTTTTTGAAATTTAATTTAATAGATATCCTATAGTATCCAATGTTAATTTTGAAATTTTAAATTTTCATCCTCTTAAGAAATTATCTAGATATGGCCCCGCAATAAAGTTATATGGGAAAATACAATATAATTTTATGAATACACTTTAAATAAAAAACCTACGTAGAATAAGAATATAACTAATCATAAGTAATAATATGAATTCATTATGAATCCAAAATGCCTGATATAATTTATAAACACATTCCCTCTTTCCCCCCAGTCTAAGATATGGAAATCCCATAAGCTCATAACATCATAATCATGTGACTCAATCTAGCTGAAAATAGTAAAATTGTAAAAATAGAAAAAAAAAGTATCTTATCATGTCCCTAGAAACTCTAAATTCCCCTACTACATGGGATTTCTACTCCTAGAAATGAGTTCTGTACTATTTTATTACAATTCCTTTATCTCCTCTTCACATTTCCCAAATACTAAATAAAACAAAAGTCTATGATGCCACATTGTTTTGTTCCCCCAATTGGAGATAAATTATAGATATGACAACCTATGGTTCCATGTGACCTTAGGTATCCCTCCCTATATACTAATAGCTTCTAACTAGTATCTAGGGTCAAAGGTAATGTAGAGTGGGGAATATAAACTCAAAATTAGAGTGAAACTGCAGTGAATATAATACAAATATTATAAAATAAATTTATGCGGAATAAATTAATTACATCCTAAAAAATTATATCTCAAAACTTAATAGATATGAATGTGATTCTATATATATGTCAAGAAAGTCATATATAAGAAACACTTCATACACATCAATTATCCAAAAATAAAAAAAATGAACAAACTCGATAACTCCACAAAAAATGGTCCTAAATCTTAGAAATATCCTAAAATCCAATGATCCATAATAATGGTCCTTGTTAAATATCATCCATAGGGTTCCTTCCCTTATCATATCTTGTATTCATGAAATCTACTTGAGTACCAAGCAACAATATGAGAAGGGTGTAAGTATATCATAGTAGACCACCACTAATGATATCTAAAACATATCCAGTCTCACTATAGAATTTATGATGATGTACATAATAAATTAAAAATGTAATCCAAATAAATAATTAATTAAACTATCATAGATTCTCAGATTCCACAGTGAAACTCGAGATCAACCATATATTCTTCAGCAACAGTCGAATGTATTTGATCACAATATGTGTGTGTGTGTGTTTGTTTGTTTGTTATGATGAGTCACAAAGTTTAATGTGATGATCCACCAAAGCATTCATAATCAATAGACTCAAGATCAAAACCATTGAATGTGACTAATATATTAACAATTTTTAGGATTTCTTTAGAATCCAATGAATGGGTCCAAGTCATTATGAATTACTAAAAACATGGATAAAACCAAATGGGATTTCCTCAACGCTTTCTATATCAATAATCATAAATTTGAATGCATGGGGTATTATCTTAATTCATTCTAAATTATTTGATATATTCATTTACTAGTGTCTTCATAATAAAAGTCGGCTCAAAATTACATAAGAATATTTACTTATGGGATTACATAATAGGAATGTACAACAGAACCTAGGTTACACTCTAGGAATCCCCATAAATTCCCAAGTACATTCACTAATATCCAAGAAAACCATGGGTCCTCTCCTTTAATTTACACAATTAATTTCCCATGATTATCACACCTCAAGGGTGTCCAAATTCCTAGCCCACACTCCTCAAAAAACTAATCTCAAATCACGGGAACATTCAATTTATGAAATATGGCCATACAAAATTTCAGTATAATTAAATTTTTTGATTGAGAAATATATAGGAATGACCACACACCACGTACAATATAAAAAAAATTCATTATGTGATAACATTATGATCACTTACCTGATGATCATAAATGATCACTTATATAATAATAAGCTCAAATTATAAATTTTTTAAATAATTAAACAAGAATAATACCTTTGAAATGGGGAATAATATATAGAAATCACATGTGATCACATTATACCAAAAGTTAATGATAAAAGAAGGGATGTACTGATAGCCTTACCTGAAGCTTCTAATCGAAATGAACAGTGACTAATTCTATGGGGAAATATAAGAGAACCCCATTTGAAATTGGAGATCTCTAATGGGGGGTAGCATCAAACACACTAACCAACTAGGCCCTCCCTCAAATTTAAAATGGATTAATTAATTAAAAATTTTAAATATTAAAAACTATATAAGAATAACTCGTGGAATGATATCTAAATCCACGTTGTGAATTAGATGATGTAGGGTTCCCTGTCATATACTCAATATTTTCACATTGTGACACCTAGTGTCATACCATGAATGGATACAACCGAAATTTTTCTAAATATAGTTCTAAATGATATTCCCAAATATGCTTTTAATCCATTCGTGATACCCTGAACACATATATTAAGTGAGAAACATGGGGAATAAAAATATTTAAAGGAATTAATTCCTAGAAATGGTTGTTTTTTTTCATACCCAACCTTAAATCTTATCAATATCCCCATTAACCACATTTTTCATGGATATACTACAACCAATGATTTATTTTCTATTTACGTCTTTCCAGAATTAAATCGCCATCATCATGTTCGAGCTTCCCAACACATAGTACACATAAACTAATATGAACCAATCCAATATATCTTCCATTTATGATTATATTCTCATATATGGTGATCTCATATACTACAATCATTTATATCATACCAATGTCAATGATTAAGAAACTAACAATCAATCATGAATTGAAGTATACCAAAAAATGCTCAAACCACTATCCATATCGAAGGTTCATGATAAACATGTGAAATATGGTGTTTGAAATCCATGAAATCATAAAGGTGAATAATATTAATTACCAATTCAAATCCAACCATAATTCATAAGTAAATAAAATGAGAAGAAGATATAAAATTTTAATCTCGTATTCAAATAACCCCATGTATGTGTTTCAAAAAATGAATAAATTAACTGGGAATGCATTGACTAAGAAATCAATGAATGAATAAAAAATCATTCATAAAAATTCATAATGAATGTATCATGATCAAAAACTAAATGCACCACCTTATGATTAGGATTGATCATTAATGAATAATGAATATGTATCAACATCAATAATGATCCCATAGAGTTAGTAGTCAACACTGTGAGATTCCCCATCTAACAACAAGGATCCTACAATGATGACACTATCAAATATCTATGGGATATATGGATAAACCTTGATATATTCTAATTAGGTATTTATATAGAGGTTTTACAGTGATTAGACTATTAATTATATAATTAAATTAATTATTTTTTAAATAACCTCTATATGCGCTCATTGCTACGAACCATTTCTAGACCCAATGAAAATTAATATTATCTAACTCCTTGTGTAAATACCACATTACATACCCAAGCATGGTCCAATTATTCCCATCCCTGTCTAAATTAAGAAGATATAACATCATTTATGAAAATAAATTCATTAAATTATGAAAATGTATATATTGTTTTATATGTTCAATATCAGTGATTCTATGACAACCATGTTCCATGTTGAATTTGAAATTAATTCAAAAACACTCTTACTAAAATTCAAAAGGATTAATTACAAAACCTTAAGTTTTTATAGTATGTATATGTGTATGTGTTTATTTTTTTTTTGTTGTGTAGGTACATGTATTGTTGTGTATGTATGCATATGTGTATATATGTGTATGCACGTATGTGTATGTGTGTGTATTTTGTGTATATATGTGTATATTTTTGTATGTATATATTTATGTGTGTGTATATGTATATCTGTATACATGTCTGTCAGTTTATGTATGAAGTTTTGTGTATGTATATGTGTATGTGTGTGTATGTGTATGTATATTCGTATGTGACTATTCATGTATATATGTAGGTATGTGCATGTAAGAGTACGTATGTATATATATGTGTAGTTGTATTTGTGTGTTTGTATTTATATGTATATGTATTTATGTGTGTATGGATGTATAGAAGTATGTGTATATATGTGTATACGTGTTTATGTATGTGTTTATTTATGTGTTCAAATTTCTTTTAAATAAAATTATTTTTATTCAAAGGTAATTAAAGAAATCATAGATATATATACACACACATTTTAATTATATATAAATATATGTCTCTAATTTATAATTATTTATTTTATTATTTTAGTAATTATAGCCCTATACAATTATTATTTATTCCTATTTATTTGGAAATTTATTGTTAATCTTATCAATTTAAATTTAATTTTTAATAATTTTAATTTATATATTTAATATTTTTTCCGTATTTTTAATATTTCTATAATTTATTCATTTATATTCATTAAATATTATTAAATTTTAATATTTTCACCTTCAAAATAATTTAACCATTTTTAATAACTATTCACTTTTAAAAAATGTGTATTTTATTCATTCATAATATTTATTTATACATTTTTATGTAAAAATCATTAATATTTTTTTAATATTTTTAATTATCTTTGGAATTTATAAATTTTATTATTTTTTATTTTTTAATAATAATACAATTTTAAATTTTAGTATTTAAATACTTATAGAATTATTATTTATTAAATTATTATTTTATCGAATGTCCTTTGTTTTTAATTTCACTTTTCAATTATTTATACATTTTCATATGAATATGTATTCATTTTAATTTTTTATTTCAATTTATGTAATTATAAATATTTATTAATTTTCTTTAATATTCTTGTAATTTATTTTTTTAATTATTTATTTTTGTTCATTTTAAATATTTCTCTTTCAATGTTATTTATTCATTTTAAGTACTTGTTCATTATTAACATTTTTAGAATTAATTCATCTGTTAATATTTTATTATACATGGTTTTATTAATTTTTAATATGGTTTAAATTTTTATATAAATTGTTTATCCAAATTTATTTTAATATTATTGTATTTGATTGAAAATTTTATTTTCATTAAAATAACCTATATAAAATGGCCCCCTACATCCCAGTTCAAGGTTTTCTGTAGTGATGAAGACTTAGGGAATCACCTATTACAATAATCATGCTATCATAAGGTAAGTTTCCCAAAATAGTGTACAACATAATATCATTCGCTTGTCTCCCTTTAATATTTATTGATTTCTAATATTTTTATAATTTATATAATTAAAATCATTTATTCAATTATTATTTTCTTTAATTTATTTTTTATATTTATTATACTATTTTTAATGATTAATACTTAATATTTTATATTTGTATTTAATTTTTATAATGATTATTTAATATTTTGTAATTTATTTAAACTTTTTATCAGTGTTATGTGTTTTACTTATAATGTTTTACTTTTAATTTATTAAATTTATTGATAATAAAAAGAAAACTTTATCAATTATAACATGATAATTTCTGATAAAAGTTCCATTTTTCAACACTTTTTTACTGATAAAGATATTCATTTTCATTGTTAACAAAGTGCACATAAAAGTCCCATATATTATCACTTATTCTTCAATGATGAAAAAGGTATTTCTTATCTATGATTTACTATTATAAATGAGTAAACCCTTTCTGGATTTTAGAACCTATACAAAATATAATGATTTTATATTCAGGCCATTCATTCTCTTGTAGAACCAAATCATTAAGGAAGAAAATATATTTTTCTGGATGATTCTGATGTTCCCTAATAAAGTGTGTGCCACTAAGATGGGTGGAATGAATTATAAGTAACTGTAATTTTAAAATACTTTCTATTAGAAATTATCCTCTTCTGCCGATTGGAGAAAAAACCACTAAAATATTAAAAACAAACTTACCCAAATATAGTGGAATTGAAAAAATACATGGAACGAATTTTTTACAATGATCAGTCTCGTTGTAGGTTTCCACTCCTCTTTGTATCTAGATGTTACGTAGGTCCATAGATTTTCCACATGATTCTTATGATTATTTATGTGTTGGTAGGGCTTAGAATCATCCTATAACCCAATTATTCCAATAAAAAACATAGTATCCCATGGATTATAATACAACACGACAAATGAAAATAATCAAAACCTGAATGAGGATGATGAGAAGATATATCTATGCAACTTCAGAAATAGTTGTATAAGATATTCCCACATATCCATAATAATTATATGATCTAAATATTCTATCTTCTTCTGTATCTTCAGTATCATTAATAATTCTAATGATACATTTAATTCTTTTAAAATTATTTTTTTAGATGTAAAACATAGTATTTATTCAATGAATGCTCCAACAAACTTTTTTACAATCTTCAGAATTCCTTAAATTTAGTTATCCTTCCCTTCTAAAACTCAAATGAATAGATTCTTGCATGTATAGTTTCTCACCCATTTTCTATTCTATGATATCCCCACACTAATTCCTTATATATTTTCTTGTTTGTTGATTTTCAAAAACCCAAAAAATAATATTATACAATTTCAATCCATTTAATCAAATATTTCTTTTTGAAAATTTGACATGGGATTCTTTCTTAGATCTAAAAAATTAAATTATAGATATTTCTCATAACCCAAATGTATAAAGTGATCCTCAATGAATTTCCTCATTAAACTAACAATGTGGGTGTGCATCCAAAATAACTAGATATTCCCTTCTTAATTTAACAATTATCTATTAATAAATTCAATCTCTTCTATTTTCACATTTTGAAAATAATATTTAGAAATACCAATAGCTTTAAATTACTTCGTAGATGGAAAGAGCTCATCACAGTGAAATATTCCTCAAATTCATCATGAATAATAAAATAGGTTTGGGATATTTGAAACATTATATATCACTGAAATATTTGTCCATATCAAATATTAAGAGTTATTTAATAAAAATATTTTGATTCATTTTTAACTCAAAATAATTTCATGAATTCTTGATATTTGGTATTCTTTATCCACTTCTATAAGAACAGTTTTTCATAGTCATGTAGCTTTAATCATACACCACTGATTTTTTTTATTTTAATTTAGTAATTAAATGTCTTAAAAAATATAAAAATATTTTATAAATATTTTATTAATACAATGAATTTGAGATCAAAATTTCTCTCAAATATCATGTTTCTTCATTAAGAATTATTTTAAAAACTAAGGCTTGAATCAAAATTGATATTGATATATTTTTTACACTAAAAAAACTCTAGCATCAACTAAATTACTTTTTCCTTAAATTCATTCACATCGAGTAAACCAATTATATATATAGGTAAATTTATCCCTTATGTAACATCCTTTTCAAATTCATAGAATGTACCTATAATATAAATTCTTTTATATCAGGGGTAATTATTATTTATCAACACCAACATTAATTTATCAACATGAAACACTTATATATCATCTCTAACTCATACATAAAATCATGAACTCTTACATATTAAAAGTCATAGAAAAAAAATCAATTCCATCTTCAAAAAATAAAAAATTTAAGAATGTAAAAAATGATGCTTAGATTATACTAAAAATTAATACATTTCATTCCAAATCACTACAAAACACTTCATCTTATTAGATTAAAAAAATAATACCTAATAAATAATTCCATAATCATTTTCGATAAAAATAGGTTCTTTAATCCTCTATTTTATTTTTTTATCAAGAAAACTCCATTTTTTTCAATATTAGAATTATTTCAACCACAAAAAAATTTTCTCAGATCTCACCAAGTCATTTAATAATAATAAAATCATATCATATCATTTAAGACATGAATATTGATTCCACTATATTAGATAAAGTATTTTTATTGATTGAATTTTATCCTTGGAGACAAGTAAATTTTAACCAGGTAATATAGATGATTTTCTCCTTCGACCCAACATAATCATCTCTAACATTTCACAATAACCATAGCTCAAAATAAAAAATTGATGAATAGTTATCACTCCATCAATGAAAATGATTCTCCGCCTTTGATAAGGATTATATCCCATTAACTACTAACTATGAACTCATAAAAAATATCATCCTATTTTTTCAATAACCCCAAATCCATTTATACAATAATGTACAAAGATGCTCAATCCTTATAGGATAGGGATTCTCCCATATTGACATGGATTATCCCCCTTGGACTAAATACATGAAAATCATTAAATGATAGGTTTGTTTACTTTTTCGTTTCTCTCTGATTGAAAACATAATCCATATCCCTATGGGGGTGATTATAAACTATTTTAGCTTAGAGTTGAAGGCTAAAATTGGTGTTCTGCATCAAATAAAAAACCATCTCAATAGAAAAATCATTTATTAAATATATCAACAATATAATCCTTATTAAAAATGTATTCCTGTTTTATATCACTATTTCCCCCCATTTCTTTGATGAAATTATATTCAATTCCAATGTAATTTGATCTTGATGGTTAAACGATTTTTTTTGAAATGTCAATGGAATATTGATTGTAACAAGAAATATGTCTGGTCCTTTCTAGATCAAATATAATTTCATCTAGTAGTACCTACATTCATATAATTTGAGTGTAGGAATTTTTAGTTTTAATGTTTTCTAGAGTTAGTGGTACTTAACAAAACACAATTTTGTTTCTATTTGGGGAAATATACACAACTCTAATCATGAAAGAAAATTACATAATATTTAGAATTCCATTCTATGAAATATATTACCAAATTAACATATTCAAATCCCTACAACATGAATTCAAAATAGGTTCAATAAGCTATGTTATAATAAAATGTAATGATTATATACCACAGTAGTCTCTTGGATACCAACTTATGAGACTATATGGGATCACATTGAAATATGCTATAAAGAGTCACTGCAAACACTATATTAGGTCTAGAATCTATAAGGTATAGAAGGAAATCAATATGTTTTCTATATTTCAAATGATTTAAATTTTTTCTTTCCTCAACCATTGTCAGTATTTTTTCAACAAATAATACATCATTCTTCAATATTCTATCCCAAAACCATTCAAAAATTACCTAGAGTATTTAATATGGAAAAAGGATATATAATCAAACCATTTAATGAATTTAAATCATATAAAATAAATCATTTCCCCACAAATTTATGTATCAGCTTGTTTTTTCAATTTTATTGCACCATATTTTCAATGATACACTTATTCCCCATTTTTGTATATTTATATTCAATATAGGTTGTTGGATCATATAATAAAGTAATAATATGTCTCATAATCACCATTTTATGTGCTCATATCCTTTTTTTAAAGAAAAAAAAACTATCCAATATTTCTAACATCGCATCTTAGGTTAAATGAAATGATGGTGATCAATTTATCATTTAGGTTCTCCCCCAACCATCACAGAACACATCTTATGGTGTATAAGACCCTTTACACCACATGCTTAAAGGGAAAGTGAAAAGTAATGGTTCCATGTACGATATGAATGGTGAATGTGATCATGGTGTCATTTGGTGGGTGGGGGAATCATTTTAAATCTCATGTGGCCCACTATTATGGATTTTAGTGAATTATATAGCCATGTTAATTATATCATTGTAGAAACTCAAGATATGTTAAGTGTATTTTCCTTATATATGCTTGAAAACATAGTCTTGATTAAGGTGGAATATAACTCAATATTTTTAGATATTCTTTTTTCATAGAACATCCCTACCCATTTTTCAGTATCTAACTATATGAGATCTTTCAGATTTAAATTTGGATGTGATGTAAATTTCACTCATTTTTTCTAAGTAGGGGACATGGAATTACATATCATTGTATCAAAAGGGTAACATGAATAGACTCTTAGAATATATTCAATCATTAAATCCCTTCTATTTTTTTTATTGTTATTAGGCAAGGGGATTCCCTCTAGATCCATCATTTTAGACCCAATTAACTCACTTTTGGTTGATAGTGATGGAAGTTTATCATTTTTAATAAACATATTTAATTGTGAGTGTTATTAAGTGTTACTATGGAAAACTCTTTTATATACAAGTTTCTATAAACATTTTCTATTAAAAAATTTATCATTCTCATGAATATATAAAACTTCTCATACCATGATCTAGGGTTTGTTTCAGCCTATATACTATATTTTTTATCCATTTTAAAGTGTTGACAACTTAATTAAGGGAAAAATAATTAGGTTTTATAATATAAACATATTTCTCATGATCATTATAATGGGATGAATATTTCATATCTCTTTCATATATAATAAAATGTTTGTGTGCTTCCACTAACATAGAAACTCCAATGTTAAATATAAATACCATTAGTGAAGGATTTTATTTTAAATCAAAACCTAAAATTTTTAATATACTTTTCAAACTATCCCTCCATTTTTTGGAGACATAACAAAATTCATTTATTTTATTTTAAAAAACACATTTAGTAGCAATTATTGTTTCTTTCTTTTAGGACTTCCAAGAAGCTTCGTTATGGAGTATATCTCAATATGATATATTTATTCAATCATAACATTGAACCATTTATCATGCTTAACTTCTTCATAGATTTTTTATATTGGAATAACAAAACATTTCCTTATTTTAATTATCCTAAATACTATTTATTTTTACAATAATAATTAATATTTTTTATTTTTACTAAATATTTTTCATTGAAAAAAAAATTAAGCATGGAATATACCTCTTATGTGCTAGACCAACTGTAAGAACAACATAACGTTCACATGAGTTGTTGATTGGCCACAAAAAACTAAATATACAAAGAAGTAGGAAATCAATCTTGATATCCAATTGAACATGTGTACACATGATCAACCATAGAATGATACCATGAAATGAACATGGAAACCTAATTGGAATAGAAATTTTTAAGAAACCATATGATAAAAAATTCAAAAAAAAATCAATTTTCTTTATAAAACAAACAATATATCAAATAGACTGTGGCTGTTAATAGACTTCACAAATAACATCATGATATACTATGTCTTCTGAATGAATATGGAAATTATGTCTTGATCAACCATGATGTTCAATCAATGAAATGAGGAATGTATTGATCTACAATAATATTATCAATCAATTGTAATGGTAAAAAAATTGAAATAAACCTCATGTAAGAAATCAACCTTGAGTATTGGACATATTGATTCAAATAATGCATTTTCAAAGGATAAATTATCAAATTATTCACAATATCTATATGTTTTAGAATTTATTGAATACCAGACTAGTTGAGATCTCAATCTATGTATATATATATATACATATTTATTTATTTATTTAATTTCATATGGATACATAGGGAAGTGTCATTTACAAATAGAATGATGTCTAGAATTTGAATAAAATGGCATAATATATTACTTACACTTGTTTTTGTACTCCATGGCTCTTTTTTATTCTATAATTAATTTCAAAAAATGTGATAGATATTTAATTATTATGAAATCTTATCCCATTACATATTAACAATCATAAAAGGATAATACAATGATGTTGATCAATAATAATCAACCCACAAAGATCTTCACTACAATTTTCACTATATTTTTATTTATTTGTGTTTTTCTATACGTTTAATTTTTATTGAACTTTTCAATAAATTCATTTAGAATATAATCCTCTATTTTAACCAAGAGTGATATTATTCTCTTACCTTTATTTATTTACATATGTTCTCCCATGAATAATAGTAGAAGGGTCTTACTTTTAATCTTGGGCTACCTATCTGCAATTATTTGTTTTTATACATTATCCAAGTTGTGGAAAATTTTATTATTGTAAAAAACATTCCTAAAATTATTCTTCTATCATGTTAAGAGGAAAAAGTATTGGTTTGGAATTGAACATCTTATCATAAATTTATTTATTTTTTTGCATTTATTGATAAAACTATTTAAAAAAGAGTCCATCTAATCTATTTTAATTTCTTTAGTAATTTTTTTTAAAAACTAAGTTTAAAAATTTATCTCAGATTTTTATCATCTATAAGTGATATATATAATATTTAGTATGAGTGAAATAATCTGAAGTGTTAAAATAATTTAATTTTTTAACTGGTTATTTATATTCATTTTGAGAAATTGTATTAAAACATAAAATTATATATACCAAATATATTTGTTAGCTGGTTCATTTTTGAATTAAAGGATTTAAATTATTTTCACAAAAGAATATTTTGTACATTATAAATTCAAACCTTCCTTTGATTATTCAAGATAGATCATTAATTAGTCTTAGTGATAGTTTTTTCTTGGATATATATTTTTAATTTATTTGGATTTTGAGCTTAATAAATTAGTATAGGAAGGATATTAGTTTAAATTAATTAAAATATTTTATCATTATATATTCTTCAAGACTCGAGGGAACTAAAAATAATCAATCTCTTAATTTTCATTATCAAAACTATGATTAATAGAAAATCAAAATGAAATTTCAAAACGAAGGCATGGGATTTGATAATTTTGGAACTATTGAAGATAAATATGAAAAACAAAAATATCCTTGAGATGATTGGATTTATTATAAAAAAGTTATGTATGACTCTAATTGGAAAGCACTGAATACATTATTTTGAGATTTAAGAAATTATGAGTTTAGTCGTTTGTTTTCATATGCTATTGCATATAAAATTTGGGATACCTTAGTTGTGTATCATGAGGGAAACTAAATTGTGAATGAAATGTGAATAAATAAATATACTAGTCAATATGGTAATTTAAAGATTAATCCTAATGAGACTATTTGGAAAATGTACTATATATTCACTTATATATAAAACATAATTATTTCACATTAAATAACCATAGATTATAGGAAAGTTATATCAATAATTCCTATGATTCTACTAGATAGGTGGAGGAGAACTGACATTCCCATGAGATAATCATGTGACATAAATAATATATAAATCAAAGAGAAAATATAAAGGTAATTATGTACATGAATGAAATTAAATATGAACATTATGATGTCAATCCTAAGAAGAAATAAATTTCATTCAAAGTATCTGAGTTAAAATCAAAATAAGTAATCAAGGATGATGGTATAAGTGGAAGTGATATTTATTCTAAAAATGATGAAGAAATGACTCCTTTGAATAAAAGATCCATTAATTTCTATATAATGAAGATTTTTCATAGAATATCAAACTACAATGGAAAATATGACAAAAAAGAAACTTGGAAAACTGATGTCTCATTCAAAGAGGTCAACTAATATTTTTGTAATACAAATAGACAATATCAAATCTAACTATCCTAAAAAAAATACCATAATAAATATAATGAAAAAAGAAATATGTTTATTATTTAAATTTAGAGTGCATATATAGATAACTCTAGTGATTTAAATTAACCATGGATGATGTAAAAGAGTGGAATAATATATTTTTTATATCCATTACATCTGAGGTGAAAGTTATTAATTCTCCATTAACCTCTTAAAAAAATTTAAAATATTATTCTGAATTGTAAAATGAAGGATAGTAGATTATTATTCTATTCATTAAGAAACTATATATGAAATCAAAGATAAATATAAAAATATAAAAATGTTTTATTCGTTTTATAATAATATTAAAGCTGATATCAATATTGAAAAAGTGAAAAATATTATGTTTTTAAAATAACAAAATTAAATGAAATGATTAAAATAATGACATAAAAATGACCTAGAATAGATTAATAAGGGTTCATAATCCATGAATATGATATTTGGTGTCAAACAATTTCTAAATTTATAACTTGTTTTTTTATATCAATCTCGATAAAAAAGTGTGTTTTACAATAATTACATTATTCCAAGATTTAAGATCATCAAAAATATATTATATTTAAATATATAGGGAACCTATAGACATGGGGAATAAATTTTTGGATTAAATATAACTGAATTCATTTTTTCTTTAAATTCAATTATTAAAAAATCAGTGAAATAGATTTGGATACCTAAAGATTTAATAACTAATATTGTTGGACCTAAGAATGTGTGGGTACCAAAATCAGTTAATGGATAAATAGTATATGAAATTTTTTTGAAGTGCTTTTGTAAGATAATATGGTATCATTATAATGGATTTTCGATACATATTACTATAGACTACTTGAGCTTCAAGCATCTGGAAAATGTTTATGGTGGACATGTAATCATCATTGATAATTTTAAAGGGAAAATAATGGGTCATTAAAAAATTAAAAACACAAAACTATTATAATTTATATATTTATTTATATTGAGTGATTCAAATATAATTTAATTATAATATATAAATTATGTAAATAGTATTATGATGTTAAATTTGGATATAATGAAAATAAAATTTATGATTTTACGAATGATTTTGTTTTTACTACTTTGAGAAATGATAATTATTGTTCTATTGATTTAAATTCATTATTTTCACACACAAAAATTTATTTATATAAAATTAATTATTAATCAAGTATAATTCATAGGATACTAGTACATTGAATTTAAAACTCACATAATAATCCAGTTAGAAAAATTTTAGACAAGGATTTACCGATACAAAAATTCAAAAAAGATAATGTGTGGAATCCATGTAAAAAAGTTGCAAAAAAATTCATTAATTCCAATGAAATATTTTTCAAACTATCAACCACTATATTAGTTTTATATATACATTCTTATACCTCTTAGAGTTTATTATAATTGTAGGAATCATTATGACTTTTTCATAGATAATTATGTTTCCTAATTCACTTAAGTATTTTTATCTACTCACAAAAGTGAAGCATGTTTCAATTTTTCAAAATATGAAGAATATATAGAGAATATTTGTATAATTAACCTTAAAAATAAAAATTGATCTGGTATAGTAATTATAAATCCATTATTTTGATACTTATTTTCCACAACATGGTTATAGATACAATTTCTCAGCCCTATGAACACCATAAAAATATAGTTGTTGAAACCTGAAGTAAAAAATATCTAAGAAATTGACTAGACTATACATAATGAATATAATTTTATTATATATATTTTTTATAATATATGAATAAAACATGATATGTAAATGATATAGTTCTAATAATACCTCATTTAACATAGAAACCTTATAAACACTGTAATAAAAGAAAAAAGATGATAATTTACTATATAGATTTTGGCTACAAAGAATTTATTTTTTATAAAAAGTAGAATTAAGAAAAATATTTTCCTAAAGGTGGTGAAGGAATTTTTCTAGGTTATTATACCACCATTAAATATTATAGAATCATTAATAAAATAATTGTGATTATGGAATAACTTATCCATGTCATATTTGATGAAACATATCCACGTGAACATAAAATTTATTTAGATAACCATTAAGATGATATATTTAATTTGAATATCAAAACATCATTTTATACTATTGATAATATTGTAGGATTCCATGATAAATATCCACATAAATACCAAACAGATGAACCTTACCATGATGATGAGTTTGAAGAACAAATCCCATCAATTCTAAGAAATATTAAGACCCAACAATACCACCCTTTGAATATTTTTAGTTGATATTGATAAAGAAACTAAAACATTATATTCTATAATAAAAACAGTTGATAATCAAGATTAATTTTATCACCAAAAAACAAAGAACACAACTAAACAAATTATAGGTGAACACTGTGTAATGGATATGCAAGAAGAATTGAATCATTTTGAATGAAATAAAGCATGGGAACTATATGAGAGACCTAGAGAATACCATATTAATTTCACAATGTGGATATTCATAAAAAGGATTATGATTATATAATTATAGTTAGAAACAATAATTCATTTGTTATGAAAGGTTATAATATAGAAGAGTGACTTGATTATGAAGATACCATTAAAATAGTATCCATACCTAAGCCATTAGAATAATTCTAGCATATAAAACTCGTATAAATTTCAAGCTATATAAAATGGATGTTAATAGTCCATTACAGAATGGTTATATTATTTAGGGTGTTTTGGTTGAGAAACCCCCAAGTTATTTAGATCTTATATTTCTAAATCATGTTTTTAAACATTCAAAGTTCATTATTATTTAATACATGATCATAGATGTTGTTTTGATAGTATCAATTCAATTATTATTTCAAATGTATTATCACAAATTATTTCTTATAAAAAAATAATTTTCATGAATTATTATTATATATTATTATATGAATATTTAATATATAACATTATGGTCCATGAAAGAATCATATAGGTTTAGTGTCTTTGGAAACATGGATATGTAATCAATTGGTACATAAAATTTCTATATCATCTCTCACTAATCTATTATTATCTAAAATCCATCTTATACATAAAATACATAAGATCTTTATTTATAACCTATTAAAGGAAACATAACAAAGGGTGAGATTGGATTCTGAGAAAATGGTAAACAATGGTGAAATCAATGATCACCTAAGCATAACATGAGAATAAGGGTATGAGAATATGATATTAAAATTTGAAAACTATACCCAGCATATCACATATAAAAATATTGATTCATGGAATATATATTTGTATTTAGATTGAAATGAATCATATATGAATCAAAAAAATATGATCCATGATAGTATAACATTGGCATTAGACATAATTTGGTGGCACACACATAAGCATAGAACATCATTTACTTAGTCAAGGACCTCAAACAAGAATATCATATTGGATTTGGTTCAATCCCCATTCTATTATATACTTATCAATGGTTTAATAACAATACTATAATAGTGGAAATAATCCCTTATTGAGGCGGGTTCACTTGTAGTCATTATTATCTCATGAGAAACCCATAATTTCCAAATTCATTATATGGATATATAATTCCCTTTACACACATGTTAAAATGAAAATATTACATATGTGTTCCATAAGATCATAAAACATTTACCATATCATATCCTAAGAAAGGAAATTATTTTCATAAACATTTTAACATTTCATCATTTAATAAACCTTGGAAAATGAATGGGTTTCATAAAAATATTTTCAATATAATCATAATCAATATAGATAAATAATAAGGATGGTATCATTGGATCATATCCCTATTAAAACATAATTATCATTAAATGATGTTGTATTATATGAAAAATGACATTTAATGGTCACATGGAACATTTATTGAGGAAAATACCCTTTTCATTTATAAATCACATACATAAAATTTAGTTTTTTCAAAAAAATATGGAAAAATTTCTCTAAAATGAATCATTTAAAATACTATAAGAATCTTTAAATCATTTAGTGGTTATAATTGTGGTAAATTAAATTCATTCTATGTGTGTTAGAAGAATTATTCATTTCACATTTTCAGTAAAAATTAAAAAGTACCTCATTCCAAAAATGAAAATAAGATTTATTTAAAACCATTTTTAAAAAAATTAATTCATGGGTAAAAATTAATTTGGATAATAATTGGATAATATTAGAAACATTATTGAAAAAAAAATTAAACTTGGAGATGGTAGATAAATTATTTAATACTAAACTGGGAAATAAAATAGGTTTTCCTTAAAAAATATTCTTCTGGCCTCTTGATTATTTAAAGAGAGACAAATGAAAGGAAGAAATGTAATTTACAAAAAAAATATCACAATTATAATAAAATTAATGATTTTCTAGAGTGGTATATCATAAAATTTATTCACCAAAATTTTAATCATAAATAATCCCGATAAATAATGAGATTATAACATAAATCCCTTACAAATTTAGTAACCTTTAATTAAAAACATTAAGAAAGAGATATTATTATATGGATTCATAAATACCTATAATTTTCATATAATAATCATAAAATACATTCATGGGGAGTATATATTCCACACAAAAGAAACAATGGGTGATTATGGCACGTGTCTCAATGAAATAAAAGTGAGATGAAATTCCCTTAACTGGAGTTCATCTTGATTAGAAATGGAATTAACTTCATATATAATAAATTTATGTTTATAATTATTCTATGAAATAATTAATTAAATAATTATAATTTCTTATATGATCCACTTATAACATTTAAATACCCAATTATTTACAATTTCTTGTCAAAATCATAATTTCTTTGTGTTGATTGTTTTTCTCATAGGAATTTCGGTTCTGTAGGTCCAATAATGGTACATTGATATTGGATCTATCTTAACCATAATATTAAACATTATATAAATATGATACATATATAAATTATATGTATATTTATATTTATATTCATACATAAATGGTATAGTTTGAAAAATGAATTAAATTGTTTATAGAGATGGTAGGTTGTAAGTTCACATAAATTCTATTTCCAATCTTCATAAGATAGAAAGAAAAAAATTAAAATAATAATTCAACTTCTATAACCATTAAAATATCATATATATCATATATATTCATTAAATATATCCTTATTACCATACATGTAATGGGAAAATTAAATAAGTATCACATCTCTTCATGGAGGTGGTATTTCATACGTATGCACGAGAAACATTATTGTTATCCAACAGATGGGAAATTAAAAAGACTGATATGAAATTATAAATATAGGATAATAATTATTTCATAATTATAATATATTAACATCAATCCTATTATAATAATCATTATTTAATGACGGTGATGGAAAATCAATTGTATCACTACATAAAGGCGGTAGTCCACATGTACACACGATTAATAATTTCATTTCTCATTTGATAGAAATAAGGGCGGATAATGGTTATTACATAATAATAACAATATATCAGTATATTTGGGATACTAAATTTATTATTATATTATTAATACCCTAGATTTATAAGATTTTTAAGAAAGAATAATATGATATAGTTGGGGTAGGATGACTACCTGTTCTTCGGTTCATTTAAATCCTTTATCATGGAAGCTTTCAATAGGATTTAAATAAAAAAAATAAATCATGCATAGGTATGTTTAGAAAATAATTTTTAGGGTTTTTTCAATCTAGATGGATCAATGTGGTGTAAAGAAGTGAAATGATATGTGTCTTTTATATGTAGGGAAGAGGACACACTTGGATCTTCTTAAAATATTAAAATATAATAAATACATACTTAAAAAATGATTACAAATGGATATATATTAGAATTTGGGATAATATGAGGTATAAATATGTATATCCACTAGGATTTAGACATTTTAATTGTTAAACATACACTTATCACTCATTTTATCCCTGGGTAAATTAATTTTAAAGTTAATAGTGCTGTCAAATTTTTATTATTTTTACTATTCATTATGAAAAATATAAAAGTGTAATAATTACCAAATTTGGAATTTCTGATTCCAAATATGGAATACATTTTATAAAATTCAATTCAAAAAATTTGATGATTTTAATTTAAAATTATAACGACAATAAGTCTGTAAAATTAGTTTTTCTTGAAAAAATGATTTCATAAGTATAAAATGTTTTTATAAATTAATCCAATAAAAAATATTTTCCATTAACCTTAATTGGATTATTTAAAAAATAAATGAACTAATGTTACTTTTACAACCATTTTTTAAAAAAATGGATCTTTGTAAATGCTTTAAATGAAAAGATGATGTTCAATATGAATTAGTAGTTTCATTATTCATAAAAAATCAATCATTTATAAAAATTGTCAAAATATCACTTTATGGTAATTTTAAAATTTTGATATAAAAAATATGGTTAATTTTAAAAATATATTTTTTCAATGTTTTATATATTAAATTTATTTTTTTCTCACAAAATTAAATAAAATTTTTTTTTGAGAAAAATGTATTTTATATAATATAATGACTTTACTAGAAATATAAGTAATTATTTATCAATTTATATTCATTGTATAATTATTTGATAAATATTATTTTTCAAGAAGTTTCCATTCTTATTCACCCAACTAATTTAATGGCTACGTTATAAAATTATACAATATTAAAATTAGTTTAGACTCGAGGTTATGTGTGTCAAAAGCTATTGAAGGAATTTATTATTTGTGAATAAAAATAAAACATAAATTCTTATGGTGTGGAATTATTCCACCCATAATATGAAATTCACCCTCAAAATTATATAAATTTAATATAAAAAAATTAAGGATATCACTATTTCATCATATCCTTAGGTCCCCAAGTTTCCTCTTTAAATATTAGATGTCTTCTAAGGAACATTAACTAGATAAGAATCCCATTATATAACACATTATCTATATCTTCATATATTTATGTTTTTTTCATTCATAGTAAATATCATATTATAGAGGTATAATCCCTGAGATCCGTACATATAAAGGATTAGGATTTTACTTTCATAGGATATATACATGGAACACATCATTAACTTGAGATAGGTTTGGTGGATGTTCAGAAAAAATCCATTGTCCCTACATGATCAAGAATCTCATAGGGTAAAATATACATTGGGTTCATCTTTCCATTCAATATCAATCTCATAACCTTCTTCCATAGAGAAATTAATAGGAATACATTCTCACCACCTTCAAATTCAAGATTTCACCAATGATTGTTGGTATAACTTTTCTATCCGCTTTGAGCTACCTTTATGTGTTGTTGGATGGATATGAAATTATATACCATTATAAAGCTAACTTAGGTCGTAATAGGTTTCCTTCCCCAAATTTATACTAGCATGTTGTAGTTTTACAAAAAAAATTATAGAAGGCTTCATAAGATGCGATCTGAATGCTTGAGTGAAATTTATTGTTTTTAGAAAACATGACTAGAGAAATTGTTGATCCAAACCACCATTAAAATCCATAAAACAAGATATTAATATATCCTCTAGTGTTTTAAAGGTTATCTCAAACTAACTATCTTTTTTATGATGACAATTAGTACTAAAAGTCAATTGTGTTTCTAGAGCATACTGAAGACTTCACTTGATAATAAAGGTAAACCTCAGCTCATGATCAGGTACAATAGAATACATAAATCCATGAAACCTTAAAAACTCATTAATATATATTAATTTAATTTTATTAATAAATAAATAATATCTAATAGAAATTAGGTGTTCTATCCATGAAAGGATATTAACTAAAACCCAAATAGCATTATGGAATTTTGATATTTTGGGAAGTCAAATGGAAAAATTTACAGTGATGTTTTCATATTTCCATTTTAGTATAGTTAATGGTTGTAATATACCCATAGAAGTCACTCTATCATCCTAGACTTGTATACATACCATGTACTGAGATACATACTCTTCAATATGTTTCGTCATGTTGTCCCACTAGAAATACACTTCAATATCTATATACATCTACATACTTCTTGAATGAAAAGATAATGATTAAAATTGAGATTTATCAAAAAAAATAATTCATAGAATATGGTATGGATGGGACACATACACAATTACTAAACCATATAAATCCATCATATTAAATGTTGAAATAAGGAACATTCCTCACTTTATTTTTTAGCTCTACATCTTCCTTCTGCACCTTTTTAATAATCACATGGGTAGATGGTTGAACATTAATTTGGGAAATATAAGTCCACCCGCTAATTAAATATTTTCATATGAATATTTTGAGTATATAGAAATATTTAATCTTTTTTGACCCACATCATAGATAATATTTCTTAATCCATTTGAATTAGAGAAACTCCCACCTTGTTTACTTTTCCAAGGGGTAATACATTGAAAATTCGTAATCATTAATAAAATCTAACCATATTAAAAAGAACATATTTAATTCCTTTTATGTTATTATATAGTTTAATATTTTTGATCACTATATATTTCAAAACATTCACCATTAAGATAATGAATATATATATTTAATGAAAAAATTACTACATCTTGATCCATAACATGAGTTGGGTAATTTCTCTCATGATTCTTTAATTGGCATGAGGCATAAGCTATCGCTATATCATTGTTCAAGAGGATTCATTCTAATTCATCACTATTGATCATAATACCTTCTCTAGTATAGGGAAGTGTAAAAACATGTATGATGAATAGCATTCACTTCAATTCATTGAAATTTTCATCACATCCATCTATCCAAAGGATCATGGGACCCTTCTGAGTTAACCAGTTGAGGAGATTAAATAGTAATGATAAATTATCTAAAATGTTTCAATAATATCCATCCCAAGGAAGAAAAAAATGGATCTCATTCATTTTGGATAGTTTTGAAAAACATTTAATTACATTATTTTGTTAAGTATCCACTGATATACCCTCTCTTGAGAGTATATGACCCCAAAATGAAACCTTTTGTAAACAAAATTCACACTTGGTATATTTTTTATTCATTTCCTCCTCCCTCATGGTATTCAATACATCCCTCAAGTGATCTTCATGCTCATACTTACTCTTGGAATATATAATAAGGTCTTATATAAAGACTACCAAAACATGATCAAGGTAATCTTTAAATATTTTTTTATTAAATCCATGAAGATAGAAGGGGAATTAGTATTACTAAATAACACCACTATAAATCCATAGTGTAGATTCCTCATTAGTAATGCTGTCTTTATTATGTCTTTACTTTTATCCCTCAATTGATCTTATCCAAAACAAAGAGAAATCATGGAAAATTATTGAACTCGTCATAATTTATTGAATATATCATCAATATGAGGAAGAGTATACTTATTATTGATTGTGATCCTCTTTCATTTTTTATAATCATTACAGAGTCATATTTATCCATCTATCTTCCTGGTAGAAAAATAGGTGCACCCCATAGAGACACACTAAGGTAAATGAATCCCTATCCAAGATTCCTCAGGAGTTGTTTCTTGAAATCCTATAACTTAATTGGGTGAATTCTATATAGATTATTCAAAAGATTTGTAGTAGCAAGTTTGATTTCTATTGAAAAATAAACATCATAATTTAGAGAAATACTAGTAACTCTTTTTGGAATGAAAATTAAACTATCATACAGTATGAATATCATTGATGTTTAGTTTATCACCAACAATATGAGATAAACACCCATATAAATAGGAATAATTACCTATTCAATGGATTCCATTTCCATTGGATGTTTATATTTATCATAGAACTGACATACAATCATATATTGGTTTGGAATATCAAATGTGGCATCTATTCCTTGGAAATTGATATAGAGATTATATAAATATATACAATCCATTCCTATGACAATATTAAATTACACTAGAGATATAATAACAATATTTTCAAGAATCATATTCCTACAAAGCTCAATTAGAGAAGAATCATAGACATGAGACACGATCATCCTATCATTAGAATATTTCAATGCTAATTAAACATCTAGTGATTGAGGATATGAGTTGAAATTCCATGATAATTTTCCTGAATTATATGAATTCATATAACTATTCTCAAATTACTTACTTTAATATATGAGCATATGATTAACCAGCTCAACTCTATCATTATAACTTCAATACCTTAGTAAAACAAAAATGGTTTGCATGATCATCAGGAATCTTTGATCTGAGTGATATATCATGATAAATTATTCATATTGTTACTAAATCATGACTCCATTTCAATATACGACACCATAGGATTATCCTTGGGAATGAATTATCATAATTTATTCAAATTCATCATAGTGAGTCATATAGAAATTTTGAATTAGCACATGCATATCCCATAAGAGTTTCAAACCAAGTGTGAAGTAAGGGAATAATGAACATGCACTAGAAAGATAGTTGATATATATTGACCATCTCATTTCATGGTTATTAACTCTAGATCAATCTATACCAAAACCACATATGCTATTAGCAGTCAGGTAGGCTTGTATTTCTAGAAAAATTGTTGTCATTCTTTGTTATAACTTAGGACGTTCTACTATATATATGATTATATTGATTGTTCTCACTAAATATTTCTCATCCTATTTTTCAAAGGAAAGTAATCCTTTATCTAATATCAACTATATAAACCCATACATTTCATAAATAAATTTTATATATTATTATATGAATATTCAATACATAACAATAACATACACACCCAAATCATATATGTAGCTCCCATAGTTTGAGGAAATTAACCCTTTATTTATGTATTTTATGTATATAATCTGTTGGGGGAATGTTTGTGAATGTTTTGAGAACTATTGGATAGGTTTTGGGTCTTTTCTATAGGTTCATGGTCGGTGCATGGTTTGGGAAAACCATGAATCACCTATAGGAAGTCATGCTCAGTGAGACAGTGGCTAAGGGGAAGATGCACGGCCTGTGCATGGTTTTTCCAAACCATTAAGTAGCCTAAGATAATATATTCTATGTGTGGTAAGGTTGAGGAAATGATATTTGGAATGGTAATCACATAGTTTGGAAACCATGTGATCCAACCATGCATGGTTCATCTTTGAGGTAGTGGCTTCCACACAGTTAGAGCAGAATTTTCATAACCATGTGACTAACATTATGTGGGTTAAAAGTGAGATCCTAAAATTGTTCATCCCAATATTTTTACCCTCTAACTCCATTTTTTACCCTATGTGACCTTAATCATTATTTTATCTTCCCAAAGATTGTGGAATCTTCTCTGGTTGATCTAGAGGTGATCTGAATGCTTCTCCAAGTGATTTAAAGCCATATTTTTGTGTTAAGTGATCGTTCTTTTTAATTATTAGCGGGTGTTCTTATATCTACACATATACCTATATTAGTTTCATAGATATACTCCTGTTGTGGATATATATATGTTTTTTGATTCCAAATGTGATGAGATTTGGAATTTTAGTTGATAGGAGGAGATATCTAAGGTGGGTTTTTGAAGTTTCAACCCAGTTTTTGTCGGTTTTTATTGGAGAATCATGCCATTATTCGTTTTCCCCATACAACCTGAGGTAGGTGGATTCAATATAAACTCATATATTTAAAACATTAAGTATTGGTTTCAAATTTTTTTAATTGATTTATTTTTTATGTGAAATTATGGTGCAAATCATAACATAAAACCTCCTTAGTGATGATTTATGGATTTTCCTGAAATTAGGGATTTATGGTATTTGGTTGTGATAATTTATTTGGTTCTTGATTTTATAATATTTATTCTAAAATTTTGATTTTTTAGATTTATGAAAATGGTTGTTAGATGGTTTTCATTAAAAGAATAGTTTTATGGAAATGGATTGTATTTCTTTTTTTGAAATGGTTTTTGCATACATAGTTTTTTATGAGTTCATGTTTGAGATTCTAATGAATAACGGATGTTTACCAGTGTGGTACAAGGGATGTGCCCCAAGATCACGGTTTTATGTCATTGAGACACAAGATGATTGGACAACAAACCTCTCATGAGAATGGAACATTCAAAGAAACAAGAAATTGTGGTGTGTGGTAAATCATTGAATCAGTATGACAAATAATAATGTGATTCGATTAATGAATTATTAAGTGCTTTACTTAGATAAAATATTTTTTTGTGGAACTAATTAGCTTTTTTATAAAGTTTTAAACAGTTTTATAAATTGTTTTATAAAAAAAAATTATGTAAATGTCTCCAACATGTTTTATCCTAGATGTGTGAGTAAAAAAGTCATTAGAGAAAACCTACTGAGCTTTATTACTCACCCCTACATTGAAACTATGGTGTTTTTTCATATATCATCTATCTAGATTTGAGAAATAGTAAATTATCACAAATATTTATTACTACTTGTTGATACTTGGGTTTTTTTGTAATTGGAGCATGTAGCATGAAGAGTTTTATACTTTGTGGTTGTTGTTGAGTTTTATGTTCTCTTCCACTATGTATTTTTTTACTAAAATATTCCACTATGGTACACATTATAGTTGGATCTGATATAAATTATTTTTATTTTAGTTGTATGTTATTTATATCATGCATCATGTAGTAGTTTGCTGGTAATGAATTTTTTGGTTGGTGTTTTATTTTTAAAGGGAAAATTGTCCCCCAAACTATAAATAAATCCCTTGGTATTTGTTTCCATCCTTTGGAATAATTTGGGTGTTTCCTAAGGCCATGTAATTCCCTTCATCCTTCTCAATATAATTATGAGGGTGGGAAATTACAAGTGGTATTATCTTGGTCATTCTTAAATTTTTTGGAACATGTGGCCTATGTCTTTGTTAGTCTTAGACATATTATTGGTTTCTAGTCCTGGAGTTGAATTCATTCAAGTTTATTCCTTGATTTCTGTTTGGAAAAGGAGTAGGATTGTCAAGACATGAAATGTAATCCATAAAAAATATGTAGATAAAAATTTTATGTTTAACTTCAAGTTATATGGGATTTGGGTACATAAGTTTTTTGGAGACACATATACAATTTGGACACTCATTGTCATGGTTTTATCCAATAATATGAGAATGACATGCATTAGAGGAATGAATTTTCAATAAGATTTCATATTTCATTTTGAGTAATGAATAATGATTTTAAAGTGTAAAGGATTTTTTTTTTGAAAAAATAATATGAATTTTTTTTCAAATGAATGATTTTGAAAAGGGCATGATTTTAGTATTTTGAAAATGGATTGACTTTAAATAATAAGTGGAATTTTTTTTTCAAAAATGGTTGAACATGGAAAAAGATGAATTTTGGAATGTAATTTTGTTATAGTATGTGGTTATATAATTTGGAATTGTTATTACATCTATAAATCGAGAGTGATACTTATGGTGTTCATTTTCTATATAGAAAATGGAACCTAGTAGACAATATAGAAACCAACCTGAGGAAGAAACTGAGAATGTGGAGAGAGGTAATATGAGGGATGATATAAGGAAAGTGGATCATTTAATCCAATTACAAAAATAGAACCCACCCATAATTTAGGTTTATTCAAAACTAGAAAGGGAAGAAGTGTGGATTAATAAGATAAATCATATTTTTGATTTCATCATAGAACTAGAAGATCTGTAAGTCAAGATGGATACATACATTCTCGAAGACCATTCAAGGGAGTGGTTCGATTTAGCAGTTTATGCTAAATTAGACAAAGGAAATTCATCGTAGTATTTTTATAAACTTTTCAACATAAAATTCTATCATCCCACATTCATAATTCCAAGAATGTATGACTTCTTTTGTTTGATGTAGGAAAATATTTCTGTCATGTAGTATGCAACTAAATTCAAGAATTTATTGTTTTTTTCACTAGAGGTTGGGAGTAGTGCATCCTTGAAGGTATAAATAACTGAATTAGGGCTGAAGAAGGAGATTCACTAAATAATTTTTATGTATTGTATGATGGATTATACAGTTATGGTTAATAGAGTGACAATAGCTTAATAGTACATCACAAGATCTATGTGATGAGGATGAATGTTAATACCCATGGTAAATCATGAAAAGAATAATAATAATGGTAATTGGAAGAGGGAAACCTATTTCCAAGGTGGGAGAATGAATTATAATCAGACAGCTAGATCAGTGAACATCCTCCACACCCCAAGTGGAAAAGAGGATGTTTCCAATGTGGTTCTCTTGACCATAGAAAGTAAGAGTGTACGATACAACCTTGAGCACGAAAAAACTACAACCATATGGGATATTTTCAGTGCTATTTTCATAGTTCTCTGAGGTAAGGTGCTCAAGACACTTCCTTGGTATCGCATGCATCGTATGATTTCACGGGATGAGGTCAGTAGAATCAATCTCTTCATCAGAATAAAGCTATCCATTTTGATTCTAGGAATTTAACGACTACTCAGGCAGTGTAATCTGAAAAGGTAAATGAGGAAAAAAATTCACATATGAAGAAATTATATGGAGTTGACCATATTATTTTTTATGATTAGTATGGACCATCTACGGTGTGAGGTAAGATTATTTTGAATTATATCCTCATGCATGTGTTGTTTGATATAGGTGCATCCCACTCTATTATCACTTCTCATGATGTTTATTTTCTATGTTTAGAAGTTTAGATGATGCATTCTATCATAAAACTTCAAACTCCTCTTTGGAAAATAGAATTTTGAGCCTTTGGGTGCAGAGAATTTTCTATAACTGTTGATGGAGCTGATCTGAAATGGAAATTCCTGGTGCTGGAGATGAATGTCTATGATGTAATCATGTTTATGGATTACTTAACATTTTTCAAGGATCACATCTACTGTTATATCATAACTTTTAGTTTTGTGACTGAGGTTGGTGTTGATTATATTTTTGGAGGAGAAAAGAATGTAAACACAGGTGCAACGGGCTTGTTGTCACTAACAGTGGGAATGATATCTTACTAGTTGGTAGCTTTGACTTTCTAATCTATAGAAGTGATCAAGAATAGATCTTTTCCAACAGTCATGGACTTGTTTATTGATTTTTTTCCTAAAACATTCTCTGGGTTTTTACCCATAAGGGAAGTGGAGTTTATAATTTATTTCTTCCAATGGATCAATCCAATATCACTTCTATCTTATTAGATGTATGAAACTGAATTAAGGAAGTTTAATGTATATTGTATAGTGTATGAGCTATAAAGAAAAGGTTTCATTTAGTTAAGTACATATCTATGGGTAGTGCTGGTATTGTTCATCAAGAAGCGTAATGGAAATCTAAGTATTTGTGTGGATTATATTAAGCTTAACCGGGTTGCGATAAAAAATATATACCCACATCCAAACATTAATGATCTGTTTGATCAATTGAGGGAGATCAGTGGTTCTCTAAAATTGAATTTCGATCAGTATATCACCAATTGTGAGTTCGGAAATATGATATTCTGATAATAGATTTCAAAAGAAGATATGGCCATTATGAATATCTGGTAATGCTCTTCAGTATTATAAATTCTCTAGTGATATTTATTGAATTGATTAATTATATTTCAATGATATATGAATTCTTTTATGGTGGTGTTTGTGGATGAAATGTTAGTGTATTCATGGACAAGGTCTGATCATGAGAAAAAATTAACAATAGGCTTGGAAATATTGAGAGATCATATGTTGTATGACAAATTTTCTAAGTGTGATTTTTTGGATACAAGTGGTTAATTTTATTGTCCATGAAATTTCTAAAAGAGGTGTTTCAGTGGATCTAGAGAAGATAGAAGTTTCAATCTCTTGAAAACTGTTGAATGATGTCTTTAAAATACAGTGTTTTCTTCATAAATCTAGTTATTACCAACTCCATATTCCTGAAATATCTCAATTATATTCTCTAATGAAATATTTTTAAATGAGAAATTTTCCATTCCAATGGGATGAGGAATGTTATAATTTCTTTCAAGTGTTTAGTGTTCACCTTAGATCCGCACCAATTGTGATTTTTCCAGAATCGTGACAGGGGTATGTGGTGTATTATGATGCTTTGAGATCAGGGTTGGGATGTGTTATAATACAATAAGATCATGTTGTTTCTTATGGATCAAGATATTTTAGGTTTCCTGATAATAACTAAACAACATAAAAATTAGAGTTAGATATAGTCGTACATGCTTTGAAGACATGGCGTCATTATCTCTTTAGTGAGAAATTTATTATATTCATGGATCATAAGAGCTTGAAACATATTTTCTCACAATAAAATTTGAACATGAGACAAAGAAGATGTATGATATATCTCCAAATGTTTGATTTTCACTTGATGTATACACCGGTTAAAGGTTATTCGGTGGCTGAATCATTTAGCAGAATGTCGTATGCTCAATTGGAAAAATATTCTTCTAATATGCGGTAGTTGATGTCAGTCCTAGCCGACATGCATATGGAATGTGAGGACTGAGACGATGTTGTGATTTTATTAATATTTTTGTTGATTCCTGAATTTGTAAAGATAATTAAATATCTGTAGACATCTGATTCACAATGTGTTGCTATGAGGTCAAAATTCAATGGTAGGGAGACCATTGAGTTATGGAATATGAATAGAATTTTAGTGTTGTGGATCACGAATCATATGGTCGTACCTATTTCCTTTCAAGAACAAATTCTTCATTCTTACCACCATTTGAGATGGGTTGTTCATACTAGAATACAGAAGACATAAAAGGCATCAATTTCATAATTTTCATGGGGAGGTATGAAAAGAAGATTGACTATGTTTTATTTGAGATGCTTAACTTGTCAGCAAGTTAAGGAAGAACATCAATAACCAGATGGTATGTCATAGTATTTACCTATCCTAGTGTGGAAATAAGAGTAGATAGCAATGGATTTTGTATTAGGTCTCCAAAGAATAGTTTGGAAACCAGATTACATATGGGTAATAGTGGATCAACACACAAAGTAGGTTCATTTCATTCCTATTCGTGAATCTCATATGGTGGAGGACATGTAAAAAATCTATATTTTAGAATTGGGGAAGAATAATTTCTTATCAATTTCAATATCTTCAGATAGAGATATGATGTTTATGTCTCATTTCTAGAAATCCTTATAGAACTCCCTTGGAACTCAGTTGACTATGAGTACAGTGTATCATCCTTAAATGAACGGCCAATCTAAAAAGATGATACAAACATTGGAATACATGTTGTGGGTCTATGTAATAGATTTTATTGGCTTATGGAAAGAGGGAATTCCATTATTATATTTCTCATATAATAATAGTTATCAAGCCTCGATACACATGTCTCTATTTGATGCATTGTATGGGTGTCCATTTATTTCTCCAATTTGTTATGATGAAATAGATGAGACTTCACTAGTTAGGCCGAGTATTGTCCATGAAACAATATGGAAGATTTAGTTGGTCATAAAGAGGATGGATACGGATCATGGTCATCATAAATCATATTTGGATCACCATTGATGATTGTTTTTAGCTGAGGTGAGTGATCAGGTGTTCATAAGGATCTCTCAAAGGAGTGGGAATCATAATTTTGGGAAATAAAGCAAGTTATCTCCATGATACATATGTCATTTTGAGATATTGTAATGGGTTAGTGAGGTGACATATAGGTAGACATTTCAACCATGGTTCAGTGTGGTACATAATGTATTTCATGCATCTCAATGGAAAAAATATCATCCTGATCTTGCTCATGTGATTCAATGGGATCACATTGAGCTAGAGCTGGATACTTTTTTGGTACATATCCGAGAGCGTATTGTGGATAAGAAAGAGAGTGTCTTGTGTGGAAAAATAATTGGTATATTTTAGGTTTTCTGGAAACATGATCTAATTCAGGAAGAGACTTCAGAACACAAGAAGGAAATTAAAGAGCAATGAACCAAACTCCTTCACATCAATTATGGTTTTCTACATTCCTATAAGGTAAAGTCCAATGGTGGGGAGAATATAAAACCCTCGTATTGAGGTAATTAACCATTTATTTTTAATTCTAAGTATATATTGTGTTGGGGTTAATTTTGGGAAGGTTTGGTGATCTTTTGGAGTGTTTTGGGGGATTTTATATAGGTTCACAGCTGGTGCACGGTTTGGGAAAACTACGAAACACCTTTTGGAAACTGTGAATAGCGAGACAAAGTTTAAGGGGAAGGAACACGGTATGTACACGGTTTTTCCAAATCCTATGGAAGCCTAAGATAAACCATGTTATGTGGGGTAATGTTGAGGTACTGAGCATTGTCACAATTGGCACATGGATTCGAAATCGTGTGATCCAACCATGAAAGGCTCATCTTTGAGGCAGTGGTTTCCACGCAGATAGTGCATGGTTTGCATAACAATGTGATAAAACATTCATAGGTTAAAAGTGTGATCCTAACATTTTGTATTTTATTCGTTTTCCCCTCCAAGTCCCTAATTTTTCCTTATATGATACCATAACTCAATATTATCTTTTCTAAAGTGAAATAGAAGCTTCTACCATCGATATGAAGGTGATCTATAGACTTCTATCTCTGATTTGAAGTCATATTCTCATAGTTTTTTATCATTATTGGTTTTTATTGGTGGTTTTTCTTAGATCTTATTCTCTACCTATATCAGTTTTGTAGATCCATGCCTGTTTTTGGTAGATATAAGGTTTTTCATTCTGAATATAATTTTATTTGGAATTTTTTTATAGGAAGAGAGATCTAAGGTAGGTTCTTGAAGTTTCAACCATGTTTTGGTTGGTTTTTGTTGGAGAATCGTTTTGTCCTATGTTTTCACCATAAAACCTAAGGTAGGTGGATTCACTATCGAGGTCTCTATTTATAAAATCATGGCTTAGTTTCAAAATGGTTTAATTTCTTGTTTTTTATTGTGAAATTGTGGTGAAAAGCATGTGATAAATTCTCTATAGTGATGATTTATGGATTCTGGTCAAATTAGGTATTTTTGGTATTTGGTTTTGAAAAATGATTTGGTTCTCAATTTTAAAATGTTGATTTTAAAATATGGAAAATTTTGGATTTATAAAAATGGTTGTTAATGTGATTTCTATAAAAGAATAGTTCTATTGAAATGAATTATTTTGGTTGTTTTGAAATGATTTTGGTATACATTGTTTTTGTGTGAGTTCATCTTCGATGTGACCCTCAATAGGGGGTACGTACTAGTGTGGTACAAGGGGTGTGACCCCATATAGGGGCATGTGTCAGTGGTATATAAGGTGATTGGATGATAAAATGTGGATGAGTCTAGAACTGTTAAAGAATCATTCATGTGTGGTGTGTGGTAAATCTTGGAGTATATATGAAAAAAGGTATGTGATTGTTTTTATGTATTGTTGTGTTATTTCCTTGGAAAACTATAATAGTTATGGAACTTTTTTGGATATTCTACAATGTGTTAAACTATTTTATAAAATTTTTTATATAAATGTTTCTAACATGTTCTATCATAGTGGTGTGAGTAGTGATGTCATTGGGGAAATCCTACTGAGTTTTAGTACTCACCATTTATTTGGAAAATTAGTGCTTTTACAGACATCATCTATCATGATACGAGTAAAGGTAAAGTATCAAACATATTTAGTACTGATTGGTGGTACTTGGGCTATTTTAGAATTGGGGCATGGAGCATGCGGGGCTCTGGAGTTTGTGGTTGTCATTGAGTTTTGTATTTATCTTCCACTGTGAGTTTTATTATTATAGTATTCTACTATGGAAATATTTGTAGTTGTTTCTAATATAAATGGTTTTACATTGAGTTTTATTTCATTTATATCGTGCATCATGTAGTAGTTTGTTGTCTATGTCTTATTTGGTTTGTGTTTTTTATTCAAAGGGAAAATCATCCCCAAAATTCTAAATGAAGCCCTTGGAATTTATTTACATACTTTGGCATACTGAGGATGTCTCTTAAGGCTATGTAATTCCATTCCTCCTTCTCAGTCCAATTAGGTGGGGGAGGACATTAAAATATAGTTTTAGTGTCATTGGACACATGTATACATAATCAAATGGAACCTAAAATTTCTACATAATCTCCCTCTAGATGCTTCAAACCTAGAACCCTTATTATACATATAATACATGAAAGCTTTTTTTATAACCTAGGGAAAGGAAATATTAGATAGGGTGTTATTATATAAAATATAAGGGTAAACAAGGGAGATATTACCAATCACTTACAAAACACATGAACATAAGTGTGTTAAAATATGAGATTAACATTTAAATACTATACTCAATATATCATAGATAATAATCATGAGTCATGGAATAAATAATTGTATTTTATAATACATTAATCTTAATAAAATCAATGATCATGGGCCCTAAGGGCATAAAATTATCATCATACATAATTTTCTATCATTTACAAAAGAATATAAAATCATTTACTTAGTTAATGATCTATTAGAAGACTATCATAGTGATTGAATTCACTCCCCATTCCATCATATCCTTATTCAAAGTTCAATCCCAATACTATTAGAGTGAAGAAGTCCTTTACTATACTGGGTTTATCCCCCATTCGATTCCTTATTATATCATGAGAGATCCATATCTACCAAATAAATTGAATGGATATATAATTAAAATCCCATTAATCACATTATGAAAATCATGCATATGTTCTCTAAAAGATTATAAAACATTCATCATATCACAACCAAAGTAATGGAAACTAAATTTATAAATCATATGAGAATAATAAAAATATTCTTCATAATAGTTTAAGAAAACATGGATATAAAATAAAAGTTATTTTCATAGAAAGAGAGAAATGATGTTGGTTTTTCTTAAATAACATTCCTTTGATATATTAGGTAATTAAATAGAGGAAAATGGAAGTGAAACATGTGATATATTGAAATAAATATAGGATATGAAATTTATTGAGTTTCATGACAGGTATATCATAAAATTTCGTCATTATAAACATAATCATAAACAATCCTAATAAAAAATTACATTGTATCATAAATCTCTTCTCAAAATGGTCTGAGCATGAGTTGGAAATCCAACCCACAACCAGAAAAATTATTATAAAAAAATAATTTACAACATAAGTAGAGAAGTGAGAAATAAAAAATTTTAAGATTCCAAAAAAAATAAAGAAAGAGTTAAACTCTTGTCACTCCCTCTGGAACCCAAATTCATGTGACAATTACCTCTATTTTTTTGATGTCATCCACAAAACTATGAATTGGCCCATTGGGGCACCACCAACTCATCACTTGATGAAAATTATGAGGAGTCCTTTAGAATAATATTGATCATTTATTTCCATGAAAGATCATGAATTTAATCTTTGGATTATTCCAACAACAATCCTCAATATTCTTTGATAATAATTTTTGAACTATCAAACAGTCCCTGTGTATAAAAAAATCTGGTTCCATTTTATGAAATGTAACTTCAATCTATAAGTCAAACCATTTTTTTCATTTTATTTGTGAGATCCTGGGGGTATATATTACCCTCATAATCCATCGAGGGAGCCTTTACCTTTTTTTCCTTGTATCTTCACATTCCATGAGGGAGGTCATTCCAAAAAAGTCATAAGTAGATTTCATGAGTTCAAAAAATTGATATGGATAAGTCCAATTATCAATCAGACTCATCCACTCATCTCCCCTTTCCCTAATTATAACATTAGTTCTACAACTCCTAGAATCAGAATATCTTACCTCAACAATTACTGGAGGTTTCAATGTCAACAAATCTTATTGATCTTAAAGAGCATAAGATTTCTCTTGATAATCCTTCACATGAGCAGACTGTTTTCTATTATCCTCACTGGAACAAACAATATTAAAATCCACCACCACACATGTATAAGTTGTGACCCCCTCAGTAGGATGCTCTGATGTACTAGAAGACCTAGGATTCCTAGGAAGGACCATTTGAAATCTTTCATTATCCACAACACACTTATCATTGGTCAGACACCTCTCTATGTTCTTATCAACCATAAGACCCAAAGGAAGAGGATCTTGGGCGGAAACCATTGGGTCCTCTCTTATATCACTTTCAGCTCTATCCAAATCATGTGTCTCTTATGATTGAGAGATCCTATCACCACCAATACGGGCACTAGAAACCATAGTTGCATAAGAAATTTCATTCTGATGTACTATAGTGTATGAAGAAGTAGTGTTTCCATTCCTCATCATTGGCCAGTAGAGTTTGGTTGGCAGGGAAGCACCCACCTACATTACATCGAACCCTAAAATACTCTTCTTCCCATGTATGGGCTTCACTGCATTAAGAACAGGTAATTTATGCTTTTAATTATCAACCCAAATGTACATATTGATTAAAGTTATTGAAATGAAAACCTCTATAGAAAATTTTTCTAACTTTTCCAATACATAAGTAATTAAAGTTGAACTCTAGAACATGATCATATTCAATTTCATGCTCAAATTTGAATTCACCAGCAACTAAATACACAGTATTGACTAATTTAAATTGAGATCAAACGCAACCAAAATTTATTCATAATGTCATTATCTAACCATCTCAATCACCTTATCAAATTTAATTGGATTACTAACAACCAAGGAAAAATCCAAAAGGATATTTTTGTGTCAAGAAAACCAATTCATCCCTCTCACTTGAATCTAAGACTGAACAACAGAATTTTTTGTTAGATGTATATCAAACTAGGGATCACAATAATTACTTATGAGGACCCCTAGTTTGATACTAAAATAACCACAACTCCATTCCATTAGCTTAAGGTTCTATGAATTGAAAATAATATGATAAAAACCCATTCAAATCGACAAAATTTTCCAATCATCAAACCCCCAAACCTGAAGTAGCTAATTTCTCAAATCCACCAGCTTCCATGGATTCCCCATCACCTGTGGAGTCAACCGTGTAATAATTGAGTACATACATGACTCCATCAGCTCTTAAAAATATTAGGGTTAGATTTAAAAAACTCAAATGCACCATTTCATGAATCCACCAGTTTGATTATAAATGAAATCAAAAAATTATAAAAAATTGTTTAGAGTGCTCAAACCTCGGTGTAAACATTCCCTTTGGGGGAAGATCCACATGCTTCAACTATGGTTTGTCTTGAACCCCTTCTGAAAACCACAGATCATGATCAATATTTGACTCTTTTGGAATTTACTCTTCCAACGAAAAATCCATAGATTTTTAATGGGGGATATCTCAATCTCCTTCTAAATATCATGAAAGTATACTACAAGATGCATCGACATCTACAATCTTCGTATAGCCTTCCATCTGAACATCACCAGCAACATCTACAGGAGGTGTCATCATCAAGCCTCATTTTGGATCTGGATATTTGTTCAAGGTAGATCTTATACCCACCTCATATACATTATTTTAAATCCATAATAATAACCATCCATTAAATATTTTTATGGAAATTGAATATTATCACTACGTAAAAGTTGTATTCCACACCTACGCATGAGGGATAATTTAAATTCACATTTGATGGAAAAGATGATGAATAATTTTAGTTACATAATCATAGTAACAATTTAGTATATTTATGATATTTTATTTTTATTTTATGATGAATACCATAGATTAAGTTAATTTTTATAGATAAATAAATTGTATGAGTTCGGGTAGGACGATTACCTCTTCATCGGTTGGACTCCATTCGATTCTTTCTAAAGGAACCTTGGAATGGTGTTTTATAAATACCAACACCTCTAATTAGTGAATAGTGAATTTATAAGAGAATTTGGTAGTTTTTGGTTGATTTATATGGCTCAATGTGATGTAATGAAGAGAATGGATGGGTATCATTTCATACATAGGGGAGATTAAACACATGGAATTTATTAAAAGATTAAAATATAATAAAGTAATACATAAACAAAATGCATCCAAATGGCCATATAATTGAATGTGGATTAGGATAAAGTCGAAATATAGAAATATAATAGGATTTATGAAATTTTAATCTACAAACCTACCATTATCTATTCATTGTACATAGGGTAAACCAGTTTTAACCTTATCCCTAGTGAATTTTTTTACTAATTTTACTATTCATTATGAGGAAAAATGAATGTGTTCTCATTAAAAATTTTGTACATTTTTATTATAAATATTTAATCCATTTTATAAAATTTTATTTAGATAAGAAATATATTTTAATTTAAAATTAATCCCATAAATTTCAATAAAAAACTGTTTTCAAGAAAACAAGGTTTCATAGGTATAAAAGTTTTTATACCAAAATACAAAATAAAATTAATTCCAATAACCATATTTGGATTATTCACAATAAAACTAAACAAATTTTACTTCTAAAACCATTTATAAAAAATGGAACCTTTTAAATTATTTAAATGAAAATTCATTTTTCAATAAAAATTATTATTCTTAATTATACATCGATAAATAATTTTTTTTTAAATGTAAAAAATTATATTTATGATAATTTTTGCATGATGCATTAAAAATGGTGCTAATTTTATAAATAAATTTTATAAATGTTGATGAAATTAGTAATATTATTTTCTCATAAAAATAATAAAATAACATATTTATAGGAAAAATGGATTTTAAAACATAAAATGACTTTACTAAAAATTGAGTATTAAGTTATCAATATAATTTCATTTTATAAATCCATTATATAAATTTTTTTCAAAAAATGGTTATTTATATTCACTTCACCAATTTAGAATCTAGGTTCTAATGATATATTATATTATGCTTCATTTAGACTCAAGCTTGTATGTATTTAAATCTCAAGAAGAAATTTAATTATTGGAAAATAAATATTTAATAAATTATCGGTGTTTTACATAGTTGATCTAAAAAATATTATAAAAAACAATTATTGATGTTTTAGTTGTTAAAAATATATATTGAGGATATTTTTTTGTTTCATCTTATTAATTTTTGTCTATTCAATTTTATAAATTGGTACAAAATTAATTTCAAATGATTTTAATGGATGAGTTGAAATTATGACCTAGTATTCATTTTTTTCAAAATATAGTGGGATTTTCATTAAATTCTAGAAAATAAAGAAATGATTTTATAAAAAAAATTGGTATAGATAACACTAAAGGCTTTGATACACCTATGAGTACTAAGTTTAATATATAATTCAATGAGACTTGGATATAAGTTGACCAAATATTTTGTTAAGGTATGATTGGGAGTTTTCTATACATAACTACCTACTTAACATATATCATGTTAAGTCATTGTTTCTCTAATTTTTTTATGAAAGTCATATAGAATTCCAAGTAAATATGATTAAAATAATATTTAAATACTATAAAGTTACATTTAATTTTGGTTGTTTTACTCAAGAGAAAATGAATTTATATTAATTAGTTATTAAAATTATAATTATGGTGGAGTAAGTTAAATAGAAAAATCAACTTGAAAACACATCACTATTTAAAAAAGACACTATTTTCATAGTGTTGTATGAAACAGGATTCAGTTTCATTATATACTACTATAAATAATGTTTCCATGAATATATTCATTAGATTAAAGACACATTATGAGACTATATATATCAATTCAAACATGTATATATAAATTCTATCAACAAAAGTTCTATTAATAAATCAATGAATCCTATATTAAATTCTAGGACAAATTATCTTGATATAATACATCACTATTTGAGATATCATTTTCAAAAGGGTGATATCCAAATTGAATTGAGTGGAACTAAGGATAAACTTGTAGATAACTTTACATATCCCTCAAATATATAGAAAATTAATTGTATCATACATGAATTAAGGATGATTAATTATTATTAATCCTTATTTAGTAAAAAAATTTACTACATAAAATTAATAATTTATATTAGTCTATTCATTTATACTTATTTAATTATTTTTATTCAAATATTAGTATTAGGATTAATGATTCTTATTACATTTAGGATATGATATCTCAGGATTAAATATACTAAAAATATAGTCATAATGGTCACAAGTGACCACATTCCCTATGAAACTATAAGGTAACAATGTGGAATGAGAAGGTATCATAATTATTTTAATTAACTACGTGGTTATTCATATGTTTATTTGTGTTGTTGTGGGTTTCATATGTGACTATAAGACCAATAACATGATATGTTGAACTACCATGACATCATTATATGATTTATAACAAGTCACGTGATATTTTAAGAAACTGTAACCCTATAAAATAATCATATGATGATTTATGTGATGATTCTACCTAAAATTATTATTTTATTTAATTTAGAGGTTTTATTGAAGGAAATCAATAAATAGCCTATTTAAAATCATCCCACTTTTGAATTCAAATATTTCTATTTCATAAACCCAATTACTCATGACCATAAATCTCTATATTTCCTACCCTTAAATATAAAACATTTATCTATAAATAATTAATCTCTATATTAATGGTGCATAAAAATTGTGTTCTTAGTGTTCACTCCTCTTAATTAGCAAACCATCTAAAAATAAAATCAGGACTAGTGCTAGTACTTTACCCGATCCTCTCAATTCATCTTTGTCTAATTTAATGGTTATTGTAGAGAAAAAAGTTTTTGTGAAGTGGTTGAACTCTATAAAGTCATTATTTGTAATGTTATTAAAAATAATGTTTGGGTTGAGTGGGTTTTTGAATTTTTTTAACTTTTTGTCCGAGGATTGTTAAATATTTATTTTAAAAATCTTTATTTGATGTTTCTAATAAGGGGTATTATATCCAAACATTATTTGATGGAGACGATATGGGATTTTCTTCAAAGAAGTGGGAAATATTCTTATAATTTTATCATAAAGGTGAGTTTGAGGACTATCAATGTTATTATTACATTCTGAATTCATATTTTAATATTGAGAAATCTCTAGAAGATATGATTAATGATGATAACCCTATTATACTTAATATTAAGGAATTGGATCGAGAATAAAGATTATTAATTAAGTTTATTTAATACTTGACTTTTCCTAAGAAGGTGTAATTTAGTATTCTAAAGAATCATGATATTTTTCTTATATCTATTAAAAATAGATTTAAATTTAATTGATGTAGATTTATCAGAAGGATTATGAATGAAATAAGTAAACAAACTTCAAAATTTCTTATACTTTCATACACCATTATCAAATAAACATTGATTTTATCAAAAAGATATATTCCTAAGGGGGAGGTAATTTAGGATCTTCTAGTGGGATGTTCCTAAACCAGACTATTTGTAAAAGGGTGAATGTAAATTGGAACCCATATATAATGAAATGCGTAACAGATAATGAAGAATTTTATGAAAATATTAATAATGAGAATAATAATTTATGGCTAATGGAAATATTATTCCATGGTCTTGAACCTAATGTTGTTATAGAATATTTTTTAAAGTATGATTTAGATATTGAATATGAATAAGAATAAGTAAGGGATTCTATGGAATAAATGAGTACTTCTTCTGATCAGTTTGTTAGACAGAGTCCTAGAAATCAAGATATTTCTTATGGACTACCAGAGTCTCCTTGTGATCTTTCATCACATGATGAAAATTTTGAGTTTAATTCATAGGACCCTAATAAATATATGTATGTTCTATTTGGTAATATAATTTCAAAATATAGTTATGATGATTAAAATTATGGTGATTTTTGGTTGGATATAATGTCATATTAGAATAAGTATCTCCTCTAGTTCTTGATAAAAATGGAGCATCTATCTCATGGACACCACCGTGTAAGTGGAAAAAGGATTCTAGATATTCTCTATTAGGTATAGATTGAAATTAATCTTATAATGAGGATGATTATGATCATGATGTTGGTATTCTCCCTCAACATAGTAGACCTACTATCCCTATTTCATCAAAAAATGTTGAAGGTTCTATGGTAGAAAGGATTGATCTGGAAGATAAGTTAGAGAGACCTTATGCTGGACCAATCATGCATGATTGGCATATTTTAAATCAAACTTATGAACAAGTTTTTGATGATATATCCTAACTTATGATAGTATAACCTCCTATTGATGTTCAATATTATATTAGTGATGATTTTCCTTAATAAAGTAGAAATTATACCCATATTTAGGATGAACCTCCCCATACTATTGGTGTTGCTTCTTATATTACTCAATATGATATGAATGGGTTTAATATTGATTTTATAAACATTTTAAATCATTTTTTTTTTTTGGGTCTAGTTTTTAAAATTCAATATAATAAGAAATAACTATAGACATATATGATATTTTGATGAACATCCATCCATGGATGTTTTGGAAAAATTTATCTAATAGATAATGAGATCAAAAAACAAAAATGACCCTATTAGAGTCCTTCAAAAATATTTTCATGATTTGGTGGAGAGACAAGTACATAGAGATCTTGGAATTTTTGCAAAGGAATTTACCTATTTTTCACTTTCTTTTTCTTACTCTAATGATGAATAATAGATAATTCATATTAAAATGTATGTATTGAAAGTTGTTTAGGATGTGTTTTTAGAAACACGTTATTTTCAAATTTTAGAGTTTAAAAATCTTGATAAGAGGACTAATGAAATAAAAAAAATTGACTTTAGACAAGATACAAAAGAAAAAGATATAGTTTTGAATGTTTTTATGTATTATAAAGGTATGATATTTGTAACGAATGATTTGAATTCACTGTTTATTTCTTTGGTTTGGGATTTGATGATTCCTCTTATAACTAGATGATTTAAGACATAGGTTGAGTAGTTAAATGTGGTTGTACCATAATAAAAAAATTGAATGAAAATAATCTATTTCTAAAAATTAGGATCTTGGATCATATTCCTTAAGGTTATTCACTAATATTATGGATACTTAACTCTACTCTTCCCTTGTAGTTGTGGTGATATCTTTTTTTATTCTTATTAGTCCACTTTTAGTGCCAACCATTTCAATAACTTTAACACCAACCATTGAACCATTTGGTTATAACCATCCAATACCATGTAGAATATGAGGCCCAAATATCGTTGTATTATTATTGGTGAACCTTATACCTCTCTTTACAAGCCCTCTATCGAGCCTTCTCAAGAAAAATCCAAAGACCATATTGACCTCAATGCTTTGAGAGAAGTTAGATAAGATTTAGATTCCAATAAATGATGGGGAATTTATCCTTTTCTTTTAATCTTTAAGTAAAAACGATTAAATTAATGAAAAAATCATTATATACTGATTCATTATAAAATTTCTTTTAGTCAATTCAAATGATTATATTTACTATTCATTTCTATTAATGTAATCCCATTTCTATATATTTCTTATATATAGTTTTTTAATGTTTTTTTATAATACCAATAGGGTAAAAAAATTGGTGTTTTTAAATATTTTAATGGGGTGGGGTGGAAATTATATTTGGTAGTTGTAAAACATAGTGGTAATATAATAAAATTAGAAATATTATTAAAATTTATCCTAAATATAAAAAAGGAAAGTAATTCAAGTTGAAATTTTTCTTACCATGATTTTTTATTATAAAAAGTGTATATTATTAGCTTAGTCCAATAATTAATTATTTTAATTATCTAAAATTTATATTATTGTTATTATAATAATATCTATGTTTTTTATACAAAATCTTTACCATAAAAAATCATAAACATGTAAAGGATGACATGTTTAATATATCTACTTCAAGGAAAACACGTTGACTTCATGATTAAGTGGATGAATTTATATGAATAAATGGATGATAAAGTCCCCAATCAACCTTGATATCAATTTTCCACAAGTGAACCCAATAAACCATGGAATTATACTATGAATTTACCATGGAATGATACCATGAAGAAACCATGGAAATATATTCTAAAGAAACAGAGGTAGGTAATCATTTGATAGATTACTGACAATTTTTAGAATTGTTGGCTAAATTGTATGATGTATCAAACTGACCATGGTTATACATTGACCAATTATCAGATTTATATATCGATCATGCCTTCTAATCGATCACTTGATGGAAGTAATGATTAGTTGTTTATGTCCACTGATTTTGTGAAAAAGGTATTGATTAACTGAAAGGATACCAATCAATTATATGGGTAAACCTTTCGCACTACACCTACTATGTGCAATATATCATGAGTATTGTACATACCATGTAAAATTATGGATTTTTCAGAGGATAAAATATATATTTTATTCCTAGGAACATTATTTTTGAGCATTTAATGATGACTAGGGTAGTTGATTTATCTAACTTACTATGGATATTTTTAAATTTATTTTATATCTTATCCATAGTGAAAATTATTTTAAACATATGAGAAATTATTTATTATGTAAGACAAATTGAGTATAATTAAAAAATAATCTTACATACTATGACTCTATTTTTTTCTACACATCATTTTTGAAACTAAGATAATGATTGAAGAACCATGAAATATTCTCTTAGACATCTTTAAAGATCGTAAAAGGGATGAAAACCATACTAATCTACTAATATTGATCATAGAATTGTTTCACTATATTTTCAATATACATTTCTCTATCTATATCTTTAATTAAAATTTATTTGTACATGAACATTTCAATAAATTCACTTAGCGCATACTCTTAAATTTTATCTGTAAAACCTTTCCAATATAATGAGTTATGTTTTCCTTTAAATTATGGAAAGCATTACTCTTATTCTTAAATTGTCTATTGGGTCCTATGAGGTCATGGTAGTGTTTGAGGTGCAGGGGAAGAGGTTGGGGCATGCATATAAGAGGTTCGAATTCCACTGGCTATCTTATAGTCTTCTAGTAGCATTGTATAGATACTGGATGCCCATTGGATAGATGGCTATACCCACTGGCAGTGATAGTGGGTCATGTATGTGTATTTTTAATTGGTATAATGTATAATTTTCTCACTCCCTTATTTGTTTTACTTCAATCTATATTCGTCCCCAAAATGCATAGACCCCCTCCATTCATGCAGGCCCCATTTCCCTGACATTTTATGTCCATATTTTTTAGTTTTTTTTTTTTGAGATTTAATTTGGGTCAATCAACTCCTTGTGGAAATTATACTACTCATTTCCTCTTCCGTATCATTTCGTTCAATATTGGGTTGTCTTTCGTTACATCTACCTAGTTTTCACACTTTTCTATGATTATCTATACTACATAAATTTATTCTATTCTATACTAAATAATTGACTGGTATATGTAATTTCACCCCTACTAGTATAAATTTAGGTTGGCTCTATGTATTTCCAGCACTCGCGTTAATTTTTTCTATAAGTGATTATGATGTGTCATTAACCAGTTTTCACATGTAACTGAAATTCTTATATAATTCATGGAATAAGTCCTTGGAATATTATAATACGTCAATAAATGTTATTAATATTGAATAAAAGAGGTAATATTGTATGAACCATTGGTTAGGAATATTCCTTTACTATTCCCATGGAATTGGAATTTGGATTTGGTTGATTTTTTATCATGGAAATTGGAATAGAGTAAATGGAATTGGGTGTTTTTTCACCCTGAATAATTGTTTTTAAATGGAAATAGGTTTTAAATGTTTCTTAGGGAATGTAAATGAAAATTGAAAATGATTGAATTATAATTTGGACCTTTTAGGGTTTATTTTTTTATTAAATTTATTCAGTTTTGTTTTTATATCAATGCTAAACATGGACCCCAAGTTGATTCCAAGACATATAGTTAAAACTAGGGTGAATGTGACCTTCAGATGAATGCAGACCTCTTGGGATGGGTATACTAAAAAAATGTTCTTATTGGACTAGGTATTGATATATTACCCTTATTCATTAGTGTATTGGGTTTGTGTGGTCATAAGAACAAGCTCAGAGGCATCCTCCATTAGTTGAAGAAGGTGGGCCCAATCACATGTGTCATGATGAAGCTCATGTTTGATTATTTATTTATTAAATTATTTTTATAGTTATATGAATAATTAATATATGGATCCATATCATGAAATTATTGTTTGAGAATAGATTACTTATGGAATTACTTAGAGGTGTCCTACTGAGACTTACTCGCACCCTAGTCGGGTGGTTGTTTAGTACCTAAGAAGATTACATGGATGCAGTTCAAGACAAGGGAATGCACCCGAAGAACGATGTATGACTCCATGAATAGATGATGATGGGGAAATTTTTTACCTATATGAGTTATGGAACACATTTTATTATTAATGTTATTACACATTTTTCACTTTTGTACCTACTCTATACGATAAATGACATGTTTAACATAGGTAGTCTGGCAGTATTATTTTTATTCTAGATTATGTCTTACTTCTGGAACATTAATTGACATTAGACTATAAATTTATGTAATTATCCCTATTTCAATGGTTTACCATTGTATTTCACTCTATCCAAGATGGTATATTCTATCCAACGAATCATATCATACCATCACTTCCATTTGGAAACCTTTAGTATATGGGGATGTTCACATGAGGTCCATAGAATTCCACCGATCCAGTCACTAGCCACTAGTCTGGGGTGGTGAAATGTAACAAACAGTTATTAGAACATAATTTTATTTTATATTATTGTTTGATCTAGTATACCATAGATTAAGAATATGTCAAGGATTAGTAATGAGATCTTTCTTGTGAGTTTCTAACCCATGTATACTATAAAAGGAAGAGTCATAATGTATGAGATTCTTTATACCTATTTCTCTTTTACAGTTTCCTTATTTCCACCTTTGTTTGCACACATTATTTTTGTTGTTAATGATGTTTGGGATTTTATCTCTTGGGAAGATGAGATAAGATAGTAGGCATGCATCCATGTATTATTTTAGAAAAATACAGTTACATTTTTTTGATTGTGTGACTATCTAGTATACATGTACGTAAATAATTTTCTAATGGATAAAAGGGGATGACCATTTAAAGTTAAAGTAGTTTCCAATATGTATTTTACCATATAAAGATATGGTGGAATATTATATGGAATATTTTATGGGTATTATCATTATATAAAATCATATAAAATTAAATGTTTAAAGATGTTTTTGGTCGAATAATATTTTAGTAAGAATCCTATTCTGGTTTTCCCCTTATATGTTGTGATTGAGACACTCTTTGACCATAATTTATAACTTTATACCTTTAGGAAGACCAAGAATGAAGATTTTATAATTAGGATTCAAGACTTATGACTAGAATATTATGATAAATAATGAGCTAATTATAATGTGACATCCATGAGAAAATGGTTCAATTGAATAATTGGATTTATATCATGCAAGGACATTGGATGTTTTTTCTTTATCATTTTAACATGTGTTTTTATAAGGGAATGTTATGTGTTCCATTATGAGATATTGTATTTTACCTTATAGATTTATGTCACCATTGAGATTATGGGTTTCATAATTAGTGGGGGAGGGTGACCATGCCCCTCCAGTAGGTTTACTATAACTCCAGTAGCACCTGAACCGATTGTAGATGACCATTTATGTGAAAGGATTATGTGTGTAGTATGAGCCATTGGGAGGGGACCATCTCAGACCCCTAATACTATTTCTAATCTTACCCAATAGTTCCAATGTTAGAACCCTACAATTTTTAGAGCTAATGGTGGTCCATATAAGGTAGATCTAAAAATAGAGTCCATGAAGACCATTCATAACAATTTAGATACTATAGAGTAATAAAGGGTGAATTTGGTTGTGTAAATGATGTGTGGGTCAGTGTACCGGTGGTGGGACAACCTTGTCCATGGGAAGTAACGTTTCATTCATACATAGATGAATTTATAGAATTGTTTCTTTATCCACTTCTTTTTAGTGTGTTTGAAGTCAGATAGGGAACTTGTGTTTATGAGGTTAGAGAAGGGGTTATGGAAGTTATGGAATATGTCACCCAATTTATAGATCTCTATTGGTTTCTATGAATATAGCTGGTGATGAGGCTGTATGAACCAGGAAATTTGAGTAATTCCTATGTTATGAGATCAAGGTCTAGGTGAACAAATTCTGTATCACCACTTTCATAGAGACCATGTACCAAGCAGTAATTTTGAAAAGTAATATCAATGTGGGTCACCATACTAGGTGACTATACTCCTATGTAACATGTAGTAGTATTGTTTGATCCCCCTGTAATTAGGATCAGTGATTATATGATTTGTGCAAGAGTGGTTATGGTCATTAAAAGAAAGACAGTGAAATTAATCTTTGTTTATTAGGAAGCAATGAGGTGTAGTTATATATGGTTTATCACATGGGACACTTTATAAACTATTCCCCCAAAACATATAGACATACATCATTGTGAGGTGATAGGGCTTGTATGTTGGGTGTGTGAGAGAGTGCCAAAAGCTATCTATGGTTGAGGCATAGGATCAGCTAAGGGTTAATCGGTAAGGGTGTCTACCATTCCATAGTAGTAAAGAATTTGAGAAACTACATGCCATTCATGATGATATGGTGGTTTTGGAGCATAGGACTAAGGAATGCATGGTTAACAGGGGAGTATTACTTAGGGAAATCAGGATACAACATAGGTCTATGTTCTAGGCTAGCTACATATGGTGGATCATATCCTCATAGAATAGGATGTTAGGACATCAACTGTTTGAGAGATGATTTTGGTCACTTATTCACTCCTTTCATCCTTGTTTTTCATAAGATAATCAAAATCATTCATATTAGATTCTTTTATTGGATATTTTTTATTGGTGGTGTTGCTTATCTATAGTGTATCATTGATCGATACACCATTTAGAGCATAGTTAGGGGGATTCATAAGTGTTATAATTTTTCTCTGTTTATCAATAATTTTCATTTCCTTAGGCACATATTCTTACTAAAAATTGTTTGATTTTATGTAATTCATTGAATATGATTGCTTATTCATTATTGAGATCAGATCATATATTATCATAGTCGATCTACCTTTGTATTCCCAAAGGGTGGAACCATGGAGTATGTGGGAGAGTGGGATGTCCATAAAGGTCATAATAGACTAGAACATTTTCATCTAGGTGGTATCACTGCTTAGGTGGCTAGTAATATCATTGATGAGGGAGTGACTCATCAGCCTGTAATTCATCATGTGGTAGAATTATTTTTGTTCATCTTTCCTAAGGGATTATTTAGGATACCACTTAATCATGGAATCATGTTTATGATTGGGATTCATCTAGGAAAATAATCTATTTCTATCAATCTAAATAAAATAGTTCTAAAAGAGTTGCAAGAATTTAAATCTTAGATACATGATATAGATGAAAAGGGGATTATCCATATGAACACATCCTCCTAAGGTGATTTGGATATTTTCATTAAGAAAGTGGGATACACCTTGAGAATATGTGTAGATTATCATAGGTTTATCCAAGTAATAGTTACGGACTGGTATCTTCCCCACACCTCAATGAACTATTCAATTAGCTCAATGGTGCTTCAATTTCCTCTAGGATTGATCAGTATTCAGGTTACCACCATGTCAAATTAAGGGCATATGATGTTCCTATAATAGTATTTCTAAGTAGGTATAACCTATATGAGTACCTCATTACATAATTTGGGTTGATGAACATGCCACTAGTATTCATGGTTATAATAAATAGGGTATTCCAACTATATCTTGACACTTTTGTGGTTTTCTTCAAGGATAACATCTTAGTTTACTCCAATTTTAGAGAGGATCATAATATGAATATATAGATAATTTTGATAATTCTTTTGGATTATATTATGAATGAAAAATTCTCTAGGTGAATTTTTTGGTTGGATCGATTGTATTTCAGGGGCCATATAATATTTTAGGATGAGGTTTCTTCAGATCCTATTAAGATTGATTCCATAGTTTCTTAGGTGAGTTCAAAGAATGTATTCAAGGTGTGTATAATCCCTAGGATCTCTAGATGCTAACATATATTTGTATGAATTTCTCCACCTTTATAGTTATATTGATGGACTTAACCAAGAAGGCGTAAAGCTCACTTGCACTGATGCTTATGAGATAGCCTTATAGAGTTGAGGAAAAGAATCAAACTCGTTCCAATCCTGAGATTACCTGATTCTGGTAAGGAGTACATCCACATTTTCAATAAATCAGGTTTTAGATTATTAAAAGGACATATTAAGGATAATATATCAGTTGATTATGGGTCCAAATAGTTGAGACAACATGAGTGTAACTACCCGACACATGACCTTTGGCTTACTATAGTGGTACACACCCTAAAAATTTGGGGGAAAATCCTCATGGGGAGTGGTTTTTGGATTATATAGTTCATATAAGTTTGATATGCCTCTTCTCCTAGTGTAACCTAAATCTCAAGAAGATGAGGTGGATTGAGTAGTTATAATATTTATAATTATATATCTATTATATTCCCATGAAGGGGAGTATAGTTACATATGCTTTGTGAAAGAAGACATAGTGAAAAGTTCCTTAGGAGATTAGTTTTGAGTGGAAGATCATTGAGCTATTTGAAGAGATGCATCTTGATATCAATTAATACTATGGTATGTTAATTTTGGATACCTTATCAATTATTCCTATATTCATGATAGGGTGAAGGATAGACAGTTATTTGATTCCAACAATCTAGTGGTAAGGGCCAATATTTATAGTGGAGATCTACCTCTTGATAGGTCTATGGATAATGATGAAATTTAAGGTACTGGGCACACATTTGAATACTTTAAAGACATGATTTTAAAATTTTCCATTTACAAGCGACATAAACTCATTGATGTCGGTGAATCGATACCTGGTTAAAGTCGAGGATCTCAAATGAAGAGTTTTAGGCATAAAAGTAAAACCATAAATACAATTTTTTGTTCATAGTCATGCACAAAATTTGATCATCATTGCTAATAAAAACATGAAGAATCCAAATCATAATTCCTAGAGATCATCCACATGCACTTCAAAAATCTGTAAGAGTTACGATCCTCAAAATCTGGGTGCTAGCGCAGAGATCTGATGATGCCTTTAATGCTCTGACGATCACCGCAGCGCATTTCTCTTGATGCAAGAGAGGGAGCTTGATCTGAACTCCAAGATCCAGAGAATCTCTCTATAGAATGTGGAAGAGAGAAATCCCATGAATATTAAATGGTGAGTGCCTCTTCTCTTCTATATATTGGGTGTTAAGGAATTACCCGGCATTGCCTCTCTGGCTCCCGAATAATTAACACACTATAAACGACATATTATTTGTACTGTACTGAGTCATAAAAATTATTATCACTTTTATGTAATATAATAAATATATTACGTGATGATAATTAATTCATTAACTCCACTCATCATTCCCACGATTATTAAATTAATTTTTATTATTTTAATCTAAGATTTGTTCAATTAATATTTTCCATGTATTTAATTTAAAACTTGTAAATACATTTTACAAATAAATTATATTCCAATTATAATTAAATTTAATAATATTAATTTATTTATTCCTTTTGTGATCATATCTCCATATAAATATACAGAACCCCATTGGTGGGGCCCACAATTTCCAATATACCTATTCAAATAAATATTGAAAATTAATGGATACCTTACTGTGTGTGACCCTCTAGGTCTTTATTTCAATAAAAGTGAATAATATTCACAGACCAAGAGTTGGATCTAGCAACCCATCATGGCCCCTAAATAGAAAATGATAGTCACAGTCGTGACAACCAACCTAAGAACATGCATTGTGTAATATAATCAATTTGTCTTTATTATCTCATAAAGTATGACACACAGCCGTGTCATCACCCTTTTCTTTCTATTGTATATTTTTATTTAACTTGATGGATTTACCCTTGAATTCCATGACCATGGTACTATGAAGGTACTACCGTCCTGATCAACATGGCTCGAGATTTATAACATCTTTAACCAGGAAGTGACAAATCATTTTTTGATCATTAAACCAATACCACACAACCAATGACATACCCAACAGCAGCTACCTCAACCTGATTTCATTATCATGGTTTTATCCTTGCATCAAAGTGATAAAATGGGTCACATTGGAAATTACATCAACTCAGGAGACCATTACACATGTCTATAGAGAGGAACATCCAATGACACCAGAAACATGCGGTTTTTATATTGGAGGGTATTTCCTCATGATCTCACTACTAGAGATCACAATGTTAAAAATTAATGAGAATAAATCTCAATTATTATGAGACCTCACCACATAATAGTCAAACATTTATTGTGTCCAGTTGATATAATGTATCTAGGCCATATGATATATATTTAATATTAATGTCATGGTATATCGAGGTTCTCATTATAGCTTGTGATCCTCTATAACCTGTTTGTACGAAAATTAATCTATGGACATTACCATTAAATAGTGGATGAAGAAATATCTAAACTATAATAGTAAGAAAACATCATATATAGTTAACTATAAACATGATATGGTAATCAAAAGTACTACATAGTTGGGTTAATGGGATCCACAATTAAAATACTCTCACTTGCACTAGAGACAACTTACTATCCAAACATGTTATCTCTCACATGATCAAATTCATGTTTCTACTGAGTCATGGATATAGTTGTAGAGCCTCCCATGATTCCTTTGTGAGGCTATTTTGCTATAGTGACATCATCTCCTAGAGTAAATCTTTTCAAGAGATGGTATCCCTGAGTATATCCCTTTTGTCCACATTCATAACATGACATCTTGTCTAGTAAGAGTATCATAATTTACATTATTATAATACTATACATATGAGGTGTGATTGAAATAACTGAATCAAATCATTGCATTCAACTACTTCTTGTATACCTCTGAAGCTACAAAAATCTTAGGATTTATTAGTATGGCAACCATTGGTTTACATGATATTGTCTGGCTCATCACCTTAGCCTATCAGAGATACTGGGTCACATGGATCTAAGGAAGGATAATTTGTATTCCCAAAAAACCGGTATCCTTTATTCTCCACTTACTAGGTACATATTGTTTGTACTTTCCAAAGTATAATACTGTAGTTTTGACTGCATCACTTTCAGTTCTCCTGGATATAATTGAAATTTTCCTTATATAAAGTATATCCTAGAAATATCAATTTTTTTACATATTATGGAATACATGATTGATCAATCACATAATAATATGGATTTCGACTAAACAAATTTATCTCCTCTCATTCCCGGTACATGTCAACCTGTAGGGATAGATTCCATATGACATTGGTAAAAATCCCTCTCTTGAATTATTCCATCTTTTATTTCATCAATACCATGTCACTATTTATACGATTGACTGGGTCCAAAAAACTAGTAGATATACCACAACAAATCATATTCATTTGAACATAAATTGATACTTTAAGTCAATAACTTGCAAATAAATTTTATCCTAGTATTATCTAACTTGAAGAGAAATAGACATTTTCCATAATTTACCTAACAATTTCACATGGAAAATATTAGTACTCCCACTAACCTTTGGTAGACACATGAAAAACATTAATTCCAAATGAATACTTTATGATCTTATTTCCTACTTTAATCCTAAATAAAATTTGAGTTACTTTTAACTTTTATTATCATTATATTACATGATCATCCCTTTCTAGTTTCTTTATATAGACACCTTCCATGATTGTTGGTCATGAAATCCAATTCTAAATAATATGATCGTAGAAATTATCTATGAAAAGTAAAAATTCTAATGGATTTAGGAATATCGACTTGGTATAACCAATTAAGCCTTATCGGTAATACAGTTGTACCATCCATATATCATTTCACTTGAATACTCACCATAGTATTCGTAATAAAAATCCCCTTCGCATTTGGACACATGGAATCCATTATTGAATTTTAGTTTCTCTTTCCAATATTAGATAATTTCCATGCACTTATTACTTGTAGGTATTATTATTCTTACTGAATAATTTATCAACATCCACGGTGAATACAAAGCAATCACTCTCGTTTTATCCATCCTACGTAGTATGTGTCTCTAGAACATTGTTGTTCCATATGCGCTTGTGGGACTAGTTCTTATTCCAGCTACATGTGCATCATTATCATTGATTAAACCTAAGTCAATCTAGTTCCCACTATATAAAAATAGATGTGAATGGTTTTATAGAAATGTAGTCTATCACATGACTACCGCATTTATATCATAGGGATTTATTCAATAACATAAGCAATTGTTTGGATAATTACATTAGATACACACTGTGTTTGTTCTTGATGCAAGTTTGTCTATGCCTAACAAACTCTTTCCATCCAAACACATGTCCTTATGACATAATGAATTTCCATCATAATACTAATCTTATGATTTCTATAGTTAATTATAGTTGGAATATAATTATGGGATGTCACTATTATTTTAAAATCATGTCATGAAATATAATGGAAGTTTCTACATGTTGCAACATTGATACTACATACATCATAACTTTGATGTATAAAATGTGCATTTAATAATTTCTCCAAAATACATTTTTTTGATCAATGTTAATATATAAGACTTCATCATCGATACTCTTTATTAACATCAATTATGTGATGATAATAAGTTAATATTCATTTAGGAATTTCTCCATGCAACATTATATTGATCGGTGATTGCTTGGTCAAGATATTATTAGACATGCCGACCGCAAGCATCTCATATCTTCTGACCAAGAAAATATCATAATTCAATTTATCATTCCTTAATTAATTAAAGGAAACATATGTTGTATATTTTCCACAATATTACCATTGGAATAGTTCATGCATACTATTTGAACTAATTTCAAAAGGTTTGTGGAAAACCTTTATTTTTAAGGGGTTCTTTGTCCAAAAGAAAGACGTCAATAATACCAAAGGTGTTTAGATTTTCCAAGATTAAATTCATAACAAGTTATAAAACATGGATTCAACTTTTAGATTTACTTGATAATGAATTATCATTCCAAAATTGGGTATTAAAGTATTACACTTTTTATATTCATCAGGTATGGCCTATGATTCATGTATTGGACAACTATTACTTGAGTATTCTACACCACAAAAAAAATTAATTCTGGAAGCTAGAATAATGTCTCTATGTGTCCAAAGGACATGTGAGATAAATTATTTTGGTTATACTCAATAACATATTTTCAAGAATCATTCAGCTGGTAATATAGATTTCATGTACCTTTCATCACTGACTTCAGAATCACCGTTTTTTCATCCGCTTGGAGAATTCACCTTACTTCTAATAACTTTTCTATACATAAATGATTACTGTATTTAAATAAACATATATGAAAGGAACAATTTATTTAATACCCAGAATGTATGATTGAAAGATTAATTTTATATTGATGAATATACTTGAAGAAGAAGCGGGTACTTGCTTTGCTTATTTAGTTTCGTAAACATCCACAAAATTATTTCATGATAATCCTAGAAAATAACAACTCTTAATACATCTTTCATTTAAGGATGTTGAAAATGTGTCATTGGGGTGTCTTTCTATTTTCTTTTTTCATCTCATCTTTCAATTTTTTCTCCATAAGGATTAAATATGAATCTTTCTTTTCTATTCTTATTTACTTGGGGAACCTTACCATAATTGGTATTGAGGAGATTACTCAATAAAAGTTTATTTTGGTATCCTAAAACAAGACTTGAGTAAATATGTGAAAATGATATGAGAAAGTGGTCCATTGAAAGATCATGATCCATCTTTTAATTTACACATGCTGGTGTATCCATTTCCTTATATATATATTGCTTCACTTTATCCGCACCGAGTTTTCAGAGATGAAACGATATATTATATCATCCATGTAATGATGTTGTGACCACAACTTGTATTGGATTTTGATTATAACATAATGAAATGGCCATCATATTCATTATATATGAGTCTCTTGTAAGAAATTTTACACCCTGTCTTCCTGAGGTTTTATAATGGGTATTGGAACACCATCACCTTGAATTTCGGTATCATAGTATTGTGCGCAAGTGCCTATAAAAGACTTGAAAACTCATGCTAGTGTGGACATTTACTTTTTTCTTTATTTATCGTGATATTAGATGTGGTATTACTTGACATTTTTCTACAAAAATTAAATTCTATCATATTAGTACTTTTTGTCTTGATTACTGATTTAGATATTTTGATTAATTAATTAAATCATTAATTGTATCCCACTATTTTATTGAATTCTATGTACCCTCAATTTTATAATATAAATAATTCATCGCTTGAGTATTCTAATGGAAAGGATATTGGAACCATCCCTTATAGTCGAAAAGCATTGGCTACACCACTAAATGGAGGGTTCCAGGTGGGCATTTGGCGGGCCAACTGCATTAACCTACGGTTCCTTGATCTGTTGAGTGAAGTCCCAAAATTCTAAAATTATAACTTGATTTAATCAATGTTTGCCTCTAAAATGATAGAATGTTAGCTTTGAGTAATACTTACTACCACTTTAGTTAGGTCAACCCACAACTCTCATAAGAACTCCTCGATAGTAAGAGGCACCTTCATCTTTGGCATGATGAGCATCCTGAAGACACGGTTCTGTCCAAATTTGAATGATGGAAGGAGGTTATGATTTAATATTTATTTTAGGGTTTTATTTTTTTTATATGATGAAAGAAATCATTTTCTATCTTCTAAGAAGGTACAATGTGATCAGACTCCCAACTAGCCAAGCAATAAATATAAAATATTCATCGCGTCACATGTTCATATTATACGTGAATCCTTTTTTATTATTCTATGTGATCGCATGTAAAGTACACCTTCAAAAAATAAGAAACGATAAAAAATTAAATGATAATATGATCATGAGCCAATACTAATCGTTAATCCATTTAGAGAAAAATGGATCAACCTAGTCAGTAGAGGTAATACCCTAAGGCGCGTTGCTTGCATCTCAAGTTGTAGCACCTACACATCCAATGCATCAATATCTTGTTTGGTGGGTCGACATAACATTGTGGGAAGTGTGTCACTCCCCATCTTCATTATTATATAACAGTACTCGTTCGAAGGAGAGGAGAACTCGGGAGTATAAAATACAACTCTGATGATGAACACACAATCCCTTATACATATAATGACACTTTTGACGACTCGAAGATCGTGTTTTATTTAAAATACTCATTACAAACCATCCAATAATTAAATAAAAAAAATACACCAAACATGCATTGGTTAGTTCATGGGCTCATGACTGGTCAAATACACCTTAAAATTGTATATTACGATAAATATAGAAATTAAAATTAAACTTGAATTACATTTTTTTGAGGGAATTTTATTGAATTAGAATTAACTATTTTATTAATTCAATAATTTATTGTCATTCGGTCCCAAAAATAATTTAATTTTAAAACCAAAAATTATGTTAATTAATTAATTTAATTAGTCATAAAAATTAATTTATTCAACATGCAACATTCAAATAATTTTTAAATCAAAAATTAATATTTAATTATTTTAATTTAAAACCGAAATTAAAATAATTACTTCAATTAAATTTTTATCATATAAAAATAACTAGTCCCCGAAAAACCCCGAGAGGGGCCGCTGTGGGTCTGCCGAGACTCATCCAGGGCAGGACGGACCCGCCAATGATCATTTTGGGGAAAAGAGCACGAGGAAGAGGTTACCTATCCCCCAGGAGAATCAGGCCGCGCTCCGAGCGCTGGGAAGGGCGATGTCCCGGAAGCGGGGGGCTGCGACGTCGGCCGGATATACCAGGCGGTGCTGGATCTGGATATGTCCATATTTGAGGCGCCACTATCCGGTGGTGGCCCCACCATATCTGACCTGTTAAAGGCTACTAGCCAAAGGAGTGGAAGGCACTGCAGGGGTCGTGGCCAGGGAAGTCAGCCGCGGAAGGGAAGTCGGCTGACGGGGTCCGTCGTGGAGCAGGGTAGTCGGCACGTCGAAAGCTGAGGACAGGGGTCTGCGGCGCCGCAAGGTCTGGACAAGGCCGGAAAAGGCACGTCTGCATGTTGTACATCATTGCATAGTGGTCGGATCCGAGGTGCGGCACCCGATCAGAGGAACTGGTAAGTGGCCGGTCTCCCATATCCAGGGAGGCACAGATGAAGAGGTCGACCGACGGGTTCATCTAAACAAAGCGGCAACGGAGCTCGCCGTAGCAGTGTCAGGATCCCGGTGTCCGGCTTGGCGCAGCGGCCAGAGGGGATGCTGGTGGGGCTACATGGACGCACAAGGACGGTGACCGGCGGGGTCTCAGACCTGCGCGATGAAGGGGCAGCCAGGAGGATCTCGCTGTGGTGGGTGGTCACCTGACGCTTGAAGAGGGGACGTATGGCTGATAGACGAGGGGACCGACAGTGCTCAAGAGCTTCCGCCTGAAGGAGGGAGGCACAAGGTTCAATCGACCAGGATGGCCCTACACTTGACCTTTTTTTTTTGTTGACCCGTGAAAATGGGTGAAGCCACCCTTTTTTGTTTTGTCCCAGCCTTGACACGCCATCCCCCATCCGTTACAATTATTCTAATCATAGCATAGTATGTTAGAAAAACATTATTATTATTATAAATACAATTACATAATTATTTAATTAATAAAATTAATTTATTAATTTACACAAATCTGTGGAAATATTTCACCGGCCGGATAAACCTATTCTGGCTAATAAAATTCGGACTAAGGACAGGGTATTTAAAAACATTTATTCTTTGTGTTAATATCCAAAAATATTTTTTCCAGTCCAAATTTAAAACTTCTGATGGCGGTAACATGATCATCCGATGTTTGATTGAATCACTGTCTGTGGCTTTGGGACTGGATCGACACCCTTTTTCAAATTTACTGAAAATTTAATCATATCTTGCCTTAAATTAATCAATCGTTTCTATTATACCGATTAATGGTATCATAAGCATAGTGGAATCTCCGAAGACAATATTTTTAAAATTTCCTCTCATGATCGACATGAACCCATCGATGTCGGTGGATCATTTCCCGATTAAAGTCAATGATCTCACATGAAAAGTTGTATGCATAAAATTAAAACCATCAATACCTTTTTTGTTCCCAAGCCATTCTCATCATCTGCTTTTCATTAGTGATTGCTACTTGAAGAATCCAAATATGAATTCTACTAGATCAACCACACGCACTTATACCATCTATGGGAGTGTCAATCATCAAAATCCTAGGTCGAGTGTGGAGATCCAACAATGCCTTTGATGCTCCGACAATCACTACATAGCCATGCTCACGATGCAAGAGTAAGAGCTCGATCCAAACTCCTGGATCCATAGCCTCTCTCTCTAGAACATGGGAGAGAGAAGAGGATTGACAAATCCCATGAATAGTCCATTTTGAGTGCCTCTCCACTTCTATATATACTGCGTTAAGGAATTACCTTTTATTTCTGCTTCAGGCCCTGAATAATTAACGCATTATAAACAACATATTATGTCTACTGTACTGAGTCATAAAAAATTATTATCATTTTCCTGTTATATGAAAAATATATTATCTGATAATAATTGAGTCATTAACTAGACTCGTTGTTCACGAAAATATTAAATGAATCATGAATATTTTAAACTAATATTTATTCAATTAATATTTTTCTTGTATTTAATTTAAAACTTATAAATACATTTAACAAATAAAATCAATGCAAATTATTCTAAACTTGAATAATATGAATTTGTTTATTCCACTGTTGATCGTAATCCTGAACACCATTGTCGGGGCCCACCATGTCCAATATACATATTCAACTGAAATGGGACGATTCTGGAATATGATATTTTGTGTGACCCTCAAGGGTCTTATCTCAATAGTAGTGAATACTATTCACTAACCTAGACTGGGATCTACCAACCCATCAGGACCCCTAAAGAAAAAAGTATGGTCAGAGTAGTTATAACCAACCTATGGACACACATTGTGTTATATCACTACTACAAAAAACGAGCTTTATCAGCGCTCAAAACAGGCTTTAACAGCGCTAAAAAAGTATTGTAAAGCTCGGCGCTGATATAGGGGGTCCCTTTTATCAGCGCTAAAAAAATGTGTAGATAAGACCCCTTTATCAGCGCTTTTTTTAGCGCTGATAAAAGGGGCCTTTATGAGTGCTTCTTAAAAGCGCTGATAAAAGTAAAAATAAAATCAAAAAAGAATAAAAAAAATTATATAATGCGGGGAGAGCTTTTAACAGCGCTTAACCCCCCTATCAGCGCTAGGCAGTCTCCCGCGTGTTGTCCTACCCGCGCATCCTCACACGCGCGCACCCCTTTGCTTCCACCCGAACTCGAACCAACGACCTCCCACCTTTCGCGGCTGCACCTTTACCACTAAGCCATTTTGTTTTTTTCTCTATTTAATGATATATATATATATATAGTTATATTTATTCGTATATTGATATAGATTCATATTAATATAAATATATTTATTAATATATTAATATACATATATTCATTCGTATATTAATATATATATATATATATATAGTTATAATTTTTTATCCGTATATTTATTTGTATATTAATATATACTTATAAGATTAGTTTTAAATACATTTATGAAATATGTTTTTATGTGTGTTTATAAATAAATAAATAAATACATACATACATATATACAACACACACACAGACACAGACACATATATATTTACGAATAAATACATATATATGTGTATTTGAAAATCCATAGAATGTTAAAATGACCATAACATATAACTCAGAAGCCCGTTTCAACTCCACAACCAGTCAAATCAAAGAAAATGAATCAATATTCGATATGATATGTGGTACAGGCCTAACGGACATCCGGATCAGAAGTTATACTTGTTTTAATGTTAACAAATCAGGGTATCCTAACTAAAAACTCAAATTTGGAGGCCTTATGGGCCTTTTTTGGCCTCAAAAAAAGTGAGAGAAGGTTTGCTTCAATCACCAACACGTAGAGCTCGTCGCATGATTCGATTTGATATGTTGTAGAGCTCAAACGGACACCCATATCAAATGTTATGTCCGTTTGATGTTTGAGTTACATTTTCAACTTATTTTAGATCTTTTATTAATTGTTTTGATTTTTTTTGTGTTTTCAAATTGTTATTAAATGATTTTTAATCAATAATAATTAGCAAATTATTAATTAATAATATTTTTTTAATATTTTAAAGCCATTTTCACTAAATTTCTTATATATTAAATGTAATAGTCTATTTATACGTATCTAAAACATATTTAAAAAATATATATTATATTTATATCAATATAAATATACTTATATAACAATATTTTATTTTTCATGATTTTTTTGAAACATAAAATTTATCACCGGTAGCAAAAAAGCGCTGATAATTCCCCCCTTTATCTGTGCTACTAAAAGAAGCGCTGATAATGGGACCCCCTTTATCAGCGCTAAAAATAACGCTGATAAAGGGGGGCCTTTATCAGCGTTTTTTTAGCGCTGATAATAGGGTAGCGCTTCCCTTGCATGTTTTTGTAGTAGTGTATAATCTCTTTATATTTCATATCTCATAATACATGATGCACACCAATGTCATTGACCTTTTCTTGCATTATTATTTATTGACCTAACTTGATGGATTTACCCTTAACATCCAAGTCCCACTACCACAAAACAGGGTTTCTGCAACGCCACCCTTTATCAGCACTTTTTTTAGCACTGATAAAGGCACCCCCTTTATCAGCGCTTTTTTAGTAGCACTGATAAAGAGAGAGCTTTATCAGTGTTTTTTTCATAACGGTGGTAAAGTGTATATTTCCGAAAAATATATATTTCATAAAAAATAATATAATGATATAAATATAATATATATTTTTTAAATATGTTTTAGATCAATTTGATATGTGGTAGATGCAAAACGGACACCCAAAGTAGAAATTATGGCCATTTGGAGGGATTAAGGATCTTTTCATGCTTTGAAGAATAAGATAAGGTATTCAAGTGGTCACTGGAGTGAAGTTCTAGTCATAAGCTTCGATTTGATATGTGGTAGAGGAAAAACGGTCACCCGGAGCAGAAGTTATGGCAAAACGGACACCTCGAGCCAAACTTATGACCATTCAGAGGGATTTTGGGCCTTTTTGGGCCTTCAAGAATGTGAGAAGGGGTTCTAGTGGCCACCAGAGTGTTTATATTTTTACAAGTTTTGATTTGATATGTGGTAGAGCCAAAATGGACACCCGGATCAGAAGTTATTATCGTTTGAAATTGAGCAACCCTCCTAGCGCCTAAAAAACTAAGAAACCCGTAACTCACTAAAACGGGCATAACTTCTGCTTCATGTGTCTGTTTGAGCATCATGACCAGTCAAATCGAAGCTCGTGAGACGATTGAGGACCAAGTCCAATCGAAACAGTGATAAGATCAATGAAACGAATGATATATTAGTTATATCACTCTAAAAAAACTTCAACTTCAAACAGCCACAACTTTCGCTCTGAGTGTCTGTTTGGGCTCTAACACATATCAAATCGAAGGCAGCGAAGAGATATACATAGTTTACTGATCGGATCATAGTTTATAATATATACTAGACCCTAAAACCCCAAAAAACCATCAAAATTCCTCCAAAAATCAGTTTCCGTGTCCGGCGTCCTGTCAAATTTTTCTTAAAACGACAATAACTCCCGATCTGTGTGTCTATTTGGACTCCTCCACATGTTATATCATAGTTCATTCCATGAGATTCAGTTTGAATAGTCACAAAGATAAAACTAACACCTATATCAGAAGTTTTTCCCGTTTCAGTGACTCCACGACTTGTTAGGTTTTTCAAGCCCCCATTTCTACCACTTTTGTCCTGTCAGCTGTTTTTTCAAACAGTTGTAACTTATGATCTACCTGTCCGTTTGACAGTCACCACCTATCATATCAAATCTCTTTGGTGATATTCGATTTAACTAGTCACGGAGCTGGAACGGACTCTCAGATCAGATGTTTTCATTATTACCCTAAGTTTATAGTTTATTTGACTTTCTAACTATATTAACAGGTTTGGAGGGTTTCTCCATTTTTACCTCATTTTCAGGTTTTTAGGGCTTGTTATCATTTTTCATAATGTACTGTTATTTATGATAAAATATATAACAATATATACATATTTTTTATATATTCACACATAAAAATTTAATTTTATAAATAAATAATTACACATATTTACATATAAAATATATTTCTCAATATATAAGTCTTATCTAAATAAAAAACTAATTTCCATTTTATTTAAAATACAAATATATGAATATTTATATACCTATATAATATGTACATGTATATATATATATATTTGTGTGCGTCTGTATTGACAAACTGATATATATTATCTATATATTTTAAACATATGTATATACATATTAATATATTATATTTGTATATATATATAAATATGTATAATTATACTTACATATACACATATAATATGTGCATGTGTGTATGTGCGTGCACGTGTGTATGTTCTATATATGTATTTATTTATTTATAAATACACACAAAAAGCATATTTTATAAATGTCTTTAAAACTGATCTTATAAATATATATTAATATACGAGTAAATATATATATATATATATATATATATATATATAAATAAATAGATATATTAATAAATGAAGAGAAAATCAATATGGTCGAGTGGTAAAGGCTTAGGCGCGCAAGCAACATGTCCCAAGTTCGAATCTAGGGGGAGGCAGGTCGCACATGCGGGTGGGGAATAAGGGCTAGCATTGTTAAAGGGGGTTGGGGCGCTGTTAAAGGTGGGAGGGGGGGTGTTGAAGGGGGATTCAAGGGCTGTTGAAGCCCCTCCCCGAATTGCTGAAAATATATTTTTTATTTTTTTAATGTCTTTTTAACATTTATCAGCACTTTTAAAAAAGTACTGATAAAAGTGGCCTTTTATCAGTACTAAAAAAAGCACTTATAAATGACCCATTTATCAGCGATTTTTTAGCGCTGATAAAATATCCTTTTATCAGTGATTTTTTTAGTGCTGTCAAAAAGGGTCTTTATCAGTGCTTTTTTTAGTGCTGATAAAAGAAACCCCCTTTATCTTCATTGAGATTAACAATGCTTTTTTAGTGCTGTAAATAGACTTTTCTAGTGCTGATAAAGGCCATATTTGCAGTGGTGTCCATGGTCTTATGAAGATACTACCATCCTTATCAATGTTGCCTGAGATTTATAACATCCTTAATATGGAAGCAACAAATCCTTTATTGACCATTCAACCAATTCCATACCTCCAATGATGTACCAAACACAAGCTAAATCAACATTATTTAATTATCATGGTTTTTTCCTAGCATCAACCTACGCGATCAAATGGAACACATTGGAAATGATCTCAGGCCAGGAGACCATTACAGATGTCTGTAGATAGGAACATCCAATAAAACACAAAACATGTAGTGTTCCTATTGCTGGGCATGTCCTCATGATCTCAGTACTAGAGATCACTAAGTCCAAAATTCATGAGAAGATGTCTCAATACTTATGATCCCCCATCACATGATAGTCAAACATCTTGTGTGTCCAGTCAGTATGATGTATCTAGACCATATAACATATATTTAAGAATAATTTCATTGTATCTTGAGGTTCTAATTATAGGCTGGGATCTGATGTAACCTTTTGATACTACAATTAATATATGTAAATTACCATTAAATAGTGGATGTATAAATATCTACACTATAAGGGTAACAAAACATCATGCATAAATAACTGTACATGTGATATGGTAATCAAAAGTACTTCATAGTTGGGTCCCGGGCACCCACTATTACGACAATAAATTTATACATTCAAGGCTGAGTGGTATTCCCCAAGAACAATCATGAGGAGTTATTTAGAGACTTCCTCTACTTGAGATATGAAGAGAATCCTGTTGTAACCAATATGTATCATGACATGCATAGGTAATATTGCTAGCTAAGAATAAAGTACATATCCATTTTTTCCTGATCCTCTAACTGTCATGAGTTTAACGCCAAGCACCGACATCCTTTTAGTCTAATGTAGTAGTCATTGAATCTAGAGTGGTTGTGGTATAAGGTAAATTTGGATTTTTTGATAGTCCTAATAGGGAATATTTATAGGAGTGATATTGTTTGGGTTTTTATTGATCATCTGATGAAGGTACCCCACATCATACCCATAAAGGATTCTTTTATAATAGATGAGTTTGGAAGGTGTTGTAAGAATGAGAAAATACATCTCAATGGGGTGGCTTAGACCCTCTTATAAGATAGAGATCCTTATTTCCACATGAGGTTCTGGAAGGACCTTCAAAAAGTGCTGGGCACTCAGGTCCATTTGTGCATAGCTTATGTCCTATAAATAGATGGTAAATATCAATGTACTATATTGGTATATAATGATATTATATAGGAATGTGTACTCAATTTTGGGGTTCTTGGGGGTGGTTAACCATAATTAGAAGAATTATCATTAATAAATAGTTAACTTGAGATTATCCAAAAGGCCCCGTTTGAGGATTTTTATTATAGATTGTTCTGATAACCCCTGTTCTGGTTGGAGGATAGAGGATCTGTAAAGATTTGACTAAGCCTTGTTTATGAGACCAGTATGAAGATTTAGATTATCTATAGGTGGTTGGAAACTACTCATAGATGTAGATAGATCCTATATTGATCAGATATGACATCCATCGGAGTTTGAGGCTGGAGACAAAGTTTTCTTACGTATGTCGCAAAGGTTTGGAAAAAATAGATTTAGAATCAGGGAATGTTGGTTATGAAGTCTGTAGGGAAATTTAAAATTTTAGAGAAATTTATCCACTTAGCTTACTAAATAGATATTCCAAATAGGTACGACAAAAAAAAAAGATGTGTTCATTGTCTCTGAGATTTGATAGTATCACCTATACCCATCACATTGTAACGATGTTGATGATTTCAAGTTGGAGGGTGATTCATCCTTTGAAAAACATCATTTTCATACAGTGGACCTTTGTGAAATTACCTTTCAATGGAATAATTTCCCTCTATTACATATACTATGGAAACATAGGCTGAACCATGAGGAAAATTGGCAACAAGAGGTGGATATTTTAGCATTGTGTCATGGAATTTTTATTGACTTTTCAGAAGATTCTTGGGAGGTTATCTTTAGGACCAACTGACTTATAGTTGGGAGGTTGTAAAACCTTACTCATATAGTGAGGTTCATTTTTCTTCAAATTATGCCAGATCCCCTTACTGTTTTACTTATAGATATGTCTAAGGGTGCATATGAGGTCTTAAGAGTCTTGAAGTATCTTGGGAAGAGGCTAGGGAATGTGGCGAAGAGGCTTCAATTCCATCAGTAACCGGTATCACAAGACTATCTAGCTAGTGGTCTTGTAGTTGATACCAATTTCTACATAAGGCCCATTGACTAGTGGGTCTTTTGTGTGTGTTTTTTAATCTGGTTACCTTATTAATTTTCCCCACAATTATTTATTTATCCTTACCTAATTTTCTTCATAAAAATTTATAGAAACCCCTCCGTTCATGTAGCCCCCATTTCCCTCTCCTTGCATGGCCATTATCTTAGTAACATTCATGTTTTAATATTCTATATGAGATAATCAAATATTTGAGGTATGTATAGGAATACTTTCCTCTTCATTCTCATTTTTTTCATCACTGAGTTTCATTCTATTAGTTTTACGTAGTTTTCCTAGTATTCATCTAATTCCTATCATACTTCAACATATTTCATTATTATAAAAATAATAGTTCAATATTAGGAATGTGACCCCTCATAGTCCTAAGGTAGGTGGTCCCTAAATATTTCCAATAGTCATATTAATTTTTCTCTATGTTCTTATGATGTGTTATTGGCCTGTTTTCATGTGTGACTGGAATTATTATTTTATGCTTTAATGAAGTCCTTAGCATGCTATATGAATTCTAAACATTATTATATTTTTAATGAAAATATGAATGAATTTTGGGAACCCTATGTTAGGCTTATTCCTTGACTATGACCATGGATTTGGGATTGGAGTTTCTTTGGTATTTTATCCTAGAAATAGAAATATAGTAAATGTAATTGGGAACCTGTTGACACATAATAAAGTGTTCTAAAATGGACATGCATTTTAAAAATGTTATGTGGGTTTGATATGAAGTTGGTAAATTTTTAATTGAGATTTATACGTTTTAAAGTTAATTACATTATGGTATTTATGAAGATTATTCCTTATATAGGAGGAGAAAGTAGACCAGGGTGGAAGTCATGACTTATAGTTAAACCCAAGGTGTAAATGAGCTCTAGGTGGATGCAGGGAATTAGGGATTGGTATATTTCCTCAAGGTTCTAGTTGGACCAAGGTTGGGTATATTACCCATGGATGAGATTGGACTGGGTAGGTGCGGTCAACACATCCCGATCAATGATATCTAGAATTGGCCAAAGTTGGCGGGTCCAAACTAATGTGTCACCATATGGACTAGGATAAAATATTTATTTATTTATTTTTAAATAGTTTAATAAATAATTTTTATATGCACCAATTACATGAAATTATTATTTCAGATCAGATTATTCAGGGACAATGTTGGTGGTGCCTTAATGAGTTATACTCACACCCTTCTTGGGATTCTATTTGGTACCCAGAAAAATATCAAGGATGAATGTTGAGATATGGAATGTCAACTGACCAATGATATATGACTCCATGCTAGGATGGAGATGGGTGACCTGGTGTCAGGATAGAGTTTCATGTCACTTTTGAGTCTTGCGGTTTTTGCTTACCCCTTTTTCACTTTTTTTGTTAATGCATATGACTGATGACAAGTTTAGCTTCAATAGTCTTATAGCATAATTTTGGTTGTTAAATGGGCTACGCCTTAACTCTGGAACATATATTGAAATTATCCTAACAATTTATGTGAAGCTCATTATTTCTATTATGTGTGACTCTGACTGTTAATGTATAGTATCCCCAAAGAGACTTATCGGGCCCTCACTACTAGTCGGTATCTTATGGTGTATGTGGAGGAACACCAGAGTTCTTTAGAATTCCAATGGTCAGGTAATCAGCTACTGGTCTAGAGTCATGGGATGTTACAATAAATAAGATTACTCTGATACTCTTATATTAATCATCTACATATCCTCTCCCATGAATTGCTATAGAAGAGTCTTAGTTGCAGGCTTTGAATTCCTATGTAAAATTGTCTTTTTTATACTTATTCTATGTTGTGGATCCTTTTACTAGTTTAAATAAACACTACTAGAAATGGGTTACATAAAATTAGAGAATAATTGGTTCTAATATGAAATAAAACATCTTATTTTAAATCCATTGTGTGTTTCATATTCGTTTCTTACAATATATAAAATAAATTGTGTGAAAAGTATTTTTTTTTCTTGTGTATAGTTTTTAGAAATTGTATTTGAAAATTTATATTTGATAGTTAACATATATTAGTGATATGTATACTATTTTGTGTGAGTAGAATAATTTTAAAATTTAAAGTAATTTTATTTTTAACTACTTTTCATCAAGCCAATGAGAAATTTTTTAAAAACACCAAATTTTATATACAATAAATATTTTTGTATTGGAAATTTTATAAAATTTTGGGGTTTAAATTATTTTCAAAACTATTTTTTATTATTTAAAGAACAATTCCCCCCACATGATAATTCTATTCATACCACTATTTTATTGTTATACTTGGGAAATGAGTTTACTTTGTTTCTCTAGTCTCATCCATTTTATTATATAGACTATTTTATATTAATGGAAAATAATGTTTTTAAAATGAATGTGTTTCTTTAGTATTGTATGCCCAATCCTTGAATTTTAAACACACTTTTTATATCTGATAATATCCAAGTCAATTTTAACTACATTATACTCAATTATTACATGTCAGTCAATATTTTTTTATATTCATGTTTCTAGATTTATCATTAATGGATTTTCCATGGAAAACCCACTACATGACCTAGAAAACTCTATCATAATGACTAAGGCACGTTTCCAATCATCTTGGTCTGGTGAAAAGAAACAGGGTATCAAATACAACCAATTGGAAATAGTTTCACACTCAGAACCAAAACTACAAACACATGGATTCCTCCTAAAGATTCATCAAGTAGGATTACCAAACAATCAAAATAATAGGATTCAAATATAAAAAAACATCGAAATAGATAATAATCTATAAAACAAGTGAACAAACCATCAACATTATCTCATGGACATAAATTTAGTGATAAAAAACATTTATATACAAAATGTTTTAAAATATAGGTCATGGATAATGAGGCAGGAACAATGTGACCCAAAATTCTCTATGGACTCTATAATACTCCACATGTGCCAAAACAATCCTCAAGAACCTTGGTCACCACCATCATTAATATATTAAGATGAATTTAATCTAGAATATCTATCAAATACCATCACACCCTTACAATGACCTGTATCCTATAAATCCATGTATGTATACCTCCCATGGACATATTCAGTGTGTGAGGTAAAGATGAGTAAGATACTACAATGAAATAATATAAAAAATTTATCATTAAAACTATAGGTTCTACTTAGGATATCATGTTTTCTAAAGTGAACTCATTTATTGGAGACCTTAAATAACTCCATTAGATTTTAAAAAATAGTCCATGTTACAAGAAAATGAAATATTAAAGAATATATATATATATATATATTAAAGAGACACATGTATAAAAAAACATCATAGGATTTATGATATCTATATTTCATGCATATATTTTAGAATATTTTATGTATTGAATTTCGTATTTAAATGAATAATATTTCCAATTTTGGAACGAATTGAGTTGTTTTATGTTTTATGGAAGAAGAAGATGAATTTATGAAGAAGGAATGAAAATATGAGAGAATATGATCTACAAGACCCTTTATGTTGGTCGCTTAACCTGCAGTGCGACACTAGATTTTGGAAGGAAAAGCAGAGCAAGAAAATGGAGCGAAATGATTACATGTCGTGTAATGTCATTACACGTCGTGACATGTTCAAAAGGAAATTTTTGTGCTGTACATGTCATGAATTTGGTACACAGTATGGAAACCAACTACATGTCCCGAGTCTCCAATTCACGTCATGAAGTGGGTCAAATATTCAAATCATTATATGAGATTCACATGTGTGTAGGGAAGCTCAGATCTATATTACACGACGTGTAACCCAATTACACATCGTGTAATGGTCGATGCACATGAAAAAATAAAGATGACGTGGCCGCAAGTTTGGAAGAGTTTTCCTATAAAAGGAGACCCTAGCCACCCTTCTAAGTAACTCTAGGACTAGTAGGATCAAGCACAACACCAAGTGACGATCTTTAGATGATTTGAAGCATTGCTTCATCGCCTTATTCTTCTTCAGGTACCGAGGATGATCATACCCATTAAGCCTACCATTAGGGAGTAGTTCCATTTGTTCTGAGGGATGCGATTGTAGGGGGATTTGATGCTAGGGATTATTTCTTATTATTATTCATATTTTGGATTGTTGCGAACACTGTTTATCAATTCCAATCTCCTTATTTTTTGAAACTGCATGACTGTTGCTTGTGATTTGAAGAGTATAATTTTGTTACAAAAATTACATAGCCTATTTTGCACATAAATATTATGCAATCAAGGTTATTTATTTGTAAACAAGGTTTTGGGTTGCCTATTTATTTGATTGAAACAAGTATATGACCATTACAAAGGTGAAATCATAGGAGTAGAGTGGGATACCCAGACCTAGGATCCTTGCTGACCCAATTCCGAAACCAAAACTGAATAAACCCATATCAATTAAATCCCCAGCACACGAACCTTAAAATCACTGAACTTGGCATGTCTCATCTCTTGATTTAAAACCCAATCATTATTGTTACTTCTTGTTTCTTAAAATGAATCAAAAAATTATAATTTAATTTTCTTAATTAATTTTAAACATACAATCCATCCCTATGGGTTCGACACTTGGAATCTCCAGGTACTACAATTTTAGTATGGTTTTCTAAGTATGTATAAATTAATAAATTTGGTTAGCCCTATAGGATTTAACAGTGCTCCACGGGCTATCAATGTTTTGATGCCATTGCTGGGGACAATTTTTGTAATGTTTAAATTATTTAAGAAGATAGATAACTACTTTTAATTTCATTCATTAGTTTATACTTGGTAATTTCATGCTGTTGTTTTAGGAAAAAATCATTTGCACGACTAATCCACCTGAGAAAAGAAAAAAAATCAAAGATCTTGCATTCAATCACGAGTTGGAAAGAACCCTACACAACCCGATATAAGAGAATGAAACTAAAAAAGAAGAGAACATCAAGGATGGAAATGGGAAATATCAAGGACCTGAGCATGATCCATGATAAAGATATGGACCAAATATCCTAGGAAGAAATCAAGGGGGACAAGATCTAATCATCTACGAAACACCATCAAACACATGAGTCAACCCTAACATTATCATACCCCGATTGCAACTTAATATTTTGAAATCAAGTCAGTGGTCATCCATATGATTACTCATTCACTACAATTTTTCGGGCTACCTCATGAAGACCCCAATTCTCACATTGGATGTTTTTTAGAGATATGTGACATGTTCCAATTTTATAACATAAAAAATGATGCTATAAGATTACACCTATTAATATTCTCACTGAAGGATAAAACATGGGAGTGGATCCAAAGACTACCTCCACACCCAATAACCACAAGGGAGGATCTGGTAAGGATTATTGTAACAAGGTTTTTACTAACCTCAAAGACCATGGATCTGTAGGTGAGTGCTCTAAAATTTGAACAATTAAATGAAGAATCATTATATAGTTAAGGGGAATGGTTCAAAGGTATGTTAATATGATGTCCTCATTATGGAATTGAAATGTGTCTTTTAATTGAAACATTATATAAATTATTCTCAAAGGGAAATAGGTCGATAGTAGATACTGTTTCTGGAGGTTCCCTAATGAGAATGTAATCGGAAGAGTGCTATGAGAATTTGTATGAGATTTTCAGAAATAGATTTCAATGGAATCCATAATAAGGAAGAGTTCATGGGGTGAACATGGTGGACAACAGTTTGGTTTCCACCCAAATGAATGTCATGTCAAAAAAGCTGGATGCAATGATGAACAAAAAAAATCTGAAAGGTATGTATTCTAAAGATGAAAATTATATTGATTATAATTGAAAAAATTATGGGTAGGTATGGAGGCCACAAAAATCACCTCAACAAAATCAGAAACAAGTGAAACCATTTCAGCAGGGGAAAAAAGGTTTTCAACCTCAACACCAAAGGACAACACTGACTAGTCATGTCCATTCACTAGAGGAGACCCTTGCAACATTTATGACCACAGTAGGCGGTGCACATAAAGATTTGACTTCATACTCAAGATATTATGGAAATGAAATTATAGAATTGATAAATGGATATAAAAAACCAACAAGAGGCAATGAGGAACTTAGAGCATCAAGGCGGTCGGATCACCAAGACACTTAAAGAAAGGAAAAGAGGAGAGATTCTAAGATAATCAGAACAACATCCTCATTTAGATGTTAAATCAATAATAATTAGAAGTGTAAAGAAGACATGAGGGAGATAAATTGATTTTTTTTGGAAATCATGAACCACCACTAGTTGAATCAAGTCCGGAAAAAAATAGAGATTCTGAGGAAAACAATGAAGAAGAAGCACCACAACTGTACCAAACATCACAACTAATTCCATATAGGGTGAAGCAGGTGATGATTTATGTGAATAAAAAATGTTTTTAGATATGTTCAATAAGATACTCATCAACATTCTATTTCCTAAGGAAATTCCAATCATTCCGATCTATGCAATGTTCATGAAGGAGTTGGTGATGAACAAGAAAAATCTTGAAGAATTATCCACCATTACACTAGAAGGAGAATGTTCATTTGTAGTATCAATCATCCTACTGAAAAAGTAGAGGGTTCCATGTATTTTTTCCTTTCCAGTTAACATTAGTACTAATGAGTTTGTAGAGATTTATGGTATTTAGGTGCTAGTGTAAACATAATTTCATATGAAACATTCAAGATATGGGGATTGAAGGAGATGAAAAAATCTCAAGTTATACTTAAAATAGATGATATAACAGTGATACATCCTCAAGTATTAAATGTATATGTCATCGTCAAAGTAGATGAGTTCTATTTTCTAGATAATTTTCTAGTGATGGACATGGATGAGTAGAATATGTGAATGATATTGGGAAGACCATTCCTAGATACAGGATGAGAATTGATTGATGTTCAGAATGGACAAATGAGTTTAAGAGTTGGAGGATCAGAGGTAAAACTCAATTTTCATTGGGCAATGCAGATGTTAGATAAAGAAATTGATGAATTCGTAGAAGATAATATGATGAAATATGAGGATATTTTTGTCTAAGGAAAAATATCTGATGTAGCTACTGTGGAAGGTAATGAAGAAAGTAGGACCAAGATAATGAAAGATAATAATGTGTTGGAGAAATCTTAAGATAGAGGAGGAACATTAATTTAAGATGAATTCTGAAAAGGATAAAACGTTTTGAAAGTAAGTGAACTACCAATCGATTTTTTTCAAGAAGGGCCAAGAACCATTGGATTGGGCCTAGGGAGATTGAAAATGTTTTCAATAATAGAAGAGTGAAATTGGTTTCATAAAAAGGGGGAGGACCAATCTACATAGAGGAATCAAGGCTTCGACATTTCATAGATCCAAATTAGGTAACCTATTTCGTACCATCAATCACTTGAACTGAATATGGTAATGTCAAAACAAAGACAGTAAACAAAAGTACTTCTGGGAGGTAACCTGAGTTTTTAGTATTTTTCATTATTTATTATATGTTTTTAGGATAAATCATTCATACCCAAATATTTATGGCCTATGCTTTAACTTTATACTTTTAATCTTGTAAGACCATCAAGGCTGGAAGAAGGAAGAAGATATAAATTGAAGAAGAAGATATAGAAAAATTATAAGTCACGAAGGAAACTTAAACATCATGAAAGGGTTCATGTAGAACCTCTACAACTCAAGTGAAGCATCAATTTAAAGGGGAGTAAGAGTTTCAATTTTTTAATTTTCTACTACACTCCCCACATTTTATTATTTTAGATATTTAACTTCCAAATACCTCCCCACATTTTTTTAGTTCTTTCATCAAATGATCTATGAGACATAAACCACCTAATACAATTACCATGACATGAATTTAGATTTCATTGTCAATAAATTTGACAAAGAAAAATGGAAAAATAATAATTAGTAGAGATAATCATGTGGATTAAGAGTTGAAAAATCATGATGCAGGAGAGTAATTTGATCATTGTAAATGATATTTTTTTTGAGAATAGGTCATGTTTTTTGATTTATGATATTCGTATTCATTTATTTAATTTTTTTATTCATTTCAATGAGTAATTATCCCAACCATTCATCTCATTACCGATACCTCCACCATGCCTAATATTTTACATTCTTTTTTAGTATATTTCTTGAGAAACTTAGGCAAGTTTACTTCTAGTACATTCTTTGTATCTCATAGAAGATACGACTAAACAGAATCACTCTTAAAATGATTGAGGCATTCTTTTTGTTACCCCTGATCCTAAGACCCACCTTGCATTAATCCATTATAATCCCGTAGAAGCCATGAATTTCTTTATTAGGAATTGATCCATCTTACAAGCCTATTTTATCAATTCCTACCTTCCTCTAATTTTTTTTTCATGATACATAAAAGAATATGCGTGGGTGAGGAAATTTATTGAATGTATCGGGATGTACTTTATCGTGGATTTTTTCAAGAGATTTTCAATTATGATTTGGGTGGAGAGGTCATGTATATTTCAATTTATTTTTTTATTCACCTCTCTTACAAAAATACATTTGAAAAAAACTAGAAAAATGATAAAATTGGTTTGTGTATTGGGAGGATCAAAAATCACCATTTTCCACACCAACATTATTTTATCGTATGTGGTTATGTAATGTATGAGAGATTTTTCCTAAGAATATCTTTCAAAAAATAAAAAATAAAGAAAAGAAAATAAATGGAGGTTGATTCCTTCATTGAACATATATGTTTCATGATCCCACTTTCAGATTTTTTGGGGGGAAGATAGATGAACTTTGTGAAGGGATAAATTAATTGATATATTATTGACTATCATGAAAAATTATTTAGAGTTGATCCCCATTTTTTGAAAATTATTATTTTTACTTCATTTACCTACCAACCCTAAATCCTCAGAGCCATTTGATCCTTAATGGTGAAGCCCTAATGATTAATTGTGATTTTTTCTTTATGTGATGGTGATATTAGATGCCTTGTAAGCCTATGGTAAGCTACATGTTTTTGAGGTATGTGTTGAATGATATTCATTTGTACCCTAATGATGAGTAGAAAATGTCAACTTTAGGTAAGTTTCAAATGTCATGAATATTGATAATGAATTGAAAAATGAAAATAGATGAATGAAAATTATTGGGTATTTCCAAAGATGAAAAGTGAAATACATGACTAATGGTCATTCTTTAAAAAATAATACATTGATGAAATCTCATATATTGTGCTTAAGCATTTAATTTTCTTTTTTATCAAATTTCTATTATTGAAATTGAATTTAAATCATGGTAAGGTGAAAGTCTTTTTTAGTATGTTTAGATTCCATCCTTGAGGACAAGGTTGAATTCAAGTGTGAGGGGATTTGATATTTTTATTTCATGCATATATTTTAGAATGTTTTATTTATTAAATTTTGTATTTAAATGAATAATATTTACAATTTTGGAATGAATTGAGTTGTTTTGTGTTTTATGGAAAAAAAAAATGAATTTATGAAAAAATGAATGAAAACAAAGAGAATATGAGCTAAAGGACACTTCAGACTGCTCACTTCATTCATGGCATGACACCAGATTTTGGAAGGTAAAGCAGAGTAAGAAAATGGAGTGTAATGATTACACACCATGTAATGTAATTACACATTGTGACATGTTCAAAAGGAAATTTCCATAATGGAAAAGTCATGACGTTGATACACAATGTGAAAAGAAACTACACGTCATGAGTCTCCAATTTACGTTGTGAAGTGACTCAAAAAATCAAATTAGCATATGATATTCATGCGTGTGGAGGGAAAATCGAATATATATTAAATGAAATGTAACCCAATAACACATCATATAATGGTTGATGCAAAGAAAAAAATAAATATAATGTGGATGTGTGTTTTGATGATCTTGCCTATAAAAGGAGACCTCTGCCTCCCTTCCATGGAACTATTGGACCAGTAGGTGCAAGCACAACACTAAGGGATGATCATTAGATGATCTAGAGCCTCGCTTCACTGCATTTCTTATAAGGGTACTAAGGATACTCATTCTCATCATGCCTAGCATGAGTGAGTACTTCCATTTGTGTCGAGTGATGTGATTGTAGGGGGATTTGAGTCTAGGGATTATTTATTTTTATTATTAATGTTTTGGATTATTGTGAACACTGTTTATCAATTCCAATCTTCTTATTTTTTCAATTTCATGACCATTACTTGTGATTTTAAGAGTATAATTATGTTTCAAAAATTGAGTAGCCTATTTTGCACATGAAAATTATGAAATCTAGGTTTGGTATATTTAAAAAAGATTTTGGTTCTCATATTTCTATGATTGAACCATGTATATGACCATTCCAAAGGTGAAATCATTGCAGTAGGGAGGGATACCCAGACCAAGGATCCCTTCTAACCCAATTCTGACACAAAAAATGAATAAACCCTTATCAATTAAATCCCTAGCACACAAACCTAAAAAATCACTGAACTTGGAACGTCTCATATCTTGATTTAAAACCCAATATTTTTATTTTATGTATCTTTCTTCATACATATCAAATAATTATAATTTAATTTTCTTAATTAATTTTATATATACGATCCATCCCTATAAGTTTGATACTCGGACACTCTAAGTACTACACTTTTAGTTAGGTTGTCTGAGTCTGTATAAATTTGGTTAGGCCCATAGGATTTAATAATGCCCCATGGGTTGTAATGATGTGAGAAATAAATTTGTCATCAATTTACTAATCATATTTTAAGAAATAAGGGGTTTCTCTAACCTATGGATCCTAAAGGCCACTAGAACTGTCTCACTGAAAAAAGTTAACCTATGTGATCTTAAAAATGTAATTTGGATTATGGCCTCTCAATTACACATTAGAAATGAAACCTAGCTACCTCGCACTTCATGATAGTGAAACACCTACTTGGTCAATTGTTGCCTAATGTCTCCCATGCATCAACAAAATACCACACATCCAACACCACATTTTTCCACAAATGTCAAATCCCAAACTCTATAAAAAAATTTATGCCATCAAATTACCCTTTTCAATCGTTTAAAAAAACAATTTTAAATCCGAATATTTTTTGAATTATTAAAAAAAAACATTGTCATCATTAAATAAATAAATATATAAAAAATATAGAAAAATAATATTTTAAATTTTAAAATATTTAACAATAATAAAATCAAGTGTAACAACCCACAAATATTACTTTTAAAGTAATTTAATCACTCATCTATGTAAAATCCCAAGAAGTTGATTCAAATATAAGTAAAATTCATTGAATATATAGACACCTACATTATATTCGATGTAAACACATCACCTTTTCAAAAATAACATAATGGATGAAAATAATGGACCAACATGAAAAAAAAACCCAATTAGCATAATCCAAACCCCATACCAAACCCCTTATGGTTTTGTCCATGGAAATTATGTCTTGAGGAATAATAAACATGTAAAAGAAAAATAGGTGAAATGGGGGAGGTGTAAGAATTGACTAAAATCATTGCTTACACTAATAGATAATACCAAGAATAGATATGAAATAATTAAGAGAACAAGGGGAGTGGGAATCCACACCAAGGATAGGTCTAGTCATGTTAATAGAAATAAGGAAGAGTAGAAAAAGTTAAATTAATCAAGGGAATTAATGTGAATTCCCAATTTCAAGTGCGTAGGACACACCACATAGTTGTTTCATATAGTTTGGAAAACCACTTTACAATCATGTAGGTCATCTCATTATATAAAATTATACTTCACTTCTACCTGGAATATAGATCATGGTTTGAAAACTATGCAGTAACTATGAAAAATTATATTGTAAACTCTCATACCCCTGTCACATTGTTTGGATCACGACAATTACAAACCACTAACACACCATAGACACTAGTTTTCCTTCAAAAAAATTAAATTTTCAACCATATACTCCTTGAATATCCAAAAAAATATAACAAAAAAATATTTTAAATGAAATACATAAAAGTGACCCGAAAGGTTTCAAATAAGTATTATCAGCATAATATTCAATAAAAATTATATATTTCTCTAATTGTAACTAATTTTCACATCATAGTACTACAAATTATTTTGTAGACTCTTATTTTATAATTTTTAGCCACTTCCCATTGAAATATTTTCCTTAAATATTCATTATCATTCGTTTTCTTCAACTTTTTTAGGATTTATATTTTTAATCATCATGTAACAAGGGCTACCAATGAAATTGATTTATTTAATAATTCCATTATTCTTGTACTGTAACACCCTGACCCTAAAAACCAACAACCGAGGCATTATTTTATTACTTGTACATGATTATAATGAATCAAATCCCAATGTACAAAATATTTTAGTTGTATTCATAAACTAGATACATTGTTGAAATTCACATTACAATATAAAACCTGAAAATACTCAATGAATTTTCTTCAAGAATTACATTAATCCTCTTAGAGTAATCCTATATATAAAAATCAAAATACTTCTTCATATCCTATGGAAAAATAAAAAATATAAAAGTGGTGAGATCAGATGTTTAGAAAGGGTAAGCGTATTGTGGAATCTATGAGTAAAAATGACATAAATAATATGGAAAGGTAAATAACTTCGACACATTCCATATAAATAATCACATAATAATGGAACATAACCATGGAAATTATACTAGTCAAATAATCACATGGAAAATCAATAACTAATCTCATAATAATAGAATGCATAATGCTGTACATCTTAAACATAAAGTCGATGCCTCGGCCAAGACATTTGAAAATTAATGGTTAATGACTCATCCAAATCCATAAATGAAAATAAATTGGAAAGACATCAGCCAAGTCCGTATGTAATTTGTCCCATGAGACCTATTAATACATCGACATTCTATATTGATCCCCACCCATCACTTACTATGTATAATACATTCCTCATATGAAAAGAGTGCAACATAAACAACATAAACAATCATATTTAAAAACTAGCATATGAAATCTGAATACTTTTATCGTAAACCATTAATGGTATCGAAATAACTCATCCATAGTAAAAATGATCATAAACCCTTCAATAAAACATGGTTTATGGTACCAAAATAGATCAACCTCAATGAAGAATAATATCCATCAAAGGATGTTGACATAGATGAAGATAATCAAAGAAAACCATTAAAAATTTCATGAGAGAAGTACCCTTTTTATATTTAAATAATTTATTTAAAAATACATGAAATTTTAAAAGAAAAAATTTTCATTTAAAAGATCATTGTAAACTTTTAAAGAAAGCTTCAAAACATTAAGGCGTTATGATGGAGGAGAATTATGTTCATTGGTGGACTTACATTGGATATCCTCTTAGGAACTCAAGGGTTAGTCTTTTGAGTAGAGTAAAACCATTAGGATGTGTCTAAGGAATTTGAGAAGACAAATTGTAGGGGTTTTGGAGATAATGAATGCTCAATGGGGTGTGAGGAAGTGATGGTGGAGGCACCCTTTTATAATTGTGTTGAGGGGAACTTTAGGAAACTCTCGAAATATTAATTTAATATAAAATAATTTTAAATTTAAAATGAATCCAATGTGAGTTATTTATAATATAAGATGAGTATGGGAATAAATCCCTTTGACTGATAATTTTTAAACATATTTATGTCCCATTATTAGCCTTATATTTTGGATTTAACCCTTAGTTAAACAATTTAACTCTTACTGTGATAACATGGCTTTTACTCTTTAAGGGTAAATGTAGTTACAATAAGATTTTAAACGAACCCAAAATGGATCATTGATGACATATTTAACCCTATTATAATTATTTTACCGAATTTTATATTTTTTTTAAATTTTATATCATTTAATAAAATCTTATTTATTTTAAAGTATCATTTATGTCAATTTTGATACTATTAATTATTTTTCATTTTAGAAATATCCCAGAACCTGATAACATAGAATGAACACTACAAATATATCACTAACATATCAATGTATCTATAATTTTTTTATTCCACTAATTGTGTAAAATTATGTCTATTTTAATATTTTTAATATCTTTTATTTGATATTTCAATAAATTAGACAATTACTGTATCATCAATATGAACGCCTTTCATTATATTTTTTCTTCTATAAAAATTAAAAATAAATTATAATGATGAATATAAATTTATTAACATTAAAAATACTATTTATAGTATAATTCATCTACTGTGTAACCTAATATTAATTTTTTTTACTTATTAGAAATATTACTATGACATTTTTAACTTATCATTAAATAAAATGTAATAAATGTCATATTCTTACCCAAGTGGCATAAAAATGATATAATTTAGGCCCAATGATGAATTTAGTCTATCAAAAATCATCTAATGACATTAGGAGTAGTGTTACAGTAAATTTATAATATTATAATATTATTTATACTTTTAATTACCTAATTTACCATTAACCATGAGAAATAAAAATTTACTAAAGTTACTATTCATAATATCCAAAAAATTATGGTTATCCTATTATAATAAAAATATACCACTAATTAAGACCATTTATGTTCATTTTTTCAAATTTAATTCATAGAATTGGCTTAATTATGTTTAACACTAACCCCACAGATGTGGTGGGAAGGTATGTAAATGGAAAAATTCCAATGTTCAAAAAGTTTTTTTATCTAATTTTAATATTAATATGATTTATATAACCTAAATTGTATTATTATATGTATTATTGTTCTATTTTGACTATAAAAATAAATTTAATTGATAATAATTATTTAAATGGAAAGTCATTTTTTTAACTATAAGGCAGTATTTTTCACTATTCATCAAATAATGAAATTGCTCAGAAAAATAAAAAAAATTAACCTTAAGATAATTTTGATATTAAAAATTCAATAATGAAGTATATTTTAAAAATTAAAATTTATAAAATTTATAAAATTTTAAAAATTTAGTTTTAAAATAGTGGGCCATTAAAATATTTAAAAAATTCCCCTTGAAAAAAATTTAGTTTTTATGTATAAAATCAGAATTTTTTTTATATAATTATCTAGGAAACATGAAGGATGAATTTTAAAATTATATTAAATATACATAAGTTTCATATTGCGTTTAATTTTATTCATAACCACTATTTAAATGACTTGGAAAACAGATAGTGGTGTGCATGAACATAGTGTTGTGTGAAACACAAGCTATTGAATTTATTTAAAAAGAAAATATATTGTGAAATATCAGGGTGTTACATGTAAAAAATATCATATTGTGTATTTATTTTCTCTAGTGAAAATAAAATAATTTTTATTATGTTAAAACCATTGCAAATAGCTTCTCTCCAAAATAATTCTGAAAGTACTAATTAATACTACATGGGTTTTCCCCTCCCTATAATGAATATATTATTCATTTTAGATATACAATTTTATGGGTGTATATGGTGTTATATATTTATGTTTTATCCCATGATTTTTATATAGTTCTCAAAATCATTCTTTGTTTACTCTTTTCCAATGTTTGAAATTGATTTTTTAAGGGGGACACTAAGCTTTTTCTCAACTTTTCTTTTGAGGATTTTAAACATTTAAAATTTATTTATACATTTTCTTCATAAATAACACATTTGTTATCAAGATATATTAATTTATAAAAGTATTGAAATAAAAACAATCCTTTGTTTAATTGTGTTTCATAAGACCACACACATTTTTATGGATCATTTCTAAGGGTTTAGTAGACTACATTTCAATGCTTTCGTGTGTCCCTCAAACCATCTTCCTATTTTGATAGGTGTCAAAAATAGTTTTTATTTCCTTTATTTGTAGGGGAAAATATCACACCACTTCATTCATTAAATTATTTCTCATTTTATTCTGAGGTGTAAATGTCTTCTATGCTATATATTATTCTTATCTGTGGAATTCATATAGAATTAATTGATTAGATCATAGTTTGAAATAAGTTTTCACATATTCATTTACATAATGAAATGACTATTATATCATTATAATTAATGAATATTGATTATTACTTATGAAATAATAATTTATTTTCATTATCAAATAGATAAATTACACTTTCCATGTTGTGTTTCATCCCTTTGATGATAAAAACATCTTTATAATTTTGTTTCATTGAGTCAATTTTAATAGTTTCCACAATATTAATTTCCATATAAGTATCAATAATGAATGTAACATCACCTATATCATGTTATTCTATTATAACAACTCAATAAATGATATAATAATTTGTTTTCATATCTATTAGTATTCTTGAATTATATAGTTAAATTCAATATAAATATGTTAAGTAATTCTACATGGAAAATGGGAGTTCAAAACCCATTGGGTGCAGGTTACTGTAGCAGCACTGTAGCGCTATTGTAGCAGCTGAGATACTATTGCAACGACGACACTATAGCAGCAGTAGGGGTACTGTAGCTGCGGCAGGGGGTACTGTAGCAGTGGCAGGTACTGTAGCAGTACTATTCATAGAATGGGGTTTGGGCAAAAAAATTGGGCCTACGGGCTATGTAATGGGCTAAATGCCCACTGGGCCTTCGGGCTATGTAATGGGTCTCCCTCTACCCAGTTAAAGAGGTCTTTTCTTTGTTTCAATAATAAAAAAATGAGGCTTCGACCCCAACCTTAAAATATATATATATATATATATATTTAAAAGATTAAATTACAAATTATATAATTCTAATTTTTGAGAAATAATTTCATTTTTTGATTTATAATGTTAATATTATCCTAGGATTAATTTTTGAAAATTATTGAAAATATTTTTTTTTCAATGACTATTGATGAATATAGTTTTTATTGAAAAATGTATTCTTTCTCATAGTGTCTACAATGTAAAATTATGTTTTTGAATAGCTTTATTTTTTCATTATTGAGTTTTTTTTAATTTATTACAATTATGTTTTTTAGAATGGGTCTTGTTTTTGGATTTACCATAGAAACATTTAATATATAAAAAATCCATTTTTTTAAAAACACTTACACGGTGTTTTTATAGTTCAATTTTGATTGTGAAACTTCCTTGATTTGAATCATAAATAACAGATTTAATATTTGGATTCAGTGGGTCCAAATTTATAAAATATGCCCCTTATTTTTTCTTGATAATATGAATAGTAAACTTAGAAAGTTTCATTATCACAATTATAGGAAAATTGGTTAATTATGGGTAAAAATAAAAAGATAAGGACTAGAAAATAACCATTAAACTTTCACCAGTTTAATTGAATGGGTAATTTTCATCCATAATAATTGAAATTTCAGTTATATGATCATTTTATGCAATTTGAATATGATGATAATATTTATAATATTTTATTTAATGAAAAGTAAAAGTGTCACACTCTTTTTTTAATGTGTAATATTTTTATCATTGTGTTAACAAGATGATATGTTCAAAAATAATTTTTTTTGAAAAAATTTAAAATATTTATCTTCACCATTGAAATTATTTTAAATTTTTTAAGAAATATATAATTGTATTAAATTTTTTCACAACACTTATGGAGTAATTATTCAATTATATGAAAAATTCAATAAATTATAATAAAAATATTAAAGTGAATATAATTTTATAAAAATAATGTTATTGAATAATTTTTTTTATAATTCATAGATATGTTTAGGATATAATTAAATAGTTTTTTCATATTTTACTTATTTTCATAATGTTTTTAAATTAAATGTAAGGAATTGTACCAAATTTGACAATAATGATATTTTATTCAATTAATATTTTATTAAATTTTTTAAAATTAATAAAATAATAAATAAGAATAAGGGTGATAATATATGGTCTAAAATGTCATCTCCAGATAATTTATTGTCTATTTTGATTCATTTTTCAATATATTTTAATATTTAGGGAAGTTCCAAGAGTACTAGTTGCCTCTCTTATAAAAGAGAACCTCTTATTATCACTTACACACACATAAAAACAAATTTAGTTAATAAAATACATGTTTAAATCCTTTAATAGAGTCCTTGGTTTAGTTATAATACCAACCTGAATAGACTTAAGATGTTTAAGAAAAGAATATTTCCAAATACGAGGTACTATCTTTATCTATATGTCTTAGTTTGGTTTCTTCTACCATATACCTCAAACTTTTTTGAAATATGATGAAATATTAAATATATTATACTATATATAATGATATTTTATTATGGGAATTTAATTTTCTAAATCGATATCCTCTTCAATCAAAGGGGATACAAAATCATCATTCTTGTGTATCATAGATTATCGCCTCATGAACTGATGTCATTTTTTCCATTATAAATTATTATTTATTATTATAACATTAGAATTAATGTTTATATAAAATATTCAATAAATATTAACCATTTTGAAAAGATAATATATCATTCAATTTATTACATTTTTATGCACATAAAAATTATAACATCATTCGTGCATTCGTGGGGAGTACCACCTCCAATAAGCGATGTGATTTGTTTCTCATCACTACATCACATGGATAATATATATAAGTATATTTAAAGTATTAGTAAGATATATATGATATTATTATCATTCTTTAAGGATAATATAATACATAATTTCTTTCCTTAATGATAATTGAAAATGGAAATGCTACTCATGCGTACATACAACCTACCATTTCCATGATTGTAACACCATCCATTTTTCATAAAAATATTTTATTGATGGAATTTAAATAATAATTTATGTATAAAAAATATAATTATGTAAATATTATTATTTTTGATATTGTGTAAAAATGACCTATTTGACCATAGTATACATACCTTAGTAAATTTGGACATCTGAACCGATTCTCATTAAAACACATGACATAAATTTAAATAATTATTTAATTTCTATAACATAGTGATAAGTGATATAGAAGGAGAAATAAACTTGAAAAAGGTTCTTAAGAAAGTTTAAAATTAACATAAGTTTATTATTTAGGAAGACAAAGAACATATGTGACCTTTCAGACACGAGGTAAGGGATATTTTTTAAAAACCCACTATTTATGTCCCTATTTCACCTTTTTATAGCGGACACAACAATTTTTTTTAACTTATATAGAAAGGGATGATTTTCCCAAAATCTTAACACTTAAATGATTTAATATTTCCTTTTTATTTTTTCATATTTACTTTTAGAGAAAATAGTTTCATTATTATGTTTCCAATTGTTAGATATTAGAAGTTATTTTTAAGAAAATTAGTATTTTGATATCTGGAAGTGTTTTGTACATGGGTCTAAAAGCATTTTTCTAGGGATTAATTTGTGATATGGTCCTTTAACATTGATTATAATGGGTTCATAACATTATATATCAAGATATGATGGATTGATCACCATTATAGCTCATGATATGATGGGATAAGCCCAATTATTGATCAAGATATGATGAGTGAGCCTCATTATAACTCTATAATTCATTGGGTACTCGGGAGAAGGATATAAACCATATGGTTATTCAATATTTATGGGTGATTATAAGAGTGATATGGAATTGATGTCCCAATGAAACTACATGATTTTTTGTTATTTTTAATCAGTTTTATTGGAAATAAATGTATTTAAAAAGGTATTATAATGATATTTTTAAGGAAAAATTGTTCCCTTTTCATAAGAAAAGGTACGATTTTAAGGAAATGTTATTAATGAGTTTTTCATTTTTATTCACTATAATAATAGATTTATTTCATTTATGAACTATAATAAGATTTATTTTCTCATCCCATATTTTAAAATGTTTTTCATTGGGTTTTAGGGATAATAAGGAAAAAGATGAGATCAAGGATAAAATTTTGAAGAATTATCATGGAAGTAAAAAATTATTTAGTTTAAATACTTTTGTTTTACTAAAAATTAGATATTGTGTACTAGTGTCAACTTATAAAGTATTAATATAGTTTTTTAGTGTTTCTCTTGATTCTATATAAGTATAGAAAAAAAAGATCCATAACATTTTAGTAAAGTGAATTCTTGTTTAAAATCATTAAAATATGTAATGTTTAATGTTGGGTCCTTATATTTGTAATCAAAGGATGGTTTTGATAAATTTTGGAATTATGATAATGTTAAAAAAATACCTATTAATTTTTTTACTTTATAGTTAAGTTGAAATGATATATCATTTGAATATTACCATGATGATCTATATAGACTATGTTTGTTCATAATGCGTTTCCGTAGAGGAAATTGGGAAGCTATGGTTAGAAGGAATCGAGAGGAAAATATCATTAAAATTCAGCACCCTTAGATAGATGGAATTGTGATAGAATAGTTTATATTAGTGACAGATTAGTTAATACAAGCCATAAATTATGGTGGTATCCATGATATGGAGAATTCAAATCAACCCCAACAGAACATGATGATAGTTAATCATTTCAAGAGATGAAATTCCCTATTATTCATTGGATAATACGATCCTATGGTAGCTGAATGATGTATTAATTTCAAACATATGATATTCAATGTTATTGGATGTTTGAAACTCCAAAATATTACCTTAGTCATTTATCATTTTGAAGGTGAATTCTATAGATGGTAGACTCTAGTAATGAATACTAGAGAGATGTGATCTTGATGTTATAGAATGACATGATATCATGTGTATTTTTTAAGAAAAATATTTTCATATGATTTATTAATGTAGAATAGAGAAACAATTTCTGGAACTGAGATAGAATGATGATGATTTGGTGGCTGTGTATGAAGAAAATTTTACAATAATGGAAAGATAAGTAGATTTTTTTAGGAAAATTGTTATAAAATAAATATATTTTACTCTAGATTGAATGTAATTTTATAAAGATTATTATCTTAAATTGAATTTAAAATATACTAGAAATATATTTTTTTGATGAAAAAGATGATATGTAGTTTTCTGATATGAATTTGCCTTGTGATGACATACATAAGAAGTTTTTTGGTTTGAAGGAAAATAATTCATTAGTAAAATTTGGGGGGTAAGAAAATAAAATTTTTATCATCTGATATGTCTTGTAAAAATAACCAGAGAGAATGTCTTTTAAATTTTGGGAAGTGTTACTAATATGAAATTTTTGGACATGTGGATTATGAGTGTAGGGAAAATGATTAAAAAAATAATGATAAGATAATAGTAAAATTATTTAATTTTATGCAGTTGGACCATTTTTATAATTTATTTCCAAATTTAGTCACTTGGGGGGGAAGGATCAACAAGAATAGAAAAAAAAGGGCGAGGAAAAATATTTTTATACTACTACTATTGATGTTAATCTGTCAAATGAATTGGTGATAGTTATGTTACTTCTGTGTTCAAATTATGACAAAACCCTTCTTGATTCAACATCATTATATTCATTCTTTTTTGATAAATTTTCCAGAATAATGATAATATCATGTTATGAAAGTATTATATAAATTGTGGTGAAATAATCATGTGGGAATATTAAAGAAACCATGATATATAGGGAAATTCCTATTATAATCAGCAAAATGGTCCTTTCTAAAAGTATTGTTATACTACCCATAGATGAGTTTGATATTGTACTGGGTATATATCAGATTTCAGTTTATCATGATAAGATATATTTTAGAGAAAAGATCATTTTTTTTATTGATTCTCTACCATTAAAAATCGACCAAGGTAAAATGAAATTTATTAGAAATGGTAGTGAATGTTACTTAGCACATGTCATTGAATAGAATAAAAAATTTAGATTAATGAAGTTCTAGTAGTGAATAAACCCATCGATGTTTTTACTGATTATTTTCCATGTGTCATCCTTGATCAGATGGATGAGTTTACTATTGAATTATTCCCTATTACTAAGTGTATTTCAAAACCCCCTTAATGAATAAAACAAGTAGATCATTAGGAATTTCAAAATAAATTACAGAAGTTTCTAGATTAAGGTTTCATTCATCTTAGTAATTCACTTTGGGGTGATCATGTTTTTATATTAAAATTAAACATGGTTCTATGTGTCTATTAATTCATTATAGATCTTTTAACAACATAACTATTAACAATAAGTATCTATTTTCCAAATATCTATAATTTTTTAATCTACTCCAAGGAGCCCAGTACTTTTAATTGAATCATCTCAGGTCAGGGTACCATAAGATGGATGTAATGGAGGAATATATTCCTAAGACTATATTTTGTATTATATTTGGGAATTTATATTTTATAGTTATTCCCTTTGGGTGAAAATTTTAACCTAATGTATTTATGGATTTTATCAATAGAGTATTTTATGAATATTTGGAATTTTTTTTGGTTTTTTTATTGATGATATTTTGGTATATTAAAAATGTCATGATGATCATGAAAAATATATAAGGATGTTTCTACAAACACTAAATGAAAAGAAGTTATATATTAAATTTATCAATTGTGATTTTTGGTTACAATAGTATTATTTCCATGGGAAAATTGTTTCTAAATAAAGAATTACCATTGACCTTAGAGAATTTGTTTTTGGAGAATTCATAAATAGAAAAATTTACATAGATATTCATAGTTCTCTTGGGTTGGCATGTTACTAATGGATGATTTATTAAAAATTTATTGGGTTTTTGGGTCTACTAAATAAATGAACATGAAAATGGGTTAAATTTATCTTGAAAAATAAATTTTATGGTTGTTTTAGAAATTAAAATTAATATTGTTGAATGCTTCAGTTTTGGACCTACCCTTGAAAAATGGTGATTTTTTTATCTACACTGATGCTTCCTTGAAGGGACTTGGTATCATTTTGATGAATAAAAATAATATAATTTCATATGTTTCAAATAAATTAAAACATCATTAGTTGAATTATCCTATATAGGATTTGAAATTAAATACTTTGGGTTTTTTGTTTAAAAGTTTGGATACATAATTTATGTGGAGCCAAGTTTGAAATATATAATTACCATAATGTATTCAAGTATTTATTCACTCAGAAATATTTTAAAATGAGGGATCAATGATAGATGAAAATGATAACAGATTATACTTGCTTGATTAATTTACATCCTAGAAAATAAAAAAAGTTAGATAATGTATTGAGTTGTAAACATCAAGAATCACAAAGCATGATATGTTTGTAAAATTACCCCTTATTTAATTATTTGAGGAAGTTTAGCTTTTATTTTTTTGGTGTAAGAAATTTATCTATTTTTTTAGGTGTTAGTGAAATCGCCTCTGTCTGATAGAACAAAGAAATCCCAGAAGGAAGACCGTGAGTTATAGAAAAATATAGAATTATTTAAGATGGGTATGCAGCCTTAATTTTACATTTATAAAGATTTTTTTTAAATTTCTAATGATATTATGTGTCCCTTTGGATTCCCATGTAAAGAGGGAATTTTTAAATGATGCTAAGAGTTCCTCATTTTTTTATCCTAGAAGTACTAATATGTACATATAACTTATTGATTATTACTATTTGTATGCAATGAAATAGGACATCACTAAATTTACCAAGAAATATTTGAATTTTCAATAGGATAAAAATAAAAGAAATTATCAAATGGGATGCTTTACCCTTTTCATGTTATAGAGTGGAAATGGGAAAATATATCCATCTATATCATTGTGAGACTACCCAATATATATCTAGGTAATAATGCAATTTGGGTTTTTGTTCATTAGATGAATAAATCTTCACATTTACTTACCATTTTATATTCTTTATATTTAGACCTACTTTCTCGACTATATCTTAAGAAGATAGTCAAGTTATATAGAGTTCCACTATCTATTTTATTTGTCCATGATCTCAGGATAATTTCTAGTTTTTGTAAAGGCCATCAAATTTCATTAGGATATGAATAAAATTTCCACATATCCTTTCAACCATAGTCTAATGGACAATTAGAAGGAAAAATTAAAACCTTGGAGGCCATTGTTCATGATTTTTCATTAGATTAACTAGTAATTGGGGATCAATATATTTATTTAGTTGATTTTTTTATAATAAAAATTTCCATTCCAATATATAAATGATACCTTTTGAGGAATTATATGGGAAGTGATACAAAACTCTAGAATTTTGGGATGAAGTATGTGAGTGGATATTAACTGGACAAGAATTGGTAGATGGAGTGGCATACCAAGGAAAAATGATTTATCAATATATGTGGACAGATCAGATTAGATAGAAATGTTTTGTAGATAATAAAAGGAATGACATTTCATTTGTGGTAGGTGATCATTTATTTTATAAAATATATCCATGGAAATGTGTTCTACATTTTTGTAAGAAGTAAAAGTTAAGTCCATAGTTCATTGGACCATATGAAATTATTGATAATGTTTTCTCAGTTTCCTATTGATTATCCATAACTTTGATTTCACCCATGATACACAACATTTTCATATTTTATATTAAGAAAGTATGTTTCTGATTCATCTCATGTTTTGAGCAATGAAGTAGTTGAGTTGGAAGAGAACATTTCTTATTAGGATTGTATTACTAATATTATTTACCAGATAGAGAATTTATTTTACAAAAAATTACTCATCGGGTTATGGTTTTTTGGAGAAAACAAATAGTTAAAGAAATTATGTGGGAATATTAAATTACAATGAGGGAAATGAATCCCCACATGATTAATATGTCAATAAAACATTTAGATTCTATCTTAAAAATAGGGTATAATGTCACAAACCAGGTACTAATATAATAATTTTATTTCACGGTTATTGGCATTATTTAATGAAATGGTCGATTTCATTATAGAAAGGTAAGTTAATTATTAAAATCAAAAAGAAAATAATTTTATTAAACTAATTAAATTTATGGTTATATTTATATGACTAAATTAAAAATTATATAATCTTAATTTGACAAAAAAAAATTTATTTTTCAAGCCATCCTTTGATGATTATCTTAGGAATTTTTTTTATAATTTTATGAAAATAGTAACTTTTCAATGAATATTAAAAACATGGATTTTTATTGAAAAATGTATTTTAATTGAAATTATTTACAAAGATAAATTATTTTTTGATTTTTTTTAAATTTAAATTCATTCATTTTGATTAATTTTAATCCAATTATGTTATCTAGAATGGGTTTTATACTTTATTTTAGTATATAATGATTTTATAATAAAAAAAGATTTTTTTTCAAAAAAATTGTTTTTCTTTTGATTTTTGTGTCATAATTAAAATTTCCCAACATAAGTGATTTGAATATTAAAAACTAGATTCCAAATTTTAAATCATTAGGTCCTAATTAATTAAATAGTTCCCTTTTATTTTAAGAAAATATGAATAGTAAACATAGTAAGTATTATTACCGCGGTAAAATGTAAATTGGGTAATTACGGGTAAAAATAAAATGACAAAAAATATAAAACCATCCTAAAACATTGACTAATTTAATTAGAAGATTAATTGTCATACATAATAATTCAATGTTATTTTATATGACCATTTTACTCTATTTTTATATTATTATATCCTTTATAATATTTTATTTAAATAAATTTAAATGATTTCACCCTCTAGTTTTTAATTAATGTTATATATTTAATATGTTGTAATCCATAGTAAGTGTTTGAATATAATTAATTATTATTAAAATAAAACCTTTATATTCATCATGGTTATTTATATTTAATTTTTAGGGAAGTTATAATTATCTTAAATGCTTACACAACATTGATGTAGTAATTATTCAATTATTTGGAAAATTAAATAAATGATATTAAAAATATTAAAATAAATATTATTTGATATAATAAATATGATCCATATATTTTTAGATGACCTTGAAATTTATGGGTTATAATAAAATCTTTGTTTTTTAATTTTACTTGTTTTATTGATGCTTTAATAATTTAGGTAATTAATACTATAAAAATTTAAAATAATGATATTTTGTGGAATTAATATTTTATTAAATTATTTTAAAATTAAGGAAATGATAAATAAGAATAGGAAGTATAATATGTAGTCTAATATACTATCCTATGTTAATTTAGAGTCTATCTGGAATCATTTCTCTCTATAATATTCTTATTATGTTTAAATATTATGAGAAATTCTAAGAGTGCTCCTCCACTCTTATAAAAGTGAGCCTCTTATTCTCAATCATACACAATGAAAAAACATTTGTTTCGACCAATACCTACAAAAATAATTCCCTAGATTCACTATCCAAAATCTAGAGGTATGTTTTTGGCATAATACCATCCCTAATACTATTAAGTTGTTAAGGAATGGATGATTTCCAAATTTGAGGTATAGTTTTTATCTACATGTCTTAGTTTTTATTCTTCTACCAAATACCTCAAAATTTCATCAATCATGATCATATAATAATAATGGTAGCCTCCACATACTGAGATGTTATTATATTAATATCATTACCTAAATAAATATCATATTCTATCAAATAGGATATGAAATTATTATTCATGTGTATGGTGGACTACCACATCAGGAACCAATGTCATTCGTCTTACATTATATCCTCTCATAGTGTGATATAATTAAGAAATGAATGTGTATATATAATATCCATGACATATTTATCATTATTAAAAGAAAATATATCATTTATGTTATATCATTTCCATAAATTTAAAAATGACAATGTCGTTCGTGCGTATGTATGGACTACCACCTCAATGAATAGATGTGATTCATTTTTAATCTCCACATCATATGAATAATATATATAAATATATTTAAAAAATTTATATATATATATAAATTATATTTTTATAATTATTTAAATATAATATATTACTTAATTTATTTTTTTATTTATCATTGAAAAATGGAAACATTACTCATGCGTATGATTCTATAAATATGTAAAAAATCATAATTTTTTCTCTATATAATAAATTTTATGTAAATCACATCTGATAATTTTTTTTTTATAAATGAAATATTTCCAAAAAATAATTGGATAAATAGTTTAATGTAATTAAATTACAAATTATTTTAAAAATTTATATACCCTTTAACTTGAATATAATTTTATTTATTATACAATATATTCAAATATTTCTAATAATATCAATGTTTTCTTTTTGAAAAGATATTAAAAATATTTTTTATTATTGATAAATATATTTTGAAATATTAGGTTTTTCCATATAGGGTCATGATTCTTATGATTTTGAATGTTCTGGATAGATAATTTTGAATGCCTCCTGAATACTTATGGCATGATGCGACTAATTTGATTTTTAAAAAATACATAGAAGAAACTTATTAGTCACAATATAATTTATGTTTAAATGTTGTGATTTATTTATTGTGGGTAAATTCAAAATGATTTAATGATTTAGAAAACACAAGGAGGATCCACGTTTAATGGTACCTCCAGTAACATAACAATTTAATTTTTATGTAGGATATCTTTTTTTAGAATAATTGGATTATGGATTTTAATTAGAATAAGATAGATTCCAAATTCAATTTATTTAAGTTTAAATTTCAATTTCCTATAATTTATTGGAATATTTTATATCCATATTTTAAAAATGGGTACTAAATAATAGATAATAAAAATAAAGAACTATGTTCTCCCATATAAGAAAACAATGAAGAGAAACATGAGAAATGTAGAAAATCTAAATGGAAGACTATTTCAATATTATATAGTCAAATTCTTTGAAGACCATATTAGTAGTTTATCTGTGAAATAAATGGTTTGTTAATGTAGATATGACATAATATATGAAATAATAATTCAAATGATTGATTATTTTATCAATAATATTTATTAAATTGTGAAGATTTATTAATGATTAAAAACTAAAAAATATTAAGAATTGGTTCATTATATTTAGAAGTAAAATTGAGAGTTGTATATGTTTTAAATTTAATAATTAAAATAGAAATATAATTTAGCTTCTAATACACCTCCAAGTCTACCAAATAATTTCCTATATAGAAATGATAAATTATCGAAGAAATTCATTGATCGATGTGATGTAGTGAGATATTCTTTAACCATTGTACTGGTAGTGAGACTTGGGAGGTAGTTTTTTATTCATTAACCTTCAATATGCATCCAGACATGGTGAGTATTGACCTTACATATACATTTTTTATGCATATACACTGAATAATGCTATATTATTTACACCAACAAAACACTAAGTTTATTCTCCAGGGATGCATTATAGTGTGAGTGAACAATGTAAAATCTGTTTTTCACTTTATTCATTACATTCCCAAAATGTTTGTGATATGGTATGAATATGAATTTGAAAATGTTAATAGTAATTTTAGGTTAAATATTTTTCTTTCATACATTTTAATGATATCTAAATCAAAAGAGGATACTAAAAATTATCTGTATCTACAAACCCAAGTATTGACCACCCACACAGGTTATCTCGGGTTATAACAAAATTTGATGCTTGGGTAGTTAGAAACCAAAAAGAGCATAGGTATGGAAATATAAGATGCCTAATGATTTTTAAATTTTAAATAAATAATTATTAAAATGAGACAATTAGTATATTTAAAGGTTATGATTGGATAAATTCATATCCTAATGGTATAGGTGTTAGAGCCAAGTGGAATATACTGACAAAAAATTCTATGAGTAGTTTTTTAGTAATGTATTAGTAGTTATTAAACTATAACGATGGTTCTATATGGGCAATTGGTAAATGGGTGAACATAATCTCACATTATAAGAAGTAAAGTGAGTAAGAGTAATAATTCAACCAAGGTACACCTTACAATATGATCTATGATATTTGGTGAAAGGGTAAGTCTACTATAATTGTAAATAATTCATAAATAATGTGTGATAATAATTTTTTTTGTTAGTTTTATCATTTATAATGAATCATATAATATATAGATGAAATAAAAGGGGGTGATTCAGGGAAGAATCTGTCGAACATGAAAGGTACACATGATTATTTAATAAGGATTATTTTCCATGGATTTATGAGATACACCAAATGGAAATATGACATATGATTAATTTTATTGTATTTCATGATAATTTATTCATTTATAGTTAAAAAATGTGTTTCTATTTTTGAAGGTGTTCAATTAAATTTAGGATTTCATTGGGAAAAAAGTTATTCCCAAGTAAAATTTGTGTGTAAGTTAAGATGAAAAATAATAATACATATTGGTTATACGTAAGGTCCCTTTTAGGTGCATGTTTTAGGTATGGTTCATGTATTAAATCCTCTATGAACTATATACATTTAAAAAAATTGATACATCATATTTAATATAGACTATAGGACTCCTGAGTCCCCAAAACATATAATTAATTAATTGGAATGTAGTATCATTTTACACATGATCATTCTTTGGTAGTGTTTAGAAAGGATTTCTGAACTCTGGAGGTTTAAGATATTGTTATATGAATAGTAAAATTAGTAATACATTTATATGAATAGTAAATTTGATCATGTGATAGGCAATTTAAGAGGTATTATCTTTATGTAGTGATGTTTGACATTATCATATTTTTTAAATTCAATGGGAAGGGAGAGAGTTATTTATGAAAGGAAACGATATAGTAATATTGTGGTGATTTAATTTTTCATTTCTTTACATTATCAACGAAAACTACAGAGAGGGTTGTTGTATATCTAGTATGGATTGATAGTGGTAGTTCAAGAAACTTCTATTTTTTGGACCATAGAATGAGTCTTAGGGTGAGTCTATGGGAATGAAATGATCATGGAGTATAAATAATATTGCTAAAGTTACAAAAATATATTGGTTAATCAGTTATTTGTTATTTTTAATAGTATAATTCATATTATTTGGACTTCTCAATTGATAGTTTGAGGGTATAACCTTTGAAACAAGTGAACATATTAAATATTATGGCTACCATTTTAGGAAAAATTCAATTATTACCAGATAATTTTAAATATAATTGATTATATATAAAGATGTTATCCATATAATTTTAATACATTTGGAAATTTAATGAATGTGAGTTTATTTGAATTAATTCATGATGTAATTGAGTAATTAGGGATGTTATTGGAACAATTATTTATGAATAGAAAATTTGAAAAATAATTGATTGGAGTTTTTTTAGGTAATATTTTTTAGGATACACTAAACTAGAATCATGAGTAGTGATCTTAATTGGATTTCAGTTATCAAGGGGAGACCCTTCTGACATATGGGTTTTGAAAAGTATATATTTTAATCTATAGTAAATCATTTAAATTGGTGACTGGTTTTTTATTACCAGTATTAGGTTATGGATTGATTTTGTTACACTGTATTGTATCCAGTATGTGAATGGTATTAATTACACTTTAAATTCTTATGTTGAGAAATTAAAATTTTATTCAGTTCCATGATAAATAAAAATAAAATTAATTTACCTCTAGTGGTAATGTCAGTTATAATGTTTGTTGGATGACATAGTACTTAAATAAATGAATAATTTGAAAGAGACCACGATTTGGACGTGTCATTCCTCTTCGATAGAGAATGTCTACAAGTTAAATTTTTGTTGAGTTTATCACTATATGAAATTATAGAATAATATTTTACTCATCAGTAGTTCATTGGTGTTTTTATAATGTATTTAATATTTAAGACTTATTTAATATAAAGGTAAATATAGCAAAATGATGGGTACACTAAGAGAATATATTGGATTTTATAAATATGAGGAAAAAAGAGTTTTCATCACTTATTATGTATGATAATGTGAAATTTGATTCAGATGCATCACTTGGGAAATGAATGTTTAGCATTAGGGAGTATAGAAAGAATTTTTTTATGAAAATATAGTTTCATAGATTGGCTTCATGAGTGATAGGAATGTATATTTTTTTAGCATTGTTAATGATGAGTGGTATTATATATTCATTGATTAAATCATGGTTCAAAATAGTTAATGAACTATTTTAAGAGAAGAGAATCCATAGACTGGGGATTTTATAATAATCAATATTATTAACAAGGTGTTGAATTTGAAATTAAGCTAAACACCTTTGAAATTAATGATAATGTAATTTTGAAATGTTGAAAAATAAATAGAGATAATGAAGATTGAAATTTCATGAAATATTAAAACAGTTGTTCAAGAGAGGGAGGATTATGTGAAATATAATTGTTTGAAAATTATGGGTTTTAGAAAAATTAAAATAATTTTTTTATTTGAACAACACTCATTAAAATAATAGTGGGAAAAAACTATGTGTTCTATGTGGGGGGGGGGGGAATGGAATTAATCCACATACCCAACCAATGTGAGTCTAGTGCACTACCAAAAATCTATTGCAGATAATCAATGATTTCATAATACATTTCGATGCTACTTCAAAAATTTTATTTAATATATTTTTGTCTTTTAAATCATCACACAACCCTTCCATATACTTTATAAAAATATACCAGGGTATCCACCCACATGTTTCCTTTCTCTTTCCATCATATTATTTAATCACATAGATCAAAATCTCCCGATCGATCAACATACAATGTAATACAATGATATTTTAAGGATGGGTATAATTTAAGTACTATATTAATTATTTTTCCCCTTATTTTTCCTATTTGTTTTGGTATAAACTGATATTTATGGAATATTCGTCTAATTTTTCAATTTTATCTGAGAATATATGAACCAACTCGTGATGTTGGATATGGTAACCCATATCAATAAATGATTATAAGTACCATATATATTATGAAATATCCATTATGTTTTATGTCTGGTATTGTATTCTTACATGGGGGATTTTTATCACCCCAACAAGATTCATTTTCTTGACCTGAAGTGATACATAGACTCATGCTTTCCACCATATATGTAATGATATATTGATTAGCGGTTAGGGACTAAAACACACATATGGAATATTATTCCCTCAATATCATGCAAAAATAAGTATTATCAATAATAGAAACTACATTAAGTAATAAAATCAAGTATGAGACCATAATGCTATACCATCCATATATATCATATTACATATAATACTATGTGAACACATGTCATGCATCAGTCAAAAGGTGATCCCTATTGGTGGTAGATCAATACGTGTTATATAAAAGAAGAAAATAATACAAAATATTAAATTATTATATTAGTCCTTGATAATTTCCAATCCTTTACTATATCATTAATCAACACTACCTACTCAATTAACCAATATAAGAGTCTTCCTTTCACCTAAATACCTTACAAAAATGATCAGATGCACATTGAGGTGAGAAAAAATGGTGTGTGTATAAATTAAAAATGCGATACAACTAATTGGGACATAATATAAGTGATGAAATATGCATTTGATTTCGTGAATTGAAATAAAATATATAATAAGAATAAATGTTTCACCCTTGTCAGTTCATCAAGTGATTACTTGGCTTAAATGAACACTTATGATTCATGATGTAATCTATTCCAAAATAAGGTTGTTATCATATACCCTGAAGTCTACATAGTAATTCAATTAAGTGATATGAGGATTTTGTATCATAGAAAACATATTTCATATGATGAACCATCCCATCTAGATCGATATGTTCCCATGACTCGATTTTATATCCACTGATAACATATGAAGCATTTTGAGGATAATATCCCATAACCCACCTCCTATGAATGTCGAATCACACCCTTTTATGGTTAATAAAATTTGTTGAGTAACATATTGAAGAACCCTTGTGGTGTTTTATCAAAGTTTTGTATTTGTTGACAACTAATGTTTTTGAGTTATAGTAAGTTGGAGTTTCTGGTAGCTGAGGATTTTCTTGAAGAGGTTGATGTTGAAGAATAAGAAGCCAGAAGTCAAGAAAGTGTCTCAAACTTTCTGAACAAAATCAGAAGGTGCTTTTCTGATCTTAATGTTATCACATATCATGAAAAGTTTTAAGATAAAATCTGTTGATGAAATCATGAAGAGGATTGACAATTTTCACTAAGAAAAACTCTGAGGAAATTCAGAACCTGTTTCCTAAACCTGTTTCCTAAACCTGTTTCCTTAACCTGTTTTCTGAACCTGTTTCCAGAACCTATTTCCTGAACTTGTTTCCAGAACCTATTTCCCGAACCTGTTTCCTGAACCTGAAGTTCGTAGTCTACTTTCTGAACCAGAAATTCGGAGTCCATTTCTTGAATCTGATGTTCGTAGACTACTTCCTGAACCTGAAATTCAGAGTCTATTTCTTGAACCTAAAGTTCATAGTCTACTTCCTGAACCTGAAATTTGGAGTCCATTTCTGGGACCTGAAGTTTGTATTCTAATTCCCGAACCTGAAATTTGGAGTCCATTTCTTGAACCTGAAGTTCGTAGTCTACTTCATGAACATGAAATTCAGAGTCCATTTCCTAAACCTAAAGTTTGTAGTCTACTTCCTGAACCTGAAATTCAGAACCCGATTCCTGAACCTAATATTCGAAGTCCATTTCCTTAATAAGAAATTCGGAGTCTTTTTCCTGAACCTGAAATTTAGAGTCTGTTTCCTAAAACAAAAATTTGGATTCTGTTTCTAAACATGAGATTCAGAGTCTGTTTCTAAGCCTGAAATTCAGAGTCTATTTCCTAAACCTAAAATTTGGAGTCTGTTTCCTAAACCTGAATTTCAGAACCTGTTTGCTGAACCTATTTTTCGAAACCTGTTTCCTGAACCTAAAATTCAGAACCATTTTACTGAACCATATTTCATAACCATGATCCAACTTTATCATTCTAAGAAAGAGAAGAAGAGTTCAAGAAAAAAATGAATTTTAACCTTGCGTAAATCTTAGATAAATTTAAGGAGATTTGAAGAAGTCAAATATTTAAGATTAAATGTGATAGATTTGTGGAGTTTTTGAGATTTGAGGAAGAGGAAAATATTTTCAAGATTCCCACCTTTGTTTTCTGAGTTGCCTATAAATATGTGCTCAGATTATTCATTCATTTGAAACTTTTTACACACGCGGAAATAGCAGAGCACTGGAATATTCAGAGTGAGCATTTGGGAAGAATCATTATTTCCTTGTTGAGAAGATCTGTTTCAGAAAATTGGATTCATGAAATCTGGATTGAATATTCAGAGTGAGCATTTGTGCGGAATCATTATTTCCTTACTGGGAATACTGGTTTCATAAAATCAGATTCAAGAAATCCGGATTGAATATTTGGAGTGGGAATTTGTGCAGAATCATTATTTCCTTGTTGAGAAGGCCAGTTTTAGAAAATCAGATTCAAGAAAACCGGATTGAAGATTCGGAGTGAGCATTTGTGGATCAACTTAGCAAAGTTCTTAATCTTGTGTTTGGCTCATTTTTTCTTCAAGAAAACATTGTAAACTTACGGGAGTCCGTATAATATTTCCTATTGGAAGATATAAGGTGTCTAATGGGAGTTGGCACAAGTTGTATTTACTTGTTTATTATAGTGGATTTCCATAGACCTATAGGAGTGGCTATGGAAAGGATGTAGGTTCTCTTATTGAGACCGAACCTTGTAAATCTTGTGCGCCTTTCTTTCTTTACCTTTCTTGCATGCATGAGTTTCTTTCTAAAGGTTGATAAGGAAATAAATATTAACAGGTTGTAAGAATTAAGTTTCCTAAAGTTTTGAAACTTATAAAAAGTCAACAACTGACTCAACCCACCCCCCCTTCTCATTTTTATTCGATGCTTGGAACTTCAAGTGGTATTAGAGGAAGGTTCCCTTTTTTATTCCTTATCATAGAGAATATAAATTTTGTCAGTAGTAGAGGAATTCCTACATTATATGGAAAAAATTATTATGGATGGAAAGATAGGATGATTCCTTATCTCCTATCTCTTGGCCTTGAAGTTGTTGATGCTACTACTATTGGATATCCATCTATTGAGAAAAATGATCCTATGACATTTGCTGATAAGATAAACATAGAAGTTGATGGAAATGCTAGAAATTATATTCTCATGTCCTTATTAGAAAATGTTTATCAGAAGGTGATGGGTCTCACAACATCAAAAAGCATGTGGGACAAGATTGAAAGTGTTTTTGAAGGAAACACAAAAGTCAAGGAGGCCATGCTACAAATCTGTCGTAGTAAGTTTGAAGACATAAGGATGAGAGATGATGAAACAATTGATGAATACTTCACTAGAGTTAATAAAATTGTATGCAATATCAGGGGATTCAAAGAAGACTTGGAAGATTCTATAACTGTGAAGAAACTTATAAGAAACTTTCCAGACAGGTTTGATTCTAAAATCTCAGCTTTAAAAGATAAGGATGATTTATCTCTTGATGAACTGCATAACTTTGTTGTTACTTATGAAATGAGGAAAGCTCCAATATTTAATAAGAAGATGAAAGATGAAATGGCTTTTGAAGCTATGGGAAAGATGAAAATCCAAGATAATGATGAATCTGATCCTTGCGAGTCCATTGATAAGGAAGATGAAGAGTTAAATGAAAAAATCATGTCTCTCATATCCAAGAACTATCGAAGAGGAAGATGAATGTATGGAGGGAAAATTCCTCTCAAATGTTTTGAGTGTGGTGGAATAAGAAACTATTCAATGAATTTCCCTAAGAATAATGTTGGAGAATATAAAGATGTTTCTAATGAGAATCCTCTATGGAAGAAGTATAACAATAATTAAAAAGAAGAGAAGAATTTTAAAGAATTCAAGAAGAAGTTTTCTGGAAAGAAAAGAAGTATGGTGAGCAAGAAGGTTGAATCAGAATCATCTGAAAATGATTCCTCAGAAGATGAAAGTAAAGAAAGATTCAGAACCTTCATTGCAAAAGTTGAGAAAACAAATGTTTCCTCAGAGAGTGAAGAAGGTGGTAAAGAATCTTACAGAGAATATCAGCTAATATCCAAACTTCTTGCATGTCTTGAGAAAAACAAATATCTCAGGAAAAAAATTCATGTGATGAAGAAAAATCATGAAGAAGTTCATTATGGAAGTAAAGATGATATGAAGAAGCAAGATGAATACATTCAAGAAATTTTAAGTTATAAACATAGAATTTCTGAATAAGGGAAGATGATTGAAGATCATAGCAAGAAGCTGGAAACTAAAGAAGAAGAGGTCAACAAGTTGCAATCAAAAGTTATTGAATCCAAAAATACCCTAAGGAAGATGAATAAAAACTTCCTCAAAACCGAGACTTTCAAGATTGCTAAGAATGATTACCATGAGAATCAGGTGAAGTCCTCTCCAATAAAAAATAATTTTTTATTTTATTATTCTAACATTTCAAGTTATGAAAAAAGTATTAGTAAAACTTGGGTGGAGAAAGGATGTGAGAAATCTATCAATCCTACAAAAGTAGAAAACTCACTCAAAAGAAGAGATGGCCTATAACCTGAGTTTTTAGAGCTGAAAGAAGTTATCAACCTCAACAAAGTTTCTATAAAGAAATATCATTCTTTAATAGAAAATCAAGATTTGAGGGCTATTGCTGGTGTTGCGGAATTTATGGGTATAAAGCTTATAATTTTTGGCACAATTTATCTCTACATGGAAGAAATTTTGAGCAAAGTGGAAGAAATAGTGAAAGAAGAATGATTAAGTTTCCGTAATCACAGAAATTTGAAAAAGGTGAATTCTCAACATGTTAGAAACATTCCAAAAAAGAATCAATTTAAAGGTTTGGAAGAATTTTGTAGAAGATGTGATCAGTCTGGTTATCATGCCGAACGATGTATGACTCTCCTTCCAAAACAAGTTTCCTATGAAATGAAAGAAAAGAAATCTGAAAATAAGAAGGTTGATGAGAGATATTTTTTTGTTGAGACATCTTTGAAATAAATTAAGAGGAACAAACCATGGATTCTTGATAGTGGTTGTTCTTCACACATGACAGGTGATACAAAAATCATGGAGCATGTTGAAAGTCATGATGGAGGAGCGGTTACTTTTGGCAATTATAGTTCCTTAAAAATTAAGGGAATCAGAATGGAAGAGATTGAACCAAAGAAACTAAAATCTAAGTAAGTCTTTCTTCTTGATGGGCTAAAACATAACTTACTTAGTATAAGTCAACTTTTTTATGATGGAAAAGAAGTTATCTTTAGAAAGGATTATTGTGTCATCAAAACTGTGAAAAATGGAAAAGTAATTACAAAAGTAGAAAGAACCAGTGGAAATCTCTTTCAAATTGGAGAATCCAATAACTCTTGTTATTTGAGTGCTGAAGATGAAAATAAGTTATGGCACCAAAGACTTGGCCACCTTGGGGAGAAGAACATGAGTAAGATTTCTAAAGTTGATGATGTTCAAAATTTTCCAGAACTGAAAAGATGAGATGAAGATATTTGTATTACTTGCTAGAAAGGAAAGATGACTATCAAAAGTCATAAAAGAGTTGAGATTAAATCTTACAAAACACTTGAGCTTATTTATTCTAATCTGTGTGGGCCGATGAGACATCAATCAACAAAAGGAGATTTATACTTTATCATTTTTATTGATGATTTCACTCGGATGAAAAACATCATTTTCATTAAACATAAGTCAGAGGCTATTGAAATGTTTTAATTCTTCAGAAGAGATGTTGAGAAAGAATTAGGAGTTTCTATAAAGAAGTTGAGAACATACAATGGTACCGAATTCACAATCAATGATTTTGAAAATTATCTAAGGAAGCATGGTATCAAACATCAGTATAGTTTTCCCTATACTCTACAACAAAATGGAGTAGCAGAAAGGAAAAATAGAAGCTTGGTGGAAATGGGAAGAATAATGTTATCAGAATACAAACTTTCAAAATTATTTTGGAGAGAAGCCGTTAGAACTATTGTACATGTTAAAAATAGATGCTTGCTGAGACCTGAAATCAACATGAATCTTTAAGAGATATGTTATAACAAAAAACCTTTGTTTAAATACTTCAAAGTTTTTGGAATTCCATGCTTTCTCAAAATCAAAAATCCATACTTAGGAAATTTTGAATAGATAGCTGAAGAAGGCATATTTATGGGTTATTCACCAAATGGAAGAAGTTACAAATACTGGAACAAATGTTTACAGAAGTAGGTAGACTCATATGATTTAAAGGTAATTGAAAATCCAAGTTACTTCACAACATCTGTTAGGAATACTGAGGAAGATAAATCAGAGAATTCCCACAAGAGTGAAAGTTACTCAGATAAGCCACATGGGGAAGAAAGTGATGCTAGGAAAGGAAATGTGAGTTTTCCAACCTTACGAAAACATGTTGAATCTGAAAATATTATTGGGGATTAGAAGGCTCTAGTTCAGACAAGAAGGAAGTTGAGATTAGAAAATTCGACTCCCCTTATCTCAAAAGTTAAACCAGAATTAGTTTAAGAAGCTATTCAACATAAAGAATGGTTGGATGCTATGAATGAATAACTGGATGAGATTGAGAAGAATGAAACATGGGAACTTGTTCTAAGGCGAGCAAATAAAAATGTTATTGGAACCAAGTGGGTTTATAGAAATAAATTGAATGAGCATGGAGAAGTTACAAGAAACAAAGAAAGGCTTGTGAGTAAAGGATATGCACAGGTGAAAGGTGTGGATTTTGATGAAAGTTTTTCCCCTGTTGCAAGGTTAGAAACTATTCACATGTTTCTTGCAGTGGCTTCTCATCATAATTACAAGGTTTATCAGATGGATGTAAATTTAGCTTTCTTAAATGGTAATATTGAGGAAGAAGATTACATTGAACAACCTTGTAGGTTTTTTCTTGATAAGGATGCAAAAAATGTTTGAAAATTGAAGAAATCCTTATATGGGCTGAAACAAGCTCCATGAGCATGGTATTCGAATCTTGAATATTCTTTGAGAAATATGAACTTTTCCTAAGGAAAGGTTGATAGCAACTTGTATGTTAAATATGTTGACTCCAGAACATTAATTGTAATCATTTATGTGGATGATATAATTTTTACTGGAGATGAAGAAAAGGTCTGTGAAAAGTTTGCTGAAGAGATGAAGAATTTTTTTGAAATGTCAATGTTGGGAGAATTAATATTCTTCCTTGGATTAAAATTTCATCAACAAGAAAACTACATTTTAGTATCCCAAGAAAAGTATTCCAAGGAGTTGTTAAAGAAGTTTGGGATGGAAGAATCAAAGGATGTTTCAACTCCTATCTCAGTGGGTATAATGTTGAGCAAAGATGAGTCAGGGAATAGTGTGAATTAGAAAGACTTTCAAAAATTGATAGGAAGTCTTCCTTATCTTACAGCTTCAAGGCCTGATATTTCTTATGTTGTGACTCTCTATTCCCGATATCAAAGTAATTCAAAAGAATCACACATGTTGGTAGTTAATAGGATTCTGAGATATGTTAGTGGAACAACTTCACATGGGTTGTTATACAAGAGAAACAATGAGATGAAGTTTCATGCTTATACAGATGCTGATTGGGCTGGTGATTGTAATGATAAAAAATCAACATCAGGAGGAAATGTTTTCTTAGGGGAATGTTGTGTGAGTTGGCACAACAAGAAACAAAGTTCAGTAACTTTAAGTACATCTGAATTTGAATAAGTTGTATCTACTCAAGATTTTACTCAAATGATGTGGATGAAAGTTCTTCTGGAAGATTTGAAAGTGACAGTTTCTAAACCATTGAAGATACTCTGTGATAATCAAAGTTCCATTTATCTTTCCAAGAATCCTATTCAAAATTCAATATCAAAATACATTGATATAAAATATCACTTTTTAAAAGATAAATCTGCTGCTGGAGAAATCTTGATGGAATATATTTCAATAAAATATCAGATTACTGATATTTTTACAAAAGAAATGTCAAAGGAACGGTTTATTGAACTGAGGCTGCAACTCCATGTTCAATATCCTCCCATGACTTCCTAAAACTCATAAGGAATTTACCCCCACCGTGCTTTGGATTATGTTGAAAAAGGGGGAGAGTAAGTTTTATTTTATGTATCTAAAGATGTGGTTATCATATAATGGGGGAGAGAGAGAAAGAAAAATGAGAGAGGAAAATAAAAGTGAGAAAGAGAATGATAAATTTTGAGGTGGAGTTTGAGTAAGGTGAAGTTTATCATTACATGGCCGCAAAATATGCTTGTCACCAAGGGATGTAAATCTTTCAAAAACATTACTTTATCCAGTAGTGTGGTTTCAAGAAAATCTATTTTTGAGAAAGGCGATGTTTTGGAAAAGTTCACTTACTTGAGATGTGAATTTTTTTTGAGAGGTGAAAACTTGTTAACAAGGGTTGCCAACAAATCCAAATGGGGAGACTGAAGAAACTTTGTGGTGTTTTGACAAAGTTTTGTATTTGTTGACAACTAATGTTTTTTAGTTACATTAAGTTATAGTTTCTGGTTGCTGAGGATTTTCATGAAGAGTATGTTGTTAAAGAATAATATGTAAGAAGTTATGAAAGTGTCTCAAACTTTATAAAAAAAATCAGAAGATGCTTTGATGATATTAATGTTCTCACTTATCATGAAAAGTTTCATGATAAAAGCTATTGAAGAAATGGTTAAGAGGATTGGAAATTTTCACTATGAAAAATTCTGAGCAAATTTGGAACTTATTTCCCGAACCTGTTTCCTGAACATGTTTTCTAAACCTATTTCCTGAACCTATTTCCTGAACCTGTTTCCTGAACATGTTTCCTAAACCTGTTTCCTGAACCTGAAGTTCGTAGTCTACTTCCTGAACCAGAAATTCAGAGTCTATTTTCTGAATCTGAAGTTCGTAGTTAACTTCCTGAACCTGAAATTTAGAGTCTATTTCCTGAACCTGAAGCTCGTAGTCTACTTCCTGAACCTGAAATTTGGAGTCCATTTCTTGAACCTGAAGTTTGTATTCTACTTCCTGAACCTGAAATTCGGAGTCCATTTCTTTAACCTGAAGTTCGTAGTCTACTTCCTGAACTAAAATTCGGAGTCCATTTCCTAAACCTGAAGTTCGTAGTCTACTTCCTGAACCTAAAATTCAGAACCCGATTCCTAAACCTGAGATTCAAAGTCCATTTCCTGAATAAGAAATTCAGAGTCTTTTTCCTGAAACTGAAATTCAGAGTCTGTTTCCTAAAACAAAAATTCGGAGTCTGTTTCTAAACATGAAATTTAGAGTCTGTTTCTAAGCCTGAAATTTAGAGTCTATTTCCTGAACCTGAAATTTGGAGTCAGTTTCCTAAACCTGAATTTCAGAACCTTCTTTCTGAACCTATTTTTCGAAACCTGTTCCCTGAACCTAAAATTCAGAACCTGTTTCTTGAACCATATTTCAGAACCATGATCTAGCTTTATCATTCTGAGAAAGAGAAGAAGAGTTCAAGAAAAACATGAATTTCAACTTTGCGTAAATCTTGGAGAAATTTAAGGAGATTTTAAGAAGTCAAATATTTAAGATTAAATGTGATAGATTTGGGGAGTTTTTGAGATTTCAGGAAGAGGAAAATATTTTCAAGATTCCCACCTTTGTTTTCTGAGTTTCCTATAAATATGTGCTCAGATCATTCATTCATTTGAAACTTTTTACACATGCGGAAAAGGCGGAGCCCTGGAATATTCGGAGTGAGCATTTGTGCTGAATCATTATTTTCTTCCTGAGAAGACCAGTTTCAGAAAATTGAATTCAAGAAATCTGGATTGAATATTCATAGTGAGCATTTGCGAGGAATCATTATTTCCTTGCTGGGAATACTGGTTTCATAAAATCAGATTCAAGAAATTAGGATTGAATATTCGGAGTGGGCATTTGTGCAGAATCATTATTTCCTTGTTGAGAAGACCAGTTTCATAAAATTGGATTCAAGAAAACCGGATTGAAGATTCGGAGTGAGCATTTGTGGAGCAACTTAACAAAGTTCTTAATCTTGTGTTTGGCTCATTTGTTCTTCAATAAATCATTGTAAACTGATGGGAGTCGGTATAATATTTCCTATCGGGAGATATAAGGTGTCTAATGGGAGTTGGCAAAAGTTGTATTCACTTCTTTATTATAGTGGATTTCCATAGACCTATGAGAGTGGCTATGGGAAGGACTTAGGTTCTCTTATTGAGACCAAAGCTTGTAAATCTTGTGTGCCTTTCTTGCTTTACCTTTCTTGCATGCTTGAGTTTCTTGCTAAAGGTTTATAAGGAAATATATCTTAACAGGTTGAAAGTATTAAGTTTCCTAAAGTTTTGAAACTTATAAAAAGTCAACAACTGATTCAACCCCCCCTTCTCAGTTTTTATTCGATCCTTGGAACTTCAAGTGGTATTAGAGGAAGGTTCCCTTGTTTATTCCTTATCATGGAGAATATCAATTTTGTCAACAGTAGATGAATTCCTACATTATATGGAAAAAATTATTATGGATGTAAAGATAGGATGATTCCTTATCTCCTATCTCTTGGACTTGAAGTTGTTGATGCTACTACTATTGTATTTCCACCTTTTGAGAAAAATGATCCTATGACATTTGCTAATAAGAGAAACATAGAAGTTGATGGAAAGGCTAGAAATTCTATTCTCATGTCCTTATTAGAAAATGTTTATCAGAAGGTGATGGGTCTCACAACATCAAAAAGCATGTGGGACAAGCTTGAAAGTGTTTTTGAAGGAAACACAAAAGTCAAAGAGGCCAAGCTAAAAATCTGGCATAATAAGTTTGAACAAATCAGGATGAGAGATGATGAAGCAATTGATGAATAATTTACTAGAGTTAATTAAATTGTATGCAACATTAGAGGGATTCATAGAAGACTTGGAAGATTCTACAACTGTGAAGAAACTTATGAGAAAATTTCCAGACAGGTTTGATTCTAAAATCTCAGCTTTCGAAGATAAGGATGATTTATTTTTTGATGAACTGCATAGCTTTCTTGTTTCTTATGAAATGAGGAAAGCTCTAATATTTAAGAAGAAGATGAAAGATGAAATGGATTTTGAAGCTATGAGAAAGATGAAAATCCAAGATGATGATAAATCTGATCCTTGCGAGTCTGTTGATAAAGAAAATGAAGAGTTAAATGAAAAAATCATGTCTCTCATATCTAAGAACTATCGAAGAGGAAGAGGAATGTATGGAGGGAAAATTCCTCTGAAATGTTTTGAGTGTTGTGGAATCAGACACTTTTCAATGAATTTCCCTAAGAAGAAAGTTGGATAATATCAATATGTTTTTAATGAGAATCCTCGATGGAGGAAGTATAAAAATAATTAAAAAGAATAGAAGACTTCTAAAGAATTCAAGAAGAAGTTTTCTGGAAAGAAAAGAAGTATGTTGAGCAAGAAGGTTGAATTAGAATCATCTGAAAATGATTCCTTAGAAGATGAAAGTAAAGAAAGATTCAGAACCTTCACCGAAAAAGTTGAGAAAACAAATGTTTGCTCAGAGAGTGAAGAAGGTGGTGAAGAATCTTATAGAGAATATCAACTAAGATCCAAACATCTTGCATGTATTGAGAAAACCAAATATCTCAAGAAACAAATTCACGTGATGAAGAAAAATCATGAAGAAGTTCATGATGGAAGTAAAGATGATATCAAGAATCAAGATGAATACATTCAAGAAATTTTAAGTTACAAACATAGAATTCCTGAACAAGGGAAGATGATTGAAGATCTTAGCAAGAAGCTGGAAACTAAATAAGAAGAGGTCAACATGTTGCAATCAAAAGTTATTGAATCTGAAAATACCCTAATGAAGATGAATGAAAACTTCCTCTAACCTGAGACTTACAGGATTGCTGAGAATGATTACCATTAGAATCAGGTGAAATCCTATCCTATCAAAAATAATGTTTTATCTGATTATTCTAACATTTTAGGTTATGGAAAAAGTATTAGTAAAATTTGGGTGGAGAAAGGATGTGAGAAATCTATCAATCCTACAAAAGTAGAAAACTCACTCAAAAGAAGAGATGGCCTTTAACCAGATTTTCAGAGCTGAAAGAAGTTATCAACCTCAACAAAGTTTCTATAAATAAAGATCATTCTTTAATAGAAAGTCATGATTTGAGGGATATTTCTGGTGTTGATGAATTTATGGGCATAGAGATTATAATTTTTGGCACAATTTATCTCTACATGGAAGAAAGTTTGAGCAAAGTGGAAGAAATAGTGAAAGAAGAATGAGTAAGTTTCTGTACTCACAGAAAGTTGAAAAGGTGAATTCTCAAGATGTTAGAAACATTCCAACAAAGAATCAATTTGAAGGTTTGGAATAAGTTTGTGAAAGATGTGATCAGTCTGGTTATCATGCTGATTGATGTATGACTCTCCTTCCAAAACAAGTTTCCTATGATATGAAATAAAAGAAAGCTAAAAATAATAAGTTTGATGGGAGAGATTTTGTTGTTGAGACAGCTTTGAAAGCAAGTAAGAGGAACAAACCATGGATTCTTGATAGTGGTTGTTCTTCACACATGAAAGTTGATACAAAAATCATGGAGCATGTTGAAAGTCATGATAGAGGAGTAGTTTCTTTTGGAAATGATAGTTCCTTAAAAATTAAGGGAATCAGAACGGAAGAGATTGAACTAGAGAAACTAAAATCTAAGGAAGTCGTGCTTCTTGATGGGCTAAAACATAAATTACTTAGTGTAATTCAACATTTTCATGTTGGAAAAGAAGTTATCTTCAAAAAATATTCTTGTGTCATCAAAAGTGTGAAAAATGGAAAAGTGATTACAAAAGGAGAAAGAACCAGTGGAAATATCTTTCAAATTGGAGAATCCAATAACTCTTGTTATTTGAGTGTTGAAGATGAAAATAAGTTGTGGCACCGAAGACCTGGCCACCTTGGGAAGAAGAACATGAGTAAGCTTTCTATAGTTGACGATGTTCGAAATTTTCCAGAACTGAAAAGAGGAGATGAAGATATTTGTATTACTTGCTAGAAAGGAAATATGACTATCAAAAGTCATTAAAGAGTTGAGATTAAATCTTACAAAACACTTGAGCTTATTTATTCTGATCTGTGTGGGCTGATGAGACATCAATGAATAAAAGGAGATTTATACTTTATCACTTTTATTGATGATTTCAATCGGATGAAAAACATCTTGTTCATGAAACATAATTCAGAGGCTATTTAAATGTTTAAATTCTTCAGAAGAGATGTTGAGAAAGAATTAGAAGTTTCCATAAAGAAGTTGAGAACATACAATGGTACCAAATTCACAAGCAATTATTTTGAAAATTATCTAAGGAATCATGGTATCAAACATCAGTATAGTGCTCCCTATACTCCACAACAAAATGGAGTAGTAGAAAGGAAAAATAGAAGCTTGGTGGAAATGGGAAGAAGTATGTTATCAGAATACAAACTTTCAAAATTATTTTGGAGATAAGTTGTTATAACTGTTTCACATGTTAAAAATAGATGCTTGTTGAGACCTGAAATCAACATGACTCCTTACGAGATATATTATAACAAAAAACCATTGTTTAAATACATCAAAGTTTTTGGAAGTCCATGCTTGCTCAAAATAAAAAATCCAGACTTACGAAAGTTTGAAGAGAAAGCTGAAGAAGGAATATTTATGGGTTATTCACTAAATGGAAGAAGTTACAAATACTGGAAAAAATGTTTACAGAAGTTGGTAGAATCATATGATGTAAAGGTAATTGAAAATCCAAGTTACTTCACAACATTTGTTAGGAATACTGAGGAAGATAAATCAGAGAATTCCCACAAGAGTGAAAGTGACTCAGATGAGTCACATGGGGAAGAAAGTGATGCTAGGAAAGGAAATGTGAGTTTTCCAACCTTATGAAAACATGTTGAATCTGAAAATATTATTGGGGATTAGAAGGCTCCAGTTCAGACAAGAAGGATTTTGAGATTATAAAATCAGACTTCCCTTATCTCAAAAGTTGAACCAGAATTAGTTTAAGAAGATATTCAACATAAAGAATGGTTGGATGCTATGAATGAAGAACTAGATGAGATTTAGAAGAATGAAACATGGGAACTTGTTCCAAGGCCAGCAAATAAAAATGTAATTAGAACCAAGTGGGTTTACAGAAATAAATTGAATGAGCATGGAGAAGTTACAAGAAACAAAGCAAGGCTTGTGTTTAAAGGATATACACAGGTGGAAGGTGTGGATTTTGATGAAAGTTTTTCCCCTTTTTCAAGGTTGGAAACTATTCACATGTTTATTACAGTGGCTGCTCATCAGAATTAAAAGGTTTGTCAGATGGATGTAGAGTCATCTTTCTTTAATGGTAAGATTGAGGAAGAAGATTACATTGAACAAAATTATGGGTTTTTTCTTAATAAGGATGAAAAAAATGTTTTCAAATTGAAGAAATCCTTATATGGACTGAAACAAGCTCCACGAGCATGGTATTCGATGCTTGAAAATTCTTTGAGAAATATTAACTTTTCCTAAGGAAAGGTTGATAGCTACTTGTATGTTAAAGATGTCGACTCTAGAATGATAATTGTAATCATTTATGTGGATGATATAATTTTAACTATAGATGATGAAAAGGTTTGTGAAAAGTTTTCTAAAGAGATGAAGAAAAATTTTGAAATGTCAATGTTGGGAGAATTAACTTTCTTCCTTGGATTAAAATTTCATCAACAAGAAAACTACATTTTATTATCCCAAGAAAAGTATTCCAAGGAGTTTTTAAAGAAGTTTGGGATGGAAGAATCAAAGGATGTTTCAACTCCTATCTTAGTGGGCATAATGTTGAGAAAAGATGAGTCAGGGAACAATGTGAATCATAAAGACTTTCAAAAATTGATAGGAAGTCTTCTTTATCTTACAGCTTCAAGGCATGATATTGCTTATGTTGTGACTCTATGTTCCCGATATCAAAGTAATCCAAAAGAATCACACATGTTGACAGTTAATAGGATTATGAGATATGTTAATGGAACAACTTCACATGGGTTGTTATACAAGAGAAACAATGAGATGATGTTTCATGGTTATACTGATGATGATTGGGCTGGTGATTGTAATGATAAAAAATCAACATCAGGAGGAACTTTTTTCTTAGGGGAATGTTGTGTGAGTTGGCACAACAAGAAACAAAGTTCGGTAACATTAAGTACATCTGAATCCAAATAAGTTGCAGCTACTCAAGATTGTACTCAAATGATATGGATGATAGTTCTGCTTGAAGATTTGAAAGTGACAATTTCTAAACCATTGAAGATACTCTGTGATAATCAAATATCCATTTAACTTTCCAAGAATCATATTCAAAATTCAATATCAAAATACATTGAAATAAAATATCACTTTTTAAAAGAGAAATCTGCTGCTGGAGAAATCTTGATGGAATATATTTCAACAAAATATCATATTACTCATATTTTTACAAAAGAAATGTCAAAGGAACAGTTTATTGAACTGAGGCTGTAACACCATGTTCAGTCTCCTCCCATGACATCCTAAAACTCATAAGGAATTTACTCCCACCGTGCTTTGGATTATGTTGACAAAGGAGGAGAGTATGTTTTTTTATGTATCTAAAGCTGTGGTTATCATATAATAGGGGGGGGGGAGAGAAATAAAAATGAGTGAGGAAAATAAAAGTGAGAAAGAGAATGATAAATTTTGAGGTGGAGTTTGAGTAAGGTGAATTTTATCCTTACATGGCCGCAAAATATGCTTGTCACCGAGGGATGTAAATCTTTTAAAAACATTACTTTATCTAGTAGTTTGGTGTTAAGGCAATCTATTTTTGAGAAAGGCTATGTTTTGGTAAAGTTCAATTACTTGAGATGTGAATTTTTTTTGAGAGGTGAAAACATGTTAACAAGGGTTGACAACAAATCCAAAGGGGGAGATTAAAGAAACTTTGTGGTGTGTTCACAAAGTTTTGTATTTGTTGACAACTAATGTTTTTGAGTTACATTAAGTTATAGTTTCTGGTTACTGAGGATTTTCTTGAAGACGATGATGTTAAAGAATAAGAAGTAAGAAGTTAAGAAAGTGTCTCAAACTTTCTAAAAAAATCAGAAGATGCTTTGATGATATTAATGTTCTCACTTATCATGAAAAGTTTCATGATAAAAGCTATTGAAGAAATGGTGAAGAGGATTGACGATTTTCACTAAGAAAAATTCTGAGGAAATTTGGAACTTATTTCCTGAACCTATTTCCTGAACCCGTTTCCTGAACATGTTTTATGAACCTATTTCCTGAACCTATTTCCTGAACCTATTTCCTGAACCTGTTTCTTGAAACTATTTCCCGAACCTATTTCCTAAACATGAAGTTTGTATTCTACTTCCTGAACCTGAAATTTGGAGTCCATTTCCTGAACCTGAAGTTTTTATTCTACTTCTTGAACCTGAAATTATGGGCCCATTTCTTGAACCGAAAGTTTGTAGTCTACTTCCTGAACCTGAAATTCGGGTCCATTTCCAGAACCTGATGTTCGTAGTCTACATACGGATCCTGAAATTCGGAGTCCATTTCCTGAACCTGATGTTCATAGTCTACTTTATGAACCTAAAATTCAGAGTCCATTTCCTGAACCTGAAGTTTGTACTCTACTTCCTGAACCTGAAATTCAGAACCCGCTTCTTGAACCTGAGATTAAATTTCCATTTCCTGAAACAAAAATTCAGAGTCTATTTCCGGAACCTGAAATTCAGAGTCTGTTTCCTGAACCAGACATTCAGAGTCTGTTTCTAAACGTGAAATTCAGAGTGTGTTTCTAAGCATAAAATTCAGAGTCTATTTCCTGAACCTGAAATTCGGAGTCTGTTTCCTGAACCTGAATTTCGGAACCGGTTCGATGAACCTATTTTTCAGAACCTGTTTCCTAATCCTAAAATTCAGAACTTGTTTCCTGAACCATATTTCAGAACCATGATCCAGCTTTATCATTTTGAGAAAGAGAATAAGAGTTCAAGAAAAACCTGAATTTCTACTTTGCGTAAATCTTGGACAAATTCAAGGAGATTTGAATAAGTCAAAGATTGAAGATTAAATGCAAGAGATTTGCAGAGTTTTTGAGATTTGAGGAATCAAGAAATATTTTCAAGATTCCCGCCTTTGTTTTCTGAGTTTCCTATAAATATGTGCTCAGATCATTAGTTCATTTTCAACTTTTTACACACACGGAAAAGGCAGAGCGCTGGAATATTCGGAGTGAGCATTTGTACAGAATCATTATTTCTTTGTTGAGAAGATCGGTTTTAGAAAATCGGATTCAAGAAATCAGGATTGAATATTCGGAGTGAGAATTTGTGTGGAATCATTATTTCCTTACTGAGAAGACCAATTTCATAAAAACATATTCAAGAAATCCGGATTGAATATTCAGAGTGAGCATTTGTGCGGAATCATTATTTCCTTACTGAGAAGACCAGTTTCAGAAAATTATATTCAAGAAAACCGGATTGAAGATTCAGAGTGAGCATTTGTGGAGCAGCTTAACAAAATTCTTATTCTTTTGTTTGTCTCATTTTTTCTTCAAGAAAAAATTCTAAACTAATAAGAGTTAGTATAATATTTCCTATTGGGAGATAGAAGGTGTCTAACGGGAGTTGGCACAAGTTGTATTCACTTCTTTATTACAGTGGATTTATATAGGCCCATGGGAGTGGCTATGGAAAGGACGTAGGTTCTCTTATTGAGACTGAACCTTGTAAATCTTGTGTGCCTTTCTTGCTTTACCTTTCTTGCATGCTTGAGTTTCTTACTAAAGGTTGATAAGGAAATAAATATTAACAGGTTGCAAGGGTTAAGTTTCCTAAAGTTTTGAAACTTATAAAAAGTCAACAACTGATTCAACCCCCCTTCTTAGTTGTTATTCGATCCTTGAACTTCACATATATTGCATGAATCATTATAAATGGTCTGAGGAGGGTGTAACATAGCCATACACCCACGTAATTTGCACCACTATCCTTCAAAAATTTATATTTTTATATATATTATTTATTATAAAATGATATATTTGAGGAACCATATTTACCAAAACCATCACCCCAAATAGATAGTTTACACAATAATTTGAAAAAAATATATTAATCACAAGCCCCACTACATATCAATGGTGTAGAAACAAGCATAGTATGGAAGCACCTATGATTTGAAGAAGAAGGATGAGATGGAGATGATCTCATATATTGACTAATATTCATCAATAATGTGAGAAGATTATATGTAATACCACTATTATTTTGGAGTGAGAAAAAAATGAGAAATCCATAAACAAGAGTGAGGATGTGGATACATAAATATGAACATGGATAATATATGTTACACCAATATATTGTTCAATTGAAGAACTATTCAAGGACTTAATTTGGGGGGCACATGAAGAACTATCAAGAGGTAGTATAAAAACCCCATTGGGATGTATCAATATGGTTTTTTGGATATAGATTTAACATATAGGATTCTAGTATATATAGGCCATAGTGAGGTTTCTATTGTTTTCACTTGATGAAAAGATACTTTGGGAGATTATCTACACAATATTCATGGATATTAACCATAAATATATTTGAGATATAAATTTTATTTCAACTCAAGTGAATCATTATTGATATAGCAATTGGTTGAACCAACCATAAATATGTAAATGAGATGGTTTTCAAGCCTACACCATATAAATTATTTTACCTCGTAACATTTACATTTATTATATCTTGGTGAGTATTAGAGAGAACATGAGGATTGTATTTAAGCTTAACTAAAATATATTGGATTAATTAAGAAGGAATATACATAAAAGAAAAAGACATCACTTATTCACCAATACCTCTTATAGTTATACCATAGGATATGGTTACTAAATCTATTACCATAGAAAGGGTTCCTTATAAAATAAAAAAATGTTTTTATAAGAATAGTGGATAATTGTTCCATTAATATATAAGGATATTGTACTGTTGATTTAAAAAAAAACCATGGATAGAAGAATGGAATTATTCCATATCTACTATCATTGTTTTTTATGACAGTGATGATGTAAAATTTAGATTATATCTACTTGGAATGTATTCTCAAATAAAAAATATTGAGAAGATAAATCGTTAATTACATGTGAAAACTAAAAATTAAATACTTTTATCCCTATCTAATAATGTCTATAAGAAGATATTTTGATATAAAACTACTAAATGGATGTGGTAAAATATGGGTAACACATTTGAAGGAAATGTGAAGATTATGAAATATGAACATTAGATATGGAGAGATATTTTTGAAGACATTAGAATTTAAAATTACGAGAGTATTAAGGATTATTTTACATGTATAATTAAAATTATATATCACATGAGGTGTTTGATAATTATTTGAATTGGTAAACTACTATAAAAATATGAAGATGAATTTCACCCACAAATATAACCAATGATAACCTACATGGATGATATTATTGAATTTCCACATTATAAGGTACATAATACACTCCTCAATTATGATATGAGTAAAGGACTTGTATTTGAAGATAATGAAAATGAATAAATTGAATTAAAATACATGAAAAACTAAAGAAGATGAAGAAGAAACATGTACTGGTCTCATATTCTATTAAGGATGAATAATTTACATAATAAAATAGTTTATTATCATAAAAATGATATGCCTTTTATCTCTATAAAATTTAGGAATTATGAATTATGATATAAAATAATTATTAAATTTAAATTCCTTGATTTTAGAGGTGTTGTGAATATTGAAATTTAAAATAAATATCTGAATTAATTTTATAAATATGAATTTAATAATGACTAATAAATATTTTAAAAAATTGATCTAAAAAACCATAAAATATGACTATGGAAAGAAGAAGATGTTGTCATTCAATTATTGTATAAGCATGATGAATAGTGAGGAAATTGAGGACTTAGTAATATAAATCTTATCATCTGATGTAGGAATCTCTCAAAATTATAGAACTATAATTTCTAAGTTTTAAATAAGTATGTAAATTTCAATAAGTTAATTGGAAGAAAAAAATATCCGTATTAAATATTTTTTATAATCTGAATTGGTTTACTTTCATGATAAATATTCCTTCTTCATGAAGATAGTTAATCTATATTAAAAATATAATATAAGTGAGAATATTTGGTAATGTGATATTATAAATATATCAAAATATAAAATATGTATATTACTGAAAATGAAATATTTTAGTACGATATAATTGAAAAACATTATAGAAACATAAAAGAACTTATTGTGTAGAAATATTGATTCCAAAAGATAAAATAAGGCATAAATACCATGAGTGAATATAATAGAAATATTATTTTAAATTCCTGATGAATCATCAAAGGATATTCAGAGGTCCATCCCCAAGATAATGGTAGAAAACTCCTCTAAATTTTGGTGTGACAATGAATCTATTTTCATAGTTATTATAAATTTTGACGTAGAAACTTTAGGATTTATGATGCTTAAATTCATAAATTAATAACTACCACCCAATGAATGAGTTTATAGGATTTCATAAGTGTAAAAATCCTCAAGGAGAAGGATGAATAATTAATGTAAAATTACATGACAATAAGTAAGATTATTTAAACACCCCCTACATGATGAATGAGAATGTCATTAGGGACATTTCTTTGTTTTGTGGAATATTTTTACAAAAATCATATAACAACTAGTACACCATTTCATTAAAATGGTTTTATAATTAATAATGGAGGGAAGATAAAAAATATATAGGAGTTATTGTATAATAATTACAAAAAATATTAGAATAATCTAAAATGAATCTATAAAGTCATAAATAAAACACCAAAGACCCCTGATATATGGAATTATTAAAGATGAAGATTTCAACCTAACCATTTAAGTACCTAAAAATGTTTTAATATTAATGAAAAATATTTGAGTTAAAATAAAAAATAAAAACCATATATTCAAGAGAATATTTATAGTGGATTAAAAACCATGAAGACATTATAAATTTTTTCAGAAAATCCTACAAGAACAAAGAGAAAACAAGAAAGACGTGTTTAAAACTGAGGAAACATGTGAATTATTTGTTCCCAACAAGAAGGAGTGTCAACATAATAAAAAATTGAGGATAAGGAGAACCCCTTATAACCTATCCAGACTCATTAATGTAATTTTAAAAGAATAGGCATGGAGTATACCTCAAATTAAAATGATATATGTAATTAAAAATAGTCGAAGTGATATGAATTAGAACCCTAATTTATTTTTAATTATAAATTAAGAAAATGATCATAATTTACTGTAACGTGTTTATTTGTTATAAAATTAATGGGGTATAAGTTAATATATTTATAGTGCTAGTTTAATGATGTTTTTATTGTTAATAATTAACAGAAAATTCATATCATTTAGTAAATAATATATTATGATTAATAGTAAGGGATCTCATAAATTAATTGGGTAAGAATGGTGAATCGTTAGTAAGATTTTTTATATCATGAAATATAGAATTTTCTATACACATTTAAAAATAAAATTCTATATTTATAACAATCATATATTCTATAAAATTTTTTAATATAAAAAATGATTCAATATAGTGGAGTGTTTTTTGATTAATTTTTTATGAGAAATGTGTAATATTATACCTTTTAAGGGATTTTATTTTAATTGTTTTTGATTTAATTAATGTAAGATTTAAATTTTTAAATAAATCTATTTGAATCAACCCCAAAATATTAAATGATAATGGTTTTACCTGTGTATTAATTTAAGGAAATTATTGATTTATTAGTGTTTTCAATAATATTTTTTATATTATCTTTTCAATATAGATATATAGTGGATTAACTAAAGGATATATGATAAGTTATATGTGGTTTTGTAATTCTCTATTCAGTTAATAAGTATGGATTTCATTTTTAATGAGATATTCGAAGTTGTTAAATGAAAAATTTTTTAATGGGAATAATAATTATATGAGTGAGGTGAATATTTTATATTAAATTGAATTTATTTTCAAAATGTGGAAGATGGATGTTTGACATATTGACATCGTTGCTAATTTTTTTCTATTAAAATAAAATGGGGAGATTAAAGAAAAAAAATATGGAATGAATTTTTTTAAATAAAGATGGTTTTTATAATGATATGATTCTATCAATATGGGTTGCAGAATTATTCACGATACGAGTGAGATATTTCCATCAAAAAATGAAAAGGATGTTTCTGGAAACTGATTGAAGTGATTGGATCAAAAAATTCATGTAGTAGCACTAATGTCTATTGTCTTTAGATTCAATCTAAATTTAAATGAAAAGTGATCCCTATAATAGTTATATCAACTATATTTTGAAGAAATTATGTATTTGTGTAGATTATCCACTTGAAGAAGCTGTAATAATCAATGTTCAAAGGTATCATATAATGGAGACCAACAAGTTGAATCTTTAGAGTATGTATCCTTCAGTAAATGAGTATGAGAACTACTGATTATATTTTTATAAAATACCTTTGTTAAGTATTATAATGATTTTTTATTGAAATATATGAGTTTAGTTTTTTTGATTTTCAGTTTGGTGATGTTTGAAAACAAAATATTGTTTATATCTCATTGAGATATTATCATAATTCATTGATCAAGTGTATACACTTAAAGCTATAAATGTATAACATTGAAGATTTTATGATTTCAATGTCGAAATATTATATAACCATATGAATTATATATAATAAGTCTTTATCACAATATATTATTGTTAGACATTATGGAGTCGAGTATTTGAATTCAGGACATTCAACAAACTAAAATAAAATAAATATTAATTTAATGTTATAGAAAGAATATTTACTCATGGTGTAATCACAAAACATCATAACATCTTATAACATTCATAGTCATATGATAATATAGAAAATGAAAAATTTATATAATTTTATTCTGGAGAAAAGGAGATTAATACTAGATTATTATTTAATAATATCATCATAAAGTCAAAACAACATGGTTAAGAATGTGATCATGAATAAGGTTGAAATATAGGACTGATGATAGAATAAAGTTTGAATACTCATATTGTTCCACCACACAAATGGAGCTTCCACATTAGTGTGCATAAATACATGCATGCATGGAGTGGTTTATCAAACATAATTAAATTAAATGGATTTTATGAATAGTTTTAAAGGGAAAAGGAGGATTATTAATGATCTTAAAATGGATGATTTCATGGAGATCACACTAATTCTTGATCCTGGATTTTATGTCAGAAGATATCAAAATATTTTGTGTCTAATAACTAATAAGTGTAACAAAATTGGATATTTAGTCGAATCAAAATATAATATTAATGGGAGATTAGTTGGATTTTTAATGTCCCCATAACTAATTGGATTGAGATGTTGAGGAGAGTATTATGGCTAAACAATATCTCTAGTTTTAAAAATGTAGATCGCATTCAATCATAACAGGATATTTTTTAAATATTATAAAATTTAAAAAATATCCATAAAATAGGAAATATTTAATATATATGAAATAAAATATATGATTTGAGAGAGAGATAATAATTATATTGAACCATAAATGGATACCAACTTTGTATTGAAGGGGTAGAAATTAGAATAGTCATGAAGCACCTTTGAGTTGAAGGAGTAGATGAGCCCGATTGAATTCAATAATTTATACACATCATGATGGAGAGATGATGAGAGATATTTAAACTTTTTTATATTATATCAAACAAGAGTAGATGATAAAAAAATGTGATTATGTTGAGTCTTTATGAAGAACAATGTTGTTCCACATTATTGAATGTTATAGTGGGATTGAAGACCATTTCAAGGTGTTTTTTTGGATCACCCATCAATAACTATTAACAGGTATTATAAAGATCCTACATGGGTTGGAATAGTATTATTTAGATATAAGTTCAACTATGAGGATACAAGAATATTTAATCCATTTTTAGGTGGATTCATTGTTTACATTACGGTCATATATTTTTATATATTATCTAATGGGTATTTTAGAATGATATTTTTGATGATTTTCAAGAGATATATTTTATATTTAATCATGATATTCATAGTTTATAAACCTATATTTATACCCATTCCATGATAATATTAGGCTTTCTTGGTTAAGACTCATAAATAATATTTTTTCCCATATATTTATAAATATTTGAGTAAGGATGTGAGACAACAAGTGGAGTGGAAAATCCATTATCTGGATAAACATTATTAATTAGGATTTTATATTCATAAAATATGGTATTAGGTATTCACTCTCTCTCCCCTCAATTATATCATGGGATTTGAGAACTAAAAATATCATAATAAGATATTGATCAAGGTGTATGGATGTAATATAATATAATAATACCCAATAATGAATATGTATTAAAACATGAGTCATGGGACATGGTTTTTATCAAAACAAAAGCCATGATAATAAGATTGTGAAAGTATGAGTAAATCAAAATGATAAATAAAAACATAACATATACATAATTTTTTTATATATAAAGGTAATATATAAATTAAAATTAAATCAAATTTCCACTATAAATGATCATTACCAAGACAACCATCTTATAGTGGATATTTTCCGATATAGGGTTGGGTTCACTCCCTATTCATAGAAACACATTAGATAGAGTTCCACCATGGATAGGGTGTACTCCCCAATCTGTGAAACTTGGTTGATAAAGTTCTATAGGGGAATAGGTTCACTCGCTACACCTAAAAACATTTCATATCACGAGATATAAAGCATCAACCAAATCATTATAGTTTTATCTTGGTCATAATATTCTAATAATGATAATCAACCTTATGTATTCCATAATAACATTAAAATAATAATGTTTCCATCATAACATGATTAAATTGGAAAAAATAAACTAGTTATTCTAAAAAATATATATGAAATTACCAAAATCAATATAGTTAATTAATGATCATGATATCACTAGAGCATCACATTAAATTATAAGAAACATTAGATGGTATTATCAAGGAAAAAAGTATATTATAATTATAATTAATAAGGAGAAATTAGAAGGATTTGTTTTAAAATTTTGAAAACATTAACAAATATATTTAAAAAAAAAGAAAGAATGATTTATTTGGGAAAAAATGAAAAAAATGAGATACTATTTTTAAATTAAAATCAATTATGTTGTTCGTAAAATAAGTTTGGAATAATAATAATTAAAAAAAATATTACATATACTATTTTTTTAAGAAGATCAATTCCGAGGAAGAATATCATATTAAAAAAAGAAAATAGGATTCCTATAATAAATAAATATAATTCCATTGAAAAATACCTTAGAGAACCATATCGATAGAGATATGGACTTATATAAAAATAATGATTATGGACCTAGATGAAAAACATTTATAGATGAAAAGAAGAGGTAAGGATATATACTATTTAAAGAATCATAGTTGGTGAATTATACTACAAAGGGGAAGATAAATTTTTTTAGTATATGTAAAACATATAGACAAAAAATGAGATGAAAATAGTTGAATTTTTAGGTATAAGGACCATACAATTTCCACATATTTAATCTTAGTTGTAACCATATTCAGTTCAAATTAAGGTTTGAATGAAAACACAAACCTTTTACTACAAACATCATTGAGTGAACATTATCATATTGTATAATAAATATAAATATCATAATAACTTCTTTCAAAAATAGATTCATATATATTACCTTATATATTGTTAATTGTAATCATCCACAAAAAATATAATATTTATTCAATGATTGTTTTATATAATTTCCTATAAGTAATTTTCACACTTGAAAACATGTTTTTTAATGCTAATGTCATACATCATTAGTTATAACCATGTTCATCCTTAACACATTAGAAAATGTTTTGAAACATTTATAAGTATGTATGAAACCCCATGTTAATTTTAATGATATTATGGAATTTTTTGATAAAATGAATTTCATGATTGATATTTATTGGGAAATTCACCTATAACTATTAGTGATTTGTAATTATCATTTTTTCCAAGTAATAAAAAACCATATTCATGACATATATTACTCACCAATTTCATATATTACTATTATTACCATATTGATAATTATTCATAGTGAAATGGTCATGTTTTTATAGAATCATTCAGGATTTCTGTTGAAGTAAATCGAATAATAAAATTTTATACTAGAAATGGAGTTCAAGTTTAGAGTTATAAAATAGTAGTTTTATTTTCGAAGAATCATAATGATATTAATATGTCATCATTAAAATGTAGTATAATAGGTATAAATATTGGATATGATATGCGTAATATCCTAGACTCTTGAACCCATATATGATATCAATATTATAATATTTTCAAATAGTACAAGTGTCCCCAATAATTTAATAATTTAGTAGCGTTGGATGACTCAATAGAAACAGACAATATATTTCAAATAATAAGATTCCACAAGAACATGTTTGTAACGACCCGAAATTTTGAATTAATCTTATTTCCTAATTTTGTGTGTTATTTTATTTTATACTCAAAAAAACTATTTCTTTTGATAACATGAGTATAATTAAAATGAGACCATTGGGTTTCAACTGTTATATGACCATTGGTCAATATGACTGTTGGAAACTAAATGTTGCGATTATTGTCTCTAAATACAAATGATCTTGGTTAATTAATATATAAAGAAGATTCGATGGCCTCATCTAGTAGTCTCAGGCCGATCAAAGCCCATCTAACAGAACTTGGGAAGGAGGTAGCACCACTGGGCTTTGCTCTCGACAAAACCCAAGCCTAACTTCATTGTGTGAAGCTAGAATGAAATCACCTTCGCGAGAAGTTCAAGCTGATAGAAATGACTAATTTTGCAATGTTGTCCGAGCCGCCCTCAGATTCTCCCACCTTAGCACACCGTACACTTAGGTCCTATGCTGGGGTTATAAGGGGCTATGTAAGGAGACCATAGCTACTTTGTGTAATCCTTTGAGTTAAATAAAATTGTGATTTCTTATTATGGATAATTTTGTGAATTTTTAAAATGTCCGAATAAATGTAGGATGTATATTATTGATAAATTTTGAAAAAAGGATATTTTAAAATATTTATCTAAACCTTAAATAATTAATGATGTGTAATTATTTTCAAAAAATGGTCTTTTGCAAATGTGTTCAGTAAGAAATTTGGAGTCTAATAAGATCAACTTAATTATTGGTGAATAGTGATTTATGAATAGTGATTTTATGCATAGGATTAGTAATGTGACCAAATGGATTAGTAATCTCACTTAAAGAAAGTATTCGTATAATATAGACACCTTTATTAAGTAATTTTATTCAATAAAATAGGTAAATAACTGTTTCATAAATTATTAGTCAAGTATTAGTTTTTTTTGGGTGAATAGTGTTTTTTAATTAAAAAATAAATTAAAAATATTTAGAAAATTATTTCTATAAAATGGAGTTTATTTTTGAATTCAGAGCATTGATATTATGTTAAGGTAAATTTTTGGGAGTTTTCTGAAAAATTTTAATTTTCAGTGAGTAGAAAAAATACAGTTTTAGGGTTTCGGCATGTTTAATGACATCATAACCGCATCATGATGATGTCATGAGATATTTTAAGGGACGATAGACTTGTGAATAGTGATATAAGGTATGAGGTGTCCCAAGTGGGAAATACCATGAATAAATACCACTTGTTTTTCCAATACCACCAATGAGGTGTCCCTTGGCCATTAATGCCTTGTCCCCTCACTTCCCCTATAAATACCAAGCCAATTATCTCATCCTTTTCATTCCAAAATCCTCCTAAACTAATTTATGGTCTCATTACCACCAAAGGAGTCCTCCCAAGGTTCCCTCAAGCCTCACAAGGTTTCAAACATTAATATTTCTAAGTTACTCTTCAAGGTAAGGGATCCTACCTCTCTCTTTCTTTTCATGTATTCTCCTTTATGTCATTTATTTTAAGCTCCATGTTATTATTTTGGGGATGTTCTTTTATATTCATCCTACTTTACTTTTTATGTTCATATGATGAGAGATCCATTATTTTTCTCATCAATTCATTTTAATAATGTTTAAGTTGCGCCGTTAGGCTGCCGAATTTTCAAGGGATTCTTTCACCCTTCTCATTTTCAAGTTCTATTTTCATGTCAAGTCTTTCAAGTTCCTTTTTATTATGTTGGGGTATTATCTCTATATATATCATAATAATCTATTATGTTCATATTATTAGATACCCTATTTTATCTCATCAATTCATTTTCTGAAGTTTTAAGTGATGTTGTTTGGCTGCCGAATTTTCATAAGAGAAATCTTATTTTTGTCTTCCTTCCACGTTTTTTTCATTTAGTATGGTATGTATTTAAAATTTCATTACCATGTTCTTATATATTTTATATTCTGTCCCTATACTGTTTTATGAATCATTTATGAGTGGGTGACCCATGTCCCCTCTCTTTTCAATGTTTTCTAAAACCCTGCAACATAACCGTTAGGCTGCCGAATTTCTCGTAAAAGGAATCACGTCTTCTCTTTTCTTCCATGTTCTCTTTCAATGTGGTATGACATTAAAATACCCATACCATGATCTTATTCTGTACCCATACTGTATTATGAATTATTTATGAGTGGTTGACCCTTGTCCCCTCTCTTTTCAATGTTTTCTAAAACCCTGTAACATAGCTGTTATGCTGTAGAATTTTCGTCTCAAAATGTCTCTCTCTTTTCCTCAAATTATTTTATTTTATTAAGTGAATACTAAAAGATCTTTCTTCTACAGGGTTATTCACATATATATCAAAATGTTCTATTTTAATTATGGGACTTACATACATGAAACCCATTTTCCTTTTTCGTGGGTTTAAAGTGACATAAAGATCATGTCTTAAAAGTAGTTTTTAAAACGTTATGATTATGAAATGAAACACTTTTCTTTTATACTATATGGGTTATTTATGAAATTTTTGATGATGATATATGTGGCTCACATGATAATAAAGAAAAATTTAAGGGTGTGCCCTGATATCTCTCCAATGCATTGGGTAATGACTTAATCTCTAGAGATGACCATTTTAACGATACCATGGTGAATAACCTTGGTAATTTTTTATTGACACCTTGGGGATGGACCTTGGTGAAACAGAAATGATTGTCTATGTTAAATGTTGTAACTACATATTCAAGTTATGAAACACATTATTTTTATTATGATATGCCTCATGATCTCTTTCTCATGCCTTAAAGTTATTTTTCATGACTTTTTGATGTATCTCAAGTTCACATGTAAAATGTTTCCTTTGTTTTCCCATACTGGGCCTTCTACTCACCCTTTACTTTGATGTATGATCCCAGGTTATGAGATGCTGTAATGAACTTAGGATGAACAAATGAAGAAGCCTTTATAGTGTTTAAGAATAATATTTTTGTTGTCATGTATTAAGTTCCTGGTTTCCAAGACACTAAACCTCAAAGATCCTCGGTTTTGTAAAATGCAATAAAAAGTTATGTTATAAAAAGGAGGGATGTCATAGTCAGTATCAAAGGATAGTTTAGTTATTTGTGGAAATTAGGATATGAAAACTTTAGGAATAACCCTATAGAAAAGTTTAAATATAGGAAATCTTACTGGTATTTCGGTGAGTATTGAGTTAGTGGTTTATCAAGAAAATACATCCCTCTCTGGATACGAGAAGGTAGAGGTGGCTCTGGCACAGATGTACATAGGGGTAAAAACAGAAAACACCACTTTGAGCTAGACTCTAATGGGAACTAGTACATGACAACGGACCTTTCTTTACTCTTGGTTAAGACACTCCTGGGGGATATACTTTGGTAAATTCACAAGCTTAGTATGAACCATTATTAAAGGAACAAAGATAAAATAAAATAAAGATTCACATAAGAATATATGATCATGGATAACCTAGATTGGAACCTAGGGGATCACAAGTTAGGATATACTTTTCTTCTACAAGTTTATCCTTCTATGCCCAAAGTTTCCTTTTCATGATTATTGGCTAAGTATTTAATCCCCCTAATTATACTTTATTTTCTTAGTTAATGGTGGGAAATAGAAGAACATGTCCCAATAACCAATGTGATAGGAAATGTGATGATTTACTTATTAATATGATAAATACAATGAGAGATCAAGTTGAACATATTGTGATTATGCAAAAATAGCTATCAAAAATCACAATTAATAATTGGTACCTAGTTGAATGCCCAAATTCATCAAGGAAGAAGAAGACGAAGTCTTAAGGATGTTCATCTACTAAAGTTGATAAAGGAAAGAAGACCCAATTTCCATTGTGCAAAAAGTGTGGAAAGAGGAACCAAGGGGAATGTCACAAAGGAACCGGGAGATTTTTTAAGTGTGGGGTGATAGGGAATAAAGTATCCAATTGCTTTAAAAAAATAGATAATGTGATGAATAGAGATAAGGTTCAATCTAATATACCTTATAATTTTCAATGTCGTAAATGTAAATAAGTTGGACATTATCCAAGGCAATTATCTCTTGGAAGGGATGAGAAGCATGATGAGCATCAAAAATCTTCAAGGACAAGGGAACAATGCAAGTCCTATGTTGAGATGAATCATGATGACTGAAGTACAAGTAACTTATTCGCAATAATTATCTATGTCATGTTGTGTTTTAGTTCGTGCTCTATGAGCATATCTTTAATGTTTTCTAAGAACATTGAGTCACTACCTAAGATGATTTTATATCATCAAGGAAAAAATCTATTGTTATGTATCACATGCTGATGTGATGAAGCTGTTCTTCTTGAAAAAAAAGATGATTAGGGGATTAAAAGATGAATATTATTTTGGAAGACGTTCACTATTTTGGGAACCCTATATGATCAAGGTAAATAGATTACTACAGTATTTTCTTTGAGGAGTAAAGGTTGAATTATATTTTGAAGAATATATGAATTTATGGTGAAGTTATAGTAATTTAGGTTACTTACAGAAATTATTAACCTATCTTGGGAAAAATGTGATTAGGTTAGTTACTTTTGTTATAAGATGATAAGAGTGGTTGATGTTGTTTGGAGATGAATGATAAAGTTTATCTTGGAAGACTATGTTATGAAATCATTCTTATATTTGGGAGTCAATCTTAGTTTGGTTTATTTTGAGGAATTTTAAGGACAATTATTTATAGAATGGTCTATGATGAACTTTGGGTAGTACCATGGAATTTTAAAGATTTAAAGTTGTTTCCCTTCCTATGGGGTTATTTCTTTTTGAAGAGTTATTTTATCTTACCCTCTCGGTTTTTGGGGTAATGTTTAATGATAGACGAAATATATAGTTAATCTTATGTGGATTATGTGATTCTATAAAAAATGATTCTTGTGATTTTGATGAGACCAAGTGTTTTTGAATTCTCATTGTTTGGAGAAAAGATTAGTCTTGGTAGAAACTTATTAAAGGATGAAACTCTCCTTGAAGGTAAGTATATTTCCTTACGTTCTTATTCTAAATAGTAAATTAATTACTTAAAATTATGAAAAGGAATGTAAAAAAAAATGTTGTTGGTTTACGTTTCATTATGGGTAATCAAAGACCGTTTACATACATCATATGTTTGTGATTTTCCCATGGTTAACCTTCTTCTAATCATGTTTCTATCACTCTCCATCAGAACTTGAGCATTTATTTTCTCCTCCATATCCATGTTTTCCTACATGGAATCCTAGTATGGGTCAACTCGGGTGACCTTTTTACTTCTCTTCCTTTCTTTTAAAATGATATTTTTACGGACTCCTTTTCTGATGTGGGAATTTCAATTAAATTTCCAAGCCCAATTTTAAAAAAATTGCGATGACGCAATTTATTAAGGGGGAAGAATGTAACGACCCGAAATTTTGAATAAATCTTGTTTACTAATTTTGTGTGTTATTTTATTTTATACACAACAAACCTATTTCTTTTGATAACATGAGTATAATTAAAATAAGACCATTGGGTTTCAAATGTTATATGACCATTGGTCAATATGACCGTTGGAAACTAAATGTTGCGATTATTGTCTCTAAATACAAGTGATCTTGGTTATTTAATGTAGAAAGAAGATTCTATGGCCTCATCAATTAGTCTCAGGCCGATCGAAGCCCATCTAATAGATCTTGGGAAGGAGGTAGCACCACTGGGCTTCACTCTGGACCAAACCCAAGCTGAACTTCATCGTGTGAAGCTAGAACAGAATCACCTTCGTGAGAAGTTCAAGCTGATAGAAATTACTACTCGTGCAATGTTGGCCAAGCCTCCCTCAGATTATCTCACCTTAGCACACCTTACACTTAAGTCCTCTGCGGGGGTTATAAGGGGCTATGTAAGGAGACCTTATCTACTTCGTGTAATCCTTTGAGTTAAATAAAATTGTGATTTCCTTTTATGGAGAAGTTTGTGAATTTTTAAAATGTCCGAATAAATGTAGGATGTATTTTATTGATGAATTTAGAAAAAAGGATATTTTAAAATATTTATCTAAACCTTAAATAATTAATGATGTGTAATGATTTTTAAAAAATGGTCTTCTGCAAATGTGTTTAGTAAGAAATTTGGAGTCTAATAAGATCAAATTAATTTTTGGTGAATAGAGATATATGAATAGTGATTTTATGCTTAGGATTAGTAATGTGACTAAATGGATTAGTAATCTCACTTAAAGAAAATATTAGTATAATATAGGCACCTTGATTAATTTATGTGATTCAATAAAATATGTAAATAACTGTTTCATAAATTATTAGTCAAGTATTAGTTTTTTCAGGTGGATAATGTTTTTTAATTAAAAATATTTAGAAAAATTATTTTTATAAAATGGATTTTATTTTTGAATTCAGATCATTGATATTATGTTAAGGTAAATTTTTGGGAGATTTCTGAAAAAGTTAAATTTTCAGTGAATAGTAAAAATACAGTTTTAGGGTTTCAGTATGTTTAATGACATCATAACTACATCATGATGATGTCATGAGATATTTTAAGGAATGGTCGACTTGTGAATAGTTAAATAAGGTATGAGGTGTCCCAAGTGTCCAATACCATGAGGAAATACCACTTGTTTTTCCAATACCACCAATGAGGTGTCCTTTAGCCATTAATTCCTTGTCCCCTCACTTCCCCTATAAATTCCAAGCCATTATCTCATCCTTTTCATTCCAAAATCCTCCTCAACGAATTTATGGTCTCCTTACCATCCAAGGAGTCCTCCCAAGGTTCCCTTAAGCCTCAAAAGGTCCCAAACATTAATATTTCGAAGTTACTCTTCAAGGTAAGGGATCCTACCTTTTTTTTTCTTTTCATGTATTCTCCTTTATGTCATTTATTTTAAGCTCCATGTTCTTATGTTGGGTATGTTATTTTATATTCATCCTAATTTCCTTTTTATGTTCATATTATGAGAGACCCCCTCTTTCTCTCATCAATTCATTTTAATAATGTTTAAGTGGTGTCGTTAAGCTACTGATTTTTTATGGGATTCTTTCACCCTTCTCATTTTCAAGTTCTATTTTCATGTCAAGTATTTCAAGTTCATTTTTATTATGTTGGGGTATTATATCTATATCTATCATAATGATATCTTATTTTCATATGATTTTATACCCTATTTGATCTCATAAATTCATTTTTTGATGTTTTAAGTGACGCCGTTAGGCTGCCGAATTTTCATAAGAGAAATCTTATTTTTGTCTTCCTTCCATGTTTTTTTCATTTCATATGGTATGTATTTAAAATTTCATTACCATGTTCTTATATCATTTATATTATGTCCCTAAAATGTTTTATGTATCATTTATGAGTGGTTGACCCATTTCCCCTCTCTTTTAATTGTTTTCTAAAACCCTGCAACATAGCCGTTAGGCTGCCGAATTTCTCGTAAAAGGAATCACGTATTCTATTTTCTTCCATGTTCTCTTTAAATGTGGTATTCCATTAAAATACCCATACCATGATCTTATTATGTACCCATACTGTATTATTAATTATTTATGAGTGGTTGACCCTTGTCCCCTCTCTTTTCAATGTTTTCTAAAACCCTGTAACATAGCCGTTATGCTGCAGAATTTTGGTCTCAAAATGTCTCTCTATGTTTCTCAAATTATTTTATTTTATTAAGTGAATACTCAAAGATATTTCTTATACAAGGGTATTCACATATATATATATAAATGTGTTATATTTTAATTCTGGTACTTACATACATGAAACTCATTTTCCTTTTTTGTGGGTTTAAAGTGACATAAAGATCATGTCTTAAAAGCAGTTTTTAAAACATTATGATTATAAAATGAAACCCATTTATTTTATGCTATATGGGTTATTTATGGAATTTTTTATGATGATATATGTGGATCACATGCTAATATATCCAAATTTATGGGTGATCCATGATAGCACTCCAATGCAATGGGTAAATGCTTAATCTCTAGAGATGGCCATTTTATGGATACCTTGGTGAATAACCTTGGTAATTTTTTAATGACACCTTGGGGATGGACCTTGGTGAAACAGAAATGATTGTCTATGTTAAATGTTGTAGACACATCTTCAAGTTATGAAACACATTATTTTTATTATGATATGCCTCATTATCTCTTTCTCATGCCTTAAAGTTATTTTTCATGACTTTTTGATGTATCTCAAGTTCACATGTAAAATGTTTCCCTTGTTTTCTTTACCGGGCCTTCTACTCATCCATTCCTTTTATGTATGATCCTAGGTTATGAGATGCTGTAATGAACTTAGGATGAACAAATGAAGAATCCTTTAAAGTGTTTAATAAGAATGTTTTTGTTGTCATGTATTAAGTTCCTGGTTTCCAAGACACTAAACCTTAAAGATCCTCAGTTTTGTAAAATGTAATGAAAAGTTATGTTATAAAAAGGCGGGATTTCATAATTTTGCATGAAAATTATTATACCATCTATAATATCCTTTAATTTTACACATATTCCTCTATAATTTTTAAGGAATATAAAAAAATAAGTTTGAGATTAGATGCCCAGTAAGGAGAGGAATATAGTGGATGATTATGTAAGATAATCCTAGAATACGTGAGATAGAAAGAATAAAAAAACACCATGAATCAATACATAAATTAATATAAGTGAAATATATATCCATGAAGAGGAATGAAAACATGGATAGAAAAAATAATTTTTAGTATACTGATGATATCAATAATGATAATCATCATTACATAAAATCAATTCTTTGTTCCAAGACACATTCTTGTTACAGGAAATGCTATACACCAAAAACCAACCCATTTGGTCTCATAACAATTGTCGATGTAATGAGGGGATTTATAATTTTTGACACAACCAATAAACTAATTATGCCTATGGAATTCACCATAATAGTAAAAATGACTATTCATGTCATTCAATATATAATTCCTTCATGAATAAAAACATAGCTATTTATATAATAAGAAATAAGAAAATAAAATAATTCCCCATTTAATATAATAATTTGGTATTCTATTAGAACATATTTTAAAAGACATATAATACATGTTCTATCATCAAAATAACATGTAGTACCCTTATCAATGAAACATAGAGGAGGGGGTACCTTCCATGTTGTGTGTTAACTATTTAAGATAATAATTGAGTTTAATTGTTTTCATTAGTATAAGAACAAGTAAATGGTTGGAAAATAAATCACCATGGTTCATTAAGATCTCTTGAATATTAAAATGCATACCCCCCGCCCCCCGAAGATTCATGTCAAATGTAAAATCTCATTTCCACTCATCAGGAATTAGGGTAAAGACTGAGCCAATAATCAACAATCTTTTATGGTAACTATTGAATTAAAATAATATGTGACAATGATAAAAATAAAAACTTATAAATCCATAAATTATCTTGTGTGATATGGAAAAAATTATAACATGTCAATTTATACACACCCAAAAAGGAAATTGGTGTTCAATGTAACATGAGTCCTGAGGAATGAAAATTAAGAACAAAAACCCCACTTATGGATTTGAAAGCATTAAAATAAAAAACCACTAAAATAAAGAGATTAAAATTTGTTATTAAATACCTTAGATAAAGAATTTTTTTGATATAAAATCTCAAATATGCATTATATACACTACATAAATGGAATTATGTGTATACTATAAAACAACTCTTGAATATGGGTATTTGAAATGGAAAATTCTTACCACTTATCCAGAATTCATAGAATTTATATTAAATAACTATATTAAAAACATATATATGTAAATAAATTAATTTATAAACATAATCATTTCTATTTTCATAAATAATTTTAATAAATATACTTTCTCTACATGAATTCAACATTTTTCACAATGAATGCTTTTAGTTTCAAGAATTTGTAATAGTTTCATTTTTGCATTGTTTGTGTAAATTATTCTTCATATGATAGTTATTAATAGATCATTAATATTAATATTATGTATTATCTATAAATATTTATGATTATTCAAATTACATTAAATATTTCTTTATCCATTATCATTGAATATGAAATTAATATCAAGAATGTTTTGATGATTCTTCTCGATTGTAGTGTGTTTTCTAAATCAATTATTTATATATTAATATAACATATTCGGAAGAAAAAAACTATTATTGAAAAATTTATAATGTATATCAAAATAATTATTTCCCCAATTTAATTTATTAAATTAATTCATATTATTGTTCAAGTATGGCTTTAAAATGACCTAAATATTAACACACAATAATTTAATGAATGGTTATGATGTGGTTTTGTAGTAATATTCTTATATCAGAAGTGTTATTATATTATATAATTTATATTATTAATATTTACTATTAATTTAAGTAAGTATATGAATAATTAATTTCTACAAAAATATTATAAAATTTTAACAAATTTTTTTTATTTTTGTATGATTATATTATAAGATTAATTAAATAGTGATCATTTTTTGATCATATCATTTATAGGTTATAAAATATAATATTATATAACCTTAATTATAATATAAAAATATATATTTTCCTTTAATCCAATCAGAATGATGCAGAAATGAATGCTTCATTTTTCATAAGGGAATGAGAAATGGTGGTTCGTGTTTATTTATAAAATATAATAACCATTATTTTAATATAAGAAACCAAATCATCATATATCATTTGGATAAGTATATTTTAAATATAATGATAAAACAAAAAATATGTTACTGAAAATATTGAACTTGCATTGAGAAATTTGGGTTTCTCGTAGAGGATTCATTTGAAAGTAAGGGGTTGAGATAGTATATTGTGAATTGAAGCATATGGGAGTTAAAATTTTCATATAAGGGAATTAAATAGTCATATTTTATGTTTGAAACATAATTTATAGAGTGGTATTGAATTGGTGGTGACATGACAATTTTAAAGGTGAAAAATATGGGTTTTTTCATAGGAACTAAAGTAATGTAAGGGGTTAGAATGGATTTAGGTGGGTGTTATGTGGGATTGATGAGTTAGAATAATTAGTATAAGAAATTTTAGGTGATTCATTTATGTATGAATTTTTTATCAAAAAAGTATTCTAGAAGGGGTTTGAGAACTTTTAAATTTTTAAATTTTTAATTCCTTATTTACACAATTTAACATTATTAATCATAATTAAAAATTAACCATGGAAATTTTTTTATTAAAAAATATAAGATGATCTATATTAAAAAATTTTAATGTTCTTAATCCACACCTAGGATCCATTTTTCCTAATTTTAATTCTTATTAATATAAAATTTACATTTAAATTAAAACATAAACTCTATGAAAAACTGTTTTTATAGAAAAAAATTAATTTATCAAATATTTTTATTTTTTTCATCATTATTATTAATTTATTAAGTTTTTAAATATTGTTTTATAGTTTAAAAATTATATTAGTGTCAAATTTTATATTATATTAACCTAATATTTTTAGATATAGAATTATACAGCTCTTAAGAAATTAGTTATTTGTAAAAAACCATTTTACTTTTACCATGTTAATTAATCATTATCCTATGTAATTACATTTTTATGGCTTAAATTAATATTATAATAGTTTTATGTGTTTAAAATAATTATTAAAAATAAAATTTCCATTTATTCCAATAAAATTAATATGTGTTGGAAAAATTAATTGTAACATTTATGCATATAAATCATGTTTTTAGAATAATCCCAAAAAATCAACTTATTCTAATATCTTAATGAAAATTTCTAAAAATAAATTAACTGTGTAAAATAATTCATTAAAAATAAAAAAAATCAATATATAAATATACATATAAATAAATGATCATTAGAGTTGGAATTGTTTGATAGTATACAGCAGGGTCTAGAGTATTACATTCTCCCACTCATAATAATTATTTCCTTCAAATTGGGTTATATATAATCTAGAAGAAAAAATGTAGATACTCTTTCCTTATAGCTTCATCAGGCTCCGATTTTTCTCATTATGCATTGGGGTTCCTCCAAAGGACTTTCACTAATAATGTTGTATGATTTTGTAACACATTATCTCTAATGCTAAGAATCTATACTAGATCTTCATGTTAAGAAAATTAAAGATCTAATGTTATTCAACTATATGTGATCACATTCATTGGATCTAGTTTGTATTTAATATGAAATGAATCATGGAAGATGTTGGGAACTTGAAAATTTCATGGTGTCATTCCAACAAGTGATCTATAGATCCAGTTCTTTCTATTATTTAAATATGTCTAATGAATCTAGGTATTAACATTCTATTTTTACTAAATTTTATTACTCACTTCTATGGTTAAAACATCAAGAATACACGATCCCAACCAAGAAATTAGAATCTTATCCATTGATTATTAGTATAAATAATTTTTCTATGTTATAATTGTATAATATGATCATGAATTGTTTATACTTTATTATTTTTCCCTTATTATGTTTGCAACGAAAAATATTAATTCTCCAATTTTATTGTAACATTTTATAGTGCAATAATCCTTCCATACAATGCATTCATTTGGCGTGATCATGATTCTTGAGTTGAATATATTATTGTATGAACATTTCACTATAGGTAGATATTAATCCATAAAAACTTGAATGTTAATAGACAACGATCTGAGAATGTCTTCCAATTTGTATATAGTCCATTTGGGCATCTCATCAGTTAGGGGATAATCAAAAATTCTAAAATGAATCTTATTATTGAGATCCATTTGATGAATCTTCATTAATTTCAATGTTATATTAGGGTCATGATCAAATAAAATCATTATAGGTTTAATATGATTCCTTAATATTTCATTAATATAGAGATATTAAAGAAACTATAGGGTCAGATCATCTCTTATCGCTATAAAATAAACTAAATTAGCAAGATGATCAATATTATCCCATATTTAATAATTCTTCTTTGTAGTCATTAATAATTCATTTAAAAACTCCATTTTAATATTATCCCACTTCAAAATATTTATAGGCATAAGTTTTATGACTCCCTTGGGATATTATCTTTCAACATTTACATGCTTTGATACTAAGAATTTGGACATAAATTCTGTAGTTTCTCATTTCATATCACCCCATAAGAAACTGTATCTTAAATTACTATACATCATGGTGTTACCATGTTTTATAGATATAATTTCTCTATCTTAGTCATCTAGTAGTTCCCTTTTCATATTTTTTATGGACGGATCACATAATCTCTTCACAAATATCAATACTTTCTATTTATTGTTGATTCCAGTCAATTTATTATAATTTACTTATTTAATCTTCCTTTTTAAATCATTATTACCCTAATAGGACTTATCTATAATTTTCATTATAGGTAGTTTAACAATTTCATTAAAAACTAATTATGTCTCCCAATTCATAGAAATAACTATAATAATATTTACTAGATCTATGTATAGAGGATCCTTGATAATCCTTATCTTGGCCTCTATAAATCAACAACCATTTTTTTCTTCCAATTTTTGTATTTTATATATAAATTATATTTATTGATTAGTTCCAACCATTTTTAGTGCCTCATGTTGAGCTAATTCTAAGATAATATATAGTCCAAACTATTATATATATATATATAACAAATTTCCCTCATAGTGGTTCTGTATATATATTTTGAACGAAAACGTTATTGATTATAGCTCAAGGTCATCATTTTGAGAGTTATTTTGATTAATATTCATTTTTATTGATGTATATTTAATAACCCTAACAATATTGATAAGGATAATACCAATTACATACATTGAATCACCAATATATATTACAAATAATTCCTTACCTTATAGAAAATGTAATATGAATTTTTTAATCAACCTCATATTCAAATATTAAAAAATTCAACACATTATCTTTACATTTATAATTAAAACCCTTTATGTGTTAATATTGTTAATTTTTTTTACAAATAGGTGAAATCATGAATAAAACCCAGATAGTGACATGAAAACCATGTAAACATTGTACCTTGGTTATATTTTTCGATGTAGGATGTTTATCTACAACCATTGAATATGATGGGTCAATAAATATTCCATCATTAAAGAAAAATGTATTATGAAAGAGTCATTATTAATCCAAAATTCACACTTATATATATCCTATATAATTTCATATTCTTGATGGTCTCTATAACAAGTTAAAAATTAATTTCATATTTTTCATAACTCATTGATAATACCATGATTAATTTAGTTAATACAACCAAAATATAATAATATACTCCTTTAACAATATTTTGATCATATCCATAAAAACATAAGGTGCATTATTCAATATATTTTTAGTACCATAAACTCAAAATTTTTGTAATTTGATCAAAATGTTTTCTTTAGTATATCACCACTATTAACATTTAACATATTATAACTAGAGAAAAAACTGATCTTCAATAATTTGTAATCTTCATGAATTTTATTTAAAGATTCATTAATATGTGGTAAAGGATACTCATTCTGTATAGTAATTGCATTGAACTCCTGATAATCAATTCACAGTCTCATATAACAATCCATATTTTTCAATAATAAAACAATGTCTCCCAACAATGAAACACTAGTGTATATAAATACCTTATCACAAAACTTCTACAACTGATTGTAAACCTCCACCAACTCCACTAGTACCATTAAATTGGGAGTTTTATATATATTCCTTCCTTCAGGTATGAGTTCAATGGAGAAAAAATCATTATGTTATGGTGGATGACTAGTTAATTATTCCAAAAAATTATTAATGATATTTTTTCTATGGATATATCTTCTATTCTTAGAATACCATCCTCATATAATGATCATGATTGATCTTTCACTCTACTATGAATTCTATTATGGATAGATACTAGGGGAAAATTCAGATATGATTTAGAAGAATTTGTTCTCCATTTAAGGATATGATATTTCACTTCACCTTTGATATTTTTAATAAAATTCTGATGGAAATAATTATTTTCATTTTACATTTTAGTAAAATTCATTCAATGGATAATATAAAATTCATCAACATATAAAATAACCATGTTTTAATGTTGTGTATTAACATGTAATATAATTGGACCAACCACAGACATTTTTTTAAATAATATCCACACATTATGTCTTAATTGATAACTCCCTAACAAGATTGCAAAAAAAAAAATCTAATGTTTGTTTTCTCAAAAAACACAAAATATAAAAGAGTGTGATGATCATGAATTAAATAAAGAATTAATCCACCTTCCAGATACGATCAACGTACATGATACCATGTTATTAGGATTTTATACATTATCATTGGTATATAGATAATCATGGTCCTTCTCCCTCGTCCTTTTCTATGGTAAATTCATTTCATTATTGTGTAATTGTTTCGCATAATGTCCCTTGTCCCTACAGTTAAAGAATCTATCATTAAAAAACTTCTTCTGTACCCTTTAATTTTTAATATTGATGCAATTTTTCTCTCTTATATTTAAAAAAACTTGTTTCCTTCATGTAATCCCCGAGGTATTTATTCCAATAATTATAAAACATTTTAAATCTCATGTTTCTATTATTCCCCTTTGTTGTATTATTTCATGATACCCAGATGTCCTCTTATTCACATGATTTAACTTCAATACATACATATTGGGGATCTAATTTTATTTAATAATGATAAATGACACTATATAATCATACAATTAAATAGTATGAGATTCCAATTACCTTCAAATTATAGGATTTAACATAATAAATAAAAGATCAATCTAGTTTTTGGTATAAAAATGTTGTCCACAACAAGATCATATAACCTGGTAAAGTTATACCCATATATAAAAAAATTTCCCTCATCCTTTTCTCAGAGAATTTTTATTATAATATCCATTTAAACTATTATATTAGTGTGATTTTTTTTCCATATAATACCTCCTTAAAATATCCCCATTCAATTCATTAGATATGATTTTTCACATTCAGGTTTTGAACTAGAAAAAACCAATTTTCTATATCTCACTTTAGAGGATAGATTATTTTGATAACCTTTTCCATTTTACAACATTCCAAACTGACAAATAACATCGTCAAGGACTTGATCCATAGTTTATCTACCAATTTATTAGTAGTTCAATCAAAATCTAGGGATTTCTTCATATGAAGATTTCAAATTCTATTACACCTTGTTATAGATCCATATCCATCCCTGTGAGAGAAATATTATTCATCACAACCTGGGTTGTCTATCCTAATATTGTTATGCAAAGAGAGGCTCAACTCTATCTTCATTAACTTTTCTAGGGGGAACATCCCTACATTGACTAAATGTAATAATATAGTTACAATTCCTCCCATTAACCACTATAATTATATATTAATATATTAATAATCAACTTAAAGTACTTGTTCTATCTCGTTTAGTTCCCCTAAATCTTATCTAAAAGGATTCTACTAAAATTTCTCAAATACTAATTATATCATCATTTCCCCATAAACCCTTGTCCGGTTCTTATATTACACAATTGGTACCAAATAATTTTTTTCCCAATGGAATATAATATTATTATAGATTTCAATTACTATATACGTACATATATTACATTTCAAAACATATTATAAAATATGAACATATTATGAATTCTACTAAAAGAGAGGAATTTGAGACAAGAAACCCTTTATTATTCACATTACTTCCATGAAAATACACTACCATGTTGTGTCACAAAACATAGATATAAAAATAAATTAATTTTGGACTATACTCATATAAATTTTCAAATATAATCTTTAAAAATAGTCATTCTCTATATGAATTCTACTAAATGTCACATCAAGTGTTTATAGTTTTCAGAATTTGTACTAGTTTCATAATTATGTGCCTATATTCATTATTCATATAATGATAATTAATAAATTATAATTATTTTTTCCACTATTAATGATTTATAATTATTTATTATGATTCAAATTCAATTCAATAGTTTTTTAGTATCTATCATTGAATCTGAAATCAGTAATAAACATGTTTCAGTGATTTTTCTCAATCGACGTGTGTTTTCATAATTAAAGAATTGAATATTAATATAAAATTTGAGGAAAAATAATTATATAAACATTTATATAATATTATAATGGTAATTATTTTCCTATATCTATTCATGATATCAATTCATATTTTGTTCAACTAGGTGGTTAAACCAACCCAAACATGAACATAACATATTTTAATGAATGGTTATATGGTTGTTTTGTTGATTAATCGTCATTGAAATATAATGATGAGATTTTTTTGTGTTTATTTGTGAGATGTACCAAAATTTTATATATTTATAAGTTTCTATAATTGATATTAATATATTACACAATTTCAATAAAATATTATCCACTTTGAAAACATATTTCAAACAATTAAATTAATTATGATCAATTTTTGATTCTCTCATTTATATGTTCTCTAATTTTACATACGAGAAAATTAATAATTGAAAAAAAATAATATTTATCATTGATTCACATACATAGGTTTTTAAATATATGGGGGTGGAGGAAAAAAATATGTTGCATCATGGATAAGGTAATTTGAAAATTGTATAAATGACAGATTCATTTTTCTTAAAGGAAATGTGGATTGTGGTTAGTGTTTTTTTATTAATTATAAAAAACAATGTAATATTATTATGGAAATCATAATTTAATATAAGAAAATAAAAATTTAAATTGAATGATAACAAAAAAGAAAATAGGTTAGCAAAAATATTAATCTTATACTGTGAACATTGTGTTTCTCAAAGAGGATTCATTGGAAAATAAGTGTTAGGAAAATATCTTCCGACTTTAAGAATATGTAAGGGAAAATGGGACACTATCAGATAGATATTGTGAAGGTATTCAAGTGTAAAATGATTTTTTAGAGTGGTATTGGGGGTGGTGGTGAGAGGCCCCATTTATATGTGAAAAATAAGGGCTTTTTAATGTAACAATGTTTCAGTTATGGGGTATGAATAGAATCTCATGTGTATTAAGGGAGTTTGGTGAGTTTGGTGAATTATGTTCCTCAATTATAGGTGATACATATGGTTAAAACATTAATACCTTACATGGATTACAAGTTGTTTTATAAGACCATTAATTATTAAAAAATCACAATTCCATAGATTCCCATTTTTTACATATTAAAATTGATTAGAAATTAACCATGAGAATTATTTTAGTAATAAAAATATATGATTTCCCTTCATATAAAATTTCAATGTGATGAATCAAAAATTATAATTCATTTAACATAATTAAATTTATAAATATTAAAAATTATCCTTTATATTAAAGAGAATATATAAGAAAACCTATTTTATAGAATAAATTTTTTATATATTATGTGTTTATTGTTCTTATAACCATTACATATTATTTTAATGAGTGTTTTATACTTTTTTGTGTGTATAAACATCATATTAATGTTACATTATAAATTATATTAATCTAATTTATTTAGATAAAAAACTAAATAACTCTTATAAACATGATATTTGAAAATAGAAAATTTTCTTTTACCATGGTAATTAATATTATTCCTATGTAATTTATATTTAATGAGTAAAATTATTATTGAAATAGTTACATAATTTGGACCATATATTTCTAAATATAAATCATGTTTTATGAAATAAAATTATAACGTGGTGAAAAAAATTATTTTAACATATTCGGGCCTAAAACCCATTTTTAGAAAAAATACAAAAAATTAACATAAGATAATATCATTATGAAATGTTCATAAATGATATATATTTCTATATAATTAAATTTTAATTTTCACAATTTAATCTTTTTTATATAATTATGAATAAAGGATTATTATTTTTAGCATTTTGTGATAATATAGGATAATTGTTTTCCTACTATAGTAGGTTCTTAAGTATTACAAGATGGTATTTCGAAATGAATGATAATAACTTGGAAACTTAATTGAATAATTACCTCATTCGTGACACTAGTTAATTTTGAGGAGCGTATTTAGGTTTCTTCCATGGAATTATATTCCTTATAATATATTATTAAGATATATTAGATGTAATTTTTTTAGGATTAAAGATATTTTTAAGTAATATAGTGGATTGGATGGGGTAAAATAGATCTAATTTTATAGGTGAATATGAGGAAAATATATTTTGATGATTTAGTTAGGCGAAGAGTAATGTTTAAACCACCTGAGATTATATTTTGTTAGTGCACGAACCCAGTTTTTCACAAATGTAAGGATCCTCGAAATTTTGGTACAAATCATTACTATAGACCTATTATAGATACAAAATGTGTTTAAAAATATCTAATGGGTTTATAGGGAAAGTTCAGAGCCCATAACCCATCTTTTTGGAAAAATTGGACATGTCGCATGGTTGGTGCATAGTTGGTGCACAATATTCCTATCTTTGATGATTGTGTTTTTCCTGATAGAGACAAATTGAACATGTGGCGCATGTCTATGCAGGCTAACCGTGAAAATTTTCATTCTTCCCATGTAACTACTCACGGTTTTCGCATTTTTTGTCAAACTGTGCGGACAATCATTGCACATTCCATTTTACTAGGAAAAATGTCAAAATGTCATTAATGATCTAATTAACCATTATCTTTGTCCATAATCTATGAACTAGTGGGATTAACCTATTTCCCTCTCAATTTGGATATTTTTGAAGATCAATGTTATGAATTAAGATATCTCCTTTATCTGTGATTCGTTTGAGATTCATTTCACCACACTGGATGCGCAATGGTATGTACTTGAGTCATCATGAACTATTCTCCCTCTATTTTGATCTCGATCGAGCTATCAGGTTATTTTTTTTCTCGTTTTCTGTGATCGTCTCAAAACCAAGCCAATTATAGGGACAATATCTAATGAGATGGTTCATACAACCTTATGGTGGATGTTCTATAACACATCCTTAATGCTTTTGAATTATTGAATTGTCTTGTGGGGCTAATGATATCATCGGATTTCATTGGATTACATTTATAGAATTTATTTTTCATGCACATATTGATTAGGACTATATGGTTATTCTCTTTCCAAATAAGTTATTAGTTGTTAGTGGTTACACCCACATCTCAATCCTTTCCATGCAGAAGTTTATTTAATAAATGGTGTTTATTATTTTGATATTTTTGATCAATAGTTTGGGTGTGCAATGGATTAGCCATTCTAAGGGTAAGATGTTCTATATGAAATGGATTGATTTATATTATGATTGGAATAATAGAAATAACCATGTATTCTAACCACATTACCAGCCTAAGGTATGTGATTATATTGAAAATTAAATATAAAATGTGAATCAACAAGTATACTAATTATATGACTGGGACATAAATATAAATGAATAGTAGGATACATATTTGTATCACCCCATATCACATTAATGGAAGGTAGAAAAATTAATATTTAATATTGAATGTTATTTAGATGGATTAAATGAATGGTTGCATTCTACTTTTCCTCATCACACTAATGAAAGGAAATGATTGAACCAATTAATGAGATTAGAAGGTTTCATGCTTGTGGATCATATCACACAAATGAAATGAAATACATTAACCGAATGAAATATTAGATGAAATCATAAATTAATATGAATGTCCTCACTCGAGCTTGCCTTGGATTCTTATCAGATAATTAAATGAGCACTCGGGAAACCAATTCTGATTCAAGGGTATGGCTTGCATAGTTTGATACCCGCCTAGATCCTAATCCTTGTATAATCTTTGAATTCAGAGTATGAAATGATAGGAAGTGTTAAATTTCATTAAAGGATTCCTTGGATACCATCCTTTAATCCAAAATTTACATGTAGGTTCCATGTTTAGAGCTCATATGGCCATGTATCTTCTTAGCCCGGTTTTAACTTGGACCATCATCTAGGATTCAATTGGAAAATTATTGTGGAATTCCTCTAAACTCGCTCCTTGTATTACACTCTTACACATTCCTCGATTCAATATTTTCTGAGTTGGGGACCCATGAGGTCTACATCGCCTTGGTTTTTATCTTTGGACATCACTATTAAAGATCATTATAGGTTTCTTTATTACAACATAGAACCTTCTCTATTATTAACATGTGACTTTTTTATAAATTGGTAATATTCCAACAATGAATTATTGACATGTTATGAGACTAGATGAGGGACGAAAGAAGGTACTTGGGATTTTAGTTACATTGTATAGATTTACATTAAATATTCATACCTAAACATTGTTTCATTTCCATTACTCGAGTTGGTTTTTATAAACACCATTGGTGGTTTCCCACTGAGATTTATCGCACACCCTCTTAGGGAACCGTTTGGTACCCGATGTTGATTACATGGTTGATAGTGTTGACAATGGGAAGCATATGGCTTCAATAACATTATTGCATGTTGTTTAGTATGGTGTCTAATAGGAGATAACAGAGTCGATGCTCAGGATTCACGGTATAGTATTTTGATTCATTTATACTTTTCTAGAACATGTTGTTCCATTGATCATGTATCCATGTTTTCCAGTTTTGTAGTGACATGAAATATCATCAGTTATTGAATTCTACTCTAGTTGTTTCAGTTGTTTTTACTATAGTCTCTATTTTTCAATATGCCTTTTGTTTACTTATATATCTTCATCTATTTACCTATGTTTACTATCTCCCTCTGCACTTCAATTTGGTAATGAGGGCATAGTATCCCCATGGACACACCCTAAGCCCTCACTTCGTGGTGGTAACCACTAGTGTTCGAGGAGATGCACATGGGGGCATATGGACCACTTGACTTAGGGAATGTATCAAGTGGTATCTGGGCCAGGGACACCACAAAGTTGTATCATAGGGTTTTTTTTTCATGATTTCATATTTGAAACAGTAGATTATAGATTTGGAATTTTTTGGACATGGAAATAATCCATGATTGGGCTTTGAAAATAGATGTTTGGGGTAAAAACCATGTTTCCTAAAATTATAACTACTTTCTTTCTTTTTCCTATTACAGATGATATTATTTCACTACTGGGTGAAGAACATGCTGTTCTATGTAGTTAATTATTACTCTATTTTAGGATTTTCTTTCATCATTGGCCTGATGATACGAGGGTAGGGAGCATTGTTACATGCAACATTATAGGCACCTATAATTCATATGTCATGCATATTTCCATTCCCTATAGGTGAATTTAAGTTATTTTCATTTAATGATATACATTTTTTATTGAGTGATTTTGGGATAGTTATCCTGTACATATATTACACCTAGTTTTGATTGACTGATTTCATGTCTCAATTCATGTGGTGTATGGGCCCTCATGGGTTGGGATGAGTAATTTACCTAGTCGAGAAATATGATATAAATAAATGGGTATCTTATTCATTGATGTGGTGTATGGTCACCAACATAATATGAATGGATATCCTTTATAATGTGAATCATGAATTAAAATTTGAAATTGGATGAACATCCTTATCCCACCTTGTTATGTTTATTAAAGTAAAATAATTGAACCTAAAAATTAAATGTAAAATGAAATGAATCTTATACTTGATCACATACCAATACATGTCCATTTAAATGGGTAGTTTGGGTAGTCTTACATGGGTACTAAGTTTTCATATGTTTATCTTCCACTAGTGATGCTATAAATGTGTTTATGTTTGTTATAAGGCATTTGATTGGAATTTGTAGTCCAATGTTTCCACATAATTATCATGGAATACACCGGGACGATGTAGACTACCATGCTATATATGTGGTGGGAATTCAGCTTCCAATATTACCTCCATGAGTTCTACATGAGGCACACCTATTATACCTGATCTGGGAACTGATGCCCATTTTCATGATCGTTTCCTTCTTCTGATATAGTCCATGCATGGTGGTACATGTCTTGTACCTACGATGGATAACATGACTCATGAGTTCCAACAATATAATCCTCTTACTTTCTCATGGGATAAAGTTCCACCGGCTGCTGAGTCATGTATGGAATCCACCTTATTTATCATTGGGAATTTGGAGACACCTCTAGAGAAGATGTTCAATATTTCCACATTCATGTTTTGGGACTCAGCCAAGTGTTGTTGGGATGTGATTACCTAGGCCAGTCAACATCAGGGAAATTTATGGATTGATTTCCACACTACCTTTTATGATAAGTTCTTTCTTTAGATGTTGAGATCTAACAAAGGTAGTGAGTTCTTGCACGTCGAGTAGTGTTCTATGTCATTTAGCGAATATTCTTCATGTTTCACGGAGATGAAGCTATTTGGACCGCTTATAGAGGGTGATGAAGTTTCACATACTATATGCTTCGAGGATGCACTTATGTTTTCCATCTCTATGAAAGTCAATGACTATCGCATTCCTGAATTTTCTTCAATACTCAATCAGGCTCTTATCAATGCACATAACCTAATGTTTGGAAATAGTGTCTTGTATAGAGGAGTAGTGCCACGGTAGGCCAGTAGTTTATCCCATGGTATGAAGCCTTCCCTAGAGATTTCTCATCAGGGAAATGACAACCAGAGTTCCTATTTAAATATACCTATAGAGTGTCATCAGTGTGGATTCCAAGAGAAAAATAAGAGGCAATGTGATAGATACCAAATGGATTACTGGAATTTTGGCCATATGGGGAATCTTGAGCATTTCTGTAGGACCATTAATCTATCATTGAGTGGAGAAGGATGTTTACCAGCTCCACCTTCAGGAGCGAGATAATTACACCTCGTGAAGTGGAGAGTTGTAATAGCACCAGTATGTCTGGCTGAGGAGGAGGTCATGGATATGGTAGCAAGACCCCTAATCACCTACAACACCAACATTGTAGTTATGATCATGGTAGTCCATCTATTTCACAAGTCCATGGATCTAGTTATTTGGATGCACTACAACCAATACCCATGTATTAGGTTTAGGTATATTCTATAGTATGAGGTACTAATCTTGTAGATTCTACCATAGTATCTTCTTTATTTGATATATTTTATTTGATCTTTTTTATCTCTATATATATCATGGAATGTCTTTGACTATTTATAAAGTATTATTATGGTTTAATCATTATAGATATGCCATTAGGGTTACAAATAGAGGGTATACTCTAGTGTAGGGACTGCCCCATGGAGGAGGGAATTTAATCATTCTTATGTAATCTCTATTTTCTAGAAATGACAGACTTTGATATCGTTATTGTGATATATTGGATGGTTCACTATCATTATTTTGTACTCCTCTATCATTATAGGGTATCATTTACATAAACACAAGGTAGTATTTATCTACATATGGGTATGTGGGATGTCTAGGCTAGTAGAGTAGAAATAAAGAATCATCTTCTTGGTGGAGTGACCGCCCAAATTGAAAATATTTTCATGAAGGTTATGTGTTTACTTTATGTTGCTTTCACTCTAATAGTGGATTTTTTATGGGATTTATTTCCCAATGACAGTTATTAACTATCTCCAGAGATAAAGAGGTATAGTTTAAAATCGATCATGTTACTGGAGTATCTACAATGTCCATTCATCCATATATAATGGCACCTACATAGCATTAGGATATCAAGTAAAAGTTAGAGGATATAGAGGCCAATGGTTTTGTACATCTTAATTAATCCTCTTGGGGTTTACCCATGCTTTCATCCAATAAATATAATCAAACATTAGGTTTATGAATGGATTACATGATGTTGAACCATATTACGGACATGAAAATGTACCCACATTCTCAAACAGATGACCTTTTCGACAAGCTCTGAGGAGGAATAGTCTTCTCAATGATCAAAATGAGATCGGGTTATCATCAGGTATGAGTAAAACAACCAGACAAACCATGTACAGATTTCTATAGAAGATATGGTCTATATGAGTAACTTGTTATGTCATTCGGTCAAATGAATGTGCCTTCCATATCCATGGCACTGATTTGTAGTGTTTTCCAACCATATTTGGACACTTTTTCATAGTATTAGTTGACAACATCTTAGTGAAATATCACACTTGTAGTGACCATTACAAACATATTGAGATCACTCTGAGTACACCATGAGAGAATCAAATTTATGACAATCTTTATAAGGGAATCTTTTGGATTGAAAAACTACAGTTATTGGGTCATATAATATCAGAATTTGGAGTACCTACTTACCCAAGAAATGGTTACTGTTGTATTTTCCTATGATCATCCCAATAAAGTGTTTGATATATGAAGTTTCTTGGGGAAATATATATATTATAAGAATTTTTTACAATCATTTGTCACATATAATCTCCTCTTATTGGTCATAAAAAAAGTTGTTGAGTTCATATGGTTAGAAGAATGTGAGAATTAATTTCAAGAGTTGAAAGTTAAGTTGGTATCATCACATATTCCTACTATTTCAAATCCAAGTATAGCTTATACCATCGTCTGTGATGCATTAGGAATCAACATAGAAGCAGTGATGATGTAGGAGGAAAAGGTCATTGTATATGGATCTTGGCAGTTGAGGAGTAATGAGATAAATTCCTCAATGCATGACCTTTTTATAGAAGCAGTTGTTAATGCCATACATTTCTGGAGACATTTTCTAATGGGTGATCACTTTGTGGTGTACATAGGCCACAATAGCCTCTGAAATGATGTTACACAACGTGAAATGAACCTCACATAGTAGATATCGGTTGAATATAAAAAATTCGTTTATTTTGAGCTTACCTATACACTTGGGAATGGAAATGTGGTTATCATTGAGTTGAGTCAGAAAATTAAAGCACATGCCATATGTTAAGCTAGTGATGAATGGAAGTTAATGGAAATCATTTCTGAGCATCATCTACAGTTTCATGACCGTCCCAAGTAGTCATAGATCTCATCCTTGAAAGTTACATCTTCCATCCAATAGAAGGTTAAGGGTAGACATTTTTCATATATAGAATGATTAGTTCTCCATGAGTGTATATCAAGAGATAACCTGCCTCCAGATTTTTGTGTGTATAGAGATGGAAATATAAATCTATGTGGATATATTTGGGTTCTTATAGATATTATAGAGGAGTAGATGAAGGAGTCCCACACCTATCAGTGGAATGTTCATCAAGGCACCTCAAAGATGTATTAAGATATGCAATGCCAGTATTTGTGTCTTGGGATGAAACATTAGATTGTATGATTTATCACTAGGTGTTTGACCAATCAGTATGTGAAGTTAGATAACCAAATACCTACAGGGTTGCAACAACCACTTCCCATCCCTAAATGGAAATGGGAAGATGTTTCCATGTATTTCGTAGTAAGTTTTACTAGGTTGTCGATGGGTAGTGATTATGCATGTTATAGTCATTGATGGAATAATGAAATCACCCTTCTCAATTCATATTCGGGATGCATTATCAGTTGATGAGATGTGAAGACTATATGTTCATGAGGTCATATGAAATCACAGGGTGCCTCATAATATCGTTTTAGATTGGGATTCATGTTTCATGTCACGGTTTGGCAGGGATAAAATACAGATATGTGAACCCAGGTTCTTATAAGAACAACATTTCACCCAAAAAACGATTAATAATCAAAACCGATAATACAATTTCTAGAGGATATTGTCTCAGCAAAAGTAATTTATTTATGTGGTTCTTAGAACAAACATATCCCTCTTGGTGATTTCACATATAATAATATGTTTCAGGAAACAATTCATATGGATCATTTTTAATAATTGTATGGTAGGTGGTTTTGTTCTCCATTATGCTTTCTAGTGGTAGGTGAAGTAGCCTTACTAAGTCCTCATATCATTCATGAGACTTCAGAGTAGGTTAAGTTGATCAGAAGTTGTATGATTTTTACTCAATCTAGAAAATAATATTATGTCATTACCTATTGATTATGTCTTGAGTAAGAGGTTAGAGATTGTGTTTTCTATTGATTATTTCCCAGGAAAGGTCATAGACAATTACAAATGGAGTGAAAGTTATCAAATTATTTTGCAGGGACTTTTGAAATCCTAGAGAGATTTGGGAAAGTATCATCTCAGATGTGTTTATCGTAGAGGTACCGTTACGTGAACAAAGTCATCATGTTTCACAGAATATTCAGTATCATGTGGATCTGCCTCATACCATTGATCTTAAAGATGTTTAGTCAGATATACTGACACTACCTTTGATGGAATACAATACTCATCATTGAAACGAGCACAAAGGTTCTCTAAGGATGGTATATCCCATTAGTATGAGTTCTATGCCAAAATAGAAGGGTAAGAAATGATACATTAAGGAGGGAAGCTGAAATACATTCTCAGTGTCCAGGTTTGTTCTCAAACAGTGTTTCTCCACCCTTAGAAGGTGAACATGGGGAAAAATTATTTTAAGGGGGGAAAACTGTAAGAACACAGTTTTCACTGAGGTATGAAACTGTTAAATTTAGGACAAAATCATTACATAGGACCTAATATGGATTCCAAATGAGTTAGAAAAGGCATCAGGGGTGTTTGGGGAATTATTGGATCCCAAAGACCATATTTTTGAAAAAATTGGATAGGTCTGATTGTTGGTTCATAGGTAGTGCATGGTTTGACTAACTGTGTGGATTGTGTATTTTCAAACAGAACCACATCACACAGATGGCACATGATATTGAGGCCTAAATTTCCAATGTTTCCATCTTCCTAGGTAACCATGCATGGTTTTAACATGGTTTCTCAAAACATTCGCACATACCGTGCATAGCCCATTTTTCTAGATATTGTCTCAAAATTTCCCTTAATGATCTAATTAACCCTCCTCCTTCTCCCTAATCTGAGAACTAGTAGGATTAACCTATAAATCTCTAAATTTGGGGATTTATGAATATCAATGTTAGGTATTCAATGATCACCTTCATCTGGGATCCATTTGAGCTTCCGTTCATGAAGTTGGATTCACGATAGTATATACTCCAGTCCTCTTGAACATTTATCCCTCTCTTTTTATCTTGACCAAGTTATCAGGGTACGATCATTTTTATCTATTTCACAGATCTACTCTAATCCTATAAAAATCAAGGAAAAGTATTTAACTATAAGGTTCATACAACTTAGTGGTTGTTGGTATATAACTAATATATAATTTTTTATTGATTTTCAAATTATTGTGTAGGGACCATCGATTTCATCAGGTTTCATTTATAGATTTTATATGCCATGTTTAAAATCATTAGCACCATATGGTTAGGATATTTTCAAATATGTCATTAGATGTTAGTGGTAACACCAACAACTCAATCCTTTCCAGGTTGATGGTAATTACATAACTATTGTTTCATGTTTCGATATGTTTGTGCCAACATTTGGTGTGATTTGGCTTGAACATTTTAAGGGTATGATTCTAAATATTAAATGTCTTGATTTATATTTTGATTGAAATAATATAAATTACCATGTATTATCACAACTTGACCCCCCTTATGTAAGCATTAAATTGATAATTAAATGTAAAATATGAATTGGAAGTATGTCATGTATATGAATTGGCCTTAAATGTAAATGAATAGTATGTTTCATATCTGTAACAACCATTATGACCTTAATGGAAGGTATTAGAAATAAAAATTGAATATAAAATGTGCTTTAAATGGATTAAATGAATGGTTTCATACTACTTTACCTTGTCACACTAATGAAAGGTAAGGCTTGAACAAAATGATCTCATTAAAAGGATTCACACTACATGACCTTATCACACTAATGAAAGGAAAGATATCAACTGAATGAAATATTGAATTAAATTATTCTTAAAGAGGAATTGCTTAACTCATGGTCACATTACATTATGATCAGAGAATTCGATGAGCACTCGATAACCTTGTACTGATTCAAAGATACGACTTGCATATGTTGTTTCCCACCTAGATCCATATCCTTGTCTAATCATTAGATGCCTGATATGACACTATTGGATACATTATATATCATTACTGTATTACTTTGAGACACTCCATGGATCCATCATTGACATGTAGGTTCCATAGTTACAACCCATAGAGTTTTATATCTCTTTAGCTCCATTTTTCCTTGGATGATCATAGTGGATATCATAGGCACCATATTGTTGAATTCCTTGGTACATGCTCCTTCCATAACAATATTACACATGATAGGCTAATATTAATACTAAGTTGGATACCATTGAGGTCCACATCACCTGTGTTATTACCTCTTGACTTCACTATTAAAGGCCATTACATGTTTCCTTTTTTACATCATGGAAACTTCACTATTATTATCATGTTAAATATTTATAAACTGGTATTAGTCAAATAATGAATTGTTGACATGTTCAGACACCAGATGACTGATTAAGTAGGTATCTATGTGTTTTGTTACAATATACCAATTTACATTAAATATGAATGTCTAGAAAATGTTACATTTCTATTATATAGTTCAGTTGTTATAGAAACCATTGGTGGGGCCCATTGAGAATTATCTCACACAATATCTGGGAACCGTTTGGCACTCAGAGAAGATTACATGGTTATAGGTGTTGATAAAAGGAATGATATGAAATCAAACACATTACTTATTACTATTCAGTATATAGATTGATAGTAGTGGACCGAGCCAGAGCTCGGGATCCATGGGAGAGTCTTTTGATTCCATTATAATTTTCTAGAACATGTTGTGTCTGTTGTCTTTTATACATGTTTTCCAATTTTCTAATGGCATGAAATATCTTCAGTTGTTGAATTATAATCATGTTGTTTCAGTTTTTGTTACTGTTGTCTTTATTTTCTGATGTGCCTTATGTTTACTTATATTTCTTATGATACATAACTATTTCTACTTTCACATACTATTCTACACTTTGGTAATGAGGTCATAGTATCCCCAAGGACACACCCTAGGCCCCTGCTACTAGTTGGACACCTCTAGCATTTGGGGATATGCACTTGAGGACATGTGTCCAATTGGGATCAGGGAACATATCAAGTGGAATCTGGGTTTGGGACATCACAGTTAGCTAATTAAATGTTGGTGAGACATATGGAGAAAACATACAAATCTAGAAATAGTTTTCTTGAACATCTTAGTGTCACATATATTTATTAAAATTTAAACCATGACTGATTATCTCTTTTTACAAAAATTTTACATTGATTATTTTTTTACAATGGATATTATTTTTCTAGAAAACATATTAGAGGACCGCTCATACCAAAAACCAATTTTATGATTCCAAATATTTACTTCACAATATATAATTCTGTTTCTAGGTAAATAATTTTAACTTTTAAATAAATACATGATATCTATAAATATCAGTTTTTGAAGAAAATTTATTATATAAAACATGGGGGGGGGGTTCATATTCTGATTTCATATTATTTAGTGATTAAATAATTAAACATATATTTTTATAAAAATTAAATTAAATCAATAATTTATTATATTTATCTTTAATTTATTTATGTAATATTGAAATACATGTGAAAAATAGTTCTTCATAAAATTTTAATTTTAAAAACTATATAATTATTTCTAATATCCTATTAAATTTAGTTTTTCATATTGTAACCATTTAATTTTACTAAACCATTAGCATGTATATCATTATTTAAATATCACAAATGAATCAAATACATATTTAATAAAATTATAATAATAACAACATGTAGTGAATAATAATATTTTTTAGTAACGCATAATTAATTTATTATCTTTTTGTTTAATTAGTTTCTTGTGAGTTATATTTTTCAATTACATAACTTATGCATCATATATATCTGATGGCCATGTTTCATTAATCTGTATATATCCAATGACTATATTTCAGATGATCATTTTTCTTATTACCTTATTTATAATTGTTAGTGTTTAATCATATAAATACCATTGAATAAATCACTAAAATAATTTATCTGATTCATTTAGTTCTCCTTAAACATGCCTATAATAGATTAATTACTTAAGATTCCATCAATAATTATGGCAGGGGTTATGATAATTATCAAAACTAATTTGGATAATGATTATATGTTGGTGGTATTTTTGTATACCTATGTTTTTATTCCATTTTAACATTTCAATGTTATGTTTCTTATTGTATTCTTTTAATATACTAATGTATTTATTATATTATAAATTTTTCATTAAAAAAAATATATATTTTTTGTTTATTTCAACTTGTCTTATGAAATAATACATTCAATAAAATATTTTTTTATGTGAAATAACATAGAAAAATCTTGGGGTGTTACGTTCTACGCTATTAAAAGTGTTTTTCCTTGATATTTTTTCTCTCTAATGAAAATATTGAGGTATATTTTTTCACATTTACACATTGGGTTCCCATGTTTCTTTGGAAACCATATTATTTAAACATATATCATTGAATAAGTGAGTAATATTCTCCCACATCAATTTATCTCTTTGATCCAATATACGCACATGTTGTACCTCATTAGAGAGATTATGTTCCAATTGTATAACTTATAAGTTTATTAAATTTTTTGGATATTGTATGTAATTTATCCTAAGAGAAATTTGGATGACATTATATACCTATGGGAGGCTTTTTTGGAGTGGTAGGTGATAAGGTATAATATCTATACTATCATGAATATTAAAGGGTATATACATCTTCCAAAAAACATTCACTTCTTTCAAAATATTAGTACCATATTCTATAGTGATATTAGATAAAATATATTATCACAAAATTCATGTTATAGAGGTATTTCACAATTATCAAAATAAAATATTTTATAGGATTTGGGAACTTTTAGATTTTCAATGAATGGTTTGATCATTCTATATTATCTAAGGAAAAATTCAGTTTCTAATAACTGCCATTCTGAATTATTATCCCAACATGTTGGATTTAATTATATCTCACCATATAGATCCTTATATATGTCCATTTGGAATACGTTTTTGAAACTATTATTATTTAAGAACTCAACTAGTGGATGATACTAACCACAAAATCCTTATAAATCCATTGAGGAACATCTAAGTATATATTCAAGAGTTTAACTTGTCATTTCAAAGTGACTGTTAGTTTTAAATTGATATTTCCTGATAAAAATAATAACTATATTTAATTAGGTAGAGATTCTAACCTATGTAACTCAAAGAATATACCTTCTTTAATAAATTGCAATAAGATATAAGGAAACACATCATGATGGGCCAAATAGTTTAGTAGTCATGGATAAAAAGATATATACATGATTCCCATATTAGATTTGAATACACAATTTACTACATAATTATTTTCAATAATATCATTATTTATTCAAGGATATCATAGTATATAAAACATATTACACATAATTTAATCCTATGAATATAAAAAAATAGGTGTGATCTCAAATGATTAGTAAGGGTTTAGTATAAAAGGATATATCATGAATCAATAAGCATAATCATCATGGAAATTCTAAATGATGGAAATGCTTAATTATCAGAAATCTTGTTTCCCAGAAAAGTGATATATTACCATAAATACCTTTCACAATAAAGGTGTATAAAATTCTACCATCAATACCTTTCACAACATAGTTTAAAACATTATTGTTATAAACACATTAGGTTTGTCCAACTGATTTTTTCTCACGAGACTACTGATGCATCAAGGACCACACATTTACCGGTACCCAACCCATTTAAATCATTTCCAATGATTCATTTCATATAAAATAATATATTTAATTTTAAAAACATGTACAGTATCAAATATCTTTATTGAGTAAAGGATACATATCTATCAATATTTAATGAAAGAACATTGAAATTAAAAACGATATGAAAAAATAGGAAACTATTTAGGAAATAATCATATCCTCATAGAAGATTATATACATTCAAGTGTAATTAAATTTCTATTGAAAAATGGTTACATGAAAGATTTTTTTAAATAAATATAACAATCACATAATAAAGTGAGATTTCAAAATAACTATTACTATTTGGTAACTTTGAAGTCAATTACCCTTGGATGAAAAAATTAAAATTGAAACATAAAATACTGTGAATAATTAATATTTCATTATATTATATTTAAATGGTTATTTATATACACATATGTATAGAATATAGGAAGATAATATAACATATGTCTAAAAGAAGGAATATTAAGATAAAATGTAACGCCCTGACCCTAGTTACCCAGAGTCGGTGCATTAATTACATAACATTGGCATGATCACAAGAAAGATCAAATCTCGAAAGACCGATTGGTTTAGTAGCCTTGGAAACACTAGATATATTCATAAGTTTTACATTACATCATCAAAATAAAAAGAACTACTACAACAACATATTGTCTCCATAGTCCACACTATTAACCCCTCGTAATATCCCTGCAAGTCATTCATAATTTACTTCTTCACATCCTGGGAAAATAAAACATAGAAAAGGGGTGAGCTCAAATGCCCAGTAAGGATAACAATATAGCAGAAACTTTCATAAATAAGAATAAACATTTAAGGCAATGTATAACTAAAACAAAAGCCTTTTAAACTTTAACTTCAACATAGTATGGCATAAATAAAATGAAATGATTCCATTTACTTATTCACATGGATATTCTACTAATCGAATAATCACATGCAATATCAATAACCACTTTCATAATGATGGAATGCATAATGCCAGACTATCATAATCACATAGCCAAGGCCTCGTGCCAAGACTACAAATAAGATTTTGCCAAGGCCTTGTGCCAAGACACTAGTTTGTCTCATGAGACCTACCGATGCATCGAGGAGCTATAGCGGGCTCCACCCGTCACATATTAAGTCCAATGCATTCCCATATGAAAAGGTTTAAACATAACATAAACATTCGTATTAAAACTAGCATACGAAATGTCAATACTTTCACCATAAACCATGAATGGTATATAAAAAAATAGCACATCCACAGTCAAACATATCACAAAACCTTCAATACAATATAAAAGTTTTGTATCATATTATATCATCCTCAAATAAGCGTAAAATCCATTAAAGGATGTTGACATAGATGAAATCAAAACTCTTTTTAAAGAAATATCTCTTTCTATTTTGAAATCATTTAAGAGACATATATTTATAAAATAAAACATTTTCTTTGAAAATATTCTTATAATCTTTTAAGGGAAGCTTTGACGATTTTATAACGGCGGAAAATAACCGCACCCGCCGTATAAGTTAAAAAAAAACGTTCTTATCTTAATTTTGTCGAAAAGGTTAAAAAGCACCTTGTTTGGAAAACGACGGAAAGATTCCCTTATAAACCTCTTATAAAAAGTCAAACAAGGGTATAAATGACTTTAACCCATATTCTTTTAAATATTAAAAATGTTTTGAAATACATTTTGAAGAAACATGGATGTGGATGATAACGAGATCCCAGTAAATTATTACGTATAAACAACCTCGGATAATGAAGAGATTGTGAAATATCCCTTACCTTGTACTTTTCCTTGGTTGGGGTAGGTTAACCTCCTGTATAATGGTGAAATAATTGTTATTAAATTATAAAAGAATCATATACATTAATTTTATATCATATATGATCTTTTAATATTGATTTGATAATAATATCTTAGTATTATCGTTGTTTCGGGTGTTAACTTACTTGTTTTATTTTATATGTTTTGTTACGTAAGCCATGTTTGTAATGGATAGGTTGTATATTATTCATATCCAGAATGATATGAAGTCCTTAAACATCATTTTTAAATCAACAAATGATAATTATACTTGAATGGATACGATGGAGAATGAATCTTATCGCGTTTGTGGAGACGGTAGTCCGTACGTACGCACGAGCGACAATATCATTCTTTTGATATTAAAATAATATATAAATGGATGTTATATCATATATACAGAATAATTAACATGTTATATTTATTATTTACATGAGTTGCACATCATTATTATACCCATCCAAATAATAATATATTGAATAACAATTACACCACGACGTGGAGACGGTAAGCCGTACGTACGCACGTATGGTGACATGTTATTCAGAGGGTGGATAGAATACTGAATATGGTTGTACCATATTTATAATAACATCACAGTATATGTGAGATACTGGAGTTATTATTTTATAATGGTAAGAACAAAGAAAGAAGAAGTGGAAGAAGAAAGGAACTTGAAAAGGGGTGGTGAAAACATTACCTCTTCTTCGGGTTCTTCCTTTTGATTTGATCAAAAGGGCTCCTTAGGTTGGCTTTCTGATCAAACTAAGGCCTCTAGGTTGTAGTGAGGGAAGTTGGGAGAGTATTTGGGCAGGGTTTGGACGAGCCAAGTGGCTTGAGAGGTGTGAGGAATGAGTAGAAGTGGTCTCCTTTTATAAGGGAGAGGAGGGGCTCTTTAGGAAAGAGTGAAAGTATTACTTTATAATATAATTAAATTCGGTTTATAATGGTCCAAAAATAATTGAGGTCGAAGATACGATGACTCATATTCTAAATAACATCAACCAATAAGAATTGGACAGGTTTAAATAATATTTTAATCATTATAATCTTATTTATTTGAATGATTTATTAATGAGGTAAACATTGCATCATTATTGTGTCATTAATAATTTAAATTATTTGATGTCTAAAAATTATAAATAAAATATAATTATGTAGGAAATCTTTTTATCTTTCTAATGAATATTTATAATCAAAAATAAAACATGTATAACCCTATGTAAAAATTGTTCTTCTAAAAGATGTAAGCTTATGCCATTTTTATTTTTATTTTAACTTTATTAATATAATGTGTCCCTACCACATACAAGTGGCTCTAAGGGGTCCCCAAATCGACCCAAGGATGCCCATGGTCGGGTATGTGTCCACCAATAAGGTTAGGACACGTTTTAGGGTAATTTTTTATTATTATAATATTATTTTTTAACCCTTATTTACCGGATTTACCCTTTAACCATGGTAAATAAAATATTTACCGCAGTAATTATTCAAAATGTGTAAAAATAAAAGTTACCTATTTACATAATTTGGACATCCTGATTCCAAATATTTAATCCATTTTTCCAAATTCAAAACACATAAGTGGCAGAAATTAATTTAAAATTAATTCTCGTTGTTAAAACAAAAAGCGTGTTTTTAAGAGATAATAACTATCAAAAGATTGACACTTGTTTATGTCTGGTTTAATTGTGAAATTATGTCCAATGACAAACATTAAATTAAATGGTAAAAATATATTCTAAATATACTTTAAAACCACTCAAATTCATAATTTATCAATATTAATTATTTTGATTAAAAAAGTTGATTTTAATTAAAATTTAGTAATTTTCACTATTCATCAAAATATAAAAGTTATCCGAAAAGTACCAAAATTTCACCCTAGGCTAATTTCAATATTCCGAATCCAAAAATGAAGTCCATTTTGAAATATAAAATATATATGATTTCAAAAAGTATGTATTACTATTCACAACGGCTAGTTTAATTAGTTGTGGTGTGTGTTAGAACTCAAGGTTGCGTACAACACACGCTATCGCATTATTCGAAGGGAAACGTACCGTGGAAGCTTGGGGTGTTACATTCTCCCCTCCTTCAAATAATTGCGTCCTCGCAATTTCTAGGGTATTACTGCATAAAAAGACTCGGGTGGTTCTTCATCATAAGTTCCTCGGGTTCCCACGTTGCCTCTTCCATCTTATGATTTCTCCACAAAACTTTTACCAGACGCGTCGTCCGGTTTCTCAGTACTTGTTCTCTTGTATCAAGAATCCTGACAGGCTCTTCACAATAAGACAGATCGGGTTCCAGTTCTAATTCCTCATAGGTGAGTACATGCGTTGGGTCAGGCATGTATTTTCTCAACAGAGATACGTGGAACACATCGTGAACTTTGGAGAGACTTGGCGGCATTGCCAATCGGTAAGCTACAGCCCCAATTCGTTCTAGAATTTCGAAAGGTCTGATGTACCTGGGACTCAATTTACCTTTCTTACCAAAACGTATGACTCCCTTCCATGGAGATACCTTCAGGAAAACATGATCACCGACTTGAAATTCCAAATCCTTCCTTCGATTATCGGCATAGCTCTTCTGCCTACTTTGAGCTTCTTTGATGTGATTTTGGATTACCTTCACCTTTTCCACCGTTTCCTCCACCAGTTCTGGGCCTACAAGTTTTCTTTCACCAACCTCATCCCAACAGGTTGGTGTACGACATCTCTTTCCATATAACGCTTCATATGGTGCCATCTGAATACTCGAATGGAAGCTATTGTTATAGGAAAATTCTACCAGTGGTAAATATTGATCCCACATACCCTGAAAGTCAAGTGAGAAAGATCTCAACATGTCTTCTAGGGTTTGAATAGTCCGTTCTGATTGTCCATCTGTCTGAGGGTGGTAAGCAGTGCTCAAATGAAGTTCAGTATCCAGAGATTTCTGAAGACTTTTCCAAAATCTTGAAGTAAAACGGGGATCACGATCAGAAACAATCGATAGGGGTACTCCATGAAGTCTCACAACTTCATTAATGTATAGTCTTGCTAGACGTTCTAGGGGTAGATCTTCTCTTATAGCAAGAAAATGTGCTGACTTGGTAAGACGATCAACAATAACCCATATTGCATCGTTCCTTCTAGGAGTCTTTGGTAGCCCCATGACAAAGTCCATCGTAATATTGTCCCATTTCCACTCCGGTATGGGAAGAGGTTGCATGACTCCTCCAGGCTGTTGCCTTCCAGCTTTCACTTGTTGACAAACCATACATCTTGACACAAAATTAGCAATCTCCCTCTTCATGTTGTCCCACCAAAAATGTTCCTTCAAATCTCTATACATTTTGGTGCTCCCAGGGTGTATAGAGAAATTGGAACTATGAGCATCATCCAACAATTCCCTTTTCAGATCAGGTAAATCGGGAACACAAAGTCTCTTCCCGAATTTTAAAATTCCATCTTCATACACAAAGTCTCTCAATCTCCCATCATTCACAGCTTTAATCTTCTTCTGAAATTCTTCATCATTGGTCTGAGAACTCTTAATCCTTTCGAGTAAAGATGGTTTGGCAACCATTTGAAAAAGAATTGATGTTTCACCTTTCCTGGTTATTCCCATGTCCATCTTCCCTAGATCCATGAAAATTGGATCCCTTTCAATTCTCATCATGTTCAAAACTCCATGGTCTTTTCTGATCAAAGCATCTGCCACCTTGTTTGCTTTTCCCGGGTGGTAGTGTATCGTGCAATCATAATCCTTGAGTAATTCAAGCCATCTCCTTTGCCTCATGTTGAGTTCTTTTTGCGAGAAAATATACTTCAAACTCTTGTGATCAGTATAAATCTCACATTTTTGACCATAGAGGTAGTGTCTCCATATCTTCAAAGCAAAGATCACAGCTTCTAACTCAAGATCATGAGTAGGATAGTTTTGTTCATGAATTTTCAACTGTCGTGATGCATAGGCAATAACTCTATCATTCTGCATAAGGATACAACCAAGTCCTTTCTTTGATGCATCACTATAAATAACGAACCCATCATTCCCCGATGGTAGAGTCAATATAGGAGCATTGACTAATCTTCTCTTCAGTTCTTCGAAACATTCTTCACACTCTTTTGTCCAAACAAATTTAACCCCTTTACGTGTGAGCTTCGTTAATGGGTTAGCCAATCAGGCAAAATTCTGGAAGAAACGTCGATAATAACCTGCCAAACCAATAAAACTAAATACCTCAGTTATACTCGTAGGTGTTGGCCATTCTTGGATTGCCTTGGTCTTAGAAGGATCAATAGAGATTCCATCTTTAGAGACAATATGGCCAAAAAAAGAAATATCCTGAAGCCAGAATTCACACTTGCTAAACTTCCCATATAATTCATTCCTCCTCAGAGTCTTCAAGATAATGCGCAAGTGATTTTCATGATCTTCGTAGGTTTTGGAGTATACCAAGATATCATCAATAAATATCACCAAAAATTCATCGAGATACTCCTTGAAAACTCTATTCATCAGATCCATGAATACAGAGGGTTCATTAGTCAATCCAAACGGCATTACAGTAAACTCGTAATGCCCGTACCTGGTTCGAAATGCTGTCTTCAGAATGTCTTCCTTCTTCACACACAACTGATGGTATCCAGATCGAAGGTCAATCTTTGAAAAGTATTGAGCTCCATGCAGTTGGTCAAATAAATCATCAATACGAGGTAGGGGATACTTGTTCTTTATCGTTATAGCATTGATCTCCCTGTAGTCGATACATAACCTCATAGATCCATCTTTCTTTTTAACAAAAAGAACAGGGGATCCCCATGGAGAAACACTAGGGCGAATAAATCCCTTATTACTCAATTCCTCTAGTTGTTTCTTTAGTTCGACTAATTCAACAGTGGCCATTCTATAAGGGGTCTTCGATATAGGCCTTGATCCAGGAATCAAATCAATGGAAAACTCAACTTCTCGTTCTGGAGGATGTCCAGGTAAATCTTCCGGAAATACATCTACAAATTCTTTCACAACAGGTACATCCTCTATCTGAACATTCCTTTCCTCACCGACAGTTATTTCATTCTCTTTCTCCCCAATAATTGAATTAAGTTGAGCTACTGGGGGTGAATCTAAATAAGAATTAGGTGGTGAAGATTCTGCTCTAAAAATAAGGTGTTCCTTATCATTATCATCAAGAATCGTAACCTCTTTCTTCTTACAATAAATCTTCGCATCATAGTCCGAAAGCCAGTCCATACCGAGGATTATATCAAACTCAATCATAGGTATGACGATGAGATCAGCAGATAAAGAAAATTTATGTGCTCTAATGGGGACTGATTCACAAAACTTTGTTGCAATGATACTTCCCTTAGGAGTTTTAACTGACAACTCCCTTATTAAATCAAATTGGAAATATCTAATTTTCTTAGAAAACTGGGAAGATATGAAACAATGCGATGATCTAGAATCAAATAATGCATTTGCTAAACTTGAGGAAACCATTAAATTACCTGCCACCACGTCTTTCGGAGCTTCTACCTCAGCAGTAGTGATAGCATAAGCCTGGCCTTGATCCCTTGGCCTTTTCTGAGGTAATTTCTCCTGACGCTTAGGACATTCATTTGCGTAATGCCCCATCTCCCTGCAATTGTAGCACTGAACGTTGGTAGCTTCCTTCTTCCCCTTGCAATCACGAGCTTGGTGGCCTTTTTCACCACACTTGTAACAGACTCCCATTCCCTTCAAGCAAGTACCAGGGTGTTTCTTCCCGAATTTATCACAAGATGGATATTCAACCTTTCCCTTCTTCCCCTTATTTCCATTCCCAGATTGATCAGCAGGTCTCTTCTTCTCTTGCTTTGCTTTAAAGTCATAAGACTTAGAGAATTCCTTTTCGGTCTTGATAGCACATGAGACAATGTCTTCGTACGATGAAAAGGATTGTGAGACTAATGCTCGACGGAGAAATGGTTTTAACCCATCAAAGAAACGATCAATCTTACTTCTTTGGTTACGTATATAATCACCAGCGTACCTTGCTAACCTTGTAAAGTTAGCCTCCTACTTTGCGACATTCTCATCCTCCTTCTGTCTCAGACATAGAAATTGCCTTTCCATATCTGCTCGATGGTCGCGAGGGAAGTATTTTTCTAAAAACAGATCTTTGAACTCCCTCCATTCCATATTTGATACTTCATCATCTTCCTTCATGTTTTGAATCAATGACCACCATTGATCAGCATCTCCAGTGAGGCGGTAAACTGCCATGATAACTTTTTCCCTTTCACTGCTCCCCAAAGCCTGAAATATTTTCTCTAGGGAATTTATCCATTGCTCAGCTACTAAGGGATTTGTACTCCCATTGAACGTTGGTGGTTGTTGCCTCATGAATCGATCTAACATTGATCCTCCACGCTGCGGATCAGGGTGCTCCATACGGGTAAGGTTATTATTCATAACCTGAGTAAGTTGTCCCAGTATGGTGATTAGCTGATCGGCACCAGTTGCATCAACAGCCCCACTATAATTATCTTGAGCAGGAGGGAAATCCCTACATGGAGTGCATGCATTGATACGGTTTCCATTTCTTCCACTAGGCGCCATTTCTAAACAATGACATAAACTAGATCAGTTTATGAATCAAAATACATAATCCCATACTTTAAAACACTTAACACAAATTGAACTATTTATGGATATAATCCATAATCATAAAAATGTTTTCTTTGAGGAATTATATACTCATAAACCGTTCATAATGATTTGTAAAGAAAATGAGAGTTATCCTAAGCATATCCCCTGGGAGTGTCGTAACCAAGAGTGCAGCAAGGCCCGTTGTCGTGCACCAGTTCCCGTTCGAGTCTAGCTCAAAGCGGTGTTTTCGGGTTTTACCCCTAGGTACATCTGTGCTAGAGCCGCCTCTACCAGCTCGTATCCAGACAGGGATGTATTGCTCGGAAAACTCACAAAATCTCTACAATACCAAAATTCTAGGAAGTTCTTCTATACTAATCCTCAAAGTTCATCTTAGGTCTATGTGCTCTAATCAGAGTTTATCTAAATATAGCTTCCAAGGTTTGTACTAAACTTCCTCTGATACCAACTATAACGCCCCGACCCCAGTTACCCAGAGTCGGTGCATTAATTACATAACATTGGCATGATCACAAGAAAGATCAAATCTCGAAAGACCGATTGGTTTAGTAGCCTTGGAAACACTAGATATATTCATAAGTTTTACATTACATCATCAAAATAAAAAGAACTACTACAACAACATATTGTCTCCATAGTCCACACTATTAACCCCTCATAATATCCCTGCAAGTCATTCATAATTTACTTCTTCACATCCTGGGAAAATAAAACATAGAAAAGGGGTGAGCTCAAATGCCCAGTAAGGATAACAATATAGCGGAAACTTTCATAAATAAGAATAAACATTTAAGGAAATGTATAACTAAAACAAAAGCCTTTTAAACTTTAACTTCAACATAGTATGGCATAAATAAAATGAAATGATGCCATTTACTTATTCACATGGATATTCTACTAATCGAATAATCACATGCAATATCAATAACCACTTTCATAATGATGGAATGCATAATGCCAGACTATCATAACCACATAGCCAAGGCCTCGTGCCAAGACTACAAATAAGATTTTGCCAAGGCCTTGTGCCAAGACACTAGTTTGTCTCATGAGACCTACCGATGCATCGAGGAGCTATAGCGGGCTCCACCCGTCACATATTAAGTCCAATGCATTCCCATATGAAAAGGTTTAAACATAACATAAACATTCGTATTAAAACTAGCATACGAAATGTCAATACTTTCACCATAAACCATGAATGGTATATAAAAAAAATAGCACATCCACAGTCAAACATATCAAAAAACCTTCAATAAAATATAAAAGTTTTGTATCATATTATATCATCCTCAAATAAGCGTAAAATCCATTAAAGGATGTTGACATAGATGAAATCAAAACTCTTTTTAAAGAAATATCTCTTTCTATTTTGAAATCATTTAAGAGACATATATTTATAAAATAAAACATTTTATTTGAAAATATTCTTATAAGATTGTAAGGGAAGCTTTGAAGATTTTATAACGGCGGAAAATAACCGCACCTGCCGTATAAGTTAAAAAAAACTTTCTTATCTTAATTTTGTCGAAAAGGTTAAAAAGCACCTTGTTTGGAAAACGACAAAAAGATTCCCTTATAAACCTCTTATAAAAAGTCAAAAAAGGGTATAAATGACTTTAACCCATATTCTTTTAAATATTAAAAATGGTTTGAAATACATTTTTAAGAAACATGGATGTGGATGATAACGAGATCCCAGTAAATTATTACGTATAAACAACCTCGGATAATGAAGAGATTGTGAAATAACCCTTACCTTGTACTTTTACTTGGTTGGGGCAGGTTAACCTCCTGTATAATGGTGAAATAATTGTTATTAAATTATAAAATAATCATATACATTAATTTGATATCATATATGATCTTTTAATATTGATTTGATAATAATATCTTAGTATTATCGTTGTTTCGGGTGTTAACTTACTTGTTTTATTTTATATGTTTTGTTACGTAAGCCATGTTTGTAATGGATAGGTTGTATATTATTCATATCCAGAATGATATCAAGTCCTTAAACATCATTTTTAAATCATAAAATGATAATTATACTTGAATGGATATGATGGAGAATGAATCTTATCGCGTTTGTGGAGACGGTAGTCCGTACGTACGCACGAGCGACAATATCATTCTTTTGATATTAAAATAATATATAAATGGATGTTATATCATATATACAGAATAATTAACATGTTATATTTATTATTTACATGAGTTGCACATCATTATTATACCCATCCAAATAATAATATATTGAATAACAATTACACCACGACGTGGAGACGGTAAGCCGTACGTACGCACGTATGGTGACATGTTATTCAAAGGGTGGATAGAATAATGAATATGGTTGTACCATATTTATAATAACATAACATTATATGTGAGATACTGGAGTTATTATTTTAGAATGGTAAGAACAAAGAAAGAAGAAGTGGAAGAAGAAAGGAACTTGAAAAGGGGTGGTGAAAACATTACCTCTTCTTCGGGTTCTTCCTTTTGATTTGATCAAAAGGGCTCCTTAGGTTGGCTTTCTGATCAAACTAAGGCCTCTAGGTTGTAGTGAGGGAAGTTGGGAGAGTATTTGGGCAGGGTTTGGACGAGCCAAGTGGCTTGAGAGGTGTGAGGAATGAGTAGAAGTGGTCTCCTTTTATAAGGGAGAGGAGGGGCTCTTTAGGAAAGAGTGAAAGTATTACTTTATAATATAATTAAATTCGGTTTATAATGGTCCAAAAATAATTGAGGTCGAAGATAAGAAGACTCATATTCTAAATAACATCAACAAATAAGAATTGGACAGGTTTTAGATAATATTTTAATCATTATAATCTTATTTATTTAAATGATTTATTAATGAGGTAAACATTGCATCATTATTGTGTCATTAATAATTTAAATTATTTGATGTCTAAAAATTATAAATAAAATATCATTATGTAGGAAATCGTTTTAGATTTCTAATGAATATTTATAATCGAAAATCCAACATGTATAACCCTATGTAAAAATTGTTCTTCTAAAAGATGTAAGCTTATGCCATTTTTATTTTTATTTTAACTTTATTAATATAATGTGTCCCTACCACATACAAGTGGCTCTAAGGGGTCCCCAAATCGACCCAAGGATGCCCATGGTCGGGTATGTGTCCACCAATAAGGTTAGGACACGTTTTAGGGTAATTTTGTATTATTATAATATTATTTTTAACCCTTATTTACCGGATTTACCCTTTAACCATGGTAAATAAAATATTTACCGCAGTAATTATTCAAAATGTGTAAAAATAAAAGTTACCTATTTACATAATTTGGACATCCTGATTCCAAATATGTAATCCATTTTTCCAAATTCAAAACACAGAAGTGGCAGAAATTAATTTAAAATTAATTCCCCTTGTTAAAACAAAAAGCGTGTTTTTAAGAGATAATAACTATCAAAAGATTGACACTTGTTTATGTCTGGTTTAATTGTGAAATTATGTCCAATGACAAACATTAAATTAAATGGTAAAAATATATTCTAAATATACTTTAAAACCACTCAAATTCATAATTTATCAATATTAATTATTTTGATTAAAAAAGTTGATTTTAATTAAAATTTAGTAATTTTCACTATTCATCAAAATATAAAAGTTATCCGAAAAGTACCAAAATTTCACCCTAGGCTAATTTCAATATTCCGAATCCAAAAATGACGTCCATTTTGAAATATAAAATATATATGATTTCAAAAAGTAGGTATTACTATTCACAACAGCTAGTTTAATTAGTTGTGGTGTGTGTTAGAACTCAAGGTTGCGTACAACACACGCTATCGCATTATTCGAAGGGAAACGTACCGTGGAAGCTTGGGGTGTTACATAAAAACCCCATTCTGATTTGTTAACTTTTGAACATTTAACCCCATGAAAGTGTGATCATCAAATAGAAATGTAATACCAAATAATCTTCATGATAAGTATCATAATATACATTAATTACCATTATAAAATCAATAAAACTTAAATTAATGGTTTATAGGGATTGTGTCTCACATAAAATAAATGTGAGGAAAAAATTCCATACTTTATGATTCCCTTTGGTTGAATGTCCTTTAACCACATCTTCTTCATTTATCCACCTTGGGAATTAAATAAATACCTACTATGAAGGATTTATTAGAAAAACTATGGATTATATAATTAGGGGAGGGATGTTTTTTAAGGGGATTTGGTAGTGGTAGGATGAGGCCAGTGGCTTTATAGGTAGGGAGAAGTGACAAGAGTGGGTGTTATTATATCGTTGTGGAGGACTTGAACTTTTCTAAATACCCAAAATTATTAAATATTGGGAGTTAAATACTTCATAAAGTGGGTAAAATATTTATAATTAGTGTTATTATGGATTATATGGTTGAACCAAACCTCCAAAACATAATGAAACACATGTTTTAATAATTTTATTCCTTAACTTATAATATTCCCTACTTTTACCATTTTCTGTATTTATTACAGTAACTAGTTTTCTAAACAAGGTAATTTATTATTTAAGATTAAATTAAAGTGAGAATTATTATGAAAATTGTAACCATTTATTATAAACATGACATATAATTCATAATATAAAAATTATTTTTGTGTTGATGATTACATTTAACACAAACGTATGTAACACACCAAAAAACACTACGTTATCCTTAATTTTGATAATATATTTTTTTAACTTTTTAGGGAAAATATATTCATTATAAATGGAAAATTGGTCCATGAATGGAAGAAATATTATACTAATTAACATTTATAATGAACTTCAAAGACAACAATGTATTTATTAATTAAATCATTAAATAAAATATCTTTTATTATAAAATAACATTAATGTCAATTTTGAGATTATTCATTTTACACGAATTAAAAAATATAAATAAAATTATATAATTAGGATATATTATTTTCATGTCAATGTGAAAGGATATATTCATCTATAATATTAGAGTAAGACAAAAATTAATTTATTTTACTCAACTGATCTTATTTTTAATATCATTTGTATTAGTTAATTAGTAAATAAATAATTATTGTGTTAGTGTTTCTTAATCATTTAATATAATTATTTCATCAGTAAAAATTAAAATAATTAATAATAATATGAAAAATAATTTATATTACAATAAAAATACTCTTATAAATACATATGTTGTTTTGGTGCTTTTCCAAAAGCATTAGATATATTAAAAGTAGAAAAAGTGCCTTTTTATCTTTTTATTACATAACTCATTATATGGGTCATATTCAAAGTAAAGTTGAATGGAATTTACATATTTCAGATAATTTTATGTCCACGTTCAAACTAAACTCATTAATTAGAATTAATATAATATTTTAGGTAATTATAATTTTATCATTCTATTTTATCCCCCTAGTATTTCAGTGTTTACGCTCACTACGGTAATAATTTTTTTACTACATTAACTATTAATTTTGGTTAAAAATTAATTTGAACATATTATAAATTATGATGTATAATTATTATAAATATGGAATACAATTTTCCAAAATAAGTTTACAAAATTTTAAAATATTTTGTTGAAATTAATCCCACAGACGTGATGAGAAAGATGGGTTTTAATTTGAATATGTTAGAAAGTTTACAATGTTTTTAATTATAAATTCAATATGAAAACCGTTAAAATGCTATGAATTAATTTAATTAATATAATAAAAAATAATTTTCAATTAAAACCAATTAAAAATATAATTTAAAAATTAAAATTTTTTAAATGAAAAGGTAGTTTTCAACTAATATTCATTTTTTTTAACTATTTGTCAAAAAAATTATACATATCTAAAAATACAAAAAATTTACCCTATGTTGATTTTGGTATTAAAATATTAAAAACTATGTTTAATTATTTCAATAAAATATCTAAATGGGGTAAAAATAATTTTGAATTATGTATGTAAAGCATGATTAAACCATATTTTCGAAAAAAGTATTATTTTTCAGAAAACATTTTTTTAATAAATGTAAATCTTATTTTTATAATAAATAGTTAGCTAATAAAATTGTATAAAATGTATATTTTAAAAAAATCATATTATTACCTTCCATTCCAACGTCTAGGAGATAATTTTTATATTATTTAATAATATTAAAAACATATTTTTGTTGGTAAAACCCGATCTTGGGTTTAACACATGCTTTTGAAGAAACACGCTGTGGTATGTAATGTGGGATAAACTATGTACTTAATGTAAAACATTGTAAATTAGTTTTTCATGTAACACATAATAAACTCATTGTTACATGTCACATATTCTTTTAAAAAAAATGATATTCCTTTAGAATTTTGGGGTGTTACACTCTATCCACATTAAATAAATTATGTCGTCCAATTTATACTTGATCTTGGTAATATATGGTTTCATATTTTCAAATTACATTGATGGAAAATCCCTTAGTAAAAAGGTTAATAAAAAATAAAATTAATAAGATATAAATGGGAGTACATGGGTAATATTGAATAACACCTAAGTAGGTTTCTACGTTGGTAAAAATTGGTGGAAATTTAAGATGTGGAAAAAGAATAAAATAATAAATATTTATAGAGAGTGATTGATGTCATTGATCACAAGAAATTTAATTATCAATGTAATGTTAAGGTCCTAAAAACAATAAATATTTGATGCTCATAGTGACTACATGATTCATTATATATGAATTCAATTTGATAATATTTTTATTCAAGATCCATTTCCCAACTAGGAGGAATTGTTTTGGTGTCTAGGAATATATGGAAATATAATAACATGATTTTTTTTATTTTATAATAATAATTTCAACCTTTTATGCTTCATAAATTTATAATTCATCCCATACACGAATAAATGAATAACCAAAACTAAAACTTTTTATTCCTAAATCACAAAAATTCACATTTAATGAATCACGAGATTCATAAAAGATAGACATGTATTTTCATCCATCTCTAAATATTTTCCAAAAAAATATGGTTAGCACAAGTTATTCAATATTCATAAATTAACATATATTGATATACAACTTTAATAGTTAAAACATCATCCAAATTCCAACTTAATCAATTTCACAAATGGTTAACCTTATGGACCTTCCAAAATATTAAGATCCAAAACTTTAAAAAGAATGAAAATGAATATCCAAAATCAAATTATCATGCATCAATAAAACAACATGATGTTGCTATATATTATTATATACCAAACATGTTAATACGATTATTATGTATTGACTTGATACATTTTAATAACATGAATTAATATAAAACAATATTGAAAACATGAATTCTTCTTTATTCCCTAAATAAAACTTAGATTATTGGATATATTACATAAATCCCAAAAATTTGTAAACTCCATCAATGATACCATAATGTAATTTATTAATAAATTATTAATCACTTCCAAGGTAGTTTTTACTATAAAATTTAATTTATCCATATAAAAAATCACCTTATCAAAACATCATTATCTCAACATTACGAACATATTATGGGTTATCTTTCCCCCAATAATGTTCTTTAAAAGAAGACAGACTATCCACTGAATCTATATTCTTGGTCATTAGTACCATTCAACACACATATTCAAATCCAAATAGAGAAATTACTCTATTAATATAATTATATATAATTATTATAACCAGTACAACATTAAAAAAGTACTCAAATGACATAATTATTGAATTTATACATAAGAATGTTAATCATTTACCTTAATTTGTGGAAATAAAATAATATTGAATACGATTTATTATTTTATTTTATGGTTTATTTCATTGAATCTGGAGACATTGATTTCCATAGCACTGTATCTCATTGTAGTTGAATCATTGTACATTGGAAGCATTTTTATCCCTTGAAAAGACAATTATAGAGTTATTTCTCAATACACTTGTACCAAAATATAATTTTTTTAAATAAATTAATGTTCTATTTCATTCCAAAATTATCACATGTCTTGAAATCCTTCTCTCTCTTATTTCCTTGTAGAAACATTTTTGTATCCATCCTATTATTCTCATTGTTCCCTATAAATCCAAAATACTTACAAAATTATTTTTTTCTTATTATCATATGATAGTATGTCAATAAATATTGAAAATATTTGGGGTACTAGTCCTAATAGAAATATTACCAAAAACCCATAAAATAAATTAACATTCATACTTTTTAGATTATGTTCATTGATATGATTCCCATTCCTTCTACTAGGTGATACTTATAAATGGAGGAATATACTGGATCAAATTTTAAAATTCTGAATCACAATGTATAATTCCAAATATTTTTAATTACTAACATAAATTAAAAATATATTTATTGATAATATCATAATCATAACATTTTGTTTCTTGGGGATATATTTACCTTCAAATACATCATAATTTTTTTAAATGAAATTGTCAGTTTCCCAAAGAATATCCCTAAGGAGTGTGAAACCAGGTGTGTACTAAGGCTTGTTGTTGTTCACCAAGTGACAATCTGGTCAACACCAATACTCTATTTTCAGAGTTATTACCACTATGTACTTCTGGATCCGAAAAATTCTCACTTATATTATCATGATAGAGATTAATTTATAGGAAATCTAATATAATCTATACCTTAAAAAACATTATGATATTCTTCTATACCAATCCTTAATGTCTATCATGGATTTATGTTCCTTGATCTATGTTATCAAAAGTCTTGTTTCCAATGTTTCTACTAAACTTTATCTGATACAAAACTTAGTCACGACAAACCTAGTATCCAAATGATGGTTCCTATTTTGTTACATTCTCATAAGATATAAATAATTTCATCCAAAAGGATCGAATAGTTTAGTTTTCTTTGTAAAATAGATACATACCTTATTCCCATATTACATTTTATTAAAAAAATACAACATAATTCTTTTTTCAAGAATACCATTATTCCCACAAGAATATCCTTATATATAAAACATAGTACTCTTCATGGATTCCTGATAATGGGGGAAAATGTTTATCTTCAATTCTTAGTAAGGTTTGTGTACATTGGAATCTATCATGAATCAAAAATAACATCAAAATGGAATGGTAAATAACTAAACACAAATTCCATTTAAATAACTCTAATATATTGGTATGAAAAGGTAAAATTAATATGGATATGAAAATAATTTATAACACATATAATTTAATCAATATTTTTAGAATTAAAAGCATCCATAGATAATAGCATAGAGAAAATATCATTGATAATAATAGCTTAATTCTAAATTAATATAATTCTTAATTATAAAATTTCATGTTTTCTAGTCACATAATATCTTTATCATCAATATCATTCACAAGATGATATAGAAAATACTACTATTAATAAATGTCATAATATATATTAAAACATATTGGTTACAAACAAATAGGGGTAATCTAACTAATTTTTCTTCATTTGAAAACAAATACAACGACGTGATTGCATTAACTAGTCCCAAAATAATTTATTTCATGTATAAATCATTATTTACATATCAAAAAATTGTTTTAATTCATAAATAACGTGCCTTATAGAATATATGTTCTATGTAAATGACAGAAATATATTAATATTTACCGAGTTAATCAAAATACTTTTTGAAATAAACACTATATGTAAAAAATTCCATACATCTTATGAAATAATATTATCCATAAGAAAATAATTTTGATTTTTAATAGAAACTTAATATAAAATATAAAATAATTACATAAAATTTATTGTTTCTAGAGAAATTTGACAATCAAAAAAATAAAGTGATATTGCACATTAACTCTTACCATTGGTAATTTTCAATCCAAATCCACATGGATGAAATAATTCAAATTGAAACATATAATACCATAATAAATTAATTATTAATTATATTACATGTCTATATGAATGTACATATACCTTGTGAAATAATATATGTTCATAATATAAATTTTTTATCAATGATAGAAAATTGAGACAAAAATTCCTTACTAATTTGACAAATATTGAACCTTAAACTCTCATGAAAGAGATATCCCTAAATATATAAATGAACCCTAGTAGTTTTCATGATAATTATCACAAAATTTATTCATGGGAAGTATATAATCCAAATAAATGAAATATGTTGTTCAAATTGATTGTTCCTCACAAAAAATAGGTGAGATGAATATCCCTTATAATTCGATTCCTTTTGGTTGAGTGTGATTTGAACTCCTATTCTACAAGTATCCACCATAGGTTTTCAATAAAAATTTAAAAATTCGTAATAATACTCAAACTAAGGCTTATTTGATTATGGTAGTTAATTTGTAATGTGATTGAGGCAAGGTTGGGTGAGCCAAATGGCTTGAGAGTAGTTGAGAAGTTAGGGGAGTGACTTCCATTTTATAGTTGAGGAGGAGTGGTACATTTGTAGATATCCAAATGTATTAAATATTGTTAGTTAGATATTACCAAAATTGGTCCCATAATTTATAATAATTGGGTTATGAGGATTATAATATTGATCCACACCTCCACTAAAAAATAAAAAACAGGTTATAGACATGTGTTTCCTTACCATTTCATGTTTTTACAATTGTAACAAGTTTTCTAACCTAGGTAATTTATACATTAATACTATATTAAACTGATAATTATTATAAAATTTGATTCCCCGAGTTATAAATATGATAAATAATTTATAAAATAAAACCCTATGTGTTTTTAAATTTATTTTCAACACAAATTCATGTAATGTACAAAAACACCGCATTAACCTTAAAAGTGATAACATCATTTTTTAATAATTAGGGGTTAATATACTCATTATAAAATAATAATTAGCCCATGAATATATCATAAATGATATTAATTAAAATTTAGAAATTACTTGAAATAATGTATTATTTTTAGTAATTTTTAATCATTTAATAAAATATCATTCACTATAAAATAACATTAATTCTGTCATTGAAATTATTTAATTAATTGGAGTATATAAATATTAATATAATTACTTTATTTGGGTTATATTATGATATAACCTGTGTAAGAGAATATATTAATCTAAAAAATTAAATAAATATAATAATTTGTTAAATTTATTAAATTTATATCACTTTTAATATTATTATTATCATTTATTTTAGTTAATTATTAACTAAATATTTTATGTGTTGGAGTTTGTTAAGAATTGAATGTAATTATTTCATATCTGAAAAATTAAAATAAATTCTCATGACATAAACAAATTTATCTTTCAAAATAATACTTATAACCTAGCATGTGTGGTATTTGGTCCTAATAGAAATGCTTTATACATATTAAAAATTAAAAATATATATAATTTTGTCTTTTTTACATAACTTATTATATGGGTCACATTCAATGGAAAATGTCAATTAATTAATATTTATTAGATAATATGCTGTAAAAGTTCAAAATAAACTCATTAAATAAAATTAATATAATATTCTAGGTTATTTTCACTCTTATCATTCCAGTTTAACCCATAGTAAATATGTTTTTACCCTAACCGTGGTAATTAGTTTTTACTATATTCACTATTATAATTTGTAAAATATTTATTTAAATTTTTTAAAAATTATAAATAATTATGATTGAAAATATGGAATCCATTTTTCCACAGTCAATTGAAATTATGTTAAAATAAAATTTAAAATTAATCTCATAGACATGATAATGAATTTGGTATTTTAAGTGAAAATGATGAAAAAATACAATGTTTTTATATCTAAATTCATTATGAAAATGAGTAAAATGGACTAAATTGTATTAATGTATATAAAATTTTAATAATTTTAATTTAAAATTTATTTGAAATATAATTTAATATTATAAATTATTTAAATGAAATTATAGTTTTGAACTAAAATATAGTATTTTTCATTATTTATCAAAAATGAAACTTCACAAAAAATTCAATATATTCTTTTTTTGTATTATTATTTAAAAAATTAAATTTATTTTTAGAAATAATGTATCCAAAAGGTGTAAAAATGAATTTTAAATTATGTTTTGAAATCATGTTTAAACTCTTTTTAGAAAAAAATACAATTTTTCAGAAAAAACTTATTTTCCTTTTAAATGATTCTTATATAATTTACAATATATAGATAGATAATAAACAAGTGTAAACTATAAATTTTCATAATTTATTTAATAATATTCTCTCCCTATATTGGAAAATATAGGAGATAATTGTAATATTAAATAATAATCTAAATATCATAGTATTTCTCTATAAAACTCATCCTTTAGTGTAACATGAAATTTCAAAGAAACTCATTGTGGCGTGTAACATAATATAAACATTGTTTTTAATTTATCACAAGATAATATTAGCATTGTGTTTAATGAAAGATAAACAAAATTTTTCTTGTTTCATACACTATGTAATAAAATGTTATTCTTTTAGATTTTGGGGGTGTTACATATAATGATCGAATGCATAGGTGTAATATAAATGTAAACCTTGGGCCTCAATCATATAAAATATATATTGGTACTCTATATGGATATAACACATATTTTATATATAAAATAGAATGTTTATTAGTTGATAAATCCTATGAAATAATAATGAATGGTTCAGACTTTTTATATCGATCAACTACTTAATATCCATCATTATTACATTTATAGTTCTTAGGAAGGCTGATTTGAAAAATTCATGGTTATTTTCTCACATTTATATGTTTTTTAGGAAATGTATATATTATCCCCTTATATTTTGATAACTCATCTATATAATTCATGAATACCAATCACCAATATATATACTCCAAAATATTCATTTTCATGTTGTCTCACCAAATGTTTTTCTTAAGATCAAAGTTCCATCTTTTTGATTTTATGATAGAAACAAAATGATGAGTTATGTGCATCATCCAACAACCCTTTATTCATTTTTTAAATTGAATTTATGCATATTATTTTCATAAATCATATAATTCCACCAATTTTATAGATTAATACTAGTATATTTCCTAACATCATATTAATCTCCCTATATTCTTTATGGAACTCCTTGATCACCATATAGATGGATTGTTGATCAAACACATGGGAAATGTTTTATTTAAATCATTAGCTTATGATTTCTATATCTAAACAATAAATATTTAGAAATATTTGGTCTTATTAAAATATAATCATGGATAAGGTACTATGATCCTTTCCCTATAGAGCTTCTAACACATTTTCATCGATCGCAAAATGGTCATATATTATGAAATCATAGTCATTAATTAACAATAAACATTACCTTTGGATGTTGTTTAACACAATATTTTTGAATATATATAGTATTATATTTTTGTTACTTTATATATAATACTTTCACCATAGAAGAAATACATCTAAATCATTAATTAAACTATTATTAACATTATCTCTAAATAAAGGATTGGGTTATTTTTATCATGAGTCATTAATTTATGTGATGTCTGGTTTATTAAATTTTCACTTAAAATAAGTACACTTTCCATTACAGTTATTGAAACCTCATTACATATTAGAAACCCTAATCCACTAAAGAATAATTCATATAAATTTTTAGTGACCAACCACTTCATAAAATCCATGAATATTTCCAAACATTTTTATTCTAGGAGTAACATGTCTGACTTTATATTTACATTGTTATAGGATTATTCAATTGTGAGAAGTTAATAAAAAAATATGTATTGTAATTATAATATAACATATATATATTTTGATTTATATCACATTGGTTGTTTTTTAACATCCATAAATCAAATATGTTCTAGAAGGATTCTTATATATACATTCACTTATGAATATATTACGTAAGGAAAAAAATTATTTCCAATATTTGAAGATAACAATCCATGAAATCGTGTATCCATTCAAAATATCTTTACCACAATCCTGAAATTCTTTTCTGGTTCGACTTTTCCATTAGAGTGTATTAAAATATCAACAATAAATACTTCTATAAGTTTTTAATGTAAATCTATGAAGAATATAGTCATCAGATCTATGTATATTTTGAATGCCCAAATCAGTGTGAATCACTTAGAGGGAGGAGGTTGAATCAGCGATCCATTTAAATACTTTTACTAAATGATTATTTTCAATTAAAACTATATGGATGGTTAAATCCTTGATCTACTATTCATTTTGTTTCATCCTTACCTTGATTGATGTTTTAAATGTAAAGGCACTTAACACTAGGACATACAAGGTTCGGTTCAAAGACCTACTCCTTGTTGTGTTGGTTATTATCCCCAACACAAATTCTCCACTATAATTAAATGAGTAATTAAAATGTTCAATATAGAGTCTCACTATATCTCTCATAATTCCCATAGTAGGTTCCTTATACTACTTCCCACAGTGTTACCAGAGTCCCATTGGTCGATTTCTGAGTCCCACTAAGGACCTCTTTTTTCGGGCTTTCCAAAGAGATACTTCTTGATTTACTGTGGATGGATCTTATAATCCTCCCTCATGAGTTTTCTGAATCACATTTTCTTGTGAATATCCTCAAGAATCATCAATAGCCTTTGATAAGGTCTGTTTTCCTTGCTAAATAACTTTGATAACTCTTTTTATCTGTCCACACTCCCAACAATTCTCAGGCAAATATGTCTTTTTTTGATGAAGACCTGACCTCACTAATTTGTGCGCCAATGGTGCACACAACTTTTTCAACAATATGATATGCAAAAATGATCTTTCACAATATCATCACTATATCACATATTGGATTCTAAAACCATGTCAAAACATATAAAATTTCTTCTTTAACTCTATCTGGCTTCAGTTTCATTTCTCATTAACTTCATGCATAGATTCCATGGGTATCACAAATACTTTTCCAATGTGTATGTGATTGTTCATGTTTTCATGCACATATGATACGTAGCTTATAAACCAAAACACTCTTATTTTTCTTGTATCAATAGATTAGGTTCAGTCTAATGCATAGTCTTCTTTATCAATATGCACACATTCAATTTTCTTTTGATCATTTTCACACAAACTTATTAATTTGATATGGATTCAATGAATATTAATAATGTGCATGCACATCATTTTTTATGTGTTCATGTTCATACATGGGAATTCTTGGATGTTTTAATTAGGATGCTATAAAACCCGAATTCCCCTCCATTTCTTCTTCTTATCAAGTGCACACCCACTGTATCTTCTATATCCTTTTGTATTTCATTTTCTTTCTATGAACATTGTTTGGGTTACATTGGTTTCTATATGTATTCTTCTTCAAACCTTAATGGGTGTGTGATATTTTCTCCTCAAGAGGGATGTGTATATGTGCACTCTCCTTATCTCATACTTATTCAAATTATGAATATGGGTGAAATTTATTAAGGCATGTATGTACATACTTCACTATTTTATGCAAACACATGAACCATCAGGTTTCTTCAAATCGAGCACACACAACTCTCTCATCTCTTCTTCTTCCTAAAAAATAAAAATCACAAATATTCTTCTTCTTAAAAACCAGAGAGCATGAGATATCCCTCATCATGTAGGAAGTGCATGGGTCTTCTACGCACAAGGGTACTAACCTCTTTCACAAAACATGTGGTTTATGGGAATGTCATTGAAAAGAACTACAAGGGTGCATAGCACCGATTTTGTAGCATGCGGGATCACCTCCAGGAAGCTCATCAAGAGTTTGGATGCTAACCTATCATGTGTTCTTGAGTTTATTCACATAGATGTAGTACAATGTTCCTCTTCTTTACATAGATGTTTCATGGGTGGGTAGCACCTATTGAACACTTGCGGTTCATATTTTTTGTGTAGAAGGGATGCGCAGAAACTCTTGGTGCTATGTTTTTTAGAAAACATACTCTTTTTCAATATATTCAAAACCTATGCCTCATTCAAGGTGTATCTATTTATAGTAGAGGAATAATGAGTATCTCTGCATTCAAATCTCATTCAAAATCTAGATAGATGCGATCTTCAATTTTTTTTCATTGAATAAGCTGAGATCTTAGGCTTTGAATTATTCAAACCGGTTCAAAAAATTTCTGCATATCTCGGCTCATTTTTGTTCACCATAGGATCTTTATTTCTCAGTGCATTCCTCATGTTCCTGTTTTTTTGAACACATGTAGATCTTCACATTGTATGTCGAACGGGCAGTGTAGCCTCAGAAAATTCATTTTCCATGGGTTCCTTTGATTTTTGTTGTTTCATTGCATGCATGCAACTTTTAATTCATGGATGATATCATGGCCTTTCAACGATCCTTTTTCACCTGGTTTTCTCATCTGCAGTAGCCAAAAGTGGTATCTCAGATATTTCATGGAATTCACGGTGATTTGTAGTGTCCGGATGGACGTAGTTTTAATATGACCTCTATTGAGAAGATTGGATGGCTGTGGATTATTCTTAGACTGCAGAGATCATATGGATGGCCTGGATATGCTCTATCGATCCCACAATTGATGGGATGGTGGACTGCATGTCTACGATGCATCGGATGACTATGATCGCTTGCTGAGGATTTTAGGCCTCCCCACATCAAAACGGACGTGCAGGTTCTCGTGGATTAAATATCAAGTCGATGAATCACATGCTCATAATTCTGCAAGCCTATCTCTTAATGCCGCCCCACACAGGTTTTTTGTGGGCGCGCTTCTGCGCCCACTCATTGCTTATTGGGAACACTCTTGGCACCGAATATGCACACACAAGGGCCTATACATAGCTCCCATGTGCCTCTTGTAGGCTAGCTTTGAGGCATTACCTTTGGGCATGGTAGAATATCAGGTCCCTCATATTCCTTGGGTGAGGGCTTCAGATGGCCGACATGGTTAGCCCTATTTTATGGTAAAATCATATACTAAGTACACTGTATAAAAACGAATTATGAATTCAACCTTAATATTCCAAACCACCAAACTTCATTCAAAGCCCATGCATGGGAAATGAACTTAGTATATTCCAAATATACATACAAAGCCCATGTGTGATTCCTTTCACCTTCATCATATTCAAACACCATCCTTCTTTTCTATTTGGAATAACAAATCCAAGATCTTCAATATTCCCCCATTATTCAATAATAGATGATTCGTTGAACATTTCTTCATTCCTAATGCATTAAAACATAATTTATTATTTTCAAAATTATAATGAGTGATGTGTTCTATTTAAACACATGTCATGGACTTTGATGATCGGCTCAAGGAATCATCTAATTTAGTCAAAAACTTATTCCAATTACAAGTCATTGAATGGATCTTCCACTTTCATCATGAAATAAAGTATTTCATGGGGTTATTCAAATGTTGTAACAATGTGTCATTCTTTGACATATGATTTGGAACTTAAGCTTAGTTCTAAAATCATATGAATTTATTTAGAAAATTTCCAAACATGTAAAACAATGTTAAATAGTAATTCACCAAGTACCATTGGATGTGGAACATATTCATAATAAATCTAGGTTCTTCACTGAATAAACAATATTACTTTATGCATCACCACCTCAATCATCATCACATCTTCCATCACGACCTTTCCATACACATATTGACAATTGAAACCTTATAGAGATCTTATTGACAAAAAATGAAACACCATTCTAAAAAATCTTCCCCTTTGTATTTTGTTTTTAATATTAATTAACCACACTTTGAATGGGTCAATATGTGTTCCAATCTATTCTCCCCCCATATTGGAAACCAAATGAAAAAAATATTGGAGTCTATTTAAAAACATGTTCTCCTCCCTTTAAAGAATAACTTGTTGAATATTTTTATGAGAGGGATGATGTCACATGGTTCTCTTAGAAAAGAATAGAGATATGAACAATGTTTTCAATGTTGTCCATAAAAAACCATACATGTTAAATCATGCTTAGAGTGTATCAATTATTGACCAAGGGGTTGGAAATAATCAGATTTTTCAATGAAATTATAAATCCTTCACATACTTCATCAATCATATTAAAAAGTTCATGTGAAAAAATAAAGCTCCCCCTTTCATCACATCTTTTCATCAATAAACACCCCCCTTAATTGATATGATAAATAAATTTAAGAATAAGGGATAGATATGTGATTAGAATACTTAAGTTTTATCATCTTGAGATGATATTAATTTCATGGTTTTTCTTGACATAATCCTTTATATCATCTCTTCATTTATTCTCCCCCTCAAGGGTTGCAATCCCTTTGATATTCCTTGGTGGAAAATAATCATCAGATTATCTTCAAGATATTGATATTGATAATATTCTACTATGGAAAACATCATGTAATTATCAAATCATGAATAATTAGTACAACTTTTAGTTCTCCACTTTATTCATTCAATTATAATTTTGATAACAAACTTCGTCATCAATTACCAGAAATGTAATCACACATGTATAAAAAAGGTATTAGGAAATAAAATTGAGTCACCTTGCTTCATCACTATGAACAACAATGTTGGGATGGTTTCTATAATAAGATGGTCAATTTTATCTAATATTCACACAAGAACATGTGATCTTCAATTCTGATTGATATTGTGTGGATCTCAATACTTATTATACCTATTTTTGTGTGATCCCCCTTTCTTCATGTTCTTTTAGATAACTAGAATCTCCTAGTGAAATTTTCATTCTTTTGAGAAATTCTGTGTGTGCTGGAATAAGTGTCATTCACTTTTTAATAGTGTGACTAGCTTTCTTGCCCCTCCCACACAAGACTTTTGAGACACTTTGGATGTCATGTGTTGATAACCTCTCAGGAAATTATATATTTTTTCTTCATGTGGAATTATATGTTTCCCCATTTCCTTTGATAAATCTAGTACTTCATTTTTAATCTCTTTTTAGTTCTCTAGAAATTTTCAATTGATTAGGATAGATAAATAAACAATTATTCTTAACATTTTCTTCTATAGAGCTTCCACATAGATTCTTAAATACATTCATGTTACCTATCTTAGGACAATTCTCTTCAATCAATCGTATATTCTCCTAGATTGATTTTCGTTTTATGTTCATCATGCTTAAATTCATTTCCATGGATTATTTGTAATGATCCATGGTATTACCATTCCTTCCATAGTCGAAAAATATTTTCTTTGATGAGATGACATTCTTCGAGTCTATCTTGACTCATTCTTGGGAAACGTTTCTTTCCCTATTTTCTTGAAATAAGTGTTTTTAGTATTCCCATTGGAAGACTTTTCAACTCTTTTCCGATTATACTTCATTTTTTATGGTCTATGATTTTTATAACTATATACACGAGGCATGGTAGGACTATAATAGAACTCATCTTAACTATGACCAATTCTGTTACAATTATCACATAAGTCCTCATGATATTCAAATATGTTCTTAATATATAGATTCTTCTTCATATTTGTTTTTTGCCCTTTCTTTGTAGGATGCTTTATTTATTCACATCTTCATTCCCTAAATTTTGGAATTCCATAATTACCATATGATGACATATTATTCCAAAAATAATTATCTTGATGCCCAAACATCCAACAACACCAAAAATTAGCCAATAAATATCCTTCTTTTTGTAATATTATTTGTCTGGATAGATCTAGTGTAATGTTGTTTCTGGAATTGTATTTCATTCTATGGATCATCCATTTGGTAGTTGTTCTTCTTAATCAATCCAATATCCATCCTTAAAATTTTGATGGATGTATTAAATTTTTTATCAATCCACATCATCCCAACATTTATCTTTGAACATGTACTTACAGATGCATCTGTATTAGTTGAAATATAAATAACTTTCATATAGAACCCTTATTCCTGGAGGATGTTTCCATTGGATTATATGATAATTTTTTATTCCTCATATAATCATATTACTCAATGAAAACATTAGTGGAAACATATATTCTTTCATCTATTTGGGAAGTTCCATCTTGGAGTCATTATTGATTCTTCAATTTCATATCCAGCTACAAAAACTTCACTTTGAGGGAGTTCTTATTGTCCTAAACTGATCTCATATTTATTTACCAATTCTCCTTAAACATTATCAATTGATCTTAATGAATTATTTTGAATTCAGGAAAAATAAAATTCCAGCTACTTTACCCTATTATATTTTTCTTCCAGTTGATATGCTTTGACAACCATATAAACTTTGTGTAACTTCTCAAATTCATGGAACGATTCTACGAAAACAATCTCAATGAATTATTTCTCATAAATACTTCCTCGCAATTCATCAGTAACTTCATCAATTCATTCATTGAAAATAGATATTTTTTATTCCTTTTCATTCATATGTTAGAGTGTTGGATATGCCAACCATTTTATCCAATGCATATTCCATGGAATCAGCTTCTTCTTCCAACTGTAATTTTTTCATCTTGAAGATAACTGAGAGGGGGAGGGGGTGAATCAATGATCCCTTTAAAAAAATATACTAATTTATTATTTTCAATTAAACGTATATGGATGGTTAAATACTCGATCCCCTCTTCTTGTGTCTCTCATCCTTACCTCGAATTATGTTAAAAATATAAAAGCCCTGAACACAATGACATACAAGGTTTGGTTCAAAGACATACTCCTTAGAGTCTTGGTTATTCTCCCCAAAACAGATTGTACACTATAATAAGATGATTAATTAAAATGGTCGATACAGAGTGTCATTGTTTCTCTCCTGAGTCCATAAGAGGTTCTTTATTTTTCTTCCCACATTGTTAGTTGATTCCCACGGGCTTGCTTCAGAGTCCTACTAATGAATTTTTCCACCTAGAATTCACAAGATATACTCCTTGAAACACTGTGGATGTATCTTCTCATATTACCTCACGAGCTTGCTGAATCACACTTTCTCATGAATCTCTTAAATAATATTTAAAGACCTTTGATTAGGTATGTTTTCCTTGATCAATAACATTAATCACTTTTCTTATCATTCTTCAGTCTCAACAATGCTCAGGAATTTATTTATTCTTCTGATGAATACTCGGCCTCACTAAGATGTGTCCCAATGGTGAACACAACTTCTTCAAGAATATGATATGCAAGAATGATCTTGAAAAATACCAGCACTATATATCTTCTTGTATTATCAAACACTTTCAACTCAAATAAAAGAACTTATTTAACTCTATCTAGCTTCAGTCTGAATTCTCATTCACTTCATGAATTAAATGCATCAGTATCTCAAATAATTCTCACACATGCATGTGATTGTGCATGTTTTCATGAAAATATAATATATATCTTTTAATCCCTAACACTACAAGTTTTCTTGTATCAATAATTTAGGTTTAGTCTCATGAAATGTATTCTTTCTCAATATGCACACATTCACTTTTCGGTTTATCTTTGGAAAATACACTTACTCTTTTGATTTTGGTTTAGTTAATACTAATCATGTACATGCAATTCCTTTATTACATGCGCATTTTCATACATGGGAATACATGTATGTTTTAAATAGGATGCTATGCATTTTGAATTCACCACATGTTCTTCTTCTTCTCAAGTGCACACCCACTATTTCTTCTTTATCTTTTTATATTTCTTTTTCATTGTATGCTCTTGGTTCGGGTTACTTTGGGATTTATATGTATTCTTATTCAATCCCAAATGGCTGTGTGAGATTTTATCTTCACGAGGGATGTGTATATGCACAATTTCCTTATCCCCTTATTCAAATTAAGCACATGGGTGAATGTTCTCAACACATGTATGTACATGCCTCACCATTTTATACAAACACCTGAACCCTACAGTTTCTTCAAATAAAGCACACAAAACTCAGACGAATCGTGCAATCAGGTGGGATTTCTCATTACTTATTAATTTTTAAATATTGGAAGAACAAATGTTCTTTTTTGTGAAAACCAGGGATCATGAGTTCTCCCTTATCGTACAGGCAGTGCATGGATTTTATACATACAATGGATCTTACCCCCTTCATAGAACATGAGGTTTGTGGGTCTATTTTTTCAAATAACTAAAAGGGTGAATAACACTGGTTGTGTAGAATGCATGATCACCTCCATGGAGAACATCAAGGGTTTGGAGGAAAACCTATCATGTGTTCGATGGTTTCTTCGCACATAAGTAGTGCAATGTTCCACTTCATTATAAGGAGGTTTAAAAGGTACACAACACCTATTGAATTCCTGTGGTTCATCTTCTTCATGTAGAAGGGCAGCACGAAAACTCTCAGTGCTCTGTTTTTCTGAAAATATATGCTTTCTCAATATATTAAACACCCAATAATCGGTCGAGTAATCTCTCTTTATAGGCATGGAATAATGCGTATCTCCATGATCAAATTTCATTCAAAACCCCGACATATGGGATCTTCAAAATTTATCATTGAATAACCCGAAATCCTCAGCATTTAATTTTTCAAAATTGTTCAAATATTTTATGCCTATATCAGGTCATTTATGTTCATCGTAGGCTCCTTATTTATATGTGTAGTCTTCAAGTGTATGAATTTTTGAACACATGAAAATCATCTATTTATACATAGAATGTGCAGTGTAGCCTCGTCCACTTCAATTTCCTTGGTCTCCTTCAATTTTTTTTTTTATTTCAAGCATAAAACATTTAATTCTTTCATGATATCATGGAATTCCAACGACCCTTTTTCACTTTTTATCATCATCAACGGTGTTCTGAAGCATTATCTCAAACGTTTTATGGATTTTGCAGTGAGATATGATGTCGATATAGCCAGAGGTTGAAGATGACCTCAGTGGAGGAGATCAAATGGACATGGATCTATCCTGAACCACGAAGATTAGATGGATGACTTGGATACGCGACCCTTATATGCCTCTTGTGGGATGGCTTCGAGGCCTTCCCTTTTGGGTGAGGTGGACTCTTAGGTCCCACATATTCCTTGGGTGAGGGCTTCAGCTAGTAGGCATTATTGGACATATTTTTTTGGTAAGGTCATATACTAAGTACATGGTATAAAAACTATGTATATATTCATCATTAATATTCCAAGACACCCTTCTTCATTCAAAGCCCATGCATGGGGAATGAAATTAGTAGATTCCAAATAAACATATTAAGCCCATGAATTATTCCTTTATCCTTATTAATCTTAAATCATCATACTTCTTTTCTTTTTTTAACAACAAATCAATGATCTCCAATATTCCTTTTTTATTTAACAATAGTTGATCCATGGAATATTTATTCATTCCTCATGCATTAAAATATAATGCATGGTCCTCAATGTTGTAATGATTGATTTTTTCTCTTTAAACACATGTCTTGGTCTTTAAGGATCGGCTCAAGCAATCATCTGATTTAGTTCACAACCTACATCTAATTAGAATCTATTGAATTTATCTCCCACTTTTATCATGAAACAAATTATTACATGGGGTTCTTCAAATGTTGTAACAATGTGTCATTCCATGACACATTATTGGGAACTTAAGATAAGTACTACAATCGTCTAAATTATCATGGAGAATGTTCAAACATGTAATCCAATGCTAAATTGTAATTATCTAAGTGAAATTGGTTGTGGCACATCTTCATAATCAAAGTGGGTTCTTCACTATGTCAGCAACATTATATTATGTATCACCACTTCAATAATCATCACATATTCCATCACTAACTATCCATACACATATTGAAAATTGACACCTTATATACATATTATTTCCAACAAATGAAACACAATTCTCAACATATTAGTGAGAAATTTATAATCCTAAAAGTAATCACTATTATTTCTATGTATCCATATCTCATCAACGAAGAAGTATTAAGTATATACTATCATTTTACCCTTAATTGACGGTATTGTGATTGGAGATCCTCTTTCAAGCAAGACTGATTCCATCTCATTTGATCAAATTGATCAATAGTATGGGATACATGATACTTGTTCATTAACATTTTTTTTTATGTTTATGATAATCAATTCATACTTTCCTTGAACCATCCTTCATCTAGATAATGTAATTTGTTGAACCTCAAGGTGGGACACTTCTGTTTAAAAATCCCTCATATTGATTCTCTATATTTATCATCATTAATTTCTCTATTTCAATGGGGTTAGGTTATTAAGACTCTTTGAAATCAAGATATTACCATGCATGTGTTCAATTGAAAATTTAACCTCACATTTCCAATAAGTGTTGGATGTTATTTAAGAAATACAGTAATATGATACCATTTGATAGGATGTCTGTAATTTTTAATTACTATAAAATATTTGATCCTATATTCATGAGTCTATTAATTGTTTTACCAATGAATATATTCAAGAAATTTTTCTATTACATAGTTTAAATTATTTATTTTTTCTCATATTCTTAAAGTTATTTTACCTTTAGTTAGCCTCACCCTCAAAATGATATACACCTATGATACCATCTCATGGTCTCAACAATGGAGAATAAATAACAACATTTATATTGTGTTGATCCATTTTTTCATCATTTTATGGATTACAAGACAAAAAATGATGGTAGATATTTTCATATGAATGTATCAATAAAAAATTTCTCATTCCTTAGTGAATTTTGATTCTTAAAATGGGATTCTTTATATATTATTGTTTTATATATTTGTGTGATTATTCATATGGAATTTTATACTCTACCACTCATCCTATTTTCTTTCACAATGGAAAATATTTTTAACATAATTATTCCAATTTATATATATTTAAAAAAATGTGGAATGTTAAGGATGAGATTTCTTATGTTCAATAAGATTATAATGAGAAAACGATTAACATAAATGGGATAAATGAACACTAACATATATAATGTAACTTATGAATTTTCAGTTTTTTATACAGATTTTTCATGGTATATTTTCTATTATATTCCTTATCCATAACATAAAAATTTATTAAAATCCATTCAAATTGTTTTCATTTAGAATTTAAATCAACTAATTCATACCCAATTTTTGTTTTAAACATGGTGTCTAGTTAGAGAAAATTATTATTAACGGAGTGTTGATCGTGTTGAAACTCACCCAAATTTTTTAGGCATATAAATCATATCTTCATATAACCTAGAGATTCCATCCATGGGTTTGTATGAAGATAACAATATTATTTATATGAAATCATACACACCATACATTACCTATATTTAAATATATATCCCTATATTGGGGATTTTCCCATAGAGTGGTCACTAATGTTTTCTTATCCCAATCCCAAAAAATAAACCCTATTGTAATACCAATTGATTCAACCTAGAAAAAATTTTCATATATAATTATTCATTGCAAAATACCATTATATAACTCTAATATTAAATTATACCCCATAACTTAATGGTTTAGAGTATTTGGAAATAGGAATCCTAAACAACTTATTTCAAAACATTTTCAACATATCTAATAAATAGTCTTCTTATAGGACACCATTTTTGAAACAATAAAAATTATAATCCCATTTATAAAATAGGGAATGTATTCATAAGAAAGGGTGAGATTAGATTCCTTGTATGGATAAAAAATGGTTTATAATTGAGACATCATATTTAATCATATGGAGATATTATAGGTATGAGAACATAATCACGATGCCTCAACATAACATATGATAATTATAATGACTAAATCATATATAATTTTACATGATTAATAGCATAAGACTTTTATAATAACATAATGCATGAGTAATGAAATTGTGAAAACTTTATTCGAAAAATGATAAATGAATGTATAACATATTCATAAGGATGTTCCATAGATGTGAGGGAAATGAATTATAATGGAAAAACCATTTCATATACTGAGAGTAATTTCTATGACCTTTATCACATAGTGGATATAGACCCATTCGTTATTGGTTTTACACACGATTCCCAAAAACATATTTGATAGTGTCTGAGAGGGGATTTTTTTCGCTCCCCATATAAAAAACAATCATTTTGTAAATATTCCTAACTGTGATTAGGATCAATTAATATTTCTTAAAATATTTATTCTCATGAGAAATAAAGCATTACATAAGGTTTTAGAGGATTATATTGGGCCCACATAGAAAATAATGACAAACCATACCAATGTATGATATAAGAATTTTAAAAAATTCTCAATTTCTTGAATGGATGACTAAGCCATGAAAAATAAATTGGATTTTATTGAACATTGATAAGAATTTTCAATAATAAATCTAGAGAATGAAATTGGATAGTATGTATATCCTGAATAAAATAATTTCCATTTCTTGATTATGCATGATTGAGTGTGGTTGCATATTCAATCATATCTGGTTTAATTTTTTATAACTAATGGAAACTCCCAATGGAATTTATATCATTAATGAATAATGGGTTCAAATTCCTAAGAAAGGTAGTAATTAGGATTTTATACAAATTACTCTTAAGAATTCACATTAGTTAATAAGATGGGAGTTCAGGTTCCTCAAAAAAATTTGTGGGGAATTATTTTCGACTCATAGTCTCTCTTATATATTTAATATATGTTATAAAATCTTTCCCAAACCCAATATGGGATGGTTACCCACGTACAAATGATTTGACCTGAACTATGTGTTGATGAGAACAACTATGAATATAAATGGTTCTCAATGTTTCCCTTGACTATTTGATATTATAGGGTTTAGAGAAATATTAGGTCACTCTAGAATTTTTCACAATCTATAAAGGAGGTTTGTGTTTTAGAATTATGATTTTTCCTCTGTTAGGTTTCCTACATATAATATGAAAATAGGAATTGAAAACTGTATAGTTCATATAATTCGTGTGATGTGAATTGTATGATACTATAATTTTGAGTGGGTCTTATGAAAATTTGGATGCCCTATTATATTTCATCAATAATATGTTACATGAAATAAAATTAACCTTTAATCAATATTACATATAAAATGAGGCCCGTATTGGAGTATTTTCATTATCCTATAGGTATAGTCATTTTTAGTCAGTGAGGCTACAAGAACCATTCATAGAGTGATAAAAATAGAAAAAAGGAGACTAGACACATTCCATTGGTTTGTATGATTGGATTTGAATAGGTATTATGCACTATGGTTTCCCTGAGATTATTCATTTGGAATATGTACCATTGAATAACATAGTGTTGTGGTCAGATCTTATACCTAAATGGGGTGACCATATTTTGGGTTCCTCTATATGGGGCTTACACACTATGTCTATCCTTAAAGTGGTATTAGTGTAAGTGTTGAAGATAATATGGATCTAGGAGAGAGAAACTATGATCTTTCAAATAATAAATTTCAATTTTGAAATCTGTAATAAGGTGTGTTGGTCTTCAGAGGGGATATAGACTTGTATAATGAAGTAATATAGATATGAGGATATTAGGGTCTTCATTTGGAATATGGTTGTGCTAAATGGTTTATATATGTTTTTTTGACATGGAGTTATGACCACAATGTGGAGTCATATATATCCCATTTTTAAAAGTAATCAGATTTATCATAGATCATATATTTCTGACACAAATATATCTTGGTAAGGATGATTAAAATAATTTCGATATCACACATTACTTATAAATCATTAGGGTATTTGACACTTACATTCTGATGGATTCCTAGATAATAAATAGGAATTTATTATTTCTGGGATTAATAAAGAAGAATTTAGGAATTATTTAACATCATAGATTCGAATTCTTCTTAAAGGTGCCCTGAACCCGGTTGGCCATATGGCCCCAGGCACATTCTACGAAGCGCCAGAGGCTACTGACTAGCTACAATGGCCTAGGTGTGATAGTTGGTAAACAATGACCTCATTAGAAGACTATAACACAATGGAATAAAATAATAAATCAATAGAGGAAGCAGTAATACCATACAACCTAATTAAATAACAAAAGACATATAATCAAAAAAACCATATGTCATAGCAGAAAAAGGATGATGTTGTATGTCACATATTCATGGAAAATAGCCAAAACAAGATAAAATTTAGTAATACATGATATAAGTACAAAATTAAAAAATAGGAAAAGATACTAAATACCATCATAAGCCTCAGCTTGGTGTCATTCTCTCTTACTCCTAAACAATATATCATGTACATGTCGAAGGGATCTTACCCTTACCGACACATGAAAAAATGTAATCTATTTGGGCCTAAAAAATGACCCAAAAGGGTGTTAGACTAAATCCCAGTAGGCAAACACCCTTGTTCAAAGACAATTTGTTAGTGAATTTATATAAAAGGTAGTGTACAAAAGTGAAAGTAGTAAACTGGGAAGCTAAAAAAAAATAAACAATCCTAAATGTACTAGTTCCCATTTACCTTAATGTTATGTTCATTATCAATTCAATTACCTTATATTATATGAGTCTCCAAATTCAAAATATTCTTGGAAACCCCCTTTTAAATTAAGAACAACTCTCATGTAATATAAGTATAAGAGATACCTTTGAAGGCTATCTAAACAAGTATAATTGAATACTGAATCCAAGCATATTCTTTTGATTGGAAACAAGTTGTAAGTCATTCCATTTCAATAATCAATTTATAACCCAAGTCCATCCATGACATTTCTAAGTTGCAATTAAATTATCAATATTGGTGAAATTAAATCTACAACCTACGTGCCCATATTTATGAACATCTCAGGAAACCCAGTATCACATTAGCTGAAAACCTACAAACATCCCACATGCCTGTCCCAGTGAACCTTTTAGGAATCTCAGTATCACTCTAGATGTTGTATAATTCCATGTAAACTATGCCTGTTATTGGAGGTCCTATAAGGAATCCCCATGTATCACTCGTGTAATATAAATAAATCCAATATATATTGTTCATGGAATCCCTAAAAAAATCAAATTTTCACTCTGAAAAAATATGTAAATTCTCTATGAGTCCAACCATTATATCCATGACTCACTCATGACTTGAACATAACAACAAGTCTAACCTCATATAGCATGTCCATTCAATTACTCACCTAGGATAATTCCATATAATTAGTAATATGCATAAATTAAATTGTTACATGGATTGAAAATAATAAACTCACATGGGAAATTCATATACATTTTTTTCATGAAATTTAAACTATCATAATGTTTATCAATGATTTTATCTAACATGGGCAGATTCACAATTGGATTAATACATTCCATTCAATATTAAACCTATATTTCATAATCATGGGTCAGTAAGGAAACCATTTCATTAACCTTAACCAAAACAATTAAAATTTAACAACATTGTAATTACATCATTAACATAAATTCATTTTAAACAACCCGTGAAAAGAGACTCAATGGAATACACATAGGCATCCTAGGACAAATAGTTGTAAATTGTCATCCATGGGAAACACACTAATGTAGTGGCCCTTAATCAAGTAAAACAACCTAACACATTCTTTGAATTGCTTAATCAATTACCTAAATAGAAATAGGAAATAACATATGTCAATTATATATCAAGGAGACACCCAAAAATGGGCGTGAAACACTCCAAAACCTATAATCAACATGATAATTTATGAAAAGCATGAGACCACCTAACTTACAGTAGTATGACTCTATTCGTCCAGCATCAGCCTCAAATTTGACATAGAACATAATATATCTAAAAAATGAGAATAAATTCTCAAGGTTCGTTAACTAGGTCGAGAGAAGAAATCATGAATAAAGCCTCAATTGTAATCCAAAACACACTGTGGGGATTCTAATGCATCTGGAAAAGTTCGAATAAGTGTTCAGATGATGAATCAGTAGAAAAAATGACCTCTGGGGTGCTGTTCAAATTACCAAAGCGAGGGGTTATATCCATATGATTAAAATGATGTTACTGCTAGTTTTATCCAAAAATGCACGTGCACACCGTGTACATGAGAATACATGATGTGCATATTCTCGACCCTATTTTCTACCGATTTCTTCTTCTACATCATAAATGTGACTTGTAGAAATCGTTACACATAGTATACTAGGATTACACGATGTTCAACCCTAGTCACAGTTTGAAATAATCTTTCATTAAGTCCATGACAAGTTTTATTTTTATTTCTAAAGTAAAACCCAGAAAAGAAAAGATCTAGACCTTTAATGAAGAACCATTATCTTACAAACTTTACCCCTTAAATAAATTCATCAATTAATTTCCTTTCTAATTGTGGAAATAAACATCTGAGAACTACTCTTACCACTACTATTTTACCTTAGCCTCCATCTCCCAGGTCTCATCCTGTACTCGGTCGTGATGCCATAGCAATCGTACTAAAGGAACATTCTGGTCACATAGAACATTCGTTCTATGATACAAAATCTATATAGGATGCTCCTTAAAGGATGTATCTACCTATAAATCAACAATTTTAGGCTAAAAAGTGGGAGACAAGTCTTAAGAGTAATGTTGTAATGTAGAAACATGGAATAATTATTGCATTTCCCTATACCTCTAGGGTGAATATATCCGATAGGCAACTATTGGCACCAAAATTTGGGAAGAAGAGGAAGAAACGAAAAGCCTCCAAAGGCTGCATTGCGAAGACCATTCGTAGAGCCCCGGTAGCCCCACGACCACTGTGGAGCAAGGAGGTGGGATGCTAACACATTTGACGTTCGTGAGCCTGCCACAGAGTAAGGAGGTGGGACGCTCCAAGAATGAATTTGACGTTCGCGATCCCACCGCGGAGTAAGGAGGCGGGACGCTATGAGAATGCCTTTGATGTTCATGGGACCGCTGTGAAGCAACCCAATCCATCTTCATGCCAAACGTGATCTGCTTCACAGAGCCTCTTGCATATAAATACCGGGCTCCCCTTGAGCCTGGAGTATGGACAATCCGACCTTTCAACTTCCTAGCTCCCGAATCGTGAAGCACCTTTCGCTTTGCAAACCATGAGCTACGTGAGGTACTTTTTCTCTATGAAGTGCCTCCCCTTTTCCATGTTGTATCCCCCTCTTTCGAGAGGGATTCCTTTCATGAATCCCATGGGCCTTCACGAAGGAAGGGATCCCCCAAGGGGACTTGGGTTTTCACGAAGCATTTATGCTTCACGAAACACCCCTCACGTACACGTGATCCACATGCCAAGGCAAGGTCACTGTACTTTGTGAAGCACATTGCTTCACAACACCACACTTCTCGGGGCACCTTTTCTTATCATGGAAGCACTCCGTGAGTCCATTTCCACTTCATGAAGCCCACCCTATATGCACCTATTCCCCATGCTTAGGCTGGGCACTACACTTCGCAAAGCACACCCCTTCGCAAGCACCTGCCACTATATGGAGCACCAAAGCTTCACAAAGCCCCTGCCTATGAATCCCTCTGCTTTGCAATTTCTTTTCTCATGCGACCCTCCAGCTTTGAACGAAGTGTTTTCAAAGTCCCTTGGACTATACCGCCCATTGTGTTGCTTCACCTCATGCTTATTCGCATAGGCACACTAACAAATATTGCTTCTTCACATAGCCATGATAACGTGGACCCCCAAAGGGTCACCTCACGACACCCCCAAGCCACGACATTGCCGGTCCCTTCCCTTAACCAAGGTGTAGTGGGTACCGATTATATAAGTCCTAGGGGTGTGGGGTAAACCCACCTCGTCTGATCAGTATGACGTTAAACTGCCAACCACCATCATCCTCAGCACATAACGTTAAACTATGACCTTCCCCTCCATGAATCCTATGTGGGGTGCCCCATCTCAGGCATTATCTATACCCACTAGTCTCCACGGGAGTGAGATCATCCCTCACAGGGGATTACATACTCCTTACCAGAGTGGCGTTTGTCCGTGGGGGATGGAAACCATCTACGTGTAATCCCCTAGCCTTTCTTGCGGGAGGTAGTACCCCTACTCCTCCTCTCTTCTACCGTGCCAAAGGACAAGAGAGGAGAGGGGCATAGGGGATTATGTTACCCTTTCCCTCTCATGCAAGGATTTGTCTCTACATGGGCTTCCCTCCTGGAGTAAGTCCCAATATCCATTTCCCTAGGCCTTTATACTAGAGTGGTTCCCAAATCTTCCTCTCCCTGGGCCGGCTAGAGCCTAAGCCCCATTTCACTTCCCACAGACACACCATTAGTGACATGATCATCAGGTCTTTGCTGCCTATTGTTTCTCACACTGAGAATGACTCACATGGACTTAGAGTAAGCATTGACCATGAACACACCATCCCTAGGCCGCCTTAGAGTGTAAGCCCCACCCCATCCCAAACTACGAGGACTTTGATCCTTGCCAAGGCAAGGTACGTAGGAAGCCTCCCTAAGGTTCAAACCCAACAACCATCGGTCGTTCTGACCCCATTCACATCGGTTCTCCATTCCCTATCCTAAACTACTAGAACTTTGATCCTTTCTAAGGAAGGGTATGTAGGAAGCCTCCCTGAGGTTCAAGCCCAACAACCATTGGTCGTTCTGACCCCATTCACGCCAGTTCACCATGCCTCATCCCGAACTACAAGGACTTTGATCCCTACCAAGGAAAGGTACATAGGAAGACTCCCTGAGGTTTAAGACCAAACACCATTGGTCATTCCAACCCATTCGCGTCGGTTCACTATCACCCTATCCCGAACTACGTGGAAATTGATCCTTTCCTAGGTAAGGTACATAGGAAGCCTTACTGAGGTTCAAGACCAACAACCATTGGTCATTCCGACCCCATTAACGCCTGTTCACCATCCCCCATCTCGAACTACGGGGACTTTGATCCTTAGAAAGGCATGGTATGTAGGAAGCCTCCATGTGGTTCAATCCCACCATCCATCTGAACCCGAGGTCCTTATTCACGCTAGTTCTCCGACCCCATCTTGAACTATGTGGACTTTTATCCTTACTGAGGTAGGGTATATAGGAAGCCTCCCTGAGGTTCAATCCCAACGACCATTGGTTCTGACCCCCTTTCATGTCGGTTCACCCCCGTCCTGCAGGAAGTTAAACTATATGCCCCTTTTGTGCCTCTTCTAGTGGTAAGCAGTTGTGATACTCAACTAGCGGTGAGAATTTGTTAACATTAGTCAGTGGTAAGCTATTGTCAACCTAAACCCAGAGGTAAGCCATTGTCATCCCCTCTATCGGGACCCACATCTCTGGTCCATCCCAGTGGCGTCAGAGCAACCTCGGGCTGCTAACCATGCGTATGCCCCAGTATATTATCAGGTCACTGTCCTCTACGCACACCCCGATCTTATACACCATCTTAAACTACATGGAAATTGATCCCCTGCTATAGGGATACGTAGTATGTCTCTTCGAGGATCAAGCCCAACACCATCATTTTCATAGAGTCAAACCCATACCATTCTCCATACAATTCACTTAACCATCCATCATCCATCCTGATCCTTACCCGGGCCGCCACATTCCGGTGAGATCATGACAATTCACATCCCCGCTAATTCTAGTAGTAACAGGGTAACTGATCACGTGTTAACCCTAACATCAGTGTTCCCTTAAGGGGGTACCCCAATCTGATCCACTCTAGTCAGTGTTCAGATCTGTCCAATCCATATCCACAGAACGTTAAACTCGCGGCATACCCTGTGTTAATCATGAGCAGCTAAGGAAAACATCAGAGACATGCCCATGGCATATAATTCCCCGCACTCGATGTGGGAGGCCTTAGGAATCCATGCCCTCAAGAAGCCCTATAATAAGAGGAAGAAACCTAGACGCACTAGAATCCCAGTGTCCTGACATGCCAGTGATGCCCAACATGACTACTCCCCTGACCGAAGGTTGCTACCATAGCTGGACCCATTGGAATGTCCAGAAAGAAGCAGTGTAATTAACAGGAATCCATGAAGATATGGCACTGGGAAATGTTTCACGAACAATATCTTAAATCTAAAAGGGAGACCTGGACTAGGTGACAAGGTTCTAGGAGGAATCCATGGAAGGAAGAACCAAAATCCCATCATCCCGTTTCGATCATGGAGAAAATGTCCCTAAACAAGCGACGGATGCCGCTCGCCTTTGGAAAGTGGGAATGCAGGGCAATAAAAACCGCACCTGTTCGCCCTCAAGAAGATGAGCGCACATGCCCTGGAGAAAGTGTTGGAAACATAAATGGTGAACCTGACATGAATATATTCTCCTCAATTTAGAGACTAGTAGCACTCGAGGCATCAATGGAATAGAGCGCTATCTGGTCCAGTTATCCGTAGCCAGATCCAGCCAATAAAATAGCAGGACTGGCGTGAAAATCACCAGAAGTTGGGGCAGTTCAAATGTTGGAAATCATGTTCTACAATGTTGTTTGTGTGGATCTTTTTTACCGGTCATGGAAGACGGAATGGCTCTAGGGCACTGGTCATCGATTTCTTTTTCTATCAGCACTAATGAGTTAATCTCCCTGCTTTCAGGAACCAAGATGCTGTATCTGGGTCTCGATCACCACCTTCCCACCGATGTAGGGGCAAGGGAAATACCAACACATCCATCCCGCATGGTTATTACTTTTCCATGATGGTCTTGACAACCACAACTATTAGACACCCACACCCACTCTCCCCATTAGAAGTTATCCAATGAAGGGTAATTAATGACCTTGTATGCCGGTACGAGGAGGGGGGGGGGGGGGGGGGTCATCCTTAAGTGGGACTTGGCCCACCAGGATTTAGAGGCGTCTACACCTCACCGCCAATTCCACCCCCGAGGGCCACACAGTGAGACGCTGCTCCCCACCCCAACATTCAATCGTTTCGGGATCTTGTCCCCAGAATGCCTCGATGACTCCATGCCCTACGCCGACGAGACATGAGATGTTTGGGCAGAACCGATCAGATTTCTACCCCAGGGGCTCCCCACGAGGGCTCCCACCAGGCCATGATAGCACCGCTACCCAGTCTTACAGGATGGGGAGTAGGTAAGACACATGCCTGCACCACCAACTCCAGTTCACTTGACCCAACGCCAGCGTCGGGCACAAATAGAAGAGGACGCCCGCCGAGGGGCGTCAACATCAGTGACTACTGTGGCCCGAGCCACCACTGACTCATATCACCAACTCTCTGTATATGTTGAGCATGGGTAGTTATACACCTGACCTAGATTGAGGCCCCAACCGCCCCAAGGGCATGCTGGGTCGACTCTCTCGGTCGCTGACACAGGCGATGGCCGCCGCGGACTAACCCGCAGTGATGACACCCAGTATGAAGGCCCTCCCCATACCACTACCATGGAGGACACGGGTCCTCCCAGCTTCCAAGATCAGCATGGAGGTCTGCCCTATGACACCTTCAACCCAATCGAGGGTATTACCCATGACAGCAACACTCCGTACGAGAGTCTCTTCTGTGATTATTACACTGGGTACGAGGTCACTCCTCCTACCGCAGACCGCAGGTATGGAGACGTTTCATACCTGGTCACTCGCCTACGTGGGGATCCTCCCCATTTCCTTGTAGCAGCTGGTGAAAGTACTCCTCGCCCTAGGGATCAGAGGAGCGATGGACAGCTTCACTTCACCAACGCCCAGCATGGAGGTCCTACATATGTTTGTCTCGACCAGTACAAGGGCCCTCCTCGCACTGATGTAGCCAGGGGGAGTTAGCACGGAGGTCCTACCCATGATACTACTGCTCATACCCCTACCCATGATAGCTCCAGCAGAGGTCCTACCCACTTCAAAACTACCCATGGAGGTCCTCCCCATGTCCCCTTTAACATCTGTCCGGGTGCTCCATGCACCGCGACCTACCCGGGTGGAAACTCTCTCCGGCCCAGCACTAGTACGGCTGAAGGACCTCCGCATTCCAGATGTAGGCCTTTCCCCAAAGAGCCATCTAGGGGAGGAAGATTGGTTATTCTCCACCACAGGAAGAATTCTGGGAAGGTCCGGACAGAAATCAAACCATTCCGCTTCTCAGAATCCGAGGTAGAGTACGACTCAGCGTGGGATCCCTCCGCTCAGTCCTCCGAGTCAAAGTCTGGGGTAGGAACGAGGCACATCCACCTCGTACTCCCGGAAAGCGAGGTCCATTGGATCCCTGTCTACCCCCGTAGGTATATCCAGGAGGACGATAACCTTGCATGTCCCCAGGGACCAACCACACAGTCGCCACCGTCATCACCAGAAGTGCCCTCTACCTCGACTAGAGATCATGGAGAGCTATTTTGGGGATCAATGGTGGATGAGTCACGGCAGAGCCCACCCGAAGTGGATTCTAATGCTGTGTCAGAAGCTATGGTTCCCAGTCCATCTTATTGTGATGTAGCAGCCAGGTCACTACACTCCTCAGAGGACAGCCTGAGGTTCAGTGACCAGTCATCCCAGTCGCCATAATCTCCACCGGCCTGCCTTCTGTCCCAACAGTCTACCTCAGTACCACTACCAGTTCCTCATCCACCCACAGTCAATGAGTGGGGAAATGAAGAGCCAGAAACTAAATCTGAGTTGAGGAGCATATGGGATATCCTCGCAGTGGACCACTTCATAGAGAAGTTTTGGTTGGTCGTAACACCAGATTTCAGTGTGCCAAAGTCCCTCATCCCATAGGAAATTGAGTGTTTCCGTTGAACCCTCTGGGTGACGCATTTCTATCTTGGCCACCAGCGAGTGACTTATCCAAAGATCCAAGCGCGCTTTGAAGGTATCAGTGAACAATACTGTCTGGTTGACCTGGCCGCACTCACCGTGGTCCAACACCCTAAGTCACGAGGTCACCATAAGGCCCTCCAACAACAATGCATTTAGAGTGACCAAGTACGCTGCAAGGTTATCAAAGAGGATTCGCCCCATGTGCAAGTCCATGGCTGGGGGCAGTATGCTGCCCTCCTCTTTAGTTATATCCTATGGCAGCCTGACTCGTTAGGTGACATCGAGGACATGTCCCCGAGAAGAGTTACGGTCAACATGACCGATCTTTAGGATAGGGAGAATGAGATGGGGGTTCTCAATGGGAACTCCCTCTCTGAGGGTGTACAGCCACTACTGGACCCATCGGGATGAGTTACTCGCCAAAAGAGAATTATGCTGGGTCTCCATCTGCCCACCAAGGCACTAGTTCTAAGCCAAAATCTCAGTAAGGGTAAAGAGCACATCGGGGCCACCAGACACTCCAACCCATCCGCCTCAGTGAAAAAGACAAAGGAAGACCCTGAGAAGGCCACGTTGCGTTAGTAACTTGCTGAATAGAATAAATTGGTCGATGAACTCCTGGCTGAACATGATATGGAACATCGTCTAGATTATGGTTATCCTCGACCAGTATTGTAGGGACAGACACAACTCCCCCCCTGGTGGAGTGCCTCCAAGTAAACCTGAAAATCTTGCCTATGCAGAGAGGGTAGAGGCTGGCGCTTAAGGAAAGAGGGTGCTATATGTGTCACAAAATCCACCCAGACGATGCTTAAATCCTCATGACATAACCTAGGTCCCCCTAGTTGTTCCAAAGGACACCCCACTAGCCACCCACGAGCCGTTGGGCCTGATTATCGCGTTGAATAACCCGCCAACGCGTTGGTGGTTAGGGACCCCTATCAAGACAGGGACCCCCATCCAGATGATCCAATGCAGGTACTAATTTCCTGACTAGAGGCTTTGGAGACGTGACATGTGGCAATCCCAACTGATGGCAAGCCATATCTAGCATGGGAGGATGATATGCCGGAACCATCGGGCTTCGAGAATCCCACATTTTCCCCCTTCAACGGGATGGGGGACCCCCCGCAACATCTAGCCCACTTTTCTTCAAGGTGTGGACCCATGTTGGGAACTCCGTTACAACAAGAAGCTGCTAAGATCTGATGTTTTGTACAGATGTTGGAAGGGCCTGCATTTGTCGGGTATAGCCAACTCCCCATCGGATCAATAACGGGGTGGGGGGATCTTCGTAGACAGTTTCTGTTCTAGTTCAATTCCACCATGAGGAAGAAAAGCATCAAAAACCTCTTCAAGTGAAATCAAAGGCCCAATGAGCATGTCGCGGACTTCATCACCCAATGGAAAGGGCTCACCTATTCCCTTTACATGCCACTGACTCAAGATAAATTACTGAAGATGTGTGTGGGAAATTTTAAGACGAAAGTGGTTCCCTACCTAATCACCCAGAACTACCCTAGAGGGTTCTGAGACTTCTATGATATGGCCCAGTGCCTCGAAGAAGCCTTACAACAAGCCAACCAAGCATGCCTGTTGCCTCTCGTAATTCCCGAAAGAAGGGACTCAAGAGCCGATCCCACCGCAGTGTCCCAAATAGAGGCCCCCAGACAACTAGAATTACTACTAGTGGATCCGTCTATGAAACCTCACAGAGGCCCACCACCATAGGCACAACCTCTAGTTCAGTAGCGGCCACCTCAAAATCCACTGGTACCTCCACGTAATGTGCCGCCACCACCTAGGCGAGATAATTAGGCTATGCCTCCTCGACAGGCTCCTCCGGCCCCTCATTAGGGATATGCTCCTAGAGACCACTTTCTAGATAGAAGGAATTAGACCGACTTGTTCAACGAGGCTTAGGTCCCCGGTTACGTCCACAGCACCTTGGAGCAAGGAATTTTATGATTACCTGAGTGCAGGAGGCCGCAGCGGCAAACCTCACCGATCTCCCTGACTACTTCCCTTATTACCGAATCCGGGGGCACACCTTTAAGAAATTATATGTGTTCAAGGACTGGATCCAAGACCAGGTTGACAACAACATAGTTAGGTTGGGTCCAGCCCCAACATAGGTGGAGTGTGTCTTCATAAGGCCAAACATCGGTAATGACAGCGAATGTGAATGGAAGTAGGTTTCTGACCATGAGTCTTAGAATTATGACGACTGGATGGCCCACAAAACAGTCGCTCATGCCCATGGAATCATCTGTGAATGCCTAAATCATCCAGTTCCTTCGGAAAATTCCACTACTACTTCTGTAGCGTTATCCCTACTGTCCTCTTTCCAGAAGAGAAAGCATCGGTGGTGCAAGGGAAAGCAACACCCCCCCCCCCAATTCCATCATCCTCCCACAGTCTCGGTGGCTTCATGCCTCCAGAGATGGGGATTACTCCTAGGATCTTCCCAGTAATTGATTTCTCTTCAAGGGAAAGTCAAGGGTACTCCTTAGTTAATACCATAGATATGGTAAACCCCTACATGAATCCAGGCGACGAGGATTGCCAAGTGGGTCTTCCCAGCATTCTCATTCATCGCTGACGTCATCGGAGCCGTGGTTACCTGGGTCATCGAAGTGCTTCAGTCATCACATCCATCCCGGCCATGCATACTACCAAGACTAGACAATATGCCTAGCATAGAGCTCAGCATGCACAACCTCCTCATCTAATGTCCTCAGGTCTACCTCCACCACCATTTGTGATGCTTGATTTGGTAGAGCCACCCCTACCGGCTTGTGGCCAAATACGCTCTGCAACAGACTGGTCGTAGCCCTCTAACCTCCCTCTGGTGGTTACCCCATGGGCTTCCACGAGTGGGCAGTAGGATCCTCTTAGAAGCAGGCAACTGCTGGTCCAGCCAGCAGGGCCCACCATGCCTCCAGTCATAGAGCGACCTCCTGTAAGCAGAAGTTCATGCTTGGAATGGAAGTACGACATCCTCAAACATCTAGACAGCATCCCAGCAAGTATTTACATCCTCAAGGCCCTTCTTCTATTTCTAGATATGGGTGAGGCCCTCGCTGAGGCTTTAAGAAGCCCTTGCCAGTTTGAGACAGAGGTCGCAGCTATATAGGACTTTCTTGTAGAGGCTCTCGAGAACACTGAATTTCAGGCCATTATCTCATTATCTAAAGAAGATGAAGGCTCTACCATATAGGGGCACATCTGCCCATTGTACATCATTGGCCAATTCAACGACATGGAGGTTCGTCATTGCCTTGTCGACACAGGCTCTTGGATCAACCATATCCCGATGCAGACACTCCATAATATGTGATTATTCAAGGATGATCTGACTCCTTATGTCCGGAAAATCCAAGGATACGATAGGACGAAACAGACCCCGGTCGGAAAGATCCATTTGAAGACCTAGTTCGGTGGCCTAGTTTCCAGAACCGAGTTTATGGTTGTCTCCTAGGACACCACGCACAATGCACTGATGGGATGGCCATGGCTCCACCTGCACATGGTGGTCCCTTCATCATACCACCAATGCCTCAAGTACTCCCTTAACTATCGAGTTGGTGTAATCTAAGGTTATACATCTCCTTTTGCCTCTTGCGAGGCCCGCTATATAGACATTGACTATTACAAGAGCAAGGATAAAAAAATCTAGGCAAGTGAAGTTGAGCTTTTCGCCGCTACGACCGACCCTTGGGTGGGCCTGAATGACGCCTATGTCTACCCGATCCATCCGTTGGAGGCCACAAACCCCGATATAGGGAAATGTTTTGTCATCTTCGGGATAATGGGGAACCACATTCCCAAGTGCATGTGGAATCAGAAGAACACTTCATATTCTTATACAAATCAGGCTCAGGTGATCTCGGAGCCTCCCACCCCCATAAAGTATCGGGACGTACACCCCATGGAAACGACAGTACGTCATACCTACTTGTTTCACTGGGATGGGATAAACTGGATCTAGCCGATGCACCACTATTTCTTTGATATTATCAATCGTGGCCCCTTGGGCCTAAGACTAAATGGGATTGGGTCGATAACTTTTATTGCTATGGTTTCGGTAGTACCAGAATCTCCCGATATATTAACCACTACCGCTCAAGCTGGTACCATCCTCCCATCGGAGTTTGCCAACTTAGAAGCAACTCTCCTCACAGAAGATCCCTCTACCATAAGTGAAGATGTGGATATAGAGGATGATCCCCCTGCCTTTGAAGAGGGCATCTCTGCTAAAGTCGACAAATTGTCACAGGTGAACCTCAGAAGTGAGGTAGATCCGAGACCCACACTGATCAGTGCCACCATGCCCCCCGAGGAGAAACAACGGTACATAGACTTCCTTAATCAAAACTATGAAGTATTTGCATGGAGTTACGATGATATTCCAGGACTAGATCCTCAGGTAGCCGTCCACCACCTTGGTCTTCTGGAAAATCATCGTGGGTTCAAGCAAGCTCCCAGAAATATGCACCCTTTTCATGGTGCCATGGTTGAGGCCGATGTTGACAAGCTCATCAGGGAAAACATCGTTAAGGAGGTCCAGTACCACAAATTTATGGCCAACATTGTGCCAATCAGGAAGAAGAATGGATATATCAGAGTTTTCATCGAATTACACAATCTCAATCGTCATTGTCTGAAGGATTATTTTCCCCTTCATGTGACAAAATTGTTGATTGACGCCACGACTGGGTTCTATGCCGTTTCCTTCATGGATGGGTACTCTGGATATAATCAGATCTGGATGGCCCTTGAGGATGAGGAGTCTACAGCCTTCATGGCACCACAAGGTACTTTATGATACCAAGTTATGCCTTTCAGTTTGAAGAATGCATGTGCCACCTATCAACGGGCCATGCATCTCATATTCAAGCCAATCCTCGTGAACTTGGTTGAGTGCTATGTGGATGACCTAGTGGTAAAATATCTCTAGCGCCAGGACCACCTCAAGGACATGGAGAAAGTGTTCGGCTTCCTCCGTTCTCGCCACCCGAAGATGAATCCATTGAAATTCCCCATTGGGCTCACCTCTGGGGAGTTTCTTGTCTTTATTATCAGATATCGGGGCATCGAGGATGACCTAGAGAATATCAAGGCCATCATCCAGATGCCTCCAATGAGCAATATTCGAGAGCTTCAAGGTTTCCAAGGCCACTTAGCCTACATACACTGATTCATTGAGAATTTGACTGGAAAGTGTAAGCCCTTTTCTCAGCTCATGATGAAGGGCACCGCCTATGAGTGGGACAAAGACTACCAGACCGAGTTCAAGGAAATCAAGAAGTATCTGCTCCAGTCTCCGGTATTGATGCCATCCGTCTCCAGAAAGTCTCTTGTCCTTTTTGTGACCGCCCTGGAATGATCCCTCGGTGCCCTTCTCTTCCAAAAGAACGATGAGGGGACAGAGAACAACCTTTACTACCTCGGCCACATGCTTCTCAATATGGAAACCAGATACCCCCCATCAAGAAGAGTTGTCTTGTGCTCGTAGTTGCTGTATAGAAATTGTGACAATACCTGCAGTACCACGAGGTATAGTTGGGGTCCCAATTTGACCCGCTGAAGTATATCCTGAGCCGTCCCATGTTGACGGGCCAACTAGCGAGGTGGGCGGTAATCCTATAACATTTTGACATCAGGTTCGTGCCTCCGAAGGCTGTAAAGGGGAAAGCATTGGCAGACTTCCTTACCACCCATCCATCCCCCGCTGACCACTCCCTAGACCTGGATTTTCTCAATGAATCAATCCTCTCGGTAGATCAGGCCACCCCGTGTTGTCAAATGAACTTTGATGGTGCCTCTCGGAGCCCCATTGGCAAGAGGCTCAATGATCATAGAATCAATAGAGTAGGCCTATCTATCATTTTTATTACCTCAATGAAAGCCATTCTTCCATACTCATTCCTCTTGTCGGAAGGTTGCACCATCAATGAGGAAGAGTATCAAGCCCTCATCAGTGGCCTCAAGCTGGCCCTCAAGATCAACGTACCCCATTTGCATGTGAAAGGGGACTCCGAGCTAGTCATTAGGCAGATCAATGGTGACTACGTTGTCAGGAAGCCAGAGCACGTACCATTGTTGGAACATACTCTCCAGCTAATGGACTAGTTCCCTTCTCATCCAGAGGTTACCCATGTCCCTTGGTCACATAATGGTAGAGAAGATGCTTTGGCCATCTTAGCTGCATCACTTTTAGAGCCTGAACAGGATGATCTAATTATCCACGTGGCACACCAGAGAGTCATAGCCCTGTTAATCTAGATGATGATGACGACCCATAGGTAATCCATCCTACCGCCGGCGCCTCTGCGTCAGGACCTCTGCGTCCCCCGGATACAGTGATTGAAATGACTCCCGATTGGCGGATACCCTTGGTGGAATCCCTATAACACAGTAATCTCCTGTCATATCAGGCCGAACATGAGTGAATCTGACACCATGCACTATAATTTACCCTCCAGAGTGGTCCCAGCTTTGAGAAGATCCTCTAAAAGTGTGGGTTTGATGGTATTCTCCTCCGTTGCATTCAGGGAGTTGAGATTCCATAGGTCATTCAAGAGGTTCACGCCGGTTCCTACAGTGCCCATTAGACTGGGCCAAAACTATCTCACCAGATTCGGAGATTAGGGTATTTTTGGCCCTCCGTGATGCACGACTGCATCGAGTTCACCAAGAGGTGCCATGCATGCCAAGTTCATTCTAACTTCATGAATCAACCACTGGAGCCTCTCCACACTACCATGTACTCTTGGCCCTTTGTTGTCTGAGGATAATATGTCATAGAACCAAATCCTCCAGTGACATCTCGCCAATGCCGGTTCATTCTGACTGCTATGGATTTCTTTTCCAAGTGGGTGGAGGTAGTCCCGCTCATGGAGGTCAAGGCCTGTTCTATCGTTGACTTTGTGAGATTTAATATCATCTATCGGTTTGGAGTCATTCATGTCGTCTTCACTGATAACGGAACCAGCTTCCAAGAAGTCGAGTTGAAAAGGTTGTACGCCAAGTGCAACATCCGCTCTAACTATACGTCCCACTACCACGCGCAATAAAATGGGCAGTTCAAGGCGTTCAATAATACCCTCTCTAACATTTTTCATAAAATGGTTGGTCAGAACAAGAAGAGTTGGCCGGACAAGCTCCCCAATGCCCTCTGGGCTTATCGGATGACGACTCGTAATTCCACCCAGGTGACCCCATATTCCATGGTGTAAGGAACTGAGGCCATCCTACTCATCGAGATTTAGTTGACCTCATTGTGAAAAACTTTCTACGACCAGTAAGAACCATATAGAGTAGCTGAAACCCGTCTGGCGGAGCTTGAGGCACTCGACGAGAACATGATTCATGCCCTGTATAATCTAGAAAGAAATCAGAACAAGAAAACTAGAGCCTTCAACAAAAGTGTTCACCTTCGCTCATTCTTTCATGGAGACTTGGTACTGGCCCTCAGGACACCAATGATACCTAGCAGGAAACCACCCAAGTTGGAGCCAAAATGGGAAGGACCTTTCATTGTTCACAAGGTTTACCCCAATGGTGCATACTCACTAGTAACCATGGATGGTGAGAATATAACCCCTCCCACCAATGAAATGTTGCTCAAGATATACTTTTCTTGAGCCACTTGGTCCGGAATGACCCTAAACTGCTTGGTATTGCATGACGTTAAACTGCACATTGTCCTGCAAGACGTTAAACCGCACCTTCATGAACTATGTGTGGCTTGATTCCCATCCATATGGGATATGTAGTACTTCCTGAACGTCTATACTTCAGTTCCAACCCCATCTCTTAGAGATTTAGCTTTTACCTAGGCTCCTTGACATGCTCTCCCCCATGTGAAGGATATATGGTGTGGTATGAGATTATGTCCTCATTCACGTCGGGTTTGTGACAACCACGCCATGTACCTCTTTCTCCTGAGAGTTCGCCATCTCTTTATTTTGTTCTCATATTTGCAAATTGGATGCTCTCAAGTTGAGCCCCTCGACCCTCTACAGTGGTTCTCCAATGTGCCCAAGGGTACTCTGGTCTAGGACATGGAGTGTTAAATTCTATACGGACATGTTTTCATTTACTTTCCAGGCTTCGTGTTCCCCTTAATTTGGGATTTCATTATCTTTCATGCCCGAAGGGACCCCCAATAGGCATGGATGTTGGGCCTAAGGGATATCCTACCATTATAGGCCAACATCCCTAAGAGTTTCAGACAACAAATCAATACAAGTCCCACATTGTGAATATGGTCATCGGTCGATGCTCATTTGTTTTCCCCTATTTCAAGCTTACGCGATATGGATGCTGTGTTTCGAACATGGTCAACAGTAATACTCCATCACCACACCAGCCCCTTAAGGCCTTGAATGTTGGTTGCATGATTCACATTATGTTCCACCTCATCATTTCCAAACGGAATTTCGACACTCCTAACACTATTCCTTAGTGCACATTCGCACGTTTGGAGGACAAAGCTGTAGTACGACGTTCTTCGGGGCTCCGCACTGACTTACCCTTTAAGAACATACCCATATTGCAAGGATCTCCTTTTCCCTTGTTTCCTACACTGAGTTAAACTCACGTATGCTTAGGGATAGGACTAAGGTCTGCATCTATTTGAAAGGATTCCGCTTCTCCGCGGTCCGATCTCTAAGACCATAAACAAAGATCTTTTCTAAGAACTACGTATAGCTTGACTCCCATTCTCATGGGGATACGTAGGATGAACCAGACACCTAATTTTTGGGTCCATCTCAATTAGGATCTGTCTTCTCTTTCCCCTTATCCTCTAAATTATTCCCGACCCCTCGGTCCAAGGTTCCTTTTACGGGATCGCGCACAACATGATGAGGACCCCATCCCCATTCACGCCGGGTATGCTTTATCACGCCGTGAACATTCTCTTTTTAACCTCATATTTCTTGTATGTGTTTGAGACATGAAACTCTAGACTATGATGCCCAGTACTGCATGACTCTAAACAGTTATTTCTATACCATATGATGTTAAAATTCATGGTTGGTCCCATCACATGACCTTAAACTATGACAATATCTTCCTAGCCGCATGAAGAAAAACGACACTGCATTGTAATGACCTCACCATAGGGGACATCACGCTGGGTATCAGTCATCCGTCGTACAATTTTTCAATGCCAACAACTGGCTTGATTTCATTGGAGACACCAAGATCCCGAGGTCATAGGTTCGTCGCTTCAAAAAAAAAAACACATCTACCCTAAAGGAAAAACAAGATCTATCAAATGACCCTTTATTTGGTGTGAGGTCTAGACCCGCACAACCTTATTGTCCCTGGCATCGGTATCATACCATGTCATGTATCAGAACTACGTATAACTTGATTCCTATCTCCATGGGATATGTAGGAACGCCCGTGCACCTTGTCTCAGGCCGAGACTAATTTTTGTTTTCAGTCCCTCGGCCTAAAACCTCCCCAGGGAACACATTATGGTGTGGAACTCATCCTCATTCACGACAGGTTGTACAAATTACATCACCATGTTTCTCCTGTGTTGCCTACTATCCATGGCCCGAGCGCTAAGACCTTAAACTAAGACCCTTTCCAGAACTATGTATGGATTGATTCCTATTCTCATGGGATATGTAGGGATGCCCAGACATTTCATCTCGGGTCCATCCCCAGGAATCAAAAATCCCGTCCTTTTTCATTTTCAGCCCCTTGGCCTGACCTCTCATGGAGAATTGTGTAGCTGTAGCTTTTCATTGAATAAGTTCAGGAGGACCCACAGTGACATTGGGGAGAGATAAATTTCTCACCAGAGAGGTCCTGTCTTGAAGTAAGAATGATCCATGATCAGACTGATACACCCACCTCATGTGTTTCCAACACAGTGGTGTAATTTCAAGTGTGTTGGATTCTGTTCGAACAAACCACCACTCCACCCTTCCATGCTTTGCATTCCCTTTATTCATACCCTCTTCCTCTTTCACGTCTAAATGGACCCCCTAACAGTATGGATGCTCGACATATGGTCCGCCTGCTGTCCTGGGCCAATGTTCCGGAAGACTAACAGATGAAATTTTGAGTCATGCCACGTTTTTTGGACATTGTCAGTGGTTGACCTTCATTTTTTATCCCCATATCAGGATAACACAATAGGGATGCTGTGTTTCGAACATGGTTAGTAGTTATCCATTATTTTCACTCCAGTCCCCACAGTGTTCCGAATCTGGGGTACCATGATCCACATTTTCCATTTCCCTATGTTCAGATTAATTCTAATTCCCCTGGCATTACCCCGCTCGTGCACTAGAGCACACCGGGAAAACGGAAATTCGACTGTTCTGAGAGCTTCATTCCCAGTCAGGCGTTTCACATTTCTTTTCAGAAATAAGAATAGGTTGTCCAAGCCCCAGATGCCTATAGCTTTGTTTTCACATCCGTGTTTGAATGGAGTACTAAGGTGGTCACCCCTTGTTTCTCACATTGGGCCCGACCCACGTGAGCTTAAGAGATGATCGCTGGACACTCTACGAATGTCACGGGAATGCAATAAACCAACAAAAATAACGGAACTCATGTATGCAGTTAGCATGAAATAATTGAAGCAAGAAAGTACATTCAAAAGTCACGTACATTAAAGAACCCAAGGGTTTAACCCTCCCATGGATGGGTTAACCCCATCAAAACAAAGCTGTAGTTCTGCCACCCTCTGGCTGGCGGTGTCCAAGAGTTACTACCGCCTGCTCAGCTCCCGATCTTCCTCAGCAGCGATGGTGAGCAGTTCATCAGTCATGGATTAGGCCCAATCTACGTCATCCTGAATGACGGTCAGTTATTAGGAAGCCTACCTCATGCGCTCTTTGGCTTCTGCCAGCTGGGCCTTCAGTCGCGATACGAGCTCTAACTGTGCGACAAGAGAAGAGGAATGCTCATCTGCCCGGGCCTGCAACCGTTCAACCTCATTTTCGGTCTCTTGGAGCCACTTGATGTTTACCGCCTTCCTCTACTGCCATCACACACTGAGGCCACGGTCATACTCCAGAATCTTTTCTACTATATGATCTCGGATGAGCATGTGTGGGCGTTGAGCATCCACTCCCCCTGCGCACAGTTCACATCATCACAAGAGAATTCTATCCATCTCATCCTACCATAATGCTTGAGGGTGTTATTAATGAAGCGCATGATCAGATTCCAGGATCAGTGATAGACTATTTTTCTTTACTCCTCATCGGAGCCCGTCTCGTCCCAGTCCGTGCAGTTGGCAGGCTCATATACGGGGCACACCCTCAAGACTCATCAGCAGGGTCCACGTCTGGAGTTTGGTCAGGCGTGTCGGGACTTGGGCTGTCTGGTTGATCCTTATCATTGGATCCCACCACAATAACCTCAGACACGGCCCCTATGATGTTCCCTCCAGTGATCGGGAGTGCTGCAGTTTGGTCAGGTTAGATATCCACCTCCACGATCATTGGCATGCCTATGGGAAGGGCACCGTCAGAAGTCCCGACCAACCTCGCTGCAGTGGCCCAGGACAATTGAAGAACTATGCACACAAAAAGGGACGTGAATATCAGTTAACATGGTTGAAGTATGGTGGTCATAAATTTGGTATAGGAGACTTAAAGAGATCAAATTACGGGTCTCGTTCATGAGTTGATGTCGTTGGGACCCTGAAACGTGGCCCCCCATATATGGTCGGAAGGTTTGGAGATTCAGGAGGAGTTGCCTTGGGTTTCTTAGACCCACCAGACACAAAAGTTGATACAGGCAATGGTGTGGATCCTGAAGGTCCTGCATCGGCACCCACTAAGGGACGATAATGAGGTCTATGTACAAGGTCCTCCTACGCAGTACATATGTCGATAACGAGTCCAGAATGACCTAAGAGAATACCCTGAGGAAGGAGCTTAGGATTTTACCTCGAGGGCCTCTACAAAATCTTCGAGATCTGAGGTCTGATTGATGACTTCACCCTCCTAAAATGGACTCCATCTACTGACCTCATCCCCCCAGGAGGACTTGTCTGACTCTTCCAGCAGAGGGAAGCACTCTCTTAGGTTAGAGGACGAAAACTGCGGAGGGGCCATTTGATCCAGCAGTACCCTCACCTAGTCTATCATCGGACCTGGGGTACCCCAGGAGTGGATAAAGTCATCCATCTCAGCTAGTTATTTCTCCACCTCCCCCTGGGATACTACAAAACCAGCTATGATAGGGCCAATTCCTAGAAAATCCATCCAGAGATGGTTTAGGTGTTTCCACATCTCAGACGGACAGAGGAATTTCCAAATGACTTCCCAGATGTCCCAGGCCTCCGAGAAAGGTAGTGTTCTCTGGCATGTCAATATGGCACAACCGTTTCCCTGGGGACTAAGTGGATATCCTATGGAATCCTCTTGGTGGCCGCCCCTTCGAATGAATCTATTCTTATAGGACCACTAGATCCGCTACCACTATTGGGTCCTCCCCCATTGCCTCATCCAAAACTGGTGTAGGTCTCGCTGCCATGACATCCCTACCACCGTGAGATTCCCTTTCCACCTTCCAAGACCGACCTCAGGATGGGGAAGGCTCACTATCACTAACCTGAATGGTTGGATGTTTCAGCGTCTCCCCCAGATAATCAGCCTCCCAGCTTATGGAATACTTTTTCACCAGCCCGAAGATTATGGTAGGTGGAGGAAGTTCATTCTGCATCTTCACGTCTTCCCATGTGAACATGAGCCACATCTGTCTCATCACAGACAGGTTCCCCTCATGACTCAACTCCAAATAGACCCACGAGGTCAGTCGCTGCTTGCACCAGAATTCCCTTATAAACCGATGCGGGGTGTATGGCTCATAGAGAGGTTTGTGGTCCACCCTCTCCACCAATACTCCACTGAGAAATGCAAGGAGGTAGGCCTGGTGCTCTTCTATTCCTTGGCCATCATCAGTGAATACCCTTGTCGGCAACAGAAATGGGTGAAAATTGAATTCTTCCACCTTCACACCCTGTTCAATATAAACGATGTAGTCAACTTGGCTGGATATCTCCCCGCAGAGTTCAGGATAAATGGGTAGAAATTCGATCCTGCAGGCGAGATGGGGTTCCGGTATCCGTAAACCCCCCTGATGTGAGCCACTATCCACCCATACAGAAGGTGGAACGGTCCGCATATCCTATGTGACCTCTTCCCCTCGCTGATATGATACAATATATTAAACAATTGGGTGAGCATTGGGATACCTATGTTGACTCGACTTCATGTCGCCAACATGGACATCATGATAAAGGTGCTGGGTCGCACTCCCATGTTGGTATCTCTCACTAGTAGGATCTAACCACAGATAAGATCTACGATAAATGTCGCCAACCTGACTATTGGCTGCTGCTCAGTGCTGAAACTGAACCCCCAAGTCTTCCATTGACTATCTTCCAAGAGCCGCCAGTACGAGTGATCCTTGACCTATTGAGCCCTCCTCGGGCAAGTTCGAGGCCTTGCCAGAAACTGTCGGTCTATTGGGACGTTTGGGAACCACTTAAACCACCGCCTAATGTGGACATCTCTCACTGATTCTTTGTCCTCTCCCAGCACCAGCTCCATCAATGGCATTTCTAGCCACAACATCTACTCCGGATCCTCCCACGCACTCATGATAGGGAGGAATTCATCATACACAACCCCTTGTATCGGGACCCCTAAAATTTGGTAGACATACCATAGGCTAATTCCATCCTCCCCATGGTGTAAATAGAAGGTATTAGTCCTTGATGACCATCGTTTCAACAGTTCTGGTATTAGCTACTTCGGTTGGTCGATATAGAATTGGGAGGCCCAGGTCACCTCGTACAGACCCACTCTCCTCAGCACTGCCCCAAACTCATCACACAAAGTTCCTACCCAGTAGGCCCAGGCCAAATCATCTGTAAGTTTTTTGCCCTGTCACAAGTCCCACTCTTCAGACCATCCCTTCGCTGGATTCCTTAAGGCTGCCTTCAATATTGTGTGTTACAGAGGGGGAGACGTCTCCAGTTGCAATGCCTTCCCGTCGACGTTGTTCAGGTGGCATTATAGGAAGCCATCAATGACGGGTGTGAAGTCTTCTTTGGCATGGCTGTCAGCCGCCCTGAACCATTGGTGCTGGCATGACGTGCTCCTAAACCACTAAGCTGGTTTATCCCTAATTGCTTCAGGGATGAAGAAATCATCCCTCAGCCCAAATCCATATAGGGGAAACCTACTACATAGTGGGCATTTCTTCTAGCTCTCCGATAGCAGTACCACCAACTAATCATGGACATAGTGGCTACATACTAAATCTCATAGACACAGACTATTATCCATCTCATCCCTCAAGGAGGCATCCTCATGGACCCCCTAGGCGACTTCTTGATGAGCCATTCAGTTGTAGAACTTGGGCGATTTTCAATTTGGTTCGTGGAGCTCGTTCTTGGATCTCGTTCGTGAAGCCTGTTCGCAGAGCCCTTCCTAGGCCTTGAAGTGCAAGATTGCGAAGGGATGTCTCAAAGTCTAAGACTCGCTAAGCACTGCGAATACTTGATTCGTGGAGAAAACTCGCAGAGTACACAGAGCTTCGCGAATCGAGAGCACAAAAGGAAAAATTCACGGAGATGGGAAAAGACAAAATAGAGGTCAGCTCCCCTATTTATAGGGGACAACCTTCGGAGCTTCGCGGCACTTCCAGATCGCACTGAGCATTTTGGTGCGCTCGGCCTGTATTCCCCCTATCCGCCTTGCGAGACCTCTTCACAATACAACTTTGAAAATGACTGAAAATTTTGGGGATTGACCCTCAGACATTGACCCTTGATTTCTCCGCAGCTCCAAGTCTAAGGGGGGGCATTTGTTGGAACCAAAATTTGGGAAGAAGAGGAAGAAACAGAAAGCCTCCAAAGGCTGCCTCGTGAAGACCATTCGCGAAGCCCCGGTAGCCCCGCACCCACCGCGGAGCAAGGAGGCGGGATGCTCCATGAACACTTTTGATATTCGTGGCCCTCCACGGACCAAGGAGGTGGGACACTCCGCGAACGCATTTGACGTTTCCAAGCACGCCGCAGATCAAGGAGGCGAGACACTCCGAAAACGCCTTTGACATTCGCAGGCTCACCGTGAAGCAACCCAATCCCTCTTCACACCGAGTGCGCTCTACTTCGTGATGCCTTTGTCCTATAAATACCGGGCTCCCCTTGATCCCGGAGGATAGATAATCCGACATTTTAACTTCCGATCTCCCGAATAATGAAGGACCTTTCTCTCTGTAAACCATGAGCTATGCGAGGTACTTTTTCTCTGCGAAGTACCTCCCCTTTTCCATGTTTTAGCCCCCTCTTTTGAAAGGGATGCCTTTTGTGAAGCGCATAGGCCTTCGTGAAGTAAGTTGATCCCCATGAGGACTCGGGTCCTCACAGAGTGTTTATGCTTCGTGAAACACCCCTCACGTACACATGACCCACCTTCCAAGGCAGGGTCACTGTACTTCGCGAAGCACATTTCTTCAAAACACAGTGCATCGCGAAGCACCTATACTTCACGTGGTAGTGATCTATGAGTCCCTTTTCACTTCGCGAAACACCACCTATATGCACCTATGCCCCATGCTTAGGCTGGGACACTCCACTTCGTAAGGCACACCACTTCACAAGCACCCTCCACAATATGGATCACCAGAGATTCACAAGGCCCCTTCCTATGAACCCCTATATTGTGAAATTTCTTTTCTCATAAGACCCTCTAGGTTTGCATGAAGTGATTTCAAAGTCCCTTGGACAATACCGCCTATTTCATTGCTTCGCCTCATGCTTCTTCGTATAGGCATGCTAATGGCTATTTCTTCTTCGCATAGACACACTAACATGGACCCCCAAGGGGATCACCCCACAACACCCCCAGCCACGACATTTCAAGTCCCTTCTCTTCACCAAGGTGTAGCGGGTACCAATTATGTATATCCTAGGGGTGTGGAGTAATCCCACCTCGTCTGAGCTTCATGTCGTTAAACTGCCAAGCGCCATCATCCCCAGCACATGACGTTAAACTGTGACCTTCCCCCCATGCATCCTAAACAAGGCCCCCCTTCTCGGGCATTCTCTACGCCCACTGGTCTCCACGGGAGTGAGATCATCCCTCACAAGGGATGATATCCTCCTTAATAGAGTGGATTTTTTCAGTAGGGGAAGGGTAACCATATCAGTGTAATCCCATATCCTTTATTGCAGGAGGTAGTACCCATACTCCTCCTCTCTCCTTACGTGCCAAAGTCCAAGAGGGGAGATGGGAACAGGGGAATACATTAACCTTTCCCTCTCCTACTAGGCTTTGTCTCCACATGGGCCTCCCTCCTGGAGTAATTCCTAGTCTCCATCTCCCTGGGCCTCTATCCTGGAGTGGTTCCAAAATTTTCCTCCCCCTGGGCCGCCTAGAGCCTAATCCCCCTTTCACTTCCCATAGACTCACCTTTCGTGACGTGATCATCAGGTCTATTCTGCCTCTTGTTTCTCACACCGAACATGACTCACATGGGCTTAGAGTAAGTATTTACCATGACCACATCAACCTTGGACCACCTTAGAGTGTAAGCCCCACCCTATCCCGAGCTATGGGGACTTTGATTCTTATCATGGAAAGGTACTTAGGAAGCCTCCCTAAGGTTAAATCCCAACAACCATTGATCGTTCTGACCCCATTCACGTCAGTTTTCCATCCCCCATCTAGAACTACGAGGAATTTGATCCTTACAAAGGCAGGGTATGTAGGAATCTTCCATGAGTTTCATGCCGAACAACCATTGGTCGTTCTAACCCCATTCACGCCGGTTCACCATCCCCCATCCTGAACTATGGGGACTTTGATCCTTTCCAAGGCAAGGTACATAGGAATACTCCTTGAGGTTAAAGCCCAACAACCATTGGTCGTTCCGACCCCATTCACATTGGTTCACCATCACCCCATCCCGAACTACGATGACTTTGATCCTTGCCAAGGCAAGGTACGTTGGAAGCCTCCCTGAGGTTCAAACCCAAAAACCATTGGTCATTCTGACCCCATTCACGTCAGTTCCCCATCACCCATATCGACTATGGGTACATTGATCATTCCCTAGGCATGGTACGTAGGAAGCCTCCATGTTGTTCAAGCCCACCATCCATCTGGACCCCATGTCCTAATTCACATCGGTTCTCTAACCCCATATTAAACTACGTGGACTTTGATCCTTACCAAGGAAGGGTACATATGAAACCTCCCTGAGGTTCAAGCACAACAACCATTGGTTCTGACCCCCTTTCACGTCGGTTCACCACTATCCCATATGAAGATAAAATGTATTCCCCTTTTGTGCCTCGTCCAACAGTAAGATGTTGTGATCCTCACCTAGTTATAAGCCATTATCAACTTGGGTCAGCGGTAAGTCATTGTAAACCTAAACTCAGTGGTAAGCCGTTGTCATCTCCTCTATCAGGACCCACATCTCTGGTCCATCCCAGTAGCGTTAGATCAAACTCAGGCTTCTAACCATGCGTAATCCCTAGTATATCATCGGGTCACTATCCTCTGCACACACCCCGATCTTATACACCATCTTGAACTACGTGGACTTTGATCCCCTACTATAGGGATATGTAGGAGGTCTATTCGATGCTCAAGACCAACACCATCGTCACCCTAGAGTTGATCCAGTACCATTCTCCATCCACTTCACTTAATCATCCATCATCCATCCCGATCCTTACCCGGGCCACTACATTCCGGTGAGATCATGCCAATTCACCTCCCTATTGCTCCTAACTGTAACCGGGTAACTGATCACGAGTTAGCCCCAACATCAGTGTTCCCTTAAGGGGGGACCCATATCTGATCCACTCTAGTTAGTGTTCTGATCAGTCCGATCCATCTCTGCTAGACATTAAACTCACAGCATACCTTGTGTTATAAATGGGAAGCTGAGTAAAACCTCAGAGACATTCCCATGACATATAATTCCCTGTACTCTACGTGGGATTCCTCGGGCTTCCACGCCCTAGAGAAGCCCTATAACAAGGGGATGAAACCTAGAAACACTAGAATCCCAGCTTCCAGACATGCCAGTGATGCCCAACATGACTACTCCCCTGAATGAAGGTTGATTCCCTGGCTGGACCCTTAGGAATGTCCTGATAGATGCAGTGTAACTAACAGACATCCATGAACATATGGAACTGGGAAGAGTTTCACGAACAATTTCTTAAATCTATAAGGGAGACCCAGACTTGGTGATGAGTTTCGAGGAGGAATCCAGAGAAGGAAGAACCGACATCCCATCATCCCATTTCGATCAAGGAGAAAACATCCCTAAACAAGTGATGGATGCTGCCCACCTTTGGAAAGAGGGAATGCGGGGCAACAATAACCTCGCCTTTTTTTCCTCAAGCAGACGAGCATGCGCCCCCCGATGAAAGCGTCAGAAACAACAACCACACTGAATATCTTCAAAATCATGAATACCCTGATGTATCTTTGAGAATGCCTACCAATTATCCTGATCCTCTTATGTCCCATCCTCAGAGAAACACATAGTATAAAAAGACCCCCGACCTTGAATTCTAGAGTTCTTCCATGTTGATGGACAAAATATTTCTAATTAGATAGTGTAGCATTCATCACCTTCTGAATCACCTGAACTTGTTCATAATTCTCTTGGACAAGATGACATCCCATCATAGTTGCCTCTCTAGCCTTGATCCAACATAGGGGTAATTTTCATGGACTACCATATAAACCCTCATATGGTGCAATATGAGTTGTGTCTTAAAATACATTATTATAGGAGAACTCAACTAGTAGTATGTGTCTCTCCCAAGACCCCGAAAATCTAGGACACATGCATGAAGCATGTCCTCCAGTACCTGAATCATGCATTTTGACTGACCATATATTTTAGGGTGGTATGTTGTGCCCATAAGCACCTGTGTACCCAGTGCCCTACAAATCCCTTTCCATAAATGTGAAGTAAACCATACATTCATATCTGAAACAATAGAGTGCTTGACCACATTTATTTGTACAATATCACAAATGTACAACCTCTAAATTTCATCAACTCTAAATGATTCCTTGATCAGTAGGAAAAATATGAACATAATGAGTTTTTCATGAAAAACATAGACAACATCATTACTGTGACACCTAATCCATCAGAAAACCCCACAAATCATTCACCTAAACGTTCTATAGATTCTACAAGCATGATTTCCTTTAATTTGGAAAACCCAAACACAACTAAGGTAATATTAGAAGTCTCCACTAAAAAAACAATATATTAGAGGAAGTTATTTAGAGGGGGTTCTGCACAACCCCCTCTAAATTCATTTTCTGTAACATTAGAGGGGGTTCAGCACAACCCCCTCTAATCATTGAATTTTTAGAAGGTTCACAACCCCCTCTAATTTTTTTATCATTTTATAATATGTTGTTAGATTTTAGAGATGGTTATGTTAAAAGTGTCACTACTTTAATAATTAGTGGTGCTATATATTTAATTACATGCACTATATATTCTGTTAGAGGCAATATATATTTATTTTTATATATATATTCAGTTGGATTTTAGAGGTGTTATATATGTGTGTGTGTGTTATATGGAATTTGTTTTTTTAAAGAAAATAGTGGGGGTTCAAAATCCCCTCTAATGTAAGACATTAGTGGGGGTTCAAAACCCCCTATTGAACCCCCACGAATGTCTTACATTAGTGTGGGATCACAACCCCCTCTAATTTAAGAGATCAGAGGGGTTGTAACCCCCTAATATTTTCATTAAAAAAAGTCATAATATATATCGTATATAATGTATACATATATGAATGAATTTATAAAATGTATAATATATTATATTCATATAAATATGTAATATATATATGTATATATTAATTGTGTACATATAAATAAAATATCTCTATATATATATATATTTGCATAATATATTTGGGTAATATATTTATACATATATGTGTATTCAAATAAATATGAACAATTACAAATAAATATATAAATACACATTTTTGTTTGTGTGTGTTTGATATAAATGTATTTATAAATACATACATACATAATTTTATTTAGATATATGTAATTGTATAATTTATAGAGGTGTGTAGAATATATATATATATATACATATTTATTTATATTTATATAAATATAGATACATATTATTTATTTAATTTAATAAAATATATTATGAAAATAATGTTTATCTTAATAAACTTATTAATATATATAAATACAATAATATATAAATTATGTGTAAATTTGTTAATATATATGTTTATTAATATATATGATTATTTTAATAAACATATTATATGTATTTAATTATATTGTTTTAATAATTTTTATTTTAATAAACTTATTAATATATATAAATACAAAAATATATAAATTGTTTAAATTTTTTAATATATATATATATGTTTAATAATCTATATGTATATTTTAATAAACTTATTATATGTATTTAAATATATTATACAAATAATTTATATTTTAAAAAACTGATGAATCTTTATAAATAGAATAATATATGTATCATATAAACAAAAAAGACATGTGGGGTAGTGGTTAGTCACAAGGTTTATACTGAGACGAAACATTGTTTGAATCCCACCTGTTTTAGAACTTTAGAAACCTGCAGAATGTGCTAACTGAGAGGAGATTGGTGGCAGGACCGAGACTCATAGAGGAGAACCAGGTCTGTGAACCGGGAGCTGGGCTAGAGGGAGAACCGAGGGTGGGGCGGGGCTAGACACTCACGCGGGGAGACTGGGGCTGACCGGGGGACACTTGACAGAGGACCGGTGGGGGACATACACAAGACTCGGGGAGGACACATAGACATAGAGGAGTGGTTTGAACCACCCATAATCCCTCCATTAGAGGTGGTTGGGGTTATAAACGCCTCTACTGAATACCATTTTGTGGTAAAATTGGGATAAAATTAGAGGGGGTTTAAACCCCAAAGTAACCGCCGCTACATTCACCACGCATTAACCAGCGCTTCTTTAAAACCGCCTCTACTAAAAGTAGGTGGCCAAATTAGCGGTGGTGCCACATAACCTCCTCTAATGTGTTCATAAGGGGTTATAACCCCTTCTCAATTCAAAAATAACCCCTTATATAGTGGTCTTTTTTTAGTGCTCATTGTAAAGGATAGTTGAACGACAGTCAGTCTCATCATAACCGGTCACATAATCTTCACTCAGAAGACATTGTGGACTTTCACACCACACCTAAATTCATATATAAGAGTTTTCAGACTTTGGACTGGGAACAGATAGGTGGGGGGAGACCGTGAAATGGGGGACAAATAAGTGGGAGGTGGGGGGACATGCATAGGAAGACTAGGAAACGAGAATAGGACAAGTGGGATAGAGGGGCGGGGAGACCTAGGGGACGCACATGTGTGGAGGTAGGGGTAATTGGAAAAGGACAGGCACACAGATTGGGTTTAAAAAAAGGCATTAGGGGCGGTTGTGTAAAACTTCCTTTAATGCAATTATCAATAAGGGGTGGCTTGAACCACCCCTAATCCCTCCATTAGAGGCGGTTGGGGTTATAACCGCCTCTACTGAATACCATTTTGTGGTAAATTTTGGATAACATTAGAGGTGGTTTAAATCCCCTCTAATGTAACCACCGCTACATTCACCACGCATTTACCATCACTTCTTTAAAACCACCTCTACTAACAGTAGGTGGCCACATTAGAGGTGGTGCCTCATAACGGCCTCTAATGTATTTAGAAGGGGTTATAACCCCTTATAATGTCAAAAATAACCCCTTCTACAGTGGTATTTTTTTGTAGTGCTCGCTGTAAAGTATAGTCAAACAAAGATTTGTCTCATCATAACTGGTCACACAATCTTCCCTCGAAAGACATTACAGAATTTCACACCACACCCACATTAATATAGAAGAGTGTTCAAAACCAGGATTGGGAATAGACAGGCGGGGGGAGATTGTGACATGTGGGATAGATAGGCAAGAGGTGGGGGGACACACACAGGAAGACCAGGACACGGGAATAAGACATACGGGATAGAGGGGCAGGTATACCCGAGGGACGCACAAGAGCAGAGGAAGGGGGAATTGGAACAGGACAGGCACACAGATTGGGTTTAAAAAAAGGCATTAGGGGCGGTTGTGTAAAACCGCCTTTAATGCAATTATCAATTAGGGGTGGTTTGAACCGCCCCTAATCACTCCATTAGAGGCAGTTGGGGTTATAACTGCCTCTACTAAATACCATTTTGGGGTAAATTTTGGATAACATTAGAGGGGGTTTAAACCCCCTCTAACGTAACCACCACTACATTCACCACGCATTTACCAGTGCTTCTTTAAAACCGCCTCTACTAACAGTTGGTGGCCACATTAGCAGCGATGCCTCATAACCGCTTCTAATGTCTTTAGAAGGAGTTATAACCCCTTCTAAAGTCAAAAATAACCCCTTCTACAATGGTCTTTTTTTGTAGTGCTCACTGTAAAGGATAGTCAAATGATGATCAGTATCATCATAACCGGTCACACAATCTTCCCTCAAAAGACATTGTGGACTTTCACACCACACCCAAAATAATATAGATGTGTGTTTAGACCTAGGACTGGGAACAAACAGGCAGGGGGAGACCATGACATTAGGGACAGACAAGCGGGAGGCAGGGGGACACGCACAGGAAGACCAGGACATGGGAATAGAACAAGTGGGATAGAGGGGTGGGGAGACCCGGGGGACGCACATGAGTGGAGGGAGCGGGAATTGGAACAATACAGGCATGCAGATTGGGTTTGAAAAAAGCAATTAGGGTCAGTTGTGTAAAACTTACTTTAATGCAATTATCAATTAGGGGTGGTTTGAACCGCCCCTAACCCCTCTATTAGAGGCAGTTGTGGTTATAACTGCCTCTACTGAATACCATTTGTTGTAAATTTTGGATAACATTAGAGGGGGTTTAAAACCCCTCTAACGTAACCGCCACTACATTCACCACATATTTACCAACGTTTCCTTAAAACCGCCTCTACTAACAGTAGGCAGACACATTAGCGGCGGTTCCTCATAAACACATCTAATGTATTTAGAAGGGGTTATAATCCCTTGTAAAGTCAAAAATAACCCCTTCTATAGTGTTCATTTTTTTGTAGTGCTTGTTGTAAAGGATAGTTTAACGATGATCAGTCTCATCATAACCGGTCACACAATTTTCCCTTGAAAGACATTATGGACTTTCAAACAACACCCACATTAATATAGAAGAGTGTTAAGACTATTTAACTACAACTATACATGAGGGAGAAGAAGGAAAATGATTCAAACTATCACTGGATTACTTATCTCTGAAACTCCTGACTTAGGACGCCGACATGTTACAATAAAAACACAATGCCTACCATCAAAGAACCACATATCCACAATGATCCCATTCACCAAGTCCCATACCTGCCTCTTGGTGATGATCCATTGTTAATCCATCCACAAATCATTACAAAGGGTCCTAACATATCATGAGTAAATTCCAAAACCAAAACAATCCAACTAAAATCATTAACCCTTTTCCAATAATCACATCTGAGCCTGAATATAAATTTGAGATAACTACAAATTCATCAACTAAAAGTCAAAGAAACTCACCAAGGTGGTTCATACACCCCATTACATGTGAGAAATTTCTAAAAGTCCATATGTCCACATAATAAAACTGACTAAACCCATAGCAGAATCCACCAGGTGGTCATGTCAAGGAAAGTAGCATGAATCCAGAGTATTTCCATGGAATTCCTACACATAACCTAGGTATCAATCGGGATTAACCAATCCTTATGAAAACCACACAACCAGCACAAAACACAGAGAGATATAATGAACTAGCCCAACAACTTTCAAGTGCAGTACAACATATAACCGACACTCTCTTAGTGCATCCGGGATGACGTCAAGATAGAGGACATGATCATCTCTCATATAATGAAACACTAAGAGGATTTATATTATTACTCCAATAGGTAGCTAAAAAACTTTTGGTATACCTTCTTAAAGACAATTGGATTTACATGCCGAATAATTTTCATTTAACCAACCACAATGCACTTATCCCAAGTCATTCTGTGATAGCTCACGCTTCACCAGTGAGGTCCATCTATGACCAACAATGCCTTACAATGGCTGAAAAAACAACCAACCGAACAACGTCGTACTTCCAAGAAACCATCAACATGAAACAATACACACAATCCTTAAAGGAATTCAAGTAGAATAATGGATTTTTGAATATTTTTTGATTATAAACCTTCTACATAGAAGGATACATTTAAACAGAACCTATGTGACACTCCACTAACCATAGTCACCACGTCATATCACTTGGCATGAAGCCGAAATTATTCTGACAAGTGTGTTAAAAACCTTGTGCCCCCAATATTCCTCCAGACTTCTCAGAAGAACTTGGATCCATAATTATAAAGTTACTCTACTCTGGAGATAACTTGAGAACATACTGAATAACTCAACACTGAACAATTTAACAACATCAACAGATCATTTCAACATTTGACACTCGATGTGTACCATGTATGTCAAAATATAATACCCCATGTTTAATATAGAAAATGACATATTATATATACTATTCATATGTTATCCACCCTAGGAACCCTATTACTAGATGGATAATATAGGAACGGTCACCAAATCTTATTATATACACAACCATTTACTTGGATGATGATGTACTAATTGACCGATCATTTAAGGAAAGTGAGGTTGACACGACCTCATAATCATGTCACCATTCCTGAGGCATGTGTAATGTAGTGAACTGAGAATTCCTCAATGCTCATTCCCACATTAACGGTCAATATACAACAATGATTTTAGCTCAAAAGCGCAAATATCCAAATAGGACAGGTCAACACCTTCCTCTAAGCACTCACCTCGATGTTTGGACCATAGGTCTAGTATAGGTTTTAAATAGTGAGGGGAACTTCCAAAATCCCACTAAGAAGGTTTGTTTTGGTCATTTAAAACACTTAGAGGCATCCCACATGGAATCATTCAGGTAATAATGAGTGAATTAATACTACATGGTATCCTTAGATAAAAAGTAAATGGGGGAATCTTACATGGGATCCTCAAATGATAAAAAATAGAGGTATCCAACAACTGGGTTCCTCACAAATGGCACAAAGGAGGGGGATACTATAGGGGACTCCCTAGATCAACATGTAAGAGAAGGCATATCTGATAGGATCTTTAAAAGAAATAGGTCTCATGACCTCATAATCCATAATAGAACATATCACAAGGGAAACATCCTAAAAGTACAGTTCACAATAAATTTCTCACAGCTCATCTCAGATATAATGTAATAACTAGATTTATCAGAACACCCATCTAATCATATAGCCAATTCCCAAACTAATGTGACAACTAAAAATAATAACTATAGAAAGAACCACTCCTTTTAGAAAAAACCCTTAAAACCCATTAGATGTAATCATAGAGCTCCACAGGTTTCACAATCACGATCTATATGGATAAATACTCCTATAAGAGAACTCTCAGGTCCAAAAATGAAAAAGCGGAACAAAATAGGAAAATATCCTCAAAGATACACAACATGTAGACTACATACACAATTTGTTCCCTCAAGATCTCACAAGGGCGTGTACCTCCACTGGACAAGACGTGTAAATACCCCAGGTACATGGTGTGAATTTGGGATACAAGACATGTACACAGGTTCCCATTCCTTTCCATGTATGTTTACATGGGAAGCTCCACATGGTGTCTTCCTTTGTAAAACTACATGGTCTGTACCTAAAGTACATTGTGTGAACTGTTCAGAACACAAAATACAATTTTCTCTCTGACAAATTTGGATACATGTTTATATACAACACAACGTGTACGTATATTTCATGGTGTATAGTTATGAAAATTATTTCTTCCTGAACAGATGAACACATGGCATGTGTTCATAGAACCATACACCATGTTTTATGGGTTTCCAAATAGAAAAGACCCTTAAACATCCCCAGAACCCCCATTCAAGAAATTTAAACCATAGGTATACCAAATTCCGATTCATGGGGGTCAATACACCCCGTAAATAAATGATTGGAATTCATATAAAGAACATCATATACAATTTAAGGATGAAACATAATCCACCATGTTCAGATCAAGGAGGGTCCATACACCTCAGGTTCCAATGATTTCCATCCATACAATTCAGACAATAACATATACAAAATCACCTATAAAAACAACATACATATCTATCACAATACCTACAAAAATAACAAAAATATCTAGCACAACATATATCACGACATAATGCAATCCATAATTCTCTCTCAATGGAATGGCATGAATGCATGGAATGTGATTTCTAAAAAGTGCATATATGATGCATGAGATAGAATAACATCATCTAATTTGGTTTAAATAGAAAATATAACCCCAATAATGTAAATAAAAATAACCCATTACAAGTGTGCCACCAAATAGTGAAATCAAATCAACTATAACCACTCAGTAATCCAAAATCCGAATTCAATTCAACGAAATTTGGCTTTTCCCTATACACAGTGTAGATAATCCTAGAAACATTTTATTACCAAACTCTATTTCCATTCTATCACTATATAATTTCACCTAACAGTAATGAAAAACATAAAATAACACCATTTGATACAACTTTGTAACCTCATAGATCCAAATTCCAATAAACGGTGCCCCATACCTGATATGCCACATAACCTCAAGGATAATTCCCCAAACACTAGAGGATACAAACTAGAAGAGAGGGCCTAGGTGTGATAGTGGAGAAACAATTCACTCATTGGAAGAGTATAACATTGTGGAAGAAAATAATAAATCAGTAGAAGAATCGGAAATACTATACAAAAGATGTAAACAATGGAAGACTGATAATAAAAATTACCAGATGTGAAAGCATTCAAAGGATGATGTTGTATGACACATGTTCTAGGAAAATATCCAAAACATGATACAAATAATAATTACGTGATATAATTACCAATATAAAAAAGATACAAAATGAAATCAAAAGCGTCGCATGGCTTGGATTAGTCCCATGTTGTCTTGCTCCTAAATAGCATATCAAGTACCTATAGAAGGGTTATTACCCTAATCGACACATGAAACAATGTAATATTTTTGGGCATAATAACATGAGCCAAACAGGGTGTGTGACAAAATCCTAGTAGGAAACCACCAATGGGTTTTTCCAATTACTCAGTGAATATATATAATAGGTATTGTACAATAGGGAAAGTAGTAATCTATAAGTACTCAAATGTATACAGTCTTACAATTACTGGATTCCATTAACATTCATTTTATGTTCATTTAGAATTAAATTATGTTGAATTATATATGTCTCAGGATCCAACCTATGCCCGAAAACCCCTGGGTAAAGTAAGAAAAATAGATACCTTATAAGGATATTTAAAAAAATATATGTGATGACTGAATCCATACTTTTTCTTTTGCTTGGAACAACGTTATAATTAATTACATTTCAATATTCAATTTATAACCCATGTCCATCTATTTCATTCCTATGTTGAAATTCAAGTATCACACCAGGTGGAATTCTATCAGTAACCTACAATCCCATCCCAGTAAACCTTTCAAGAATCCTGGTATCAATCTAGATGAAAACCTACAAACATCCTACATGCTTGTCCTGGTGAACATCTTTGTAATCCTAGTACCACTATAGGTGTGGTATAAGTCCATGTGAACTAGTCCTGTTGGTAGCAGTCTTATAATGAATCCTCAGGTATCACTCATGAATTGTAAACAAGGGAAATAGATTCTGTCCATGGAATCCCTCAAAAATACATGTTTCACTTGAAAAAATATGTAATGCATCAATGTCCCTGATTTCTAAATGCACGATTCACTCACAACTTTAACATAACAACCATAACATCCTCCAAAGGCTTTTCCTTTAAATTACTGACCTTTGAAAATTTCACATAATAATCAATAAATAAAATTAAAAATATTACATGGATTCAAAATAATAAACTCACATGGAAAATTCCAATAAATATCCTATCGTGAAAGTTAAACTATCACAAGGATTTACCATGATTTTATATCACATGGGAAATTACATAATTAAAGAAATGCATTTAAATATGTTTTTTAAATATATTGTAAAAAACAAGGGTCAATGTGGGAACCATTCTAATAACCATAAAAAAAACAATTACAATTTAACAAAAATATAATTCCATCATTAACATCAATTCATATGAAAAAACCCATAAAAAGTGAATCAAAGGCTTACCCATAGGCATCCTAGGCCAAACGACCATAAATGTACATCTAAGGGAAACACACCCATGGGATAACCCTTAATCATATAAAACAACCTAAAACATGGTTTGAATCACTTAACCAATAAACTATAAAATAATATGAAATAAAAAAGGATAGTTATTGATCATGGAGACAACCAAAAAAGGGTGGATGACACTTAGACATATATAATCAACATTAAAATTAACAAAAATCATGAGACCACCTACGTCGTGGTTGTATGTCTCTCTGCATCTATCTTCGACCTCTAATTTGACCTAGAATAAAGTTTATATACAAAACAAGAATATATTCTCAATTCATGACAACAATTTTCAGAGAATAAATCATGAATAAATAATCAATGTGAATCAATAACTCACCGAGGGGATTCCAACACATCTGACGGTGTTCAAATAGGAGTTCTAACGATGGATCAGAAGAAAAAATGCCATTAGGTACTGGTGTTTGTGATACCCAGGTGAGGGGTTCTTTCTTTCTGAATAAAATATGGATACTACTTGTTTTAGCCAAAAACAAATATTGTACACATCGTGTACATGAAAATAAAATTCATGTATATGAAATATATTCTTTCCATATGACTTCCTTTTCTATGTCACAAATGAGTGATGTCGACATCCTTACACGACATATATTGGGATTAAACAATGTGTAACCCCGAGTCACATTGCGCAATAGTCTTATAGCCCGTACTTGGCACGATTTCCTCCTATTTCTCAAGTTCATCCCGAAAAGAAAAGATCCAGACCATAAATGATGAACTGTGTTCTTACATATTAAATATATGAGGATACATGTTTATGAACCCAATTCACTTATACTGATAGATGATGAAATTTGGTAGGCTCATAGGACAATTTGTTTGTATAATAGCCCCAACCCTAGATGTTTGGAGTAGGTTCTTTATTTTATTACATTGTCATGATTTCATGGAATCATCTCACAGGGGACCAATCAATTTAGTATTTTTGAAAAAACATTTTTCATTCATTATAACCATATTACAATGTAAATATAAAAAAATTCACAATAAAATTAAAAACTATGAATTCTTGACACCCATTCAATGGATTCCTCTTCATATACAAGGCAATGAGAACATGATAAGAGTGTTATAAAATTATCAGTAAGGTTAATTACATAGGATGATATCATTAATCAACAAGAATAATAAAAATTTAAGTGTAGGTCACTAAACACACATTCCATATAAATATTTGGATAATGCATAATCAATTTTATAGGGTAAATAACTGAAACACTCACCATTTAGTCAATAAAATTAGAATGAAATGCATCAATATATATTTTTTTATGTCATAATATCATGGATAAAAATAATAATAAATAAATTCTCAATAATGTAAATGCCTAATTATTCGAATCCATTTTTTCCATGTAAATGGTACCTTTACTGTCATTTCCTTTCACTCGACAATTTATCATACCCAATAAAAACCCATCAAATTTTTCCAACTAGTTCATATCATGAGACTACCAATGCATTTAGGGGGTCACTTTAAATATTACCTAACCTATGTCGTATCATTCTAAATCATTCCTAATATATCTAATAAATGACTTAATTCATAATCAATGTGTCTAATATAGTATTTGTATTTGACAAAGGATACTAATTTATCAATATTTCCATAGTCAATCAAACAACATTCAATGTAGACACCATTTGTAAATATGGTATATGGGTTAGGAAAAAATCATATATATAACAAAATAATTTGGATATTTGAGAGTAATTTAATTTCTAATTAAAAGGATGATAAGAAATTGATTATTTTATGGAAAAGGTTTCAATTTCTCAAGAAGCGAGATTGAAAAATAGTTTTTACCATTTTATAATTTTCAAGTAAAATCCATTAGATGAAATAATTAAAATTGAACCATAAAATACCATGAATACTAAATTATTTATGACATATCATGTCAAAAGGCCATAACATACACCACATGAAATTTTATTGGTGCATAATAACAATTAGGTCTCAATGGAATGTAAATTTAGATGAAATATATTATCTTGAGTCTAAATTCTCTAATGTGTCTTTATATTTCTAAATAGAAAAATTGTGTTAATTATTTAATATATTTAGAGAATTTTTTATGTTTAATATATTTTTTATTTAACCTATTAATTATTAAAATTTATTTTCTTAATACTTTTTTTATGTCGGATTTTTTGACCATCTTCTGTTTATGTGTCAAAAATGACTTTGGTAGGACGAATATGGTCAAAGGGTTCATTAAATAGAGTTATAGAGAATAATAATAATGAAATAATTATAATATTTATACATAATTTTTACTTTTAAAACAAATCATGGAATATGTTTATGAAAAATGAACTAACGTTATGATCGTGGATACGATAGGTCGTACGTACGTATGTGTAACGTTTCAATTATTCAATGATCATTATGTAATGATACTAAGTAACATTTATGATTCCAAATTGTTTATTATATCATAAATGAAATATTATTTAATTATATGTAAATTTAAATATAATTATTTTAATTCAAATGGAATCACGTTGCTTTGGGGAGGCGGTAGTCCACACGTCCACAAACAACATTATCATGTTTTTTAGTGTCTGAACGGGTAATATAAAAAATTATGAATTATATTAATAGAATGGTAATTAGATCATTAATATATTAATTATGAAATAAATATCATATATATTCATTAAAAAATTTTATTATATTCCATTTAAAGAATGAACTAATCACATTGCTTTAGGAGGTTGCAGTCCACACATCCTCAAACGATGTTATAATATTCCCAAAAAATGGAAAGAATTAAGTTATGTGTTATATAAAAATTACAAAAGAATAATGAAATTATAAATAACATAAATATTTTAATAAAGTATAAACTAATCATTATTTCCGACCATTAATTGTGGTAATGAAAGAAATAATGGCATCAGTTCGGGAGGCTATAGTCATCCGTACACATGAACGATGATTGTGTATCCCATTTGATGGATGTGTGTGTGAGTGTAGGTCGTATCATTGAAATAAAAAACTCAATATATATAATATAATTAATTTATTATATAATGAATATATAAAACTAATTTTATGGAGGGAGAAATAAATAATTAAAAACTTGTAATTGAAGAATGTTTCATCATTTTCTGGTAACTCCTTAATGTTAATACCAAAAATAAAATCATGGATTAATTTATTCCCAAATTTAGGAAAATATTATGATAGAAGGGATGTTTTCTATATATTTAGGATTTGTCTGGAGTATCAAGTGGTCTTATGTGGTGTGAATATCTGATGGGGGGTGACTTACCTTTTATGGTGGAGGAGGAGTGACATTCATATAGATATAAAAAGGTAAACACTATTGGTAGGTCTCCATTAGATCATGTGCCTCAAATAATAAACCAAATTACATAAATTGGTGGATATGTTCTAAATATGGTCATAAAATAGGTTTACAAATATTTCTATGTCATTTTGGATTTTATGTTTAATGTTTATTCCCTTGTAAAGCTAATTTTTCTCTCAATAGCTATAATTAATTTTAATTTATTTCAGTAAATATTTTTGGTCAAAAACTATTTTGAAATTACTAGAAATTATAAATTATTATTTTTAAAAATATTAAATCCATTTTAAAAAATTTCAATCACCTAAGGGGCTAAAATTAATTTAAAATTAATCTTGTATGCGAGATAAGAAAGTAGGTTTTTTAAAGTGAAGATGTTCAAAAATTCACTTTGTTATTATATATAAATTCAATATAAAATTGATAATAATGAACAAAATTGGAATAATTTATATATATATATATAATTTAACTATTTTTACTATATAAAAAATTAAAAATTTAATTTAACTATTTAAATAAGTTAGATAAAAAGGCTGTTTTCAATTAAATTTCTGTATATTTCAGGATCCATGAATGATTGAAAATTATCAAAAAAATACCAAAAAAATCAACAATGAATTATTTTGAAGATTTAATTTCAATAATTAAGTTTATTTTGACAAATAAATTTTATAAATGTTTAAAAATTTATAATCAAAATATGTGTTCCATGAAAAGGTGGAAAAACTACCATTTGAAAAATATAGTTTTTAATCATAAAATTTGATTTTTTTATATTAGGAATATAAAATATATACGATGAATTTCCAAACTAGTTTATTGAATATATAATATCTATATTTAATTATATAATTCACTATTTTTAATTAATTTAATTTATTTAGATAAAATTCCTTTATAATCATAAAAATAGTTTTTTTCTAAAATCATTTACTATATATTCATTTCAAATTAATTGGTTAAAAATTAGTTTAAAAATAAATTTTCATATGTTTTTTAATCCTATTTATAAATTATAATTTAACATATAGGAGATAATTGTCATTTTACATAAATATATTAATAGTATTCGATAAAACATGGTTTTGTGTGTAACAAAAACATCGAAAGAAGTCATTTTTGTGTGTAAATCAATATGGACTTGGTGTTTTGTGAAGATAAATATAAACATTATGTTGCATGTATTGCAATATTTTTTTAATGTTGTGCTTAGTGTAAGTGTAACTAGTTGTTTCATATAAATCAAGAATGTAAAAAAAATAAATTTATTTTAAAAGGAAAAAATTGTAACGTCTTGGGGTGTTACATTCTCCCCGCCTTAAATAAAAATTTACCTTGAAATTATAACATGATAATCATAATTGATGGTTTTCAATTGAAAAATACTATTATTTAAAAACCCACGTCCAAAAGTCTTAATGAAACATCATATTAATAATAGTGAAAGGAAAGTATAAAAGTAATCTAGAATAATCAGATTACTAGGTTCCATATAAGATAACATAGTTGGGTAATGAAAACAAGGACATGGAAGAGAAAACTAACACTCAAATACCAAGTGATATAAATGGGGAGCATGTTCATGAGCATTTTGTTGAAAACAAATCCATAAACCAGTGCTGTAAAAAAGGGCACTAATATCATCAAATGTGATGATAAAAGGACAATATTTTATTTCATGTCCATTTTCCTATAGATTAGAAATTAGTTCACTTCTAATAATGTTAGGAAATATACTTAGTTGATCCATTTCAATTTCATAAGAACAATTTTATAATTTGGTTGTGCCTTTGAACTATTTATACTTCACTTCCTAGCATATGTTGTATCATATGGGGTAGTAGTACAGTAATCATTAGAACATCATAAAAAGAACAAAAAAAAACCATTTCATAAATGGATAACATTTCTCAAAGATTATTATCCAATAGATTAGATGTAATGTCACTAAATTTAAAAAATGAAAAGATCATTAGTGTTAACATAACATGATGTATATCTTTAATCATCACATACCAAAAATTTTAACACATTCATCATATATTCTATTGAAACATGGTAATAACCAAAATTTACATATATCATTATTGAAAATATGCATTCTCCCATAAATAACTTTATAAACTTATTTGTGAAAAAATACTTAATATTTTCCAAGGGACTCATCACATATCCAAATTACATCTTCCAAATAAATAAATTATCCAAAAAACATTATCTTAACATTATTAGATTTGTAAGGGTTATCTTTCTCTCAATATTTTTTTTCAATGAAGATAATGTTTCCATCGATTCCTTTATAATAATCATTGGTACTATTCGACACACTCTTTCAAATCCTTAATAAAGAAGTACTGTAATACAATCCTTATAAGTCCATAATACTTATAACTAGGATATCATCAATAAAATTCTTTTACAACATTAATAAATGATCAAAATACATAATCAAATTAATCTTTCTGCTACATATATATTAATATAATACGATGGATAATTTTCTATTGGATTAATCTATGGTATATTCCCTTGATGATTGGGGAATTTGGGTAAAAAATTCCACATTTCTCTATAGTTCAATAACTATACATCATTGATATTTTTCTTCCCCTTGCATTAATTTTAATTGTGACCCTTATCACCGTAATTATATCAAATTCCCATTACCTTCAATCATGTATGAGGGTGTTTCATTCTGTATTTATCACATGTGGGAAAATCCTTCATTCCCATCTTCCATTTATACATCATTTGTTCTATATTTATCTTATTTTGTCTCTTCCCATTGAATCCATTGGAATTGGAGAATTACTTCTATTTATTAACATCACATAATTGTATTTTATAGTGCGAAGAAAAATTTTTATTAACCATTTCCATTTGGATAATTTCATTAGGACCTAAAAATAAATGGCCAATCATTCATTCCATGTTGTGTGAGAAATATATACAACAGGTTTCTAGGATTTTAAATGTATAATCATACTCAGTAACACTTTCTGGTACCTTTTTCTTTAAGCTAAAAAAATTTCTCTTTATTTAAATTTGTTCCTCATGATGGAAATATTTTTCAAAAAATGTATCCGTATATGATTTCCACTCAATGAGTTCTATCTCCTCTTCATCCCTAGTATTCTAGATCCATAACCACAATTGGTCGACATCATATTTCATACAATACTAAATAAGTGTAACCTTTTCCTTTCAACCACATATTAATGCCACGAATATCTTCTCCAAAGACTTAATCCATTGATTTTCTATAATTGTATTAGTAGTAAAACTAAATTATGGGGATAAATATTCTTATAATGTGACTCAACATAGGAGAATATCATTTTGGAATATGTTTCACCATATGGAAAAGGTTATGTGTCATAAACTAATTAATATTCTATAATATATCCAGAACATTTTTAGTTCTATGAGCAGATATATCAGATTTCATTGTGGGGAAACCTCTACAATTTCCATGAGTATTTATAACTTTCTTCCTCTCATGTTTTTTCTATAAAAAATCGAACACACTATATTATATTCGGGAACTATGAAACAAAATTTATAATATTAAAACTAGTGAGATACATATCGTAATTTAAAAAATTCATTCATAGATAATATTGTAGTCCTATAAAATTATTATTTAGGATATTATTCTATACATATCTTAAATGTATACCATAGTATTATGATACCTAATATATTTTTTCATAAATCTAGTTTCATAGGTCTCTAATAGACATCCTTTGAACCAAATATAACAACCTGACCCCCAAAGTAATGACCCAATACCTTAATTTACTAAATTAAAAATATTACAAGAAAAAATATCATGAAGGACCAATCATTTTAGTTGATTTGGAAAACTTGATTACATACGTGATACCCATATTCAATTGGGAATGAAAATAAATCATATTATAATTAATAGATTAGCATTCATGAAACACTTTCAAAGGATTCATCTTCATAACATGGGGAAAGTAAAAATAATAATGGTGAGCTCAAATGATAAATAATGGTGTGTACAATGTAATATAACATTAATCAACAAGAATAATCAAAATTGAATGGTATATAACAGAACACACATGAAACATAAATATCTGGAAAAGGCATAATTAATATGGCATGGTAAATAACTGAAACATATACAATTTTATAAATAAAATGAGAATGAAATGCATCTATATGTAATGTTAGAGATTAAATATAATGGATAATAAAAATTATAACTGAATTCTCAATAAATTTAATTCATAATTATTGTATGGCATGCTTCTCAGGTATATGGTACCTTTAATATCAATTCATTTCACAAGACAATTTAGCATATCTGTTAGAAACCCATAATATTTTTCCAAATGATTCATCTTATGAGACTACTGATGTATAAATGGTATTACATTAAATGGATCCCAACCAGAGTTGTACTAGTAAAAATAATTCATCAAATATTGAATAAATTATTTAATTAAAAAAATGTACCATATCGAATATGCATATTGATTAAAGGATACAAATTTAACAATATTTCCATTGTAAATAAAATAAAATTCAATGTCGACACCATCTATAAAAATGGAATAGGTTTTAAGAAATAATCATAACCAATATAAAATAATATGGGTATTTATGAGGAAATTAGTTTCCAATTAAATGGTTTAAAATAATGTGTTTTGATAAGATAATGTTAATCATCGAAAAAGAAAGGGATATTCCATTATAATTTTTTACGTTTTTTAAGTTTAAAAAATAACAGTTGATGAAATAATTAAAATTAAAACATAAATTACTATAATTAATAAATTATTCATGATATCACATATCAATTTGGAATTATATACACCACATAAAATTATATTGGTTCATTAAAACAATAATGTCCACTGGATTGTAAATTGATATGAAATCCCTTATCTTGAGTCCCACTTATCATGTGTGTTTTTATATTTATGAACAATAGAATACTGTTAATTATTTAATTTCTTGGTAAAATATGTAATATTTATTATTTTACTTATTTCACCTATTAATATGTAATACAATTTTTTAATCAATTATGTTTAAGTTAGATGTTTTGACTATATTTGGTTTATGTGTCAAAAATGAATTTGGTAAGTCAACTGTAGTCATAGGGGTCAATATGTAAAAATATATTGAATAATAATAATAACATAATTACCATATTTATACATTATTTATTCTATTATAACCAATAATGGAATATGGTTATGAATAATGAACTAACATTGTGATCATGGAGATGGTAGGTCATACATACCAGTGAGTAACATTTCAATTTACCAATGATCATTATAGCAAGATGGTAAGTAAAATTTATCTTTGTATAATGATAATTACATATTAAGTAGCATACTATTTAATAATATATAGTTTCATATAAAATTAATGTGATGAAAAATGATTCACATTGCTTCTTGGAGGCGGTAGTCCACACATTCATGAACAACATTATCACTTTTTCATTGTGTGAAAGGGTTATAAAGAAACATATATATTATATTTATGAAATATAATTTTGTCTTGAATATAATAAATGTTTTATTAATATAATATATATTAATTAAACCCATCATTAATACATTCCATTTAATGAGTGAATGAATAACATTTCTTTGATAAGGCAGTAGTCCACACAACGACAAACGATGTTATCGATAGTCCATCGTACACTCAAATAATGGTTTTGAATCCCATTTGATGGAAGTTTGTGTTAGTGTAGTTAACACACATTACATATAAAAATATCATTATAATTCAGACAATTAGGTTATTATATATGAAATATATAAGAATAATTTAAAATAAGGAGAAATAAATTATTCAAAATACCCATTTAAGAACATTACCTATTTTCAAGTAACTTCTTTTGGATTATATGAAAAGATATCATTGATTTGATTTATTCCCAATATGATGATTCTAGGTTTAGGGGAGGTGTTTTTTAGAGTTATTTTTAATTTTATGGATTATCAAAATGGATTTAGATGTGTGAATATGTGAGGAAGTGAGTGCCCTTTTATAATCTAGGAGGAGTTGAATTATTATAAACATAAAAAGGTAAGCACTAGTGGGAGGTATACAATACATAATTTTCCTAAAATAATAAACATAATTAGATAAAATATATTATATGGTCTAAATAGGGATATAAAATGTGATTTGGACTTGTTTCTAGGTTATTCTGTCCATTATGATTATGGTTTAGTACTTTGTTAAGCTAGTTTTACTCGTAATTGAGATAAATAAATTTAATTACTTTCACTAATATTTTTTCCAAAAAATAAGTTTACCATATTGTAAATTTTAAATTAAACTTATTACAAAATAATTAAACCATTATTCTATATTCCATTTAAAAAATTGTCAAAATTTATTTTTAAATTAATCCTGAAGGAGGAACGAGAATGATGGGTTTTAAAGTGAAAATGTTCAAAAGTTCACTGAGCTATTATATCTAAATTGAATATAAAAATTATTAAAATATCATAAATTTCACTAATAGATATTAAATTTAACTATTATATATTTAAAAAAATTATAAATATAATTTATCAATATATATTAGTTAAAATAAGTCACATTTTAATTAAAATTCAGTATTTTTCACTATTCATCAATGAATGAAACATCTAAGAAAAATACCAAAAATTCAACATCAAATAATTTTGATTTTATGATTTAAAAAATTATGTTTATTTTAAAAAATAATGTATATAAAATTATCAGATATTAGATTTACAATAAGTGCACCATTAAAAGGAGAAAATATCTCTTTAAAAAAATATAGTTTTTAAGGTTAAAATAGGATTTATTCATATATTATGACTATAAAATATATTTGGGTTATGTAAAAAATTTAATATTTAATATATTACATATATATTTCATTAGTATCAATTATTATTAGTAATTAATTTAATTTATTATGATTAAATCACTTTGAGAGCATAAAAAATGTTTTTTTATAAAAACATTTTCTTTGTATTCATTTGGTTTTTATATTCTTCTATATTTAATTAATACCCAATTAATTGTACCAGATAATCTGATAAGTTATAAAATACTATTTCTAAAAACTAATTTAACATCTAGGAGATATTTTTTATTTTAAATAAAAATATTAATAGTGTTCGGTAAAATATGGTCTTGCGTGTAACACAATCTATTAAAGAATGTATTTATTACATGTAACACAATCAGACATCAATGTTCCATGTTGATAAATACAATCATTATGTTATTTTTAATTTAATATAATATCATTATCTCATGTATTTTAATCATAAATTAGTTTTTTATATAATGAAAGTTAGAAATAAAATTAAATTTATTCAAAAAGGAAAACATTGTTAAGACATAGGGTTTTACATTATACCCACCTAAAATAAATTATGTCACATCTACTCAAACATGATCTTGGAAATCGAGGGTTTTCAATTTTAAAAAACTGCTGTAGAAAAACCAAAATAAAATAGGATTTATAAAATGTCCTCTTAATAATAATTAATGTTGGTATAATGTTCATCTAAAATAATCACATAACTAGGTTTCCAGATAGGAGAACATAGAGGGATATGAAAACATGGACATGTAAGAAAAAAATAACACTCAAATATTGATGGAGACAACTATAGAAAATGTTTAGGACAATTTCATTGACCACAATTCCATTAACCAGTTCTGTGAAAAGAAAGGTCATTGATATCATCGAATGTGAGGATAGTAGGAGATCATTTTTTTCAATTAATTTGTTAATATAATTGAGGAATTGTTTAAATATATATGAGTATTATGAAATATAGTTACATGATAGATATTTATTTCATAAGGAAACACTATCCTTTGGTTATCCCTTTGAACTATTCCTATTTCATTTCTAAGAAATAGTTGTATCATAATGTGAATTAGTAGATAAATATGTATAGCAACATGAAAATGTAAAAAAAAATAATTTTGTAAATGGTTAACATTTCCAAAAATATTATGTCATACGGTTTAGAAATAAGGTCACTGAATTTCCAAAAAAAGACTCATCATTTTGTTTAATCAATATAATGTATCTCTTTAATCACCACATACAGAATATGTGAACACCTTCATCACGTTTTCTCTTGAAACATGGTAAAATCCTAAATTACAATATCGAATTATTGAAAAAATGAATGATTTATTATTAATAAAGAAAAACACAAGTTATTAGATAAATTAATTTAATTCAAATGTATTTTAAACTCCATCAATGATATTATGAACCACATTATTGAAAAATTATTAATCTATTTCATAGTGGTAAGAAATTATCCAAAGTACTTCATCCAAATCAATCATTTATCCAAAAAACTCTATCTCGACATCAGAAAAATAGTAATGGTTATATTTCCCTAAATATTGTGTTTTACAAGAAGAAAAACATTCCACTGAATCATTTTTTGTATTAATCGGTACCATACAACACATGCTTTCAAATCCATAATGAATAATTACTACAATACAATATTTATAGATTCCTTAAAAATTACTACAAGTATATCATAGATAAAGTAATTTTAAATCATTACTCACAAATCTAAATTCAAAAGAACATTAATCATTCCACTTCATCTATATCAATAATATAATCTTGACCTTAATCCATTTTATTTTTCAATAATATATTACCTTAACGATTTGGACATTTGTGTGATTAATACCCCACTTATCTATTTTTTATTCACTATATATATTTTAAGTGTTTCTTCACCTTGTATTATTTAGCTTGGTAACCCATATCTACAAACTTATAAAAAACTCATGTTCCCTTAATTTAAGTGCCAAGATGTTTATTTCCATTGTTATCACTTTTTGGGAATAATATTATTTCCCATATTCCCTTCTTCAATATTTTTTTATTTCATAATATTCTTTTCAGTCTTCCCTTTGTAGCCATATGAATTCCATAATTATTTCTCTGTATTTATAGCACATAAATCTATTTCAGCATATGTATAAACATTTTGAGAAAATAGTTCCCTTTGGAGATGTGGATTAATAACTTCTAAGGAATGTTTAATATTTCATTTTGTGTTGTTTATGAAATATATAGAATATGATGATTTCCTTGAAAAGGTAAACTCATACTCAAGAACACGTTATTCTTCCATTTTTTTAAATCTTAGTATGTTTTCCACATTTCAGTTTGATCATCATGGTAAATATATCTCAAAAAATTTATCATTAAATTCCTTCTATTCCTTTGGTTCTATCTCCTCTTCCTCCCTAGTAATCTGGATCAACAACCACCATTGATGACAATATTTTTTGAGATAATACACTATAAGTGTAACAATTTCCTCTTCGCCGCATCTCAACATTATAAATATCTTCTCCAAAGTCATAATCCCTTGATCAGATATAATTGGATTAGTAATCCCAGTAAAGGATGGTTTCCATTATTGTAAAATATATCCAACGTAAGAGATTTTTATTGTGAAATATGTAACCTTTTATGGGAAAGTTAATGAGTAATAAATAGATTACTTTTTCCTAATATATCAATAACTTTCTTAGTCACAATACCAGTTATGTTAGATTTATATGCATGGAAAAATCTACCTTTTCTATTAGTATTAATATGTTTCTTCCTCCCTAGATCTATGTCAAAATAATTTCATATACTAGATTATATCCCAACACAATGATATATAATTTACAATCCCAAAACATGTGATATACTTAAGATAAATTAAAAAAATTATTTATATATAATCATTTAATAAAAAAATGTATCTTTGGAATATTATTATATACTTATCTTCAATTTCTATCATAGGGTTATGTTCCTTAATCTATGTTTCCAGAATCTACTTTCAAGGGATCATACAAAAATTACTTTTATAACAACTCTATCGCACTGACCAAAGAATCCCAGATTCAGTGCCTTACTTTTTAACATTTTCATGATTACAATGAATTAAATATTGAAGGACTAATCCACATAGATGTTTTGGAAAACCATATTACATACATGATATTCATATTACATTATGAAAATAAAATAAATCATAATAAAATTAAAATATCACCATTCTTGAAACTCATCCAATGGATTCCTCTTTATAACCTAGGGAACAAAAACATAATAACAGTGAGATAAAATGATCAGTAATGGTATGCACAAAAAATATTAAATTAATCAATATGAATAATCAAAATGGAAAGGGATATAACTGAAAAAACGTGCTGTATAAATATCTAGATATGGAATAATCAATATGGTCAGGTAAATAACTAAAGTACAATACATTTGATCAATAAAGTGATAATGATATGAATCCATAGATAATTTAGATGAAAAAAATATAATGTGTAATAACAATAGAAACTGAATTCTCAAAAATAGAAGCGATTAATTATATGGAACCATGTTTCCCAGTATCATGGTACCTTTACTGTCAAGACCTTTCACACGAAGGTTTGGAATATTGCGGGTAAATCCCATCTGATTTGGCCAAATAATTTTTTTCATAAGAAAAATGATGCATCAACAGAATTACATTAAATAGTCCCTAAACCATATTGTAACTATCCAAATAATTCATCATATATTGAATAATCAATTATATTTATAAATAATGTTCCTTATTGAATATCCATTTTGATAAAGGATTTGGATTTATCAATATTTCCCCATTTAGTGAAATAACATTCAATTTAGAAACCACTTATAAAAATTTTATATAGTTTAGAAAATAATCATATTGATTGAAAAATAACTTTTATATTTAATAATATTTTAATTTCCAATGAAAATTATTACAATAATGTGATTTTTTAAGAGAAATGTAACAATAACAAAAGAAAGTAATATTGCACAATAATTTTTACCATTAGGTAAATTTCATGTAAAATCCCATTGGATAAAATATTCAAATAGAAACATAAAATTTCATGAAGAATAAATAATTCCTTATATTACATGTCATAGGGGTAGTATATACACTATATAACATTAGATTGTTGCATAATAACAATTAAATCTCAATGTAACGTATATTGAGACAAAATCTCTTACTTTGAGTCGAAATTGTCACATATATCTTTATATTCTTGAATAATAAACAAATTATAATTATTTAATTTCATTTTAATCAATTTAAAGTTTATTATTTCTTTAATTTATTATATTAAAAAGTTATATAGAATTTCTTAATCAATTATGTGTAAGTTGGATGTTGTGACCATGTTCGGTTTATGTGATAAAAACGAAATTGGTTGGTCGACTATAGACAATAGAACCTTTAATTAAGAATATACTGAATAATAATCATGAAATAATTATCATTTTTATAAATCATTTAAAATATTAAAATTAATCATGGAATATGGTTATGAAATTTGAACTAACAGTACAATCATGGAGACTATAGTTCGTACTTATGCATGTGTAACGTTTTCATTTTTCAGTGATCATTACGGAAATTTTCTAAGTAAAATTTATATTTCCAGAGTTATTTTTATATATTATAGATCATATTATTTAATCATATTTAATTTTATGTAGAAATATTGTGATAAGAAAGGTATCACATCACTTCATGGAGATGATAGTCCACATATCCACGAACAAAGTCATCACTTTTTTAATGTGTGAAAGCTTAATAAGCTATATGATATATTATATAACTATATTGAAAATTATTCAATTAATATAATAATGGTGTTTTTATATAATATATATATATGTATTAATCCCAACATTAATACATTCCATTTAAATAATGAATGAATCATATAACTTTAAGGAGGTAGTAGTCCACACGTACGCAAATGATGTTATTATATTTCCATAAAATGGAAATCATGAAGGTTTGTGTTATTTAATAAATAAATAAGAATAAATAAATAAAAAATACCAAATAGATGATATATACTATTTAAATTAATCATTATTCCCAACCATGAATGGTATTAATGGAAGAACAAACAACATCCGTTCGTGAGGCGGTAGTCTGTCGTACACACAGACAATGATTGTGTCTCTCATTTGATTGAAGTGTGTGTGGGATTAGGAAATACACTAGAAATATCCACACATAAATATATATAATATAATAATTTAATTATTTATTAATGATATATGTTGAATTTAATGTAGTGATATAGAAATAATTCAAAAGAACTTCTTGAAAAACGTTTCCTCAATCAGGTAACTCCTTTTGGAATATACCATAGGATTTCTGTGGTTTTCTTTTTTCCCAAATTGATGATTATAGGATGAGTGTATGGATTGTGGGAAGATATTTGAGTAGGTTTTGTATTATAAAAATGAATTTATAGTTGTGAATAAGTGATGGGGGTGAGTTCACATTTATATTGCATGAGGAGTATCATTCTTGTAAATATTACAAGGTAAAAACTATTGGGAGTTCTCTCTCAAATAATGTGCCTAAATTAACAAAAAATATATATATAAAAGTGAGTATATGGAAAAAATATATCCATTTAAGGTGTTATGGACATGTTTTTTTGGCCATTTTGGACTTTATGTTTACAGTTTAGTCCCCTAATAATCTAGTTGTTCTCTCAATCTCCATAATTACTTTTAATTTTGTTCACTAATATTTTTAGTACAAAAATAATTTAACATTTATATGAATGTTAAATGAATTTTTTTATAAATGTGGAATTTATTTTTAAAATTTTCTTAAATAGTTGTGATTGAAATTAATTTAATATTAATCTCACATGAGGGACCAGAAAACATGTTTTTTATGTGGAAATGATCACAAGTTCACTATGTTATTATATATATATATTCAATAAAAAAATAATTTCATTGAACTAAATTGGATTAATAGATTTATAATTGAACTATTTTTACTATAAAAATTTATTCAAAATATAATCTACCTATATAAATTTGATAGACAAAATGTTAATTTTTAATAAAAAATTGATATTTTTCCCTATTCATCAAAAATTAAAAATTCTGAATAAAATACCAAAAATTCAACCTAAGTTAATATTGAAATTATGATTTTAAAAATGAAGTTTATTAAAAATAATAATTTTATTAAGTTATTTGGAAATTTATATTTAAAATAAGTGTTCCATTATGAAGTTGAAAAAATGCCTTTCGAAAAATATATCATTGTAATCATAAAATTAGATTAATTATAATATTAGGAATATACAAACTATTGGATGAATATTAAATTTTATTTATTGAATATATAATATATAGTTTTCATTAATAGAATTCACTATTATTAATTAATTTAATTCATTAAGATAAAACACCTTAGTGAGCATAAGAATAATTTTTTTTATAAAAAATTCCCTTCATATTAATTTGGGTTATAAATTAATTTATAATTAATTGGTACCTAAGGAATTAAAGCATATTTTTTCATATCTTATTTAATACAATTTATAATTTATAATTTATGGGCTATGAGATAATTTTCATTTTAAATAATAACATTAATAATATTTGAAATAACATGATCTTCTCTGTAACAGAAGGCATTAAAGAAATAAATTGTTTCATGTAACAAAATATTACTTCAGTATTCCATATAGAGAAAACTAGAAATTATGTTGCATGTAACCCAAGCTATGTTCAATGTGGCATAGTGTGTAATATTAATTTGGTGATGAATATAAAGAAATCTACAAAAAAATTAATTTTTTTGTAATGTCTTAGGATGCTAAATTATCTACACCTTAAATAAATTTCATTGTCGCAATTCAATCTTGATCCTGGTAACCTGAGTTTTTTAAATTTGAAAATACTATTTTTGAAAAACACCACATCGAAAAAGGGTTAATAATTCATCATATTAATAATACCGAAAGGGACATATAATTTTCATATAGAATAATCTCATAATTATGTTTCCAAATTGGAGAACATAGTTGGGAAATGAAAAAAGGGACATGGAAGATAAAAATAACACTAAAATACTAATGTATAATGATTGATAACATGTTTAAGAGATTGTTGTTCATCCAGAATCCATAAACTAGAGGTGTGAAAAAAGGTTATTGATATCATAAAATTGTTGATAATATGAAAACAATTTTTTGAAGTCCTTTTTTCATATATATGAGTAATTATTTCACACTCTAAGAAAATTAAGAAGTATACTTAGTTGATACATTTCTATTTCATAATCACAATCATATCCATTGGTTCTGTCATTGAAAAATTTCTACTTATTTACATAGAAAATGTTGTATCATATAATGAAGTATTGAACTACTTTCTAGAACATCATCCAAAGAACTAGAAAAAACCATTTCATATATGTATATTTTCTGCAAATGATTATGATCCCACAGATTAGAAGTAAGGTCACTGAATTTAGAAAATTATCTTACCAGTCATCAATCAATGTGATGTATCTATTTTATCTTCACAAACCAAACATGTCAAACCTTTCATCATCTTTTCTATTATAACATCGTAGTAACGTAAATTAACATATAGACTTATTTAGAACATTATTTCATACATATAAATTAAGTAAAACACTAGTAATTGGTCAAATTCTTTAAATCCAATACCGTGGTAAACTCTATCAATGAAAACATAAACCACTTTTTCGAAAAATCATTAATGTGTCCCATGTTAGTCAGCACATTTCCAGCATACTTAATCCAAATCATTAATTTATCCAAACATTTTTATCTCAACATTGGGAACATATTTAGGGTTATATTTCCCTAAATAATTTGTTTTCCATGAAGTCAAAATTTCCACTGAGTCATTTTTCTCAAAAATTGATTCCATTCAACATGTGATTTAAAATTATTTAAAAATAATTAATGTAGTAAAATAATTATATATTACATAAAAATATGATATCATCAATAACATAATTTTACAAAATTACTCAAGGATACAAACACATAATAACATTAATTATACCACATCTTCTATATCATGAACATAAACATGACCATGAACTCTTGGATTATTCTTTGGTAGATTTCATTTACGATTGGAGAATTGGTGTGAATAATTACCTGCATCAATATAGTTGAATTGTTTTACATAATTTATTCATTTCAACACCTTTAATTATATATAAGGGTAACTCTTCACTCTACACATATAAAAAACTCACAATCTCTTTAAGAATGAACCTGAGGGTTTCATTCCACAATTTAACATGTGGGAAAATTTTTCATTCCCTTTATCCCTTTATTTGTCATTTTTATGTCATACTTTTGTTTTTATGCATCCCTTTGATTCCATAGGAACTATATAATTATTTCTCATTCTTGATAAAACATAAAACTATTTCATCATATGGTAAAATATTTTGAGAAACAGTTCCCTTTAGAGACATGGCATAATCCCTAATATTAATTTGAAAATCTTGTTTTTTTGTTGTGTATGAAATTTTTAGCATACCTTTATAACTGTGTAATGGTAGATTCATAATCAACACCACATTATTATTCAATTATCTTTATGCTAAGGAATTTTTATTTCACTTTAATTTGTTCCCCATAAATGAAATATTTTTCAAAAATTGGATTCGTAAATTCTCTCCATACCCTGATCATTATCTCATTTTCTACACCAGTTTTATAGATCAACAGACACCATTGATCGACATCGTCTATGAGAAAATACGTTGTAAAGGAAACATTTTCTGTTTCCCTAAATCTCAAGGCCGCAAATATCTTCCCCAATGAATTAATACATTTCATAGAAATGTTCGGATAAATAGTCCACCTAATGGATAGGGTAATTTTTCATATAAAATAATCCAACATATATGAATATTGTTGTAGAACAGGTTTCCCCATTCGGGAAAGGTTATGTGTCATAACATGATTAAGCTACATGGATATGTCCATAACAAACACTGTTCCAATACTAGCTATATCAGATTTCTCAGTAGGGAAAATTCTACATTGGTCAATAGTTTTGATTTATTTATTCTGGCCATGTTCTATCTCAAAATATTGAAATATACTACATTAGATGATATAACTATGAAACATAATGTATAATCCCAAAACTAGTGAGATACTTAACATAATTTTACAAATTTATTCATAGATAATCTTGTAATCATAAACAAGGTATCTTTGAGATATTTTTTTATAATTATACTCTAATTATCTCATAGGGTTATATTACTGAATAGTTGTTTTCCTAAATCTAGTTTCAATGGTTTGTACTAAACATCCATTGATACCAATTGTAATGCCTTTATCACAGAAGACTAAATTTGGTTCCTTACATTATCATATTGGAAAAATTACAAAGAATCAAATCCCAAGGACCAAAAAGGTTAACAGTTTTGGGAAAATAGATTACATACATGATACCCATATTACATTGGTAATGGAATATATATCAAAATAAATTTAAAATAGGAACATTCATGATACTCATTGAAAGGATTCCACTTCCTAACATTGGGAATGTAGACATAATAAATTTGAGCTCAAATGATCATTAGGGTAATGTACAATAGAATCATACATGAATCAATCTGAATAATCAAAATGGAAAATTAAGCAATTGAAAAAACATGACACATAAATATATGGATAAGTAATAATCAATATAGAAAGGTAATTAACAAAATCACATTTTATTTAACCAATAATCTAAAAATAAAATTCATCCATAGATAATGTCAAGGAAAAAAATCTCATGGTTAGTAATTATAATAAGTGAATTATAAATAAATGAAATAATTAATTATTGGAGTTCATTTTTCCCATGTATGTGGTACATTTACCATCAATAACTTTCACAATAAGTTTTAGCATAATAGATACAAACTCTTCTGATTGGGACAACTGATTAGCCTCATGAGACTACCAATAAATGAGGCTGTTTACATTAAAAAATCATAAACATGTTACATACCAGTTCAATAAATTCTTAATATATCAAATAAATGATTTAATTGATAAATAATGTACCTTATTGAGGTTCCATATTGAGTGAAAGATGCAGATTTATCAACATTTCTCTAGTTAAACAAATAACGTTCAAAGTGGTCACCATTTGTTAAAATGTTATATAGTTTAGTATATAATCATATGCATTACAAAATAATATGGATTTTTAAGAGGAATATAATTTCAAATGAAAATTATTGCAATAAATTTATTGTATTAAGATAAAGTTATCATTCATAAAAGAATGTTATATTGAACAATAATTATTACCATTTAGAAATTTTCATGTAAAATATCATTGGATGAAATAATTCAAATTGAAACATACAATACTATGAATAATATTGTATTCATTATGTTACATTTAAATGTTTTATAATATATACCACATAAAATTTTATTGGTAGATAATAACAATTAAGTCTCAATGGAATTTAAATTAAGAAGAAACCACGTACCTTGATTCTGACATGTCATGTATTCTATAATATTACCGAGTAATAAACTTACGTTAATTATTTAATTAAATTTGAAAATTATTTATGTTTATTATTTATTTTATTTCACCAATTAATAAGTTATATACAATTTATTAATAAATTTAGTTTCGGTTGGATGTTTTGATGTTATTCATTTGTTGTGTCAAAAACCACTTTCATTGGTCGACTATGATCAAAGTGGTCATTAATAAAACATTTCCAGATTAGTAATTATGAAATAATTATAATAATAAAATATAATTTATACTCTTAGAACATATATTGATACATGGCTATGAAAAATTATTAAATATTACGATCATAGAGATGGTAGGTTGTACATTTTCATGAGTAACATTTCTATTTTTCAATGATTAATGTGGAAATATGGTATGAAAAATTTTTCTTCAAAAACATATAATTATATCATAAATAACATTTTATTTAATAATATATACACTTATATAGAATTATTTTCTTGAAAAAATAATCACATCTCTTCAAGAGGCGATGGACCACAAGTCCAAAAATATCGTTATCACTTTTTTATACTATGAAAGGGTAGTGATGAAAATGATATATTATATTACTAGAAATGTAATTATTTTATTAATATAAAAAATATTTTATTTATAACATATATATCCATTAAAATTTTCATAAATACATTCCATTTAAGGAATTAAAGAATCACATCAATTAGAGGTGGCAGTAGTCCACACATCCACAAAAAAATTTATCGTATTCCTAAAAAATGGAAATCATGAAGTTATGTGTTTTATAAAAATTGCATAATTATAAATGAATTATATATTCCATATATATAATATATAATCATTAAATCCATCATTATTCCCAACCATGAATTTTGGTAATGGAATAATGAACAATATTGGTTCACATGGTGGCAATCTATTGTACAGACTAACGATGATTGTGTATCTCATTTGATGGAAGTGAGTGTGAGTGTAGGTCAAAAAATTATCATAAAAATGTATAAATGTATTTAATATAATTATTTTTTTATATAATCAATTTATATGAGTTATTGAATGGAGGGAGAATTAAATAATTCAAAAATTACTCGTTCATGAATGTTACCTCTTTTTTGAGTAACTACTTTTGTTTTATACCAAAAGACTTCATTGGTTTAATTTTTTTTAACAATTGATGATTATGGGATTAGGGGAGGGATATTAGGGAGATATTTAGTCATGTGTATGATGATACAATGTTTTTTCTTATATTATTGAATAAGCTAGTGGTGGTGAGTTCCCATTTATAATGGAGGAGGAGTGACATTATTATAAATATAAAAAGAAAAACTCTATTGGGAGGTCTTCTATACACCATGCTCCTCTAATAATGAATCAAATTAAATAAAAAGGATTATATTATTTAAATATATATATAAAATAAGTTTTATAAATGTTTATAGGTCATTCTGGATTTTGAGTTTATGGATTAGACCATTGTTAAGCTAGTTTTTCTCTTAATCTCTCTAATTAATATTAATTGAATACATTAATTTTTTTGTCAAAAGAAATATGAACGTAATAGAAATTATTAATTAAAATGATTCAAAATATGGAATCCAGTTTTCTAAATTATAATCACGTAATTAGAAGAAATTAATGGAAAATTAATCCCATATTCTATACGAGAACGAGGTTTTTTGAAAGTAAAAATGTTCAAAATTTACTATGTTATTTTGTATAAATTCAATATAAAAAATTTTCAATTTACCTAAATTTTATTAATTGATGTAAAATTTAAATATAGTTACATTAAAACAAATTTAATGTATAATTATCTAAAAAATTAGTTAGATGAATAATCATTTTTAAATTAATATTAAGTATTTTTAAATATTAATCATAAATTAAAAATTCTCAGAAAAAATAATAAAAATTCACCCTTTGAAATTTATAATATTACTCTTTATAAAATGGAGTTTATTTATACAATTAATGTTTTTTTAATTTTAAAATTTTATATTTAAAACAAGTACATCATTAAATGGTGGAAGAACTACATTTAGAAAAATAATGATTTTTTACCATGCAATAGAATTTGTTCTTATATTATGACTATCATCCCTATTGGATGAATGTAAAATATATTTCACTGAATATATAATATTTATATTTCATTAATATTATTCACTATTAGTAATTAATATAATTTTTTAAGTTAAATCTCGTTTGTGAGCATAATTTTATTTATAAAAATATTTCTTTTATATTCATTTAGTTTTAATATTTATTTATAATTAATTGGTATATAATGAATTAAATCATATATTTTCATAATATATTTAATCATATTTATAACTATTTATTTAATTTCTATAATTTATTTTCCATTTTAATAAATAATATTAATAATATTCAGCATGACATGGTCTTGCATGTAATAAAATCCTTTGATGAAAATCATTGTTATGTATAACACAATATGACATTGGCGTTCTTGGTAGAGAAATAGAAGCATTATGTTTCTTGTAAGACAAGATATACTCAGTATTTCACGTACTGTATTCCTATGGTGGTGTTTCGAATATAGTAATATTGCAACAAAAATAAATTTATTCCAAAAAGAAAATATTGTAAATTTTTAGGGTGTTATGGTTCCCATGATCTCGAATGATTGGAATATTTATGGAATTATAGTAAAGTGGATTCACATGTCACATATTCATCTATTATCCTCTGATGGATGAAAATATGGGACTAGAAAATGTCTACTGGATATTTTTATATGTGACAAATTCCTTTTATAGGTCATGAAAAAAGAGAACTCTCCCCTCTTATCCTCAAGGGATTAGGGTATCACATGACGAATTCGTGGCCATGTGATCATGTGACCTCAAGTGGTAGATGTTCCCATATGTTATAATATGACATTGGGTGCATAAATAAAGCCTATAACACCATGTTTGAACTTGGATTCATTTTTTCTGGTTGCATTACCCTATTACATTATGGACACTCACCAAATAAAATGTGATGCTTTGTTAAGGGCTCAAAAGTTACTCATACGAATCGATGGTTGATGTCTAGAATCGAAATCATTCACATGAAGGTAACAATTACATGGGGTAATGACCAAGTGAAATGTATAATCAGTTCCCCATAAGGTAATAGAGATCATGTATAAGGCTGTATAAACCATGCAATATAAACATGGTTATATATTTTTGACGCATTACCAAGGGTTTACTCTTGACCCTGATACCTGTACATGGTCTCATGGATATGCCACATGGAGTGTTACACATAACCAGTGGTTCGAGGAAATTATTTGAGTTACTGGTAGTTTTCATGAAAAAGAGGGAATACATGATTTTCCCACCATTACAACCTTCATCGAACCCATGGAACATTCAGGGTCACATGCATGATGGTTCATGGAGAATGGTGCATGATAAGGATTGTGGTCACATGATCATTGGAAAATAAATGTGTCTTGAGAAAAAATTGGAATGATCAATAATCAGGTCAAGAGTGTTCATATATATGGTTTCATGATTGGTGGTTTTATTTTCAAGACTGAAGGTTGCATATCAAAGGAATATGAGGGCACCAACACCTTAGTTCACAAGATGGTGTCTTATATGTCCTTTTTTAAACATTTCCCACTTACTTTTGATTAAATAAATGAGTTTTTAGTGTGATAATTGAGCATATAATGAGAAATATATCCATACTAGAAGAGTTTCTAAAATAAAATATAATATTTTAAAAAGAATATTAAAAATGTGGAAATTAAGTTATAAGTTGACAAATATTCTCATCACAAATTTCTATATTTTATTTGAACAATATTTTTTTTATCATCATTCAAAATTTCTAAACAATATAATTGAATATGATGGATGGACTTTGAAATAATTTTTTCAGAATTCTATGATGATATTTTATAAATTAAATTGATAAATATTTTATTTTCATTGTTTTTTTTTAATTTTTTTGATAATATATATAATATATGTCTAATATAAAATACCAGACCTACAAATCCAATTGATAAAATAGTCAATCAAACAATGTTCACCCCATGGCTTCTCATAGCTCTCCAATCTATGAGCCTCCATATTACGTCCTCGATAAATAAAGTATTATTTTCATTCAGCAATGATTTCTATGAATGAAAAAATCTTTCTCAGGATACATCCAAACTATTGTAATTCCTTCTCCATTAGTAAGGATGTAATCACTTCAAGTCAATACAATTATTTAAATTCTATTCTTCTAGAGGGGATTCCACCCCCAAATCCTACTCCCATTAGGGTACTACCAATCTACACTGATCAACTACTCTTAGGGTGTATATATTGTAGGTACAGAGTTAGATAAAAAGTAAAGAAACCTGCAGACGTGGAGCTTCGAAATAAATTCTTCCCCCAGTCATTGCCTCATGTATAGGAGGAGTGTAACCACTAAGCCACATATGGATATTTATTGGGTATATACCACTAAAAATACAAGAACATACCTCGACTACCACCACCATCCCATGTTATTCTATCATCAATGTATATTTCAATCCCTACTACTAAAATACCTTAGTATACCAACTACCACCACATCTCACTTCTAAGATTACTTCATTACACTGATCCACCTATAGAGATTCCACTGATACACTAACAATTTGAATCCCATTGATCTTTTTATATTCAATCCCATAGCTATCCAACCATCTAATCTAAATAACAAAACTGAATAAACATGATTTGGAACTATTCAAGATAAGAATGCTCAACTCTACTGATGACATCAGTGAATATGATCCCAAATCCAAATTACTGACTGAAAATTAAGATTTTATAATATCATAATACTCCTTTTTATGGGTATGGTGGAACCCATCAAGAAATAAATGAAATACAAACATAAACTATGTCCTTACAGTCCACAATCTATCGACTTCCAGAACAAGACAACAATGAAATGATCCTCCCCAAAAAAATATGATAATTATTGCTTCCACCTTGTCATCATTTCTAGGTAAGACATTTCGTGCAGTTACATGGGCTAGGTACCAATGAAAATAGTCATACACTCTAAAACGAACAAATCCAAAAGAAATTATTTATTGAAAACATCTTTCTCTGCATCTCAAATAAAGAATCTCCTTGCAGAATGTATGGTTTCAATATCCCTTGAACGTGGGACACATGTTACATCACCACACACACTAATAATACACATAATTGAGCTATCCAATTGGATTTGAAAGCATACATTTGTAGATTAAGGAAGGTTCAATACATCAAAATAATAAGATTAGGATAATGAACCTGCAACTAAAGAATTAAACGCCCTTTATTTGAGATTCATGTTGAACTAATAAAATAAAAAAATATCAATAATTCACAATGATGGAAAAATCATGATGAAAAAAAATCCTCCAACATCAATAATCGAAGATCCAGAAACCAAGATTCTCACTGATTGAGAATGTGATGACATAGAGATAAGGACCCATGATGTTGGGAAAATAATATATTTATTTCATTATCCTCACTCCACTCATTATCTCCACCAACATGATTTTTATAACATTTTATTCATGTTTTCATTTAATATTTTCGATATATATTAAAAAACAATGGTATTTTCTGGAAAATCAAAAGGGCGTTTGATACTCCCTTAAGATAAACCCATAAGGTTAATCACTAATAATTTGGTAGGGTTTATAAATATGATTTCCATCACCCTCTCAGAAAGGGGAAAATTAAATAGGCTCATATTCTAGGGGGAAATTGTTTTGCCTTGTAAATTTTCCACATTTTCCTAAATTTTATAAATAACAAAAAAAAAACAGTGATGAATACTGAAAATTTTGATCCAATGTAACTGTTTCATTTGATTCACGAATTTGAGTGTGTTTTTACATCATTCAAATTGTGGTTGAAAGAATCAAAAATATAAATATTTCATTTAATAGTGTGAAAATAGCATTAAACTGCGCAAAAACATTGTTAATCTTAACATTGTTAAAGGGGGATCCCCTTTATCAGCACTACATTTAGTGATGATAAAGACCCCAACTACTGTAGAGTATTGCTTGTATAACACACTATAGAAACATCTTGAAACATGTACACAAAATATATAATTTAATTGAAATGAATTTTACATAATGAATTCAAAAAAAATCTATATAAAATAAAAAAATGTTTTATATAATTATATTTACTATAACTATCCGAGAACTATTTAAAACATTAATGTTTCATTATCTTTAGCACCCATGATCCACTGTAGAAAATGTCCTCCCATGGTATATGATGTCGAACAAACCACCTCACCTCAAGCTAAATTATCAACCTACATATGAATAAAAATCTTATGTTAGTACTATTATAGTTAAATAAATGAAACATTAATATGAAATAATACATTAAAAATTTTCAAATTTAAATATATTGTTGGGAAAAAATCCCTCAGGTATCATTAAAGTATTTTTTAGGTGATTGTGTTTGTTGAAAAAGCGGGACTCCATGTTGTGTTTATTGACAAAGCAGACCACGATGTAAAAATTTAATAACAAATGGGGTTTACATGGTGAGTTTTTGAGTTCATGGGATGTTGTCAATAATCCATGATTGATTGAAGATCCTAGAATAAATAATGGATGATCTTGAAGTGGTAAAAAAAGAGAAGATACATGGTGGAACCGATGTCTTGGAGGCATGAAAACTTGCACGCTATATGATTTTCAATATCATAACATCAAAATATGGAAAAGGAAATAGGGGTGTCCAAGTTTTGGTTTGGGTGCAGAAGGAGACTATGGCGACTGAGACTAGGGCGGCTCTAATTTCCAACCAAGAGGATACTTGTGCGTCAGCGCTCAGGGTATCCAAAATTCCTAGAAATAGAGGTATACCCCTAATAATTTTTTTGAGAAGCTAAACACATAGAGAAAATTAATGCTCCAGTAGTGTTGGTGGTTTGGGTGTGCATGTGGTGGTTTGGTCACACAAGTATAAATATTTTTAGAAGTTGCTCACCAGTTGACAGTTTCACGCCAATATTTGTTTGGGTGTAAAAGGGCGTGATTCACCCGTGGTTTGTGTTGAAGAAGGGAATTTCACGCATGTGTTTAGGTGAAACTTGCGGCGCACCAAAGTATTGAAAAGCATTCCGGGGATTAGAGAAGCGTGCCAAGCATAGTGAAGTGCGCCTTTCACTCAAGGGATGCGCGAAAGGTAAATAATTTCCCGTTACCTTCAGTACAAAGTGAGATTAATCGGTAGGTAAAAGTTGGTATTCAAAAGAGAATCTATATACAAAGAAATATGCATTATTTTTTGATAATTAATGGGCCTACAAGTCATTATATTGTCAGTGGATCTTCTGAAGAAGCAGTGAGCACTCTTCATTTGAGAGAGCAGTAAGCTTTCATATTGTGATTGGTTGTAATCCAGAAGGGACAATGAGTTGTCTTAGAACATTGTAAATAGGAGTGCGCTTATAGTGGATTTGGTTCATCGGCACATCGTCAGTGTGTAATCCATGGACGTAGCCTAGGGATGGTGAACAAAGTAAAAAATGTTGTGTCATGTGCATGATTTAATTTATGTTTATACATTACTATGGGAAAGAGATAGAATCAATTTTTTCATAATAATAAAACAAGATCCAAAGTGGCATAGGTTTATATTTATCATACCCTGATTCACCCCCCCCCCTCTCTGGGTATTTGGTCTTGTGGACTAACATATATATACACACATTGAGTTATACCGATCACACTGTGCATTATATTTAGGTGCGTTTGATTCTAGCACGTCATAAATGATGTATGGATCATTTTATTAATGTATAAAAACAATTCGAATGTCTTTTATTTGTTTTGAGTATGAATTTTTTTAATGAAATTAATTTCAATTATAAATAATGGCACATTTTATGGTATACTGGTAACACTGTGCAATATTATTGAGGTTTAGTTGATTAATATACAACACATATTTATTATGGATCATTTTCTGAAAGTATAAAAATAATATGAATGTGTTTTCTCATATTTCAATATGATACATGTGTTTTTTACTAAAATATCATTATAACTTGAAACATATAGTTTGTGACATTTGGGCCACATCGTGTGTTAGTTTGATGTGAGACTTATTTCAACATGACCCAAATGACATAAGAATTTATGTTCAAAATTATCAAGAAAATCAAAGCAAATTTTATTCATTTTTAGTAAGTGACACACATTGTAACACCCCGACCATAGTTTCCCAGAGTCGGTGCATTATTACATATCATTGGCATGATCACAAAAGATCAAGTCTCGAAAGACCGATTAGTTTAGTAGTCTTGGAAACACTAGATACATTCATAAAGTTTACATTACATCATAAAGTGAAAACTACAACAACATCTTGTCTCCACACTCATATCCCCTTATACTATCCCTACAGGTCATTCATAAAATACTTCTTCACATCTAGGGAAAAATAAAACATTGAAAGGGGTGAGCTCAAATGCCCAGTAAGGATAACAATATAGCGGAAACTTTCATAAGTAATCATAAAAATTTAAGGCACTGTATAACTAAAACAAACGCCTTTTAAAGTTGAACTTCAGCATAATATGGAAAAAATAAAATGAAATAATTCCATTTACTTATTCACATGGATATTATACTAGTCTAATAATCACATGCAATATCAATAACCACTTTCATAATGATGGAATCCATATTTCCAGACTATCATAACCACATAGTCAAGGCCTTATGCCAAGACTACAAATAAGATTTTGTCAAGGCCTTGTGAAAGGACACTAGTTTGTCTCATGAGACCTAACGATGCATCGAGGAGCTATAGTGGGCTTCACCCATCACTTATTAAGTTCAATGCATTCCTCATATGAATAGGTTTAAACATAACATAAACATTCATATTAAAACTAGCATACGAAATGTCAATACTTTCTCCATAAACCATGAATGGTATAAAAATAACACATCCACAGTCAAACATATCACAAAACCATCAATACAATATGGAAGTTTTGTATCATAATAAATCAACTTCAAATAAGCTTAAAATCAATCAAAGGATGTTGACATAGATGAAATCAAAACTGTTTGAGAGAAATATCTCTTTTTTTAAATCATTTAAAATTAACATAATTATAAAATAAAACAATTACATTGAATTTTTTTTTATAATATTGTAAGGGAAGCTTCAATGATTTTATAATGGTGGAAAATATCCACACCTACCGTATAAGTTAAAAAAAGACATTCTTATCTTAATTCTGTCGAAAAGGTAAAAAATGACCTTGTTTGGAAAACGACAGAAATATTCCTTTATTAACTTCTTATAAAAATTCATCAAGGGTATAAATGGATTTATCCCATAGTATTTAAAATATTTAGAATGATTTGAAATACATTTTTAAGAAACATGGATGTGGATGATAAAGAGGTCCCAATAGATAATTACGTATAAACAACCTCGGATAATGAAGAGATTGTGAAATAAAACCATACCTTGTACTTTTCCTTGGTCAAGGGTAGGTTAACCTCCTATATAATGGTGAAATAAATGTTATTAAATTATACAAGAATCATTTAAATTAGTATGATATCATATATGATCTTTTAACATTTCTTTGTTAATAATATCTTAGTATTATCGTTGTTTTAGGTGTTAACTTACTCGTTTTCTTTTATATGTTTTGTTAAATAAGCCGTGTTTGTTATGGATAGGTTGTATCTTATTAATATACATAATGATATCAAGTACTTAAACATTATTTTTAATCATTAAATGAGAATTAGTTTTTTTTTTAAAAGGTAAAAGGCTTTTTATTAATAAGCAAAAAGTTACAAGAGGCGAAAAGATGGAATTCTTTTACAATCTCTGTCAAACAGAGAATAAAACTCGGTAGGTAAGGAGGCCAGCCAAGTCAGGGACTGATGAATGCCTTTGTTGGCAAGAGCATCAGCAACAACATTTGCTTCCCGATAGGCGTGAGTGGCTATGTAGTCAATCCCTTGTAAAGAGTTGAGACATTTCATCCAAAGAGTGGTGAGAGACCAAGCCAGATGAATGGTACCATTCCAGATGGCATGGATGATGGTAGTAGAGTCACTTTCAATCCAGAGTTTTTTCCAGCCTCTTTGATGGGCAAAATCAACGGCGTGGATGACACCCATCATCTCCGCTTCCAGGGAGGAGGAATGTCGACAGCCAGCATAGAAGCAACCCTGGCAAAGACCAGCCGAGTCGCGAAAAATAGCACCACAACCAGCCGGACCTGGGTTACCCTTGGAGGCACCGTCAACATTTACCTTGATCCATCCCGACATCGGAGCTTGCCAGAAAACTTCAAAAGATCGTTTGGTCCGAGGGAAGACGCCGGGCACACGGAGGTGACGAAGGATCTCAAAGTCACCCACCGAGTTGTTGCAACAGTCTTTTTGAATGGAAGCAGCTTCTAGAATCGCAATGAGAATTCGAGATTTACCTGCAATTAAACTAAATGAGCGCTTATTATGAATGATGTCATTTCTAGCATACCAGATCACATGAAGCAGTTCTGCCACCGCCGTAAGCAGAAGATTTTTAACCTGAGGAGAGAAAACAAAACTAGTGCACTTGTTAAGTAATAAACAAATAGTGTCAGAAAGGGACCATCTGCAATTAAATAAGTCAAAAACAAAATTCCATAAAGCAGAAGCTGTTGCACACGACAAAAAAAGATGATCAGCGTCTTCCCTGTGTTGATTACACAAGCGACAAATGGAGCAAAGTTGAATGCTAAAGACTTGAAGACAGTCTTCAGTGGGTAATCTATTATGGGCAATTCTCCAAATGAGAGTAAGCCTAGAAGGTTTGATCCATGGCTTATCAAAATGGTTAACCCAGTGAAGAATAGAATCGCTATCAGAAAAGTAATGATGGTAGAAGTTTTGGGAGTCAAGGATGCCATTCGGGGCAGGTTCCCAGAGAAGGAAATCACCATTAGAAGAAAAGTGATGATTATCAACGATCTGCGCAATATTGTCGGGGAGAGCATGTCTATGATATTGTAAGACCTCCTTTATGGAATGGTTATAGTCGTCGGGAGTGATGTTAGGAGGTAACAAAGATATCAGGGGATTGCCACACCATTTGTCACACCAAAAATTAATAGAAGAGTCAGCACTAACCATCCATCTAGAATTTTCCATGATCCTTTGATACGAGTCTTTAATCGAGGGCCAAATAGAAGAGTTAATGTAGCTGAGCTTCCCACTTAAAAGCTTGGAGCGGAATCTATTGTTCAAGAAATCAGAAGCTTTGGAATTACCATTGATAATGCTCCAAGTAAGACGGGCTTGGAGAGCATTATTGAACATCTTTAAATTTTTTAATGCCAATTCCACCTTTGTCTAGAGGTTTAAAACAGGTTTTCCAGGGAATAGTAACAAGTTTTCTTTCAAGAATGTTGCCTGACCAGATGAAGTTTTTGATATAGGTATTAATCTTCTTGACAATGCTGGCAGGCCAATTGTAAATCATCATAGTGTAAACCAGCTTAGAGACAATGGTCGATTTGACTAGACAAATCCGGCCAGCCATAGAGAGGGATTTTCCTTTCCAGGTAGAGAGTTGGTTTACAATTTGATCAGAGATATTAGTGAAGTAGCTAGCCTTAGGACGACCCCAAAAAAGCGGAACACCTAAGTAAGCGAAAGGGAGGAGACCCTCTTTAATACCAAGGTAGGAAGTTATGGAATTTTTTCTTCGGACAGGGTAGTTCTTACCAAAATAAATATATGATTTATTCCAGGATATAGATTGACCAGAGACTTCCTCATAATGGGTAAGAGCATGTTTTAAGACATGGATATTCCTTTGATCCCCCTTAAGAAAAAGAATGATGTCATCAGCATATAAGAGGTGGGTAGGAATATTTAAGCTCCTGGAAGCTTGTATGGGTTTCAGGGATCCTTGAGTTACCAGACTATTTAATAGTCTGCTTAGGTAATCCTCAGCAATGACAAAGAGGATAGCCGAGAGGGGGTCACCCTGCCTGACACCTTTAGAACAGTTGAAGAAGCCCCTAGGAGAGCCATTGATTAGAATAGAAATAAAGGCAGATCTGAAAAGGGTTTTCAGTCTTCCAATGAAGGAGTCCTGAAAGCCAAAGTTTTTTAACACCCTGAAGATGAAATTCCAGTCAATAGTGTCAAAGGCCTTTCTGATATCAAGCTTAATGGCCACACACCCCCCTCTAGTATTTTTATTAAGACTATTGGTACCTTCCGAGGCCAGGCATATGCATTCCTGTATGGCCCTACCTTTAATGAATCCAAATTGATTCCATGAAACAATTTTTTCACAAATGGGCGCCAGTCTATTCGCAATTATTTTAGTAATGATCTTATATAGAGAGTTAATGAGAGCAATGGGTCTGAATTGATGAATCTCCGAGGCATTTTCAACTTTAGGTATTAAAACTAAAAATTGGGCATTAATACCATGAGGCAGAGAGCCATGGAAAAAAAAGGTTTTAACAAGATTACAAACATCCTTTTGGATAATGTCCCAATGCTTTTGGTAGAATCCATTATTGAACCCATCTGGACCAGGAGAACTGTCTGGATTAAGGCCAAAGACAGTATCTTTAATTTCTTGATCGAGCGGTATACATAAAAGAGATTCATTGTCTCTATCATCAACCAATAAGGGGATAATGTTGTCCCTGATGTCAATATTTATGTCCGGACCGTTAAAAATGTTGTAAAAGTACGAGGTGACATGGTCCGTTATGGCTTCTTCCGTATCAATGAGCAAATCACCATGAATAAGTTTGGAAAGAGGACGGTTTGCCTTTCTTATTCTTTGAAGAGTATTGTAAAATTTAGTATTACGGTCTCCATCCACAAGCCATTTAGTCCTAAACATTTGTTTACGAAGGTTATCCTTAAAAGTGAGCAAAGAATTAAGTTTAAGGGCGAGGTTAGCTTCTAGCTGGGGATCCAAACTGAAATCAGATGGGGAATGAATCTCATCGCATTCGTGGAGACGGTAATCCGTATGTACGCACGAGTGGCAATATCATTCTTTTGATATTAAAATAATATATAATTGGATGTTATATCATATATAAAGAATAATTATCATGTTATATTTATTATTTACATGAATTACACATCATTATTATACCCATCCAAATTATAATATATTGAATAACAATTACACCCCGACGTGGAGACGGTAAGTCGTACGTACGCACGTATGGTGACATGTCATTCAAAGGATGGATAGACTAATGAATATGGTTGTACCATATTTATAAAAACATCAAAGTATATAGAAGATAATGGAGTTATTATTTTATAATGGAAATAATAAAGAAAGAAGAAGTTGAAGAAGAAAGGAACTTGAAAGAGGGTGGTGAAAACATTACCTCTTCTTCGGGTTCTTCCTTTTGATTTGGTCAAAAGGGCACCTTAAGTTGCCTTTATGATCAAAATAAGGCATCTAGGTTTAATTGAGGTAAGTTGAGAGAGTTTTTGGGTAGGGTTTGGTTTAGACAAAAGTCTTTAATGTGTGAATTAGTGAGAAGGGAGAGTGCCCTTTTATAATAGGGGTGAGGGGCACCATTGGAAAAGCTAGAAATATTATTTTATAATAAATTCATATTCGGTTTATAATGGTTCCAAAGTGGATTATTTAAAGGTTATGGTGGGGATAGGTCTAAAAGCACTCAACCAATAGGTTTTAGACTGGTTTGGGTAACTTTATTAACCTTATCGTTTAGTTTTAACTCTTAGTTAATTAGTTTGACATTTACCATGTCAGTTTTTATTTTTATATTATATAGTTAATAAACTTACAATATACATCCAAGAGACCCCCAAGTGGTCCCTTAATGATACAACTATAATGATATAAGTCCTTTGGCCAAACCTTAGATTTTTAGGAATAGAATATCAATTAATGATATAATATTTGTTTTAAAAACTCTTTTATGTCAATTTTGACACTATTTAATAATTGATTTTTGTTAAAGTATTAACAACATTATTAATTAGAAAATAATTAATTTAAGAAATTCTATCATGTCATATTAACCAATAAAATTCCTGTATGTCATCATAACTTTCAAATTATATTTAGTTTAACATTTATAATACCAATTATTTGATTCTTTCATTAATTAGGAAAATACTACATCATTATTGTGTCATAAATAAATTTAATTATTAAAAGTTTAAAAATTATAAATAAAATACCATTATGTAGGAAATTGTTTTATCTTTCTAATGAATATTTATAGTTGAAAATATAACATATACAACCCTATGTAAATTTTTTTTCTTAAAAGATATATGCTTATGTCATTTTTGTATTTATTTTAACTTAATTAATATAAAGTGTCCTTATCACCTACAAGTGGTTCCATGGGGTCCCAAAATCGACCCAAATATTCCCATGGTCGGACATGTATTAACCAATAAGGTTAGGACATGTTTTAGGGTAATTTATAATTATTATAATTTTATTTTTTTACCCTTATTTACTGGATTTACCCTTTAACCATGATAAATAAAATATTTACCGAAGTAATTATTCAAAATGTCTAAAAATAACAGTTATCTATTTACAAAATTTGGACCTCCTAATTCCAAATATGGAATACATATTTCTAAATTCAAAACACAGAAGTGGCAGAAATTAATTTAAAATTAATTTAAAATTAATTCCCGTTGTAAAAACAAAAAGCGTGTTTTTAAGAGACAATAACTATCAAAAGATTGATAGTTGTTTATGTCCGGTTTAAATGTGAAATTATGTCCAATGATGAAAATTGTATTAAATGGTAAAAATATATTCTAAATATACTTTAAAACCACCCAAATTCATAATTTATCACTGTTAATTATTTCGATTAAAAAAGTTGTTTTTAATTAAAATTTAGTAATTTTCACTATTCATCAAAATATAAAAGTTATCCAAAAAGTACCAAAATTTCACCCTAGGCTAATTTCGATATTATGAATCAAAAAATGAAGTCCATTTTGAGAGCTAAAATTTATAAAAATTAAAAAATTTGGTATTACTATTCATAACGGCTACTTTGATTGGTTGCGGTGTGTAAGAGTCTTGAAGTTGCGTACAACACACGCTACGGTATAATTCAAAGAGAATCATACCGTGTAAGCTTGGGGTGTTACATTCTACCCTCCTTCAAATAATTTCAGCCTCGAAATTTCTAGAATACTACCACATGAAAAGACTCGGGTGGTTCTTCATCATAAGTTCCTCGGGTTCCCATGTTGCCTCTTCCATCTTATGGTTTCTCTATAGAACTTCTACCAGACGAGTCGTACGGTTTCTCAGCACGTTTTCTGTTGTATCTAGAATCCTGAAGGCTCTTCGCAATAAGATAGATCAGGTTCTAGTTCTAATTCCTCGTAAGTGAGTACATGCGTTGGGTCATGCATTTATTTTCTCAACAATGATACGTGGAACACATCGTGAACTTTGGAGAGACTTGGCGGCATTGCCAAATGGTAATATACAACACCAATTTGTTCTAGAATTTATAAAGGTCCGATGTACCTGGGACTCAATTTACCCTTCTTACCGAAATGTATAACTCTCTTCCATGGAGATACCTTTAAGAAAACATGATCTCATACATGAAATTCCAAATCCTTCCTTTGGTTATCGGCATAGCTCTTCTGCCTACTTTGAGCTGCTTTGATGTGGTTTTGGATTAACTTTACCTTTTTCATTGTTTCCTCCACCAGTTATGGGACTAAAAGTTTTATTTTACCAACGTTATCCCAACAGGTTGATGTGCGACATCTCTTTCCATATAACGCTTTATATGGTGCCATTTGAATACTCAAATGAAAGCTATTGTTATAGGAAAATTCTACCTGAGGTTAATATTGGTCCCACATACCCTGAAAGTCAAGTGAGCAAGATCTCAACATGTCTTCTAAGGTTTGAATAGTCTGTTATGATTGTCCATCTGTTTGGGGGTGGTAGGCAGTGCTCAAATGAAGTTCAGTATCCAAGGCCTTCTGAAGACTCTTATAGAATCTTGAATTAAAATGGGGATCACGATCATAAACAATTGATAGGGGTACTCCATGAAGTCTCACAACTTCATTAATATATAGTCTTTCTATAATTTCCAGTGGCATATCTTCTCTTATAGCAATAAAATGTGTTGAATTGGTAAGATGATCAACAATAACCCATATTGTATCGTTCCTTCTAAGAGTCTTTGGTAGTCCCATGACAATGTCCATCGTGATATTATCCCATTTCCATTCAGGTATGGGAAGAGGCTACATGACTCCTCCAGGCTGTTGCCTTCCAGCTTTCACTTGTTGACAAACCATACATCTTGACACAAAATCAGCAATCTCATTCTTCATGTTGTCCCACCAAAAATGTTCCTTCAAATCTATATACATTTTGGTGCTCCCATGGTGTATAGAGAAATTGGAGCTATGAGCATCTTCTAACAGTTCCCTTTTCAGATCAGGTATATCAGGAACACAAAGTCTCTTCCCAAATTTTAAAATTCCTTCTTCATACACAAAGTCTCTCAATCTCCCATCATTCACAGCTTTAATCTTCTTTTGAAGTTCTTCATTATCGGTCTGATAACTCTTAATACTTTATAGTAATGATGGTTTAACAACCATTTGAAGAAGCATTGATGTTTCACCTTCCATTGTTATTCTCATTTCCATCTTCACTAGATCTATGAAAATTGGATCCCTTTAAATTCTCATATTGTTCAAAACTCCTTGATCTTTTCTGATCAAAGCAACTTCCACCTTATTTGCCTTCCCCGGGTGGTAGTGTATCATGAAATCATAATCCTTGAGTAATTAAAGCCTTCTTCTCTGACTCATGTTGAGTTATTTTTGTGAGAAAATATACTTCAAACTCTTGTGATCAGTATAAATCTCACATTTTCCCTATAGAGGTAGTGTCTCCATATCTTCAAAGAAAATATCACAGCTTCTAACTCAAGATGATGTGTAGGATAGTTTTGCTCATGAATTTTCAACAGTCGTGATGTATAGGCAATAACCCTATCATTCTGCCTAAGGACACAACCAAGTCCTTTCTTCTATGCATCACCATAAATAACGAACCCATCATTCCCTGATGGTAGAGTCAATATAGGATCATTGACTAATCTTATCTTCAATTCTTCGAAACATTCTTCACACTATTTTGTCCAAACAAATTTAACCCCTTTACGTGTGAGCTTAGTTAATGGGTTATCCAATCGGGAAAAATTCTGGACGAAACATCGATAATAACCTGCTAAACCAATAAAACTGCGTACCTCTGTTATACTTGTCGGTGCAGTCCATTCTTGGAATGCCTTAGTTTTAGAAGGATCAAAAGAGATTCCATATTTAGAGAAAATATGGCCAAGAAAAGAAATATCCTGATGTCAGAATTCACACTTGCTAAACTTCCCATATAATTCATGTCTTCTCAGAGTCTTCAGGTTAATGCGCAAGTGATTTTCATGATCTTTGTAGCTTTTGGAGTATACCAAGATATCATCAATAAATACCACCAAAAATTCATCGAGATATTCCTTGAAAACTCTATTCATTAGACCCATGAATACAGAGGGTGCATTAGTCAATCCAAAAGGCATTACTATAAACTCGTAATGCCCGTACCTGGTTCGAAATGCTGTCTTTGGAATGTCTTCCTTCTTCACACACAACTGATGGTATCCAGATCATAGGTAAATATTTGAAAAGTATTGAGCTCCATGCAGTTGATCAAATAAATCATCAATGCGAGGTAGGGGATACTTGTTCTTAATTTTTATAGCATTGATTTCCCTGTAGTCGATACACAACCTCATAGATCCATCTTTCTTCTTAACAAAAAGGACAGGGGATCCCCATGGAGAAATATTAGGGGGAATAAATCCCTTATTACTCAATTCCTCTAGTTGTTTCTTTAGTTCCACTAATTCTATAGTGGCCATTCTATAAGGGGTCTTCGATATAGGTCTTGATCCAGGAATTAAATTAATGCAAAACTCAACTTCTCGTTCTATAGGATGTCCTGGTAAATATTCCGGAAACACATCTGCATATTCTTTCACAATAGGTACATCCTCTATTTTAACATTCCTTTTCCCACCCATAGTCATTTCATTATATTCCTCCCCAATAATTGTATTTAGTTGAGCTACTGGGGGTGGATCTAGGTAAGAATTAGGTGGTGATGATTCCACTCCAAATATAAGGTGCTCCTTATCATCATCATCAAAAATAGCAACCTCATTCTTCTTAAAATAAATTTTTGCATCATGGTCCTAAAGACAATCCATACTGAGGATTATATCAAATTTAATCATAGGTATGACGATGAGATCAACATATAAAGAACATTTATGTGCTCTAATGGGGACTGATTCACAAAACTTTGTTGCAATGATACTTCCCTTAGATGTTTTAACTGACAACCCCCTTGTTAAATCAAATTGGAAATATCTAATTTTCTTAGAAAACTGGGAAGATATGAAATAATGCGATGATCCAGAATCAAATAATGCATTTTCTAAACTTGAGGAAACCATTAAATTACCTGCCACCACATATTTTGGAGCATCTACCTCAGCAGTAGTGATAACATAAGCTTGGCCTTGATCTCTTGGCCTTTTCTGAGGTAAGTTCCCCTGACACTTAGGAAATTCATTTGCATAATGTCCCATGTCCCTGCAATTGTAGCATTGGACATCAGTAGCTTCCTTATTCCCCTTGCAATCACGAGCTTGGTGGCCTTTTTCACCACACTTGTAACAGACCTCCATTCCTTTTAAGCAAGTACCAGGGTGTTTCTTCCCATATTTACTGTAGGATGGATATTCAACTTTTCCCTTCTTCCCCTTATTTCCATTCCCAGAGTAATCAAAAGATCTCTTCTTCTCTTTCTTTCCTTTAAAGTCATAAGACTTAGAGAATTCCTTTTCTGTCTTGATAACACATAAGACAATATCTTCATATGACGAGAAGGATTGTGACACTAATGCTTGACAAAGAAATGGTTTTAACCCATCAAAGAAATGATCAATCTTACTTCTTGGGTTATGTATATAATCTCCAGCATACCTTGCTGACCTAGTAAAGTTAGCCTTATACTTTGTGACATTCTCATCCTCCTTTTGTCTCAGACTCAGAAATTGCCTTTTCATATCTGTTCGATGGTCATGAGGAAAGTATTTTTCTAAGAAAATACATTTGAACTCCCTCCATTCCATATTTTATACTTCATCATCTTCCTTCATGTTTTGAATTAATGACCACCATTGATCAGCATCTCTAGTGAGGCGATAAAATACCATGACAACTTTTTCCCTTTCACTACTCCCCAAAGCCTGAAATATTTTCACTAGGGAACATATCCATTGCTCAGCTAATAATGGATTTGTACTCCCATTGAATGTTGGTGGTTTCTACCTCATGAAGCGATCTAACATTGATCCTCCATGCTGTGGATCAGGGTTCTCCATATGGTAAAGGTTATTATTCATAACCTGAGTGAGTTGTCCCAGTATGGTGATTAGCTGATCAGCACCAGTTGCATCAGCAGCTCCACAATAATTATCTTGAGCAGGAGGGAAATATTTAAATGGAGTGCGCACATTGATACAATTTCCATTTCTTCCACTAGGTGCCATTTCTAAACAATGGCATAAACTAGATCAGTTTATGAATCAAAATACATAATTCCATACTTGTAAAACACATAATATAAATTGAACTATTTATGGATATAATCCATAATAATAAAAAAATGTTTCCTTTGAGGAAGTATATACTCATAAACCTTTCATAATGGTTTGTAAATAAAATGAGAATTATCCTAAGCATATCCCCCGGGAGTGTTGTAACCGAGAGTGCAGTAAGGCCAGTTGTCGTGCACCAGTTTTCGTTCGAGTCTCGATCAAAGCGGTGTTTTCGGGTTTTACCCCTAGGTACATCTATGCCAGAGCCGCCTCTACCTGCTCGTATCCAGACATGGATTTATTTCTCGGAAAACTCACAAAATCTCTACAATACCAAAATTCTAGGAAGTTCTTCTATACTAATCCTCAAAGTCCATCTTAGGTCTATGTGCTATAATCAGTGTTTATCTAAATCTAGATTCCAAGTTTTGTACTAAACTTCCTCTAATATCAACTGTAACACCTTGACCCCAGTTACCCAGAGATGGTGCATTATTACATATCATTGGCATGATCACAAAATATCAAGTCTCTAAAGACCAATTAGTTTAGTAGTCTTGGAAACGCTAGATACATTCATAAAGTTTACATTACATCATAAACTGAAAACTACAACAACATCTTGTATCCACACTCATATCCCCTTATACTATCCCTGCAGGTCATTCATAAAATACTTCTTCACATCCTGGGAAAAATAAAACATTGAAAGGGGGGAGCTCAAATTCCCAGTAAGGATAACAATACAGCAGAAACTTTCATAAGTAATCATAAACATTTAAGGTAATGTATAACTAAAACAAATGCCTTTTAAACTTTAACTTCAGCATAATATGGCAAAAATAAAATGAAATAATCCCATTTACTTATTCACATGGATATTCTACTAGGAGAATAATCACATGCAATATCAATAACCACTTTCATAATGATGGAATGCATAATGCCAGACTATCATAACCACATAGTCAAGGCCTTGTGCCAAGACTACAAATAAGATTTTGTCAAGGCCTTGTTCCAAGACACTAGTTTTTCTCCTGATACCTACCGATGCATCTAGGAGCTATAGCTATCTCCACCCGTCACTTATTAAGTCCAATGCATTCCTCATATGAACCAGTTTAAACATAACACAAACATTCGTATTAAAACTAGAATACAAAATGTCAATAATTTATCCATAAACCATGAATGGTATAAAAATAACACATCCACAGTCAAACATATCACAAAACCATCAATACAATATGAATGTTTTTTATTGTAATAAATCAACTTCAAATAAGCTTAAAATCCATCAAAGGATGTTGACATAGATGAAATCAAAACTGTTTGAGAGAAATATCTATTTTTTTAAATCATTTAAAAGTCACATAATTATAAAATAAAACATTTAATTTGAAAATTTTCTTATAATCTTTTAAGGGATGCTTCGATGATTTTATAACGGCGGAAAATAGCCGCACCCGCTGTATAAGTTAAAAAGACATTCTTACCTTAATTCTGTTGAAAAGGCTAAAAAGGACCTTGTTTGGAAAACGATAGAAAGATTAATTTATAAACTTCTTATTAAAATTCAACATGGGTATAAATGACTTTATCCCATAGTATTTAAAATATTTATAATGATTTGAAATACATTTTTAAGAAACATGGATGTGGATGATAAAGAGGTCCCAATAGATAATTACGTATAAACAACCTCGGATAATGAAGAGATTGTGAAATAAACCCTTACCTTGTACTTTTCTTTGGTCGAGTGTAAGTTAAACTCCTATATAATGGTGAAATAATTGTTATTAAATTATACAACAATAATTTAAATTAATATGATATCATATATGATCTTTTAACATTTCTTTGTTAATAATATCTTAGTATTATCGTTGTTTCAGGTGTTAACTTACCCGTTTTCTTTTATATGTTTTGTTACATAAGCCTTGTTTTTTATGGATAGGTTGTATCTTATTCATATCCAAAATTATATCAAGTCCTTAAAAATTATTTTTAATCATTAAATGAGAATTTGTCTTTAATGGATATAATGGAGAATGAATCTCATCGCATTCGTGGAGCGGGTAATCCGTACGTACGCACGAGAGACAATATCAATCTTTTGATATTAAAATAATATATAATTGGATGGTATATCATATATAAAGAATAATTATCATGTTATATTTATTATTTACATGAATTACACATCATTATTATACCCATCCAAATAATAATATATTGAATAACAATTACACCAGGACGTGGAGACGGTAAGCCGTACGTACGCACATATGGTGACATGTCATTCAAAGGATGGATATAATACTGAATATGGTTTTACCATATTTACAATAAAATCACATTATATATAATATACTGGAGTTATTATTTTATAATGGAAATAAAAAAGAAAGAAGAAGTTGAAGAAGAAAGGAACTTGAAATAGGGTGGTGAAAACATTACCTCTTTTTCGGGTTCTTCATTTTGATTTGGTCAAAAGGGCTCCTTAAGTTGGCTTTCTGATCAAAATAAGTCCTCTAGGTTGAAGTGAGGGAATTTGAGAGAGTATTTGGTCAGGTTTTGGCCGAGCCAAAAGGCTTTGAATGTGTGAATTAGTGAGAAGGGGGAGTGCCCTTTTATAAAAGGGGTGAGGGGCACCTTTGGAAAAGCTAGAAATATTATTTTATAATAAATTAATATTCGGTTTCTAATGGCTCCAAAGTGTATTATTTAAAGGTTAAGGTGGGGATAGGTCTAAAAACACTCAACCAATAGGTTTTAGACAGGTTTGGGTCACTTTATTAACCTTATCTTTTAGTTTCAACTCTTAGTTAATTAGTTTGACATTTACCATGTCACTTTGTATTTTTATATTATATAGTTAATAAACTTACTATATACATCCAAGAGACCCCCCAAGTGGTCCATTAATGATACAAATATCATGATATAAGTCCGTTGGACGAAACTTAGAGTTTTAGGAATAGAATATCAATTAATAATATAATATTTCTTTTAAAAACTCTTTTATGTCAATTTTGACACTATTTAATAATTGATTTTTGTTAAAGTCTTAACAACATTATTAATTCAACAAAAACTCATTTAAGAAATCCTATAATTTCATATTAAACAATAAAATTCATTTATGTCATCAAAACATTCAAATTATATTTATTTTAACATTTATAATACCAATTATTTGATTCTTTCATTAATAAGGAAAATACTACATCATTATTGTGTCATAAATAAATTTAATTATTAAATGTCTAAAAATTATAAATAAAATACAGTTATGTATTAAATAGTTTTATCTTTATAATGGATATTTATAGTCAAAAAGTCAACATATATAACCCTATGTAAAAATTGTTTTGCTAAAAGATATATGCTTATTTCATTTTTGTATTTATTTTAACTTAATTAATATAAAGTGTCCTTATCACCTACAAGTGGCTACATGGGGTCCCACAATCGACCCAAAGATGACCATGGTCAGACATGTATCAACCAATAAGGTTAGGACATGTTTTATGGTAATTTATAATTATTATAATATTATTTTTTTACCCTTATTTACCGGATTTACCCTTTAACCATGGTAAATAAAATATTTACCGAAGTAATTATTCAAATATCTAAAAATAAAAGTTAACTATTTACCCAATTTGGACCTCCTAATTAAAAATATATAATCCATATTTCTAAATTCAAAACATAGAAGTGGAATAAATTAATTTAAAATTAATTCACGTTGTAAAAACAAAAAGCATGTTTTTAAGAGATAATAACTATCAAAAGATTGACAGTTGTTTATGTCCGGTTTAAATGTGAAATTATGTCCAATGAACAAAATTGTATTAAATGGTAAAAATATATTCTAAAAATAATTTAAAACCACCCAAATTCATAATTTATCACTGTTAATTATTTCGATTAAAAAAGTAGTTTTTAATTAAAATTTAGTAATTTTCACTATTCATTAAAATATAAAAGTTATCATAAAAGTACCAAAATTTTACCCTAGGATAATTTCGATATTACGAATAAAAAAATAAATTCCATTTTGAGAGATACAATTTATAAAAATTCAAAAATTGGGTATTACTATTCATAACAGATACTTTGATTGGTCGTGGTGTGTTAGAATCTCGAAGTTGCGTACAACACACGCTACTTTATTATTCAAAGAGAATTGTACCATGGAAGCTTGGGGTGTTACACAAATTTTAAACAAAACATTGAATGTTAAACTGATAACATGAACTTTGAGTCATACCGGTTACACCACACATCAAATTTAAGTGTGGTTGATTCATACACATCACAAATGACAAATGTAATGTTTCTATATAGTATAAAAGAAATCTGAATGTGGTTTATCTTGTTTCACTACATTGCTTATTCTCTTTAATAAGAGTAATGTCATTTTAAAATAAAAAGATTCACTTAGAGTCCTATTGATAACATCGTGCAAATAATTCATGTGTGTTTCATTATTACACATCACAAATGACTTTTTATAATTTTCCAAATGTAATAAAACAATCCAAATGAATTCTTTTTTGGTTTTGAGAAGTTCAATTTTCCTTTTTACTAAAATTGATGTCAATTTTAAATTAGAATACACATTCTATGTCATATGGGTCACACTATGCATCAGATTGAGGTGAAGATGATTCCTACACATCCTAAAGGATTCATGGATAATTTTCATAAAGTATCAAAACAATTTAAATTATTTTTACCAGTTTTTATTATGGAACTTGTTTCTTTTGATTAAATAAATGTCAATTTAAAATACAAAGACATACATGGGGTCATATCGGTCACACCGTATGTTGGATTAAGGTGAGGTTAATTCATATAATTCATAAAAATTATGTATCATTTTTATAAATTATCAAAACAATATGAATGTATTTTATCAGTTTTGAGTTGGTAAGTTGTCTATTTTACTGAAGTGGGTGTTAATTTTATATAAAAGTGCACACTTTGAGTCATATTAGTGACACCATACATTATATTGAAGTGAGTTTGATTTCAACACATCTTAAATGACCTATGGATATTTTTCCTAAACTATCAAAACAATATGAATATGTTATCTCAATTTTAGGAAGTTCAGTTATCCTTTTTATTAAAATTGATGTCAATTTTAAATAAAAAACTCACTTGGAATCATATCGGTCACACCATACATAATAATGATGTTTGGATGATTCTTACACATCCCAAATGAATCACGGATTTCTTCAAAATGTTTCCAAATAATCAAAATGCATTTTAATCTGTTTTCAGTTCTGCACATGTTCATTTTGTTAAAATTAATGTCAATTTACCATAAAAAGACATAGTTGGATTCGTTTTAGTCTTAATGTGCATCAAAATGAAGTGTGTTTGATTATTAGAAGTCATAAATGACTAATAAATCATTGTCATATGGTATGAAAGTAATATGAATGAATTTTATTGGTTTTGAGTAGGTCAGTTGTCTTTTTACTAAAATTGTTTACAATTTTAAATAAAAAAGACCCACATGGAGTCATACCATTCACCACATGCCTCATATTGAGGTTATTCATATTATTACATATCCTAAATAACTCATGGGTCGTTCTTATAAAGTACTAAACAATAAAAATGGATTTTTTTTTTCAGTTTTTAGTACGTCACTTATTCCTTTTTCAAAAATTAATGTCACTATAAAATAAAAATACATACTTTGAGTCATATCGATGAAATCATGTTTCATATTGAGGTTTTTTTAATTCAAAAATTTCATAAAGGACTTATGGATCGTTTTCCTAATGTATCAAAATAGTCTAAATTCATTTTCTCAATTTTTTGTAGGTCACTTGTCCTATTTACTAAAATTGATGTCAAATTTAAATAAAAAAGATGCACATGGAGTCATAATGGTCACATTGTATCTTGTATTGAGTTGGAAATAATTCTTACACATCCCAAATGAATCTTGTAGCATTTTCATAGTGTATCAAAACAATCTGAATGCTTTTGCGAGGTTTTCAGTACATCACTTTTACTTCTTACAAAAATTTATATCAATTTTAAATAAAAAGATGCACCTTGAGTAATACAGGTAACACCACAGATTTTATTGAGTTTAGGATGACTTATACATGGAAAAAATGACCCATGTATTATTTTCATAATGTATCAAATCCATCTGAATGTGATTCCTTAGTTTTGATAAGGCCAGTTATCGTTTTCTCAAAAAATAATGTTAATTTTATATAAAAAATATACACTTGGATTTTAATTGGTCACATTGTGCCTTATATTGAGGTGCACCTGATTCTTACATGTCCCAAATGAATTATGGATTGTTTATTGAAAGTATCAAAATGATATGAATGCTTTTCACTATTTTCAGGGTGTCACATATATCATTATCTAAAATTGATCTCAATATTATATAAAAATATGCACATGGACACATATCAGTCATATCATGCATTAGATTTATTTTTTGTAGGTTCCTACAAATTAAAAATTACTCATCAATAATTTTCCTAAAGTATCGAAATAATCTTAATTCATTATCTATTTTGAGTGGGTTAGTTTTCCTTTTTACTGAAAATTATGTCAATTTTTAATAAAAAACATGCACTTTGAGTCATACTGGTAACCCCATGCCTCATATTGAGGTGAGTATAATTATTAAATTTTAAAAATGGCTCATAGAACATTTCTATAAATTAGGAAGACAATTAAAATTTGTTTTCTTAGTTTTTATTATGTCAGTTATTCATTTTTATGAAAATTGATATCAATATTAAATAAAGAGACACACGTGGAATCATACCGGTCACATCTTGCATTGTATTGGGGTGAGCCTAATTTCTACACATCCCAAATGACTCTTGGATCATTTTCCTATCATATAAAAAAAAACCTAAAGCATTTTATTATTTTTGAGTAGGTAACGTGTCATTTTTAATAAAATTGATGTATATTTTAAATAAAGAAGTCTGACTTGGATTTATACCGGTAAAAACATGGCTCAGATTGAGGTGAAGATGATTCCTACACATCCCAAATGACTCATGGATATCTTAGATTTATTATGAACAAAAAATGAATTGGATTTCTCAGTTTTATGTTAGTCTAATGTTCCATGTTACTAAAAATGATGTCAATTTTAAATAAAAAAATGAAATTGGAGTTGTACCCCTCACACCATTCGTCAGATTGAGATGTAAATGATTCTTACACGTCCCAAATGACTCATGGATAATTTTACTAAAGCATCAAAATAATATGAATGTGTTTTCTATGTTTTCAATATGTCACTTGTCTGTTTTACTAAAATGTAATTTTAAATTGGAAACATGGAATTTGACTCATACGGGTCACATCATGTATTGTTTTTACTTAAAATGAAGTCATATATTCTAATAATAATTTATGAAATCATTAATAAACTTATCATTTCCTTCTGAGGGTTTTTTCGTCATTTTCAATGAGTGAAACATTCTGAATGAGATTATATATTTTAAACTGATAACGAACATTTTGATTCATATTGGTCATTTTGTGTGTTAGATTGAAGTGTGACTGATTCCTATACATCTTAAATAACTCCTGGATCATTTTCCTAATACATCAAAAAATATGAATGTGTTTTTTTAGTTTTCAGTATGTCAGATTTCTATTTTACTGAGATTAATAAAAATATTGAATAAAAATATGTACATTGAGTTATATCTGCTACATCGTGTGTTAGATTGAGGTGTCACCGATTACAATATGTCCTAATGTCTCAAAAAATACTAACTATTGATATTAACCTGATTATCTTTTATTTATTTTTCGAAGTTCCAACAATTTATATTGATCCAAAAAATATAGTTCAGATAAGAACATCGAATCTATATGCCATGTCATCAACTCTATAAAGAAATGAAATTAAAATGGTTTTAATATTGGTATAATGAAACATGTCATCTCTTTTATTGATTTCTATAGATTGTTGAATTAAAAATATGACTTACCAAAATATATTCAAAAAAAGGGATGAATCTGCAGTAGAAGAATTCTATGTCAAGCAAAGTGTATCTATCACGATGAACATGAATCTAAAAAATTAAATACCTTCAATCGAGATTCATGTGAAAAAAATTCATTAAAAAATAATTATAACACCTGATGTTGGAAAAATCATGATGAAAAATAATCCGAAAACATTGGTAATTTATGATCTCATAACCAATCTCCTTGTCGATTGATGATGTGATGATGTCAAGCCGATGCCACCAGATGTCATCCAAATCATAAATTTATTTCACTATCCTCTGTAAACTAATTATACCCACCTCCATTATTTTTATAATAATTTAAAAATGTTTTTATTTAATATATTTTATATATATTAAAAAATAATGGTATTTTTTGTATGTCCAAGCAGGGATTCAATACTTCCTTTAGATCAACCCAAAATATTAGAATCTATGCTTTAGATAGGGTCAATAAATATATTTATGATTATCCTTATGAAAATAAAATACCCTAAATTATATCATATTCAAGGGTCAAAATGTTTTTCATTGTAATTTTTTCACTTTTATACCAATTTTATCACGAAAAAAAAAGAAATGAAAAAAAAACAAATAACATAGATGTATAGTATGAATTTTGATTCAATGTAACAGTTTGATCTGATTCTAGAATTTGATGATGTTTTGTAGCATTCAAATTAAACATTCATGAGTTATGTCTATAGGTATTCCCTTTTACATCACACAAAAATAAATTTAACAGTGATAAAAAATGTTAATTGTATGGATATTAGGGGGGACCCCTTTATCAGGGCTATTCTTAGTGATAATAACGACCCCATCTACCGTAGTTTGTTTTTTGTATTAAAAAAACATTGTAACAACCTATTTTAACTGGTACACATAATATAAAATTAAATTGAATTTTTTTTACATCTTGAATAAAAAAACTACTATGTACATTTAAAATAATGTTTTGTATAATTACATTTATAATTACTATCCATAACTAGTTTAAAAAAGTAAATTTTCATTGTCTTTGGAACCCATTATCCCATCTAAAAAATTTCTACCCATGGTATCTATTTACAAAAAAAATCTCCTCTCCTCGAGAAAAAGAATCCATGTATTTATAAACAAAATTATTATGCGAGTAGTATTATAATGAAATAAATTAATCATTAATAATAAATAATACATAAAACATGTCAAAATTAAATAAAAAAATACATTGAGTTATACCGGTAACACGATGTGTTGTATTGAGGAGAGATTGATTCCAACACATTACAGATGATTCCTAGATCAATTCCTGAATTTATCAAAACAATTTGATTTTATTTTCCTGATATCGATTATGTCATTTGTTCTTTTTAATTAAATTAATGTCAATTTTTAAAAAAGTCACATTTCGAGTTATACTATTCACACTATGCATAATATTGATGTGTTATGGATTATTATATAGAAACAATATCATATTGATCATTGTCTTAATGTATCAAAACAATCCAAATGTGTTTTCTCAGTATTTAGTATGTCACTAGTGTTTTTACGAGAATGTCATTTCAAATTGGAAACCCACATTTTGAGTCATATGGGTCACGTAATGTGTCAGTTTGATGTGATAATTCTTCCTACACATTTAATGAATTTTGAATTGTTGTTCTAAATTATCAATGCAATCTAAGTGAATTTTCATGATTGTCAGTGAGTGACACGTGTTTTGAAATAAAATGTCAGTTTTAGATTGATAATGAGCACATTGTGTCATACCGGTCATAAAATAAGTCTTAATGAGTTTGAAGTTATTTTTACACATAAAAATTAATAATGGAACATTTTTGTAAATTATCAAAACAATCCAAATATGTTTTCACAATTTTCAACAAGTAACTTGTTCATTTATCAAAAATTGATTTCAATTTATAATACATAGACGCATTTAGATTCATATAGATCACACTGTGCGTTATATTGATATTCAGTTCATTCCTACACATCAAAAATGACATATGGATCATTTTAATAAAATATTAAAACAATAAAAATGCATTTTTTTATATTTTGAGTTGGTCACCTATCCTTTTTACTAAAATTGAAGTCATTTTTAAATAAAAGGAATCACTTTGAGTCATACCAGTCACACCATGTATTAGATTGTGGTTTGACTATTTCCTACAAGTCTCAAATGACAGGTGGATACTTTTTCTAAATGATCAAAATAATTGGAATGCTTTTACTCAATTATATGTAGTTTAGTTGTCCATTTTACTGAAATTGATGTCAATTTTAAATAAAAAGACACGGTTATAGTCATGTCAGTCACATCATGCATCATATTGAGGTAGAGATGATTCCTACAAATCAAAAATGACTCATGTATCATTTTACAAATGTATAAAAACAAACTGAATGTGTTTTCTCACATTTAAGTACGAAACATGTTCTATTTGGTAAAATTAATTTGAATTTAAATTAAAAAATACACTTAGAGTCTTATCGGTCACACCGTGTGTCAGATTAATGTGTGGTTGATTCATACATGTCAAAAATGACTTATGATTAGTTTTTATAAATTATCAAAAAATATTAATGACGTTTCTTTGTTTTTAGTAGTTCATTTTTCCTTTTTACTAAAATTTATGTCCTTTTTTTTAAAAAAAATTACGCACTTGGAGTCATACCAGACTCAGCATGAATCAGATTGAGGTGTGTTTTATTTCTTCACATAATAGATGAGTTTTACATTAATTTCATAACGTATCAAAACAATATGAATGTTTGTTTAGTTTTTATTTGGTTATTTGTCCTTTTTACTAAAATTGAACTCAATTTTAAATAAAAAGATGCACTAGGGGTCATATCTGTCACACCGTGCATTGGATTGAGGTTCAGTTGAATCCTACACATCCAAAAAAACTCATGAATATTGTTCCTAAAGTATAATAATAATTAGATTATACTTACTTTGTTTTTAGTAGGTTAATGATAATTTTTTCAATAAATAATGTAAATTTAAAATAAAAAAACAAAATTAGAGTCATATCGTTCATACCATACATCAGATTGAAGTGAGGTTGGTTCCTACACATCAAAATGACTTATGGATAATTTTAGAAAAGTATCCAAACAATATGATTCTATTTTCTCGTTTATAAGGAGGATATTTTTACTTTTTACAAAAATTGATGTCAATTATAAATAAATAAGATTCACATGGAATCATACATGTGAACCCATGCCTTATATTTAGGTGAGGTTGATTCCTACAAGTCCCAAATTACTCATGGATTTTTTTATTAAGTATCAAAATGGTATGAATGTTTTTATTGGTTTTTTAGTTCGTTAGTTGTTTATTTTTTCTAAAACTATAGTCAATTTCAAATAAAAATACACACTTAGAGTCATACAGATCACACCATGCATTGGATTGAGGTATAATTGATTAATACACATGACAAATGGATTATGGGTCATTTTCCTAAATTATAAAAACCACCCAAATGAACTTGTTCAGTTTTGAGTAGGTTAGTCTTCATTTTCACTAATATTGATGTAAATTTTAAATAAAATATTAACTTTTATTCGTACTAGTCACACCATGAATCGAATTGAGGTTCAAATGATTCCTACACATCTCAAATGACTGATGGGTCATTTTCTTAATTTTTCAAAAAAATATGAATGAATTTTCTTGGTTTTGAGTAGGTTAGTTGTACATTTTACTAAAAATGATGAAGACATTAAATAAAAAGACACAATTTTAGTCATACCAGTCCCACCATGCGTCTGATTGAGATTAGAATGATTACTTCACTTCAAAAATGACTAATGGATTGTTGTATTAATGTATCAAAACAATCCAAATATGTTTTCTCGCATGAAGGTCACTATTTCTCGAATTGAGTAATGGATGATTCATACACATATAAAATAAATCATGAATTATTGACCTGATGTATCAAAACTATCTAAATTCTTATTCTCGTTTTTATGTATGTCACATTCTCATTTAGATAAAATTGATGTCAATTTAAATTAAAAGACAGACATGGAGTCATACCAGTGACACTATGTGTTAGATTGACTTTTGGTTGATTCCAACACATAAAAAATGAATGATTAATTGTTTTTGTAATGTATCAAAACAATATGAATGAATTTTTCTGGTTTTGAGTAGGTCAGTTTTCTTTTTTAATAAAATTGATGTCAATTTTAAATAAAAAAGATACACTTGATGTCATACAGATCAAAATGTGCCTCGTATTGAGGTGTGACTGATCCCTATATGTTCCAAATGACTCATTGATTATTTCACTAATGTATCAAAATAATAGAAATTTTTTCCTCAGTTTTCAAAACATAACATGTTATTTTTTACTAAAATTGCTTTTAATTTTAAATAAAAAGTCTCACATGGAATCATACCAGTCAGATCGTACGTCGAATTGTGGTGAGGATGATTTATACATGTCCCAAATGAATAATGAATTTTTTTCCTAATGTATCAAAATAATAATAAAGTTTTTTCTTAGGTTTGAGTAGGTCATTTTCCCTTTTTACAAAAATCGATGAAAATTTTAAATAAAAAATATGCACCTGGAGACATATAGGTCACATAGTGGCTTAGATTAAGGTATGGTTGATTACTACAAATCCCAAATATAAAATGGATAGTTTAACTAAATAATTACAACAATATGAATTTATTTTCTTTATTTTAAATATGTCACTTGTTCCTTTTTAATAAAATGTATGTGAATTTTAAATAAAAATCCACTTGGGGTTATACCGGTCACATCGTTTGTCAGAATGAGGTGTGACTGATTCCTACACATCCCAAAAGACTCCCTGACCATTTTACTAAATTAAAAAAACAATATGAATGTGTTTGGTTGGTTCAATACATCACTAATATTTTTTACTAAAATGTCATTTTAATCTAGAAACACACACATTGACTCGTACCAATCACATCATGCATCAATTTTACATGAGACCAATTTCTATATGCCTGAAATGATTTATGAATAGATGAAATAAATTATTAAGTAAATTTGAACACATTTTCTCTATTATCAGTGAGTGAAAATTTTTGAACTAAAATGTCGGTCTTAAAATTATAACAAAAACATTGAGTGATATTGGTCACACCATGTGACTAATTAAGGTTGGAATGATTCTTACACATCCTAAATGACATATAGATCATTGTGTTAATGTATCAAAACAAAATGAATATTTTTTTGTATTGATTATGTCCATTGACTTTTTTACTAAAATTAATGACAATTTTAATTAAAAATATGCACCTTGAGTCACACTGATCCCACCGTGTGTCATATTGAGGTGTCACAGATTCATACACATCCCAGAATCTCAAAACAATAATCTCTTCCAATTTTACCAAAATTTCCATATTCATTAATTATCAATCTTCCAACACTACATATTGATTCAATATTTTTTTTCTCCTAAGATCATAGAATCAATTTCCAGTGTCAGTATCTTTACAAATAAAACCAATGGAATGTGTGGTAACTATGGCATAAACGAACATGCTATATATTCGATGACATGTTGTAGATTTCTGAAAGAAATACATGACATCCAGAAATATCTTTGAAAAAATATAAATAATTATTAGATAAAAATGATTGGGAAAATTACTTACAAATATTAGATAAAATGATATAAAAATTAATTAAATAAGTTGTATTAATTCTCTTTTTCATGATGGTTGTATGAATTTTTGACCCATAAATATAAAGGAATACACCAGTATAAGAAAAAAATTCATATGTGAGTAATACTATAAATAAATAAATTAAACATAAATATAAAACAATTAATTAGTACTATGGAAGTCAGATATTTGTGTTATTTTTGTATATTCTATGAACATGTATATTTCCTTTCATTTCCAAGATAATCTATAACATCTTGGGAATATAACTATTTTTCCAGTCATAATAGCACTGGAATTATATAAATATAGAAAATATTAATAAATATTTTAAATGAAATAGTAATTATGTTCATATACACCTATTCGGGGATGTGTGTTTGTTGATGGAATATGATCTTTCTCATAAATTTACAAACATAATGACCCCAATATTTTCCATTTGTTTGTTTTGACTACAATAGAAACATTAATGAAAATAAGTAATTTGTTTTGATATGTTTTTGGATAACGAAATATTATCATATATAGCGTGGTATATATCTAGTTGTAGATCTTTTCATGGTCCTGGTGAGCCCTGCATTTCCTAATTCCATGATTTTCATGATATTTATACACTTCCCTAAAAAAAAGATTCCTAATTAAGACATAATATAAATTATATAACTTTATGTTTAGTTCTAAAATGTTTGATTTAGCGTCTTAAAAATTCAGAAACACCATAATGCATGGTCAGTTTATTGAAAAATCATACAATTAATCCATGAAATAATTTATTTAAGTCTCCAAATTTACCACAATGAGCACCTAATGTTTCATTAAAAAAAATAGAATAACTACTAAATAAATTTAACATATATTTGATATGATTAATTTTCATAGTTTTACTCTTTCATTATTGATACTAATATGAGTCTCTCATCCCCAATTTTTATTTCAAAAAACTTGGCTACATTTTCCACTATTTAATTCAATTTTTTGTATTATATTTTTGCTTATTCGGTAGAGGTTGTATATGGAATAACATGTCCACTTTTCTCATGGGAAAAGACATTCAATTTGTGTTGATATATATTAGTTAATAAAATATGAAATGTATTTAGTTAAATTAAACATAGTATAATAACTTTTTGAGAATTAAATCCTGAAAAGAAACCTCATGTTCACATTTACAAGTGAGGAACCTTTCCATTCAAAGGTGATTATTTCATTTATATTCTAAAAAAATATATATCTAGTACCTTCCTCCAAATACATTTTTTCTTCAATTTTAATATGTGACTACTACCACATTATACATTTGTATCTGCATTAACCATCAATGTTAATAAATGTGGATATTCAATTGTTGGAGTAAAAGCAATTTTAGAATATCTTTTTGATTAGTTGGTAGATCCTATAGATGGTTTTGAGTCAACTATTAATTTCATCAATTTCCACTATCTATCTATAATAACATACATCAGTTCATAGCATTTATCAGTATTTGATAATGGTTTAGAATAAAAAATAAATTCTAAATAAATTCTTCCTTTTTGACATGTGTTTTTTGAAGATATTATTAAAATATTATTAATGTTTGAATAGAATTGAAGACCACATGAATATATTCATAATTAAGTGGTTATGTTATCCCAGCACTTGACTCATGAGCTACACTAATCACTACTCTCAAATGACCTGTTGGAAGTGGTATGTCATGTAGCCTGTTGTCTTGGATATTTATCATCATATCCCTCACTACAGGGTGATGGGTGGGTGTTCATAGATATAAATAGTATTACTTTTTACATTTTATAATGTTATAACAAGAAATGTATCAGTGTTTTTCTAATTCACGTTTCATGAAAACATCATTACAATATAGATTACCTCGACTAAGATAGCTCTTTGAGGGGAATGACTCGCCTCAATGCTAGTGGGGGTGGTTGTAACAACCCAGGTAAATAAAGAATATGAAATATTTATATTTATCCATATTTGTGAATCAAATATTAATATTACTTTAAAGGGGATGCTATGCTCGATGGCGTACCCAATACGCAACAACGAGTTTCTTGGGAATCTTACGTTGCACTCTAATAATAAAATAATATTATTTTAAATGGTAGTTAACACATAGCCGTTGTATTGGAGGGAAAGTATAGAAATAACTAAAATATGATTATATATGTTTTTTAAATGTTTTTACTTTTATCTAATAAAAGATAAAGGCTTAAAATACAAAAAGAATTCAATTTTAGGCATATATGCCCTAATTTTCACTAAAGGTTCACTTATCGGCTTTTGATGGAGAACTGTCATTAAATATAGTTTTGTTCACTCTTATACATTTTTTTGGACCAAATAAAACTTTTCTTTATAATTGGGACATCAAAATTTACTTTGTGTAAATTTTTGGTATCTTTCCGATAAAGTTCATTTTTTAATGAATAGTGTAAAATGTTGTATTTTAATTCAAAACCTCTTTTTAATCTAATTTATTTATATTATTAGATTATATTTTGAATTGGTTTTAAAGTGAAATTAGAAAATATTTTTACCATTAAATCCAATAGTGGTCGTTGGAATTAATTTCACTTTGAAATCAGACTTAAACTAGTGTCAATCTTTTGATACTTATTGTTTCATAAAAACATGCTATTTGTTTTGACAGCGGGAATTAATTATTAAATTAATTAATGCAACTTATATGTTATGAATTTTGTAAAATAGACATCATTTTTGAATCCGGATTATCAAATATAGCTTAGGGTGAACTTTTGGTAATTTTCTGAAAAACTTCAATTTTTGATGAATAGTGAAACCACTAAGTGGTAGTTATAAAAACTGATTTTCCGTTTAAATGAAATTTTTCCATCATTGTGTTTTGAATTTCAAAAATATGACACACATGGTTGTCATTAATAAGTAAAATGTGGTTCAATGGGATTAAAATAATTTTTTGGTGAATAGTAACTTATTAAGTTTTTAATCGCGATTAGAGGTAATTAGTGTAGTTTAAGGTAAGAATAATGTTTTAATAAAATGAAATGACCTAGACACATTTCCTACCCTCATTGGATGTGTCATGTCCTACCATGAAAATCCATGGGTCAACTTGGGGACCCCATGGAGCCACTTTGGTTGGAAAATGACATAAATATTTTTTTATTTAATGTTAAAGTAAAAATGACACAAACATGAGATGTTTTACTAAAACAATTTTTACATGGGGTTATACAAGTCATAGTTTTGACTATAAATAGTAATTGGAAATATAAAAATAGTACCTACATCATAGTATTTTTTTATAATTTTTAGAGATTAAATAAATTAAATTATTTATGACCTCATGATGATGCAGCGATGACCTCATTATTTAATGATTTAAATAAAATGGAAATATAATGTAATATCTAAGACCTACACATGTCCAAAACCTATTTTATGCGTGGATTTCGAACCATTATCACCTTATCCACGAATTATATCAATGTGGGACCTTTTAAATCCGAAACTCATTTTCAAATAAAGTAACATTTACTTACTTTCCAAGAGTGCCCCTCCTCTCCTCTTATAAAAGGCCCCCACCTCTACCTCCTTACCCACACTTAAAAAGCCTTTGGCTCGGCCAACCCCTGCCCATTTTGTCTCTAAACATCCCTCTCTAACTCCTTGAAGCCTCACTTTGGTAATAATCCTTTCCAAGGAAGCCTTTTAGCTCAAATCAAAGGAAGTTACCTGATTTTAAGGTAATGTCTTCGCTTGAGTCCTTTTGTATTATTCTGCTTCTCCAACCCCATAAACTCTTTTTATTCATTTATTTTGTAACAAATAAAGTATCTTCAATATACTAGGATGTTGTTATAAGAAGGTTTCGAGCTACAATTACACACACCACATCAAATGGTTAAAGAACATACTGTTTCCATGGATGGCGAATTTCTGCCTCCCGAAATGATGATTGTTCAACATTCTTCTAACACCTTCAAATGTGGCCATTAAGATGACACTATATTTATATATGATATCTAATATTTTTATGTTTTAATTAAGCTTATGTATTTTTCATTTATGGCATACCTTTATGGTTTCCATTATGGGTAAACGCGATATCTTCATTTAAGGAAGTGCGGACTACCGCCCCCTCAAAGTGATTTGATTCGTTAATACCATATGTGGTACGTATAAAGGATATATTTAATGATATTATATATTATACCATACTGGAATTGAAATACTATTATGTATCATTATGTTTTAATTCCATTAAATATGAAATAGAAATGGAAGTAGCGTTCATGCGTACGTATGGCTTACCGTCTCCATGAACGGTGCATTTCATTTCTTAACTCTAAATGTTATGTAATATTATAAATGAATGAATATACTGGATATATATGATATATATGATATATACATGATGAATACAATTCTTGATATAATGTACCTTTTACCACACGAACAACATGTAATTGTAAGAAGTCCACTTTCGACTTAAGAACCAAGTATCGACAAAACAAAAATTATTAACTTAAATGATTACATAATGTCTATGACATGGTAATAAGTGATATAAAAAGAATAATGAACTTTAAAAAGTATCTTAAGGAAGTATAAATTAACTCAAGTTTATTATTCAGGACGTTAAAGAACGATCGAGTCAAGTCGGACCCGAGGTAAGGGATCTTACTCCTCTCTTTATTTTTAAGTACACTCTTTTATGTCATTCCTTATAAAGCTCATCATTCTTGTTATTGGGATGTTCTTTTATATTAATCTTACTGTAATTTTTATGTTAATATTATGAGAGACCCTATTCTCTATCATCAATCCATTTTGGAAGATTTGAGTGGCGCCGTTAGGCTGCCGAATTTTCGTAAGAGATCAAACCCCTCACTTTATTTTAAAGTACTCTCCTTTATGTAACTTCTTTTAAGCTCATCTTTGTTATGTTAGGGGATGTTCTTTTATATTTTTCTTTCTGTAAAATTTATATTAATATGATGAGATACCCTATTTGATCTCATCAATCCATTTTTTTTAAGTTTTATGTGGAGCCGTTAGGCTGCCGAGTTTTCGTAAGGGATTTTTCATCTCACTTTTATTCCCGTGAGATTTATGCTACATTTGCCACAATTTCCTTTGAGTGGTGTATGTACTGCCCATTATTTTACTCATTGTGTAATATACTTTCATTTATGAGTATTTACATCAATGTTGTATTTTCCTTCTTTCACGGGGTGCATGTCTCAAAAGATACCCATATCGGTAAGGGAACCTTTCACCCTCCTCTTTTTAAAAGACTTCTTTTGTTATGTCTTTTAATTCACATACTATTATGTTGGGATATGTTATTCTATATCCTTATTTATGTAAATTTTATTTCCAAGTGATGAGATACCCTTTATCTTTCTCATTAACCCTTTTTGTAAAATTTTATGTGACGCCGTTAGGCTGTCAAATTTTACCAAGGGAACTTCTTAACCCAATTTTGATTTATTTGGGTTCAACATGTAGGTATTGAATATGTCATCGATTGAATATGTGTGAATGACCTTTGATTATTTTACACTTAATATCCACTTATATTGGGTGTATTTATATTTGTCACACATAATTATGAGATTTATTTATCCTTAATTTAAGGATACCTTCTTTATAATGGATTTCATCTCATTTTACATTTCTTTTGAGACTTCATTGTTGTTATGCACCAATTCACTCTTATATGGTGTGTATACTGTCCTTTGACATATTATATCATTAATCCCTTTATTCTCATGATATTATAAAGTTCGGATTAAATGTTATTCCACTATTATTTGTATTCAAGAGTCTCTCATTTTGTTAAAAACTATTTAACAAAAATATCGTTTTAAATGTTTTAACGATTTATTATTCTAAATATTTATCTTTAATGTCCATGTTTTCAAAATGGTTTTCAGTATTTATTTATATGGACATTAATTTTTTAAAATTATAATTCCATTAAAAGCTTTAAAGTGGTATGGGACACTTTGACTCAAAAATCTCTTTTAAATGGTTTTCGAAAGTGGATTGATTAATTCAATATCTGGGAATTACTTATTGTGATTGCAAATAAAATTTTGTTATTTAAATGTTTATATTTTCAATATTTTATGTGTAATGATGGTACTTGGACATTTTATGTGTGGTTACGTGATAAACCATATGACGGGTGGTGTCGTGAATACCAGGATGGGAGGTTACGTTATAACCTCCAATGTATTGGGTATGGAAGTCGGCCGTATGGCTATTCCATTAAGTATGTATGGAAGTTGGCCGAATGGCTATTCCATTAAGTGATATGTGTGGAAGTCGACCTTATGGTTATTCCACTTAAGTATTTTTATGTCTCATGTTACCTTTATTTGTTATGTGATCTTTATATGGGTTTTATTGTAATCTTTTGGTTACAGAAGGGTAAGTAATGAACTTTTATTCAGTGAAGAGTTTTTACTACTTCTAAAAGGTGAAAAGTATTACTTTGTTAAAGTATACATGGTTTACTTGTTGTTTTGAAAAACTAACAGTTTTCATTCTTTGTGTATCCCTTACTGAGCTTTTTATGCTCATCCCAAGTTTTTGAAATGTTTTTCACAGGACTTAACGTGGAATATGGTCAAGGATGGGATCAAGGGAAAGTCATGCTACCTAAAACATGGAACTAGACATGTTTCTTTTTAAGAGTTCTTATTTTATGGAAACTTAGTAGACATTTCTACTTTGTAATCTTTTGAGATGTAATAATTTTGTCCTAATTCTCTAAAACTCTAAACCTGAAAAGATCCTCAATGTGAATTATTCATTTAATTCAATATTAAGTAAGGTTTAAGGCCGGGGCCTTATAGTTGGTATCAGAGGTCGGTTTAGATAACTTTAGAGGTTAAGGAATTCTATATGCATAAGTGACTTTACCATAATGGTTAGGATTTCAGAAAGAGTCCTAGTTTTAGATAAAGTGAATGAGTAAGTATATCTTAGTGTTTATCTTCCTCATTAGTACATAATGGTTTTGTTGATATACTCACACGGACCCTTTTTGGTTTTAGTAAATGGCTAGATCTAGCAGGCACCAAAGAGACAAAAGGTTTGAAGGAAACTGTGGTGGTTCTCTGATTAAGATACTAGATAAAATGGAGGATTCAATGAGGAAACTCGTGGTTGTTCTAAAACAACTATCCAGGAGTCATGATCAGCCACTTGTACCTTGGTATGTTCTATAATGCATCATGTACGAGATGACCAATCGATGTGGAAGTTCAGGTAATAATTATAGAGGTAACCATTAGGGTTTATATGATCCTTACTTTTGAGGTAATTATGGGTTATTATATGTTATGATGGAAAATGAAAGGCATGAGATAAACTTGAGGTTAAAATATGTTATGATTATTTTTGAAGATTTTATCTCGTTTTGGGGGATGTTTTAAGAATTATACAGTTTTGGAAAAAGGACAACACGCAGACCGTGTGACAACCCGTCGCGTCGGACAAAGCTGCAGGAATCGAACCCACAACCAAAGTGTGACTGGTATTTATCGCCTACCACTGGACTACGTGAAGTCCCTGGTTAGTTTGACTGATTCTTTTTAGTTAGATGATTTTATGAATTAAGAGTAAGTTGATTTTGGGTTATCTATGGATATTTATTAACCTATCATGGAAGATATGTGATTAGGTTAATTACTTTTCAATATGAGAATTTAAGAGCAACTGATGTTATTTGGAGATAAAAGTTAATTTGAACCTTGGAAGACTATGTGACTAAATCCTTAAAATATTTGGGTTTCAATCTTAGTTTAGTTTACATTGAAGAATTTTATGGACAATTTGTTTATCGAATGGTCCTCGTTGAACTTTGGGTTTTGTTGGACAAATTTTGGAGATTAAGCATAGATTTTCTTTTTAAAGGGTTATCCTTTTATGGATTATCTGATCTTGCACTAACCTTTTTGGTTTTGGTTTTGGATAAAGCCTAAAGACATGGTAAGTATATAGTTCTCTTTGGTGGATTAGGTGATTCTCTAGAAGTTGATTATAGTACTCTTAATATGAACAAGTCTTCCTAAATACTCGTCTTTTGGAGAAAATATGAGTTTGTGTAAGGAATCTAATAAAAGTTAAAAGTCAACATGATAAGTGATTATGTTTCCTTATGAATAAATTCCTCAATAAAAAGTAACTTAAAACAAAAATGTTGTCTATTAACTTTTCCTACTGGGGAATCGAATACCGTTTAACCCATCACATGTTTGTGATTTTCTTATGGTTAACTTTCTCCTAGACATGTTTACTATCACTCTCCCTCAAGAACAAGACCCTTTGATTTTTCTTCCATGTCCATATTTTCCTACTTGTAATCATAGTATGGGTTAACTCGGGTGACCTCAATACTTCTCTCCCTTTATTTCAAAGTGATTGTTTTACCGACTCTTGTTCCGATGTGGGACTTTCAAGGATGTTTCCAAGCCCAATTTTAAAATTACGAGGATGCAATTCCCAAAAGGAGGGAAGGATGTAACACCCCAGGTAAATAAAGAATATGAAATCTTTATATTTATCCATATTTGTGAATCAAATATTAATATTACTTTAAAGGGGATGCTATGCTCGATGGCGTACCCAATACGCAACAATGAGTTTCTTGGGAATCTTACGTTGCACTCTAATAATAAAATAATATTATTTTAAATGGTAGTTAACACATAACCGTTGTATTGGAGGGAAATGATAGAAATAACTAAAATATGATTATATATGTTTTTTAAATGTTTTTACTTTTATCTAATAAAAGATAAAGGCTTAAAATATGGAAAGAATTCAATTTTAGGCATATATGCCCTAATTTTCACTAAAGGTTCACTTATCGCCTTTTGATGGTGAACCATCATTAAATATAGTTTTGTTAACTCTTATACATTCTGTTGGACCAAATAAAACTTTTCTTTAGAATTGGGACATCAAAATTTACATTGTGTAAATTTTTGGTATCTTTCCGATAAAGTTCATTTTTTAATGAATAGTGTAAAATGTTGTATTTTAATTCAAAACCGCTTTTTAATATAATTTATTTATATGATTAGATTATCTTCAGAATTGGTTTTAAAGTGAAATTAGAAAATATTTTTACCATTAAATCCAATAGTGGTCGTTGGAGTTAATTTCACTTTGAAATCGGACTTAAACTAGTGTCAATCTTTTGATACTTATTGTTTCATAAAAACACGCTATTTATTTTGACAGTGGGAATTAATTATTAAATTAATTAATGCAACTTATATGTTCTTAATTTTGTAAAATAGACATCATTTTTTAATTCTGAATATCAAATATAGCTTAGGGTGAACTTTTGGTAATTTTCTGAAAAACTTCAATTTTTGATGAATAGTGAAACCACTAAGTGGTACTTATAAAAACTGATTTTCCGTTTAAATGAAATTTTGCCATAATTGTGTTTTGAATTTCAAAAATCCGACATACATTGTTGTCATTAAGAAGTAAAATGTGGTTCAATGGGATTAAAATAATTTTTTGGTGAATAGTAACTTATTAAGTTTTTAATCGCGATTAGAGGTAATTAGTGTAGTTTAAGGTAAGAATAATGTTTTAATAAAATAAAATGACCTAGACACATGTCCTACCCTCATTGGATGTGTCATGACCGACCAAGACAATCCATGGGTCAACTTGGGGACCCCATGGAGCCACTTTGGTTGGAAAATGACATAAATATCTTTTTATTTAATGTTAAAGTAAAAATGACACAAACATGAGATGTTTTAATAAAACAATTTTTACATGGGGCTATACAAGTAAGATTTTTGACTATGAATAGTCATTTTAAATATAAAAAGATTTCATATATCATAGTATTTTTTTTATAATTATTAGACATTAAATAAATTAAATTATTTATGACATCATGATGATGCAGCGATAACCTCATTATTTAACGATTTAAATAAAATGGAATGATAATGTAATATCAAAGACCTAAACATGTCCAAAACCTATTGGATGGGTGGATTTCGAACAATTATTACCTTATCCACGAATTATATCAATTTGGGACCTTTTAAATCCGAAATGCATTTTCAAATAATGTAACATTTGCTTACTTTCCAAGAGTGCCCCTCCTCTCCTCTTATAAAAGGCCCCCACCTCTACCTCCTTACCCACAATTAAAAAGACTTTGTCTCGGCCAAACCCTTCCCATTTTGTCTCTCCACATCCCTCTTTAACTCCTTGAAGCCTCACTTTGGGCAGAATCCTTTCCAAGGAAGCCTTTGAGCTCAAATCAAAGGAAGTTACCTGATTTTAAGGTAATGTCTTCGCTTGAGTCCTTTTGTTTTATTTTGCTTCTCCAACCCCCTAAACTCTTTTTATTAATTTATTTTGTAACAAATCCAGTATCTTAAATATACTAGGATTTTTTTATAATAAGGTTTAGAGCTACACTTACACACACCTACATCTAATGGTTAAAGAACATACTATTTCCGTGGATGGCGAATTTCTGCCTCCCGAAACGATGATTGTTCAAAATTCTTCTAACACCTTCAAAGGTGGACATTAATATGACAATATATTTATATATGATATCTAATATGTTTATATTTTACTTAAGCTTCTGTATTTTTTATTTATGGCATACCTTTATGGTTTCCATTATGGGTAAACGCGATATCTTCATTTAAGGAAGTGCGGACTACCGCCCCCACAAAGTGATTTGATTCGTTAGTATCATATGTGGTACGTATAAAGGATATATTTAATGATATTATATATGATACCATACTGTAATTAAAATACTATTATGTATCATTATGTTTTAATTCCATTAAATATGAAATAGAAATGGAAGTAGCGTTCATGCGTACGTACGACTTACCGTCTCCATGAACGGTGCATTTCATTTCTTAACTCTAAATGTTATGTAATATTATAAATGCATGAATATAATGGATATATATGATATATATGATATATACATGATTAATACAATTCTGTATATAATGAACCTTTGACCACACGAACAACATGTAATTGTAAGAAGTCCACTTTCGACTTAAGAACCAAGTATCGACAAAACAAACATTATTAACTTAAATGATTACATAATGTCTATGACATGGTAATAAGCAATATAAAAAGAATAATGAACTTCAAAAAGGTTATTAAGGAAGTATAAATTAACTCAAGTTTATTATTCAGGACGTTAAAGAACGATCGAGTCAAGTCGGACCCGAGGTAAGGGATCTTACTCCTCTCTTTCTTTTTAAGTACACTCTTTTATGTCATTCCTTCTAAAGCTCATCATTATTGTTATTGGGATGTTCTTTTATATTACTATTACTATAATTTTTATGTTCATATGATGAGAGACCCTATTCTCTCTCATCAATCCATTTTGTAAGTTTTGAGTGGCGCCATTAGGCTGCCGAATTTTTGTAAGAGATCAAACCCCTCACTTTCTTTTAAAGTACTCTCCTTTATGTCACTTCTTTTAAGCTCCTCTTTGTTATGTTGGGGGATGTTATTTTATATTCTTCTTTCTGTAAAATTTATGTTAATATTATGAGAGACCCTATTTTATCTCATCAATCCATTTTTTGTAAGTTTTATGTGGCGCCGTTAGGCTGCCGAGTTTTCGTAAGGGATTTTTCATCACTTTTATTCCCGTGAGATTTATGCTACATTTGCCACAATTTCCTTTGAGTGGTGTATGTACTGCCCATTATTTTACTCATTTTTTAATATAATTTCATTTATGAGTATTTACATCAATTTTGTATTGTCCTTCTTTCACGGGGTGCATGTCTCGAAAGATACCCATGTCGGTAAGGGAACCTTTCACCCTCCTCTTTTTAAAAGACTTCTTTTGTTATGTCTTTTAATTCACATAATATTATGTTGGGATATGTTATTCTATATCCTAATTTATGTAAATTTTATGTCCAAGTGATGAGATACCCTTTATCTCTCTCATCAACCCTTTTTGTAAAATTTTATGTGACGCCGTTAGGCTGTCGAATTTTACCAAGGGAACTTCTTAACCCAATTTCGATTTCTTTGGGTTCAACATGTAGTTATTGAATATGTCATCGATTGAATATGTGTGAATGACCTTTGATTGTTTTACACTTAATATCCACTTATAGTGGGTGTATTTATATTTGTCACACATAATTATGAGATTGATTAATCCTTAATTTAAGGATACCTTCTTTATAATGGATTTCATCTCATTTTACATTTCTTTTGAGACTTAATTGTTGTTATGCACCAATTAACTCTTATATGGTGTGTATACTGTCCTTTGACATATTATATCATGAATCCATTTATTCTCATGATATTATAAAGTTCAGATTAAATGTTATTCCGCTATTATTTGTATTCAAGAGTCTCTCATTTTGTTAAAAAATATTTAACAAAAATATCATTTTAAATGTTTTAACGATTTATTATTCTAAATAATTATCTTTAATGTCCTTGTTTTCAAACTGGTTTTCAGTATTTATTTATATGGACCTTAATGTTTTAAAATTATAATTCCATTAAAAGCTTCAAAGTGGTATGGGACACTTTGACTCAAAAATCTCTTTTAAATGGTTTTTGAAAATGGATTGATTAATTCAATATCTGGGAATTACTTATTGTGATTGCAAATAAAATGTTGTTATTTAAATGTTTATATTTTCAATATTTTATGTGTAATGATGGTACTTGGACATTTTACGGGTGGTTACGTGATGAACCATATGACGGGTGGTGCCGTGAATACCAGGACGGGTGGTTACGTTATAACCTCCAATGCATTGGGTATGGAAGTCGGCCGTATGGCTATTCCATTAAGTATGTATGGAAGTTGGCCGAATGGCTATTCCATTAAGTGATATGTGTGGAAGTCGACCTTATGGTTATTCCACTTAAGTATGTTTATGTCCCAAGTTACCTTTATATGGTATGTGATATTTATATGGGTTTTATGGTAATCTTTTGGTTACAGAAGGGTAAGTAATGAACTTTTATTCAGTGAAGAGTTTTTACTACTTCGAAAAGGTGAAAAGTATTACTTTGTTAAAGTATACATGGTTTACTTGTTGTTTTGAAAAACTAACAGTTTTCATTCTTTGTGTATCCCTTACTGAGATTTTTATGCTCATCCCAAGTTTTTGAAATGTTTTTCACAGGACATAACGTGGAATAGGGTCAAGGATGGGATCAAGGGAAAGTCATGCTACCTAAAACATGGAACTAGACATGTTTCTTTTTAAGAGTTCTTATTTTATGGAAACTTAGTAGACGTTTCTACTTTTTAATCTTTTGAGATGTAATAGTTATGTCCTAATTATCTAAAACTCTAAACCTGAAATGATCCTCAATGTGAATTATTCATTTAATTCAATATTAAGTAAGGTTTAAGGCCGGGGCCTTATAGTGGTGGATGAGGATTTTACACAATTTTCATCCTTGATTTGTTTATTTTCTTTTCTTACCACCACCATAACATTTTCTAGAATCTCATTCTTCCAATTAAAATGTTTTTCAATGGAAAATAATCTTTCTATCATATCGATAATTTCATTATATTTTTCCCATTCTCCCTTTTTTCAAAATATGTTCAAGGTGTGAGTCCAAAACCCACATCTCTGACGCGCCCATATTTTTTTGGCCGCATCAAGTCCACTGATAATAGGTGTTCATCAAGAATCAATATTAATTATTATTATGAATATATATAATAGAAAAAATCAATAATATGTAATCATTGTTATGTAGTATTTATTTAAATAAAAAAATTATTATGTCATACTTATACATGATTACCAGACATTTTATATGTCTTCATCAATTAGTATCTCATCATTATTTACATGTGCCTCCTCCCATAGAATATGGTGTGGGGTGTAAGTGGATTTTTATTTGGATTCAACAATATAAATTTAAACAGAGGAACACAATTTTTTATTGTTTCATTTCAAATAAAAGTATTTTAGTATATTTAAAATACTCACCAATTTATTTTTCAAGTGAACCATACCCCATACATGCTTTATTATAAGGATACATTGGTTTTGTTGTCTATTCTTTATTTTCAGCACTCTACTGTTGTTTAATAAATAATAACTTCTCAATCAATGTGATTAATAAACATAATGTCAAACAATGTATTACTAGACATAATGTACCTAAAAATAAATCTCCTTATGATGGCCTATAAATGAATCCCACAAATCTTGGGTTATTACGTGTGCATACATAAGTTATAGGTGTGGGTTTATTTTTCCTTCAACATCTTTAAGATGATATCTCATTATAATTGTGAGAACATCCCTATGAATCCTTCTAGAAAGAATTAATTCATAGTTATTTTTGGATTTATCTACTATAAATAAACACTTTAAGGGATGATGAATGGTAAATAAATGTTTCATTGTTTAATTTTTTATTAAGTAAATGAAATGTTATCATAATGATTGAATAATCTCTTCCCACATCATGGTATAAAACATTTCCACAACTTGGTGCCAAAATTCTTAATCTAGTGGAAAACATTGTTCAGTGAGGAGTCCAATGTAACTTTTGATCATGGCCTTATTGTTGGTAACATGCTGGCCCTACACATTCCATCCAACCACGAATCTGAAGCCTTTTCTTTTCACCTTAAATACTTTTCTAACAATTTCCAACTACAAAACTTCTATTTATTCTACGTCATTGATCCTTCATCACCTACCATTTCTTGTAATTCAACATCATCAATATGTTGTTCCTATGGAGTGGTATCATTTGTATGTGAAGATGGTCATTGTACCTCTACACTGGGGGCAAAAATAGGTTGGGATACCATTCATTTATCAAGAATGGTAACATCATCATGTGCACAAGGACTTTGTTCCACTATACTGGGAGAAGTAGCAGTTTTAGAGTCCTATTGTTCGTCAGGATTATGCACACCATCATGTGGATAAGTAAATATATAATGAATTCATCTAAAATTTAATTTAGATTACATAAATTTAGATATAAATAGAAAATAACATGAGGTAACAAAATATATATTACATAAAAATATTACATGATTACATAATTATTTTTTTAAATAATGAAGGAATTTGACCCATCTATTCAGTATCCAAATCCCTTCATTGTGGTTTCCTCTAATATTAAAAACCTCGTCTACAATAGGAAGACTAAAAATTGATTTTGAATTCTATGTGAATGGGACTTCCTCAATTGAACTTTCATATGATCTTTCCATGTTATTGGTCAATAACTGAACAATTTACCACTTATAGTTTGTGGGATCTAGGAAAAAAGATACATGTATTTACTGTGATGACATCAAAAATGAGTCTTCTTTGTACCCTTCATTATTGAAATATTCATTAATCAATCCCAATTCATCTATTTTAATAGAACTCATTTTTTTAACCCACTCACATTAAAAAATAAACACTTGTATTGTAGTATAATCCAACTCATATGTTTTTTGATGAAGCCAATTTATGATAGATTTGTGTAAATTGGATTTTTGTCCTTATTTCCAAAAACATGCATTTCATTTTCCATAAGTTTAACTCAACTATTTTTCATGGTATTTCCATCATCATGTTTATATTTATAGAACATGTCACCTTTAATTTCATAACCATTGTTAGATGATACATAAACTATAAATAATTGGAATTTCCATGTATTTTTTTAATTATATGGGATTTTTATGAGTCCGTGAAAATTGACGACGTGTGATTCCGAGGCCCAGTGTGCCCGGAGTGAATTTCTAAACTCTTTTTTTGGGTGCGTTCAGTAAATGTGCAAGCGGGTTTTTGTAACTATTGAACCGGTGCATGGAATTTAAATTTTAGGACACTGCAGAACTCGCAACACCAATATTCGCTTAAGGAGACCTTTACCTCGATCACAGTAGGTCGAGAGTGAAAGATAGTTTTTCACTTTTTGGTGGAAATAAAAATAAAATAAAATAAAAATGTTTAACATTTTTATTTTTATTTGAAACTTCTATACATGGTTATGGAGGTGGTGACCACTCGAATTAAAACCCACATTTTTTTTTAAATGTGGGGACCACCCGACTCTTGAACTCCATCATTAATGAGGGAGGTGACCTTAGGTTTCCTCTAAATTAATTATGCCAACTCCCCATTGAATTTTTGGATCCAACTAACAATTAATGAAGTGTGTCAGAAATTTAATTGTGAAAACATAATTGATATACTTAATTTAAATTATATTGGCACCTCATTCCTTTGGGAGGATTTTCATGGAAAAGGATAAGGGGAGAACTTGTAGAGGAACATTCTGTCCAACGAAAAACACCTCCCAACAAAGATATTACTCAATGAAGAATGCGCCATCTTCCCCAACGAAGAACATGACACCTCCAATGTGGGACGTCTTCAAAAATGAAGAACTGACATTTGTTTTTCACTCCTCATCGATGTTAATAAACCTCCGAGGTAGGGGTTTTGTTATTCTTCATGTTTCACGTCGAATTAATCATCTTGATCCGCCTGCTACCGAACTAATGCGGAGAGAGCGGGCCAAACGAACACGGACTGATCCCTACAACGTTCTTTATGGATGGTGTGTTCATCGCAATAGAGGAGGATGGAAATCGATACTGGTGGGGCATGGGAATGGCGGCCAGCACACCGCTGGCCGCAATGAAGGCGACGACGTGACTACGCCGCCCGAAAAAATAGAACTGTGGCTTGTGTCGTGGCGATGAGGGGATGAAGGCCAGTTGAGCTACCTGCTGGGAAAGGAATGGTGCGCGCTGTGCTGCGCGGAGAGGACTGCTGGCCATCTAGCTAGCCACGGTGGACCACCGCCCCGCCGCACCCAGTCTGCCCAGTGCGGGCCAGACCACCCAACACAGGCCAGGCTGCCCACTGCATGCCAGATCGGAGCCAGCGGGTCGGGCCACCCAGCGGATCTGGATGGGTCGACCCAAATCAAGTCTGCCCAGGCAGGGTGGGGTCAGGTCGATCCAACCGGGTCGGACCGGACCTGGACCAGTTTAGACCATATAGGTTCTTCCAGCGATATCTTGAGCTTCATGCATCTGTTTGACAAACCATCTGTGGAGCCAGAAACTGTGGAGTGAGACGGTCTTTTTGGTATACCCCACTTGAGATTTGTATAATTTTGGGGTATGGTCGGGTTGGATCGAGCACGAATCTAACTGGGCCCTCGAGACTAAAAGGTTAATAACTTACATACCAGGTGTCTGATTGATGCACGTTCTGTTACATTGATACCCCTATGATTTGGCCGTACTTTCGGATATTATTCATGGGAATTCGTGGTAGTTTGAGTATTGACCAGTGGCTTGAGGAGCAGAACCTCTTGGAGACGAGAAAGCTTAGTGCGAGAACCCTATAGCTGGATGCGACATGAGAAAGGGATCCTTCGTGGGTTTGTGATTGAGGGTCCCACATGGAACTACTCTAGGAATCCATGCGGGGATACTATAGGATCCTCTGTGGTTCTACTGTACTAGGATCCTGTGTGGGTCTGACGATGTACTAGGATCATGTGTGGGTCTGACGATGTACTAGGATCTTGTGTGGGTATGATTATGTACTAGGATCATGTGTGGGTCTGTGATTTAGGATCCTTCATTGGACTACCTCTTAACAAAGTAATATGATTCAGTAGTTACATCTAATCATATATATTATTGTATCTATGATATACCTGGTGTGAGCTGAGTCTGTACCTTGTCGACTTTACCTTCATGGTGATACCTTTGTGGTATTCTTCTAAGTGTCATACCTGTGAGGTACTTTCGTTCGTGGTAATACCTTGGCGGTATTCTTCAGTGTGACGTACCTGTGTGGTACTTACCTTTGTGGTATTCATTCCTTTGTGGAATAGTTGAGCTTTTAGATTTAGTGTGGGACCCTGTGTTTCCTCATGACTGAGATTGCTGTACTTGATAACTTAGGTATATGTATGGCCATATACCAAAGTACGGTTGTGAGTTGACTTCATGCTATGTAGTTTATCCTTTTTTGGATTTTGTGAGACCTTGATGGTCTCGGGGTCCTTATTGAGTATTGTTATACTCACCCCTGCACGGGCTATGCCCGCACCGTATTGTGTTTGGTGCAGATGACGGACAAAGATAACATAGGACGGGAGTACCAAGACTGGAGGTAGCTCAGAGGTGGATATTAGACGAGGCGAACTGTAGATACGAATGTTCAGGAGCTATACCTACTCTTAAGGTGGGATCCATGGTGGACGATCCAGGAGCTTATTTTCACTGTTCAGTTGTACTTGTATTTTTCCAGTTGGGCTTGTATTTTGGCCTCTTTTACTTACTGTACTCACTCTATTTACTATTTAGTTTACTTGTGTTTATATCTTGTTGTGTGCTTGGTTACGTGCGTTTACAGGTTATAAAGGCAATGCCTTCCCGGTTTTAGGGAATACGCCTTCAGTGCTAGTCACTAGCCCCTGGCCTATGGAAGGCGGGCTTGGGGTAGGCACGACACGTGCCCTAGTGGACATGTCGTTACATAAACACTTGGTCCTCTCTCTAGCCATAAAAATTATTATAAAAAAATATGTACATTCATCTCATTCATTAAAAATATGGTCCCAAAACTATCTTATAAATTTTATATTATTTTTATTTGATATCTATCTTTTACCCCATTTTAGATTGAAATGCCTATACATTTCATTTCATGTTTCAATAAATGGGTAAACCTCAAAAGTATTATAAGAAATGTAAAGGTGGTCTTAATCCTGATCTTTCATATTAAATGTGACAACATCTCTCTCAAAAATTATTTCAACCATAATTTGATCTATATGATGAAATTTTGGTAGACCAATGATTTCCAAATTGGAAATTTATTCATTATAGAATTCAATTGCTTCATCAACAATATATTGTTTTTCAATACAACATATCTTTTATACCACATTAATTATAACATGAATAGATAGTCAAAAATTCATCTGAGAATGACATGATATTTATTAATTACATATGATATCAAGGTTGATCCGACACTTGTCTATAAGTAAAGTTTAACTTTCATTAAACATAATAAAAAAGGTAGTTTAGTTCTTTTGGCTTTGAGAATCATCCACACTATTTTCCTTCAAAGGGTGATAATGTATTAAGTGCTCATAATATTTATTTTGTTACAACCTTCTACTTTGGAACATATTCAATGGATTATTTTTTAAAATAATTCTTATTATTTTATAATCAGTATATATTTTACACCTTTCAACATAACAATAACGCCTCTATATCTTTAAAAAATTTCCATATAAAGATCCAAATCAAGAGTTGGATAATTTTTGACATGATCCTTCATTCAGTGATAAGTGTAATATATAACTATATCATCATTCATTAAAAAACATCTAAATGGCATAATTAATTTGTTACTATATATCCCAAGTCCTTGTCCACTATAGTTTACTATGTTTATAGGTAACCTAATAAAAAATTTATTTAATTCCTTGAAATTATCTTCTCATTCAATATTCCATTGGAACACGGCTCTATTAAACGTAAATATGATTAGTATATTTAATATCCATGAATGAATTATCTTCAGGAATTGGTAGTATGTAGCTAACCAATGAAAAAAATGTGTTTTAGACAACATGGTGGATTGGGATAATGTTCAATAACATCTATCATTGATGGAACCACTGATATCACCTCTCGTATAATCAAGTAACAATATAATAATACATTATTTTTCTAGAATTAACAATTACTAAATTCTTAATACAAATTATACTTCTTCAAGGTGTTCAAAACAATCCTGAAATAATATTCATGTTCTAAAATTTTCATGACTTATATAAGAATATATTCAATCAAAGATTCCAAAAACTGATCAATGTAATCTCAATAAAACCTATTAATTTGATCTATGAAGATTTCATGGGTATTAGAATCTCAAAATTTCATCCTTATATATTCATAGTGTCCATAACTCATATGGAATCCCTTCATGAAAATTTCCTCCCTTTTAACCCTCAAATGATGATATCCAGATCATAGGTCAATCATTGATATGAATTGAGATACTCAATGTTGACAAATCAAATCATCATTACAAGGTATATGATTATTTTTAAAGATAATAACCTTTTAAAATTATTTATAATTGATTAAATGGAACATTGAACAATTATTCATCTTACAAAAATGAACAAATTCACCCCATGGGGATGATCTCAGACAAATTCATCCCAAATCAACATTAACATTGCATTGCTCCATCAATCAGTATAAATCAATTAGGAATATTAAAAAGTGGTTATTCTTAATGGTTATGAAACAATGTATGGTTTATATTGGAAAATAATCATCATCATTCGTTGAATGACTATGAAAAAAATAGAATAAAACTCAAAATACTGCCAAAAAATTAGCAAATAATAAATTTGAAACTTATCATAAAACATTTCAGATGAATATGCCTTATGAATTGATAAAAATACCTATAAAATGGATGTCATATACATTGTATGTTCACATTCACCCTCAAATGGATATTTTTTTTCCATCTTTCGGAATAGTAAATGTGACTTTTGTTCCTCAGTAATCGATATGTGGTCTATAAAATTTATGTCACTCCATTCCCAAAATAACAAAATAATCATCTATAGTGGTAATTATTTGTTTTATATGAATCACATTGTCTTAAAATTTTATGAGAGTGTAGTTATATTATTGATATTTTATCATCATGGGATTATGAGTTTTCTCTAATAATTCATCATCTAAACATTTAGGTGGTCTATGTGATACCCTATGAAAATTCATTAGATATAAAATAGTTGTTATAGACATATTTAAATAATACATTTGATGTTATATGTTGTATGATAAGTGTAACATTAACCACATAAATCTCATGATCCATGTTGGCAGTTGTGATCATAGGATATTTCCCTTTGACTTGTTTTTAAAGTGGTTATTGGATCCAATATGCATTATAAACCCTTGGATTCATGAACTATTTGTCATAATGAGCATATTCATTGTAGTTGTAGAATTATAGTGTGTGTGGTTTATTTTGTTTAGTTTTATTTATATTCATTTCTTTGAAATTCCAACTTATATCTCTTCTGTAGTAACTTTATAACGCCCCAAACCCATGCTTTTAGATTTTGTGCTTAAAATTCTGTGTATTTTTTTTATAAATGACAAAAAAAATAATTAAAAACTATTTAAACAATATATGACCTTGAACAGTCTAGGTTATGGAGAATAGAAAAAACATACATTTTTATCAAAGATTTAAAAATATAAAGGATAAAAATACATCTAATATACATCACACGAATTATTCCTTTATCGATTCTACCTAACATAGAACGTCAGAGAAGCCAGTAAAAATAATTTTAATACATAGGATGATCATTTAATATGCCTAGTAAGGGGTATTAAAAACATTAAAAAATGATTAAAAAATATTTCCATGCAATAAATATTTATACATATACATATAATTGGATTTTCATTGATATTTATTTTTATAAATTTAACATATAAAAAAATAATTTCACATAACAAAAATATTTGAAAAGATCATTGGGATCACTCCATTGAAAATAATAATTTTTGGTGGGTCGTTAATGATTCATGGTGGACCATATTTAAAACACAAGGCCAGTAGTCATAATTCAGAGGAAAAAACCACCATAATATTTATGGGTGCACTCCCCATAACATAACTTAAAGTTCATTATACAAGTTCCAATTTTTATAAATTTTTTTTTAGTGGACCAGCCTTTCTCAATCATAACCCAAAAAATTAAAAAATACATACATAAAATTATTGTCGTTAAAATAATATAACCATTATTATAAAATCTCTTGAAAATTTCTGTGAAAATTTGTAAAAACTATTAAAGGAGATTTACATGAATAAAAATACATTTTTTTATATAAATGTATAAAGTTAAAGGAATAATAATATAAATTCATACTTTATTTAGAAAAAATCTTGAAATGTCGATTTTATGAATAAAACATGGCCACAAGTTTAAAAAAATGTAATGTCCATAATTTTCAATTTACATACATGATAATATGTTTATATTTCTATGTGTACCTTGTTAAAGGTAATAATTACACAAATTAATGTTTAGAAGAAATCATAATAATAATATTATTAAAATTATTCTTTTTGTGTAAAATATTAATTTCTAATTTTCAATAACAAAATAAAATTGGATTTCTCTTTAAACCAATATTTTCAAAAAAATATTGGAAATATATATAAGTAAATATAATTATATATTTAATTGGTAAAAAACCAATGTAGTTAGAATGAAATTAAACCCTTAAATAATAAATTCAAAATAATATATCTCTTATAAGATAAAACATTTCCAATTTAGTGAAATATTTCAAATGAATTATTATCATAAAAATTACCCACAAATGTATTCATAAATAAATTTAAAAGTATAAAATTTATTTATATATCCATAAATTATTTTCTAAAAACAATATAATTTTATTATAAACAATTGAACCCATATAAATTTAAAAAAATTATCTAAAAAGTAAAAAAATTAAACCCTTAAATGATATTTTTAAAATTTAGAATAAGTCATACTTATATAACTTGTAATAATAAATAATCCTTACTTAATTTATGTAAAAAAATAGTAGAATATTTCTTCATTAAAACTTATTCATTCTTTCTGAATTGTGAATTGGATTTAAAATTTACACTTTCATATCAAGTCCTTTATATCCATTCTCATTACTGTTTAAACAACCATATATATATATATATTAACAATTTGTGGACATGAGGGGGGTATAAAAGGAAAAAAGGTAGGTTCAAGATTGCTTCTTATGCCGAGTGTCGAAGAAAAAAGTAAAATAAAATATATAAATTTTATATTCAATGATTTTTTAAACAGATTCATCCAGGAGAAAATACATTGAATGATTAAATATAAAATAACAACAACAAGAAGGTACATATCAACATCAATGACCAAATGATTTATTCAATATCTAAAAGTTAATCATATAATGATTGATTGAGAAATAAGATACTAGATCAATGTATATATTAATGGTCTTAAAAAAATATGTTGACTAAATGATAAGTGATAAAAATTAGGGTAGAAAAAGAAGAAGAAGAAAAATCAATTCCACAATGAACCGTTCCATAAAACATTGTATATAAAATGACCCGACATCTAAAAGGAAAAGAAAAACATACATCTGATCTGGAATTCGACCCTCACTGTCGAACAATAATATGAAAACGAAACACTTTAACGTTTATTTTTTCTTCATCAGTGTTTGGTCCTCTTCCTTGATCGCAGTGTAGGCCTCACACTGGACACCACACTCAACCTTCATCATGCTCATGATGTCCTTCGGACCGTCTCAATCTGAGCTCGATCTTCATATGATGTTGTGGTGCATGAATCCAAACACTCTGAGGAAGAACAATCCCACTCAAGGATACCCTGATCTTCTCAACTACCCAAATCCAAAACGATACCCCTATTTTATCCCTTTACACAATTTTCAAAAAAATTATCAACATTTTATTTTATTATATGAAATTTTATTTTCAATTATAATTTAATAATGTAATCCTATATTATAATTCAAAAATGATAATAATAATTTCTTAATATTTATATATGCGTATATTTATATCTCATTTTCAAAAGAAAATCTTTATAATTAATTATATTTGTATATGAATATAATTATTCATTTTTAGATGAAAAAAATTATTATCATAATTAATATTTATATTGTATATACACATTTTTTGTTTTTTAATATATCTTTAATTAAAATTTGCCTGATATATATATATAAATATATTCATTTGAAATGAAATAAATTTTATTATGAAAATTATTTAATTATTATCTTTAAAAAAATAAATTAATACATATATTCATATTAAAATATTCATTAAAAGAAAATAATACTGTAAAATATTATATTATTAGAACATTAATTTAAAATTAATTGGAAAATTATAATTTTGAAATATAATTAAGTATTATATAATATTAAATATTTAATCTATAATCAAATTAATTATAATAGTTAATTTTATTTTATTTAAATCAAATAAAACAAGTTATTGGTATGTTACACCCTCTCTAAAAAGAATTGTGCCCATGTAATTCGTTCCCCAAACTACAAATAATTCAGAATTCCTATCATCAAAATTTAGAAATAACTATGACTACTACACACCTATATTATACCTCATAGATGACATAATATAATTAGTAATGTTGTTAATACCATTTCTCTGATACAAATTATAATACCCCAACCCATACTTCCCGATTCAATGACTAAAATGTTGTGTATATTTTTTTATAAATGATAACTGAAACAATACATAACACTTTAAACAACATATGACTTTTATCGGTCTAGGTTTTGGATAATAGAGAAACCATACCTTTTTATTAAACCTTTACAAAATTAAGGGAGAAAAAAACATCAAATACATATCACACGCATTAACCCTTTATCGATGCCACCCAATATAGAACATCAAACTGATCTGAGAAAATATTTTTAATACATATGAGGGAATTTTATATTCCTAGTAAGGGGTTTTAAAACCATTACTAAATGAGTAATTTTTTCTAGGAAAAAATATATATACATATACATAGAATTTGATTTTTATTAAAATCTAAATAATTACATATAACATTAAAAAAATTAATTTATGAAAATAATTATAATTTAAAAGATCAATGGGATTTCTCCATTGAAAATAATAATTTTTGGTTTGTAATTCATGATGCTTGAAAATATATATCAAAAACGTAAGGATTTTTGTTATAACTCATATTGAACAAATTATCCTTACAATTTATGGATTCAATCCTCATATCATCACATAACATTCATAATACTAGTGCCAATTTATGGAAAACACTCTTATTGGATCATCCATTCTCTATAATATCCAAAAAAATCAAAAAACATACATGAAATTGTTTTCTTTAAAAAAAATAAACATTATTCTAACGTGTCATGAAAATTTGCGAGAAAATTTCAAAAAACATTTTAAGGATAGTCCGTTGAATAAAAATATATGATCTTATTTAAATGTTGAAAATTAAATTCATAATAAAAGAAATTTATACTTCAAAAAAAATTCATGGAATGATGATGTTATGCGTAATGCATTTACCTAGATTTATGATAACCTGAAATCCATAATTTTCATTTCACATGAATGATAATATGTTTAGTGTTATATGTATATTCTTAAGAGTTATTAATTACCTAGAATAATGTTTAGAATACATAATAAAAATATTATTATTATACTTTTTGTGAAAAAGTATAATTTCTAACATGAAATCACAAATACAAATTATGTTTTTTCTAAAACAAATATTTTCAATAAATCATGGTAATATATATGTAAATATATATATATATAATTTCTAAATAAAACTCAAGAATATGGAATTAAAATAAACCATAAAATAATAAATTTTAAATAACAATTCTCCTATAAGATAAACCATTTCAAATTTAGTGAAATATTTCAAACAGATTAACATCAAAACATTTAACCTTACATGCATTTATCTATAAATTTTCACGTATAAAATTTATTTACATATACATATAATTTTTTGTAAAACTAGTATACTTTGATACAGTTAATGTAAACCTTATAAATTATAAAACAAAAATTGAAAAGTAAAAAAGATAAAAAAATACATATTTTATTAAAATATAGATGAAAAAATTCATAAATAAATTGTTTACATAAATAACCCTTACTTTATTTTTTTAGAAAAATAGAAGACTTGTGTATATTTAGACCATCTTCATTCATTCCTAACTATAAATTGGTTTTCCAAATTACATTTTCATATTGGTTGACAGATTTTATAGCTATTATTTTTTGTTGGTTAAATAGTTATATATATATATTTATTGACGAAAATGAAGAGGTATCACTGGTAAAAGAAAAATTCAATATTACTTAACAAGATTAGTATTGAAGAAGACAATAAAATAAAATTTATAAATTTTATATTCAATGATTCATTAAACAAATTCGATCGAGCATAAAAATATTAATAGATTAAATATAATAAAACTTCTATAGGAAGGTCCAAATCGACATCAATAGACCAAAATGAATTGTTCAATATGAAAAAGTAAATTAGATAAATAATGATCAAGGGTGATGACATTAGATCACTGTATAAATGGATCTAGTTAATTTTTTTTTGACCAAATGACATAATATAATTATCGGTGTAGAAAAATAAGAATCAAACAAAATGATTCAAAAAAAAAATGATCTGTGACATAGAATCTACCAAATGATTCGACATCTATAAGTAAAATAATAAATGACCTTATATATGGATTCTAATCCTCCTAGTTAAACCATAATAAAAAAACGAGACTCATTAATGTCGTATGGTTCTTCATCGGCGATATGTACTGTTCCTCAATAGTGGCTGACACCGCACACTGAACTCCTCGAGCGACCTTCTCTCACTCGCAATGTCCTTCATATTAGCACGATCCGAGCTCAAAATTTATCTAGGGTCACGAAACTCGACTCCAACAACTTCGTGGAATAACCCTACCGATTGAGGACTCTCTAATCTTCTTGACTACCTTGAACCTAAACGAAACCACTGTTTATCCCTTTTCACAGTATTAAAAAGAAATTAACAATGTCTTGTTTTATTTCATAAAATTTACTTTTTAATTATAATTTTATAATCAAATCATATTTTATAATTCAAAACTGATAATTATAATTTCACACACACACACACACAGATATATATATAGATATATATTTATATCATAGTTTTGAAAATCAAACATTATAAAACCAAATACAATATATTTTGTATATAAATATAATTATTAATTTGTTAGATGGAAAAACATGTTATCATAATCAATATTAATATTTTATATACATATTTTAGTATTTTAAATTTATTTATAATTTAAATATTATTGAAATATATATAAATATATTGTAAATTTATTAATTCTAAATAAATTTTGTTTTTAAATTACATTATTATTATTTTTTAAAAAAATTAAATACATATATTCAAATTAAAATATTGTTTAAATAAATATTGTACTATAAAAGAGTATTTTATTTGAAAAATAATTTAAAAATAATTTGAACATTATAAATTAGAATTAGAATTATGAATTATTAAAATTTTAATATTTTACTTATAATTAAATAAGTTAGATCAATTAACTTTTATTTATTTAGAACGTATAAACATGTTAATAGGATGTTATACTCTTCCCTCTTAAAAAGAATTACTCTTTCAAAATGTGTTCATCAAACTAACAAGAATTCTGAATTTCCATCTTCAGAATTTTGAAAGAACAAGGGCTGCTAAACTCCCATACTCTACATCATAGATGACAACATAATGTCTCCAATGTTATATATATTGATTTTCTAATACTGAATATACTCCCTCGAACCAAATATTTCAGATTCGGTGATTAAAATTATTTGTATATGTTTTTATAAATGATAAATTAAACAGTACAAATCACTTTAAACTAGAGTGGACCATTGTCAGTGCAGGTTTTTGAGAATATACAAATCATACTTATTTATAAATTCATTAAAAATGTAAAAGAGAAAAGAAAATATAATCCTCATGCATTAACACTTTATCAAAGCCTTACGACTTATAATTTTAACGTGACCTGTAAAAATAATTTTAAAACATAGAGTAAGCATTTAATATACCTCGTATGAGGTTAAAAAAATGATACTAAATTCATAATTTTTTTTATTAGAATGAATATTTATTCATATTCATAGAAGAGAATTTTTATTCACATATAAATAATTTCATATAATTTAGAAAAAAATAATTTTATAAAAGAAATATATTTGTGAAGATTATTAGGTTTTATACATTGAAAATATTTTTTTGTGTCTGTCATTCATGATACATGGAAGAACATATTTAAAACATAATATAGTTATCTATAACTCAAATGGAACAATTTCCCCTCAATATTTATTTGATCACTACCCATATCATGAATTATCATTCATTATACTAGTTCTAATTTTCACAAACACACTTTTAGTGGATCTTCCTTTCTCAATAATAGCTAAAAGAATTCAAATATAAAAACGAAAAAATATTTTCTATAAAATATAATAAAAATTATTATAACATGTTATAAACACTTCCTTGAAATTTTTAAAAACATTTTTAGGATTACATATTGTATAAGAATAGAAGTTCTTATTTAAATGATGAAAATAAAATTCATAATAATATATATGCATACTTCACTAATAAAATTCATGAAATGTCGATGTTTTGCATAACCTATGTCCAAGAATATTTGAAAATATAATGTCTAAAATTTCAATTCACATGAATGATAATATTCTCAGCCTCCTAAGCATAACCTGTTAGATTTAGTAAATTAATAGTGTAATTTTTAGAATACATCATTTAATAGTATTGTTACTGTTACTATTTTTTTGGTAAAAGACTAATTTATAATTTTAAATCACAAATAAAAATGTAATTTTTCATAAAAAAAATATTTCCAATAATTCCTAGTAAGTTATATGTATATATATATATAATTTTTAAATCAAAATGACGTATATTGTGTTAAATTTTACCCTAAAATAAAAATTCCAAAATAATAAATCTCAAAAAATATAAAACATTTCAAATATAATTAATTGTTTGAAATTAATAAACATCATAACCATTAACCTTACAAACATACTTCAATGAATTTATAAGTATAACATTTATTTACATATCCATGTAATTGTTTGTAAAACCAACATAATTATATAGGATAAAATATGATCTTTATAAATTTAAAAACATACCTTACATAATTTTTATATAATTTAGAAGGAAACATACTTATATAAATTGTAAACATAAATAACCTTTTCTTGATTTTTTTAGAAATACATAAGACTATTGTTTCTTTAGACTTTCTTCATTCTTTATGAACTATAAATTGGTTTTCTAATTTACACTTGCATGTTGGTGCAAGTATTTTACAGCTAACCTCATTTTTATTTCAACAACCACATATATAAAAAAATCAAACTAGAGGATGTAACATAGGATAAACATAGGTTCAAGATAGATTTGTTAGTTGAGAGTTGATGTATACACTAAAATAATACAAATTAAATTGAGATCTTATAAATTTAAAAACATGAATTGATAAGTAAAAAAATAAACCATTACATTATTTTTAAAAAAATTTTAATAAAAAATACATATATAAATTTCATACAAAAATAAACCTTATTTGATTTATGCAGAAAAACATAAGACTCTTGTTGCTTTAGAACATCTTCATTATTTTTGAGTTGTAAATTGGTTTTCTGAATTACACTTTCATTTTGGTACACAGGTATTATATTCGATATATTGACTATTTAAAAACCAATATATATATATATATATATGTATATATATATATATATATAATTGGTAGATCTGAGGAGGTATCCCATGAACATGATTTGTTCAAGATTTCTATTTAAGACAAGTGTTGATGTTGAAACTAAAATAATATATATATATTTTTTATTCAATGATTTGTTAAATAGATTCACTTGACCAACAAAAAATCAACATATTGAATATAAAATAACAATTAAACCAATGTCCAATTCAACATCAACGAACCAAAATTATTTTTTCATGATCCAAAAGTAAATCAGATAATGATTGCTCAAGAATGGTGATATTAGATCAATGAATACATTGAAAAAGTTACAAAAATATGTCACCCGAAAGATAACATAAAACAATCGGGTAGAAAAAGAATAATAAAAAAACAATCCCACAATGAACTGGTCTATCAGACATAGTCTACAAATTTTTTTGACATCTAGAAAAAAAGAATAACCAACCTCATATATGGATTCTGACCCTCACATTCGAACCTTAATCAGAAAACAAGACTCATTCAAATTTCTTTGTTCTTTATCAGAGCTCAGTCCTCTTCCTCGACCACAATTGTGGACTCTCACCAGACTCCTCGTTCACCTTTATTCCTGCTCTCGATAAATTCCATACCTTCTCAATCTGACACGATTTTCATCTAATTTTGGGGTGCTCGACATCGAAAACTCCAATGAAGAACCCACTTGCTCGACGATACCCTGATCTACTCAACTATAGTGACCCAAAATGACAGTGATAGCCCTTCCCTTCTAATTTCTTATTAAAAAATGTCAATGATTTATTTTATTACATGAAATTTTATTTTTAACTATAATTTTATAATCTAATCACATTTTATAATTTAAAACTACAATTATAATTTCATAAATAAATATATATATATATATTCTATTTTCAAAAATGAATTTTTTTATTACTAAATATTTATATATATATGATTATAATTATAAAATTTTTTAGATCAAAAAATATTATCATAATCAAAATTTATATTGTATATACCCAATTTAGTATTTTAAATATATTTATAATTATAACAATAACAATATAAATATATTTATGTGTATATATATATGGAAATTTATTCATCTGAAATAAAAAAACTGTTATTAAATTATTATTATTATTATTTTGAAAATAATAATTAAATAAATATATTCATATTAAAAAGTTCATTTAAACAAAATAATATTTTAAAACAATATTTTAGTCATACAGAAAATATAAATTAATTTGATAACTATAAATTTGATTTATAATTAAATATTATATAATTATAAATATTTAACTTATAAAAATATTAATTAGAACACATTATTTTATTTTAATTAAAACTTATAAAACATGTTACTGGGATGTTGCACACTAACATGAAGTGTTTCCTTTCTACACAAGAATAATTTACCAGCCCCATTAAGAATATTCACCCCATGATTATTACCATGATTCAAGTTTAAACAAAAAATAATTTTTTTTCTTCAATCAGTTTTTTATTAGAATTTTTCCAAAACTCCATTATCATATATTTTTTTCAAAAAAATGAAAACAATAGGAATATCCACCATACATTTTATCTTTGATATCACATCTATTATTTTAATCATAGATTTTAATGTATCATTTTAGAAACAGTATTTAGTAAATTTATTTTAAGAAAATGAATTATCAATTTTTTTAGGGGTTGATGATATAAAAAGACGAATTCATCACAATTCATGTAACATATACCTAGTATTTAATAATATATTAATTGTAATTAATATTATTTTCATATATTTCCTATTATATTATTTTGATTATTTTAGGGATTGAACATTCTGAAAAATACCTTCCAAAATTTATCCAAATATATGATGAATGTTTCATCATATTACTTAATAATAATAATATGATTCCACCATTAATCCAACTCATTATCAAAATGGTATAGAATATAGATAACATTCTCATTCTATGAGCATTTGAAAGTTAAAAATAACTTTTTAGTGGTTCTAATCCTTTACTCAACCACTAGTTGATTAAGGGACCCACTAAAGGAATAATGATATAACATAATCAAATACTAAATGGTGAATTTGTGTATATTTTTCTAATTTGAATTCATAGCATGATTAATGTATTGAGAGACTTGAGTGATTAATTCAATATAATTACACATTTTATCTCTCATGATATTTGGTTTCTCAAGTGGAAAATGATTTCATTTTCGAGTATGCTCATTGTTAAAAGCATTCATCTTTATTCCAACCATGGAATAAAACTAAAAATCACAGGGTTAGAACCTTGTTACATTAATGATATTGAGTAATCATATATTGATGAATATAATTCCCAATATGTGAAAAATTATGTCACCATTTTATCAATAAATTAAATAATTTGGCTCACCATATTTCACATTAAATTCACCACATGCTATCTAAATTTCAATTATTATATTATTGATAACCTAATGACCTTATTTCACTGGTTTAGATTAAAAAATCATATAATAAAAAGAAATTCATACCCCAAAACCATAGTTGTTTATTCTCCTTCATGACTACATACATAATCATAATATTTCATGCAATATAATTACAATTTAGCGCAATGGCCTTATTATGTAGAACCCTTCATTTACATTTCATAAATAGTACATTTCATTATGACATGGGAAAAATGTAATCATATGAAATGGGTTTCTCATATGCTTAATGAGGTCAAATATGGGAGATATCATTTGATAGTCCTATTCATAAGTATGTAATGTAAAATGGTTTCTGAGTGTGATCATAATATATGAAGTAAATACTAAAACACAAAGTATTACCATATCAAAATTAAATCAGATAATGATTGATCAAGGAAGATATCAACATATTTGTTTATACAATGAACTAGTTAAAAAAAATTGTTGAGAGAAATATATCAGATAATAATTGGGGTAGAAAAAGAAGAAACAAACAAAAAAATTCCACAACACAGTAATATGTGAGATAGAATCTACAAAATGATTCGACATCTAAATGAAAATGCATAACCTACCTCTGATATTGATCTTGACCCTCCTAATTGAACCCTAATACGCAAATGAGACTCATTGATGTCGCTTTATTCTTCATCGACTCTCATTTATCATTCTCAACCATGGTTGAGGCCACTCACATGACTAATTTCCCGTCCTTCTTCCCACTTGTGATTTCCTTCAGATGGTATTGATCTGACCTCAAGCTTCATCCGAGGCCACAACGCTCGACTCTAACCACTCCATGGAATCACCCTCTTGATCAAGGATACCCTATTCTGCATGACTATATTGACCCAAAATGACACCCCTATTTTGTCCCTTTTGACGATTTTCAAAAAATATTAATAATGTTCTATTTTATTACTTGAAAATCTCATTAGAATTATAATTTTATAATAAAATCCAATTTTATAATTTAAAACTGATAATTATAATTTTAGTTATATATATAAATATATGTATATTTATACCATAGTTTTTAAAATAAATCTTTATAAAAAAAATTAGTTATATTTTTATATCAATATAAAAACTAATTTAGTTAGATGAAAAATATTTATTATCATAATTAATATCTATATTTATTATTCACATTTATTAATTATAATATATTTATAATAATAATAGTTAGGATATAAATAAATAAATAAATAAATAAATATATATATATATTGGATATATATTCATTCAAAATAAAATAATTTTTTATCAAATTATTTTACTATTATTTTTTAAAAAATAATTAAATATATATTCATATTACAATATTCATTAAATAAAAATAATACTATAAAATATTATTTTATTAGAACATTAATTTAAAATAAATTTAAACAATATAAATTTGAATTATAATTAAGTATTATTGAATTTTATATATTTAACATATAATTTAATTAATTAGAGCACTTAATTTTTGTTAATTTAAAACTTATAAAACAAGTTACTCAGATGTTACATTCTTCACCCCTTAACAAATAATTAATCCATTGTAATTCATCGTTGGACTAACAATAATTTTGAATTCCCATCATCAAAATTTAGAAAGAAGAAGGGCTGCCAAACTCCCATACTCTACCGCTTAAATGACAATAAAAATAACCAAAGTTGGCTAGAACGTTCCACTAATACTGATTATATCACCCAGAACACAATATTCAAAATTAATTGATTAACATTATGTGTATATGCTTTTATAAATGATAACTAAAATAGTTCACAAAATGTTAAACAACAGAGGACCTTTAACTGTCTAGGTTTCGGAGAATAGAAAAACCATTCATTTTTATAAAAAAAAAGTAAACGAGAAAAAAATATAATAAACTATGCACACATTAACCATTTATTGAAGCCTATACACATAGAATTTCAATGTGACCTATGAAAATAATTTTAAAACATTGGGTGAGCATTTAATATTTCTAGTAGGGGGTTTTAAAAATGATACTAAATTTTTGAAAAATATTTTACAAGAATAAATATATATACATATACGTAGAACATGATTTTTATTGGAATATAAAAAATTACATATAAAATAGAAAATTAAAATTTCAAAATATAATAATATTTGAAAAGATAATTGGGATTTATCCATTGAAAATAATAATTTCTGGCGCGTAATACATGAGATTTAGAAGACCATATTAAAAAAATTAGGCTTCTAGCCATAACTCAAACTGGGAAAATGTGCTCTAATATTTATGAGTTCACTCACCATATCATCACATGAAATTCATTATACCGGTCCCAATTTTTTGAAAAACACTTTTAGTGGTCCTTCCTTTCTCAATCATATAAAAAAACATTTCCAAAATACAATCAAAAAATTATTTTCATTAAAAGAAAAAACCATTATTATAACGTGTCATTACCAATTCTATTAGATTTATAAAAAACATTTTTTAGGATGTCCACTTGAAAAAAATAGTTTTTCTTATTTAAATTATGAAAATAAAAATCATAATGAAATAAATGTATAATTAATTAAAAAAATGCAACCAATGTCGATGTTATGAATAAATAATGTCCACAACTGTATGAAAATATGATATCTAAAATTTCAATACACATACATGATAATATTCTTAGCCTGCTATGCATACCCTATTAGAATTAATAATTCATAGAGTAATTTTTTTAAAAATATCACATGATGATAATATTCTTCCTCTTCTTTTTGTGTAAAAGATTAATGTCTAATTTAATATCATAATTACAAATTGAATTTTTCATAAAAAAAATATTTTGAATAAATAATAGTAATATATATGTATATATATATATTTTAAATCAAACTCAAGTAAATTGGATGAAATCAAACCCTGAAATAATAAATTCAAAATAATAAATGTCCAACAATAGAAAAAATTTCAAATTTAATGAATTAAATCAAATGAATAAACTTCAAAAACATTATCCATACAAGCCTAAATGAATAAATTTTTATATATAACTTTTATTTACATATCCATGTAATTTTTTTAAACCAACATAATTTTATAAGATAAAATTGAACCCTTAAAAATTTAAACACATGAACTAATAAGTAAAAAAATTAACCCTATTATTAATTTAATAAAATTTTGACGAAAATATACTCATATAAATTGTAAACATATATAATCATTACATGATTTTTGTAGAAAAACATAATACTATTGTTGCTTCAGAATTTCCTCATTCATTATGAACTATAAATTGGATTTCTAATTTTCACATGCATGATTGTTGAAGACATTTATTTCCAATATCATTGTTGATTTTATATATATATATATATATATAATTTTTTTACTATAGGAGGTATCATTGGAAAATGGAAGGTTTACACTTGATCTCCACAATGAGTTTTTATTAAGACACTATAGTAAAATATATAAAATTGTACCTTATAAATTGAAAAACATGAATTGATAAGTAAAAAATAAACCCTTATATAATTTAAAAAAAATTATAATTAAACCTACTTATATAAATTGTAAACATAAATAACCCTTGATTTTTTTAGAAAAACATAAGATTTTTATAGATTCAGATTTTCTTCATTATTTCCAAGCTGTAAATTAGTATTCCAATTTACACTTTCATGTTTGTGTAAGGATTTTATAGCCAATATATTTACTGTTTAAAATATGACATATATAGATATATAATTGGAAGACCATGGGAAGTATCATAGAAAATTGTTTGGTTCATGCTTTCTCTCTGAGATAATTGTTGATACAGAACTAAAATTAAATATATAATTTTTTTATTCAATGGATTGTTAAAAAAATTCGTCTGACCAGCATAAAGGCATATTAAATATAAATAATTACTAAAGGAATGTCAAAATCTACATCCATAGACAAAAATTATTTTTTAATGATCCAAAAATTAAATCATATAGGGATTGATCCCGAAAAATGATAATAGGTTAGTGTATTCATCAAACGAGTTACAAAAATATGTCAATTGAATGATATCAGATATAAATTGGTGTATAAAAAGAAGAAACAAACAAAATAATTCCATGAAGAACTGATCCATGAGACATAGTATACAAAAAGATTCAAAAACTAGAAATAGAAGAAAAACCTACCTCATATATGGATTCTAACCCTCAAAGTCAAAGCCTAATACGATAATGAGACTCATTGAAATTTCTTAGTTCCCCATCAGAGCTCATTCCTTTTCCTCGACCGCAGTTGAGGCCTCAAACCGAACTCCTCGATCAGCCATATTCCCAATTGTGATAGATCAAAGACCTTCCCAATATGAGCACGAGCTTCATTTGAGGTCATGGTGCTCCTCTCCATCCAATCCAACAAAGAACCCTCCCACTTGAGGATACCAGGATCTTCTCGACTATAGCGACCCAAAATGAGACACATATTTTTTCCCTTCTCATGTTTTTTTAAAAACTATAAATGTTTTATTTTATTAAATGAAATTTTATTTTTAATTATAATTTTACAATCTTATAAAATTTTATAATTCAAAACTGGTAATTATAATTTCATATATATATATATATGTCAATATTTATATCATATTTTTGAAAATAAAACTTTTGGAAACATAATTAATTATATTTATATATGATTATAATTATTCATTTTTTAGATAGAAAATTATTATCGTAATTACTATTTTTATTATATTAAAAAAATTAGTATTTTTGTTATATATTTATTATAATATTAATAATATATATATATATAAATATATATATGTATATATATATATAGAACATTTAGTGATGAAATATAATTTTTTTTAAAATTTTATTTTTTATTAATTTTACAAAAATAATTAAATACATTAATTTATATTAAAATATTCTTTGAAAGAAAATTATAATATAAAATAGTAACTCTTAGAAGAAATATTATTAATAATAATAGTATTAGTATTATTATTATTTTGTGAACATGTATAATTTCTAATTTGAAATCAAAAATAAAAATTGTACTTTTTATAAAACTAATATTTTCAGTAAACCATGGTAATATATATGAAAATAATATATGTATAATTTATAAATCAAAATCAAATAGATGGGATGAAATTAATCACTTATATAATAAATATTAAATAATAAATATCCTTTAAGATAAAATATTTTAAATTTAATGAAACATTTCAAACAGATTAACATCAAAATAATTACACTTACATGCCTTCATGAATAAATTTATAATTATAACATTTATTTACATATCCATAATTGTTTTTTAAAACAAACATAGATTTATAGGATAAAATTTAAACCTTATAAAAATTAAAAAATAAATTGATATGTAAAAAATTAAACCCTTATATAATTTTTATAAAATATAGATGAAAAAATAGTTATATAAATTTTAAACATAAATAGATATTACTTGATTTCTTTAGAAAAACATAAGAAACTTATTGCTTCAGACCTTCATTCAATTTAAGCTGTAAATTGGTTTTCCAATTTACACTTGCATATTGGTGCAATGATTTTATAGATAATCTATTTACTATTTAAAAAACCAAACATATATATATATAAATATATATAATTGGCATACTAGAGGATGTATCATAAGAAAATGATAAGTTCAATATTTCTCAGCAAGCCATGTTTTGATACGGAAACTAAAATAAAATATATAAATTTTTTATTCAATGGTTTGTTAAATTGATTCGTATGAGAAGAAAAATGTGAACATATTATATATTAAATAACAAATTGTGAAATTTCCAAATCTACATCAGTGGACCAAAATTATTATTTCATGATCCAAAAGTAAATCATATAGCGATTGATCTTGAAAGATGATAATAGATTAGTGTATTCATTGAATGAGTTACAAAAAGATATCGATAGAAATATAGCAAATAACAATTGCAGTAGAAAAAGATGAAACAAACCAAACAATTCCACAACAAACTGATATGTGAGACATAGTCTACACAATGATTTGACATCTAGAATGATAAAATTCCTACATAGTATATGGATTCTAACCTTCAAAGTCAAACCCAAATCCGCAAACGAGACTCGTTGACATTGCTTTGTTCTTTATTGGGGCTTTATCCTCTTACACGACCGTATTTGAGGCCTCTCTCTAGACCCCTAACTTGGACTTATTCCTTCTCACAATGAATCTTAGACCTTCTAAATATGAACTCAAGATTCATCCGAAGTCGTAGTGCTCAACTTCAACCAATCCGATGAAGAACCCTCCTGCTTGAGGATACCCATATCTATTCAACTACAGTGACCGAAAAAGACACCCACATTTTGACCCTTCTAATGTTTTTTAAAGTGTCATAAAAACATACCTTAAATTTTTTAAAAACATTATTTTGGATAACCTATTACCAAAAAATATATGTTCTTATTTAAATTATGAAAATTTGTTGAATAATAAAACAAATGCATGCACCATTAATGAAATGCATGGAATTTCGATGTTATGCATAACATATGGCCATGACTTTATGAAAATTTGATGTCCAAAATTTTTATTCACATACATGATAATATGCCTAGACTTCTATGTCCACCCTCTTAGAATAAAGAATTTAAAAAAAATTAATTTTTAGATGAAATCATATAATAATAATAATAATAATAATAAAAATAATATTCTTTTTGTGTAAATGATTAATTTATAATTTGAAATCACAAATTCAAAATCGATATTTCTTAAAACCAATTTTTTCAAAAAAAGCTAATAATATATATATATATATATAATTTTTAAATCAAACTTAAGATTATTGAATGATATTAATCCTGAAAATAACAAATTCAAAATAATAAATCTCAAACAATATAAAACATTTTGGATTTAATGAATTATATCAAATGAATAAACATCAAAACCATTACCCAAAATTTCTTATATAAATAAATTTATAAGTATATAATTTATTTACACATCATTATCAATTATTGTAAAACCAACATAATTTTATAGGATAAAATTGAGCCGTTATAAATTTTACAAAAAGAATTGATAATTCAAAAAAAATAATACCTTACATAATTTTCTAAAATTTAGAAAAAAAATATTTATATAAATTGTAAAAATAAATAACCCATACTTTATTTTTGTAGAAAAACATAAGACTATTGTTGTTTCAGAAATTTTTCAGTCTTTATGAACTATAAATTAGTTTTTTCATATACATATTTATGTTGTTTCATGGATTTTAAATCAAATATCATTGATGTTTAAACATACACATATATATAAAAAATATTTGTGTACTAGAGGATCTATCACCGGACAAAGACAAGTTCATGCTTGCAATGCATGTTGAGTGTTGATGAAGATACTAAAATAAAATATATAATATTGAAAGCTTATAAATTAAATACATGATTTCATTTGTAATAAAATAAATCATTAAATATTTTTTTAAAAAATTATATTATAAAATTCATATATAAATTTTAAACATAAATTACCCTTACTTTATTTTTCTAGAAAAACAAGACTCATGTTAAATCATACCTTCATCATTATTTATGATATGTAAATTGGTTATCCAATTTAAACATTCATGTTTTTTCAAGGAATTAATATCAATTTAATTGACTATTTAAAGAACTATATATATATAATTGGATGATCAAAGGAGGTATCATAAGAAAATGATAGTTTAAAGCTTTCTTCGTATGCCATGTGTGGATGAAAAATTAAAATTAAAATTTTAGTTTTTTTATTCAATTGTTTGATAAATATATTTTTCTAAGTAGATAAAATCTTACATATTAAAAATAAAATAACTACAAAATGAAAGACCAAATTGACATCAGTGGACCAAAATTATTTTTTTGTGATCCAAAACTAAATATGATAATTATTGATCAAGTTTGATGATAATAGATCATTTTATACATTTGACGAGTTATAAAAAGATATAGACCGAATGATAGCATATAAAAATCATGGTATAAAAAGAAGAAATAAAAAACAATTCCCCAACGAACAGATTCATGAGATATAATCTACAAAGGATTCAATATCTTGAAAGGAAAAAAACACCTCATTTATGAATTATGACCCTCACAGTCAAACCCTAATCTTCAAACGATACACATTGACATTGCATGGAACTTTATAAGAGTTCGGTCCTCTTCCTCAAAAGCAGTTGATGTCTTGCACTAGACTCCTCACTCTCTCTTTTTCCCATTGGAGATCGATTTCAAACCATCTTAATCTGAGCCAAATTTTAATCTGAGGTCATGGCACCTGACCCTGACTACTCTGAAAAATAACCCTGTCACTCAAGGATACCCTGACCTACTCGACTACAATGACAAACTTGACACCCATATTTTGTCTCTTCTCAAGTTTTTTTAAATATATTAATGATTTATTTTATTACATGAAATTTTATTTTTAATTATAATTTTACAATCTAGTCATATTTCATAATTCAAAACTGGTAATTAAAATTTCATAAATATATATATATGTACATTTATATCATAATTTGGGAAATAATTTTTTTAAATCTAATTAATTATATTTATATATGAATATATTTATCTATTTTTTAGACAAAAAATATTATCATAATAAATATATATATTTTATATACATAATTTGGTATTTTTAATAAAATTATAATTATAGTAGTCATTATATATATATATATATGTTTGGAAATTTATTCATCCCAGATAAAGTAAATTTTGTTATTAAATTTTTTTTTTATTATTTTGACAATGAAAATTAAATATATATATTCATATTAAAATATTATTTGAATCAAAATAATACTATAAAATAGTATTTTATTTGAACATTAATTTAATAATAATTTAAAATTATAAATTTGAAATATAATAAAATATTATATAATTTTAAATATTCAACTTATAATATAGTTAATTATAATAATTAATTTTTTTATTACAAACTAATAAAACATGTTACTGGGATTTTTCACACTAACATGATGGGATTCATTTATACACTAGAAATATTTACAATATCTATTAAGAATATTCAACTAAGATTATTTCCATGATTCTCATTCAAAAGAAAATTGATTTTCTATCTTCAATGGGTTTTATTATTTGAATTTTTCCAAAACTCTATTATCATCAATTTTTTTAAAAAAATGATCATAATAGGAATATCCACTATAAATTTCTTCTTTTAGAGAACATTGATTAATTTCATTATAGATTCTAAATTATCATATGGGAAACACCATTCAAGGAATTGATTTTAAGAAAATGAATTAACAATATTTTTTGGGGTCAATGATAAAACCCTAAGAATGACATACAATACATGTAAAGGTTACCAAATATTTAAAAATATATTAAATTAATTCATCTTATGTTCATTGATTTTATGTAACATTTTATATTGATGATTTTTGGGATTGGAATTATTGAAAATTACATTCCAAAATTCATCCCATTACATGATGTCAGTTTTATTATATTGCATCATATTCTTAATATTTTCCCATCATCAATTGATATCATTGTCCAATTGATATAGTATTCAGATAACTTTCTCATTATACGAGCATTGGACAATGAAAAATAAATTTTTAGTGGTATTAATCCATAACTCAACAACTAGTTGATGATGGGACTGACTAAATGAATATTGATAAAACATCCTAAAAGACTAAATGGTGTATTGGACTATATTTTTTTAATTTGGATTCATACATCATCCATGGATAGAGAGAGTTGAGTGATTATAGCAATATAATTAAACATTTTATCTCTCATAACATTTAGTTTTTTTTATGGAACATTATTTCATTTTCCACCATGCTCATTGTTATGATGATTCATCTTAGTTCCAACCATTTATTAAAACTAAAAATCATAGTGTCAGAACCTACATAAATTAATCATAATGAGTAATCATATAATTATTAAAACTATTCCCAATATTTCCTAAATTATGTAAACTTTTTATCAATCGATTAAATAATTTGGAACAACATATTTAAAAATCTTTTCATCATAGGCTATCTAATTTTAAATCCTTATATTATTCACATCATAATCACCTTATTTCATCTTTTTAGATTATAACATCATATATTAAAAATTAATCAATACCCTAAAAAATAATTTATTATTTTTCCTCAAGACTACATACATAATCATAATATTTCATGCCATATAATTAACATTTAGCATAATGGTTTTCTCATACATTACACTTCTTTCATATTTCAAACATAATACATTTCATCGTAACATAGGAAAAATGGAATCAATTGAATGGGTGTGATCTGATTCTTAATAAGGGTAATTATGGGACATATCAATTGATGGTCCTATTCATAAATATGTAAACTAAAATGGTGCCAGGGTGTGATCATAACATAGGCTGTTATTACTAAATAATTCATAGATCATAAATCATGAATCATGACATAAATCATCACTATTTCAAAAGAAAATCAGATAATTATTGATCAAGGAAGATGACAGAAGATCAGTGTCTACATTGAACTAGTTAAAAAAAAATTTCAACCGAAATACATCAGATTATAGTTAGTGTATAAAAATAAGAAACAAAAAAAATAATTCCACAATAAATTTTTATGTGATAAAAAGTCTATAAAATGATTCAGCATCCTTATCGAAAGAAATAACCTACCTATGATATGGATTTTGACCCTCCCTATTGAACCCCAATCCTTAAGCAAGACTCATTTATGTTGTTTGGTTCTTTATCAGCTCTCTGTCCTCATCCTCTAATGTTATTGAGGTCTCTCACTAGACTCCTCACCCGACCTTCTTGCCACTCATGATGTCCTTCAGATCATCTTGATATGAGCTCGAGCTTCATTCAGGTTTGGGACGGTCGACTCTAACCACTACGAGGAAGAACCCTCCTGATCATGGATACCATGGTCTTCCTGATTACCCTAATCCAAAAAAACATGCCTATTTTGTGCATTTTCATGGTTTTAAAAGGAAATTAATGGTGTTCTATATTATTACATGAAATTATCTTTTTAATTGTAATTTTATAATCTAATCATATTTTATAATTCAAAAATGATATTTATAATTTAATATATATATATATATATATATATATTTACATCATACTTTCTAAAATCAAACTTTATAAAACCAAAGTAATTATATTTTCATATAAATATAATTATTAATTTTAGAAGAAAAAAATTAGTATCATGATAAAAATCAATATTTTATATACACATTATAGTATTTTAAACATATTTATAATTATAATAGCCATCATATATATATATATATATTAATTTTATTCATTCTAAATAAATAATGTTTTTTTCAAATTCATTTATTATTCTTTTTACCAAAATAATTAAATACATATATTTATTGAAAAATATTCATTAAATAAAAATAATAATATAAAAGAGTATGTTATAAGAAACTTAATTTAAAATTAATTTCAACATTATAAATTAAAATTAAAATTAAGTAATATAGAATATTAAATATTTATCATATAATTATATTAATTAGAACACTTAATTTTTGTTCAATAAAAACTTATAAAACAAGTTATGAGGATGTTACATTCTTCCTCATTAAAAATAATTACTCCATCGCAATTTTTTGATTAGACTAATAAGAATTTTGAATTTGTATCTTCATAATTTAGAATGAAAGAGGGATGTTAAACTCCTATACTCTATCTCTTAGATGATAAAATAAAGTCTCCAATGTTGGATATACCAGTACTCTGATAACAATTATAACGCCCTAAACCCAAGATTTTGGATTTAGTGATTAAAATGATTTGTATATGTGTTTATAAAAGATAACTGAAACAATACAGAACACTTTAAACAACAAATGACCTATAATGGTTTAGTATTTGGATAATAGAAAAACCCAACATTTTTATCGAAGCATAATAAAAGAAAAAGAGAAGAAACATATCTAATATACTACGGACACATTAACCGTTTATTAAATCACCCATTAATCAAATTTCACAGTGACCTATGAAAATATTTTTAAAACATATGTTAATAATTTAATATTCCTAGCAAGGGGTTTTAAAAAGTATAATAAATTATTATAAAAAAATTATTATAATAAATATATATGAATATACTTAGGATAGTATTTGTATTGAAACAAAATAATTACATATAACATAGATAATATTAATTTTAGAAAATAAATATATTTGAAAAGATCATTGGGATTTCTCCATTCAAAATTATAATTTTTTTTCAAGTCATTATTGATAAATATAAGACCATATTAAAAACATATGGTTTCTAGCCAAAAATCAAATGGAACAAAGTACCCTTAATATTTATGGGTTCACTCCTTATATAATCAATTAAAATCCATTATACTAATTCCAATTTTTAGAAAAAAACTTCCAGTGGACCTTCCTTTCTCAATCATAGCAAAACACATTTCAAAAATAAAAACAAAAAATTATTTTCTTTAAAAGAAATATAACCATTCTTATAATGTGTCATTAAAGCATCCTTCAAAATTTCAAAAAACATTTTTAGGATATGCTCTATAATAAAAATATATTTTTTGATTTAAATTATGAAAATAAAATGCATAATAAAATTAATGCATACTTCAATAAAAAATGCATCAAATCTAGATGATATGCATAACGCATGGCCACAACTTTATTAAATTGTGATACCCAAAATCTAAATTCACTTACATGATAATATTCTTATCCTTTTATATTTACCCTAATGGAACTAATAATTAAACATAGTAAATTTTAGAATACACTGTATAATAATAATAATATTATTTTTAATTTTGTGTATATGATTAATTTCTAATTTGAAATCACAGTTAAAAAATTGATTTTTCTTAAAAACAATATTTTCAATAATGAATGGTAATATATATATATATATATATATTATAAATCAAACTTAAGTAAATTGAATAAAATTGAAACCTAAAACAATAAATCTCTTATAATAGAAAAAATTTAAATATTAATGAATTATTTCAAATTAGTAAACATGAAAACCATTACCCTTACATGCATACATCAATCAATTTAGATCTATAGAATTTATTTAAATGTCCATGTTTTTTTTAAAACTAACATAATTGAATAGGATAATTGAACCACTATAAATCTAAAAACATGAATTCATAAGTACAAAAACCTTACATAATTTTTATAATATTTGGAAGAAGATTTAAATATATAAATTTTTATCATAAATAACCCTTTCTTAATTTTTTCTTAAAAATATAAGACTATTGTTTTTTCAGACATTCTTCATTCTTTATGAACTATAAGTCGGTTTTCCAATTTACACATTCACGTTGGTGCAAGGACTTTATATCCAATCTATATGCTATTTAAACAACCATATATATATTAAAAAAATTGTGTACTAGTGGAGGTATCCCATGAAAAACACAGTTTCAAGCTTGATCTTCATGCTGAGTGTTGATCTAGAAAATAATATAAAATATATAAAATTTAACCCTTACAAATTTCAAAACATAAACAGATAAGTAAAAAAATAAACCCTTAAATAATATTTAAAAAAATTATATAAAAATATGTTATATAAATTGTAAACCTAAATAATACTTACTTTATTTTTGTAGAAAAACATAACACTCTTCCTACATCAGACCTTTTTTATTCTTTCCGAGCTGTAAATTGTTTTTACAATTTACACTTACTACTGGTGCATGGATTTTATTGCCAATAAATTTACTATTTAATGAACTATATATATATATATATACAATTTGATAACCAGAGGATGTATCATAGGAAAACAATAGGTTCAATATTTCTTTGCAAGATGAGTGTTAATGAGGAATATAAAATAAAATATATAATAGTTTTATTCAATGGTTTTTTAAATATATTTTCCTAAGAAGGAAAAATTCGACATATTAAATATAAAATAACTACTGAAGGAAGGTCTGAATCTACAATAGGAGACCCAAATTATTTTTTCAGGATCCAATAGTAAATAAAATAACGATTGATCAAGAAATACAACAATTGATCATTATATTAAATGAAAGAGTTACAAAAAGATGTCGACCGAAAGATATCAGATAATAATCGGGGAAGAAAAAATGAAACAACCAAAAAAATTCCACAAAGAATTGATCCACAAGACATAGTCTATAAAACGATTCAACATATAGAAAGAAAAGGAAAAACTACCTCATATATGTATTCTGACCCTCACTGTCAAACCCTAATTCGGAAATGAGACTCAGTGACATTGCTTGGTTATTCAACAAAGCCTAGTGCTCTTCCTCAACCACAGTTTATGACTCTCACTAAACTCCTCACTCGACCTTCTTCCCGCTCGTGATGTCTCTTAGATTTTCACAATCTGAGAACAAGATTCATTTGAGGTCATGAAGTTCGACTTTGAAAAATTGGATGATGAGCACTCCCACTCGTGGATACCCAGATCTTCTTGATGATTGTGACAAAAAATGACCCCCATTTTTGTCCCTTCTCACGTTTTTAAAAAATTATCAATGTTTTATTTAATTACAAGATTTTTTTAATTTTAATTTTTTAATCTAATAATATTTTATAATTCCAAAGTAGTAATTATAATTTCATAAATATAAAAATATATGTATATTTATATCATATTTTACAAAATCAAACTTTTTGATTCCTAATTAAGTATATTTGTATATGAGTATAAATATTCAATATTTAGACAAAAAAATTATCATAATTATTATTTATATTATATATACAAAATTTAGTATTTTTAATATATTTATATTTATAATATTATATATATATATATATATTTTATTATATATAATCGGATGTATATCCATCCGAAACAAAATAAATTTTGTTATTAAAATTATTTTTTAATTTTTTAACAAAAATAATTAAATATATTTTTTAATATTAAAATATTCATTTAAACAAAATAATACTATTTAGCATTTTATATGAACATTAATTTATAAAGAATTTGAAAATTATAAAATTAAAATATAATTAAATATTATATATTTTTAAATATTAAACATATAATAAAATTAAATTGAACACTTAATTTATGTTTATTTAAAACTCATGATACATGCTACTAGGATGTTGTACACTAAAAAGATGGGATTCCTTTCTACAATAGAAACATTTAACACTCCCATTAGGAATATTCACCATGGGATTATTTACATTCATCTCATTTAAAGGAAAATTCATTTTCTTTCTTCCATGGGGTTTATTCTAAGAGATTTCCCAAAACTCCATTATCAACAGTTTTTTCAAAATAAAATAAAATAACAGGAATATCCATTATGGATTTCATCTTCTAGAGAACACCGATTAATTACATCATAACTTCTAAAGTATTATATGTGAATCACTTCTAGAGACTTGATTTTATGTTAGTGAATTAAAAATATTTTTCTCTAGGGTGATAAAACCATAAGCATGCATCAAAATTCATGTAAATTTACATCATATTCACCAATAGATTCAATGAAATTAATATTTTGTTCATATATTTCGTAGTACATTTGTTTTTTATGATTTTAGGGATTGAACATTAGGAAAAATATCTTCCAAGATTCATGAAATTCCATGATGTAAATTTCATCACATTTCCTTATATTGTTAATTTGATTCTCCCCTTAATACAACTCCGAATCCAAATGATGCATCAGTATGACAACATTATCATGCTATAAGAATTTTACAATTAAAATTTATTTTTTAGTGCTACTAATCCATTACTAAACCTCTAGTTGATTAGGGTACCCACTAATGGAATATTGATTGAACGTCCTCAAAGACTAAATGGTGTATTGGTCTATATTTGTCTCATTTTGAATCATAACAAGATTCATGGATTGAGAGAGTTGAGTTATTATAGAAATATAATTATACATTCAATCTCTCTTGAATTTCAGTCTCTCAAGTGGGAAATAAATTCATTTTACACCATGCTATTTGTTAACAGCTTTTATATTAGTTCCAACGATTAACTAAAACTAAAAATCATAGTGTAAGATCCAAGTTACATTAATCATAGAAAGTAATCATAAAATTATGAAAATTATTCCCAATATTTCATAAATTATGTCACCTTTTTATCAATTGATTAAATAATATGGATCCCCATATTTAAAATTTAGTTTATCACAGTCTATTATAGTTTCAATCTGTATATTATTCATAACCTAATCATCCAATTTCATTTGTTTAGGTCAAAAAGTAATATATTAAAAAGTAATTCATACCAAAAAACCATATTTTTTTATTTTATTTCATGACTACATACACATTCAAAATAATTCATGAAATATAATAAACATTTACTGTATTGTTATTCACATTTATAACCATTCTTTTACATTTCTATCTTAATAAATTTCTATATAACATGTGAAAAATGGAACCCTATGAATGGGTGTGCTCATATGCAATAAATTTAAATATATGAGATATCATTTGATAGTATTATTACTAAATATATATTGTAATATAGTGTCATAGTTTGACCGTAACATAGGATGTTCGTACTGAATAAGGCATAGATCATAAATATTGAATCATGGCATAATGAATTACAAGACCAAAATTCATGAGAAGATAATGTGAATAATAATCAATAAGCAGCCATCATACATGAAAGTATATGATATGAATATTAACATGCCATAGAAATTTTGTGATAATCATAATCATGTAAAATCATTTCTTTAGTAAAGGTTCATTACCAATACAATCAACACATATTAGACAATTTCCTATAAGGGATTGGGTTAACTCCCCATCCTTTTTCAATCCCAAAAACGGGTTTAATAACATTATTATTCATTTTCTCTCATTATATAGAAATCATTACCCAATACATTTGATTAAATTAATGGACCCAACATTCACATTATGAAAAATCATGCATATGTGTTCTACAACATCAAAAAAACATTAATTAGTATAATATATCATAATCCATTGAAATAAAATGAGTTTCATAATGAAGTTATAAACAAATAATAATAATCATTATAGAAATATAAAATGTGTGGTGTCATAAGTTCATATCCCAAGTGAAGCATAACAATCATCAAATGATGTTTATATAGATGAAAAATACCTTTAAAAGAGAATTTGAAATTTTATTACGAAATATGGAAATTACTCTATTATTTTAGTGTTATTAAAAAGTAAATAATCCCTTACTATTGATAAAATAAATTTCATTGATGATAAAAAATGAAAATTTTAACGTAATAGTTAATGAACTCAATAATCATAATGGTATGAAAATTCATTCATGCGGTAAATGTTAAGAAATGATTCCACTAATAGTTCACATAAAATGTATTAAATAACAACTGTTAGAAAAAATTGTAAAAATAATTTTTTAATACATTGATAACAATTTCATATACGATTCAATATAACCTTATATAATAATTTTTGATAAAAAATATAATTCTTCACAACATATTAAAGAAGGCAGACATAGAAAAAATTTTACTGTCCAAAGTGGAAATAATGTAAAATTTTGTAGTAAGAATCCATTAATCATTCTAATTTCACGAGAGTGTCTAATTATAAATACCTGAAAACACAAATAAAACTATATGATAAGGCTATATATGGTGTTTTAATGATAATGTGAATATAATTCCCCAAATGTAGATTCAAACACGAACACTCCTATTTACAAATGATATTATAATATAAACCATTACCTTTGGACCTTACATATTCCTAATAGATATTATGCTAATATAAAATAAATTTACATTTATTATAAATATATAACTATAAAATATATATATTTATTTTAAAATATATCATTCCCTTATAATTTTTAATTACCCATTTTTTAATAATTCTTTATGAAACTGGTGTAAACAATACAGTTTCCCAAGAATGTTCATGTTTGAAGGTCCCTATCATTGAACCTATTTCATGGTTCCACTACATATATAATATGAGTTATTTTATTATTATCATATTAATTAATTATATAATATTTTAAAATAATTCATATATGTTGGTGGTATAAAATTCAATATATCCCACTATAGAGATGGTAATATGTATGTACACATGAGTAATGATTTAATTTTAAAATCACATAAATGATTAAAAGGTAAATAATCATATATTTTAAAATAATCATAAAAATATCATATATATCATATATATTAATTAAATATATCAATATGAAAATAAATTTATAATATATATGAAAACTTAATCACATTGATTTGTTGAGGTGGTTTCCCACATGCACACCAGAGTGATGTTTTTGTTTCCCATATAATGGAATGGAGATGGAAAATAGATCTCCCATTAACAAAAAAACATTTAAATATATTAATGGTACCAATTTATTCATTTAATTATGGAAATGAATGATTTATTAGAGGTTAAAGATGAATAAAACAAGTAATTTTATAAAAATAATTACATCTTCTGTGGGAAACCTTTTTTGGATTACAACTTAACCCCTCAATAGTTTACCTTTTGGGATGATCAGATTCTATATAAAATGAGGATTTAATTTAAGATGAATTTTGGGTATGTATTGGATGATTTGGATTACATAAATGTTCCTTATAAGTGAATATAATAGGTTTCATTCTATATGTGAGGTGGGTAGAAAACATGTAAATACATTAAACATTGGAATATAATAACTGCATATTCAAGTGTAAGTTGAAGAAGGGAAACAAAAAATATAAGATAATATAATGTTAGATGGAAATATACAACTAGAAAATTAAATATTTGGTCATATGGTTATATTTTATGCCTTTTCTCAAAATTTGACCCCACATTAATCATTTTAACCCTATATATCATTATATAGTTCGATAATAGTTTCTATTCATAATGAACATAAATAAAATTTATATTAATACATAATTTGAATATTATGATTCAAAATGATGAAAAAAATTTACAGTATTCAGTTTCTATAAGTGGTAGAAATTCTGTTTAAAATGGTCTTTTAAAATGCAAACTTACTAATTTTTTTTAAATAATTTTCATCATAAAGAATAATTTATTATAAATCCATTCATAGAAAAATAATATCAAATTAATGTCATTATATATGATATAATTTATTATCTATATTTTAAAAAACAATAACTCGCCATTCGTTAGTAAATTAATATTTTATTATAAACACACATTGTCTGTATAAAAGCCATTTTTTGTGAAAAAAAAATCTTTTACCTTCAAATTCATTTATATTCATTTATAATTAATTGGAAACCAATAAATTGTTTTTTAAATTTTAATAAAAAATCATATGTTTAATAGTATAAAATAAATTATCTGTAAATCAGATATGTTAAATATATTTCTTATAAATGTATTATTTCAGACAGTTAATTAGGATTAATAGTTTTACATAAGTAAATTAGAAATTATTCTAAAATATTATATTTAATTTTATAGGAATATGATTTAATTATTTTTATAATGTATAATAATTATTCAAATTATATCAGGGATGTGTGTTCTATTTGATATTATCATGATTTTTATTAAAGATAAATATATTATGAAATCATAGGGTGTTTATATAGGGTCATGATTATTAGGTTTTTTATGGTCTAGTAAAATAATTATGATTCTTTATTAAAACATATGACCTGATGTGACTAATTTGACTGATAAATATTACCAAGGAAGAAAATGATTAGTCACACTAATTTATTAGTTAACATGTTATGATTTATTTATTCTATATAAATCTGAAATGACGTAAGGATTTATCCAACACATAGTGGACTCAAATAAATTAAGATGTCCACTAACAAGGTATTTTAATTTTAATGGATGAGATATTTAAAAAAATAGTTATGTATATTAATTAAAAGAAGATAGTTTTTTACGATAGTTATTTTTTATTTTAAATTTCTAATTGAGATCGTATAGATCAATATTCTATGTCTATATTTAAAAAATAGGGACTAATTAATAAAGCATAAAAATTGGAGGACTATTTTCTCTCGAAGAAGAGAACAATGATAGGGAAAAATTAGTAGTGTAGAAGACCAGAATGGAAGAATATTTCATTGTTGAGGATTAAAACTAATTAAAGATCATATAAGTAGTTTATCATAGAATTAAAAGTGTTTTTATGTACATATTCCAAAATATATTAATGAATAATGAAAATTATTAATTACTGAATGAATAATATTTGTTGAATTATGAAATTTTGTGATGATTGAGGACTAAAATATAAAAATCAGTTCATTATATTTAGAATACGTATATTGATATTTATATTTTTTACATTAATGAATAAAAATTGATATATCATGTAGCTTCTATATGTTATTTATGTTGTTTCCTTCATGCTAATACACTTATAAATAAACCTACAATTATTCAAACTAATTTCCAATGGAGAAATATGTAATTATAGAATATATACAACTATCCAAGTGAAGGAGTTAGATATTATTAAAGCATTCTAATTTTAGTGATCATTGGGGGTAATTATCCTTTTTCATTAAACATCTACATACTACTATCCATAATGAGTAGTGATCATACATAACCATTTTACCACTAAAATAGTAAATAATACTAGACTATTGTCCACCAACACAACACTGAGTGTATTCTCCTTAGATGTACCCCAGTGCGAGTGAAACTTATAAAATCAGTTTGTCGCTTTATTCATTACATTATTCACATCTGTGTGATATGTTATGTGGTTTAATTTTATTATAGTAATAACAAATTATTGATAAATAATATTCCTTCATACATTCAAAGAATATCTAAATAAAAAGAGAATACTAAAAATTATTTCATTTTTGAATCATATGTATTGACCACCAACTCGATTATCTCATGTTAAAACATAATTTGATGATTTGTATGGTTAGACACACTACATATTATATTTTATGGAATATGGGGTTCCTTGAGTTGTTTATAATTTCAGATAAATCATTATGATAATGAGAAAAATGGTATATTTAAGGTTACGACCGGATAAATTCATATCCTAGCGGTTTAGGTGTGATAGAAAAGTGTTATATAGAGACAAAACATTCTATGAGTAGAGGTATATAGTAAAGTAGTTCTACATATTTAACAATAATGGTGGTTCTTTAGGGGTAATTGGAAACCAGGTGATCTTGTTCTCACTTTATAAGAAGTAAAGTGTGTATGAGTAATAATTCATCCAAGGTATGCCTTATTGTAGGATCTATGATGTTTGGTGAATGGGTAATTTTATTATAATTTCGAATAATACATAAGGTAAGTTTGATAGGTAGATTTTTTCGTTGGTTTTATCATGTTTAATGACTCATATAACATAATGATGAAATAATGGGGAGTTCGTTAGAGATTATTTTACAATGCCTGAAAGGGATGCATGTTTATACTATAGGGATTGTATTCCAAGGATAAAAGAGATAAACCAAATTAAAATATAAATTCTGTTGAATGTCAATGTATTTCATGAGATTAAATGTGGTTTTAGTTAAAAAAGTATTTTCATTTGATAAAGGTGTTTATAAAAATTCACTCATTCCATGGAAGAAAAGTAGTGTCGATGTTAAATTTAAAATGATATTAAGATAAAAAATTATTATAAATATATCATGAAATTTCCAAAATTTCCCTGGTATTATGATACCCAATCTGATCTTGATGTAGTTCAAATGGCATTCTTCATCCCCACTGGTTGCCGACTAGCACCTAAAATCATAAATTATAATCATGGGAATGAATTTCCCTCAATCACTGAGGATAAAAATGGTACATAATAGTATGATGAAATCTCCAAATGGATATTCTACAAGAAACCAAATAGTATATAATCAAAGTACCATAAATAGATAACAAAAAACAAAACATCATGAAGGTGTTAACACTACATGAACAAGAAGTCAAATAAATACATCTCCTCAATGATGGACATTAAATTACTTGATCGTGAAATCATAAAATATTAAAATGACCAATCTAAAATGTAGGGTGTGAGATAAAAATACCATTAGGGTTTCACCAAGATTTACATAATAATATTTTATAATAATAAATTAAATTATGGTTTAAATTTTTACGAAAACATGTATGGTAGTACATTTCATTATTTAAATCAAAACATGATTTCAAAATCAAATGATAGAAAAAAATTCAGAAATTGATTATATTAACATTTTATATAAAACTGTTTATATAAAAAATTATTCATGAGTAATGTAGTTTCCTAAAAAAGGACATGTACATAAATGTTATCACAACAAGAATCATGGCCGTCTTCCTTGTTGTACTATAGATCCATGCTAGGGGTTCCTAAAACATCTTATTTGAGTGATGATGAATATAAATATACACACATACCTTAGAATCAGACTGTATAGGATCCATCGGCATACGATGTGGGCTATTTTATGTATAACTACATTTTTTTTAGAATTTTAAATCATCAATATGTTTCACAGTAATTAAAATCTCAACATTTTTTTCCCAATAAACTCACAAAAAAACCTAGTCTTGCATGTTATCAATAACTTAATAGAAAATGGTAAAATCATTTCATTTCAAAATACTTTTCAATCCCCCAATTTTTCTTTTCAAAATGACAATTCACATTCATAACCAAAACACAGGTTTTTCATCATTTCATGAATTTTCAATTCCAAACTAGTTATAGGTTTGTATCAATTAAAATTTATCCATTTTCCAAAACTCAATACACTAATAAGTTTAAAAATACAATAATTTTAAAATTATGACACAATCTATAATTCCATTAGAATTGGGGGGTTTTCCAAAAATCCTTATAATATCAATTTCAATCCCATTTCATATCAATGTGGATATTTTAAAATCAATTGTAATCATTTAAAAAATAAGAAATATTAGGTTTAATCAATTAGAATATCTTAAATGGAACTACATACCTTATATAACAAAAATAAACACCCATAACATGAATCACTAAAAAAATTGAAGGTAGAGAAGTACTAGATATTCAGACTCAAATCTATATTCCACTACCTAGAGTTTAGATCCATATTTCCCAAGAATATCTATAAAACCCTAAAGAGGAAACCAAATTGAGAATGTGGAGATAAAGAAAATTCTTATCTATATTGATGATCCACAAAAAACACTACGATCAATCATCGAACTCATAATCCAAAGAGATTTGATATCACCAATATAGACTAGGAATGTATCTAAGATGGGAGGGAGGAATCCTAGAGGAATGAAATTAGATTTTAATATGAGGAAAATTTTTAAACGAACCATACGGGATTATAAAAGTTTTGTAACCCAATTACACATTGTGAAGTTTTTGAGTCCCACATACATACAAAAAATGATCACCTATTATAAAAAACTGATTTTTAAAATTTAAACAAGGTGTAAAATATATAGTACGTGTAACCTATCACATTTTTTTTCCAGTTCCATGATATCTCCCAAGTTATGAAAACATGTTGTGTAAAACTTCAACACAACATGTAAATCCATAACATACTATTAACACTATTGTTTTTATGCTAAAAATTCAAACAAATCCATGACATCACCATTATAGGTATCCTTCCAATTCCTTCTCGACAATGTCTAGCCAACAAAAAAGGGAAAAAAGAACATATCTAATATAATATAATTTTATTCCCAAAACTCCCAACCATAAAAACATTCTACCATAGAAATAATATAAAGAAGCTTCTATATCAAAAAGGTAAGGTCACTTATCTCTCATAAGTGACCCATGGTCCCATGTGTTATAAGAATCAGGACCACACTTCCATAGCACTCATACCGATGGTATCATTCTCCCATGAAGTACCATTGTATAAAAATAAACTATCATGACTATATTCTCAGTCATGGATAAATATTTCTCAACATCAAGGTCTACCCAAATCATAAAATGAGATGGATAAAAAGTATAATTTCATAGATTTGATAAATGAAAACTATTATGTATCATTGTCAACAATGGTAGTTGTGATAAATGGTAAGCCCCTTTCCCCAAATTCTAAATAACCTCATAATGTACCACAAAATGAGGAACATGATTCCCTTTCCTCCAAATTAATTGATTACCCAAATAGGGTTATACTTTTAGAACACATCATCACCAACAGAAAATTCCAGTTGTCTCTGATTAATATCAACATATGATTTATACCTAGTTTCTACCCTCAAAATAATCTAATGGATAAACTGAATATTTTATGTAATATATTCAACTATGCTTGGACCAACCAATGAATTTTCACTAATATATGACAAACACAATAGAGATCTATCAGGATGACAATACAAGGTATCAAAAAGGATCCATTAGGATTGAAAACTAATAGCTATTTTTATAAGAAAAATTAACCAATCATAATTGGTTATCCCAAGATCCAACAAATTCTAGGATGTTATAATGAAGAATATCTTCAAGAATTAGTATTTATATCTATATCTATCCATCATGATTTCAATGGTATGTCATTATAAAAAAAACATGAGATCCCAAATCCCCTTTAAGGCCAATCCGAAATAGAGAATTACTGTAACGACCTGAACATTTGAATAATATTTGTTTCCTAATTATGTGTGTTATTTTATTTTATACTCAACAAAACTATTTCCTTTAATTAATGAATTGATTATAATTAAAATGATACCTTTGGGTTTCAACTATTATAGAACGTTGGTCAACATGATCATTAGAAACTATACTCTTAACAATATGATTATTGTTTATAAATAAAATTTATCATTTCTAATTAATAAAAAAGAGTAGTCAAGGGCCTCATCCATTAGACTCGGGTCATACGAATCCCATCTATCAATTCTTGGTAAGGAGTTAGAATCCCTAGGCTTTTCTATGCACCATGTCCAAGCCAAACTACAGAACATTAAGCATGAAGGGTATCACTTATGTGATAATTTAAAGTTGATAGAAATTACCAATCGAGAAAAGTTGTCTTAGCCCCCGAATATTATATCACTAGAGCACAAATTACTCTTAGGTCCTATGTTTTTTATAATGGTATATGTAACGAGGACTTAGATAGGTTGTTTAATATTTTTGTATATATAAAATAGTTTTTTTATTATGGTAAAATTTTTGAATTTCAAATTACCAAATAAATATAGGATTAATTTATACAAGTTCTATATTATTGATGAAAATTGAAAAAAAAGTATTTTAATATATTTTTTAAAACATTAAATAATTAATAATGTGAAATTATTTTCAAAAAATGGTCTTCTATAGGTTTGATCACTAATAAATTTAGATTATAATATGATGAACATTATTTTTTGGTGAATAGTAAATTATGAATATTAATATTACCCTTATGAATAGTAATGTGACCAATGGAATATTAGCCTCACTTAAGAAAGTATAAATATAATATATGAATCTTGATCGGTATTGTGATATAATAACATTAGTAAATAACTACATTAGAAATTATTAGTTATTTGTTTTTATTTTTTCAGTTAAATAGTTTTTTCACATAAAATTAAATATCACATCATTATAAAAATATTTTCATTAAATGGATTTCAATTTTGAATTCAAAACATCTGTATTATATTAGGGTGAATTTATGATGTTTTTATAAAATGTTTTCTTTTTTAGTGAATAATAAAAATACAATTTTGATTTTTGGTGTGTTTAATGACATCATTAATAATGTAAACATGATGTAATAATTCTGTACAACTTGAGTAAAGTAATATATGTTATGATGTTTCCAAAGTGGCCAATACCATGGGAAAATACCAGGGGAAAGCCTATGGTTTTCCAATTACCACTAATGAATTGTCCCTTAGATACTAATAAAATAATTCCTCATCAACAAATCTATAGTCTTTTTAACTCTGATGGATTCCTACCAAAGTACCTTCAATCCCCCAAGGTCCCAACCTTCATGTTTTTGGAAGTTAATCTTCATTGTAATGGTCCCTTTCACCATTCTCTTTTATTCCCGAATTATTTTATGTTATGTCTTATATTTTTCTTTTTTTATGTGGGGGTATGTTCTTATATATCCTTAATGATGTTGATTTTATTACCAAAGGATGAGAGACCCTTTCCACTCTCATAAATTATTTTTCTGTATTTTTATGTCATGTCATTAGGCTACCGATTTTTCGTAAATAAAATCCCATCTTCTCTTTTAATTCATGTTTATTTTTCTTGTTGTATGTTATTCAAATATCCAAAACAAGATCTTATTTACATTTCATTATGTCCTTATTATTCATTATGGGTTATTTATTAGTGGGTGACCCTTTTACCCTCTCATTTTAATGTTTTCTAAAACCATGATTCGTAGCTGTTATGCTGCCAAATTTTCGTTTCAAAATATCTCCCTTTTTCTCAAGAAATTATCTTCTTTTATTTATTTGTATACTCAAACATATTTAGTTTCTAGGTGTATTAACAAATAAATAAAAATGATATATTTTATTCTGGAATTGAAATACATAAAACCAATATTCCCTTACCATGGGTTATAAATGACATAATGATCTTGTTTTTTAACATTTTTTTAAAACATCGCCATTTTGATATGAAAACCATTTATTTTATTCACTATAGGTTATTTATTTAATGTATGATTAAGATAAATTTTACTCAAATTAAAATAATTTAATATTAAGGGTGTACCTTAATAGCGCTCTAATACATTGGGTAAAGAATTTAATCTCTAACGGTGACGAATTTTACGATACCTTGGTGAAAAACCTTGGTAATTTTTATGAAACCTTGGCGATGGAACCTGGTAATATGTTCATGAATGTATAAATTAAATTTTGTAGAAACATTTTGAAGTTATGTTTAATGTTATTGTTATTATATCCCTCTTTATCTCCATGTTATTATTGATATCACTCAAGTTCACATGTAAACAGGTTCACTTGTTTTCCATACTGACCTTTTGTTCACCATTTCATTTGATGTATGTCCCAAGGATAGGAGATATAGTAATTGTACATAATATTAACCATTCTTGAATCCTATCATGTTTCATATAAGAAAGTGTTTCTTTTTTTTTTTCATGTAATATGTTCCTGATTTCCAAGACACCGAACATTAAGGATCCTCTATTTGTAAAATGTATTGAAAAGTTATGTAATAACAAAGAGGTATTCCATAGTTGGCATCAAGGAATATTTATGTTATTTGTGGAAATTAGTCTATGAAATCTATTGAAATAACCCTATAACAAATTTAAATATAAAAATATCCCTAGTATTTTGGTGAAATATTATGTAAGCAGTTTCTGAAAAAATAAATCCATGTCTGGATATGAAAAATGTGATGTGGCATTGGTACAGATGTACCTAGGAATGAAATCTCGGGCAAGGAGTTTCAGGCTTGACCTGAGGTTTCATGGTACATGGCAATGAGCCTTCTTTCGCCGCTAGTTTGAAGACCTTGGTGTATATTTTTGGTCAATCGCAAAAAATTTTATGAATCATTAAGAAGGATTTATAATGAAATGTAATTATTGTAAAATAATAACTTGTTTAAGTATGATGTTTTAAGACATAAATATCCATTATAATAAAAAATATTAAAAAATGAAATAAGCTTCTAACTAAGGTTTTATTCATTTTGAAAATGGTGGGAAATAGGAGGAACCGTGCAAATGGTGACCTCAATGGACCATGCGCTGACAACCCTCCGATGGAAGATGGAATGGAAAATTTTATGAGAATGATGAATCAATTGACTAATGTTATGGGAAATAACATGAATCAAGTTGAGACACAAATCTCACTGTGATGGTTGAAACATTCTGTTGAGCCGTTTATTCACCAACAACCACCAACCATTAGTGGATGTACCGACCCATTGATTTATGAATAGTGGATTAGCTCTATCGAGATGATCCTTTTGGTGATCTACTGTTCAGAACAAGGCAAGGTCACCCTAGTTGTTTATCACTTATAGGGATAAGGTGATCAGTGGTGGGAACTGATTAAAAAAATAAGTGAAATATTTTAGGTTGAATATATGGGGTGGTATGAGTTTACATGGGTCATCTTCAATAAGTATTTCCCTTGTTCTATGAGAACAAAAATGGATAAAAAGTTTGTCGAGATGAAGAAGAAGGATAATGAATCTATTAGAAGCTACGACATGAACTTCACATGACTTTACCATTACACCTCAGGCTTTGTAATGGATCCTAATGGGAAATTTGATAGATTATTTGGGGGCATAAGTCCTCATCTTCACAAGAACCTAGCCAACGGAAAATATGATAGCTATGAAAAGATCATGCGGAGTGTGATGAACGTCGAACTGGAGTTCGGTGAGATGCATTGGTCTCATTAATCCAATTAAAAGAAGAGATCTATAGATACCATCTTAATGAGGACATTTTATTAGGGAATAGGAGGAAATCTTGTGCAACATACCACATGTAATAATTGCGGGAAGAAGCATTCCGGGAACTGCCTTCTCAGGATTGGGAAATGGTAAAAGTGTGAAAGAGATGTCCATATTGCACGAAATTTTCATAGTGAGGTGAATCATCAACATCACAACACTAACGAAAAGGGGAATTTGGTTCATGCCCTACCTTATGTCTAATTATATATGTGTGGAAAACATGGGAACTTTTCCAATCACTATCCAAATATGAGGGCAGTGGAGGGGAACCACCATTATCCCCAACAAAGTCTAATGAATCAAGGTCATGATTTTTCTATCTGTAAAGTTGATGTGGAAGCTCAAAATGATGTGGTGGTAGGCACTCCTGTTGTTCTCTCAATGCTAGCAGGTACTTAGACTGATTCTGGATCTACACATTCCTTTATTTCCTCTATGTTTGCCAAGATTTTAGAATCAACCACTGAGTTTCTAAAAGTATATTTATCAGTCATGACTATTTGTGGGAGTATCCATGCATCGTTAGTCTTTAGAAACTCTATTATTTACTTTAATGACCACAATATTATAGGAAATATAGTAGTCATTTCCATTATGGAATTGGAAAATATAGTATGGATGGACTGGCTCTCAATGTATAATTCTATGATAAAATTCTGAAGCATGTAAATCTCAGTAGTCTTGGATGGAAAACATAAAGTTATCTTCTAAGGAGAGATATCTCAACCTAATAGTTTTCTAGAATAACCTCCTATATATTTCTTTATAAAGTTTATCAGTGAATATGAGGATTGATATGAGAGTTTTAGGATTGAAAATCTCCCCGTTGTCTTGTAATACAATGAAGTATTTCCTAAGGTGTTACCCACACCTCCCCCAAAATGATAGTTATAGTTATCCATTGAACTTGTACCTAGATCTCATCCTATATCAAATACCCCATATTGGATGGAAAATGTGAATCTAGAGGAATTAAAAAAAACTCCAAGATCATTTAGAGAAGGGGTATATCCAACCGAGTGTGTCTCTATGGGGAGAACATGTTCTATTTGTGAAGAAGAATAATGGATCAATGCTGCTATGCATTGATTTTATATAACTGAATGGGATTATAGTGAAGAAAAACGACCCTCTTTAATGAATTGATGACTTATTTGATCAACTATGTGGGGATCAATTATTCTCTATAAATGATCTTTAGTCTAGTTATCATCAATTTAGGGTGAAGGAGGATATTAAAAAAACTACCTTCCGATCAAGATATGGGAATTATTTGTTTGTTTTTATTCCCCGTGGCTTGACTAATGCCCCTTATATTTTTTTGGATTCGATGAATAGAGTCATTAAGGACTACTTGATAATTTGTGGTATTTTTTATTTATGATATTTTGATATATTCCAATTTTTTTGAGGAGAATTAGGATCAACTAAGGGTTATTTTGCATTCTCAATAGAAGGAGAGGCTTCTTGAGAAGTTTATAAAATATTAATTTTGTTAACAACAAGTTTATTTATTAGAGTGCATTGTAATCAATGAAGGAATCATAGTTGACCCTGTAATTAAAAATGATGTAGATGAGTGCCCTCGGCCTAAAAAATAAAATATATTCATAGTTTCCTTGGATTAGAGGGATATTATAGAAGGTTTGTGAAAATAAATTCATGAAATTATAATCTATTAACAAAATTAACTCGAAAAGGGGTCAAGTTCATCTGGACCATGGAGTGTGAGGAACGTTTCAAAGAGCTGAAGATGATATTGGTTATTGCACCCATGCTAACTCTTCCCTCAAGTGGAGAAGGATTTGTTTTTTTAGTGATTCCCCTTTTAAAGGTCTTGGGTGAGTCCTCATGAAAAATGAAAAACTAATTGCTTATGCATCTCGATAATTGAAGACACATGAGAAAAACTATCATATGAATGATATTTAGCTGGATAGGTTTGTTTTTTCTATGATGATATGGAGGCACTATCTTTATGGAGAGAAATGTGATATTTACAAAGACCCTCAATGATTTATGTATATTTTCACCGAAATGGAATTGAACATGAAAATGAGGAGATTGTTGGAACATCTTAAAGGATATTATTATTCAATTCATTATCATCCTAGAAGAGAAAAAAAGTCACTAATGCATTAATTAGGAAAAACCCATTTCTTCTATCCATTATAATGATTCAATGAGATCTTTGATCACTATCTTTTTAAAGATGGATATGTGAATTATAAGGGAAGGTACATCATCAACCATATTCCAAATGATTCTCAACCGTCATTACTAGATAAGATCTAGAAAACTCAAAAAAGACGATCCTTTATTATAGAAGAATTTTGAGGATGAGAAGGATGAGAAGTTTACTAAGTTCAATTTTGATCATGAAGGTGTACTGTATTTTCTTACAAGACTATGTGTTCCATCTATTCCAGATAAAAAGAAAGAGATGATGGATGAAGCTCATAGATATACTTTCCTTATACATCCGGGAAGCACAAAAATGTATAGGGACCTTCATGATCATTATTAGTGGGATAATATGAAAAGAGAGAATGAAGACTATACTAAAAGCACCTGGTCTATTATCAAGTGAAGGTAGAGAGACAACTAACTAAATGGGTATTACAACCACTACCCATACCATCATTGATGTGGGACAATATCACTATGGTATTTGTCCCTGGTCTCTCGAGAACTTCCAAAAGATACAATGGGATATGGGTTATAGTGGACCATCTCACCAATACTTCCTATTCTATCACTATTAGAAAATAATTCTCTCTTGTTCAACTTTCTAGGATTTACATGAAGGATGTGGTAAGACTGCATGGAGTTACATTTTCTATCATATATGATCATGATCCAAGGTTCTATAAAAATTCTGGAGAAGTATTCAACTTTCTCTGAGTACCGAATTGAATTTCAGTATGACATATCACCCCTAAACTAATGGACAGTATGAAAGGACTATTCAATCACACGAGGTTCAGCTGAGAACACACATAATGAAATTCAACAGTTGATAGGATCAACATATCCCAATTGTTTAGTTCTCGTACAAGAACAACTTCTACTCAAGTTTTCAAATTTCAGCCTATGAAGTTATATATGGGAAGACATGTAGAAATCATACTTGTTGGGAAGAAGATAGTGAGAGGAAGAATATTGGGCCTAATCTTGTTCATGATATGACAGAAAATTTCCATGCCATCGAGAAACACATTAAGGCTACTCAGATTCGGAAAAAGATATATACTAAAAACCATGGAAGGGACTTGGAGTTTCATGTTGGTGACAAATTCATTATTTGATTTTCACCATGGAAGATATTCATGAGGTTTGAGAAGAAAGGTAAGATCAACCCTTGGTACATTGGCCCCTATGAAATCCTAGATCACATAGGAGTAGTGGCATATTAGATTGCACATCCTCCAAATCTAGAACAATTTCATGATTTCTTCCATGTGTCCTTCTTGAGGAAGTACTTACCCGAGCCTTCACATGTACAAAATCCATAGGTGGTATAAATAGAAATTGAAATATCTTATGAGGAGAAGCTCGTGGACTACCCAAATTGGTATGTTGGTTAGAATAAATCAAAAATGTGAATAAGCCATGTGGGAACCGGAGGATTTTATGGGGATGAAGTACCCACACCATTTCTCTTCTAAGGGTATGAGTTAAAATTTTGGGGGAAAAATTTCTTAAGTGAAAAATAATGTAATATAATTTACTTTTGAATAATAATTTTTTTCATGATTTTGTGTGTTATTTTATTTTTTACTCAACAAAAATATATCCATTGATTAATTAAGAGAGTATAATTAAAATGATACTTTTGTGTTTCTATTATTATATGACTATTGGTCAATTTGACTATTGGAAACTATACTCTTATCGATATGATTATTGTTTATAAATACAATGATCATGGTTAATTAATGAAAAAAAGTAGAGTCAAAGGCCTCATAAAGTAGACATGGTCCATACATAGCCCATATGTTGGAGCTTGAGAAGGAGGTAGCATCACTGGGCTATTCTCAGGACCAAGCCCAAGCTGACCTGCAACATGATAAGTTTGAACAAAATCACTTATGGGATAAGTTCAAGTTGATAGAAATTATCGCTCAAGCAATGTTGTCCGAGCCCCCCAAGATTCAATCACCATATCACACTTTACTCTTAGGTCCTATGAAGGGGGTATAAGGGTCGATGTAATGAGGCATTAGTTACTTTGTGTAATCTTTTTGTATAAATAATATTGTTATTTCTTATTATGGTAAAATTTTTGAATTTCAAATTTACAAATAAATATAGGATGAATTTATAGACGTTTTATATTATTGATGAATATTGGAAAAAGAGTATTTAAAAATTATTTTTTTATACATTATAAAATTAATAATGTGAAAATATTTTCATAAAATGGTCTTCGACTGTTCTGATCAATAAGAAATTTAGATTCTATTAAGATAAACTTAATATTTGGTGAATAGTAAATTATGAATAGTAATATTACCCTTCTGAATAGTAATGTGACCAATGGAATAGTAACCTCACATAATATAATATTAATATAATTTAGGAATCTTTATTGGTAATGTGATATAATAGCATTAGTAAATAACTATTTAAGAAATTATTACTTGAGTAATAATAATTTTTTCTGGTAAATTGTTTTTTTACATAAAAATTAAATATCAGATAATTAGAAAATTATTTTCATAAAATGGATTTCATTCTTGAAATGATATCATAGATATTATCTTAGGGTGAATTTATGATATTTTTATAAAATGTTTTGTTTTTCGGTGAATAGTAAAGATATAGTTTTGAGTTTAAGTGTGTTTAATGACATCATTAATGATGTAAAAATGATGTAATAATTGCAGTCAAAATTTTTATAGTATGACATGTTATGAGGTGTCCCATGTTTCCAATATCATGGTAAAATACCATGGTCATGCCCATGGTTTTTCAAATACCACTATTGAGGTGTCCTTTGAAAATTAATAAAATATTCCTTCATTTTTTGCAATTAATATCAACCCATTCCATCATTCAATTCATTAAAAATTCCTCCAAAAACATTATCTAGTATTTTTACCTCCCAATAAGTCCACTTAATGTTTCCTTAATCCCCGCCACAATGTCCCAACATTTTTGTTTTTGAAGTTACTCTTTAAGGTAAGTGAACATTTCACCGTCCTCTTTCAGGCATGACTACTTTTCTGTTATGTCTTCTAGTTTACATTTTATTATGAGGGGTTATGTTATTCTATATCCATATTTATGTCCATTTTATGCCAAAATGATGTGAGACCCTTTACGCTCTTATCAACTGATTTTATGAATTTTTTTGTGACGTCGTTAGGCTGCTGAATTATCATAAAATAAATCTCATCTTTTCATTCCTTTCAGGTTTTCTTTTCATGTGGAATGTCATTAAAATTACCATACCATGATCTTATTTAAATTTTATTATGTCCCTATAATTTATTGTGGGTTATTTATATGTGGTTTACCCATTTCCCCTCAATTTTTAATGTTTTCTAAAATCATGTTTAATAGTCATTATGCTGCAAAATTTTCATCTCAAAATCTCCCTATTTTTCTCAAGAAACTCTATTATTTTATTTACGTGAATACCCAATCATATTACATTTCCATGGGTATTCACTAAGACATAAAAATTATATATATTATTCTGTAATTTACATACATAAAATCCTTCTTCCCTTTCCATGGATTATAAATGACATAATGATATTGTTTTTAATTAATTTTTTTTTAAAAATAACTATTTTGATATAAAACAAATTTCTTTTATTATCTTTGGGATATTTATGAAATGAATTATTATGATATATGTGTCTCACATGGAATTAAAGACATATTAATGGTTGGACAAGATTTAAATTCAATGCATTGGGTAATGAATTTAATCTCTAGAGATGACACGTTTTAGGATATTTTGGTGAATAAACATGGTAATGTTTATGAAACCTTGGTGATGCACCATGGTGATATGTTTGTTAATGTATAAATTAAAATTTTTAGACATATTTTCAAGTTATGTATTATTTTATGGTTCTTTATTTCCACGTAATCATTGATATTGCTCAACTTCACATGTAAACTATTTCACTTGTTTTCCTTACTATTACTTCTTCTCACCCTTTCATTTGATGTATGTCCTCAAGATATTTTATTATGTAATTTTACATAGGATGAAATTTTGATGAACCCTTTCAAGGGTAATATAATAATTTGTATTATGTTTTCATTTAATATGTTCCTAATTTCCAAGACACTAGACTTTAAAGGTCCTCTAAATGTAAAATGTAATGAAAAGTTATATAATAAAAAGGAAGGATGACATATGTAAAATGGGGATCCCTATTAGAGACTATAGTATATGGAACTCCATGGAAAATAAAAATAGATCTCATATAGATATTTATCAACTCATCAACGTTCATTGTATTAGTAATGGGTATAAAGACAACCTATTTGATTAGACTATTGATCATAACCCATATCAAAATTTTCTTTCATAGGGTATGTAGAAAACCAACCAAAAAATATATAGATATATCATACCGCATCCATGCAGGCACTGGAGGTGAATGAAACAATATTGAAGGGCCTTGATGCTTGGTCTTGACCTGAGAGATGTATTGCAGTATAAAACAATGTCAACGATTTCTTGTCTCATACCCAGCCACATGAATAATTGATGCATGTCATAAAACATATTTATGGTTTCTGGGTGGAATACCTGCTAGGAATTATGGAAATCCCCCATCAAATATTTACTTATTGGAAAAGGTACAACATATAGTTTCCATAAACAGAAAATAATTTCCATAGAAATTTACCCCTCAGTTACGGTCTCCACGTCATAAATAGATCTCCTAATTCCACATAATTCATCATCAAACTGCATTTCTTAATAATCATCTTGATAACAGTATAGGTAAACTGAACACTATCCAAATAAATCTCATCCCATGTTTCCTGAACTCTAATATACAATTTCACATAACGATCTATCATGTTCCACACATTTTATGATTGTTTCATGGTTTCTGTTGGAACATTCATACTCAAATCATCTGCAATGAAATTCTCTTTCCCCAGGGTATATGAAATATCAAAATCAATATATTGTAGATAATCCACAAAAAATATCTGGTGAGGATTCAAATAATTTTGAGAGATGATATAACTCAAGATATTGTGGTTAGAATACATGGTATACCATTCTTGAAAAAGGTAATTCCAAAAACCCCTATGTTAAATCATCAATGCTTCAAGTTCAATGTCATGTGTTAGATACCTCCCTGCTAGTTTCCTAAGTTGTCTACTTCCATAATAAATGGTGTGATCACAAATTATGTGAACATATCCAATACCCAAAACTAATATATCAAAGAAGAACACATAGCCATGGCCGACCTATGAATATTTGACACTAGTATATAAGTCAAAAGTCATTCATCTCAATAAAATAAATCTTCAATTTATTATCACATGAAAACATCACTCCCTTATGATTCAGATCATTCATCAAAGTTTCCAACATTGAGAAAATCTTTACGAACTGGTGATAATATCCAGATAACCCAAGATGCTTCGAATCATGAAAACATTACATGGTTGCACCCATTTAATAATAGATTTCACTTTGTCATATAAATATATATACAATTTTATGTGACCATCTATTCCACAAACAAATATTTTGAAACTCATAAATTACATTTCAATATCTTGGCATAAAGATTCTAATTTCTCAAAAATTCTAGCAATATCGCAAATGATGCACATGATCCTCCTTATACATAGAATAAATCAAGATTTCATCCACAAAGACCACCATGAAAATATCATAAAAGTCATGGAAGATAATTTTCATAAAAATCATAAAAGAATATTTTTCCATTTTATGGACCAAATGGACTGACAAGGTACTCATAATTGTAATAAATTCTCAATAAGGTGGTTTCAAAATTTCACATTATTTTTTTCTCAAAAGATGATAAACATATCAATGATTAATATTATAAGTCCACTTTAACCCATTAATCTGGTCAAATAGATAATCAATCCATGGTAATAGATACTTTTTATTTTTTGTGACTCAATTTAGTTTTTGGTATTCAACACATATGAAATGGGTCCAATAAGATTTCTTAGAAGATAGAATGGGCGCCACCTAAGTTGACATGCTCTTTCATAGAAAGCTTGTCTCTAATAGATCATACAAATAAGTCCTCAACACTTTCATTTTAGATATTTCCATATAGTAATAATTAATATATAATGGATGAGTATTAGGAACTATATAAATAAAAAAATATTGGTCACTTATTGGTGGATAATAAGAGAAGTTAGAAGGAAACATTTTGGGAAACACAATGAAAACTTTAGGGAGTTCCTCATTCAAGGATTCCCACTACAGATCAAAAAAGAAAAAAATACCAATTTCTCATATTTTGGATAAGAATGTCTAGCTCAACAGGACCTCATGACCCATTCTTCCTAAAAGACATGACATGACCCTTAGAGTACCATAAAATGACCTGTTGATGATCACAATCAATTCAGGCTTAATTAGATGTGATCCAATACACCATGAAAATGAAATCAAGAGGGATCTTGTTGAGAACAAAATAGCCAAGGTATTATCGATATTTGATAAGAAGAAAAGACATGAAAGAAAACAATGACCCTTCTCACTCATCCTTAAAAGGCGTTTAATAATATCCATCACATAATATGAAATCTATAGAGGAATATTTATCAGATTCACAATAAAAATCAAAATGAATTATTGAGATTCAGCTGTATAAAATAAAATTGTCAATATACATGAAGCTATAGTGATGGTACCTCTCATTTCCATTGGACCTGTATCTGCCTCCTCTTGAGACACATCCACATTATGATGAAATTTTGTTTCAAATATTTTTTCCTAAAACCCCTTAAAGATTGAACCATCTGATTACACCACAATACATTTTGGTTCTGATGATCCCATAACACTATGTGGTTCAAAGAAAATGTAAAATAATTTCATCATGATTCATAAATGGCTACAAGAACCATATATCTTTAGAACCTCATTGAAAACTTGTTTTTAACGCACAATAATTCCACACTATTATATTGTTAAAGGTCCTATTCTAGGCACTAAATGAGGTCCAGAATAAATTTAATGACCTATAATTCTATAAATGTTATTTCAATTCTTATTTTTTTTCATATACTATAGATCACATAAAATAACTTATATAACACAATTCAAATGTTATATATGAAGAATGAATGAAATAATAACTATTTCTATAAGTTAAAGAAAATGTACTGATGAAATAGTAACATGACCTTAGGAGTAGTAATATAACCCTTATTAATAGTAAATTAGACAAATGAATAGTAAGAAAACCATTGAATGTATAAATAAAACTTAGTTATATTAAAAATAAAATTATGATATAATTATATCATAGAGTATGTAAATTTATATTTTAAAAATTTATATTTAAATGTTGATATTTTTATAAGTCATAAATATTAAATTACAATTTTATAATTAATAAAATTATTTAAAAGAAAAATAATTCTCATAAAATTTATTTATAAATAAATATTTTGTTGTATTATGATCTTATGATAATATAATGAGTCTTTTGTTAATTTTTCAGAGTGTTATCAAATCAGTTATAAATTAAAAAAATGTATTTTTCATGTAAATAATGATTTTAGTAAAAAATAATATTTCACATATTTTGAAAATTAAGTTGAAAAAATGGACTCAATTTTTGAATTCGATAAATCCAAAAAGGGTAAGGGTGTTTTTTTTGGATTTTTATGAAATGCATGAATTTTAGTGATTAGTAAAATACTCTAATTTATAGTATAAACACATTATAAGCTAAATAAACTATATCCAGAGTAATGGTTTATGTGAGACCTGTAATCCTGAATTTATATTAATTATTTATATATATATATTGATAATTCTCAAAATACTCATAGTTTTAATCCAAAATATTAAACAAATCAATAAAAAATTCTTAAAACACACATCTCCTCCACTATAAATACCATTGTTACCACCCCTTATCCTTATAGCCCTATGCCTTTGGTACATTTCATATTTCACCCCAATCATCAACCCAAGACACTAAAACTCATCAAAATTCTCTTGGTCTCATCATAAGACCAAAAAAATCCCCTTAGGTAGGTTCTCAAGGATGATTATTCAAGAGGTAAAATTCTCTTCCTTTTTCTTTTAATATATTTATAGTTTTTTTCTTTATTATTCTATCATAACATCCTACATCCATATGATTATGATAACTCCTTTATAATATATACACTAGAATTATTTCATTTTAATATAATATCCTTCATCAAACACATTTCCCTCGCTCTCTTTTATTTTAAAATGAAATCATCATCTGTGGGGTGCTGATTTACATTGTTTTAGGATGATGGATTTTTATTAATCAATTTATCCTTCAAGGATAGTAATTAAACCATATTTGTGGTTTTAACATACTATAATATATGTAATAAAAATTTCAATTATTTTGGAAGTAACATATTTACATAATACTAAATGGTAAAACAAAATGACATCATAATGATTACTAATTATCATAATAATGTCAACGATTTTCACTAAATGAAATATATAGTGAATCATCCTTATACGATATAACCAAATGACATATATAATCATTTAAAATTATAAATATTTTTTAATATTATATAATTTCAATTATGGGAAGTTATACCCATTCCGCATCAACATTTATACTCTTATACATGTATATCGATCGTGAAAACCAAGGAAACGAACACTCCCGAGCAATATAATTGTATCTTATTACTCATAAAAACGGACATAAATGAACATACTGTTGGTATGAAACATACAAAAACTATGTTAATTACTCATTTAATGTTATAATTAGACCAAAAATCACAAACACTAGCCAAATTCATATGTGGCGCTGCTCCTTCCACAACCTCACCACATCAGGCAGCATCACCTCCGCCTCCCAGAGCAGCCCGTTCATCACTGGCTACTCAAGTCGAATACTCATATTTCACTGATGGCTTGTCCAGGGATGAAAACAATTATTTTCACTTATTTCTATTATTATCAAACAAGAATAATCATTTCAACCTAATCCGACAATAGGGGGAGCCCATGAGGAAATTAAAAACCATGTATAAGGCCAATCTCACCCACTAGAACATTAGTGAAGAAATCCTAGAGCTCCTCGACCAAATCCATATATCTAACATTATTTAGATATGTGAGAGAACATTCAATGATATATTCATAGTGTATCATTCTACATTTGAGGTAGTAGTGAATAACCTGCACTTCCATAAGGGTGGTCATCCACATAATCTCTCTTTTTCCGAATTAAGCATTAGTATGTGTATCTTTACAGAGGAGTTTTTCATGTTTGACATTTTTTTAACATTTCATCTTAGTACACCATGATATTATTTTAGGAGTCTATTGTAGATGATTTAATGAGATTATCAGAAATTCATGACCCCCGAATCACCATGTGAACTTTGTTACGGAGTACCGCACTTCGAGTACTCCTTCAAGACATGACCCACACATTATTTTCTTATGAAGAGACCCATGGGAGTGTGATCAAGGTAGACATTAACATTTTGGAAGAATCAATGTGAAATTCAACTAATTTTGAGGGATATTGACACATACCACTGTGAACCCTGACTATGTGATGCATTACCAGCAATAAATCAACAACTTATAGTAGACCTACCTCCTTCTCTACCCACCAAATGACCTCCAACACCTCCCACCAATGAACCTACCTCTACCACTCCAAAATCCACTTCTACTTCACTCACCCATAAATATAAGGCCCCAACCTTAAACCTTAATTAATCTTGAGTTATTACAAGATTACACATTGAGGATCTTTTCAGGTTTAGAGTTTTAGATAATTAGATCATAAAACTTGCATTACATTCCACATTTAAAAAAGTTGTTACATAAAAGATAGTATTCCTTTTTCCCATCAACGGAAACATATTTAAAATAAAACATGGATTATTTATTGACACTTCCTTGACACTATCATCGAATCATGTACCCTTCCCTTGACCTGTGAAAAACATTTCAAAAACTTGGGATGAGCATAAAAAGCTCAGTAGGGGATATAAAAATATGGAAAGAAAACATGAATACATGTATACATAAGAATGAAATCATACTATACCCATAAAACATAAGCACTTTAACATACCTCATAAAATCATGAATAAATCATAGAAATCATAAGACATAAAAGTAACTTGAGGCATTCATAACATTCTTACACAGGGAGTAACCCTCTTGGTTATGTTTGGAATTCCCATCACAGTATATTCCTTAAATCTCTTCGGAGAAACCTTAACGTTTAACCCCTTCGCGTTACCCAATGCATTGGAGAGCTATATCGGGCTCACCTGCCCTTAGTTTATCACGGAACCACCCGTCTTCCTAATAATGCCCAAGAACCATAACATAATCGTATCACATAAAACATGCATAAAGGAAACATAACATTTCCACTTTTCAATCACAAGATATCAATACAACAAATTGATATAAAAAAATTATGAAAACCATTTTCAATACAAAAATAAAAGAAAAGTAAAACATGGTATTTATTTTTCTTTAAAAAAAGGTATGGCTTGTAGAGGAAGCCGAAACTCAAATAATGGTCACGACGGAGGAGAAGTCGTTGTCGCCGCATACGTACGACAAAAACATTCCCTTTTGTCGTTTAGTAAAACGCTTTGTATAAAAAATATTCCTTTTGGATAAATTTAAAAGTCAAAGGGGTTTATACACCGTATAAAAGAAGGTTGTGTATAAAACAAAATATGTCTCAATGAAATGAGATTGAGACGAAGTCCCATACAAAGACGGTATCCTTGGATTAAGGATAAATCAATTACATAATTATGTGTGACAAAATAATACACCAAATATAAGTGGATATTAAGTGTAAAACAATCAGAGGTTATTCACACATATTCATAGAACGACATATTCAAGGAGTGCAAGCTTATCCCAAAGAATCAAAATTGGGTTAAGACTTTCCCTTGCAAAAATTTGACAGCCTAACGGCGTCATTACAAAATTCAGAAATGAGTTGATGAGAGATAAAAGGGTATCTCATCACTGGGACATAAAATTTAAATCACTAAGGATATATAAGAACATATCCCAACATAATGTTATGTGAATTAAAAGACATAACAAAATTGGTCTTTTAAAAAGAGGAGGGTGAAAGGTTCCCTTACCGACATGGGTATCTTTCGAAACATACACCCCGTGAAAGAAGGACAATAAAAGATTGATGTAAATACTCATAAATGAAAGTATATTACACAATGAGTAAAATAATGGTCATTATATACACCAATCAAAGGAAATTGTGGAAAATGTAGCATAAATCTCACGAGAATAAAAGTGAGATGAAAAATCCCTTACAAAAACTCAGCAGCCTAACGACGCCACTTAAAACTTCCAAAAATGGATTGATGAGATCAAATAGGGTCTCTCATCATATTAAAATAAAATATCAAGAGGCATATAAAATAACATCCCCCATCATAACAAAGAGGAGCTTAAACGAAGTGACATAAAGGAGAGTACTTAAAAAGAAAGAGAGAGGTTAGATCTCTTATGAAAATTCGGAAGCCTAACGACGCCACTCAAAACTTCCAAAATGGATTGATGATAGAAAATAGGGTCTCTCATCATATGAATATAAAACGTACAATATGATTAATATAAAATAACATCCCAATCATAAGAAATATGATCTTAAAATGAAATACATAAAAGAGTGTACTTAAAAATAATGAGAGGGGTAGGATCCCTTAGCTTGGGTCCGACTTGACTCGATCATTTTTTAACGTCCTGAATAATAAACTTGAGTTAATTTCTACTTGCTTAATAAAATTTTTCAAGTTCATTATTCCTTTTATATCACTTATTTCCATGTTATAAACATTATGTAATCATTTAAGTTAATAATGTTTGTTTTGTCGATATTTGGTTCTTAAGTCGAAAGTGGACTTCTTACAATTACATGTTGTTCGTGTGGTCAGAGGTTCATTATATCCAGAATGATATTCATGATTTGGATACCATATATATCATATTTATCCATAATATACATGCATTTATAATATTACATAATCATTTAGAGGTAAGAAATGAAATGCATCGTTCATGGAGACAGTAAGCCGTACGTACGCATGAACACTACTTTCATTTCTATGTCATATTAATTGAATTAAAACTAATTGAGAGGTATTTATATTTTAATTCCAGAATTATATTCATAATTTATATGTAACATAAATCATATATAATAACTTTAAATCCATCCTTTATACATCCCACATATGGCATTAACGAATCAAATCACTTTGAGGGGGCGGTAGTCCGCACTCGCCATGCACAGAAACAGTATGTTCTTTAACCATTAGATGTAGGTGTGTGTAAGTGTAGCTAGAATTATTCTTATAACAACATACTAGTATATTGAAGATACTGTAGTTGTTACAAAATAAATGAATAAAAATATTTTATGGGGTTGGAGAAGCAAAATAAAACAAAAGAACACAAGTAAAGACATTACCTTAAAATTGGGTAACTCTCTTTGATTTGAGCTCAAAGGCTTCCTTGGGAAGACTTCTGCCCAACGTGAGGCTTATAGGAGTAATAGAGGGATGTGTAGAGGCAAAATTAGCAGGTGTTGGCCCAGCCAAAGGCTTTAGAGGTGCGGGTAAGGTGGTAGAGGTGGGGGCCTTTTATAATAGGAGAGGAGGGGCACTATTGTAAAGTTACAAAATGTTACTTTATTTTCAAATGAGTTTCGGATTTTAAAGGTCCCACATTGATGTATTTTGAGGATAAGGTGGTAAGGGTTCTAAATATACTCATCCAATAGGTTTTTGACAAGTGTATGTTATATTTTGAACATTATTTTTTCATTTTATTTAAATCCTTTATTAATGAGGTAATCGCTACATCATCATGATGTCATAAATAATTTAATTTATTTAATGTCTAAAAATTATAAAACAAATATCATGATGTAGGAAATATTTTTAGATGTCTAATGAATATTTATAGTCAAAAATATTACTTGTATAACTCTATTTAGAAATTGTTTTAGTGAAACATCTCATGCTTGTGACATTTTTATTTTAACTTTAAATAAAAAGTTATTTATGTTATTTTCCAACCAAAGTGGCTCCATGGGGGTCCCCAAGTTGACCCATGGATTGTCTTGGTTGGCCATGACACATCCAATAAGGGTAGGACATGTGTCCAGCTCATCTCATATTATTAAAACATTATTTTTATCTTAAACTACACTAATTACCTCTAATCGCGATTAAGAACATAAAAGTTACTATTCAACAAAAAATTACTTTAATACCATTGAACCACATTTTACATCTTAATGACAACCATGTATGTAGGATTTTTGAAATTCAAAACACATAGGTGGCAAAGTTTCATTTAGACAAAAAATCAGTTTCTTTAACTACCACTTAGTGGTTTCACTATTCATCAAAAAATTGACGTTTTTCAAAAAAATACAAAAAATTCACCCTAAGATATATTTGATATTACGAATTCAAAAATGAAGTCTATTTTACAAAATTCAAAACATATAAGTTGCATTAATTAATTTAATAATTAATTCCCACTTTCAAAACAAAAAGCGTGTTTTTAAGAAATAATAAGTATCAAAAGATTGACTCTACTTTAAGTCCAATTTCAAGATGAAATTAATTCCAACGACCAATATTGGATTAAATAGTAAAAATATATTCTAATTGAACTTTAAAACCAATTCAAAATATAATCTAATCATATAAATAAATTAGATTAAAAAGAGGTTTTGAATTAAAATACAACATTTTTCACTATTCATTAAAGAAATGAACTTTATCGGAAAAATACCAAAAATTTACACAATGTAAATTTTGATGTCTCGATTCTAAATAAGAATTTGATTTTTTTCAAATATAACACATAAAATTGTCAAAAAGTGGATTTGAAAGAGGTTCGCCATCAAAAGGCGGTTAATCGACCTTTTAAAGAATATTAGAATGTTTATGCTTAAAAATTGGATTCATTCACATTTTTAATCTTCTAACATTTATTGTAAAAAGTACAAATATTTGACAAACATATATAATCATTTTGTAGTTAGTTCTATTCATTCCCTCCTTTACAACGGCTAGGCGTTAACTACCATTTAAGATAATATTATTTTATTATTAGAGTGCAATGTAAGATTTCAAAGGAACTCGTTGTTGTGTATTGGGTAAGCCATCGAGCATAGCGTTGCCTTTAAATTAATATTGAATTTTTTTTTTCACAAATAGGGATAAATATAAAAATGTCATATTCTTTATTTACCTGGGGTGTTACATTCTTCCCCCCTTTTGGGAATTGCGTCCTCGCAATTTCAAAATTGGGCTTGGAAACTCCATTGAAAGTCCCACATCGGAAAAAGAGTCGGTAAAACAAACACTTTAAAATAAAGAAATGGAATTACAAAGGTCACCCGAGTTAACCCATACTAGGATTCCATGTAGGAAAACATGGACATGGAAGAAAAAACAAAGGGTCATGTTCTGAGGGAGAGTGATAGTAAACATGTCTAGGAGAAAGTTAACCATAAGAAAATCACAAACTTGTGGTGGGTTAAACGCTATTCGATTCCCCAGTAGGAAAAGTTAATAGGCAACATTTTTGTTTTAAGTTACTTTTAATTGAGGAATTTATTTTTGATCTTAAGGAAACATACTTACTTGTCATGTAGACTCTCATCTCCTACAAGATTTCTTACACAAACTCATATTTTCTCCGAAAGACGAGTATTTAGGATGACTTGCTAATATCAAGACAGCTATAATCAACTTCTATAGAATCACCTAATCCACAAAAGAGAACTATATATTTCCCATGTCTTTAGACTTTAACCAAAACCAAAACCAAAAAGGTTAGTACAAGATCAGATAATCCATAAAAGGATAGCCATTTATAAAAAAAAAATCTATTCTTAATCTCCAAATTTTTTCCAACAAAACCCAAATTTCAACGAGGACCATTTGATAAACAATTTGTCCATATAATTCTTCAAATTAAACCAAACTAAGATCGAAACCCAAATATTTGAAGGATTTAGTCACATAGTCTTCCAAGGTACAAATTAACTTTTATCTACAAATAACATCAGTTGCTCTTAAATTCTCATATTGAAAAGTAATTAACCTAATCACATATCCTCCATGATAGATTAATAATTTCCATAGATAACCCAAAATTAAACTTACTCTTGATTCCTAAAATCATCTAACTAAAAAGAATTAGTCAAACTAACCAGGGACTTCACGTAGTCCAGTGGTAGGCGATAAATACCAGTCGCACTTTGGTTGTGGGTTCGATTCCTGCAGCTTTGTCCGACGCGACGGGTTGTCACACGGTCTGCGTGTTGTCATTTTTCCAAAACTATATAATTCTTAAAACATTCCCCAAAACGAGATAAAATCCTCAAAATTAATCATAACATATTTTAACCTCAAGTTTATCTCATGCCTTTCATTTTCCATCATAACATATAATAACCCATAATTACCTCAAAAGTAAGGATCATATAAACCCTAATGGTTACCTTTATAATTATTACCTGAACTTCCACATCGATTGGTCATCTCATACATGATGCATTACAGATCATACCAAGGTTCGAGTGGATGATCATAACTCCTTGATAGTTGGTTTAGAACAACCACGAGTTTCCTCATTGAATCCCTCATTTCATATAGTCTCTTAATCAGAGAACCACCACAGTTTCCTTCAAACCTATTGTCACTTTGGTGCCTGATAGATCCATCCATTCACTAAAAATAGAAATGTCAGTGTGAGTATATCAAAAAAACCAGCATGTACTAATGAGGAAGGTAAACACTAAGATATACTTACTCATTCACTTTATCTAAAACTAGGACTCTTTATGAAATCCTAACCATTATGGTAATGTCACTTGTGCTTAGAGAATACCCTAACCTCTAAAGTTATCTAAACTGACCTTTGATACCAACTATAAGGCCCCAACCTTAAACCTTACTTAATCTTGATTTATTACAAGATTACACATTGAGGAACTTTTCAGGTTTAGAGTTTTAGATAATTAGATCATAAAACTTGCATTACATTCCACATTTAGACAAAGTGGTTACATAAAAGATAGTATTAATTTTTCCCATCAACGAAAACATATTTAAAATAAAGGATGGATTCTTTCTTGACACTTCCTTGACACTATCATCATATCATGTACCCTTCCCTTGACCTGTGAAAAACATTTCAAAAACATGGGATGAGCATAACAATCTCAGTAGGGGATATAAAAATATGGAAAGGAAACATGAGTACATGTATACATAAGAATGAAATCATACTTTACCCATAAAACATAATCACTTTAACATACTTCATAAAATCATTAATAAATCATAAAAATCATAAGACATAAAGGTAAATTGAGGCATTCATAACATTCTTACGTAGGGAGTAACCCTCTTAGTTACGTTTGGAATACCCATCATAGTATATTCCCTAAATCTCTTCGGAGAAACCTTAACGTTTAACCCCTTCGCGTTACGCAATGCATTGGAGAGATATATCGGGCTCACCCGCCCTTAGTTTATCACCGAACCACCCGTCTTCATAATAATGCCCAAGAACCATAACATAATCATATCACATAAAACATGCATAAATGAAACATAACATTTCCACTTTTCAATCACAAGATATCAATACAATACATTGATATAAAAACATTATGAAAACCATTTTCAATACAAAAATAAAATAAAAGTAAAACATGGTATTTATTTTTCTTTTAAAAAAAAGGTATGGCTTGTAGAGGAAGCCAAAACTCAAATAATGGTCACGGCGGCGGAGAAGTCGTTGTCGCCGCATACGTACGAAAAAACCTTCCCTTTTGTCGTTTAGTAAAAAGCTTTGTATAAAAAAGATTCCTTTTGGATAAACATAAAAGTCAAAGGGGTTTATACACCGTATAAAAGAAGGTTGTTTATAAAACAAAATATGCCTCAATGAAAGGAGATTGAGATGAAGTCCCATACAAAGACGGTATCCTTGGATTAAGGATAAATAAATTACATAATTATGTGTGACAAAATAATACACCAAATATAAGTGGATATTAAGTGTAAAACAATCAGAGGTTATTCACACATATTCATAGAATGACATATTCACGAAGTACAAGCTTATCCCAAAGAATCAAAATTGGGTTAATAAGTTCCCTTGCAAAAATTTGACAGCCTAACGACGTCACTACAAAATTCAGAAAATGAGTTGATTAGAGATAAAAAGGGTATCTCATCACTTGGACATAAAATTTAAATCACTAAGGATATAGAAGAACATATCCCAACATAATGTTATGTGAATTAAAAGACATAACAAAAGAAGTCTTTTAAAAAGAGGAGGGTGAAAGGTTCGCTTACCGACATGGGTATCTTTCGAAACATACACCCCATGAAAGAAGGAAAATACAACATTGATTTAAATACTCATAAATGAAAGTATATTACACAATGAGTAAAATAATGGTCAGTACACACACCAATCAAAGGAAATTGTGGCAAATGTAGCATAAATCTCACGGGAATAAAAGTGAGATGAAAAATCCCTTACAAAAACTCGGCAGCCTAACGGCACCACTTGAAACTTCCAAAAATGGATTGATGAGATCAAATAGGGTCTCTCCTCATATTACAATAAAATAGAAAGAGTAATATAAAATAAAATCCCCCATCATAACAAAGAGGATCTTAAAAGAAGTGACATAAAGGAGATTACTTAAAAAGAAAGAGAGAGGTTAGATCTCTTACGAAAATTCGGCAGCCTAACGGCGCCACTCAAAACTTCCAAAATGGATTGATGATATAAAATAGGGTCTCTCATCATATGAATATAAAAAGTACAGTAGGATTAACATAAAATAACATCACAATAATAAGAAATATGTGCTTAAAAAAATGACATAAAAGAGTGTACTTAAAAAGAAAGAGAGGGGTAGGATCCCTTACCTCGGGTCCGACTTGACTCGATCGTTCTTTAACGTCCTGAATAATAAACTTGAGTTAATTTCTACTTGCTTAATAACCTTTTTCAAGTTAATTATTCCTTTTATATCACTTATTTCCATGTTATAAACATTATGTAATCATTTAAGTTAATAATGTTTGTTTTTTCGATATTTGGTTCTTAAGTCGAAATTCGACTTCATACAATTACATGTTGTTCGTGTGGTCAGAGGTTCATTATATCCAGAATGATATTCATGATTTGGATATCATATATATCATATATGTCATATATATCCAGAATATACATGTATTTATAATATTACATAATCATTTAGAGGTAAGAAATGAAATGCACCGTTCATGGAGACGGTAAGCCATACGTACGCATGAACGCTACTTTCATTTCTATGTCATATTAATGGAATTAAAACTAAATTAGAGGTATGTATATTTTAATTCCAGAATTATATTCATCATTTATATGTAACATACATCATATAAAATAACTTTAAATCCATCCTTTATACATCCCACATATGGAATTAACGAATCAAATCACTTTGAGGTGGCGGTAGTCCGCACTTCCTAAAATGAAATTATCATGTTTACCCACAATGGAAACCATAAAGGTATGCCACAAAAGAAAAATACAGAAGCTTAAGTAAAACATAAACATATTATATATCATATATAAATATAGTGACATCTTAATGGCCACCTTTGAAGGTGTTATATGAGTGTTGAACAATCATCATTTCGTGAGGTAGAAATTCGCCATCCACAAAAATAGTATGTTCTTTAACCATTAGATGTAGGTGTGTGTAAGTGTAGCTCAAATGATTATTATAACAGCATCATAGTATATTGAGTATACTGTAGTTGTTACAAAATAAATGAATAAAAAGATTTTAGGGGGTTGGAGAAGAAAAATAAAACAAAAGAACAGAAGAGAAGACATTACCTTAAAATCTGGTAACTCTCTTTGATTTGAGCTCAAAGGATTCCTTGGGAAGACTTTTGCCCAAAGTGAGGCTTCTAGGAGTAAGAGAGGGATGTGTAGAGGCAACATTAGCAGGGTTTGGCCGATCCAAAGGCTTGAGAGGTGTGGGTAAGGTGGTAGAGGTGGGGGCCTTTTATAAGAGGAGAGGAGGGGCACTCTTGTAAAGTTACAAAATGTTACTTTATTTTCAAATGAGTTTCGGATTTTAAAGGTCCCACATTAATTTATTTCGAGGATAAGGTGGTAAGGGTTCGAAATATACTCATACAATTGGTTTTTTGACAAGTTTAAGTTATAGTTTTAACATTATCTTTTCATTTTATTTAAATCCTTTATTAATGAGGTAATCGCTGCATCATCATGATGTCATAAATAATTAAATTTATTTAATGTCTAAAAATTATAAAACAAATATCATGATGTAATAAATATTTTTAGCTTTCGAATGAATATTTATAGTAAAAAAGATGACTTGTATAACTCCATTTAAAAATTGTTTTAGTGAAACATCTCATGCTTGTGACATTTTTATTTTAACTTTAAATAAAAAGTTATTTATGTCATTTTCCAACCAAAGTGGCTCCATGGGGTCTCCAAGTTGACCCATGGATTGTCTTGGTCGTCCATGACACATCCAAAAGGAATCATGTGTTAGAGTATGATTATACATGGAAGTATTATGGGAGTGTTATGAAAATAACTCTCAGATAAATGTAATTTAAATTGATAAAATGGTGACCAAGGTAATCAAAAGCACCAGGTGTGTAATGGAATTCCATAAGGGAACCAGGGTGTCTTTATTTTAAATTTATTAATACCTGTAAAATGGTTTAGAAATATAGGTCTAAAAAAGGAATCATGTGTTAGAGTATGATCCATGACGTGGATCCCCAACATATGGTTATTTCCCCCACAATATTCTATAAATGTTAAAAAAATATTATTATTTTTACACTTACTACTATAGGGTGACTCTAATGAATTAGTTCATAATCCTCACATAGTATTAATAAATCTTTGTCACACACAATTATATTATAAAACCCCAATCCTCTCATTTAAAATTAATATATGAATAAATAGTTTCACATCAAATGAATCCACAATACCTAAAATTTATATCATATTCACATGACATTAAACTATATGGTATATGTGTCTTCATTGTACAATTATAAATAGGGAAAATTTACAACCATCATCTCACATTCACAACCACCAACTAGAATTATAAATATGGTCAACCGTGGTTCAGAGTGTTCCATATATATTTCTTTTTAGCTTAATTAATAAATAATAATTTCTTCATTGAGACCCAAAGGCTACCATAAATATTCTATAAAATTAGGAATGTTTTGAAGAAACCACTTCATGAAAATGTACAAGTTGGATATGAATAAGGGACTTGGAACCATTATCTTGTAGCATACTATACTTCAAAATGGGAAATTTGTCTTTCGTTATCCATGAAGACATTATAGTGGATAATGCCAGCACATCCTAATTCATTATAATCATTGACATTAATGACCTACAAAATCATTATTACTCATTGAACAATGATTTATGGTTTATGTCACCCTCGTTCCACATTCAAAAGGGTGATACAGAATCCCCAACAATGGAAATATTAATTATTCAATTGTTTCATATATCTCAATGATAACTATTCCAGGAATCATTAATTTAAATTGTGTTCCACTCGGTCAAATTTTTTCCTCTATAATCTCTATCCTATATTAGTCCAAATGAAAATACACTAAACAATCACTAAAAGAGAAAAAAATAGATCTGAATGAAAACCAATATAGTGTTTTATATAAAAGGAAATGTCTCTACTTGATAATTCCTTTATCTCTATGTAATGTGAAAATTATAGTGCCTAATTGAACATGACTAAAATTGTCATAGTTTCTATAATGTGACTATAAGGCCCCATCCTTAAAACATACTTAATATTGAATTAAATGAATAATTCACATTGAGGATCTTTTCAGGTTTAGAGTTTTAGAGAATTAGAACATAACTATTACATCTCAAAAGATTACAATGTAGTCACTTCTACTAGGTTTCCATAAAATAAAAACTTTTAAAAAGAAAGATGTCTAGATTCCATGTTTTATATAGCATGAAATTCCCTTGATCCCATCCTTGACCTTATTCCACTTTAAGTCCTGTGAAAAACATTTCGAAAAAACTTGGGGTGAGCATAAAAAGCTCAGTAAGGGATACAGAAAGAATGAAAACTGTTAGTTTTTCAAACATCAAATAAACCATATATACTCTATCAAAGTAATACCTTCACCTTCATGAAGTAGTAAAAACTCTTTACTGAATAAAGTATCATTACTTACCTTTTTATAACCAAAGGATTACCATAAAATCCATAAAAAGAACACATAACATTTATAAAGGTAACTTGGGACATAAACATACTTAAGTGGAGTAACCATACGGTCGACTTCCACACATATCACTTAATGGAATAGCCATACGGCCAATTTCCATACATACTTAATGGAATAGCCATACGGCCGACTTCCATACCCAATGCATTGGAGGTTATAACGTAACCACCCGTCCTGGTATTCACGGCACCACCCGTCATATGGTTTATAACGTAACCACCCGTTAAAATGTCCAAGTACCAATATAAAATCATAAAACATAAAACCAATATAAAGGAATGATAACATTTCCACATTTCAATCACAATATATCATAAATATATTGAAATAATAGAATAATTTTTCAAAACCATTTTCAATACCAAAATACATAAAAGAGTATATGGTATTTATTTTATTCTAAAAACATTACGGCTTGTTGAGAAAGCCAAAGACCAAATAATACTCGCGGCGACGGAAAAAGTCGTTGTCACCACGTATGTTAAAAAAACATTCCTTTTTGTCGTTTAGTAAAACGCTTCGTAGAAAAAGATTCCTTTTGTATAAAAGTAAAAGTCAAAGGGGTTTATACACCGTATAAAAGAAAGTTGTGTATAAAACGAAATATGCCTCAATGAAAGGAGATTGAGACGAAGTCCCTTACCTTGGGTCCGACTTGACTCGATCGTTCTTTAACGTCCTGAATAATAAACTTGAGTTAATTTATACTTGATTAAGAACCTTTCTAAAGTTCATTATTCTTTTTATATCACTTATTTCCATGTTAAAAACATGACGTAACCATTTATGTTAATAATGTTTGTTTTGTCAATATTTGGTTCTTAAGTCGAAAGTTGACTTCTTACAATTACATGTTGTTCATGTGGTCAAAAGTTCTTTATATCCAGAATGAAATTCCCGATTTGGATATAATATGTATCATATATATCCATCATATACATGTATTTATAATATTACATAATCATTTAGAGGTAAGAAATGAAATGCACCGTTCATGGAGACGGTAAGCCGTACGTACGCATGAACGCTACTTCCATTTCTTTGTCATATTAGTGGAATTAAAACTAAATGAGAGGTATGTATATTTTAATTACAAAATTATATTCATCATTTAGATATATCATTAATTATATATATACATTATATACATGTAATTTTAATAGTACATTACATTTGGGGATAAGAAATGAAATGCACCGTTCATGGAGACGGTAAGCCGTACGTACGCATGAACGCTACTTTCATTTCTATCTCATACTTTAATGGAAAGAAATAATAATTATATAGAGGTATATTATAATTCCAGTATAACATCATATATAATAACTTTAAATCCATCCTTTACACGTCCCACATATGGCATTAACGAATCACATCACTTTTAGGGGGCGGTAGTCCGCACTTCCTTAAATGAAGATATCGTGTTTACCCATAATGGAAACCATAAAGGTATTCCAAAAATGAAAAATACAGAAGCTTAAAGAAAACATAAACATATTATATATCATATATAAAAATAGTGACATCATAATGGCCACCCTTGAAGGTGTTAAATGAGTATTGAACAATCATCGTTTCGGGAGGCAGAATTTCGCCATCCACGGAAACCGTATGTTCTTTAACCATTTGATGTAGTTGTGTGAGAGTGTAGATAAAATAAATATTATAAAAACATCCTAGTATATTGAAGATACTGGTGTTGTTACAAAAGAAGTAAATAAAAAGAGTTTAGAGGGTTGGAGAAGCAAAATAAAACAAATGAACAAGAGAGAATGAATTACCTTTAAAAGTGTAACTCCCTTTTGATTTGAGCCTAAAGGCTTCCTTTGAAAGGATTATGCCCAAAGGAAATCCTCTAGGATGAGGAGAGGTATGTGGAGAGAGTAATTGGGCAGGGTTTGGCCGAGCCAAAGGCTTGAGAAGTGTGTGAAATGAGGTAGAGGTGGGGGCCTTTTATAAGAGGAGAGGAGGGGCACTTTTGGAAATTAAAGAAATATTACTTTATTTGAAAATGTGTTTCGGTTTTAAAAGGTCCCACATTGATATAATTCGTGGATAAGGTGATAAGGGTTCGAAATACACTCATCCAAGTGGTTTTGGCCATGTGTAGGTTTTATATTTTTCATTATCTTTCAATTTTATTTAAATCATCAAATAATGATGTCATCGCTGCATCATTATTATGTCATATATAATTTAATTTATTTAATGTCTAAAAATTATAAACAAAATACGATGATGTAGGAAATCTTTTTATCTTTCCAATTATTATTTATAATCAAAATTTGGACTTGTATAACCCCACTCAAAAAGTATTTTAGTAAAACAATTTATGTTAGTGTCATTTTCACTTTAACATTAAATAAAAATATATTAATGTCATTTTCCAACTAAAGTGCCTCCATGGGGTCCCCAAGTTGGCCCATGGCTTGTCTTGGTCGGCCATGACTCACCCAATAGGTGTAGGACAAGTGTCATGGTGTTTTCACATTCTTATAATACCATTTTTACCTTAAACTACACTAATTACCTCTAATCGCGATTAATGAAAAAAAGTTACTATTCACCAAAAAATTATTTTAATCTCATTGAACCACATTTTACTTCTTAATGACAACCATGTATATCAGATTTTCAAAATTCAATACACATTAGTGGTAAACTTTCATTTAACTGAAAAATCAGTTTGCTTGATTACCACTTAGTGGTTTCACTATTCATCAAAAATTGAAGTTTTTTCAGAAAATTACCAAAAATTCACCATAAGCTATATTTGATATTCCGAATTCAAAAATGAAGTCCATTTTAAAAAATTCAAAACATATAAGTCAAATTAATTAATTTAATAATTAATTCCCGCTGCCATGACAAATAGCGTGTTTTTGTGAAATAATAAGTATCAAAAGATTGACACCAGTTTAAGTCCAATTTCAAAGTGAAATTGATTCCAATGACCACCATTGGATTAACTGGTAAAAATATTTTCTAATTTAACTTTAAAACCAATTAAAATAATAATCTAATCATATAAATAATTTAGATTAAAAAGAGGTTTTGAATTAAAATACAACATTTTACACTATTCATAAAAAAAAGAATTTTATCAGAAAGGTACCAAAAATCTACACAAAGTAAATTTTGATGTCCCGATTCTAAAGAAGAGTTATATTTGGTCCAAAATAAAGTATAAGAGTGATAAAAACTATATTTAATGACGATTCACCATTAAAAGGTGATAAGTGGTCCTTTAGTGAAAATTAGAGTATATATGCCCTAAAATTGAACTCTTTCCGTATTTTAAGCCTTTATCTTTTATTGGGTAAATGTATAAACATTTAAAAACATATCTAATCATATTTTAGTTATTTCTATCCATTCCTGCCAGTACAACGGCTACTTGTTAACTAACATTTAGAATAATATTATTTTATTACTAGTGTGCTACGTAAGTTTCAAAGAAACTCATCGTTGCGTATCGGGTACGCTATCGAACATAGCAACCCCTTTAAAATAAAATTAATATTTAATTCGTAAATATTAATAATTATGAAAATTCTTTATTCTTTATTTACCTGGGATGTTACAGTGACAATATCAAAGGTAAGACGATTTTCACTGGACCCATATAGTATTGAAAGAAGATAGAAAAATTATTTATTATATACCATTTCCTTGAAAATTCATTTAACAGATAATTTAAAAACATTTATAGTGATCTAACACTTCATGAATATTACAATAACCTCAAAATATCTTTATGGTTTCAATATCATAGTTGATTGCAATAGATTACTACATTCAATACACATCTTTATAGAAATATAACGTCCATTAATTTCTTATTTTTCTCATCATTACAATATTATTAATACTGAATGGAGGATTTTAAGGGACCTGGTTATGAATCACTAGTCAATAAAATAATTCCACAATGTTTGTGCCCATGAGATATTTTCATCATGGATGGAATTTTTTCATTAATACCCAATAATTTTTTCATGAATGTTTTTTATAATAGTTTCTCTATGGTCATTAGTCTCTTACTAGTGTCCACATCACATTGATTCTGATATTCCTATAATATGATTTACATTTCATCTATCCCTATTATTCTTATTGATTCTATTTACTAATTTTTTATTCAAAATATATTGTAAAAAATATCAAATTAGGAATATGGAATTCCCTAGTTGATCATTTTATTGTTACTCATTGTGTGAAACAAAATCTCATGATATATATTTCTCAATAATCACAACCAAAATCAAATAAAACCATTCCCGAGGTAGCCTATATTGGAAATTCCATATTAATTCACCACATGTTTCATTAGGACATTGTCATATAGACATCTTCCAAGGCGTCATATCCCTATATTTATGTTTATTCTTCAATTACCCACATCAATTATACAATTCTTGAACCTATGTATGTAATTTGTATACCCTTGATAGATGAGAGGGATTCCCTTGCAAGGCCCTGAATTATTCCCAAATTTGATTATCCATACGGGCCCTCGACGAATAAATAAAATGTTTTTTTCTATAAAAGTGTCATTGATCTATGTGAGGCCCAAAAAATTCATAATGAAACACAATATATTAGAGATTTTGAGAATATCCTATGATATTTTAACTTACATCATAATCATTGATTAAAACTCTTGTTGATGTGATTTAAATAATCCATAATCAGAACATAGATTTTGATTTCAAATGATCATCATTATACAATTATATTATAGTCTCATCTTCAAAATAAGAGTAAAAGGTTCATGAACACTCCATGAATATTCATCCTTTATAATCATAAACAATGTCAAATGGATCCAAAATCCTTCATGAATTATCATCCTTCTTGATGTTACACATTGATGATGTGTTTAAAAAACCATCATGAATATTAATCCATCATAATAATAAACAAAGATGCCCATTTCCAAAACACATCACAAATATCCATCATTCATAATTACAGTAATGATGCCTTTCTCTATATCCATTTGAGAATATTTATCCTCCATTTCTTAATTAGCATAATACAACGAACCCTTGTGGTATACTGCCATATAATACATCAAAAAACACTTCCATCTATAATAGAATAATATATCTAATTATTTTATCAAATCTAGTGAATCCAAAACATCAGTTATATTATTGTTTCTTATAAGAATATAAAATATCGATGATAAATGTCACAATTCTAGCTCGGTTAAAAACCATGAAAAATGAATAAAACAAAAAAATTGGTCGCTCTTGACTAGACACATAGAATATGTGATATAGAAAATGTTACGCATTAAAAAGGGACAGAAAACATGTTCGGTCGAATACCTATACATTGAGTCCTATAAAACATTGAATTATCTTCCTATTATGATTTCCTTATATTAATCATATGAAATTATTAGATAAAAAAATAAATGAAAAGATAAAAATGTTGTGAGACACATTGTATCGATCCATATTTTGTTAATGTATTCTGTTTTAGGCCCTTGGTCTAAGAAAATATTATGGGCCTCCCTCTCTCAATGACATACAATCCACAATCCTTATCTATCAAATGTAGCATAAATCTCACGGGAATAAAAGTGAGATGAAAAATCCCTTACAAAAACTCGGCAGCCTAACGGCACCACTTAAAACTTCCAAAAATGGATTGATGAGATCAAATAGGGTCTCTCATCATATTACAATAAAATAGAAAGAGGAATATAAAATAAAATCCCCCATCATAACAAAGAGGATCTTAAAAGAAGTGACATAAAGGAGATTACTTAAAAAGAAAGAGAGAGGTTAGATCTCTTACGAAAATTCGGCAGCCTAACGGCGCCACTCAAAACTTCCAAAATGGATTGATGATATAAAATAGGGTCTCTCATCATATGAATATAAAAAGTATAGTAGGATTAACATAAAATAACATCACAATAATAAGAAATATTTGCTTAAAAAAATGACATAAAAGAGTGTACTTAAAAAGAAAGAGAGAGGTAGGATCCCTTACCTCGGGTCCGACTTGACTCGATCGTTCTTTAACGTCCTGAATAATAAACTTGAGTTAATTTATACTTGCTTAATAACCTTTTCAAGTTAATTATTCCTTTTATATCACTTATTTCCATGTTATAAACATTATGTAATCATTTAAGTTAATAATGTTTGTTTTGTCGATATTTGGTTCTTAAGTCCAAATTGGACTTCATACAATTACATATTGTTCGTGTGGTCAGAGGTTCATTATATCCAGAATGATATTCATGATTTGGATATCATATATATCATATATATCATATATATCCAGAATATACATGTATTTATAATATTACATAATCATTTAGAGGTAAGAAATGAAATGCACCGTTCATGGAGACGGTAAGCCGTACGTACGCATGAACGCTACTTTCATTTCTATGTCATATTAATGGAATTAAAACTAAATTAGAGGTATGTATATTTTAATTCCAGAATTATATTCATCATTTATATGTAACATACATCATATATAATAACTTTAAATCCATCCTTTATACATCCCACATATGGAATTAACGAATCAAATAACTTTGAGGTGGCGGTAGTCCGCACTTCCTAAAATGGAATTATCATGTTTACCCACTATGGAAACCATAAAGGTATGCCACAAAATAAAAATACATAAGCTTAAGTAAAACCTAAACATATTATATATCATATATAAATATAGTGACATCTTAATGGCCACCTTTGAAGGTGTTATATGAGTGTTGAACAATCATCGTTTCGTGAGGTAGAAATTCGCCATCCACAAAAATAGTATGTTCTTTAACCATTAGATGTAGGTGTGTGTAAGTGTAGCTCAAATGATTCTTATAACAGCATCATAGTATATTGAGGATACTGGAGTTGTTACAAAATAAATGAATAAAAAGATTTTAGGGGGTTGGAGAAGCAAAATAAAACAAAAGAACAGAAGTGAAGACATTACCTTAAAATCTGGTAACTCTCTTTGATTTGAGCTCAAAGGATTCCTTGGGAAGACTTCTGCCCAAAGTGAGGCTTCTAGGAGTAAGAGAGGGATGTGTAGAGGCAAAATTAGCAGGGTTTGGCCGATCCAAAGGCTTGAGAGGTGTGGGTAAGGTGGTAGAGGTGGGGGCCTTTTATAAGAGGAGAGGAGGGGCACTCTTGTAAAGTTACAAAATGTTACTTTATTTTCAAATGAGTTTCGGATTTTAAAGGTCCCACATTGATTTATTTCGAGGATAAGGTGGTAAGGGTTCGAAATATACTCATAAAATAGGTTTTTTGACAAGTTTAAGTTATAGTTTTAACATTATCTTTTCATTTTATTTAAATCCTTTATTAATGAGGTAATCACTGCATCATCATGATGTCATAAATAATTAAATTTATTTAATGTCTAAAAATTATAAAACAAATATCATGATGTAATAAATCTTTTTAGCTTTCGAATGAATATTTATAGTAAAAAAGATGACTTGTATAACTCCATTTAAAAATTGTTTTAGTGAAACATCTCATGCTTGTGACATTTTTATTTTAACTTTAAATAAAAAGTTATTTATGTCATTTTCCAACCAAAGTGGCTCCATGGGGTCCCCAAGTTGACCCATGGATTGTCTTGGTCGTCCATGACACATCCAAAAGGAATCATGTGTTAGAGTATGATTATACATGGAAGTATTATGGGAGTGTTATGAAAATAACTCTCAGATAAATGTAATTTAAATTGATAAAATGGTGACCAAGGTAATCAAAAGCACCAGGTGTGTAATGGAATTCCATAAGGGAACCAGGGTGTCTTTATTTTAAATTTATTAATACCTGTAAAATGGTTTATAAATATAGTTCATCAGACCATTTGATCATGATCTATGTATATATTTTATAATTTCTCTTCTATCTTGTTCCATTGGAAAATAAAAAAGATGAAAAAAATTTAAAAATTGACATGGGATGTGTATTATGATTATATGAGGTAATGTGATAGATGTGAGATCTGTTCTGGACATGAATTTTGAAAATAATGAATTCTCCAAAAGAAAATAAAAGGAACATGATACCATTTTTCACATAGAATACATATACATGGATCTCACTTGAGATGTTGGGAATGTATACATTCTTATCATTCAGGTAGTCATTTTAATATAGTTGTAATGAAAATCATGATATATACTTTATATACTAGAGTACATTTTCATCTTGTCTTCCACTACTTTCTTACCTTAGCAAAGCCTAAAATTCATTAGAACCTAATTGTTAAATCACCAATAATTGATTTAGTATTTGTATTTACAATGTGGTGATGAATGAACCAATGAAAACCCATGGGTATGAGCTTGTACTCTAGGTATCATAATTACTACATTTTCATTTTTCCATAATAAATTTTATAAAAAATTTTATGAGGTACATTGAGAATGTTTATAGAGTTCAAGGAATCGTTAATATATTGTAATTAGAAGGTTAAAGATGTTTTCAATGAACCAGGCTAGGAGGCATGACTAATTTTCAATGCAGGGTTAATTCTTTTGAATGAAATTTTTCTACATAGAACTAGTATTATTTTATAGAACATAATGAATATTTCTTATTTTAAAAATTATATATCAGTATGATATCACTTTTGAGATCTTTTTTGTTGTGGCCAATCAATTTTTCAAGTGTGGTGGAATTTAATAAGATAAAGTCATATATATATTATATTGACATTTAGTTTAGTATTATCAATGATTTATATTATAATAGACATATATGTGTCTATATCCATAAAAATAGTACTTCCATTTTTTAAAATATGAATATGTATAAAAGGAGAAAATTTTCCAATTACACATAGGTAAATCTCATTACACGATATGTAATATAGTTTCAAAACATGTTGAAAAGTTGTGAATATTTTCCTGAAATAAGTGGTGAAAACTATAATTGGAGAATCCATTTCATGATGTGAGTTTCAGATGCATGTTTTGAAACATTTTAACACAGTTCCCACTCTAAAGATAAATCTTGAAGGAAGGTTCACATCATGAGTCTTAGATACATGATGTGAAAGGAGTCAAATAATCAATTCTTAGATGAGATATGTGTGAGATACAAATATATTCAAAATCAATTGTGAAATAAATTTAATGACATTATAAGACATGAATCCCAATTACACATCATGTAATATTTAGACTTTTTATATACAAGGAGTGCTTCAGGTTTCAGAGTTCCAGAGAGAAAAAATATTTTTATTTTCCATTACTCCCTCATTCTATTATACTCCCTAAAACCTAAAACATGAAATTTCATAATAAATTTTTATTATTTTGATTTAATAGATTCATCATGAGTTGTTTTAATTTATTTATCCACTCATTTTGTCTTCATTTCCGCTCTTCATCATTATTCCAATAACCGATCATCGAAAAACATTTTCTTTAATTAATTTTCTCTCCCATTTCAAGTTAATAGTTTTCTAAATTTCATATGATCCTATATTTTAATGTAATTATTATCATTTTAATTATAAAACTAAATCATTGAATTTTTTTTACCACATAATCTAAATTTCTGTTAGCATGTTTAGAAATATTTAATTACTTCATATATTTGAATTTACTCCCACCATGAGTGGCTAAAACACCTACAGTAGGGATTCAATGTATATGTTTTTGAAGTCAATAAATCATTGATTATAAACATGGAAACCTAAAGGATTATTTATAAAGAAAAATATATATTTTTTTATCAAATTAATTTTAACATCCTTGACAATGAGACCTTTGAATAAATTACTGTATCCTATTTGGGATATATTCTTTTATGACTAATAGCCTGAAATAATTTATGTCTTAGATGCTAAGCATAATTATTCTACGTTGTGAATATATCTAGCTACATGAATATTTACATATTAATTAGAACTATTTTATTTGACTATAGTCATGTACTGACATCCCCTTGTTTCGCAGCCCAAACTGTAGGATCCTACAATGTTATAATTAAGATTATATTTTATACATATCCTTAAAATTTATCATGATACTTTTCTTATTCCTCATATTAAATGACAACCCTCTAGTAATAGTTTCCCACATAGATTCATATTGTGGCTAATACAATGCCAAAGGGTTCCAATACAATGTTTTCCATTTCAAGCAATTACCCTATGGGATTGATCCTAGACTGTCGGAACACTACATCGTATTAGCATGTGGTGTTTGGGAAACAATAAAATCTAATTTTTATGTAGATTGAACGAATTGAATAATGTTTGAATGTAGGTCAACATGGCCTATCATATTAACATGTTCAAGAATAGCCTCATCCTCCCAATTTTATCCATACCACATGCCTAATAAAATGAATTTATATGACAATATGACATTAAATTTCTATTGAATAAATTTATAAATAGTATTATGTTATTTCATTTCTTCATAGAACATCGTACAATAGAAAGAATGTCAGTGAACCCTAAAATACTAGATTAATATGTTTTATATTCCCATGAAACCCCTAAATATGTTAGATTTATTTTTAAGGAGACTCCCTATTTTCTACATGGAAGGAAATGTAAATCCAAAGTATCATTAGGGATGGCATGTGGATTTTTTTTTTGTTTCCAAAAGTAAGAAATGCTTACCTATTCCTTCTGGGTTTTTGAGGTTTTTAAAAATAATGAGGTAGGTTAAAAATAATTCATTCTGTTATTATAAAAATCCGTATAGGTATAGAAATTCAGTCACAATATCAATGGAGACTCAGTGAGGGTAATTAATAAGATCAAAAGGGAATATATAATGATTAATAAGGAATTAACCCCTCTCATCAACATTGTGGTGGGGGGGGGGGTTGATGATATATTTTATGTTTGAATAAGTACTTCATCAAATCCATATTTTAGAGAAGTATAATGTTTGTGTATTGGAGTAGATTTTAATGACCCTCACCAAACTAAGATAATATGATAATTTATTCCACATTTCACACAAAATAGCCGTCCCGATATTCACCATATGTAATACAGAGAAAATAAAAAAGATAATCTATTCCCTTAGATGAAATTTGAACATTACCATTCTTGTATAGAAAAATCAAAAAATGGATTATCTATAAAATGGTACAATTTCGTAGGATTGATCTAAAATGTAACATATATGAAATTTGGTAAAAAACATCACACGACATAAAATGGTATATAATTACTGGAACCCCCACAAATGAATCTTTAATGTTGTACTCCGAAAATGAATAAAATATGGTGATCCCGATTACATTATATTAGTTGTACATGCATGATCTTATGGTTATCAACATCATTGAACCATTCTCCCCCAAGAATATGTTGCATTATTATTTAAATTGAAAATCTATATCATGGTTTCACAAAATTAAAATTTACGATAACAACCTGGTCTCTTGATGTTAAAATTTTCAACAGGATACTGGTCCCATGACATTAAAAAACATGACCACATCATGGATTTGGGATGATAAATTTTATGATGATATTCTGGTCAGATGACTATAAAAATATACACTAATGGACCATATATACAAAATATAAATTTATTAGAGTGATCCATATTTTGGGTCCCACAACATGAATGGAAGATTGATCAATGCAGATGAAATTCCATATCACTGTATATGAACCATATTATTGTGGTGGATTTTTATTCATTTTACTACATGGGGATTAATATTATTCACACATAGATATTTTCTGAAGAATAGTTTTCATACTCTATTTCAATCAACATAATTATATTTAAATACATAATGAGTGTCTCTCTTTTTTCTAACTATAATTCTAATTTGAACTTTCCCTATATATGAGATTGAAAAATGCAAGGAATATTCACATAAAAACTATATATGGAATTAATCTCATATTCGTGGGATGTGTTATGACACATATAGAATTAATTTGAGTCCTATACACACATACTCATTACATCCAATAGTATCCCACTACAAGATTCATTTCAATGTGGATATTAAAATTCAATTTAAAATGTGAACAAAACATTGTGTCCCTTGTCATAAACTATCATGTAGTTTATTCAACTATAATTATACTCTCCATTTTCAATATGAGGCATTTTTAGGTGATCATATATAACATACAAAGTCCTTTTTACTAGTGAAATTGATATTCATTTCACATTAAAAAATGAAAGCTACCACCTAATTATTGCATCAAGATATTCCTCATGATATTGGGTCTAAAATGAAAAACAATTGAGTGGGGTTATGTGGTATATGTACCTATTCCATAAAAAGGATTTACTATGCCCCTAACCTATAATAATGAAAAGTCTCCATAGGAGGTCCATAAGTAAATCTTCACATCAAACTCCACTCGATAAATAACTAAGATTGACCCTCAAAATACAAATCAAAACTATGCATGGTCATTTTAATCGAGAAATGTGTGACATTGATTCACATCCACATGGGATATGTTGTGAAACATGAAATATTATTCTCTGAAAAAATGAACCGCCCATAGGTAAATAATACCCCTACATTTGAAATTGATAAATAAAAAGACATAATTATTATATGTAACATTGAATGGAATTATTCCTATACATTTTGGATATATATTGTTTCATTTATATATTATGTGAGGAATTCCCTAAAATATGAAAATATTATATTTTCACCATTTCACATATGAATATCAGTGATTTTAGAAGAATCATAGTGGGAAATACTATAGAGCCTACATGACTACCTAATTTTGGAGCTAGATCCCTAGAAAATACTTCAAATCAAGGATGGAACGATCAATATAACACTTACAGATTATATTATTTAATTTTAATATTGGAAAAATAAAGTAACTATCTTATTCTGGAATTATGTGGAGAATTAATACCCATTCTTATGGGATAAGAAGTAATTTATAGGTATTTTTCAATGGAACCAAATTCCATCCTCATAATCTCTACTAATAGTCTCTCTGTGACATGTATTATTCATATCATTCCATGTAATTTTGACATGGGATCTCTTATCTATGTTTAAGTTCTCTATGTAGATTTTTTCCTATTACATATGAGTTAAATATATAATGTGAGATTTACATGTCATATAAATCGTGTGATTCTTATCTATATAAGATGATTGATTCATGTATGTAGATGATTTGTAATGGTAATTGGATGTCATATCCCAAGACCATAATAAATATTTAGAAAAAAAATTCATTCTATGTGAATAATCTCATTATACATATGGTACTATCTCATTATGAACTAATTATGGCCAAATTAATGAAAACACAACATATATAATGATTCTTTGATAAATTAACATAAATAATAACAATATTTTTTAAATCACCAATAGTACACTAGTATATTGTTATTTAAAATGATAATTCACCTTATTATATGATATCCAACAAGGTAGGATTTTACTATCCTTTCATATTGGTAAGAAAAATCATTGTAGAGAAATTAAAAAATTAAATTCAAATATATTCTAAAATTTTTTCCCACCCCACATATGAGTTCAGTATATGTAGGGGTCCATGTATAAACTATGTATGGACTAATTCCTATTATCATGGGATATGTAGTGATGATCATAATCTTTAATTCTAGGGGACAATACAAAAATAAGGAAAATAGAACCATTTCCCTTATATGTATGATCTTGATATACATAAAGGATTTTATATGGGAAATATTTATATAGATTTACACTCATCCATGTGAAATTAATATGAAACCCCATGGGATGTACATACAAAAAAAGTTTACATACCAAATCCCATCATTGTTCCCTATCAATTGTAGTGGGACACATTATTTTTCCGTGATACAATATGTTTCACTATTTTCCAGATACCCCATCCATCACATGACAAATTATCCTTTACCTACATCATTCTCCTCATACCATGTGTGAGTCACAAAATTATATATTGTCATGAATAACCATAGGCTAAGAGAATAACGAGTGATGAGAATACTGGTCCATCATTGAGTACTTGAAACATTGTAACCGTGGTTCAGTTAAAAAGACAATCTATTTCATATGTACGATATAGGTCTAAAAAAGGAATCATGTGTTAGAGTATGATCCATGACGTGGATCCCCAACATATGGTTATTTCCCCCACAATATTCTATAAATGTTAAAAAAATATTATTATTTTTACACTTACTACTATAGGGTGACTCTAATGAATTAGTTCATAATCCTCACATAGTATTAATAAATCTTTGTCACACACAATTATATTATAAAACCCCAATCCTCTCATTTAAAATTAATATATGAATAAATAGTTTCACATCAAATGAATCCACAATACCTAAAATTTATATCATATTCACATGACATTAAACTATATGGTATATGTGTCTTCATTGTACAATTATAAATAGGGCAAATTTACAACCATCATCCCACATTCACAACCACCAACTAGAATTATAAATATGGTCAACCGCGGTTCAGAGTGTTCCATATATATTTCTTTTTAGCTTAATTAATAAATAATAATTTCTCTATTGAGACCCAAAGGCTACCATAAATATTCTATAAAATTAGGAATGTTTTGAAGAAACCACTTCATGAAAATGTACAAGTTGGATATGAATAAGGGACTTGGAACCATTATCTTGTAGCATACTATACTTCAAAATGGGAAATTTGTCTTTCGTTATCCATGAAGACATTATAGTGGATAATGCCAGCACATCCTAATTCATTATAATCATCGACATTAATGACCTACAAAATCATTATTACTCATTGAACTATGATTTATGGTTTATGTCACCCTCGTTCCACATTCAAAAGGGTGATACAGAATCCCCAACAATGGAAATATTAATTATTCAATTGTTTCATATATCTCAATGATAACTATTCCAGGAATCATGAATTTAAATTGTGTTCCACTCGGTCAAATTTTTTCCTCTATAATCTCTATCCTATATTAGTCCAAATGAAAATACACTAAACAATCACTAAAAGAGAAAAAAATAGATCTGAATGAAAACCAATATAATGTTTTATATAAAATGAAATGTCTCTACTTGATAATTCCTTTATCTCTATGTAATGTGAAAATTATAGTGCCTAATTGAACATGACTAAAATTGTCATAGTTTCTATAATGTGACTATAAGGCCCCAGCCTTAAAACTTACTTAATATTGAATTAAATGAATAATTCACATTGAGGATCTTTTCAGGTTTAGAGTTTTAGAGAATTAGAACATAACTATTACATCTCAAAAGATTACAATGTAGTCACTTCTACTAGGTTTCCATAAAATAAAAACTTTTAAAAAGAAAGATGTCTAGATTCCATGTTTTATATAGCATGACATTACCTTGATCCCATCCTTGACCTTATTCCACTTTAAGTCCTGTGAAAAACATTTCGAAAAAACTTGGGGTGAGCATAAAAAGCTCAGTAAGGGATACGGAAAGAATAAAAACTGTTAGTTTTTCAAACATCAAATAAACCATATATACTCTATCAAAGTAATACCTTCACCTTCATGAAGTAGTAAAAACTCTTTACTGAATAAAGTATCATTACTTACCTTTTTGTAACAAAATGATTACCATAAAATCCATAAAAAGAACACATAACATTTATAAAGGTAACTTGGGACATAAACATACTTAAGTGGAGTAACCATACGGCCGGCATCCACACATATCACTTAATGGAATAGCCATACGGCCAATTTCCATACATACTTAATGGAATAGACATACGGCCAACTTCCATACCCAATGCATTGGAGGTTATAACGTAACCACACGTCCTGGTATTCACGACACCACCCGTCATATGGTTTATAACGTAACCACCCATTAAAATGTCCAAGTACCAATATAAAATCATAAAACATAAAACCAATATAAAGGAATGATAACATTTCCACATTTCAATCACAATATATCATAAATATATTGACATAATAGAATCCTTTTTCAAAACCATTTTCAATACCAAAATACATAAAAGAGTATATGGTATTTATTTTATTCTAAAAACATTATGGCTTGTTGAGAAAGCCAAAGACCAAATAATACTCGCGGCGGCGGAAAAAGTCGTTGTCACCACGTATGTTAAAAAAACATTCCTTTTTGTCGTTTAGTAAAACGCTTTGTAGAAAAAGATTCCTTTTGTATAAAAGTAAAATTCAAAGGGGTTTATACACCGTATAAAAGAAAGTTGTGTATAAAACGAAATATGCCTCAATGAAAGGAGATTGAGACGAAGTCCCTTACCTTGGGTCCGACTTGACTCGATCGTTCTTTAACGTCCTGAATAATAAACTTGAGTTAATTTATACTTGATTAAGAACCTTTATAAAGTTCATTATTCTTTTTATATCACTTATTGCCATGTTATAAACATTATGTAACCATTTACGTTAATAATGTTTGTTTTTTCAATATTTGGTTCTTAAGTCGAAAGTTGACTTCTTACAATTACATGTTGTTCATGTGGTCAAAAGTTCTTTATATCCAGAATGAAATTCCCGATTTGGATATAATATGTATCATATATATCCAGCATATACATGTATTTATAATATTACATAATCATTTAGAGGTAAGAAATGAAATGCACCGTTCATGGAGACGGTAAGCCGTACGTACGCATGAACACTACTTCCATTTCTTTGTCATATTAGTGGAATTAAAACTAAATGAGAGGTATGTATATTTTAATTCCAGAATTATATTCATCATTCAGATATATCATTAATTATATATATACATTATATACATGTAATTTTAATAGTACATTACATTTGGGGATAAGAAATGAAATGCACCGTTCATGGAGACGGTAAGCCGTACGTACGCATGAACGCTACTTTCATTTCTATCTCATACTTTAATGGAAAGAAATAATAATGATATAGAGGTATATTATAATTCCAGTATAACATCATATATAATAACTTTAAATCCATCCTTTACACGTCCCACATATGGCATTAACGAATCACATCACTTTTAGGGGGCGGTAGTCCGCACTTCCTTAAATGAAGATATCGTGTTTACCCATAATGGAAACCATAAAGGTATTCCAAAAATGAAAAATACAGAAGCTTAAAGAAAACATAAACATATTATATATCATATATAAAAATAGTGACATCATAATGGCCACCCTTGAAGGTGTTAAATGAGTATTGAACAATCATCGTTTCAGGAGGCAGAATTTCGCCATCCACGGAAACCGTATGTTCTTTAACCATTTGATGTAGTTGTGTGAGAGTGTAGCTAAAATAAATATTATAACAAAATCCTAGTATATTGAAGATACTGGTTTTGTTACAAAATAATTAAATAAAAAGAGTTTAGAGGGTTGGAGAAGCAAAATAAAACAAATGAACAAGAGAGAATGAATTACCTTTAAAAGTGTAACTCCCTTTTGATTTGAGCCTAAAGTCTTCCTTTGAAAGGATTATTCCCAAAGGGAATCCTCTAGGATGAGGAGAGGGATGTGGAGAGAGTAATTGGGCAGGGTTTGGCCGAGCCAAAGGCTTGAGAAGTGTGTGAAATTAGGTAGAGTTGGGGGCCTTTTATAAGAGGAGAGGAGGGGCACTTTTGGAAAGTAAAGAAATATTACTTTATTTGAAAATGTGTTTCGGTTTTAAAAGGTCCCACATTGATATAATTCGTGGATATGGTAATAAGGGTTCTAAATCCACTCATCCAATTGGTTTTGGCCATGTGTAGGTTTTATATTTTTCATTATCTTTCCATTTTATTTAAATCGTCAAATAATGATGTCATCGCTGCATCATTATTATGTCATATATAATTTAATTTATTTAATGTCTAAAAATTATACAAAAAATACTATGATGTAGGAAATCGTTTTAGCTTTCCAATGACTATTTATAATCAAAATTTGGACTTTTATAACCCCACTAAAAAATTATTGTAGTAAAACAATTTATGTTAGTGTCATTTTCACTTTAACATTAAATAAAAATATATTAGTGTCATTTTCCAACTAAAGTGCCTCCATGGGGTCCCCAAGTTGGCCCATGGCTTTTCTTGGTCGGCCATGACTCACCCAATAGGTGTAGGACAAGTGTCATGGTGTTTTCACATTCTTATAATACCATTTTTACCTTAAACTACACTAATTACCTCTAATCGCGATTAATGAAAAAAAGTTACTATTCACCAAAAAATTATTTTAATCTCATTGAACCACATTTTACTTCTTAATGACAACCATGTATGTCGGATTTTCAAAATTCAATACACATTTGTGGTAAACTTTCATTTAACTGAAAAATCAGTTTGCTTGATTATCACTTAGTGGTTTCATTATTCATCAAAAATTGAAGTTTTTCAGAAAATTACCAAAAATTCACCCTAAGATATATTTGATATTCCAAATTCAAAAATGAAGTCCATTTTACAAAATTCAAAACATATAAGTCAAATTAATTAATTTAATATTTAATTCCCGCTGTCATGACAAATAGCGTGTTTTTGTGAAACAATAAGTATCAAAAGATTGACACCAGTTTAAGTCCAATTTCAAAGTGAAATTGATTCCAATGATCACCATTGGATTAACTGGTAAAAATATTTTCTAATTTCACTTTAAAACCAATTAAAATAATAATCTAATCATATAAATAATTTAGATTAAAAAGAGGTTTTGAATTAAAATACAACATTTTACACTATTCATAAAAAAAGAACTTTATCAGAAAGGTACCAAAAATTTACACAAAGTAAATTTTGATGTCCCGATTCTAAAGAAGAGTTATATTTGGTCCAAAATAAAGTATAAGAGTGATCCAAAATATATTTAATGACGGTTCACCATTAAAAGGTGATAAGTGAACCTTTAGTGAAAATTAGAGTATATATGCCCTAAAATTGAACTCTTTCCGTATTTTAAGCCTTTATCTTTTATTGGGTAAATGTATAAACATTTAAAAACATATCTAATCATATTTTAGTTATTTCTATCCATTCTCGCCAGTACAACGGCTACTTGTTAACTAACATTTAAAATAATATTATTTTATTACTAGTGTGCTACGTAAGTTTCAAAGAAACTCATCGTTGCGTATCGGGTACACTATCGAACATAGCAACCCCTTTAAAATAAAATTAATATTTAATTCGTAAATATTAATAATTATGAAAATTCTTTATTCTTTATTTACCTGGGATGTTACAGTGACAATATCAAAGGTAAGACGATTTTCACTAGACCCATATAGTATTGAAAGAAGATAGAAAAATTATTTATTATATACCATTTCCTTGAAAATTCATTTAACAGATAATTTAAAAACATTTATAGTGATCTAACACTTCAGGAATATTAAAATAACCTCAAAATATCTTTATGGTTTCAATATCATAGTTGATTGCAATAGATTCCTACATTCAATACACTTCTTTATAGAAATATAACCTCCATTAATTTCTTATTTTTCTCATCATTACTCTATTATTAATACTGAATGGAGGATTTGAAGGGACCTGGTTATGAATCACTAGTCAATAAAATAATTCCACAATGTTTGTGCCCATGAGATATTTTCATCATGGATGGAATTTTTTCATTAATACCCAATAATTTTTTCATGAATGTTTTTTATAATAGTTTCTCTATGGTCATTAGTCTCTTACTAGTGTCCACATCACATTGATTCTGATATTCCTATAATATGATTTACATTTCATCTATCCCTATTATTCTTATTGATTCTATTTACTAATTTTTTATTCAAAATATATTGTAAAAAATATCAAATTAGGAATATGGAATTCCCTAGTTGATCATTTTATTGTTACTCATTGTGTGAAACAAAATCTCATGATATATATTTCTCAACAATCACAACCAAAATCCAATAAAACCATTCCCGAGGTAGCCTATATTGGAAATTCCATATTAATTCACCACATGTTTCATTAGGACATTGTCATATAGACATCTTCCAAGGCGTCATATCCCTATATTTATGTTTATTCTTCAATTACCCACATCAATTATACAATTCTTGAACCTATGTATGTAATTTGTATACCCTTGATAGATGAGAGGGATTCCCTTGCACGGCCCTGAATTATTCCCAAATTTGATTATCCATACGGGCCCTCGACGAATAAATAAAATGTTTTTTTCTATAAAAGTATCATTGATCTATGTGAGGCCCAAAAAATTCATAATGAAACACAATATATTAGAGATTTTGAGAATATCCTATGATATTTTAACTTACATCATAATCATTGATTAAAACTCTTGTTGATGTGATTTAAATAATCCATAATCAGAACATAGATTTTGATTTCAAATGATCATCATTATACAATTATATTATAGTCTCATCTTCAAAATAAGAGTAAAAGGTTCATGAACACTCCATGAATATTCATCCTTTATAATCATAAACAATGTCAAATGGATCCAAAATCCTTCATGAATTATCATCCTTCTTGATGTTACACATTGATGATGTGTTTAAAAAACCATCATGAATATTAATCCATCATAATAATAAACAAAGATGCCCATTTCCAAAACACATCACGAATATCCATCATTCTTAATTACAGTAATGATGCCTTTCTCTATATCCATTTGAGAATATTTATCCTCCATTTCTTAATTAGCATAATACAACGAACCCTTGTGGTATACTGCCATATAATACATCAAAAAACACTTCCATCTATAATAGAATAATATATCTAATTATTTTATCAAATCTAGTGAATCCAAAACATCAGTTATATTATTGTTTTTTATAAGAATATAAAATATCGATGATAAATGTCACAATTCTAGCTCGGTTAAAAACCATGAAAAATGAATAAAACAAAAAAATTGGTCGCTCTTGACTAGACACATAGAATATGTGATATAGAAAATGTTACGCATTAAAAAGGGACAGAAAAAATGTTCGGTCGAATACCTATACATTGAGTCCTATAAAACATTGAATTATATTCCTATTATGATTTCCTTATATTAATCATATGAAATTATTAGATAAAAAAATAAATGAAAAGATAAAAATGTTGTGAGACACATTGTATCGATCCATATTTTGTTAATGTATTCTGTTTTAGGCCCTTGGTCTAAGAAAATATTATGGGCCTCCCTCTCTCAATGACATACAATCCACAATCCTTATCTATCAATATTAAATTTTTTGAAGTGATAATCATGTAAAATCAATAACATTGTTTATACCATTTAATGTTTTTTATCCATTACCAAGAGAAATCCATTATGACATAAGAATTTGAATTTTTTATTTTGATAAATCAGTATCATTCCACATTAGATGATTTTAATAAAATATATGATATTTTGGAATTGGATTACAAATTCATATTTTTGTGGTAGGTGAAGAAGATATAACCACCTTCCTTTTTAATTATTTTCATGATGGAAAATGAAAATGGGGGGAGTAATCTCCATATCTGAAAGAATATCTATGAATTTACTGAGAGATATACAGAAATTGAAAAATAAACTTTGGTCTAAAAAGATTTCCTATTTATTCAGTGTTTTGTGGGAGGATTATATTATACTATGAACTCTGAAATATTATATATCATACATTTTCGAAGGATTAATATCATGGATCTAAAGGGATAACTCATGACTATACATTTTATTATCATGTCATAATGACATTTACATTGAAATGTCTAAGATCAAATGAGTTATGAATGAATCATATTGTTATATATGTGAATCAACACTGCTCAACTAATCTTGAAAATGCGAGTTTAGATGAAATTTTTTAATAATTATCACTAATTAATCCCAAATATATAATAGTAGTAATATTTTTTCATTTATGTTAGGTAGATCTATTTTATAACCAAAATGTTATTTTCCAAGAAAATATCATACACACTAGTATTTTATATAACCTAAAATAATTGAATACCACTTTCCCCAAGTTGATGAGGTAGTTGAAGAGGTGTTCCCATTGGCTAAAAACATCTTCTTGGGATTTCTAGAAAATTAATTTATCAATTTAGGGATAAATCATTATCATTTTTCTCCTCTCTCAATGGATATTTTAATTTGTGTGATTGCAAGAGTAATTATAGAGTTGATATATTCTTATACCCAATATACTATTGAATGTTCTAGTCCAGCTAATGTGTATGTAACAAAATTAGATTCTCCTTCCCTACTTCTACATACAATGTACTCAAACCCTTTTATCTTGGAACATAATACTCTATCATTAATGAGGTTCCTTTTTACACTAAAAACACTAAAAAATAAAAAAATACCATTCTTCATGACTAGGGGACATTCCAAAAGGTATTATCAAGTGCATAATTAGTTCAAAATACATAATAAAAAAAGGTTCCTCTAGATTAATGTTTCATTCTACTCACCAAAGAAGATGTCACTTTTTATCCATTGGGTAAAACATCACCAATTCAAGGTAATATTCCCATGATAGAAATATAGGTGAATCGATGGGTGGTAAGGTGAGTGTGACATTATTATATTCCTATGATACCATCATACATATATAATGAACAATTAAATGATTCACCTCATCACACAAGACATTGAATAGGTGAGAAGAAACCCATTGAGTATAGTATAAATATCTAGAAAACCTATGATTTCCTTATGAATCACATATGATTAATTAATCCAAGAGATCAAGAGGAACCCCATACTAATGTGATATTTTTTATTACATGTTTTCAGGAGATCCACTAAATTCATATACAATCAACCATTAATTTTTGGATCATGGAAGAAAATTTATTTTGTTATATTTCCTCAATATATAATCAAATTCATCAAAATATAGAAGCATTAAGTCAAACCTGATGACATTCAATTTCATAGGGAAATCGAGAATTTGGAATCTCAATGGTAATATGATACAATAATGACGTACATTATCTCATATTATAAAACATATACACTATATGTTTCCTCTAATCTAGTATTTGTATCAACCTTTTAATGGTTATGATTTTTTGATAATGAAATGAATGAGTTGTTAAGGCTAGTTTGAGAGGATTCCATTCTAATATTGTGGATTCTTCACTAATGTGTAAACTTGTGTACCTAAACTAGAATCCCCCATTGGGAGAAACAATTAATTTTGTGTCATGGATATAAAACCTATCATCAAATAACTCAGGGGTATTCCTTGTTTCACCCTATATCCCCATGATGTGTACTCCCCATTTTCATGAATTCCACAACAGGTTCATACACCGTCCAAACCCTACTAAGATAAACAATGATGAAAATAATCTGTATTTTCCATGATTATCATCAGAAAAGGAAAATACTTATCAAATATCAGGATGAAATGATTCAATATAGGATAATCTCATTATTCACATTTTTTTATCATAATGATGATCAAATTTTGAAAAAATGAGGGTACATTATTGGGGTGCTCCCAAATGATCTCATAAGAAAGGAACTAATAATACATCTCCTTGAGAGCCCTCCCAGAAACTATTTTTCCAAAAGGATGATCCCTAAATATAAATTTATTAGGTGTAATGAGTAGGTTAATATAATAAATTGAATTAATAATTCCCTAAGGTGCTCTAGTGAGTGATATATGATGTATTGTGAGATATAAAATCACTCATAGAGGTCAAAAAAATGATGTTAGTTTTCAAAATATGAATAGTTATTAATGAACTAGAATAGACAAGACCATTCATCATCGAGGTTGATGAAAGGGTGTGGGTCCCACTTTGAACTCCATCTATATCTCATATTATTATATGGAGAAGAGTTTGTAGTTTATTACCTCCAAATGGAATATCGATGAGTGAGGTTGAATGAATTATGATTTATCTTATTACATCTCAATATAATTTATAACCCCTAGAGTAATACTTTTTCTAGTTGGAATATCATAGATATTTCTACATAAAGTAATCTATTAGAATATTAGAACCATGAAGAAATAATATTACGAATGAATAAAAATATAAAAATCATCCAAAATACCATTGTTGTATTGGGATATTTGGTGTGATAGTTGATAGTCTTGATTAACATTTTCAAGTATACATATAATATTATTATTATTCAGGAACCTATATGTATGATCATAATTATGATTCCTACTATTAATGGATCTCTGGTAATCATTTTTTAAATATGTTTTCAGTATATAATCCATTTATATGAATGAATGAAAATCATATGATATAAGACTATATGATTACTTGTTTTAGAGATTATTGGGATATAATGTAATTCACATGAATGAATATTATTTACATTGTAATATTATCACAGGAAAACATAAGATCAAGAAATATCATAACCATGAAAAAGTTAAGTGAACATCATGCCTATTTTATTCCCATATAATGATTGATTTAATGGTTTCAAGATACAAATACAATCGCTTGGATAATTTTGGTGAAACGATCTGTATAATTACTAAAAATTGTGGATTTTATGATTCATCTATGAAATCAAAATTTATAAAACATATCTGGGAGAAGTTCCCATGTGAAAATATTTTTTTCTCAATCATGTGAATAAATCATGTTAAATGGTATCGATAAGTGATTACACAGAAGGAAAATTTTCAAGAGATCTTGTTGTTTGGAACATAATAGAATTGTAATATCCATAACCGTTCAATATATAATAAGTATCATAGAATACCTATGGTATATCAAAATACCATGGGTCACTAAGAAGATAAATGGGAAGTATCCAATGATCTCAAGTTGGGATTTACATCCTCATAAATACTCTTGAACTCATTCCATTGGACTTCTCTTCTAAGGGTGGGGTGAATGGAATTTTTTTATGCGAAAAAAATCATCATTTTCATCATTGGATTTGAAGATAATACTAAAAAATATATAATTATATTATAAAAATTGAAATCAAAAGTCATGAACATTTTTGGAATCATGTGGTTATGTGACATGATTTTGTCAAAATCACTAGGACATTAAATTTCATAAACCCCCTCTACCTATTTGTGTAATATGATAAAGAGATTTGGGGAATCTATCATTGAAAAAGATTTCATGTGGTCACCTCACCTATTACCAAAAATATAGTTTCATTGAGTCACATGATGGTGGATCTACAATGTGTCACGACCCGCCCTCGGGGCCCGTGCCGTGACTACCCCAAGCCCGCCTTCCATAGGCAAGGGGCTGGCGACTAGCACCAAAGGCGTAAAATCCCGATAACTGGGAAGGCATTGCCTTTATAAAAGAAAACAAGCACCACAGAGTACAAGCGGAAGAAAAACACTAAGTACAAAAGAAATGCTGAAAAGTAAATGGGCCAGAATAAAAACCCAAAAGAATGTACGACTACAACTGAACAAGGTACAACAGCAAAAAGACAACAGCTGGAAGTAGGAAGCAGCTCCTGGGTCGTCCTCCTCGGATCCTACCTGAAGGGTAGGTACAGATAGCCTCCTCCACGCTCTCGTCCGTCAACCTCCTCTGTGAGTCGTCACATCGTGTAGTCCACCTCTGGGTACTGACTCGTCGTGTAATCCACCTCTGGGTACCGTCCAGTCCTCGAACACTCGGCCTCCGTCAGCACTGCCCATCGTCTGCAACCAACACAACGAGGTGCGGGCATAGCCCGTGCAAGGGTGAGTATAACGATACTCAGTAGGGACCCCAAGACCCTCAAGGTCTCACTAAACCAACAAGGATAACCACAAAGAAGATCTCAACAGATAACCTCTAATTAGATATATGCCCATACATATACCTAAGTTATCAAGTAACCCATCTCAATCATGAGGAAACACAAGGATTCTGAAATCAACGGATAACCACTACCCAGGTATATGCCCATACATATACCTAAGTTAGCAAGTGACCCATCTCAATCATGAGGAAACACAAGGATTGTGAAATCAATGGATAACCACTACACAGGTATATGCCCATACATATACCTAAGTTAGCAAGTGACCCATCTCAATCATGAGGTAAACACAAGGTCAAAAGTCTTAGCTCAAACCTGGATTTTCATTATCTAAATTGTAACTGCTGAAGAGCTCCGTCTCTGGAGTGTACAGTGGTCCTGTCATGACTCCGAGGTACTGCTCACTAAACTAAGACTGCTGAAGTACTCCTCCTGTCGAGTACCGCGGGTCAGCCACCCAGACACAGTAGTGCTTCCCGCCGAGGTATGTCACCCAAACACAGTAGTGCACACCCCCTAGTAGCCTGCTGAGGTACTCTCCGGACGAGTATCGCGGGTCTGCACTGTCACATAGGTAGTGCTCCGTCCGCCATGGGTCTGCACCTCAGAAAGTAGTGCTCCGTCCACTGGGCTAGTCAACTCACTCCAAGTCGAGTCGGTCAAGCAGTCGTCAGGTCTCAGCCAGCTACACGGTCTCCGTACTCCGCACGCTCGTCACTGGGAGGGTCCGCTCCACGAGTTACAGGTCGATACTCCAAGTATCTCAAAGTCCCACGAAGAAGTATCTCAAAGGACCGCCTCGTCATAGGGGTCTCAACGCAACAGACGGCGCGTCAATCAGACGCCCGGTCTGTGAGTTATTAGCCTTTTCGTCCCAGGGGCCCGGTTGGTTTCGTGAGCGAACCAAACCCGGCCGTATCTCAACTGTACCCCGAACTCTCATAGGGTATACTCATAGGGACCGTTTCTCAACGAGATCACCAACGCCGCTGACGGTTCGTCATACGGATGTTCTGTCAGAAAAGTATCAGCTTTTCCGTTCCAGGGGCCCTGTTGGATTTCGGTGCGATCCAACCCAGCCACTATTCATCTGCATCCAAATCTTGGGCGAAGGATGCCAAAAGTTCCGTATCGTCAACAAGAACTCAATGCAACAGACGGAGCGTCAATCGGACGCCCGGTCTGAGAGTTATTGGCTTTTTCGTTCCAGGGGCCCGGTTGGATTTCGGTGCAATCCAACCCGGCCACTATTCATCTTCATCCAAACCTCAGGCGGAGTACGGAAAAAGACCCATCTCACTAAGAGGAACTCAACAAAGCTGACGGCATGTCAATCGGACGTCCGTAGCTCAAAATATGAGCGTTTCCGCTCCGAGGGCCTGGTTGGTTTCGTGTACGAACCAAACCGGCCGAATTCAAAGTAATCTGAAACCTTGAGTGCGATATAGCGAAACGACTGTCTTGATCCAAGGATCGCGTTGCCGATGACGGAGAGTTGTTTGGAGGCTCGTAGCCCAAGATACGGGCATTTGAACGAAAGTGGTCCGAAACTGGGGGGTCTGGGCTCGGGCCGACCCGGCCCGACCCCCCCTGGGTCGGCCGAACCGGTTCGACCCGGCCCGGGCGGCGACCCGGCCCGACGACCCGGCCCGTCTCAGAAAATCCGGCCCGGCGCGGCGGCGTGGGACGGCACGGCGGCGCGGCCTGGGCGCCGCATGTGTGCCGCGCGCGGGGGGCAAAGCCCCCCCTTTGTGAAACCGCGTCCCCTTAATTGGGGCCGCTTGGAGACCCGGCCGGGGGAATTAATTCCCCCGGTCTCCACTGCCCGGCCGGCCCGCACTGGCTGGACGGTTCCGCCAGCAAGGACCGGCGACGGCCGGTCCTTCCTTCGCCACCACCGGCGGCCCGGTGCCGGCCGCCGGTCATCTTGCTCCGCCGTGGCCCGGAACCGGCCGCGGCCTATGCCGTCCAGCGCGATGCGACGACACCGCTCCCCTCCGCCGCGGCCCCGCTCCGGCCGCGGTGCCTTCGACTTCCTTCGACGCGACGCGACAGCGTCGCGTTCTTGGATTTCTTTCCACGACGCGGCGCGACGGCGCCGCGCAATACTTGCCGCAAGATACCCGCGTGGTGCGACGACACCACGCCTTCTGGTATCAACCTCAAGAAACCATCACAAAAAAAATGAGGAGGGTCGGCCGTGTTTGTGTGGTCCGACCCCCTTGCTTTATTCGATAACAAAAAAGGGTTTTAATCCACGATTATCACCAAGTTTGTATTCACGAACAATTAAATAAATAAACCCCTACCTCGTAATTTTCGTTCATTGACGATCTTGGAAAAAGGGCGGATATCGATTCCTCGATTGTCGTGTTCGTCACACACTCTCAATTCTAACGCTCATGCGTCGGAATAAAGAAGGGTACTCGTCGTTGGTGGACGAGCGTTCGGAGGTGACGTCGTCGTTGACGACATTCTTCACAGGCGACACCTTCTCCTTTGACGCGGATGAAGGTCGTTGGAGATGTCACGGGCATCGCTTCCCTTTCCTTGCCTCGGTTGAAGAACGATGAAGAAGATGGCGTCATCTTGCTTCAGTGGCGGAAGAGACGTTCTTCGTGTTCTTCGTCATAGAGAAAGAAGGACTCAGGATTTCCTAAGCTTTTTCTTCCAAGGCTCCCAATCCTACTTAACAAAGCAACCTAATAAAATAATCCCTCCCATTATTTTATTAACACATGCCAAGCTTTTCAAATTCCAAAATTCAAATAACTTCATTAATTTAAAATATGATGGCATGCACTTAAGAGGGGGAGAAGTTCAAGAGTTAAAGGGAGATTAAATGGGGGGTTTAGAGGGGTTAGGAAAGTTAAGGAATTTGAAGAGGTGGGGAGGGGTTCGTGTGGGCCCCACCCTTTCAAATATCCACACATGGGAAGTTGGATGGATGTGGGCCCACCACCAACTTCCCATGGGAGAAGTTAACAACTTCACATGAAATAAAATTGATTTAACAATTTTATTCACTTTGTTTAATTAAACCCCAAAAATTAACTTCTTCTCCCACACAAACGCAACTACGGTAAAGGTTCCCTTAAGCGATTACCGGCGTTGCGAGTTCATCGGTGAAATCAGATTTCAATTCCGAGCACCGGTTCAAAAGATAGAAATTCCCGCTCGCTCGTTCACTGAACGTACCCGAGCCAAACTTCGGAAATTAATTCCGGGCACACCGGGCCTTGGAATCAGGCGCCGTCCGAAACTGCGTTCTTGTAAAATTCCAAAGAAAATTAAGAAAAAAATTTTCCTTGAAATTTCCGGGTCTTTACATTACTCCCACCTCAGGGCTTTACGTCCCCGTAAAGCTTCAACACAAACTAGGGTCACAAAAGCAGTACAGAGCACGCATCTGAGCCTTCCGCTCCCATCTGCTTACCTGGAGGTTCCGTACTGCCAAAGAAATTGCACCCGAGGAATCGATCGTCCTCGTAGGATCTGCTCCTGTCGATCCTCGATCCCCACTGGAACCTCCGTGAAAGACACCCCATCGCCATCGTCCAGCTCCTCATGGTCGATGATATGTGAAGGGTCGAGCACGTATCTCCTCAGTTGAGATACGTGGAAGTCGTCGTGCACCTGGTGCAACTGCGGTGAATGGGTCAAGTTGTAAACCACCCCGCCTACCCAGCTGAGGACCTAAGAAGGTCCACTGAACCTTAGAGATAACTTGCCACCTTGGCCACATCTCCGTAAACCTCGTCGAGGTGAGACCCGTATAAGGACGTGATCATCATCCCCGAACTCCAGAGGTCTCCATTTTCTGTTATAAAAGGAACTCGAAAGGCTGCTACCACGAGGGTATGGTTGACTAACTCAAGAGTGGTCGTTCGCACCCTCCTGTGAAAGAGTTTATTCCGTGCTGCCTGGGGTTTCCTTTTTTTTTCGACCAAGGAAAACCCATCCCGACGTTTGCCTAAAACCGTCAATTTGAGTATGAACAGTTATTTCCCATTCCATACTCAAACTAACGTCGTAAGGCCTCAATGCTGTCACCAAGAGATTCCAACCGGAACTCTCGCCTCGAGGGTCTGACCACACAGTCGGCGTAAGTGTGATTATCGAGTCTCCTCCTAAGGTATCTCCAGACGTGAGGGTCAAGTCCATGGCTTACCGGAAACTCTAGGTCTGGAACAAGATTTGTGAAAGCAAGGAATGATTCACATCGACGTCCGTTACTACAGCAGCTAGTAGTGGACACAGACTGTCCCTTGAATCATTTCTAGAGCCATTGGGTCACACTCCTTGACCGCATGCAGCCGCACTCTTCCTCCACCCTCCAGCTTCCTGAGCTTGGAAGGAATAACTAAGGCGGGTGGTTGTACAATGTTAGGATGTACACTACCTCATGCTGCTCTCCTAGCTTTGCCTCCATGTCTGCTGCTTCGTAGACTCATCTCTCCTTTAAGCTTCCTCTTCTTTAACAAGCCCGAGTCTCTAAGACTGGCACTGGTTTCTTGTTTCTTACTACACTGTGCAGTCTTCATCCTCTCTTGGATGTCTTGGACCTCCTTTAGTCTCACAAGAGATTCTATGATTTCTTCTTTTCCGATAATAGAAACTCGGTCTCATCCCCTGGATGAACCACATTCGTTGCCTAATACAGTCAATCCTGACATGAATGATGCATTCATTCCATGGATGACGTCATAAGGCCTCGACGTAACTAGTAAGAGATCCAACTGTCACTCTCGCCTCCAATGGTCGAGTCACACTGTCGGCATCAGTGTGAGGTCACTGGGTCCCCTCCAGTAGAAATCTCGAAAGTGAGGGTCAAGTCAACAGTTTTAACCAGGACCACTCAGCATCAACCAAACAAAAATGACAGGAAAGCAACAAAGATAAGTGTCTTTTTATTATTGCAGCTCATAGTAAAAAGACACTAATACAAAAGAAACATGGAACTAGAAGTACAAAGGGCGTATCCAATAGTTCCTCTCCTGCCCTCCTGCTCTCAGAGCTCTACTGCCTTGTCCACTGCTCAGCTATTGCTCAAGCACCAGCCGCTGCTTCTGCCTCGGTGGCTCCTCCAACACCCGCTGATCAACCGTACGAGGATTCAGACAGTCACATGCCAGGTGACCCTTTCCACCGCATGAGTAACACAACCTGCTTCTGGCACGCCTAGCTCTGTTCCCACCCCGGGTGCCCCGCACCACCGGTCCTAAAACCCGAGATCGTCTAACTGGTATCCTGGTCCTCCTGGACCTCTATATCATCTGTCTTCTGCCCACAGATGACTCGGCTACTGATCGAAAAACACGCGGAAAAGGCAGAAGCTCCTGTACATGCTCGGGGTGTAGAGCTACTGGCACAAAATCCACCCTGAAGAAGGTCTCGAAGTCTTCCCAAGCGAAGTTCATCCCATCGCAAAACTGAAACAAGTGGCTCCACCACCTGCCTGCTGCTGCCTGAAGGAGGCTAGTAGCAAAGATCACCACGAAGTCTGCCAGCGTCCCCACTAGCCTGAAGACTCTCACCACATCCTCCATCCAAACCTCAGCCGCCTGCGGGTCCGTCTCTCCCCGGAACCTGGGTGGCCTCTGGCGCTGGAACTCGTGCAGCGCGCTCAAGCGTCGTGCATCGCCTACTGCTGGGGCTGGTGGCATCGGTGGCCCAATGGGTATCAGTACCGCTGGTGCCTCCGCTGGTTCCTCAACTGCAAGAGGGCCCTGTACCGAAGCCTCGTCGCTCGACAGGCTGTCAGCACACACATCCCTCTAGGCTCTAGTTGGTCGTCCGTGAAAAGGCATCCTGAAAGAAACATCATGACACAGTCAAACGTTTATACCTGGTGAGCTGACCTAGTTTGAACTGTTTTAAGGGAAAACCTTTGAAAACACACACGCAATTAGTGTTTTCGTGCACAAAGTCGGAAATCAGTTGTCAGGGTCCTGGTGTATGGATACGTCGGCTGCCCGCACCAACACTGGAGTCCCTGAACTGAAGACCACACTCGGTACCCTTAACACTATTGCTTCACAGAAAGAAAATATCAGAGTTATATGTTCTGCAGTAGAACCGACTCCTCTGATACCAATTTGTCACGACCCACCATCAGGGCCCGTGCCGTGACTACCCAAGCCCGCCTTCCATAGGCCAGGGGCTAGCGACTAGCACCAAAGGCGTAAAATCCCGATAACTGGGAAGGCATTGCCTTTATAAAAGAAAACAAGCACCACAGAGTACAAGTGGAAGCAAAACACTAAGTACAAAAGAAATGCTGAAAAGTAAATGGGCCAGAATACAAACCCAAAAGAATGTAAGACTACAACTGAACAAGGTACAACAACAAAAAGACAATAGCTGGAAGTAGGAAGCAGCTCCTGGGTCGTCCTCCTCGGATCCTACCTGAAGGGTAGGTACAAATATCCTCCTCCACGCTCTCGTCCGCCAACCTCCTCTGTGAGTCGTCACGTCGTGTAGTCCACCTCCGGGTACTGACTCATCATGTAATCCACCTCCGGGTACCGTCCAGTCCTCGAACACTCGGCCTCCGTCAGCACTGCCCGTCGTCTGCAACCAACACAACGAGGTGCGGGCATAGCCCGTGCAAGGGTGAGTATAACGATACTCAGTAGGGACCACGAGACCCTCAAGGTCTCACTAAACCAACAAGGATAACTACAAAGAAGATCTCAACAGATAACCTCTACATAGGTATATTCCCATACATATACCTAAGTTATCAAGTAACACATCTCAATCACGAGGAAACACAAGGATTGTGAAATCAACGGATAACCACTACCCAGGTATATGCCTATACATATACCTAAGTTAGCAAGTGACCCATCTCAATCATGAGGAAACACAAGGATTGTGAAATCAACGGATAACCACTACCCAGGTATATTCCCATACATATACCTAAGTTATCAAGTGACCCATCTCAATCATGAGGTAAACACAAGTCAAAAGTCTCAGCTCAAACCAGGATTTTCATTATCGAAACCGTAACTGCTGAAGAGATCCGTCTCTGGAGTGTACAGTGGTCCTGTCACGACTCCGAGGTACTGCTCACTAACCTAAGACTGCTGATGTACTCCTCCTGTCGAGTACCGCGGGTCAGCCACCCAGACATAGTAGTGCTTCTCGCCGAGGTATGTCACTCAAACACAGTAGTGCACACCCCCTAGTAGCCCGCTGAGGTACTCTCCGGACGAGTACCGCGGGTCTGCACTGTCACACAGGTAGTGCTCCGTCCGTCATGGGTCTGTACCTCAGAAAGTAGTGCTCCGTCCACTGGGCTAGTCGACTCACTCTAATTCGAGTCGGTCAAGCAGTCGTCATGTCTCAGCCAGCTACATGGTCTCCGTATTCCGCACGCTCGTCCCTGGGAGGGTCTGATCCACGAGCTACAGGTCGATACCTCAAGTATCTCAAAGTACCACTAAGAAGTATCTCAATGGACCGCTTCGTCATAGGGGTCTCAACGCAACAGACGGCGCGTCAAACAGACGCCCGGTTTGTGAGTTATTAGCCTTTTCGTCCCAGGGGCCCGGTTGGTTTCGTGAGCAAACCAAACTCGGCCGTATCTCAACTGTACCCCGAAATCTCATAGGGTATACTCATAGGGACCGTTTCTCAACGAGATCACCAACGACGCTGACGGTTCGTCAAACGGACGTTCTGTCAGAAAAGTATCAGCTTTTCCGTTCGAGGGGCCCGGTTGTATTTCGGTGCGATCCAACCCGGCCACTATTCATCTGCATCCAAATCTCGGGCGGAGGATGCCAAAAGTTCCGTATCATCAACAGGAACTCAACGCAACAGACGGTGCGTCAATCGGACGCCCGGTCTGAGAGTTATTGGCTCTTTCGTTCCAGGGGGCCGGTTGGATTTCGGTGCGATCCAACCTGGCCACTATTCATCTTCATCCAAACCTCAGGCGGAGTATGCCAAAAGATCCGTCTCACTAAGAGGAACTCAACAAAGCTGACGGCACGTCAATCAGACGTCCGTAGATCAAAATATGAGTGTTTCTTCTCTGAGGGCCCGGTTGGTTTCGTGTACGAACCAACCCGTCCGAACTCAAAGTAATCCTAAACCTTGGGTGCGATATAGCGAAATGACCGTCTCGATCCAAGGATCGCGTTGCCACTAACGGCGAGTCGTTTGGAGGCCCGTAGCCCACGATACGGGCATTTGAACGAAAGTGGTCCGAAACTGGGGGGTCTGGGCTCAGGCCGACCCGGCCCGACCCCCCCCCCCCCTGGGTCGGCCGAACCGGGTTGACCCGGCCCGGGCGGCGACCCGGACCGACGACCCGGCCCGGCTCGGAAAATCCGGCCTGGCCGGCGGCGTGGCCTGGGCGCCGCATGTGTGCCGCGCGCGGGGGGCAAAGCCCCCCTCCTTTGTGAAACCGCAACCCCTTAATTGGGGCCGGTTGAAGACCCAGCCGGGGGAATTAATTCCCCCGGTCTCCACTGCCCGGCCAGCCCGCACTGGCCGGCCGGTTCTGCCAGCAAGGACCTGCGACGGCCGGTCCTTCCTTCACCGACACCGGCAGCCCGGTGCCGGCCGCCGGTCATCTTGATCCGCCGCGGCCCGGAACCGGCCGCAGCCTATGCCGTCCGGCGCGATGCGACGACACCGCTCCCCTCCGCCGCAGCCCCGCTCCGGCCGCGGCGCCTTCAAATTCCTTCGACGCGACGCGACAGCGTCGCGTTCTTGGATTTCTTTCCACGGCGTGGCGCGACGGCGCCGCACAATACTTGCCGCAAGATACCCGCGTGGTGCAACGAAACCACGCCTTCTCGTATCAACCTCAAGAAACCATCACAAAAAAAGGAGGAGGGTCGGCCGTGTTTGTGCGGTCCGACCCCCTCACGTTATTCGATAACAAAATGGGCTTTAATCCACGATTATCACCAAGTTTGTATTCACGAACAATTAAATAAATAAACCCCAACCTCGTAATTGTCGTTCGTTGACGATCTTGGAAAAAGGGCGGATATCGATTCCTCGATTGTCGTGTTCGTCACACACTCTCAATTCTCACGCTCATGCGTCAGAAGAAAGAAGGGTACTCGTCATTGGTGGACGAGCGTTCGGAGGTGACATCGTCGTTGATGACGTTCTTCGCAGGCGACGTCTTCTCCTTTGACGCAGATGAAGGTCGTTGGAGATGTCACGGGCGTCTCTTCCCTTTCCTTGCCTCAGTTGAAGAACGATGAAGAAGATGGCGTCGTCGTGCTTCAGTGGCAGAAGAGACGTTCTTCGTGTTCTTCGTCGTAGAGTAAGAAGGACTCAGGATTTCCTAAGCTTTTTCTTCCAAGGCTCCCAATTCTACTTAACCAAGAAACCTAATAAAATAATCCCTCCCATTATTTTATTAACACATGCCAAGATTTTCAAATTCCAAAATTCAAATAACTTCATTAATTTAAAATGTGTTGGCATGCACTTAAGAGGGGGAGAAGTTCAAGAGTTAAAGGGAGATTAAATGGGGGGTTTAGAGGGGTTAGGAATGTTAAGGAATTTGAAGAGGTGGGGAGGGGTTTGTGTGGGCCCCACCCTTTCAAATATCCACACATGGGAAGTTGGACGGATGTGGGCCCACCACCAACTTCCCATGGGAGAAGGTTACAAATTAACATGAAATAAAATTGATTTAACACTTTTATTCACTTTGTTTAATTAATCCCCAAAAATTAACTTCTTCTCCCACACAATCGCAACTACGGTAAAGGTTCCCTTAAGCGATTACTGGCGTTGCGAGTTCGTCGGTGCAATCAGATTTCAATTCCGAGCACCGGTTCAAAAGATAGAAATTCCCGCTCGCTCATTCACTGAACGTACCCGAGCCAAACTTTGGAAATTAATTCCGGGCACACCGGGCCTCGGAATCAGGCGCCGTCAGAAACTGCGTTCTTGTAAAATTCCAAAGAAAATTAAGGAAAAATTTTCCTTGAAATTTCCGTGTCTTTACACAATGTCCCCAGATGGTCAAGTCAATCAATGAAAAGAGAATATCACATTTATAGTTTATCACATGATGCCTACAGATTCATGTGATCATATCAATTAATAAATTATTATACATATTTTCTATGACTGGAATTGTTTGATGGGTTTAGTGAATTTTCACTATTTTCCACATGAAACCCCGTGGAATCTTGTTACTACATCATGAAAATTAGATCATGAAACCAATTTTATGAATTATTTTAATTAAATATATTCCACTTGAACTCTTATTTTCACATATTTATAGGAGAGACATCACAGATGATGAATAATTGGTAAAGTTATTTTCATTCCATATAAAATATGTTTTTAGAGAATCCATCTAAAGAAATTGGTCATTTTATGTGGTTTCCCTTTTTCTAATGCGACACAAATATTGCTTGGTTATTATTATAAAATCACCTATAATAGATACAATGAAATAAATACACCATGCAATGGAATACGATAATGAGTAAAATTATTCCATGATGATGTATCATGAAAACATTTAATCATACAATCCCTAATGTTCATGAATGAAACAAATAAATAAGTGAATATGATGACTGAGATCTATAGAAATGAAGAAGTCATGTGATAACCCCCAACCAGGTGATCACATGACCACTCATTATTCATATGATGTGACTATATTTTCATCTTATCCAACAGTGAATGATACCAAGCCACATAATCACCAAACCATGTTTTAGTTAAGATATCTCATGGACCTCATGTCATTTTTCACTCATTTACCACTCATGAAATTGTATGTAAAACATGACTGAAGATCATTCATGGAGAGTTCATGACCACACCATCTTCATGCAATGTTCATGACTCATTGAAAACCATGAGACTGCATGATTCACAATGTGGTAAAAAAAATTTATGACCTTCTCTTCATATTATTTATATTATATATTTACATCCTCTGATTCTAATTAATATACCGAGATATGATATATAAAAGCAGAGTACGAACCCATTTCATATGACATAGAATGTAATATATGAACTATGTGGAATAAAATTAATTACATATGAATGATACATTATATACCATAATGAACCCCGATATCCATATCCCACATATTATTTTCAACCATTTCTTACATTTAATACCCCTCATAGAGACCATAATGACCTAAAATATATATATATATATCATATAATTCCATAAGCATATATTACATTTAAATAATAGAAAACGACTATAAAACATCTAAATTCACTATACACCTTGGATATCCTATAATTAATTTCAAATTGATTAAAATTGTTTGCATGTCTAAAAAAAAGAGTCATCATGTGTAAGCTATAGTTTATAAAAAATTTACCAAATTCCAAATTACAAGAATCCTCCTTAGGTGGAGACCATACCCATGTCCCCTTCTTCTTCATAGTGAATTATTTATAAAAAATAATCATTGGGTAGACATAATGTGTATAATAAACAGAAATGTAATTATATTCTCTCATCAAATATTAATAATATTATTTAATATCTTGTTTCTCACACCAAGATTTCCTTAGGAGTGGTTATAAAATGACGGGCATTGATGATTTTTTTGGAATAAAAATTCCACAAATATAATCAGCTAATCCGATTTATGTTCATAATAAATTTAATACATAAAAGGGATATAAATATGATGATGCTATTTATGGAATCGTTTATATGAATTTGTAGTGCTAAAATCCCAGGGTTTTGAATATTCAATGACATAGGCACCATCCGTAACATTGCGGACTCTTGTTCTATTAATTATATGTATTTTAACATTTATCTATAAGGCCTAATCATAATATCAAAAATTTAATTATCTACCCTTAATTCATTACTTTATTTCGTTAAAATGAATTGTGTGTTAAATACCAATTCCAAAAAAACATCCTCCATTGATTGAGTTAGACACAAAATTACATCATTGTGTCTATAAAACAAAACATAATAAATTACTAATAGAATAATGATGTAACATCCTGATAATTTTTGAGATAATTTTTTCAAATAAAATTAATCATTTTTATATATTATGTTACAAAAAACCAATTTATTATGTATCATTACATAAAACATTGAGTCTACATTGTGTTACATGAAACAATGTGTTTAAATGAAACTTGAAGAAGTACTAAAATTGTAAGATCCAAACCTTTTCTAGAGTCATATCGAGAAGATTTTCAGGTACTTTTTGAAGCATTGTTTTATCTTTTATTTGGATTAGTGGATTGGGGTGAGTTTGGGTGAAATTTTAAGGAAATATAATTGATAGTGGGTTGTTCACAGTTGGGACACAGTTTAACAAACCGTGAAACCAGACAATAAAAATCAAGAAAAAATAGGTAGAGAGGTCTACGCGGTTTGCGCAGTGTTTGAAAAATCATGTGGCCAAATTGTGCCAACTGTGAAAACCTGAAAAGAGAGGTCCGAATGGTTGGTGCACAATTATCATAATCATCCGCCTTTTCCCAAGAAACCATGCATAAAAAATTTAATATTGGAAAGTCCTTATTAAAACAACCTCAAACCCCTTAAGACTCGAATATTTCGACCTTTTCTTGGGATTGAAAATTTATAGGTGTTAGAAAATAATTTCAGAGTAATTACAAGGTGATATGAATGTGGTTTTTTGAGATTGATATCCCAGATTGAAGATCCACTCCCCTCTCGATATGTGTATTTAATCACGATGCTTCTCCAATTATTTCATACATATTTATCAAATTTATACATTGAATATCCCCACTTGTTTCTTGGATTTAAACATATGGATTGAGATCTAGATATAAGATTGTGGATCTAGTTCATGTTTTTAATGATCTGGATTATATTGATCTTATTTTCAATTTTTGGATTTAGATTCTATGCTTGATCGATAATGTTGTGACGCACGGCTTTTAGGTATTTCCATTGGGCAAAATTCATTCAATAAAATGAGGTGGGTGGTCTAAATAAAACTCCCATAGTTGTGTTTTATGATATGTGAATGTGACTTTATATTTGATATATTCACATGATGAATGTTTTCCTAAATTCGAGTAATTAGAAATGTGGAATATAATTTTGTTTCTTTAGTGATTAAATTGATGATTAAATCATATAATAAAATGACAGGGGGTTTCCCAAATATATCTTATGGAGTTTTGATATTGTAATTGATATATTTCATTGATTTTGATAAGATAATTAACTAGGGGGACTCAATTATGAAATGATGTTTTGCTGTAAAATATAATTAATTAGGAGAATTATTTATGTTCCTTGATGTTGAAGAAATATAATTAATTTGGAGAATTAATTATTTCTCATGATGTTGATCAAAGATAATTTATTTTAAGAATTAATTATGACAAGTTAATATTTGATATGGATAATTAATTATGAAGAATTAATTATGGAATGTGAATGGTTTTGATTGATTAATTAATTCAAGAATTAATGAATGAGTTAGTTTTTCAGTTAGTTAAAAAATTGAGTAAAGGGCTATGAAATGATTAATTAATCCCCTTATTAGTAAATGGATAATGTGGAAAATTCACCAGAATTAAAGAATGATGAAATGGATGATATTTTTTTGGTGCTATAACTGGCGTTCTAGATTGATTAGAAGTTGGGTCATCGACATGGAATCCCTTCCCAATAGTTTTCCAAGATTTTAGATTATGGGGTTCTAGGAATGATGACCTACACTCATTGATATTTTTATTGCTAGGCTTGAATACTTACACCAAATGATTAATGATAATAATGAATGATGATTCATTTGTGAATTGGGGTGCTATGCATGACGACCTACAAAAAATGATTAATGATAATGAATGATGATTCAAATGGGAAACAAGAATTGAAACTGACCTAATTTGTTGATTAAGGATTAAATGAAAATGTGTCAACTGCATAAAATATGCATTGTATTTATTTCTACATAAAATTTCATGCACTATCATTTGACTGAACTCATTTTAGACACCATTGGTTATGGCCTACTGAGTTGTACTAACACTATATTCATGAATCCTAATTATCACCTGAGAATAATTTTTTGTTTCATAACATGATAAAGGCAAGGCCATGGGATAGGTTACTGTTTGGGAATGGAGCAGGGTAGAGGGAACTAGACATGGTTCATGACCTATTTTAGAGGTGTTACTTCTTTACATTAAGTTTCATTGTATACAGATGACATTTTAATTATCATTGAATGATTTAAATTTTAGTTTAGTATTGTATGTTCATGTTTTGGTTATCAAATGACATGGATTTTTTCTAGTTATTTAAATGCTTCCACAAAAGTTTATGGTTATTAGATTCTAATAAATGAGGGTATAGTCTCACCAAAAATGACATTCCAGACCCTTGATGATAGTTTTAATCCTCTAGAATACGAGGAGGCACACTTGATGACATGTGGCCAATCAACTTGGGGCAGTGGTCAATGGCTCCCAGGCCGAGACATCATAAAGTTGTATCATAGGTGTATTTTTTAATTTTTTTTTCTTTTTTCTTAGTATTTTTGGAAAAGGTAGACTAGAGAATAGGATGAGTCAAGGATTGGTAATGAGGACTTTCATGGAAGCTGGAAACCCATGTATGAGGGAAAATCCAAGTACTTACAGTGGGATTGTTGTGATTTCTATTTGTTTTTATAGTTGTATATTATTTTACATTGGGTGATGCACTGGTGGTGTTATGTGATATTTCTTTTGGATATTTTTGAGTTTATATTTGTAGCCTATAGAGGAATGATAGTTGATTCTATATGCATCATTTTAGGAACTTAGGATTGTTGTGACATGCAACATTCTAGGAACTCATTGGAATACAGGTTATGGGAATTTTGTTGAACTTGAACACATTTTCTTCATTGTGAGAATGAAATTAGGATAAAAAATGAGAACACTTGGGTTTCTAATGAGAACCTTGATTGATTAAATGAGTATGCTAAATTAATTAATTTTTTATTAATTAATTTTAGATAATGTAATTAATTATTACTTAGAATAATTAATAATATTTTATGTACCCTTGTTAATAATGACCTAGGAGTATGATGGTAAATGGTAGTGATAAGGCATTGGTGTTGACCATGTGGCAAGGAAAAGGGGGGAAACGACATGTTTTAGTATATCCTATTATGTAAATGTTATAAGGTTGCGTTATGAGACCCATGATGTGTGTTTGGAATTGTATAGATATGCCTCTTTGATGCTTGTTGAGGGAGGGACTGAGGGGTATGACCCGAAACGAACTTCCAGACAGGGAGTATGAGGCACCATTGGTGCAAGATTTGGTGGAAAAAGGATAATTCCAATATTAATTTTCTCATTTCATGAATTTCCTGGAGAGATAACTAGGGTGGGTTTAAAAAGGCATGTCAAAGTTGATAAGGGATTTTCAACTGCAACACACTCCTACTTTTATAGGAGAGTGTGAAACCGAGGGAGATGAATTCTGGAGTGAATCTATAGATACAATACATGACCATTTAGAGACTCCAGCGTAGAGGAGGGTCATGTTGGCTTCTTATACACTATGGGGTTCAACTAAGTGCTTGTGGGACATTCAGGTACAATCCGGACAGATTGATAATATGTTATGGAAACACATTCTGGAAATGATCCTATAATACTTTTATCCAGACATGTTGAGGCAAGAGAAGGCTTTATAGATTTCGAATATCACACTTGAATGAAAGTACATAATGGATTAAGATTAACATTTCAAATATTTACAGTGTTTTTCTCCATCTTTGGTGGAAGATGTGACTTCTTTGGCAAAACAATTTCAGGATGGACTTAACTGTGAAATTATGTCCCAGGTGAATATCTTTAGCAAAATAAATAAATAGAAGTGGTTAATCATGATCTTATTTAAGAGGGTAAATTAAAGAATACATATAGTACTTGATATATAGCTGGATGATTAGGGAGTGTGCTTTCTGAGAGCAAGAAGCATCGACCCAAGAATCATAGTCCGGACAGTGGAAAGGAGGGTGGATAGTAATGAGGAATAGTTACACTGGATATTTGTCTTGTTCTTTGTCATAAATGTGGTAGGAAGGGAAACTAATGTACACATTGTCCTCAACCAACAGTGGAGTTCCTATTTTGTGGAAATATGGGACAACAACAATAGTTCTGTATGAATAAGCGATAGGCTGGTGCAAAAGGTACTGCTGCTCAGAGTCAGAGTGTGGGAAGGGGGACTTCTGCACCATATAGGCCTGACAGCTGGAGTTCTACTTTCATAGTCTTTAGAGTAAGTGGGAATGGTGCTTTAGGGTATGATATCTTATATGAGCAATTTGGTTCTACTCAGGGGAGTCACTCGACACCATAGGGAAGATGGGAAAGATAGTTACATGTAGTGCATCCTATACTAGTGGAGAGTGAGGATGGTCCATCGATAGTGAGAGATAATATTATCATTGATTATACATTAGCAACATAATTTTTTGATATTTTTTCCTTGAATTCATTTATATTTTCAACCCTTCTTAATGGATTAAGCCTAGAGGTGGAGTACAGGGTGTATTTTGACACTTATGGGGTCGGACTCGGAGCTGTGTGGATGGAAGGGGATATAGTCATTTCTTATGGGTCATGACAGTTTATGAAACATAAAATGAATTAACCAATGCATGAGCTAGATTCTTCCTTAGTGTTTTATTCTATTACATGTTGGAGACACTATCTTTTAGTTGAAAATTTTACAGTTTTTACATATCACAAAAGCTTAATGTATACCTCCTCATAGCGTGACATGAATCTTCGGCAGCCAGGATGGGTAGAGTATATGAAATCCTTTGATTTTGAACTGGAATATACACATGCGAAGAAAAATATTGCGTTTTATTCTTTAATAAGGGAAACTCAGACTCAGTTGTTCATGAGTCAGGTGCAGAGTGGAAGATGATGACATTACTGGAGAGAATGCATGTGGTAGTTCCTGAGAGTCACTTGAGGATGACTCTGGTTTCTGTAGCAATGGAGTTTGGACTCCTAAGATAGATCAGGGATAGACATTATGAGGATTCATAGTGTCTAGACTAGATATAATTCCTTGAATGTGGGGAGACACCTTGAGACTAGAAAATAGATGGGGATGAGATCACCTATGTGAAAAATTGGGTTGTTGTGCCTATGAGTATGTGATATGAACTCATGTGATATTTCATGCTTCAATGTGGTAGGTACATCTTGGGGTGAAAAATATGTACCATTACCATGAATGATAGTTTTGGTGGCCATTAATGGAAAAGGAGATAACTGGGTTCGTAACAAGATGTTTTACATGAGATAGGTGAAAGTAGAGCATCAACAAACTAGTGTCCTATTACAGTCGTTACCTATTCCGGAATGGAAGTAGGATGAAGTGACTATAGATTCTGTTGTAGGACATCCAAATACTATTGGGAAGAATGATGTTATTTTCATCCTTGTGGATCGACTAAAAAATGTTGCACACATATTTCCTATCAAGGTAACCATTATGTTAGATATGTTGGGAGAACTGCACATGAGAGAGATAATTCATTTGCATGGGGTTCCACAGAATATAGTTTTAGATTGCAATTTTCACATTACTCCAGGCTTCTAGAAGGGAATACATAAGGCTATTGGTATACAAGTTCTATTATGTATGACCTTCAACCCACAGATAGATGGGCAGTCAGAGTGTATCATACAAGTTATAGTGGATATGATACGAGCTTGTTTGCTTAACTTTGGTGGTTCTTTGGATAAGCACTAGTCTTTTGTGTAGTTTTCTAATAAAATTAGCTATTAGGAAACTATACATATGGTGCCATACGAGGCACTTTATGGTATCACTTTTATATCACTGCTATGTTGGTTATAGGTAGGTGAGTCAGAGCTATTGGGACCGAGTCTCGTTTAGGAGACATCGAAAAGGGTTTACATGATCCTGAAGCGTATGGCTATGAATCAGAGTAGACATATGACATATTCTTATAGATGAAGATGACCCCTAGAGGTACAGAGGGTGATCGTGTATTTTTTTTGGGTTTCAACTAGATTTAGTCACAATAGGATTTTGAGGTAGGGCTTGTTAGTGCCCAGGATTTTTGGACCGTTTGAGGTACTGGATAAAATCATGCTGGTGGCGTACAGACTAGCACTTCCACAAAAATTTAGTGCAATTCATGATGTTTTCAATGCCTCAAAACCACAATGGTATCACACCACCCATTTTTATGTGATTTATGTGGAAGAGGATGATCTCTAGATTGATGCGTCCTTTGAGGAGCATCAAATATGTGTGATGGGTTGTAGTGAAAAAGTGTTACGGGGAAAGACCGTTCTGCTAGTACGTATATTATGGAAACAGAGAAGGGTTCAAGAGGAAACTTAGCAACACAAAGTATACATGAGGGATTAATGGCTCAATATTTTTGTCTTGGACTCTTGTTGAAGTTCGGGAGTGCTGCTCAAGTATGATTTGTTATAAGGTGGGGAGATTTTAAGATCCCGACCATTTCTGGAGTCATCTGAGGCGCGTTTTCAGGTATGTTTTAAATCATTTAAGTACCATTGATTTAGAGTAGTGTCTTGGAGTGTGTTTGGGTGAACATTAAAGGAAAAATAAAGGATAGTGGGTTGTTCATGGTTTGTGCATAGTTTAACAAACCGTGTGACCAAACCATGTCAAATGTGAAAAAATGGATATAGAGGTCTGCAAAGTTTGTTCATGGTTTGAAAAACCATGTAGCCAAACCTTGAAAACCATTCAAACCTAGACAGAGTGGGCTTCACTATTGGTACACATTTTTCCTAACTGTGTGCCTCTACCCATAAAACCATGTGTGTAGAATGTAATATCAATAAATTATTTTTAAAACCACTTGATCCCACCGAGACTCACATATTTCGACCTTCGCTCAAGCATGATAATTTCTAGGTCTTCCCAAAGCCTTATGAAAGAATTAAAAGGCTATATGAACGCTATTCTTTGAAATTGAAATCCCTGAATGAAGATCCCCTCTACTCCTACTATGTGGATTTCATCCGGATGTTTCTCCCATTCTTTCCTCCATCTTTATTGAAACTTTTCATGGAACATATCCATTGTTTTCTTAGATCTAAACCCATGGATTGAGATCAAGATCTAGGATTGTGGATATAGATATAGTTTGGAATGATCTTAATTATTTAGATATTATTTTTGGTTTACGGATTTAGATCCGATGTTTGATCAATGGCATTATGCCGCTCATATTTTTTGGTTTCTGTTGGCTAAAATTCCATCAATAAACTGAGGTAGGTGATCTAAATAGAACTCCTAAAGCAATGTTTTCTGATATTTTAATGTGATTATATGTTTGATAGATTTACCTGATGATTGAATTCCCAAATTGGAGTAGTTAGGAATGTAGAATAGCATTGTGTTTCTTTAGTGATTTCATTGATCATTGAATCATGGAATAAAATGATGGGGGGTTTCCAAAATAGATCTTTTGGTGTTTCGATATTGTAATTGAGATACTAAATTGATTTTGATAAGATATTTAATTAGGGTTAATTATTTGTGAAATAATATTTGGATGTAAAAGATAATTAGTTTGGATAATTAATTATGTGTCACGAAGTCGATAGATGATAATTAATTGGGAGAATTAATTATCTATCATGCTATTGATCAATGATAATTATTTGTAAGAATAATTATGACAAGTTGATATTTGATATGGATAATTAATCATGAAAATTAATGATAGAAATATAATGTTTTTTTGATTAATTAATTGATTAACAAATTAATGATATATGTTCTATGATAGTTTCATAATTAACTAATTTCCTTTTAAATTTTTAACTATTAATTTGATTAGTAAATGAATAATGTGGAAATTCAATGATAATTAAAGAATGATTAAGTGGCTGAGATTTTTGGGGTGTAGACCCGACGTTGTAGATTAATTTGATGTTGGGACTTGGAAATGGAGTTCCTCCAAAATATTTATCCATTCTTAAGATTATGGGGTGCAAGGAATGACGACCTGCACCGAATGAGAAATGGATTCTTATGATTAATGACCTACATTCAATGAGATTTTTTATGCTAGGATTGACGACCTATTGGAAATTAATAATGATAATAATAATTGATGATTGAATTGAGAATTGGGGTCTAGGAATGAAGACCTACACCAAATGAATAATGTTAGTGAATGATGATTAAAATGGGAAACATGAATCAAAATTGGACTAATGTGATGATTAATGAATAAATTAAAATGTGATAGCTGCTTAAATTATTAATTGTATTTATTTCTTAATAAAACTTCATGGAATAAATATTGACTAGGATCTTTATAGACACTATTGGTGGTGGCCAACTGGGTTGTAATCACACCCTATTCAGTCTGCTTGATTGGCACTCTAGCGTACTTTGTTGTTGCAAGATATGATAAGGGAAAGGCTATGGGATGTGTTGATGTTAGGGAATGGAGCATTGGAGAGGGAACTAGACGTGGTTAGGGACCCATTTTTGAGTCGTTGTGTTTTACTTTCAATTTCATTGTAGAAACTTTACAATTTAATTATCATATAATGATTTACCATTCATTTGAGTGTTGTATTTTCATGTTTTGGTTATCATATGACATAGATTAGTTCGGGTTATTTATATGATTCTGCACATGGTTATTTTTGTTTGATTACATATATATTTTTTTCGAATAAAAGAGGGTATAGTCTCTACAAGACTGACATAACCGACCCTCGCTAATAGTCGGCACCCTCTAGCATATGGGGAGGAACGCTTGAGGGCATGTGGCCAACTGACATGGTGCACTGATCAATGGCTCCTAGTTCGGGGCGCCACAACAATATTATTTTTAATGTGATAGTTAACAACTAGACACATGAATGGTGGTTGTGATTTTGATTAAATAAATTATTTAAAAAAATGTTTTATAATTTATATAACATTTATTCATAGGTTACTCAATAATAAAAAATTATAGTGTTAAAAAATCAAAAAACAAGGAAAATTTGTTTCTGATTATCTTTTTTGTTAAAAAAACTCATTTTACTTCAATAAAATAAGTAAAAAACATCTGGTGATTTATTTTAATTATATTTTATAGTATATACTAATTGAACTATTTTACATTAGTCATAATTTTTTATATAAGATAAAATAATAAATCTAACATTATTCATAAAAAATATATTATTCTATGAAGTTATTTTCTTCCTTTTTATTAAAATATTTTAAAACTATTTTTTAAAAATTTTATAAATATTAAATGAAATAATAATATTCAGTTTTTAAATATTCATATAAAAATAATCTTATGTTGAATTTTGGATAATTCTCTATGAATATTTATTTATGGTGAATAGTGATATTAATCTACATTTTAATTGATATCATATTTTTCAGTTATATAAATTATAATGATATATAAGGTTTTATATTGATTTTAAAATAGAATTAGTTAAATCATATATATATTATTGCGAAATATATCCTTATAATAACATTAATTCTTAATTTTTCATATAAAAATGTGATCTTCATCTAAATAATTTCTATTTCAAAACCCAATTTCTCACAGAAACAATATGTATAATTTTAAAATAACTTATTCCAAATATATTAAATGAATTTGGTAAAGTAGATTCTATATATTTAATCATATTAAATATTTTATATAATTACTTGTAAAAAATATTTGGCCAAAATATAGAGTGAATTATTTTAAAACATAATTACCGTGGTTAAGGTAAAAATGTGTTTATCATGGTGTTTCACTATAAATATTATTGTTAAAATGATATAAAAACATATATCAAATATATTATACAAAAATACTTTTATAATATAATTTATAATACTCTATAATTAACCATTTTTATCCTTTTATTATATTATTGAAATTGATACATTTTTCATTTCAAAAATTTACAAACGTGCCACTAAACTCACTTTTATAAGTTCACCTACTCTCCCCACTTCTAAACACTATAAAACCCATATGTTCCTGACATGACCCACAGAAGTGACTTTTAAGAATCCCTAATATCATACTATATTGGTTATATGATGAAAAGTTAATGTTCTTCAATGAAAGTATTTTATTTTATTTACATAAATATACATCAATTATATATAAACCATGATAATAAAAAAACATAAATTTCATCCATATATTAATTTTTTTAACTTATGGTTCTTAAATATAGAAATCACCACATTCCTCTAATGGGTTATGAAATTTTCAATCACATGTGCGGCAGACTATCACCTCACGAACTGATTTTATGTTTTGTTTCATTAATAAATATCATGGAATGGTAAGACGGTGGATACAAATCATATATATGATATATATATTTAAATTGTACATATAAATTATTTATATAATGTATTTCTTTTTAATTTATATTCTTTAGTGGATATGCATTTGTTGTTATTGTTCATTGAGGACTACCGCCTCATGAAGCGATGAGTTTATTTTTCACTAGTACTTTACATGAAAAATAAAAATGAAACATTTAATAAATATAAGTGATAAAAAGATATAATTATGAAATTAAGGTCAAATATATTATTATTAAAAAAATTATATTTTATATCATTCCTTTACACCCACTGATATATGATATCATACTTGGTGTAGGTACGGACTGCCACCATCACAGAGTGATGCGACTCTCTATTCTCAACACCACACCACTTGATTAACAATTTTAGGTATATTTAATGTAATAATATTTCATATAAGAATTTATTTAAAAAAATCACCATAAAAAATTTCATATATCCTCTTGATAAATATCATTGAAAAATGGAAATTTTATTCAAGCGTACGAATGACATACCATCTCTATGATCGAAACATAAATATTTTCTCAACACTAACATTAATAATTTTTCATATATGAATAATTAATATATTAATATGATAATTGTTTCATTATTATTATTTATTATATGATGGAATCATGATTGAAGTATGAGGGTTTAATTTAAAAACTAAAAATATATACAAAAAACAAAGTAGTTATTACTAAAAACATGATTTACCCAACGAATTTTAAATAATCAAGTAATAAATGGTCATAAAAAATAATATCTAGTATAGTATTTTTATTTATATTTATATGGTATATTTTTAATAATATTTATATATTTTAATGGATTTTTAAATGTTTATGATGGAAGTCTATTATGATGTAATGAGATTACCAGTCTCTCTTTAGTTTGTGGGAGACATATGTAAATACACACCTCATTTATTTAATGTTGTATATATACTAATCCATTTAAATTTATTAACATTTATACTATTATTATAATGGTATTTATAGTTTAATTTTATGTTATTCATTATTGGGGAATACGATTTAACATATTACTAATGTAGAATGTAATTTTCATGTATCTTTTTTATTTATGAGATACATGAAATATTAAAAAATTTATTATAATATGTTCAGTATATCTATTCAATTAATTTTTATTTAATTATTATATAGATAATTATTTATATTTACATATCCAATTGAGGATCACTCTTTCTTATGTTTTCAGTTCAATATATTATCATTTGGTAAGGGATATTTTTCTCAATTTACCTTCTTTGATATATATGACATGTTATGAACGTCTTTTTTTGAGGTGTATATGTATCGTAGTTGAAGGTTTATATATTGAATTTATTTAATCACATGATATTTTTGTTTCATTTAATTTTATTCTATCATGGTGATTGGGATTAAATGTTACCAATTTTGTAAGAGTTTGAATGACACATTGTCCTCATTTATCAGGACTTATTTTATATTTCTGATGAAAAAATATTATAATGCATACTAGAATGAAACATATTATTTTTTTATCCTATGGTACATTTATGTAAAGACATTATTTCCTTTTTATTTCACTCAATTTTCATATGTTGAGTTTCAAAATGATGTTTTTATGGGAAATAATCTGTATTTATCTCTTCAGTCAAATTTCTATTTGATTCCAAAATAATGTTTTCTAAAAATATTTTCAAAAATATTTTCCAATATCAAAAAAATATTTATTAATGAGAATATTACCAATTATTCACATTATAGAAAATATTTTAAATAGATCATTCATTATATATTTTAAGCACTGCCCATTTGGATTATTTTGAAAATTTGAATCAATATTTTTTTAATGTGTATGTCATGAACATAATTTACCAATATGATGGATAATAATTTATATGAATATTACATTATAAATTTTAAAGGATATTTTCATATAAAATTATTGAAAAAATGTTTTTTTAATCTTATTTTCAATGAAGGATATATATTTTCTTGAAAAAGGGATTTTGAATGATTTTAATAGTTTCTCATTTTAGTTTTAAATATTTATTTTAAATGAAAATTATTTTCAAAATGTTTTATGAATTTTTTTATTATAAGTTAATTTCGAAAGAGAAGTTATCTTCCCTATGAAAAAAATATATTTGGTTTATCTTTCAAACTAATTACCCTTCAAAGATGACATAATTTTATATACCTTATACATTGATGGTTACATGAACCATGGATACCGTTCATATTCTTTATCTAAATATATTATTTTTACAATAAGTTTCTATAGCTATTTTACATCCATGAGATTTTTCATGATAAAATTTTCATAAAACACAATAATTTTCCCATTAGTTATGATATGATGAAATAATGAAATTAATGTGAATAATTTCCATTTTACAAAGTTTATGATATGATGAATTGTTTATGAAACCCATATCATTGCATGTTATTTGACATGATGAATCTTTTAGGATCATTTCACACAAATATTTATGATTTTTATTATGTGATGGTTGGTACCTCTATCTCGATCCAATACATTGGGTAATGAATGAAGATATATGACCTCATATGGAACATGTGAGGATATCCCAAAACCGAAAGAGGCTACATGAGAGGTTATCTCAGGCCTAAATTTTTTGACATCAGTGGTTAGCCCATGTCTAACATGTTTTGATCGTCTTGGGATGCCCCATTGACATAGAATTTTTTTATTTTTATTTTTTAGCACAATTCCATGCCTTATTAAAATATTACACACACTTAGATCACGTTTATCATTTTCATTATGATTCATGTGTTATGAAATTCAGATAATTATTTCTTGAATACAACCATCATGTATAATTATGGAATGATTTTCAAAACAATGTGAAATCCACAGTATAATGTGTGACATTACCCCCTATTGTGGACAACAAGTGTCACACAATTGGTGAAAAATTTAGGCAATCTTCAAGGATAATGTTGAGAAAAACTAATTTGGGTGAACTTTTAAATTTTACACATTAGAATTATGATTCCTCGTCATAATTTCACACATATATTCCTACAATATCCAAGGGATAAAAACTATTATGCCAAAACATCTCAAGGTCTGATCTCCCTTATTTATATGATGTTTGAAACATTGTTGTGTGTGGATAGAATATCCATGTGAGTTTGAAACCCCTCATCATTCTCTTTCATGAAATATGTCTTCTAAAATAATTATACACAAACCAATAAGACATAATCCATTTTTAAAATATTATAGAATAGGGATTCAAAAGTGGTGTTTTCCCAATCAAAGTATAAGGTTAAGAGAGTTTTCATCATCAAAATCGAGGTAGGTGGTCCAATAGTTATATCTCAGAGTCTTGTGGTTAAATTTAAGTGTATCTAGTTATTTTATTCTTCCATTGTTCATTTTGTTTTGTTTTAAATAGAAGATATGTTGTAATAATTGGTCAATTTATTAATTTAATCCCTCATGAGCCCCTTGGGATTCACTTTCATTGATTATACTTGGTTACGGTCAACCCATGGGGTGATTAAATTTTTAAACAAGGAATAAAACTGTTATGTATAGAATTGAACTTTTATGAGACAAATAATTTGATAAACATATTGACATGTTAGCTTTAGGTATTAAATAGAACTAATAGAAATTATATTGAGTTTTTTGGCATGTCATACAAGGGTGTTGGTACAATTATAATTGTGTTAAATATATTATATGAGTTGAATATTGAATGTGGGTGATAATAGTTTGAGTAACATGATCGGTATATGTGTTAATGACTGGTGATTTTTGAATTATTTATGGGTTAAATTAGTTGTGGAATGTAAATGATGAATGCGTTAATGGGTTAATACACAATGATTCTAGATGTGTTGAATGGTATATATTGTTCAACTGGTAAATGTGTTCAATGTATTTTGGTTTTTTATGGTATATGTCTTGAATGGTTAATGAAGAATGTAGGCATGTATTAGAGGTATGTGTGGTTGTTGTAAATTATCCTATATTCCCACTATCCTGGTTAGACTAAGGCTCTAAATGACACCCCTATAATGCATGGTCCAGGTAGTCGGATAGAGGCTATTTTTCCCTAATGAATGCAGAGGATATGAATAAATCTACAAAGGTTCCAATGTAGGTGTTATGTATTGTTTTCTATAATGTATTCCATTGTGTTATAGGGAACCTGATTCATTACCATTATTCATGTGTTATGTAACTAGTATAAGCTAATATGTTTTGATAAAAATGTTTAACCAATGTAAGAAAGGATGAATGTGGATGAGAGAATCATGTTAACTAATGGAACATGATTTATATTACGTTATCTAGTAATTTATTATGTATTTGAATACACTAGATATTTAGAATAAATATTTTATAGACACCATTTTTGGTGACCTACTCAATTTTACTCACACTCGTCTCAAGAAGCCATTGGTTACCTGAGAAGAATTCATGGTTGTAGGTTAGGACAAGGGAAAATACCCTATGCTTGATGGTTGATATGGGTATTAGGATATTGAAGGAGATGGTATCTGGACTAATATTCAAGAACAATTTTGGGACTCTTGATAATTTCATCATTGTTGGGTTTTCATGCACATGGAAGTTTATCACCTGAAAAATCTAATTTACATTTTTGTTGTGGTATTGTACACAGTTTTTTGAAATTGATTTGTGATGTATGGTTATTGTTTACTTGTCTCCTTTATTTAATATTTTATGTGTTTTGGATTACATTTATAAATAGGGTATAATATTACTATGTTTCATATTGGACCTTTAATTCTAGTTAATAGCCTATGGCATATGGGGAGATGTGTTTGAGGTCATGTGGTGACCCAGATCAAACCATAAGATATAGTGGCTACCAAGTGGGGGACATTAAAATGTGGTTTCAATGGGTTTCTATTTTATATTTAATTACTAATTTGTTGTGGTTTATTAGATAAGATGATTTTCCAATAATTTGAAATCATCTTATTAATGGGATTAACTATACATGTTACATGGGAAAACCGAATTTCCCGGGGTGGGATTATTATTCAAAAGATTGTTGTTATGGATAGATGATATTCCATATTTGGTGATGAAATTATTGTGTGATGTGACTATTTCCTGATAATTTTATCATACATGAAATGGTACAAGTTTATGAATACATAAATTTTTTAAGGCACCAAGGGATATATGTGACATTCATCATTATAGGAACACTCGAGAAGAAAATGTGGGATATAAGGGTTAAAATGTATTTCATTTTCCATTAAATTTATATGAATTATTGTATAACAATGTTGATGAAATTTGGTAAATGGAAATTCTGAAAAAGAATGGATAAGTAATAGTTCCTAATCAAGATTACAAAATTTGATAAATTTTATGTTGTGTTGAGTTTTAAGGATTAAACATTTACTAGATGATAATGATTTATGTTGTCAATGTGATATTTGTAACGCCTTGATATTCATATGTAAAATATTTTATTCGATAGCCTTTATATCAGGGATCACCAGGAGTGAATGAGAATATATAATTTTCTAAGACATTATGTTAAATTTCTGATTTTTAATGGATTGCTTATATTCTATATATTTCTATTCACACAACACAGAGTTAAATTGTCTTACACACAAGATATGGTTTTACGAAACATTATTATATTTTTAAAATATTACTTTTTAATATATTAATTGAAAACATAGTAGTTAAATTGGATGTTATGATTGAGACTAAATTTCATACAATAATACATGGTTTAAAAAAATATAAGATTAATTCATTGATTATCATTTGGTTATAAAGAAAATAATCTAATTGAGTATAAAAAGTATTTTTATATTTATTCTCACAATGGTGTTTTTTGTTAATTAATTAAATTAATTAATTTAATAAATTATTATATTGAAAAATATATGATATATATTTAATAAAATATCATTGATATTCATCCGGTATATTTGATATGCATAATATATTAACAAATACAATTTTATAGATAAAAACAGTATTTTTATAAAAGCAGTTTTACCGCCTTTTAATAGAACACCTACTTTAAATAATAATTCTAAAAAATTAAAAAATTTGTTTATAATAATCCTTCTAATTTTAATTAATAAAATCTAAAAATGTTTAGGGTGAGTTTTTGAGATTTTTATGAGATGTTTCATTTTTTGAAGAATAGTAAAAAATACTACATTTTAGTTAAAAATTTCATTTTTGTCTAAATAATTATTAATGATAAATTATTTTTTTTAATTTTTAAGTCAAAATATATCTAATATACATATATTAATCAAATTTAGGTAATTTTAATCAATTTTATATTTAATTTAGATATAAATATTTAATGATGTTTTCTACGTTTTTACATTACAAACATGCTTCCTCACCACGTCTAAAGTATCGTCATTAAACATGATTTTACCGATTATGTTAATTGAATTTTTATAAAAGAACATAATACAATTAAATCATTATATTATTTAGATTATTATATGATAAAAATAATATTTTTATCATAATAATTAGTGAATGTCATTAAAATTAATTATAATGATTACGCTATAATTAATCTTCACAAGGGACTAAAGATTAATTATATGGGCCCAAATGACTTATAAACTATTAAAAAACACAATTTATTTCCATATTTAATTATTAAACATTAAATATCTTAGTAGGTAGGTATTTTATGACTTTTTTTAGGAAAAACGTAGGTACACCTAACTTGTTTTCAAAAATTTTATGCGGGTCATCTCCCTCCCCAATAGAATCCCACCAACTCTCCACCTAATTCACACCGCTAAAACTGCATTGGTTCAGAGAATATATTCCCAATAACATTAAAAAATCCTTATATTCATCCTTTAAGACTCCCTTTGGATTTAAATCCATCCAAGGAATCTCATTTGTGAAAAGCAAAAGGAGTTACCTGAAAAAGAGTTAACATCATCAATGAATCTATTTAGTTTAATTTTAATTATCCACCCCATGAAATATTATTATTACATGATTAAAGAATAAAAATTTATCCTAAATATATTTTTATATTTTTATATTAACCTTTCATCCTACACATACACACACTTCGTTCTAATGGGAAAAAACATACTCTTCTTGTACACAGTGAATTATCGCCTCACGAATCGATGTTATTTGTTTTTCCATTACCACCTATCATGGATTGGAATTATGTTGGAAAATATGTTTATATATTATATATATGATATTTATTATGTATATATAATTCATTTATACTTTTATAACACTAGAATTTATACATTCCATTTTATGTTAATACGATAACATCGTCTGTGGATGTGTGGACAACCTCCTCCTCGATGTGATGTGATACATTAACATACTAAATGTAATGTATTAAGGATGGATTTAATTAAAAAAATGGGAAATATACAATATATATATTATATTAATGACATAATTATTTTCTAGAAATATAAAATATCATTTTCATTATTACCAATTGCACACACTAAAATGTGATAACACCATTCATGGATTTATCTAATACCTCCTCCTCACCATGATTTGATTGATTTTTCATCTCTATAATTATAAATATAATTAAATATGATTAAATGACATGGTATGTATGATATAATAATAATTTTGGAAATATATATTGTTACTTATGATCTTTCTATAGTGATCATGAAAAAATGGGATCATTTAACATGAATACATACCTCATACCATCTTAATGATTTTAACGTTGGTACATTTTTTATAACCATAATTCATGATTAGTTTTAAATGTTTTATTTATGTTTAATTATGATAATTATTCTAGTATTATTTTTATGGATATATTTATTTAATGTCCCCTTGGACTATATCTGACCTACCAAAGTCATTTTTAAAACACGAATCAAATTTTGTCAAAACACCTAAAATAATCATTCTTGTATATGTAGTTGTGAAAAACATTGTAATAATTGATGTAATAGTGTTAATAAACCTGAAAAACGTTATGAATAATGTAAATAATTAACATAAATTTATTGAGGTTGTGAAATACCCATATAACAAGTAAAAACATTCTTTAGAAAACTAGGCAATTAAAACCCAAAATAGTTGAAATAAATAATGATTGTTAAAAAACTACTAATAAGATATAATATGAAGTTAATATATGACATTATGAAAATTATTATTATTATTATATAATTTAGTAACATATTTTAAACCAATATACATGTGGTTAAGGATAGACAATAAAAAGGATTATTATATTATGTGATTTCATGTCATTTAATATTCCATTGTGACTTATTTGTTCATATTCACCAAATCACTTTTGTATCTTGTATATAATAACATTTTACATGTAAAATCTTGAATATACTTAATTTCATGATATTATATGTTTTATATAATTTTATACATCCATTTCTATTATGATTCAAATGATTCAAATTGGTATGGGACAATTTAGAATTTCTAAACACTATTTTCCTCAATAATGTTTTTAATGATATTTAAATATTATTTATATCCATCAATGAAAAAAATTATTTGTTATTACCTATCCAAAAATGTGGGAATTATTGAAATTTTTTATCCATTATTCAATATAGATATTTAGTGATAGAAAAAGTTTTCTATTAATTAATCAAATTATTTCATATATGAAGAATTATTTGGACATGTAGACATGGGTGGGGAATTTTATAGATATCCGTTTGACGAATCAGTAGTATCATGAGATGAATTATTTTTCCAAATTAAAAAACCTAAAAATATATTTTTAACATATCTTAAAGGTATATTGGTTCATGTGAAAAATATATTATGTCCAATATTAAAATTTATCCTTTATTTCATTTATCATTTTTATCAATGATATTTTTCATCGACATATCTATGGGTGTTTTTAATATTTAGGTTATTGATTAAATGGAATGTAGTTTAGTTTTATACATTTCAATATCAATTTTTAAATATCTTATTTTCTAATGGCATGAATTGTCAGTTATTTTTCATAACAAGTTAATTTAATCACATCAATTCCTTATTACCTCCACATCACATAACCAAACTGAGAATATGAGCCCTTCATATTATTTTAAATTTCAAAGTTATAAAGAAAAAATCATTGATTAAGGTTTCAAGGATGTAGCTTATTCCATTTCATTTTTTATGAATTTATATTTCTTATTTCAAAATGTAATGTGGGAATGAGGTTTATAATCTGGCTTTCTGAAATTGCTAAAATGTTTGGTCCATTGGTACATGAATCTTGTATCTATGTTAATTCAACAATATAAGGGACCATATTGGAGTTTTAGGGTTCAATATAATATAGTTGGTATCAAATCAGGTTTTAAAAATATTTGGAAACTAGATTTATAAAACATAGGTTATGTTACATAAATATAATACAGACTATTATGATAAGAAGAAAAGAATATACTACAATTTTTTAGGTAGAGATTATGTGTGTCTTCTAAGAAAAACATCATTTTATGGATACAATAGATAAAAGTTTTTCTAGAACATATGTACCCAGGGTTTAATGCTATGAGAAGGTGTGTGTTACATCCCACCTCTTCCCATTTTCTTGATAGGGTGGTGGAATGCTACTTGGAAAAAAGTGAAATTCCCAAGGCTCCAAAGTATAGAAATAAATGTATATTCATTCATGGAGAATTGGGGAACAATTTTCCCTTATATTAAAAGAAACCTACCTAACAAGCCATAACCCACAACAACTACATGATGCATGTAAATAATGTGATCCAATATAACACATCAACAACAAATAATCATGCAACCAAAATATCCTCCCAACAATGCCAATGTGATGACCCAGAATCTCTTGGTCCTTCCCTTTGCCAAAATCTGGGTCCTAAAGGAGTGGAGTCCCGGTGAGACTGATCAACATCACCCGGCCTTGCCGAGTTGTTTCCGGTAGCGCTCCTTTTTGCGCAAATAGGGTTTTAAACCCTATTCTGACTCGTTTAAGCATGTTTTAAAGACCCGTAATGCACATAAGAGTTTTAATTAAATACTTAATCAATTCATGAGTCGGTTTAAACCACCCGAATTCCCTTGAATGACAAGTGGAGCCGCGTGGTCAACCCAAGACCCCCGCGCCTTACGTGGTTTCACGTTTTCACCTCAACCGTCCCCGACTCTTATAAACTAAGGGTTAGCCGTGGTTTCTCCATTCCTCGATCAAGGCTTTTCACAAACAGCTTCTGGTGCATCGGGCGCGCCGCATCGTTATCCGTAAAGTTCCGCGCCCGGCGTAAATGCCGATCATCTGTCAACAAGTCGGAAATTTCTCCTTTGCATCTCTCCTTTGTGTATCATGTGGGGTGGGCGTTCTTTTGATTGTGTAGAATTGGATAAACTAGACCTAATTAAAGATAACGAATGAATCCTGTAAAGAATGAAGGGGGGGGGGGGGGCTGTGATCATTGATGTTTTTATATTAAAATCATCTTTCTTAGTTGTGATGGCTTACGCATTCTGAAAATCGAGGCCATTGGTGGTCGTTTTTTGTGCACTAATGAACCCCTGCTGATGTTTTAAATGGCTTGTTGTGGTTGTAAACTCCTGCTGTGAAAAGTATTTGGTTAATCACGTATATCTGGACAAATAAATTGAGGCACTAGGATCTTTTTCCTTCTGTGATAACCCCCGGTTAAAACACACGATAATTGAAATCATGGAGTGTGTTAAGACGTTTAAATCTAAAAATACTGGCATGACCCTGACTTTTGTTGATGGTGGTAGTTGGTTGTTTTCTTTTCGGGCCGATTGCTGGAAATGTGGGAGGGGATGGGATCCCCTGTCTAATACTCCTGGTGGTTGCGTGAATTTGGGGATGGGATCCCCTGTTGGTATGGATTCGGTGGTTGTGAGTTTTAAGACCCGATGATTACTTGTTTATATCAAAAATTGGGGTGGGATCCTCTGTTGTTGAGAACCGGGTGTGGGCGTTATGGTTGATGTTTTACTGTTTACTTTCCTGGACTCATGCCTATGCTTACTAGTTGCCCAGTAGTGCTTGAACTTAATTAAAAATTATCACTGAACTTGAAACAAGAATGGGAAAAATGGGTTTTGTTGGCGAAAGTCGTGACTTGGGACTTGGACGTAGTGGTGTTGTGATCTCTAGGCTGGTTAGAAAAACCTAGGCTTTGGGTGAGTGCTTGTTACCTATATCCACACTTGTAGTTTTGTGTTTCTTATTCGCGCCCCGCCCATGTTGAGCACTTAGTGCCGAACACCCTCATTTCATGGTGGAGGGTGTTTTTCCCAACACTATTCTTAGTGGCTGGTTCTTAGCTCCTTTTCTGCTCCCTTTCCCGGATAGTCCAAGTATCTTCGGGCAGGCTGTGATGGCCTGAGGTCCATTATTAGCCCAAGAACCTTCGGGCGGGGTTGTGTGGTGGTTGACCAGGTGTGTGCGGCAGGTGGCTTCCCACGTGTCTTTGGGATGAGGCCCAGGTGTCTTCGGGCGTGGCAGTGGATTTTTGTCGCCCAGGTGTCTTCGGGCGTGGTGGTGGTTGTTCTGGCCTAGGTGTTTGCAGGCGTGGTTACGTGTGATAGTTGTGGCCCAGGTGTGTGCGGGCGGGATTTCGGTAGTGGGATTGCGTGTGGTTGTGGCCCGGGTGTGTACGGGTGGGTGTGGCAGTGGGACTGCGGTGAGAATGGCGGGATTGGTCCGATGCATAGAATGTCTCAATAACCAGTGGGAAAGTGGCGCGGGGTACCCAAACATCGATGTGCTCTGATTATATATATTACTTGACTTGCGTTATTTGGGGAGTGTGCCTTGGTGAGGCCTGGGGTGGATATTTTACCTTGATAGGTGTTTGGTTTACTCTTTTCTCACGAGACTTTAGTACGTTCCCCCACTTGTGCACGAGAGTCTTTGGTTTTCCCTACTGAGTGTACTTGTATGCTCACCCTACATATATGAAACTGCTTTCAGGTTTCCAGGAGGACTTTGGGAATCATGCAGGACCTTACTAGCTCAGTCCTTTGGGGAAGTTGTAGTTGTTTCTTTTCCTCTTTGGTACTTACCTTGTAGTCACATTTTGTACCTTGTTCCTTTACTTTTGAAACATGCATGTGGGAATGGTTTACTATTGGATTTACTTTTCTTTTTTACCTTGGTGTGGTTGGGTTTTCTTCTTCTTATCTCTCGATCCTATAAAAAAAGGGGGTAATGCCTTCCATTTGTGAGAAATTTCTATACCCTTGGTGCTAGTCGCCACTCCGGGACCTATTGAAGGTGGGTCTTGGGGGTCATTATCTCTCCTTCAACTTAAAGAAAGAAGGGCCTGGCAATCTGCTAACCCTTCCCTCCTTTTTGGTGAAGGAGGGTCGTGATAGAATGGTATCAGAGGCAGGTTGAGAGATAGGATGGAGTCTGGAGTTAGGCACAGTGAGGATTTCCTGGGATGGTAAGGCAACAGTGTTGGGTGACCTTGGCGCGTGAATTAGGCCAGGGAAGACCAGCTAGGACAAAGAATTTTAGGTCCCCCCATGATCTGATGCAAGGACTCTAGACCTACCGAACGACCAAGTGAGTCCACACTGATTGCAGGGTAGAGACCCTAGGAAAGTTACATGAATCATAATGACTTGTGTTCTTGTGTTTCTGGGATGTCTTGGGAATTAAGAATAAATTTAAAATTTCATGAAGTTTTAAGAATGATATTCTACACTACTTGGGCTTAGGAATTCCTTGTTTACCTTACAACTATGGCACCTGGAAGGCGACCACGTGTGGTACAGGTGATCGAGGCCCCAGAGACTACCTTGGCCGATCGGCAGAGAGCTGATCGAGAGGAAGAGGGCGACCAGTGGCAGAAGACTCTTCGGACCTTCCAGCGACATGCCCTCGAGAAGTATGAGGGCAGCACCTCTGATATGAAGACAGAAGGCTGGCTAGAGGAGCTAGTTATAGCCTTTGGCCTGATTCGGGCCCCGACCGAGTACTGGGTTCCTCTGGCCGTTAGCCAGATGCGGGGAGTGGCACGTCAGTGGTGGATGATTTACTTAGGGGAGAGGAGAGTTTCTGAGGTGGCTTAGGCGGATTTCGAGAGGGAGTTCCGGGCAGAATTCCTCTCCTCGACGATGAAGGCAGAAAAGAGGCAGGAACTACTCTCCCTCCAGCAGGGGAGTATGTCTGTGAGGGAGCTGGGGATCAAGTTCAAGGACCTCCTACATTTTCCACCAGACCTCTTTCCCGACGAGGAGTCTCGGGTAAGACGTTTAGAGGAGGCACTCCGACCCTCCCTCTAGTATTCTGTTACCCCCTTTACCCCACTGACGTACTTGGAGGTCCAGAAGAAGGCTGAAGTGGTGGAGAGGATGCATTCTCTAGGAGGAGTATCACGAGAGGGGATCCAGCTGGGACCATCGAAGGGGAAGGCCGTCAGCACCAGGCCTCCAGCGTCAGGACCCTCCAGGTTCCGACCTGCAGGGAGAAGACCGCAATAGTTTCAGTTTCGATCCCCTGGCCCTCGCCCTTTTCCTTCGGGCCTGGGACCGCGGTGCTTCATCTTTGGGAGCCCTGGATATCTCCGGAGTCAGTGCACCGACCAGGTGCAGTACGGAGGTTGTGGACAACCCCACCACCCGCCCCAGCAGTAGCTTACAGCCAGACCTTTCCAACAGCAGTAGGGACAGCAAGCTCCCGCTCCTCCGAGGACAGATGTAGGAGGGGGAGGCCGACCTCAGGGTGCACCTCAGGGACATCGACCAGGGCGTGGTCGGGGAGGTGGCCAATAGCCGAGGGGCAGGGGAGCTGGGCGTGGACAGTTACACACCGCAGAGGCAGCAGTTCCAGCAGGGCCAGAGGTTGTTCGATGTACGATCAGTCTGTTTAGCACTCTTGCTTATGCTTTGTTTGATACTGGAGCTTCACACTCCTTTGTTGCACCCAGTCTAGACCGTGCCTTGGGTATAGATGCTGAGAGACTTCCAGTGCCCCTGGTGTTGAGCACACCAGTCGGAGGTCAAACCGACTTGTTGTTCGTTTGTCGGGTATGTAGACTGATGTTAGGGCCACATCAGTCAGTTAGGGATCTTCTTCTTATACAGATTCAGCCATACGATGTCTTCCTAGGCATCGACTGGCGATTTTCTGTGTGTGCCATCGTCGAATATTTCCGATGAAGGGTTGTGTTCTCGAACTTGGACGATCAGCGTGTTACCTTCACCGGCGAGCGGAGCAGTCAGAAGGGAAACAGGCGAGAGGAACCCCTCCTCTCCTTGTTGGCCGAACTGACAGTCGAATTAGTAGATGCTGAAATGGTGGAAGTGCCAGAGATCGTCCGTGAGTTTATGGACGTCTTCCCTTAGGAGGTGACGACTCTACCCCCTCGACGTGATATCGAGTTCGGGATAGACCTGCAGCCCGACGCTCGTCCAATCTCGATGGAACCTTACCGGATGGCACCTTCGGAGTTACGGGAGTTGCAGATACAGATTGACGATCTGATGAAGAGGGGTTATGTTTGTCCGAGCGCGTCACCGTGGGGCGCTTTAGTCCTGTTCGCAAAGAAGGTAGATGGTGGCCTCAGATTGTGTATAGACTACAGGAGGCTGAATCAGGTAATGATCAAGAATCGCTACCCTCTTCCAAGAATAGATGATCTTTTCGACTAGCTGAAAGGGGCAGGATGGTTCTCGAAGATTGACCTGCGGTCTGGGTACCACCAACTGAGGGTGAAAGAGAGAAACATCCCGAAGACAACGTTCAGGTGCAGGTATGGACACTTCGAGTTCGTAGTCATGCCCTTCGGTGTTACGAATGCCCCGGCTGTGTTCATGGGGCTTATGAACTCCATCTTCTGGGAGTACTTGGATCAATTCATGGTTGTGTTCATCGACGATATCCTGATCTATTCGAGGTCAGAGGAGGACCATGCAGAGCACCTGAGGATAGTTTTGGAGGTCCTCCGATAGCACCAGCTCTATGGGAAGTTGTCGAAATTCAAGTTTTGGACACGAGAAGTGAACTTCCTTGGGCACGTGGTGTCCGAGCAGGGGGTAGCGGTGGACCCATCAAAAGTTGAGGCGGTTGTTTCTTGGGCAGCACCCAAGAATGTGGCAGAGGTCTGAAGTTTCCTCAGGCTGGTGGGTTACTATCGGAGATTCGTACCCAACTTCTCCCGAGTAGCAGCCCCTTTGACTGCTCTGACCAAGAAGGACCAGGCTTTCGTAGGGAGTGAGCAGTGCTAGTCAACCTTCATCTATCTAAAAGAAAATTTGGTTAGTGCCCCAGTGCAGAGATTACCACAAGAAGGGGTGGCTTATGAGGTGTTCTGCGATGCTTCGGGACAGGGCCTAGGATGTGTCCTGATGCAGCGACACAGGGTGATCTCTTATGGGTCCAGGAAACTACGCCCCCATGAGCGTAATTATGCCACCCACGACCTGGAGCTTGCAGCGGTCATTTTGGCATTAAAGTTATGGCGACACTACCTCATCGGGGAAGCTTTGTGGTCTTCACGGATCACAAAAGCTTGAGGTATATCTTATCCCAGCGGGACTTAAACTTGTGACAGCGAAGATGGGTGGAGTTCCTCTAGGATTACGACTTTGAGATCTCTTATACTGAGGGCAAGGGCAATGTGGTGGCCGATGCCTTGAGCCGGAGGACGCAGAAGGATGCGGTCTGAGAGTCGGAGGACACCTGGAAGGCAATGGAGGAGTTGGCTGCCTTACACCTGGATGCGAAGATGGATAGCGGTAGAGGCTGCCTATATCAGATGACAGTGCAGTCATCCCTATTTCAGAAAATGGAGGAGTCTCAATGGGGAGACCTTGAGTGCGAAATGATGCATGACCAAGTTGACCAGGGAAATTCTCCAGAAGGATGGACAGAGGATGGTCAGAACCGGATGCTTTTCCAGAAAAGGTTGTTTGTTCCAGGAGTGATGCGCGGCAAGGTTCTCAATGAGTTCCACAACTCACCCCTGGCTGTACACCCAGGAGTTTCCAAGATGTATCAGGGTTTTAAGAGGCAGTTTTGGTGGCCCGGAGTTAAGTGAGCGATGGTAGAGTTTGTGGCCAAGTGCTTAGTGTGTCAGCAAGTGAAGGCTGAACACCGAGTTCCAGGCGGCCTAATGTGGCCTCTAGATGACCCCGAGTGGAAGTGGGATGAAATCTCGATGGATTTCATCATGGGAATACCCATGGTACAAGGAGGGTACAACGCCATCTGTGTGGTAGTGGACAGGTTGACGAAATCGGCTCACTTTCTGGAGATCAGGGAGTCGAGTACTGTGGATGCTTTGGCACGAAAGTACGTGGATGAGGTGGTACGGTTGCATGGAGTTCTGAGGTCTATAGTCTCGGATAGGGATGTGCGGTTTACCTTGCGAGTCTGGAGAGGATTGCAACATTCTTTTGGCACACAATTACGCCTTAGCACTACTTTCCATCCCCAGACGGATGAAAAAACCTAGCGCACCATCCAGACCTTGGAGGATATGTTGCAGGCATGTGTTCTGGACTCAGGAGGATCATGGGTACAACACTTGCCCCTGGTAGAGTCTGTCTACAATAATAGATACCACTCTACCATCGGTATGACCCCATTTTAAGCCTTGTACGGGAGGCCATGCCGTTCGCCTATGTGTTGGGCCGAAGTAGGAGAGGCAGGCATCCTTGGTCCGGAGATGGTGCAGAACACGACAGAGAAGGTTCAGCTCATACGGGAAAGGATGAAGGCGGCCAAGGACCGACAGAAGTCGTATGCTGATACCAGGAGGATTCCCTTGGAGTTTGAGGTTGGGGACCACATGTTCTTGGAGGTCTCCCCTCGGCGTGGGCAGCAGAGGTTCGGCAAGGGGAGTAAGCTTTCTCCCAGATTCATCGGACCCTTCGAAGTGTTGCGGTGGGTCTGCGAAGTGGCTTATCAGCTAGCGTTACCACCGCCACTACTAAGGATACATGATGTCTTTCATGTGTCCCAACTCCTTCAGTATCTGCACGACGATTCACACGTCCTTGATGGGGGTGAGCTGGACATCGAGGACGACGTGAAGTTTGGGGAGAGACAAGTGGTGATTGAGGATCGTAAGGAGAAGGTGCTTCGCGGGCAAACCATCCCCTTGGTTCGTGTGTTGTGGAGACATGGTGGGCTTGAGGAGAGTACGTGGGAGAGGGAAGCACAGATGCGTACCCAGTACCCAGAGTTGTTTTGAGTTTTGTTCCTTTTTGTACCTGTTGTGGTAGAATGTTTTGTCTTTTGGCTATGAAATGTACTGGTTTTCTTTCCTCTATTTGTGTGTGAAAATCCCCGGCTATGGGGAAGGAGAGAACCCGACCCCTAATCAAGACGCATTAAGGTGGATGCGATTAAACCCGTGCGGGCGAGTCAGTGCTGCCCAAAGCGGATAATATCTTGACATGGGGGAGGAGACTCCCCAACCCACATGCTCGGGCAGTTTGTCATGGTATGTTGCTTGGTTCTTGACAAGAAGGTGTTCTTAGTTAAACAACGAGGTTCACTCTTGAGAGGTATCTTTTGGGGAGGTTGTTCGGAACCGCCCTTTCCTTCTAGGTTGTTTAAATTCTCGAGGACGAGAATAGTTTGGGAGGTATCTGATGTGATGACCTAGAGTCTCTTGGTCCTTCCCTTTTCCAAAATCCGGGTCCTAAAGGAGTGGCGTCCCTCTGAGACCGATTGGTGAGACCGATCGGTGAGACCAATCAGCGTCACCCGACCTTGTCGAGTTGTTTCCGGTAGCGCTCCTTTTTGCGCAAATAGGGTTTTAAACCCTATTCTGACTCGTTTAAGCGTGTTTTAAAGACCCATAATGCGCATAAGAGTTTTATTTAAATACTTAATCAATTCATGAGTCGGTTTAAACCACCCGACCACCCTTTAATGATGAGTGGAGCCGCGTGGTCAACCCACGACCCCCGCGCCTTACGTGGTTTCACGTTTTCACCACAACCGTCCCCAGCTCTTATAAACTAAGGGATAGTCATGGTTTCTCCTTTCCTCGATCACGGATTTTCACAAACAGCTTCTGGTGCATCGGGCGCGCCGCATCGTTATCCGTAAAGTTCCGTGCCCGGCCTAAACGCCGATCATATGTAAACAAGTAGGGAATTTCTCCTTTGCCTCTCTCTTTTGTGTATCATGCGGGGTGGGCATGCTTTTGATTGTGTAGAATTGGATAAACCAGACCTAATTAAAGATAATGAACGAATCCTGTAAAGAATGAGGGGGGGGGGGGCTGTGATCGTTGATGTTGTTATACTAAAATCATCTTTCTGAGTTGTGCTGGCTTATGAATTCTGAAAATTGAGGTCGTTGGTGGTCGTTGTTTGTACACTAATGAACCCCTGCTGATGTTTTAAATGGCTTATTGTGGTTGTAAACTCCTTCTATGAAAAGTATTTGGTTAATCACGTATATCCGGCCAAATAAGTTGAGGCACTTGGATCTTTTTTCCTACTGTGATAACCCCTGGTTAAAACACACGAAAATTGAAATCATGGAGTGTGTTAAGTCGTTTAAATCTGAAAATACCGGCATGACCCTGACTTTTGTTGATGGCGGTAGTTGGTTGTTTTCTTTTCAGGCCGATTGCTGGAAATGTGGGAGGGGATGGGATCCCCTGTCCTATACTCCTGGTGGTTGCATGAATTTGGGGATGGGATCCCCTGTTGGTATGGATTTGGTGGTTGTGAGTTTTAAGACCCGATGATTACTTGTTTATATCACAAATTGGGGTGGGATCCTCTGTTGTTGAGAACCGGTTGTGAGCGTTATGGTTGATGTTTGACTGTTTACTTTCCTGGACTCGCGCCTATGCTTACTAGTTGCCCAGTAGTGCTTGAACTTAATTAAACATTATCACTGATATTGAACCAAGAATGGGACAAATGGGTTTTGTTGGCGAAATTCATGACTTGGGACTTGGACGCAGTGGTGTTGTGATCTGTAGGCTGGTTAGAAAAACCTAGGCTTTGGGTGAGTGCTTGTTACCAATATCTATACTTGTAGTTTTGTGTTTCTTATTCGCGCCCCACCCAAGTTGAGAACTTAGTGCCGAACACCCCCATTTCATGGGGGGGGGGGGGTGTTTTTTCCAACACTATTCTTAGTGGCTGGTTCTTAGCTCATTTTCTGCTCCCTTTCCCGGATAGCCCAAGTATCTTCGGGCAGGCTGTGATGGCATGAGGTCCATTATTAGCCCAAGAACCTTCGGGCGGGGTGGTGTGGTGGTTGGCCAGGTTTGTGCGGCAGGTGGATTGCCAAGTGTCTTCGGGATGAGGCCTAGGTGTCTTCGGGTGTGGCGGTGGATTTTTCTAGCCCAGGTGTCTTCGGGCATGGTGGTGGTTACTCTGGCCTAGGTGTTTGCAGGCGTGGTTACGTGTGACAGTTGTGGCCCAGGTGTGTGCGGGCGGGTGTGGCAGTGGGACTACGGTGAGAATGGCTGGATTGGTCCGATGCGTAGGATGTCTCAATAACCAGTGGGAAAGTGGCGCGGAGTACCCAAACATTGATGTGCTCTGATTATATATATTACTTGACTTGCATTATTTGGGTAGTGTGCCTTGGTGAGGCCTGGGGTGGATAGTTTACCTTGATAGGTGTTTGGTTTACTCTTTTCTCACGAGACTTTAGTACGTTCCCACACTTGTGCACAAGAGTCTTTGGTTTTCCCTACTAAGTGTACTTGTATGCTCACCCTACATATATAAAACTGCTTTCAGGTTTCTAGGAGGACTTTGGGAATCACGCAGGACCTTACTAGCTCAGTACTTTGGGGCAGTTGCAGTTGTTGCTTTTCCTCTTTGGTACTTACCTTGTAGTCACCTTCTGTACCTTGTGCCTTTACTTTTGAAACATGCATGTGGGAATGGTTTACTGTTGGCTTTACTTTTCTTTTTACCTTGGTGTGGTTGGGTTTTCTTCATTCTTATCTCTCGATCCTATAAAAAAAGGGGGTAATGCCTTCCATTTGTGAGAAATTTCTATACCCTTGGGGCTAGTCGCCACTCCGGGACCTATTGAAGGCGGGTCTCGAGGGTCATTATCTCTCCTTCAACTTAAAGAAGGATGGGCCTGGAAATTTGCTGACCCTTCCCTCCTTTTTGGTGAATGTAGGTTGTGACAGCCAAGTAACCAATACAACCATGCCACCGTAATCTATGATCAGAGTACCAAGAAGAATACAAAACAAACAAAACCCTATAGAATATATGACACAACTCCATAGATCCACACTTACCTCCATGATCCAATTACCACAATACAACCCAAACATCATGATGAACCCCTGATTATATGAGATTCCTTACAATTTCTTAATCCTAAATTACAACATAATCACATGAACCGATGTTCCAATGGAGGGGGTGTGTAATTAGACACATTATGTTTTTACAAATTTACATCCCTACACACACCACTATGATATAACCGTATTACAATTATAGAAAAACATTTTTTAATCCATTAAAATAGTTCAACAACAGAAAACAAGATATCACATCCTTACCCCAAAGAAATCCCCCAAATTAGTACAATTATTGGGAATGAAATAAACCATTTCATTACCTTTCACATTTTCATAAACCATTCCAACTAGTGCGACCAAACACAAATCCCAACCACATGCCCAAGTATCAAACACACACCCGAGCCTAGTGTTATCATTAATGGTGGAACATCACATCCTTCCCATCCTATTTTTATATTGTTACTTCATGCACACATTCCATTCTTTCATTGGGGTCCTTCACACCCACTATAAATCCCATCCTTCCAATGATTATACCAAATAATCAAAAAATCACATCAATAAATATTTACCAAAACCATATAAACACAGAATTTCCAACCCAATAAATAACTCAAGTAATTATAAATTTCATCCCAAGCCTTAAATATTTACATAAAATAAAAATATACTGAAAATTCCATTAAGAAACATCCATGATAAATATCATCTTAAAAAACACCCTTCATATTGAAAACCATTTTAAAAAACAATTCCCAAAAAGATCATCCATGCTAATGATTCTAATATTTTCATATTAAATTATAACATCATACATGATACAAAAAAACCTATTTTTACCAAATATATAAAACATTAGAAAATGTGTGTCCAAAAAGATTCACACATTACCAACATCAATGATTTCATGAAAAAACCACTAATCATAAATTAAATCCTATTATTCTATCAAAATATAGATGCGAGTGAATCCACCTAACTTAGGGTTATAAAGATATTAAAAGACTCATAATCTCACCATAGAGCCTTGTGGAAACTCCTTAAAACCGCCATAGATCTAATTTTCTAATTTCAATAGTCCCAACTCTCATCACTCTTAGAAACCAAAAACCTAACTCTAAATGACATGGGTGTAGATCTTGAAAACTGAAATAGAGAGAGAGATTTAGATATATTGAAATCCAAAAAAACAACCAATATATGGGACTTACTAGAGGATACTTTCCTTTACCACACCAAGAAAACCCCTAAAAATTAATCCCAGCTTTGTGGGAGAGGGTCCCTAACCCTTGAGGAGAGGAATCCTAAGTGAGGCTTGAGTGGGAGGAAGATGTGGTTTTTAGGGAATATCCATAAAAATAATATTTAAAAAACCCATTATTAATGTTGTTCATGGTTATCTTACCAGGCTAGACAAGCCATGTGCTAAATGTGCTCCTTCTACTACCTGAAGGGTGGGCCACACGATTGTTCCACATGGTTAGAAAAACTGTGAAATGGCCATGTGAAAGCCCTATACCTTATGAAACATGGTTTACCAGCTTTCCATATCATTTGGAAGCAGTTTTCCTTAATCATGCACCATCATACATGCCTCTACCTCCCATTTCATGGTTATAGAGGGTTGTTTCATGATTTTCCACAAACTGTGCTCAAACCATTCAACCTTAGATAATCCTTCAAACCATCCAAAAACCCTTTCAAACTCTCCCAAACCTTACATACACATTTTAATAATATAAAAAGAGATAAAAAGGGTTATATAACTGAAATATGGGGTAATAAATTCTCCCTGAAAATATACATTACGTACTTGTAATGTAGAAAACTATTTCATTGCTGAAATATCTCATTCTTTTTCTTGGTTGTATATTTTTTTTCACTCACATGTCTTTTCTAGAATTTGAACATGTTTCTACAAAACCTAGACTACACCGATGCTTTTACAATGCAATATATTATCTTTCCTTTCCAAAATCCTCATGAGTACATCCACCAATGAAGCATCCATCTCTACATCAAAAATGATCCCAAAGAATCACATGGTCACTATCAGGTTGATAATTTTTCATATACGACAATTGAAACCCATTGTTCACCTCACTAAACCTTAGTGGAAATAGAAAACGATATTACCCCTCTCCAAACTACTTAGGTATCTCAAAAGGCCCAATATACCGTAGAGAAAACATTCCCTATTTTCCCAAACAATGATGTCCCAACCTCAGGCAGATTTTCAAGAACACATGATTTCCCACCTCGATTGACAATGGTATTCAACAATGGTCTGCATATGATTTTTGATGATTTTGACCCTTATTCATTATTTTCATGATCAACATGATATTTCCTACAGTCATTTGAACAATTCTTAGTCCAACCAATGAGGTTTGACCAGATTCCACCCAACATAGTTGAAAATGACATGGATTCCCATAAAATTATTTAATTGAATCCATGTGTATGGAGTCTTGATAACTGTTATTAAAGGAGAACTCCACCAACAACAAGTGCTACTCCCATGATCCACCAAAATCCATGACATAATCCTTTATCACATCTTTCAATTTCTTATAATCCTCTAATATTTTCCATCGGTATGTGGAGGATATGTCGTACTCATTGTCAAATAAGTTCAAAGGTCTTTCTGCAAGGATTTCCAAAAATGATAAATGAATCTCAAATCTCGATCTAATATAATTGAAACTGGTACACCACACCTCTTTCAACCTCATGGATATATATTTTTAAATGATTATCCATCATATGAGATTTACAAATAGGGATGAAATAGTCTGACATTATGAGTCGACCCACTATCTCCCATATGAAGTCATGCTTCCAGACCATTCTTGGGATAACTGTAAGAAAATACATCTTCATCTTCCCCATTTCCATAGAATAATAGGTAATGACTGCTATGTACCTGATAGTCATCGATTCTCTTACTTGACATGCTGAGAAGTAATGTATGTTGATACAAAATAAGCCACATTCCATTTCATAATAGCACAAAAAACTACACTTTCAACACCTTAAAAATTTTAGGAATTCTAGGATGGAAAACCCATCTTTAATGATGATAAGTAGTGGTAATTTGTTCATGAGAATTCACTAGTTTCACCACCCTATTTAGAAAGAAAAACAACAAATTCTGATCTAGTTTCCAACCATCAATGGTCTCCACACCATTGAGTTTCGAAATCATATCCAGACACTCTATGTCAGATATATGCACATCTTTAACCAAACCAACCAAGTCAGCAACCAATGATATAGGAAATAAAACATCAACATCCCCCCAATCATCATAATCCAACCTCATATTGGTTATGAACTACATCAAATACCACTAATCTAATGCATGTTTCCCCATATATGAATATGAATTTCTACATAATGCATTCTACACCAAATTCCATTTACTCTTTGTGTATATCATGTAATAGTCAATTATTTAGAGGTAATCTTACCATCTTCTATTGACTAAAATTAAAATTCATTTGTGATAAAATATTCATGAATCTCTTATGATCGGTATATACTATAAATATTTCTTCACAGATGTTGTGACACCACATTTTCAAAGAATGAACCACTACAACAGATTATAAATCATGTGTGGGGTAGTTATACTCACGAAACCTCAACTACCAGGGGCCATATTCAACCACATGATATCCATGCATGATTAAAAAAAATTAGACCTAGATCAGGATGAATCGTAGTAGACCAGATTACCTTTTATTGTTTCTAGAAATACCAAGATTGTTAATGATGTATGATGTTCCATAATCTCTTCAAAATATTTTTTTTTCACTAAAAAATCAATTGAAAAAGAAAATACTTCATTGTCAAAGTATTCATCGATGATGTTAGTTTTGATAAGTAACTGAAAAATCAGCGATAATACCCATCTAGGCCATGGACACATTTTATATCAAGGACATTCTATGGAGGATTCCAATAGATAATGGAATCTACCATTTCCATATCCACTGAAATTCCTCTCTTAGAAATGAAATAACCAACGAAATGAACTTCCATTATCCAAAAGTTAAACTTTTACATGATGACATACAATTGACGATCTGTCAATGTTCCCAACACTACTAATAAGAGTTTTTCATTCCCCAAACTTGTCCATAAAAACACCAACATTCCAACCATGAATACTACAATGAATGAATCTAGATATTTATGAAATATATGATTCATTAATTCCATGAACACCGTTTGTGTATTCATAAAACAAATGTTAATAACCAAAAAATCATAATGAACATATTTACATCTTGTGGATATTTTCGGAATATCATCCTTCGGCAACCGCAACTAATGATACCCCAATTGAATGTTAGTCCTAGAGAACCAATATCCTCCCATCACCTAATTGAACATTTCACCATTGAGAGGATGCATATAACAATTATTTATAATAATTAGGTTATGATTATGATAATTAACACATCGTCAAAGATTTCGATTCTACTTTTTAACAAAAAAACTAATGATTTCCATAGAGACTTGATAGTATGGATGAACCCATTGTTTTCTATCTCCTGCAACTGCACATTCAATTGAAACAATTCTATGGGTTCCATTAAATATTATAGAAGTGAGATCGGATTGGTCTCTGGAAGGATATCAATTGTAAACTCCTATTATCTCACAGGTGTAAACTCTAAGAATTCATCAAGATATACATCAAGAAACTAATCAACCAAAGCTAGATAACTACATCTCAAAACTACATTAATCGATTGAAAAGAAAATGACACCAAACGATACATGATTGTGCCAACTACTGGTCCCAACAATCCTATTGCATCTTTATTCTCACTCTTCCCCATTTGAAGTGATGTTGGACATCCTCATCTGTTGTAAATCTAAACATTCACGCATTATTGTCACTTCAAGAATGAAACATTTTTTTCAATTTCATACCTAGGATAATATCATACACATCCATACCATGAATTGAGACTTTAATCATCATCTGAACATCATACATAACTATGAAACGTGATCTACAAAAAAATTTCTATACACTCTATTTGACCTAGATGTGTTTTATGATTTAAAATAGATGGAATAATTTACAAAATTAAATACAACAAATTAACATCACTAGGTTAAATGAAATAATGGTAAGAATCCATATCAAACAACACATTCATAAATGTAGAATTCAATAAAATCATACCTCACATAGTGCATTGGATCGACTGATCATCCACCATAGCAGGCTCAGATCCAAACAGTTTCCTAGAAACCACAATATTCCCTTTATTACCCTACTAAAACATCTACAGATGAGGAGTAGTGGTATTCCTAGAATCACCATGACCAAATCAGCTCTACTGATGGGAAGTATGTTGTTTTACCCATCCTGTTGAGTTATATGATGCATGAAACACTTTAGTAGTGTCACCGATACCCAACCTCATTGTAATACAAAAATTGATCTAAATATTCCCTATATAATTTTAGCAATGACATGATCAAGGAAATGTCACACATTACCTTTTCGTGTGTCTTGTGGAACCACACACAAAAAATAATGGCTTATTCTATGTATTTTTAAGAAGATTCACTAATCCTATAGTCATATTCTGATCCAAACACACACCCTATAAATATGTTTCCCTCTTAGTCTTTATCCCCGCATTAGAGTTTCCACTTTTCCCAATAGGTAACAACATGATTCCCCTTAATGTAGCCTAAAATATATCCCTTTCATCCATAGTAACTATATCCACCATTTTTATTTAATCATTAATATATAGGACTGAAATATTAGAATGGATTTCATTTCTTAATCATGATTAAATAATTCCTTCCTTGAAGAATGCACTAGCAGCAACCTTAGGTTCAAATCACCCTACATTCATGAATATACCTACATTTTTTTATACTAATTTTTTTCTTCAATCATATGACATCCATTTTGTGAAGAATTTCTAACATAGGGTAGAATGTTTTGTCAAACTAATCAACAAAACCTTAATAGTTCATACCATAATTTGTTCTCTACTGGGTGACCAATTCCCCCACTAACATCCAAGATCATCCAAAATGTATGTTGATAACATAACATCCAACAATACTTGTGTTCCATGGAAATTGAGTATTTGATACATAATGTCAAAGCATGATTTTTCTATTATGGGCTTTAAATCTCCCAAAAAATGGGTGGATTCTCCTTTTGAAACTAAACAGAGTGATCCACATGTCTCAGATCATCAAATCTATTTCCACTTTTCATAGATTAGAAATATTTCACTATGAATTTCACTAGTAGCTGGTTTACTTGAGGCTTAGCTGAAACCACATTTTCTGTAGAATCCTCTTGTTGGTCTCTACGATGTCTACTTGAAGCCATTTTATCAACACAAGAATCACTATAAGTCTCACTCCCTACAAACATAAATCATACAATTTCAAATTATATTATATTTTAACTATCTCAATAATGATTTCAACATTTTCAAACATCTCATGTTAAAATATTTTTGAAAATCCATTCTGTTTTGAAAATCAATCCATTTTTATAATACTACAATCATTTACTTTTCAAAACAGCACTATTGAAACAAAAATTCCATATATTAAAAATTTAACACATTCTTATCAGAACATAAATCATTATTCCCATTTAAATAAACATCCTACTAGTAATTCATTTCTATAATTCATGACATTCTCATATCCTTGGATATAACCATTAGAATTATTCAATTATAACAAATGTTTTTCCAAAACAATTATGTACAGAACTCTCTACCAACATAATGTTCATCATAAAATGGATAGCTAATTTTTTTTTATATACATTTCAATATCCAACATTCTTATTCCTTCATATGATCCAAAATCAAGAAATATGCAAGGAATGAATGCCAACACTATGAGTAACAACTGATGGAAAGACCAAACAAGACCAACTTTAGTTGTATGTCAAGGACTTAAAAAACTGACACCACATGTAACATTCTACTCCTTACCATTTTCATGAGAGGGTGGTATGATGTTAATTGGCCTTATGAGATATTCCCAAGGTGAAAAAGGCTTGAAACAAATGGTTAGGTATTTAAGAACAATTGAGGAATGATATTCTAATTGAATAAAAACAATCAACCTAATGGGCCATAACCAACCAAAAAAACATGATGCATGTCAACAATGTGAACCAATATAACACATCGATACAAATCCAATATAAAAATACTACCAAGGAACCAATAAAACAAAACCACCATGATCAATAATCAGTGTAACCAATAAAAGAAAAAAAAAATCACCCATAAGAAGTTATTACACAACTCCACACCAAGCTCCATGCTACTTGTACCAAAATACCACAAAAGAATCACAAAAAAACATTGTTGAAATGAGATGTGTTACCCTAGCCCATGTCCCAGAATAAAACATATGAAAAACCACCAATGTACCAATGAAGGGGGTGAGTAATAATACTCAGCATGTTTTCCCCAAATTACATCACTACACACGCCACTATGATAGAACCGTTAGAACAATTATATAAAAAATTTATATAAGCCACTAAATTATTTCGAAAATGAACAATAAGAGAAACCATCCTTACCCGAAGAATGTAACCAAAATCAAAAAAAATTCCATGGAATGAAATCAAACATTTCAATACCATTTCACATTTTTCTAAAACATTCCAACTAGCATGACCGCTTGCATATCCCAACCACATTCCCATGATTCACACACACACCCGATCTCAGCGTTACTATTGATAGTGGAACTTCACGCCCAACCCTATTCCCTTTTTATAGTTGTAATTAACTCCAATATTCCAATACTTTACTATGTTCATTAATTTAAATTTTACATACCATCTAACCCACTCTTATAAAATATAATCCAACAATCATAGAAAAAAATATTTAATAAAACGATATAAAAACAATTTCAAACCAAAATATCTCCCAAGAAATTAACAATTCAAACACAGGCCCTAACCATTCCAAAAAAATCAACATTTATTGAAAACTCCCTTAAGCAACATCAATGCCAAATATCATCTCAATATAAGACATTATATTGAAAACCATTTTCACAAATTATTTTCCTAAAACCACAATTCCAATGATTTTAAAAATATAATTTTAATTTCCAAATTAATTTATGTTTCATAATAATACAATTTTATTCCAAATCCACAAAAAATCACAAAATGGGTGTCAAAGAAGCTTTGTAAGTCACAAAAATGATTAATTTAAAGCAGCTAAAATTAATTTCCAACTAAATACATATTTTTATATAAAAATGGTGATAAGAGAGAAGACACCTACATTAGGGTTCTATATAAATCAACCAACTCACAACTACACTACAAAAAATTGGTGGAAACACCACAAAACCACATTCGATATCATAGCCTAACATTTAGAAGCCCAACTACAATCATTATAGTCAATGAAATCCCATGATCAATTTGAGAAATATGTAGATCTAGAAAACATATATATATATATATATATATATATAAGGTAAAAAACAAAAAAAATATAGGGGGTTTATCAAAGGAAAGTCACCTTAACCGCACTTTGAAAATAAACTGAATATTCCACCATGATTAGTGGGAGAGGTTCCATAACACATTAGGGGAGGAAATAAAAATTGAAGCTCGAGTGGGAGGAAGTTTGGGTATTTATTGGGAAAATCCCAACCAGTTCAACTTAAAAACCCAATTATTAATTTCAAGCATGGTTTGTTTGCAAATTATAAAAAACTATTCATGAATCGTGCTCCTTCTACTGGTCAATGAGTGCCCCATACGGTTGGGCCGCAACGTTATAAAAATGTGCACCAACCATGTGAAATAATTAGACCTCAATTAACACGGTTCTATTGGTCCAGACACACAATTTTAAAACTCTGTGTCTTAACCATGAACCATCTCATATGCTTGTGCCACCCCTTACACAGTTGCATGTGTTTGTTTCATGGTTTCCACTAACAATGCTCATACCGAGCACCCTTAGAAAGGCCTACAATCCTTCCGAAAACATTTTAATCTCTCAAAAACATTTCCTAACCATTTTATAAGTATATAAAGACATAAAAAAGGGTTACATACCACAATTAGTTGTACTATAGTGTATCAGCCTTGACTTACTGTCACTTGTTACATTACAGTGTGCCTTACTATGCACATATTTTGACACTCTTAAGGGATATTCTTCGGATAATTAACATGTTCTTTAAAAAACATTATGATTATTTAAATGTAATGATATCTTTAAAGAAACCAATGGTTATGATTCTAGTATTTACGATGCATAAATTTATGTTATGTTCTAGAAAATATTTAGAATTATACAATGTTTATAATTTTATGAACTAATATAGTATGTTCCATTATTTAGAAATGGTTCATATATGGAAGAATGGTATAAATAATCATGGTAAATTTAGATATTTCCCTACTAAGGAAACCAACAAATTTGGTAGTAGATAATAGCATATTATAGATATATTAGATTATCTTAATCAGGTTATATGAAATAACATTGAGAAAATGCAGAAACCTATTGCATATGAATAATATCCAATGTTGAATCGATTTATGTGACAAAATACAAATTTTTTTAGTGGTACTACTAATAAAATTGTAGATGAGAAATGAACTAAGTGTCGGTTGAAGGTATTAGTTTACTTTTTTCATCAAAAAGGAAATTTTAACTCTTGTATTTTAATGCATTCAAGTTGATGCTGACCAATGGTGATACATGAGCCCTATAAACCCCATTATATTTATTACATACTTAAACATAATTTTTTACATAAAAATGTACTTAATAAAACCTATATGGTCAATATTTCTAGTGTATTTGGGTATTAGGAACAGTACATGGCAACATAAGACATAAAAATATAAAATATTTATTGAAAACTTGTTTTACATGAGCACAAAATCCGTTCGTACATCGAATTATATTGGATAACATGAGAAAATACATAAGAAATGTGTGGGATAAAAATCCCAGAGAGTGAGTAAACAAGGAATAACATGAAGAATACAATACATGTTAGGAAATAGGTATATCAACTAATCATAAGGTAAACCTGAACATAAAGGCATGATATAACATGATTATCATAACATGGAAATATGGAAACATCATAAAACATGATATTAGCATGAGCCATAGCTCATTGCATATGGATTAGCACGAGTAAACTCCCATTGAACATGAATTAGCATGATTATACCCACATTTCACAAGAATTAGCATCAGTAAACCCACATTGCTCACATTGTATCATGATACTAAACATTACCCAATTCATTAAAGTGTTATCATGGTGTACCCTTCATAATCATTTTAATCTAATTCTTAAGTGTTTCACATAGATCATATAACATGGATCCATTCAAAATCATCATTTATTCCATTATAAAATAATGTTGGATAAATACATGTAAGTACCATTCAATAAGAACTTGTGTATTAATGTGAATACCCATGTTATAAAAATGGTTATGGTATTCACTACATGCTGATTTTGTCTTGGAAAATCATGGTGCATTTTCAGTAGCATAACAGCATCATATATTAATTCATAAATTGGGTTGATGGAAGAGGAATGGGTCTATCATAATTTACACATGAAATATACAATAATGGTATCATGGAACATAATATCCCAATATATGAAATGGAATTTAGATGCATAAAATATAAAAAATAGTTGAAATGAAATAAAAAGAGGGAAATACCATATGGAATTTTGGCATGCTAACAGGTGTGCATAGAAGGCATTAATGAGAGTGAAAGGGGTCTCTCATGATTCAAAAATAAGGAGCAGAGTATGTGAAAGGTGCAAATTAATACCCCATATTTTTATGTGAAAATAAATTGGTATAAAAACATAAGAAAACATTGATAATAATGAGAAAGGAATGAATGTAAGGATCCCTTACTTGAGTGTGTTACTGAAAAATCCTCAAGAGGGGAATTGTGAGAGCTTGGGGACCTTGGGAGGATTATAGATATGGGAGGTCAGATAATTGACGTTCCCTAAGGATTTGTTGTCAAGATAAGTGTAATCATGGTTGGGTTTATATAGGAAATGAGAGTGGAATTCTTTAATATTTCACAAGCATTGGTTTTTGAATATATATATTTATCTATTAAAAACAACAAACATTACCATTTTTTTTAACATAATGAAGTGGAAAAAATTATTTTACATGGAAAATTGCCTAACATATTAATATATTATCTTTTCTTTTGCGGAGGTGAGTCAAATTATTAAATAAATGAATTTAAAATTATAAAAAATATTTTACATTTTGGAGGATTCACTAAGACCTTATAAAATAAAAAAACAAATATAAAATCACATTATTTTAATGGAAAAAAATATATTTGGACGAGGTTACCAATTATAGTATTTTTTAAATCATTTTGGGGTCGTTATGATGTCATAAATAAATATTTTATTTACAAAGTATTTAATTTTTACCCAAAAACTTGACTATCTCTAAAAATTATGAAAAATTCACCATTGGATAATTTTTATATCATGATTTCAAAAAAATATTCCATTTATCTAAATAATTTCCTTAATATGTGAATTTTAACTTTTAAAATGAAAACTGAAATTTATTAAAATATCACGGGTTTTGAAAATAAATAAACATTGATTAAAATTAAATTTGACATCATAGAAGATATATACTCATTTATTATTCAATAAAGTTATTTTATAATAATATTTTATTTAAATATAAATTATACCAATAATTAATTAATTACTTAAAATAAAATCTATAAAAATAAAAATTCTATTTTATCATATAAAAAATGTAACTCTTGTCAAACTGATTAACTAATCATTTAAAGATAAGAAACTTATATAATTATCATTTGAAATAATTGTTTTTATTATATAATTAATAAAATTTAGTTTAATATAATGTAAATATTTATCAAATGTACCATTTTTACCCGAAAAGACAATTTAGAAAATTTGTCGCTTTTCAAGAAAGAAAATTTTCATAATTGAATTGATGGAATAAGATTTTATTTATGAAAAGGTATTATAGAACATGTATCAAATAAATTATTACATAACCCTTCATAACACCGACGTATGACCTGATGGTAAGGTGTGCAATGGTGACAGTGTCTTGAGGAAGCTCATATAACATCATCCAAGTTATAATCTCTATTAACTTAAACATCTTTCGTAGGCGACTAATTTCAAGATTAATATATTGAATCTCATCTTGGTATTGGTTAAGAGTGAATTCCAGTGACCCTAACTGATTTATGAGCTCTGTAAAATGAGCTTCATACAACCCGAGTCTACTAGATGAGGTTATCATATCCTTTTCCTTTCACAAAAATATTTTTTTAAAACCCTTAAATTTAAATCAGTCATGTGATCAAAGCTTAGTGACTATATTATCGACGGTAATTATATATAATTTTTATTTAAACCCAATAATAAAAAAGGAGTGCGTGTATTTTCTATAATACAATAAATGAAAGTGAATTTGAGTCACAAATCACTGGGTCATTACAACATTCCCCCATTAAGAAATTTCCCCCCCAAAATTACTATTTCAAAAACTAAAATATATGAGGTTATCTCTACGTCATCACTTCACCCAATTCCCATGTTGCTTCTTCAAACTGTTGTTTTCTCCAAAACACTTTGACAAGGAGGATTGTCTTTTTCTTAGAACATTTTCCATGCGATCTATGATCTTCACCAGATTCTCTTCATTGGATAGTTCATTCTCCAATGGTACCACCTCAGGATTGAGTACATCTGATGGGTTAGGTAATTACTTCCACATGATTAATACATGGAATACATCATGTACTTGAGACATGTTTGGTGTGGGTTCTAGTCGGTATTCCACTTCTCTTATGTGATCAAGGATATAAAAATGGATGACTTACCTTGGAATAAACTCTGTATTAATCATAAATTTCATAAATATATTCAATAGTGATATACGTATGAATACCATGTATCTGACATAAAATTATAGGTCTCATCAACAATTGTCAACATAGATATTTTCTCGACTCTGAGCAGCCTTAATGTGTTGCTGGATAGTCTTAACCTTCTCCGCCATTCCTTCGACCATTTCGGGACCTAAATGTTCTCACTCCGTAACTTCATCCCAGAATGATGGTGTTCATAACCTATTCCCATAAAGAGATTCATAATGAGACATTTAGATGTGTGAGTGGAAACTATTTTTGTGAGAGTACTCAACCAGTGGAAGATGTTGATCCCATCTTACATTGAATTACATTGAGCATGCTGTCAACATTTTCTCATGTGTTTGGATAGTCTACTCAGATTGGTCATCAGTTTAAGGATGATAAGTCGTACTGATGTTCAGCTCAGTATTCATAGTGTGATGGATACTCTTCTAGAACATAGAGGGGAAACATGGATCTCGATCAGATACAATTGATAGTGGTACTCCATGTTGCCTACCAATTTCTCTATTGTATATCCGTGTCAGTTGATGCAATGAGAAATCCCCTAGAATTGTAATGAAGTGTGCAATATTTATAATACGATCCATAGAAACCCAGATAACATTGTTTCCATTAGATGTCATCAGATTTCCGGAAACAATGTCCATTGTGATGTCTTCCATTTCCATGTTGGTATTCGTAATGGTTGCATCATCCCCTTAGACTTAATCCTACTATACTTCACTTGCTGACATACCAGGCACGATGATGTATACCAAGTGATATCCTTCTTCTTTTTATCCCACCAATAATTCTATCAAAGATCATGGTACATTGTTTTGTTTCTAGGGTGAATGAAGAAATTCAAACTATGCGTGTCATCCAAATGTTCTTCCATTAACTCTGGATTTGAGGTAATACATATTCTTGATCCAGATGTCACAATTCCTTATTCAATAACATTTAACTCCTAGGATTACCCTTTTCTGATAGTTTCCACACTCTTCTGAATCCCCAAATAATCTTTTTGACCATCCTTTAACCTATCCAAAAGAAATGGTTGATCAATCATATGTGAAAGTAATGATGATGTTCCCCTCTTTATGATTTCCATATGAATATTCATCAAATATAAAAAGATTTTATCATTTTCATTTCTAATCAATGATAGAATCATTAGGTCATTTATTCATAGATCATTTTCCACCTTGTCCTGTTTCCAATGGTGGTAATGTATTGTGAAGTTATAGTCTTTGACCACCTCTAACCAACTTATTTAGATCATATTAAACTCATTATGTGTGGATATATATTCATGGATTTTTTGATCTTTATATATTTCAAACTTTTCCCCAAATAGGCAATGTCACTAAAATTTCAATGGAAATATTACTGGATTCAAATCCAGGTCATGTGTTGGATAGTTCTACTAATGAAAATTTAATTTATTTGAAAGATATGGAATTAAATTTTCATTTTTCATCAACACACGTCCCAAACCCTTATTTGAAGCATCAATGAATACCACAAAATTCTCCTCACTTATAGGTAGTGTGGGAATGGGTGTAGTGATAAGCGTATATTACAAATCCATGAAGGTCTCTTCACATTAATTACTAAAATAAAAAATTACTCCTTTCTGAGTTATAATGGTAATAGGGTTTCACAATCATGATAAATTTCTCACAAATTGAAAATAATATCCTGCTAAACCATGGTAGCTCCAGATATCCATCACAGATGCTGGTCTCATCCATCCATGAATTTTATTTGTCTTGGAGGGATCAACAGATATACCATCACATATTATTTTATGACCCTAGAATGAGACTTAATTCAACAAAAACTCTCTCTTGTTGTACTTTTCATAGAGTTTCTCCTTTTTCATGGTCTCTAGTACAGTGCTTAGATGCTCCTAATGCTCCAACATAGTTTCAGAGTATATTAAAATATCATATATAATGACTATCAAAAATTTATTTAGGTAATATCTAAAGAATATATTCATCATGTCCATGAAGATTTATGGAGAATTAGTGAGTCCAAAAGGCATTACTATGAATTCATAGACCACATACCTTGTATGAAAAGTTGTTTTGGAGATATCCTCCTTCTTCACCCTTATAGGGTAATATCCAGACCACATATCAACCTTGGAGAAGTTTTTTTATCCACATAGATGAATCAACAATTCATCAATTCATGTAAATGATAAGTGTTCTTTATCTTGATTTTTTTAAGCTCACGATAATCAATGTAATGGCACATTGACCCATCCATATTCTTAATGAAGAGGACTAGTTCACCCCATAGTGAAGCACCTGGGAAGTTAATCCCATTATCCAGATTCTTCTATAGTTGTATCTTTATGTCCTAAAGCTCCAAAAACATCCATTATATATAGATTCATGGATAAGGGAAATGTCCAAGATATAATATCTATTGAGAATTCAACATCCATTCTATAAGGAAGACCAAAAAACTTCTTCGGGACACACATCAGTGAATTCCCTCACAAATCAATGTCATTGAGGTCGTTTCACTCATTAGACTCAATCATCTGAGAAAGATACATGTGCTTATAGAAAGTAATATAATTTCTTTGAGATGGTGGTGATAATTAAGATTCATAATCCTCCATCCACATGTATAGAATCAGGGATCGATTCTCCATATAGAGAGTGATTGCCCTCTCATGGAAATTTATGTTTTCTCTATATTGGGAATGCCAATCCATAAAAATAATTTCCTAAAATTCCACTAGAGGGAGTATGAAGAGGTTTTTTTGGGAAGTTCAATCCACAAATTTTGACATGGGAGGAGTTATATTTATGGGATGAAATAATTTCACCATTTTTCATTCTCACATATATTTCTACTTACATGATTTCTGGTGGTGTTTCAATTGTTATGAAAAAAAATTGGGATATAAAAACTATGTAGAACATGAATCAAAATGTATGTTCACTATTCACGAATGAATAACTAGTGTACCTGTCACCACTTCGCTGGTGGGATTCACTTTGACGGTAGTGATGGTAAAATCTCATCCTTTCTAACTTGGAGGTTGTTGGATGCCCCTGAAAGCCCTTGGATTAGGGAACCGATATGCAATGTTCCCTATTTCATTGCAGTTTTAGAAATGAACAATGAATCGAGGGTTAAAAACCAAATTCCTCTACTCTATCGCATTAAAGGGTCATTATTGTTGAAAATTAATGGCCAGGTGCCATTACATTAAACACCTAATGTATTTTTTCTTCCCATTGGTCCAATTTCCAGGTGTTTATTTCCTCACAATTTTCAAGAGGGGTCCTGTAATTTCTTAGTATCATTGGATTTATTTATCGAGACACCATAATTAAAGTCTACATTCTACTTTTTATCCCCATTATACCCATGATAATCACCAATTTCAATTTAAACTTTGAGGGATCATTGTAAAATTTACTCATAGCTATCAAAGTAATGGATCTCTAGGGATTTCATTATTCAAGGTTGTAGACCACCAAATAAGTGGTCAAATTTTAATTCGAGAGTAATGAAATATATGGAGGCATATCGTGCAAGACTTGGGATGTTTTCCTCTAATGCTCTAGTGAATTCATCATCTTTTTTCATAAGGACAAGGAATCCCCTCTCCATTATATGTTAGAGGGTGTGAGGATAATAGTTATCGATTTTTATACGAAAATCATTCCATTACAATGCCTTGATCACTTCCTATGGATTCGTATTTTTTTATCAATGTCCACCATTAATCAACATTACCTTATATATTATAAGAATCCACAAGAATGTTATCTTCTTCGGAACATTGAAATATGTATATGTTCTTGTCATTGGAGTTGATCCATTGTTCTGTGTTTGAGGGATAAGATGATAAATTTACAATATGAGGCCTTTGACTCATGAGGCTCCTAATTGAGGGTTGTTCTTAGGGGGGGGGGGTTGGAAATTCCCTTTCAAGGATGTTTCAATTTCAAACATGAGTTACTAAGAGAGTATTTAAACAATGTTTCTGATTCCCGCTACCATCCGATTGGGTATCTCATTAGAATAGTAATTACATTGATTTTTTCATTGTTCTTATCCCGTCTCGTCCTATTAATGGCCATTATCTAGAATAAATGGAATGTTATAGGTAGGTTTATTAAACACTTAAAGGGGAATCCAATGAATAAAGATATAACATAAAAATTAAATTGATTTCGTAAACATATACTTTATAGTATTTTATCTAAGTTATCCATTATCTACTTCCGAACATATATTCGTAGGGGAAATTTTTTTATTACCTTAATAATGGTTCATAGAAATATTATGAATTTACCAATGAATATCCCATGTGACTATTGAAACTTGAGTGCAACATGTACTGTTGCTGTGCACCAGTTCACATTCATGTTGAGCTCAATGCGGGGTATCTAGGTTTTACCCCTAGATACATATGTAGTCGAGCCACCTCTACTTGTTCGTATGCAGGAAAAGATATATTTTATTGTTAAACCACTTCATCTATACTCACTAAAGTATTTGTATTATTTTATTTTACTCAGTATTATAACTAATAAATTCAATACAATTTTATAACCCTAATCCCAAATAATAACTAAACCTATCCTCTGACCCAAACTATAACAACCATGTTCTTTATTACACACATAAACATAATTTATTACATAAATTATAACTTAATTCAACCCATTTGATTGACATTTATAGTTTATTTGGGTCTCAGAAACATTTCATGAAAACATAAGACATTAAAATGCATCATATTTATTAAAAACCTATTTTTCATGACCACATCATTCCGTCATACCTAGCATTGCATTAGATAACCCGAGGACATACATAAAAAAGGGTTATCTATAAATCCCAGTAAGTGAGTAAAAAAGGCATAACATGAAGAATAAAATAATTTTTAAAAGATAGGTATATCAAGGGAGAGTAAGACAAACATGAACATAATGGCATGATATAGCATGATTATCATAACACAGAAATGTGGCAACAATATAAAAGATGATATTAGTATGAACCAAGGATAATTGCCCATGGATAAACGTAATAAACCCTCATTGCACATGAATTAGAATGAGTAAACCCTAATTTCACATAAATTATCATGATTAAACCCTCATTTCCAAGGGAGTATAATGATACAACACATTACCCAATGCATTGGAGAACTATCAGGGTGCACCATTCATAATCATTTTAATCTTATCATTATGTGTGCCATGTAGAACATATAACATGTATTAATTTTGAATAATAATTTATTACATGATAAAATTATGTGTAATACATAAATGTAAGTTAAAATAAATAAATATATGTTCATAAAGGTGATTACCATTTTTATGGAAATGGGGATGGTATTCACTACATGATGATTTTGTCTTGGAAAATCACAGTGCAATTTCAGATTCATAACAACGTCATATGGAAATTCAAAAATTGGGTTTAGGAGAGAGAAAGAGGTCTCTCATCATTTATAAATGATATAGACATTAATGTGATCATGGAATGTAATATCTCAATATATGATCTAGAATTTATATTTAAAATATAAAAGAAATGCTTGAATGAAAATAAGAATTGAGAAATCCCTTGCGGAATTTCAGCATGCTAACAGGTGTTCATAGAAGTCATTAATGATGGATTAATGGGTATATAATGATTCAAAAATATGGAATGAAGTATGGGGAAGATTTGAAATAATACCACAACTTTTTTAATTGAAAATAAAATGGTATAACTATGTATGTAATCATGGATAAAAATGGGAAAGGAATCAAAAGTAAGGATGACTTAGTTGAGTGTGCGACTTCAAAAGCCTGAAGAGGGGCTTCATTAGAGCTTGGGGTGCCTTGGGAAGATTATGCCGAGGGGATATAAGATTAGGGACATGATATAAGGATTTTTAGTCATGATTAGTTTGAGAATGAGTGTGATTATATAGGAAATGAGAGGGGAATTATTTAATATTTCACAACCATAGGTTTTGGAACCAATATAAATAAATATTCAAAACCACCATCATTATCGTGGTTTTTTACAATGGATTTTTCCATAATGGAGTGGAAAAAATTATTTTATATGTCAAATGACCAAACATATTAATATATTATCCTTTCATATGTGGCGGTGAGTAACATTATTATATGAATGAATTTATAATCATAATATATATTATACATATTAGAGGGTCAATAAGACATTATAAATTAGTTAAAACAAATATAAAATAACATTATAATAATTCAAAAACATAAATTAGTACTATAATACCATTATTGTATTTATTACATAATATTGGGGTCATTATTATGTCATAAAACCCATATTTTTTATACGGTATTTAATTTTTACCAAAAATTTCGACTATCTTCGAAAATTATGAAACAATTATCATTGGGAAATTTAAATTTCATTATTACAAATATTATATTCATATTATCTAAATAAATTTCTAAATATGCAAATTTAATCCTTTAAAATTAAAATTGGAATGTTTTAAAAATTCAGTGTTATTGAGAAAAACCGTTTTCAAACCTTGATAAAAATTAAATTTTACTTGATAAAAGTTATATATTAATTTATTATTCATAAAATAAATTTGATTATAATATTGTGTTAAAATATAAATTTAATAAAAAACTCATTAATTCCATATTTTTTTAGAAATACATTTTCTATTTTATCGTAAAAAAATTATAAGTCTAATAAAACAGATTTCCTAAACATTTAAAAATAAGGAACTAGTATAGTAATCAGGTATAAGAATTGTTATTATAATATTATTAATAAAAAATTAGTTTAATATAATGTATATATTTGTCAAAAGTACCATTTTTACCTATAAATAAAATTTATCAAATTCGTCTCTTTTTAACAATGACTATTTTCAGAGTGGAGTTAATGGAATAAGAATTTTATTTATAAAAAAAGATTACACAAAATGTAACTAATAAATTATTAAATAACCTCTTATAAAAACCATGTATTAACTAAGGGTATGAAGTGCGATTGTGAAAGACTCTTGGGGGGGGGGCTCATATAACATCGTTTGAGTGGTAATATCTATTAAAATGAACTTATTTCATAAGAAATTTCATTTAAGATTAACATGTTGAATATTATATTGGGCTTGGTAAAGAGAGAATCCCAATGACTCTACCTCCTTTAATATCTATGAAAAATTAGCATCATAAGGCCTGAGTCTACTGGATGAGGTCATCCTCTCATTTTTCTATGTCGAATGGAATCCTTTTTAAAGCCTAAATTTATATCAGTCGTGTGATCACTGATCAACCATAATATTATCAATGATAATGATATATAATGATAATTTATTCCCAATAAAAAATGTAGTGAATTATTTATTATATACAATATAAAAATAAAATGAATTTTATTCATAAATGAATGGGTCGTTACAACCATGAGTACTAGAGAATAAAGATCAATAGAACTAATGGAATGAATACCTTTTAAAGACACATTAATCAATAAATACATACCTCATGATCAAAATTATGAGATAAAGTGAAAGTTACTTTTATTAAATAAAAAATATGTTCATAGTTTTGAATATTATGAATATTCAATAATAGGGGACACCTAGGTATGATAAATAGTATACACACAACATAGGGTGCAATATTGGATTCCTCATTAATGGTCATATTCCAAATCATCTAAGGGTACCAGTTTCTAAATTTTTTCATCGTACTAAGAAATAAATTTATGTGACATAAAAATTGAGAGGTAATTATCATGAACCAACATATTAAAAGGATATAACTAGAGTAATAGGACTTCATACCACCAATAAAATACGAATACATCAAATGAAAAGATGAAGTTTGAGAAATTTCCAACCTCTGAGAACTATGGATATAATCACTATAGGAAATGACTTAAAGGAATGTGAGTTTGTTAAAAGTTTACATAATAGTGTCATTAGGAAAAATAATTCAAAGGGATGAATAAAAATCATAATATTTTGTGTCACAGCTCCATAGATATGGGTAATGATTCAAATTAATTCCACAATTGTCATTATAATATACCTCTAAATAAGACATGGGATAAATTTCTAACATATATTAATGAAACAACATAAGTGTAATCATTAATGTAAATATGTATTTTATCTCTGAAATATGTTGTAAATGTATTTTATCAATGATGTTCTCTTCATACTATTTATGAAATATATAATGATTTTACTATAATACATATTTATTTAGGAATTGAAATATTATATTGAATTGTACCAGGAAAAGTAATTCATTTGAATGTTCATATCATTGGAAAACATAATATTGAGTTAATTAAAACCCTTAATATCATCTGGATGTTGAGAAAATGACTTTTAGATAAATAGATGATTATTATGGATAAATTAAATTTTATATTATTGACTACCATTGAAATAATTAATCATCTATGAACAAAATGGTTTATGCTATCATTTATGTAGTTTACATCATTTTTGGATTTAATGAATATTTCAAATATTATTTTTTAAATTTAATGAATAAAATAGCATGCATGTTTTTATAAAAAATTATGGAAATTAATTTAATGACTATATTCACATGTTTAGTATGTGATGATTAAAACTAACATCATGCTATATGATAAGTTTATTCTTCAACCTTACTTCTATGTTGTTGGATCATAACATTTTGGAAAATTTCACCATTTTTGAAATGGATAATGTTTATTTTCAGAAAATTGTCATGATATTGTTGAATTAAGGATAAAACAGTTCAAGGTACGACCATTGGAAACTATTATTTATATGAAATAGTATTTTATATGTATTTATATTCATATAGAGGGAAATAATTTATCATCATTAGGAAATGTACCATAAAATAAAATGTTATACTAATTCAGTATTTCTGTTAAAAAAATTGTCTTATAAGTTATCATAGATTTATGGCAATGAGGCCCTCAAATTTTTATTGACCATTCAATTATTTTTTATTGATCACCTCAATCACTCAATATAAATATTTAGGCTATTCCTCCATGTATGTATATCCACATTCTTCTAATAATCCCCAACATAGAAAACCTTTTATATGTTATTCTATGTGTAATTTTCACATAACATTATCTATTATTAAGATTATTTTTTATAAACACTTTTTGATGTTGGATTATAACATAAAAAATATCAACTCAGTTTTTCCCAAGAGATATTTTAAATTAGGAAGGCGTAATTTAATGAATATGTGGAGATTGTAAAACCCATTAATTTTAATGTAAAACATTTTATTCGATTACACGCTTAACACAAATCACCGTTCATATAGGAGAATATAATATTCTGAGAAATTATAGAATATTTACTATTTTTATTTGACACAATATGTTGTATATATTAAAATTCCTAAAAAATTGAGTTAACAATCTTAACATGTATGATCTTGTTTTACCAAGTATTATTATAATATTAAAATATAATTATCTACCATAATAATAGATAAGGTAGCCGATAAATTAGAGTTTAGTAATGTGATTGAGTAAATTATGAAAATATGTCATTCAAAAAGATATAATATGAACTCATTGGTAATCCATTTTTTATAAATGAAAATATAATGACATTTAATATAAATGAATTTTTTTATATGTATTCTCACAAAAGTGTTTTATCTTAATAAATTAAATTATCTATATTTAATAAATGATATTATTGAAATTTAATGGATGTATAGTCATCCCAAAATTTTTTATATTCATCGAACATATAAAATTGTCATAAGATACAAAGAAACCAAAATTTACTCATAAAACCAATATTTTTATACATTAAATTTTATACCCTTTCAACAAAGTAACTATATTGAATCATAATTTTTACATATTTATAGTTTTAATTTAATAAAAAAATATTTTTTTAATACATGATGTGAAAATTAGCATAGGTTTAATTTTTTATATTTTTCTAGGATGTTTCATTTTTTTAAGAATATGTAAAAATACTGTATTTTAGTTAAAAACTGTCTTTTTGGTAGATAGATATTTATTTTATATTTTATTTTAATTTTTTAAGTAAAAATATATCAATAATACATCTATTAATAATATTTAGAAGATTTTATTCATTTATATATTTAATTCATTTAAAAATGATTAATGAACTTTCGAATTTTTCTTCCTCAAAAACCTACATCCCTTCCACATTTTCAGGATTATAAATAAATTCACTTTTTTCCACTTCTATGAATTATTTTAAAAAAAAGTAATTAAAAATAGAAATAATTATAAAATTTTTAGTATAATGTGATCAACATAAATTTTTACTAAAAATAAATGTGATTGTGATTAAAAAAATTACAACTATTAATGTAAAATTAATCTTCATAAGGGACTAAATCAGAATCATAATGAACCAAATAATCAAGACAATTTTCAAAAACCCATTTTGGTCGTATATCGTCCATACCTTCCTTTTTTGAGTTGGGTATGTTTTTTGAGTTTTGAATGGTAAAAACATTGTTATACCTACCATGTTTTGAAAAATGTAAAGTGAGTCCTCTCCCTCCCCTATAAAAGGCCACCACTTATCCCCATTATAAAAAAATCTTATACCAAAATGGTCAAAAAAATATCTTCCCAATAAAATTTTATATATCCTGAACTTCCTCCATGAAGCTTCTTATTTGGCATAAAACCAATTAACGAATCCCTTTGGTGAAAAACAAAAGGAGTTACTCGAGGAAGAGTTAACATCCTTCCACAAGATCCATAGTTTTATTGTCATTATACACACCATAAATATCCTTATTAAAGGAATATATAACAAAAAATATATTATAAATATTATATGATGTTATTATATAAATTTCATTAAATATAATTACATACATATCCATAAAATGGATAGTGAACTTACCCTTCTTCTGTATGGTGAAGTACCTCTTCATGAAATTAAGTAGTTAATGTTTTCCCATAAAACCCTCAATGGTTGGAAATTTTGATGGAAACTCCATTGATATATGATATTTTTTTTGTATTTATGATTATGAAATTATTTCTGACAAACCCCTTTATACATTTTGTTAATTGTAAATATGATAACATCGTTTGTGAAAGTGTAGACTACTACATCATAAAAGAGACGTGATACGTTCATACAATAAATGGACTGTATTAAGGATTTTTTCAAATAAACATATGTTGAATATAAAAATATACATTAAATTCATGAGATAATTAAATTTATGGAAATAAAATATATCATTTTATTTAATAACTTTTTCACATAATAACAATTGATAATGTTGTTTGTGGACTTGCGAACTACCATCTCCTCGACATGATGTCATTATTTTTATATCACATGAATTTTATATATAAGTATATTTGATAAAATTAAATTTTATAAATGATATAATGATTATTCAGGAATTATATATTGTTACTTACCTTCAATCAATAAATATCCTTGAAAAATGGGAATATTACACATTAATACATACATGATATTGTCTCCATGATTGTAACATTGGTTCATTATTCATAACTATTTATAACGATTTGATAAAAATTATAATATATTTATAAATTTGATAATTATTTCATGATTATTATAAATTATATATTTATATAATGTCCCCTTGGACAATTTTTTACTAACAATGTATTTTTTTAAAAAGTATACTAAATTTTGACAGAACTATCGATATAAAAATAAAATTTTATGCTATTTTATAAAAAATGTTACAAGTGAATTAATAGTAATAATAACTTGAAAAGGGTTATGAATCATGTAAATAATTAACATAAATTTATTTATTATTTCAAATGAACATGTAACAAGTCAAAACATTCTTGGGAATACTAAGAAATTAACACATGAAATAATGAAAATAATGAAATATTACTAACAAAGAGGTAATATGATATTATACCATGTTGATTAATGATATTATGATTTTTATTACGGTTATGGTATAAGATAATAACCCAATCTAGTATAATATACATGATTATAAATTCCACAAAGAAATGAATAATAACGTAATGAATTTCACATCAATTAAATTTCATTGAGTCTATTTTGTTGTTATGAACCAAATCAATTTTATATCATGTATATAATACCCTTTGAAATTTTATATCATAAATATAATTATTCTCATGATATTTTATGTTTTATTTAATGTAATTACATTATAAGGATTATGATTAAAATGTATCAATGTGGTATGGAAAACTTTTGAATTATTAATGATTTTTTCCCTCATGTATGTTTTTAATGATCATTCAATGGTATTTATATCCATCAATGTCAAAAAAACATATTTTTACTTATCCTATAGGGGGGAATTATTGATAAATCCATATCATTTATTAAATATAGATACACGATGATAGGGAATACTGTTTATTAATTAAATTATTAATATGATGTATGAGGAATGCTTTAGACTGGGTGAAACGAGTGGTGATGAGTTATATATAGCCCCTTGATGCATTATTTTCCCCATGATATGAATTATTTTTCTAAATTAAAATAGTTTAAACTCTCTTGAGAATAGTTATTTTTTGTATAGTAGTTCATGTGCGAGATACTTGAATTATAATTTTTAATCACTTCTATCATTTTTGTTATAATTTTTATCCACAATATTCTCTATTATCATGACTATGGGTGAATTTATATTTTATATAAATGATTAAATATAATGTGTTTTAGTTTATTTCATTTCCATATCAATTGTTCCTTATCAAGTTATTTGAATGGAATGGGTTTTATGTTATTTATCATGTCATGTTGATCTATTACCATTAATTCATTATTGATTCCACTTTTCTTATCCTTGTTGAGTATTTGAGGTCACCCTCATTATGTTTCCTTTCAATAAAATGAATAATAAATATTTTAATAAGATATTGAGGATTCACATTATTTCATTTCATTATGTATCATATTTTATATTCTATTTCCCAATGCAATATGGCTATCATGCATATAATCTAGTTTTCGAAAACAGATAAACTAATTGTACCATTGGGGCTTGATTATTTTATATATTCCAATGTAATAATCTATGGAACTGACTTCATGTTTCTATGGGTGGGGTGTTACAAAAATTGTTAAAAAGAGTGTGTGTGATTAAAATTGATGTGTTTTTTTTTCAGTTGGATTACACCATGTTGACCATGACATGTGGGAAGGATGGTTGAGGGTAGTGATGGTGATTTTAATATATATACTGTGATAGTTCATAGAAAAATTGATATTTTTTTTTATTTTTTAGATCATTCTTCTGAAATAAATTGTTTACCCTTTATTATATCTATTTTTAGGTGTGTTTTTCATTTTAAAAAGATTCCACCATGAAAATATGTTATTATTGAGTGAAATGAGGATATTTCTGAAAAAACTACTCTAGAGGTGTAATAGGAAACCTCGTTGGTCTAGTGTAATAGAGGGTAGGGGGAGTTACTTGAAAAAACTACTCATTTTGTTGATATGGTAAAATTATTGCAAGGGCGGGTTATGTCAGGTATTTTTGACTTTACTAGAGAGTTTTAGTTGATCCACCATCTAACATTTTATGGATAGGGTGGACTATAAGAATCCATTTTAATGATAGAGTCTATATACAAGATTCTATATCACATTAATAATCCTCCAAAATAAAGATTTTCTTATTCGAATATATGTTATGGGTAATAGAAAAGCGTTGGTTGGATGTTTTGATATAGGCTAAGAAAGCAGAGGTCACTGTGTGGAATGATTTCAAGGAAAAGTATTTGGAACATTACAATCTGGAGACCATGATGAAATAGAAGGCTTATGTGTTTATGAGGTTATCCAGGGGACTAAGACCGTGATTTATTTTTGTAATCCCTTCCCTGACATTCAATGTTTTTTTCAGCATAGGTAGGGGATGAGGTAGATACAATAATGAGTTTTCAAGAATAATATAGACATGAGTACTAGTCCCATATTAATATATTCCATTTAATGAGGTTTATTGAAATTTTTGGTTTGGCCCTGATTTTATAAGGGAGAATAAAGGAAGATTCTTTTGCTGGACATGATGTTCTAGTTGGGTGATCTACATATTGAAATAGATTCTTAACATACATGGATATTATATCATTTTAGAATAATAGTTTGTATATTTAAAAAATACATTCCTGAGGACCATAATATATTACTATCTTTGTAAACATAGAAACATAATCTCTAATCTATGTGAAAGATTTTCAAAATATACCATACTGATCTACATAATTAGTACCTCTACCCAAAAACCATTCATTGTAACTTGGAGAAAGTAAATATAAGAAATAGGAGAGAACATATGCTCAGTAAGGGAAAATACTATAAATTAATAAACATAACAAGAACGTAAGTTTATTATAACTTTATTATAACATTAGAAGAAGATTTCATGTGTAATAAAGATCATAAACATGAGTTTTGGGAAAAATCATGACAGTTGGTAAGACATGAATCATAAGGAAATAAACATAATGTTCCATTAAATTGTAAATAAGGAAGAAAAAACATGATTTTTGGAATACATATAATAATTGAAACTTTTACATCATTTTTACCTAACATGACCTTTATAACATGTTAATCTTCTACAATGACCTTTGTACCTACATAGGGCTTAGGCTAGCAACCTACATTCCCACATTCTGTTAGGTTTATGAAAAAAACCATGTATCTTATTATTTTAGGGATTAGAATACAAAACATATACCCACTTTTTTTCAAGATTAGGATACAACCCATATACCCTCTTTATATTGGTCTTGGGATACAACCCATAAATCCTCATTATAGTAGGCTTGGGATACAACCCATATTCCATATTTCTTTTTATGATAGGGATAAAACCCATTCACCCATTGTGCTTATATAAAAAATATCATTACTCAATGTTTTTTTGGGAGATATGGGTCCCAAAAATAATATGATAAAATCTTTCATTCATGTTCTAATATATAAAAAAACATTCATCATATCATGACCAAAATAAGATATAGGTTTTACAAACAGAAAATAATAACCCATGAACTGAAATGGGTATCATTAACATTTTATCACATCATATCCTATGAAATGATATTGGTTTCATTATAATATTTTTAAATCATAATCTATTACAGTTAAATTTCTTTCATAATGATATAACCCTTGAATAGGAAATGGATTTCAGAAATATATAACCTATTAAAGAGAAACGTATTTCAAAAATATCATGATGTTAATCATAACCCATTCATAGAAATAGTATGAATGGAAATTTTATATCATTTCCAAGAAATAAATTAATAAAATTAATTGATGTTATATTATATGAAAAATAATTTCAAATTATTTTTGAAATCATTTCTTGAGGGAAATATCATTTCTTCTTTGAAAAAGGCTTCGTATAACAAAAAACCATTTTACAAAAAAATAAATTGTAAACATATCATGATGTATTGATATCATTTTGAAATCCTCCTAAATTTAAAACATATAAAATGAGTCTAAAAACATTTTAAAAATTCATTGATTTTCTACAAATGAATTATGGTGGGTAAATTAGTAGATATCGTAGGAGGTAAAAAGAATATTCCATTTGCATGGTAAAATGGTTATACAAATGCCTTTTTAAGAATGTAACCTGATGATTCCTTAAAAGAGGTTGGTTAAATGATAAAAAGGTAATCATTTATTTTATATATAATTGTTTAATGGTATAATAACATTGTAAACCCTATTTACAGAACATAGATTTCCCATCAAAGGGAGGGTAATGTTGGGACATCCTAAATAAACTTTCTTAAATTTACTGTGGAGGAAAGAGTAGAAAAATGGTACCAATACATGAATAAATAATGGTTAAAAAAAGGAAAAAAATTCAATAAATTCCTTGAGATATGATCATACTATTTTATTAATTAATAAAAAACATAAACAATATAGAAAAATGGTGAGATCATGTCAATTAGCTCTAATAACATGGTAACTTGGGATTACACTCTCCATGTAAGGAATGGAAATTACATGAAGCATAAGATATCTTTAAAAGAATTAAATTCATGATATAATATGAAACATTTCTGTATATACTCTACAAGAGAGTTTAGGTTCATATCAAAAACATCTGTCTCAAAGAAAGAAAAATTGAGACAAAACCATTTTATTGATATTGTAACTTTTGAAACATAAACCTAATGAATGAAGATTTATAAAATAGACATTATAATAACAATTAATTCAATTATAAGATACATATAGCTCAATCATGTTATGTAAATAAACCAAATAAATGGAATGAGTGGTGAACATGACATATATCTCATTAAAATTAAATGTGGGAGGAAATCCTCTAACCTCGTGTCTTGACTCTCTCCATACTCATACATGATTCTTGTATAACATATATTTTTTTTTACACCATGTATAGAAGAATATTTTTAATATATATTTCCATATATTGTTTAATTATGATCATATATTTACCAGTTGTTAATTATCCTATGTTAAAGTTTCACTTCAGGTAATATTCTCTTTGTTTCTTTGCATGTGTCTTAATTTGTTATATCACTGGTTCGTATAATTATATCATAAATCTAGAATTTAAATAATGATATAACTATCATTTATATACAGTGTATTTTTATTATAATAATCAGTATCATATAGTGGTATGAAATGGAATACACCGTTGATGGAGATGGAAAGGCATAGGTACACATTAATGATGTTTCTTTTTTTATGGTCATATAAAAAAAGTATGTAAATGACATATGTATATATATGTATGTATATATATATATCATAATTCCAATATAATTAATATAACATATATATCAGATATTTTTATTAATCCCATCCTTAAAACATTCCACATGGTTTGTGAATGAATCACATCACTTTGAGGGGGTGGTAGTCCACACTTTTTCAAAAAGAGATTATCGTATTAATGGCATATGTAAAGTAAAGAGAATTGTGATGTAAAAGAAATAATGAAACATAATTAAATATTAAATATAATATATAAAATATAAAAATATATTTTCCATCATAATGGCCACCATGATTGGTTGTAAAAGATAAATAAATAATCATTGTTTCATGATGTAGTAGTTCGACATACACAGAAAAGTAATATTCGATATCCATTAGATAGAGTTGTGTGTATGTGTAGGTATATATCATTGAATAAATAAAATCATATTGTCTGTAGGATACCTAGGTTCTAATTTAATAATAGAATAAATAAAGTGGAAGGTTGATGATGGAAAATAAATGATTTTAGATTCATAGAAGACACTACCTCTAAATCTGTTACCTCTTTTTGGTTTATTCCAAAATGTTTCCCTTTGATTGTTTCTACCCAAAGAGTGGATTTATTTTTTATGGGAAAAATATTTTGAGGTTAATTTTTCAGATCATGTATGAACATAATAGGTTTTAGTGGTGTATGTAATGGACTAAATATAGACATTAAATGGGTTTTAAAGTGTTTATAGGTCATTTTTGCACCTAATTTTATGGTTTTTTCAATAATTAATCTTAACTTGCCATTATGTGATGTGATTAATTTTAATTACTCTTACGAATAATTTTGGTAAAAATATAACATGGTATTATTAGACTCTAAATATTACCCAAAAAAAAGGATTATGTTTTATTTTATAAATTTAATTCAATTATGTGGAAAAATTAAGATTAGTGCTAATCCAGCATATGAGATGAAATAACTGGGTTTTAAAGGATGAAAAATGTTCAAATATTGGTTATAATTTTATATTAATTTTCATGGTAAAACATATTATAATGATTTATATTTTATTAATATATTTAAAATTTATCTAATTTTCTCTTACTAAAATTTTCTAATTTCATTTAACCTTACTAATTAATTAATCAAAAAGGAAATTTTTAACTAAAAAACAGTACTTTTCAATATTCTTAAAAAATGATGTTTCTCAAAAAAATAAAAAATATTCACTATATGATAATTTAGAAATTATGAATTAAAAAATGAAATTTATTTTATTATATTCAATTTCTAAATGGGTTAAATATTAATTTTATTATTAAAGGAAATCTATGTTGGAAAATGATATTTTTAACAAATATGGACTTTACCAAAATTAGTATCTTTCCTTATCACTGTGTTTTTTTTTAAAATGAATTATAAAAAATATTTCTAAAGTATTTATTATGATTCATATATCTATGTTTTATGTATAGGTAAATATTATTTATTTAAATAATTAAAATAATAAAAAATAGATCGTAAAACTCATTATTCTTTGTATTGTATGCCAAATCAGTGTTTCATGCATCATATACCAACTCGATGTTTCATGTAATGTGGGACCTATTGGTATTGCATTTGGTACAAGACATGTAATTATAGTTTATGAATGGAATGTTTTACATTGTCATTTTTGGATATATATATATATATATAATTACTATTTCTAGTGTCCCATGAAATAAAAAATATCGAAAAGATAAATTAATATGAAGAAAAATATTTAACAAAATATTGGTGTGTTACATTATACCCCCCATAAAATGAATTTCCCCTATCAAATTTTTACTAGGGTTTCAAAGGATTAATACTTTAATGTTTCATTCATAGAAAACAACATTGAAATAATGGATACTAGAATTTACATTAAAAAGTAATATTTGGAACCATTACAATTACCCATATAACTAGGTTTCCACATAAGAGAAAATAGGTTTGGAGTGAATATTGGACATAGAGTAAAAGACTAAATATTTATAGGGAGTTATTTAGGTCATCAATACCAAAAACGTGAATGATTAAGGAAAAGTTGAGGGCCTCATATTCATAAATCTGTGATGATTCCAGAAGACACTGGTTCAACAATATTTAATGTACTAGGACAACATTTTATTTATATCAAATTGATAAAATTGAGTAAATATTGATAAATTTATAAACACAAAATATCATTCCACATTTGTGATTTTAACAATTTTTAATACACCCAATACCTTAATAAATGAATGTCCAAAAATACACTATTAACATATATTATGGCCCAAAAAAGAATGTGAAGTCTAAAACTCCAGATGCATTATTCATTAAATATAAATATTAACCCTATTAGTTCATCATAAATACTTATTCATTAAAAATAAATATACATTAACTAGGTTATCGTTTAGGAAAGTGGTAGGAATGAATCCCTTATTGTTCTAGGATCATGGGTACAAGACCCATGGAATTTCCAAACATGATTTTTTATTACCCAACATACAATATTTCTTTTTATAAAACAATGAAAATATGAGTTTCAAAATTTATAATATGGACATTTTTGAAATATGCCTTATCACAAAATTGTCCTTTATCTAGGGTTTTTAATAAATCTCAGTGGGAAAATACATCCAATAAAGTTTAAAAAAACATTTCATAAATGGATAAACATAGAACCTTCCAATGCTTTATAAATATTTTCATGAATGTGGGTGAACATTTATCCACGATATATCAAAAAGTGCTACATAGTTGTCACATTCCAAAACATGTGAGTACCCTCATCGTATAATATCTTGAAACATAGTGAGAAAATTAATTACTATAAATCCATTTGTAGAAAATTAATTCATTTTTATTCCAAAGAATATTGGATCTATTCCATGAATCCATAAAAATGTGTGATAAACATTAATTGTGATAGTATAAATCACATATCAAAAAATCCTTTCATAGTTCCTTTGTAATCACCATAATCATATTTACTTATGCATATCCCACATATCATTATACATACAACATTATCATATACTATTGAACATATTAAGGGTTACATTCCATTTCTCAAAATATCAATATTCTATGAAATCTCTTTTTTTATGACTTTATCACCATTAAACATGTCCTTTTAAATCATTAATGAAAATTTATAATAAATATACTTACACATATAATGACTCATATATCATAATATTTTATATCAAAAAATACATCATTAATAAAACATTATTCTTAATCCATTACTCATGATTTATAAAATTACTCCTTAATACCTCATTCCTAAAATATGAAATATGAATAATTTGTTATGGTTACTCAAACTAAATCTAATCATGATTCTTATGATGAATGTAAACAATACTATAAGAACATGAAATTCAATTAACATGTCATTGGTGATATATTTATCTTTAAAAGAATAACAATTAATCATACAACTTTCCTGATTCTCGTTATATGATTTCCACATGGGGAAATAATTATCACTACGCCCATACTTTACACTTATGAAACATTAAATATAAACCATGTTCCATCTAGTTATTACCATTTACATAAACCATAATGAATTGGGTGAGATACACATATATTACATGAAATCCCGATAATCATAATAAATTACATATAGTGCGTATAAATATTAGCCACATCCTTAATCTACCACACATAATGTTAATCATAGATTATTCATAATCAAATTATATTTAAATCCATTATAATTGTTCATGAAGAGTTTGTTAATTCCCAAAGCATTTCCAGAGAAGTTTCAAACCTGGTGTGCAACAAGGCCCATTGTTGTTTACCAGATTACCCAAGTCAAGCCTGACACATTTTGATAGATTTGTCACCCCTAGTTACATCTGTGCCAGAGCAACATCCACTTATAGTATCTAGATACAGATTTATCACTAGGAAACCACTTAATCTATGATCTAACAATATTCTATGAAATTTTTATAAATTTCATCTAATAATTATATCAAACCTTAGATAAATCAATAGGCAAATCCTTAGAAATTTACCAATTGATATGAGTAACATTTTCTCGTCCTCGTTTCCAAAGGATAACTAAACCATTCCTTTGATACCAACTATAGTGACCAAGAATTAACATACATGGATTTTGTATCATTTTATATTCATATTTTTTAAATTAAAACATACACACCTGAGGGCCGTAATAGTTTAGTATATATGGAAATGTGGAAACATAATTATCTGTCCTGGGGAAAAATCATTAATGTCTAAAATAAATATATCCACCTTTATTACTTCTAGCTTAAAACCCTTATAAGTAACATGTAGAAAATAAACATTATAAAGGGATGATATTAGATGCTTATTAAGGGTAAATAATTCAAATTAATAAGTGAAACATGAAAATAGGTGTATGATAATGTGACCACAATAAAATATGGGCATACCCTGCATAATTAAGATCATGATAATGAGTTATGGGATTATGATTTGAAATTCATAAGACATAAATCATAATGAAATAAATATAAAAAGATATTAAATTGTAAATAAGGAATAAGTCATTTGGATTTGTGGTATATATATAATAATAGAGTTTTTTATGTCAATGTTTCATCCCATGACCATTATAACATGTCTGGATTGGGCTATGACCCATGTACAATCTTCGGGAATAGGCTAGAAACCTGTGCACCAACATTCTAGTAGGCTTGGGATACAACCCATACACATTATTTTTTTACATATGATACACCCTATATACCCTATTTATTTTCGAGCATGGGATATAACCCATATTTTCTATTTCCCATAGGCATGGTATACAACCCATAAACCCTATTTTGATTAGACATTGGCTATAACCCATCAACCCTCTTTTTTTTTCAGGCTTGGGATACAAACCATGTTCCCTTTGTGCTCATATAAAACATATCCATATACAATTAATTTTAGGGAGATATTGGTCCTAACCATCTCATAATAAATTCATTTATTCTTGTTCCACATTATAATAAAACAATCATCATATTATTAACTATAAAAATAGATTGTTATATATACATCAAATAATAACCGATGAAATGAAATGGTTATATTATTCATTCCATCACATCATAAAATATGATATTAGATAGGTTTCATAATCAATTTTTGAAAGAATAACCTAGGAAATATAAATGGTTTTCATAAATATTTTTTCTTTTAAGAGAGAAACCGATTTAAAAAATATATTACCCATAAAACAGAAACAAATATAAAGAAGATCATGTCCTTGAGAATAACCCATTCATATAACGAGCATGAATGGAAAATTTATATATTTTAAAACAAAGTAATTAATATCATCAATAGAAGTCATGTTATATGGAAAATATTTTTGGAAAATATTTTTGAAATTGTTTATTGAGGAAAATATTCTTTCTTCATTAAAAGAGGATTCTTATAACAAAATATCATTTAAAATTCATTTTTATAGAAAATACATTTGAAATATATTAATAAGTCATGAAATAATTTTATAAACCTATTACATTGAAATTATATAAAATAATATTCAAAACTAGATAAAACTTAATTTGAAGCGTCAATGTCATAACGTCATGTAAATATGTACATGTCGTGTGAGGTAAAAATAATATACCATTTTCATGGTAAAAAGGATAGACAAATTCCATGTTCAAAAAGTGAAGATAATATTACTTTTAATTTATTTTTAAATTATAAAATGAATAAAATGATTTTTATTTATTATGGTTTAATGGTATATTATTCTTGGAAAACCTTTTTAGAAAACAATGATTTCTGACTGAAGGGAGGTGAATGTCAGGATTTCGTAATAATAATTTCTGAATGAACTTTAAAAAAAAGGGAATAAAAATGTTACCAATACACGAGTAAATCATGGATAACAATATGATAATAAATTTAATTATTTTTGATCATATTTGGATCATAATATTTTACAAATGAAGTATAAACATAAAAAATATAAAAAATATGATGAGATTGTCTCAATAAAATCTTATAACATGGTTACATGGGATCAAACTCTCTTTTATAATAAATGAAAATACATGAAGAATAAAATATCAAGAAAATTATTAGAATCCTGATATAAAATGAAAAATTTATATATAAACACTTCAGAAAAGAGTTAAGGTTCATATAAAAAACATTAGTCTTAAAAAAAGAAAATTGAGATAATTTTTTTTACTGATTTAGAAACATTTAAAACATAATCCTCAGGAAAGAAAATTAAAAAAATTAAAATGTGAATAAAAATATGTTTAAGTATAATATACAAATAATTTAGTTATCAGAATTACATACACCACACAAATGGAGATAGTGGTGAACATTACATTTATCTCATGGAAATTAAAATTGAGATGAAATCCCCTAACATTGTGTCTTGACTCTCTCCATACTCATAACATATTCTTATATAATACATATAAGTTTTTCTACTTCTTTTAAAAAATAATTTTTATTTATATATTACAAAATATGGTTTTATTATGACCTTATATTACCCACTTTTTAACGATCTTATGTTAATGTTTCAATTCATGTAATATTCGCTTTTCATGTTCGCATGTGTCATGCTTTTTTATATAGTCAGTTTTTAAACATAAATAATGATTCTAGAACATAAATAATTAATAAAAAATCAAATATATATATTATGTATGTTATAATAATATATATCATTGAGAGGTACAAAATGACATACACTAATAATGGAGATCGTAAGCCATATGAATGCATGAATGCTATTTACTTTTTTATTTTTGAATTGAAATAATGTATGTGAATTAAATATATGTGTATATATATATCTATGTATATATATATATATATCATTATTAATGTATCATTAAAATATCATATATATCATATATTATATTTAAACCCATTCTCAATACATTCTATGTGGTGTGTGAACGTATCACATCGTATTAAGGGGAAGTATTCCACACATACACATAAGAGTTTATCATATTAACAAAAAATGGAATTTAAATACATGTGTGATTTAAAATAATGGAATAAGTAGAGTGGATATGGTAAATAAGTAGAAAAAATGAAATGATTTTGATAGAAGACATTACATTAAAATCTTTTACTCATTTTGGTTTGTGCAATGAATGATTCCATGAATTTATTTTTACCAAAGGGGAAGCTTCAAGGGTTAAGGGAGGAATGTTGGGAAAATACATGGGTATATACTGGAAGAAATTATGTGGGTTAGGGGGTGTGAATAATGATTAGATATGGAGGCCTTTTAAGGAAAAGGAAAAGGACTCTCTTCAAATTTTTAGAAACAAATTAGTTGTACACTTATTCTTAACAAAACAAATTCATACAAAATGAACATATATTAATAATTGAAGATGTAATATGGACCTATGGACACCAAAAAGGGTGTTTTAATAGTTTCTTGGTCATTTTGACCCTTAATTTTATGGTGTAGTCCATAATTAAGCTTAATTTGTCCTTAACTGCTCTGAATTATTTTTATCAATTTAACTAATCATTTTGCTCAAAAAATATGTTGGAATTTTCAGTCTAATAATATTACTCTCAATAAAATGTTGTATGTAATATTATCAAAATTAAATTCTCAGAAGTGACAAAATTAATATTTGTGCTAATCCTGTAGATGGGATGAAATAACATGGTTTTAAATTAGGGGAAAAGTTCAAAAGTTGGTTGGGATTTTATATTCAGTTTAAAAGTGAAATGGATTATAATGAATTAAATTTTATTAATATGTGTAATATTAATTTAATTCAACCTTAAGATAAATTTATAATGTCATTTAACAATAATAATTAATCAAAAAATTTATTTATTTTCTAAAAAGTAGTATTTCTCACTATTCATAAAAATATGATGTTTCTTAGAAAAATCCAAAAAATTAATCCTAGGATAAAAACAATATACTGAATATAAAATGAATATTATTTCATAAAATTATATTTATAAATGGGTATCTAATTAATTTTATTAATAATCTATGTTTATTTAGGAAGAAATTATTTTCAATAAAAAAGGTATTTACCAAACATATTATCTTTCATTATCAATATGTTATATTTATATTAATTGATTATATTTTTTTAAAAATAATTTATTACTATTTATATAACTATGTTTTATGGATAGGTTTTTATTATTTTATTTAGATAAATAAAACATAAAAAGAGATGTTTCATTGAAACTCAGTGTTGTGTGTATCGTATGCCAAATATATGTTGTGTGCATAGTATGCCAACTTAATGTTGCATGTAATTTATGACAATTTTGTGTTTCATGTAGTGAAAGAAAAGTCATTATTTCATATGAAAGTAATTTTTTACATATTATATATATATATATTGACTATTTCTTTTATCACATGAATGAAATATATCGAAAATGTAAATTAATGTGAAAAAATATTTCACAAAATCTCGAGGTGTTACTTTAAGGATATGATATCCTATAGATAGAAGAACCATTTAAAATTTTTTCCTAGGAAGGAGGTTCATATATTACCCAGGGATGAGTTTTGACCTCTTAGTGGGTTTATCATGTTTTTTGTTATCAGTGAGGTTTATTGAGTCACAAATGTGGAATGTTCCGCCAACTATCAGATGAGTTATGAGAATTTGGAACAATAGGATTTCTGGAAAGTTCTATAATATTTGATGATATATAGGGGGTGATGAAGGATCTATGAAGAATAAAATTGTAGGGAGGGGGTTAGCGTTCCTATACCAGATAGGTATTTGGAGTTCAACATACAATTAATGATGGGGTGGAGGACGTGGTATATCATGGATTGATAATATGTATCATTAGGGTAGTGAAATAACATTAACTCATACCAGATCCACATATGCATGAGAAATCCATCTCCATGTAGTTTAGTATACACTTGGGGGTTTCATCATTGGACCATCAGAAATTTGAGGTATTATTAATCCCCCTTCAATGATTTCTAGTTCATTAGTTTATATAAGTGAATTATTCTCTTTTAAATCTTATCATTTTGGGAATTTTTTGGTCTTATAATTGAAATATCTAATTCGGATTATGTAAATTGAAGAACATTTAGAAGAATGAGAAGAAATTATTTTGTAGTGTAATGAGTTTCCTCTTGGCATTCGTATGTATAGTTACATGTGAAATTTTTTGTTATTGAGATGTCTGGTTTTGATCACATATTGGGGATCTATTTGATGGTTTTTTATGTTGATCATATTGGATGTTAAATATCTTGGTTAACTTTTTCATACATTAACTGAAATAATTATTTTCAATTTTGTTACTCGAATATGAAGGCAGGTAATTCAAGGCATGCTCATTGGCAGTTGGGTGAGATAACAAACCAAGTGGGATGTCATGTGCTTGATGATGTGGGAGTGGAGTAGCTTTTCATTCCTCCTATGGGGGATCGGTTTAATGATATGTTTCTTATGGTCATATTGGTAATGCCTCCTAAATTATATTTTGAGTTCATGATTGAGTTGATTTCAGGATAAAGACATGATTCTATTCCACCATATACAATGGCACTGACAGAACATCATGAAATTAAAAATCATTTAGAGGAATTAACAAATTAATTGTTTTTAATCATACAATAATGCCTCGGCTATCTCAATTTTTTTTATTAAGATCTGTAATGGGACATTGTGGGTTTTTTATTATAAATTGATTAATTAGGTGAAATTTAAGAACCAATATCCTAATGATTCAATTTTTGATCTTTTAGACCAGTTGATCACAACTTTGGTTTACTGATTTTTTTTTGATCCTATTATAAAAATTATATGGAGAGACCATATGATATAATGTGAACTAATTTAAGGAAAATTTATAGTTTATATGATTTTTTATGTATTTTGGGTTATAGAAAATAAATGCCTTTTTATAGAACTAATGCACTGAATTATTCACTTTTACCTAGATCAGTTTGTAGTTTTTTGGATGAAATATTTGTATACTCAAAGACACATTAATAACATTAAATACATATTTAAATTTTATTAATAACACTAATAGACTATAGGATATATTTTAAGATATATAGGAATCAATTTTGGATTGATAGGGAACATTTCAAAAGCTACAACATCTATCATGGGAGTGTGTTAGTGGACCAGGGAATTAAAAAGTAGTTGTATATTGGTTGTTGAGATTTTTTTCATAACTGATGATTTTTGGGTTTTTAGATTATTATGGAAGGATCATATAATAATTTTCCTATTTTGATGTTTTTGTTTTGGGTTTTACCATAAATGGAATCATTTTTTAGTGGTCTGGGTCAGGTGAGGATGCTTTATAGGAGTTGAAAATTTGAGTTACTACCACATATATTTTGATCATAGATATTCTTCGTAAGGTGTATACCTAGTTTTTTGGTATGTTTGATGTTGATCATTGGGAATTCTGGATGAAGGATGATCATTTTATTGTATATGGTTCATTTTATCTGATTCTTCATGTTGCGAATACCCTATAAAATATCTTCAGTTTGTCATAGTTTTTTATGCTTTAATGTGATTACGTCATTACTTGTAGGTAGATTGGTCTTTTTTATTATTATGGTCATAAATTTCGTAACTATATTTTCTCATAACAGGTTTTGAATAATTTTTTATGAATTCTAGTTGATTATATAAAGTACTATGATGTTGGGTTGTCTACACATTAATTAATGGAAATAGTATTGTAGATGCTCTAATTCAGAAGATTCAAACATATATTGTTTAGGAGTACAGTTCAGAGTGTATAACGATAGAATCACTTGGTGTGTGTGGATATATACTATTAGGATATACATGGTAATATGACACTATCATATTCAGAATATTATTCTTTATATATATTCAAGATCAATCAGAGGTAGTATGAGGATCTAGAGTGTTTTTCCTTAACGAAATGTTTATAATGTTTTGAGTAACCTTCTGATTGGTCTATAACTGATGATGAGATTGTTTATGTTTGTGGTAGTGTTTTTGTTCGTTCATGTGTACGAGAAGATTTGATTAAGGATTTTCAGGCCTTAATTTGGGAAGTTCATCATAGTATCTTAGAAATCTAACATGATATTCCGAGGTGGTACTAGTGTATATGAATGAAGATAGAGGTTTCGGGTGTCATGATGTGATACTAAACCAATCAAAATTTTAAGTACAAGTATAAAAAATTGGGTGGTTTTTTATATCCACAGACCATTCTAGAATGGATGTCGGAAAATTATGGTTTTTCACATAGGTCTTCTGATAGATGCTTGGATGAAGGTTTTCATATGGTTATTTGGGGATCATTTGACCATGGTGGAAAATTTCTATTTGATATAATATAATTTCACCATTTACAAGATATATTAGTTTTATTTTTTTGAGATAACGTTATTTCATGGGGTTCTGTGGATATAGTTTGGTATCCTAATCAAAATTTTACATCATTATTCTATTAGGTGTTACATTATGAACAAGGTGCCAATGTGATATTGAGTATGTATTTTTACCCAATGATAGACAGGATGTCAGAGCATACTATTCAAGTGCTATAGGTCATGTCAAGGTCATGTGTCCTAATATATGGTGAATATTTGGAGAAGAAAATGGTGATTTTTGAGTTTGGAAAAAACTATATATATCAGCTGATTATTTAGATGTAACCATTTGATATTATCTATGGTAGACTATCTATATCTCCACTTAATTTGATGGATGTAGGGGAATATATGTTATTGGGACACATTCTATTGTAGGGGACATCCGAGTAGGTTCAGTTGAATCAAAAAATGCAAGGATATATCATAGTGTAGGAAGAAGTCATATGTTGATTGATGATGTTGACCTATTGAATTTATATGGGGTGATATTGTGTTCAAGTAGGTATTTTAATGGTTGAGGCACTATCGGATTTAGATATAGTGTATGTCGGTGCCCAACTATGTCGGTTCATTTGAGATTGTTGAGAGGATCAATCAAGTATGATATAGATTTGTTCCTCCAAGTGGTATAAGAGCATGGAATATGTTTTTCACATTTCAAATATTCGGTAGTATCACACTAAAAAATCCCATGAGATACATGTTCATGATGTTGATATTGATGTTGATGTGTCCTTTATGGGTACTCCTATTCGTATTATGGATCTCAGTGAGAAAGTTTTTTGGGAAATATTGTGTCATCAGTTTGAGTGTTATGGTATCACAATTACATTTATTAATAGATTTATGAGAGGGAGATAGATGTCATGGCCTAGTGTCCAGATCATCTTAAATTGGGGACTTAGGAATTCATTGATTTGTTTGTCAATGATGATAAATTATATAGTGGGGATGTGGTAATAACCTAGACTTATAATGAGTTATGTTCATGTTTATGATTTTTGTTAAACAACATTCTGTTTTTAAATGAATTATTTCCTATGTTTAAGAGGATATGTGGTTGTGTGTCGGAGGTTTGGGACATGAAAGAGAGGAAAAGGACCCATCTAGTACATGTTTCATGGTTGGAACATGGTTTGTAGTAACCATTATAAATAATAATTCTTGGATAGATTATGTTTTCATGGTTAACGAAACCAGGGATCAGTGGATGTGGACCTGTTCATGTTTTGATATACCCACACTCCACTGTTACAAAATGTTTTGAAAAACTGTGTGGGATCTGCTAAAAGACATGTGACCTGGATGACCTATTAGATAGAGGGTGGACCACAGATGGTACACAATTTAGCCAACTATGTAGAATATATTTGTGCCTCATTATAGAGGGGGAATTTGACCATTTCCCCTATATTATTAAATATTCATCACCTGATTTTCTCTCTTAACATTCTTCAATAGCCATTGGTGACCAACCATTCCCCCACAACATATCAAGGATTGATCCCCCTTGTTTCCAAGTTGTTTGGAGTTTCATTGAGTGTGGATTAAATATCCATATTGTTATAAGTCTCATCTTCATACTTTTAGTAGGATTATCACTTGAGGAATCATTATTATTCATCCAATGATCTAAAACACTATTTTAGTGGTTTCCATGTTGGGTATTTTAAGGTGCATTTTTTCAAAATCAAAGGCTAATATTAAGTTATGGTTCATATTTAGAATGAATTTATGTGGTATACATGTTATAACCCTTAGTTTTGTGGTTTAATTTCTCTATATGTAGTTGTCTGATTATGTCATTATGAAGAATCATTTATTTCACATTGTAGAAATGATTAGTTAATTGGGTACTTTTTGAATTGAACCCTACATTTTCTGCATGGGTTGCATAGTGGTTGATTAGACTAGGTTAAGGGCCACCCATGGGTGCGATGGTTTCTTGAAAATGGTATAGGGTTGTAAAGTATGCAATTAATCTATTATGAGAAAAATCCAACGATAAATATATTGACCTATTAGCTTGAGTTATGAAATAGAACTAATGATAAATTTTCTTTGTAATTGAAATGGTATAAAGGTATGTTTTCTGCATTGATAATTGTGTTAAATGGACTAACAAATGTTAATATGAATGTGTTTGATAATGGGTTTAAGAACATGATTGGTATATGAGAAATTGAGTTATGAATTTTGAATGTTTTATAGGTTAAATGTGTTATGTCATGTAAATATTAAATGTTTTAATGCGATTATACATGAAGATAGTATTTGGGTTGAATAAACTATAGTTGTTAAATGGTAAATGTCTTAAATCTATGATTTTTTGAGCACAGTATATGTGTTGAATGAAAAATAAAAAATATGAACATTAAAAAGTGTTTTATGGGTGTATTGGACATTACTCTCTATAAACCCATGTTGGGTTACACTGAGGCTCTAAAATCCACAAATAAAATGCATGGATTTGTGAGTCAGACTATGGCTCTATTCCCCTAAGGATTGAATGAGAAATTAATACATGGGTTGAGGCTCCAAGGTAAGTGTTATGGATTTTTTTATTGTTATCCCTATTGATGTATGGGAATTAATTCTTCCCAATTATTCATTGTTTATGTGACTGAAATTGTCAATTTTTATATGATAAAAAGGTTAACCCATGGATAATATGATGAATGTGGATAAAGTATACCATGCTAACTACTGTAACCTAATGTATCTTCTTTTATCATGTTATTCATTATGTACCTACATACACTATCTATTGAGACATTATATTTTATATACACCATTAGTGGTGACCTAATTAGTTGTACTCACACCCCACATGAGCTTCTATTGGTACCTGAGTTGACTTCATGACATCATGTCAGGACAAGGGAAAAGGCCATATGCAATATTTTTTTTAAGATTGGGATATGTATGGATGTGGGATCCTGAAATAGACATGGGATCTATTTTTTTTCGATTCTTCATCATTTCTTTATTTTTGATTTTTCATACACATGGAAATATATGACATGATATTGCATATTTATTGTTTTGTTGTGAGCTCATACCCAGTTTTGGAAAGTGGATTTATGAGGTATATTTATGGATTAGTTGTTTTCTATATTCCATATATTATCTTTTGTGGATTTCTCTGATAAGGAGGGTATAATATACAAAATTTTTGTAACGACTCACTTATTCTCATTGGCTTGAGAATAAAATTAATCATTACCAAGACTCAGGAGACATCCCAATGATCCCAACTGCTATAAATAAACTCCTTAGGGTTTCAATACTTGTTGGGGATGATTTATCATTTAAGAACAATACCATTAACCCAGTACTCTATAACTAAAAAACCAGTAGATGATGAATGAAAAAGTTGAAAAAACCAAAACTCATCATGTATATAAAAACCACACCAAATTTTACAATAGAGGAAGACAAACTAATCATAAAAGTAAAAAAATCATATATATAACCTAAAAAAATCAAAGATGGCCAAGTCTCTATTCTCCACATTCTCCATTCTACAATGTCACTAAACTTCCTATGTATCACGAGGTGGTCCTAATGATGTATGATACATTACCATTTCCCATGTCCTAGAAGATACCATCTGAAAAAGCACCAATGTTCCAAATAAGGGGTGACTATAAAACTTAGTATTCTTCCCCCAATGAATTACCTAATCACTCCACTAAGATATAAAGGTTATCCACATTTATATAAATCCATTTATATAAAAATATTCATAAAATAAAATTTGTAACAAATATAAACAAGTTCCAAAAACATTTATTTCCAAATGTAAAAAAGTGATATTTAAACCGATTTTATAGCTATTCATACTTCCATTAAAACAACCAAAAAAGTCTCTAAATCCATTTTTCAATATTTTTTTCACATATCCCTTCCATGGTTCACAACACACCAATACATGCATGCTTTTTTGACAGTTCCATACTAATGTATTCTCTCGTCTAATCACCATGTGTCCCACTAACATATGCCCCGAATTAAGGTTAAACCACCTCTTACCCCACTAGTACTTGTCCCTTATTGAGGTCTCATCAATCATGAACTAAAAAACCAAATATATTCCAAAACCATTTAAAATAGCCATTTCAACCCATTTTAATAAAAACATTCTTTTATATAATGAAAATAAACAGACCAATTCCAATCAAACATTCCATTTAAATAAACCCATTCATTTTATGGAATACAATTTATTCATATTCATTTACTATGATTCTAGAAAAATCCCATTTTAAAATCCTCATTTTAAAATTAAGTGTCAAATAATGTCATTCAAGAACACTAATTTTAAATATTTCAATAATGCTCCAAACCATCAAAAAAGAAGGATTTTAATAATTCGTAAACATCCATTTCAGAATAAATGTATTGCATAATGACCAATTTGAAAGAATTCCAATCATTTCTATTATAAGTAGTCGAGAGTGAATCCACCCACATCAACTGTTTTGTGTAAAATAGTAACTAGAAATATAATACTCATGAACTTAGTTATGAATTCCAAAAATATCCTTAGATATCATCCCCTATCATGAACAAGACCAAATAAAAACTATATTGGAATCCATAATCTTAGGGCTACAAACATTAACTATAGATCTAAAAATCCAAATAGAGGGGTGAAGTATATCAAAGGAATCTTGAAATGAACATAGAAGAATGATGATATACTACTTCAATTAGGATTCTAAAATCCATTGAAAGGCACCAAATCGATTCTATTTCACATGGGGGTGGTTATATACCCATCAACAGAGATGAATCTGGAGTTAGGCCCATTAAATAGAAAAAATGTCCAGTAACTGTAATAAAACATGTGATATCCAATTTTTTAGGATCTGACATTGAACCCACACATGGTTTAGTCACACAGCTGGACAAACAATGAATTAGTTACTACCTTGGTAGACCCTTACATGGTCTCCCAAACTAGGAAATCACCATGAAGAAGCTACTATCCAACATCTGCAATGTTGCATGGTTTCTCCTAGGATTATCCTTAATTTAGAAAAAAACATTCATACCATGGTCATCTTTGTTAGCCCCAAAAACTATGTGAATGGTCCAAAAATCTAATAACCTTCACCTTTATAATTGTTAACACATTTAAAGCACAATGAAAGGGTTATATACTTGAAACGAGGGGGGGGGGGGGTACTAAATTTACCCAAAAATTGGTCATTCCATACTCAAAATGTGGAAACCATATTTTCCCTCAAAGACTATCGACCAATTCTCTTTCATTTCCTTCTCGCGTTCCCATGTATCTTCTAGAATCCAACCATGTCATCGTAAATCCCACACTAGACCGATGGTTTTTCAATGCAATAATTTTTCTTTCTTATCTAAAATCTACACCAAGATACATACCCACAAAGAAACTGAATCTAGGTCAAGGTTATCCCGACTGATCACATGGTCAGGATCAGGTTGATAATTTTTCAAATGAGATACATGGAAGAAATTATGTAATGAAAGAATCCACGGTGTAAATTCCTACCGATATTCCACCTCTCCAACCCAATTCATAAATTTGAAAGGGCCAATGTATATAGGATATATCTTTCCATGCATCATAAAATGAAGATTTCCAAGACTTGGGATGATCCCTAAGAACACATGATCACTCACCATGAATGAAAACGGTCTTCATTTAGGATCATCATACAATTTATGACGACTCTATACAATCTTCATCATATTACTGATCAACTAAATGTTATCTTTCATTTCCTGGAAAAGGTTCTATCCAACTCATGATGTCTAACATGTTTCCAACCGATATTGTGGATAATGAAAAGGATGCACATTAAATGCTTTAAAAGGATCCCTATGTATCAGTGCCTAATTTATGTTGTTATATGATAACTCCACTAAGGGAAAATTCTATTCCCATGAGCCAAAAAAATCCCTTACACAAGACCACATAATTTTTTCCAAAATCTATATTATCCCTTCATATTGTGTATATTCTAAGGATGATATGATATACACATAGACAAATGAGTACCAATGAATTTCTATAAGGATTTCCAAAATGATATGTGATCCTAGGATCTCTATATAATACAATCTAAATTGGGATTCCTTGTCTTTTTTCAACATCTCGAAATTAAATTTTGGATATATACTCCATCATATGATTATAAAGAATAGGAATGAAATGAGCCAACATTGTGATCTAATCCACTATCACCCATATGGCATCATTATTGAAAATCATTATTGGGAGACCTATAACAAAATACATCAATGTTTGTTCTAATTTCCACAATGGGATATATAATGATTGTAACATACACGCTAGTCAATGATTCCCTACCCTTTCTTTTTGACATGATCAAAACCTTGAAAAGAACACATCTACATTATATTTAAAAAACGTTGAAATCATGAAGAAGTTATTCATAACATGCCTTCAGTACAACCATCTAATTTATAACCCACTACACTGAACTCCCACCAACAATATAACCGAAAATTGTATCCACACCATTGAGTATATAACTCATAACCAAGTATTATGAATCCAATTATTTTTCCACTTTGACAATATTTTCCAAATCAAGAACCACATAAACTAAAAAGAAATCCAAAACATCACATCAGTCAACAAATTTGACATACATGTCATCTAGGACCCATATATACTACCATTCATCTAAATATTCTTTCTCCAACTGAGCATATGACATACTACTTAATGAATTTACCATTTTCTTATATTTCATAGTTTATACATAAAGTCAATTCCAAATATATGGAGATACTCCATCAATCTCCTTTTTCTAATGTTCAAATATCATTATCTAAAAATATGTTTCAAGGTCCTATCATCTGTGAGAAAAGTAAATTTTTCACCAAAGAGATAGTGACAACATGTATTCAATGCATGGATGACCACATATAACTTCAAATTGTGTGTTTTGTAATAATTTACTTGCACTCTAAACTACCTTGAAAAATAATAAACAATGTGGTCTCCTTTCATGAAAACACATCCCTACTGAGATCCCAAAACATCACAGTACACAATGAACCAATGTCACGATTTCAGAAAAATAAAGATAGGTAATGATGTAAGATGAACATTTATCTCATCCAAGGACTTTTGGAATTCCTTAGTCCATTTTAATTGTCCATTATTCATTTTCAATTTTTTCATAGGCGAATCTAGTTGGGAGAAGTCAAAAAAAATGCATCAATAATAACAATATTGAATAAGAATAATTTGTATATGAAATATGTTCCTTGGTCATTTCCAAGGGATAATTGCGTCAATCATCTCTAGTTCTTCTAAAAACCATTTTTCAGAAATTACATGTCCAGGAAAACGTACCTATTTTATCCAAAATATGAAAATTAATAGTTTGGAATACAACTAGTGGTTTATTAATATTTCCAACACAATCTCCATGTGTTTATCATGCTTATCTATTTTCCTTGAATATGCCAACATCTCATCCATAAAAACTATAATAAAATACTCTAGATATTGGTGAAATATGAAATTCAACAATTCCATAAATACTTCTTCTTAATTTTTAAGACCAAAAGGAATTACTATATAATTTCAATGGACATATCTCCTTCTTAATGCTCTCATAAGAATAACCTCCTTATCAACACATAATTGGTGATATACTGAATGAAAATAAATTTTAGAGATCTAGTGAGCTACCCTAAATTTATAGAACAGATCATAAATGAAAGGAATTGTATATATATTCTTAGTATTATCATTTTTAATTTTTTGATAATCCCCACATAGCATTAGAGTTCTATATACATCACGAACAAGATCAGTGCTTCCCAGAAAGATGTACAAGTCTGAATGAACCCTTTTCCTTCTAGCTCTTAAAAATTCATATTAATTTCCCTTAAATATATTGGTCCGATCCTTTAATATGGAAGGGATATATGAATGATCCCCTAAAAGAGATAAATCATAACCTCTATTTCCCATTAAGGGGGTATCCCTAAGATGATCATGGGAATGACAATAGAAAACTGATCCATGACATCTGGAAAACATATAAACATGATATCTTCCAAAGATTACAAAGTCAATACTACCAGTTAGTAAGATATAACTCCCACTTTAGGGGCCAACATGACTACTGTAGTTTTCATTACAACCCTCTCCTATCTGATGTGATTCTCAATGCCATCAACAGTTGTGAATCTATCCAATCTGACATAATAATCCATGTGAGCAGTGAACATTTTAAACAAATCCATACACATGATTATATTGTATAAATACATTTCCAACATTAATAATTCACATTTCAATGATTCTCTATCAATGGATATATAACAAGGGTTACACACTAAGGATCTAAACTCACATTCATGGAGAGGGGTTTTATGTTTTGTCATGGAAGAAATCATTTCATGTTGTTAATATAAAAAATCATAAACCCAAGAAACAATGATTGAATTTGATGAATTACTATCAAACAACATTTCCTTAAATCTAGAAGTCATTATTATCATAACTCACTCTATATAGGTCTAATCTGATCATCAACCATCAACTTCCCAACTCAATAAAATTGCTTTGTTGTTGCAATTTTTAAATTTTTCCATTGATTTTTTTTTAATTATATGGATTCATGGTATTACTAGAATAAAAATGGATGGAACTACACTGTTGATGATTATTATTTTGTTTCCCTCATCCTTTTGAATCATATGATGCTTGTGACCCCTGATAAGTGTCTCGAGCACCTAAATATATAGAATTGTGACAATAGTGTGCTGATTAAACATCTTCTTGTAGTTATGGAATTCTTTAAGTTGTTCTGTACACTCTCACTTTATGTGTTAAAGATAACCACATTGGAAAAAAGCATTCATTGATCTTGGGTCATGGAAGAAGGTTCACTGATCTATCCATCTAATTTTTAGTCCTCCTCTAAAATTGTAAATATATATATCTTTTTAGTTTGTTTCTAGCATTTGAATTCCCACCATTTCCCATAGGTATCATCATACATTCTCCTCCAATATATATTGAGATATCTCATTCTGCAGCTATTTCTCTATTCACCATCTCTGTATAATCCATAATATAAAGAACTATAATCATTAATTGAATATCATTCCATATCATTGATTTGAAGATGCATGCCTTGAAGGAAAGAATATCAATAACATCAGTTAAAAATTTAACTAAATTACTAAATTTGGCCCCATACTCTATGATAGATTGATTTTCAAGCTTCAGGATAAATAATTCCATCATTCATTGGATCCTTAACATGAAATGATATAATTGTTTTTAATAAATTCTTAAAAACCCTCCCAACTAGTATTGTGATATAGTTTATAGTGAATCAATAGATCTTTATAATGGTGTGAAATATCCTCAAGAATAAATGTCACTACATAGATGTTTAAATACACTGGTGCAATATTGAAATCAAAGATATCATTCCCCTTTTCAGGAAACACCTCTGCATTTTTGGGTTCTCAATCACCCAGAATGATTAGTGGATTCAATTTCCTAAACTAGATGGAATGGTCCACATGTCTTCAGTCATCCCTCTAGTTCCCTATATCCACAGATTGAAATGCATGGACAATATTATGAACTAGTTTTTGTTTTACCAGTGGTTCTTGTGAAACCACATTCTTTTCAACTTCTTCTATTTGGTGTTTATGATGTTTACAATGTTCCATTTTCTAAACCAATAACAAACTCTATAATTCTATCTCTATATCAATTTATGGAATAGAATTTAAAATTCTATCATATATTCTACTATAGTATGGATTTCCATAATCACCCCTTCACATGTTTAACTATTTTTTTAATAATGATTATTTCTTTTGGAAATCCATCAATTTTTTGTATACGTCAACCACGATCTTTTCAAATTCATTCATTTGAAAAAAAAGTGCAACATATTTATAAAATTTCCACCTTTGAACAGAATAGTAAATCATTACTAAAAATGAAATATTAAATCCTAGTGGGTAGTAATTACTCTAAATCCTGTCTTTCTCATCTTATTGTCTCACCCTATGATAATGAAATTCAATTATCCTATAAGTATCTCCAAAATAATTATTTACCCACATCCATAGTAACATTATGTTCATGATTAAATGGTTTTTTATGTATTTTTATTCTCTAAATTTCATGTCCTTACAATAATAATCCTTTCTAATATCACATCCCTAGGAATGGACAATGATGAATTCAACTCCAACACCAACAACCAACGCAAAAGGATTGAACATCTAATACAATTTTTAATTATCCTCTTATTCTCAGTGCCTTGTGAGTACAATGAATAATTAATAAGTCTAAATAGAAATCCCCAAGATGCCAAAGGATGGTAATAAATTCCTCAGTCTTTCAATACAATTGGGCTGTGATTTTTACTTTAAGAAGTAAATCATTAACCTGATACTCCATAACCAAAAACAACTATATGAAGTATGAATAAATATAAGCCAATAAAAACACATAATTTATAAAAAAACCAAACCAATGTGTACTAGAACAGAACAAAAACTAATAACCATATTAAATAATAGTTAGAAAATTAAAATGACTCCACGACAACTAAGATTTGTTTCTCCAATATCTACATGATTTAACATAACAATACAACCCATGTCTCATGAGGTGGTGCTAAAGATGTGTGGTACTTTACCTATTACAATATGCCGAATATGGAATATGCAAAAGAACCAATGTTCTAATGAAGGGGTGAGTATAATGAAAAATAGTATTTCACAACTAATTCCATACTCACTCCAATATGATATAATGGTTATCCACATTTATATAAACTAGTTATAAAAAACACTTATGAAAAAATTGATTTTAAGAAATATAATAATTTTCCAAAAATGTTTATATCCAAATTTAAACATGTTCTAGTTAAACCAATTTCAGAACAATTCATAATTTTAAAAAAACAACCAAAAAAGGAACTAAATCCATTTATCAATATCATTTTTTCATAACCATTCCATTGTTCAATACACACCCGCACATGAATGTTTGTTTGATAGTTCCATACTCATGAGCGGTCTCTCATCCATTCATGTTGTGTCCCACTAACAGCCACTCCTGATCCAGATTCACATACCTTATACCACATAGGCACATGTCACTTATTTAGGGTCAATAAATCCAGGAACTAAAAAAAAACCAATGTAGGCGAAAAAAATTTTAATTAACTATTTCATCATGTTTCAATAGAACTTTTCTTTTATTGAATTCCAAAAAACAAAAAGACATCATTTGAAAATTCCATTTCAAAAAAACCATTATATTTATTGAAACCAAATTAGTAAAATAAATTTTCTCCAATTCCATAAAATCCACATTTTAAATTCCTCATTTTAAATTAAATAGTCAATGAACATTATTCAAGAACACAAATTTTCCAGATTTCCCCAATTTACCAAACTGTCATTAAAGATGATTTCTAAAAATTCACAAATAGAGAATTTAGAATAAATGCAATGAACGTCAACCAATTTTAATGAAATAAAATCAGTTCTACTAATATTATTTGAGAGTGAAGATGCCTACTTTGACTATTTTGGTGAAAACTGACAATGGATGAATAATGTTGAAGAAACTGGGTAAGAATTCCAAAAAAATGCCTTAGATCACATCCCCTATCATGAACATGACCAAATATAAAACATATATGGAATAATAAATTTTAAATCTATCCATAGTAGGTGTAGATATATGAACATAATAGAGGGGTGAAGTAGATATAAGGAAATGTGAAAAAAATAGAGAAGAATGAATTCATACTGTAAGGTTGTTGCTTTGAAACGCCAAAGATAAGCCTCTAGATCGACTCTGATTCGCTTAGGAGAGGTTATTCGACCTTCGAGAAAGATGAATACATATTTATGGATACATTGAAGAAGAAATATCCTCTTAGAGTAAAAAACATGTAAGATCAACTTTTTTAGGATCTCACTTTGACCCCAACGCATGGTTGACTCGAATGGTTAGAAAAGCCTTGCACTAAACATGCATTAGATAGTTCCTGTGTAGGCCCTCACAGGGTCTTCTCACACGGTCTCCCTAACTATGTGCTTTCTGTGATAAAGCTAATATTAGACATATATAATTTTTCACATTTTAGAAAAATAATATGAAACCCATACACATCCCTTTTAGCCCCCAAAAATCCTTGAAATTTCCAAAACACTCTCAACCTTCACCCTTATAATTAAAAACACATGAATGAAAGAAATTCAAGTGTTACATACCAGAAAATAGGGGTATAATAAAAATTCTCTTAGAATATCACTACATGTTGGTAGCATCCATCATACGGGGAGGTGTTGCTGAGGTCATGTGAGAACATGTCTTATGGAACCAGATATAATATTTATTGATTTGAAGTTGATACATTGTTTTTATTTTCATTAAACTATTATGGGTTCAATAATTATTTTGTGTTATTTAAATAAAATCATCTAATAATTATTAACTGTAATTCCCCAACCCTAGTTTCTGAGATTCGATGCATTATTACATAACATTGTCATGATCACAAGAGATCCTGTATCGAATGACCAATAAATTTAGTATCCTTGGATATACTAAATACATACATAAGATTCACTATATATTATGATATGAAAAATAAACATTGTGTCTCTATTGAACACCCTTATATTCCTTAGCCTATCCTTGGAGGATAGTATTAATATACTTATTCACATCCTATAAATAATAAATCCTAACAAAGGGGTGATCTAAGATTCTCAGTAATGATAACAATATAACTAAAACTATCATAAATATGAATAAACCTTTAAAAATCTGTATAAGACTAAAACTTGGGATTTATAAACATAAAATTCACCAAAATATGGAAAATATAAATCAAATAATTCCATTTACTTATTGACAGGGATATTCTTCTATTCTAATAGTCACATGTAATATGAATAGCTAATATCATAATGAATGATTGCATAATGTCGGACATCATAACCATTTAGTCAATGCCTCGTGCAATGGATAAAAATAAAAATATTGTCAAGGACTTGTTCCAAGACACTAGTTTGTGTCATGAGACCTACTGATGCATCGAGTGGCTATAATAGTCCCCACCCATTACATTTTCCGTCTGACACATTCCACATACGAAAATGGGGATGCATAACAATAAACATTCGTGTTATGATAACATTCAAAATGATAACAGTTTAACCATAAACCATGAATGAAATAAAAATATCATATCCAGAGTCAATCATATCATACAAATATCAATACCATATGGAATATTGTATCATAATAAATCAAATTCAATTAAACATAAAATCCAATAATAGATGTTGACATATATGAAATCCATCCAAAAACTATTTGAGAGAAATATCTCTTTTTAAATTGAAATAATCTAAAAGATTAATTATTATAAAAGAAAAAATATATTTTGAAAATATTCATATAATCATGCAAGGTATTCTTAGAATGTGTCATAAAATTAAAAAATATATGCCCAACCATATTAGTTTAAAAAAATTCCTTCCATAATTAGTATAAATGATCATAATGTATATTGTTTGGAAAAAGAAATAAAGAATAGTTTCAAAATAATTTATAAATAGTAAAAAAGGGTATAAATGAATTTAACCCATTTTCTACGAAACAATAAAAAAAATTAAATACATTTTAAAGGAAACTGGATCTGGATGAATAATAAGTCCAGGTAGATACTTATGTATAAACAACATCAGATAATAAAGTGATTGTAAAATTAAACCTTACCTTGTAATTTTCCTTAGTATAGGGTATGTTAACTTCCTATATAATTTTTAAATTATTTTCATGATATTATTAAATTACCACATACATAAATATGAGATCATATATGATCCTCGCATATTTCATTATTATTAATATTTCAGTTGTATCATTGTTTGAAGTGTTAATTTATTCATTTTTATTTATATGATTCATTATGTAAGTCATGTTTGATAGGGATATGATTTAATTTATTCATATATGTAATGATATTATGTTCGTAACCAATATTTCTAATCAAAAATGAAAATTATTCTCTAATGGTTACGATGGGAAAAAAAATCTCATCGCGTCATGGAGACGGTAAGTTGTACGTACGTGTGAGAGACAATATTATTCTATTTATGGTGAAATAATATTTAACTGAGTGGTATATTATATTTGAAGAATAATTATTAGGTTTTATTTATTATTAAAATCAATTATACTCATTATTATACCCATCCAAAAAATGAAGTTTTGAATAACAAACTATACCACGATGTGGAGACGGTAAGACATACGTACGCACATATGGTGACATTCTCATTCATAGGATGGATAGAATAATTAATATGGATGAACCATATTTATAATAACATCTCATTATTTAAAAGTTACTGATGTAATTATTTTTGTATGGAAACAACAAAGAATGGCGAAGTGGAAGAAGAAAAGAACATTGAAAGAGTTGATGAAATAATTACCGCTTCTTCGGGTTCTTCCTTTTGATTTAAAAAAAAGGGATACATAGGATAGATTTATGATCAATGTAAGTCCTCCAGGATCAAGTGAGGGTATTTCATAGGATACTTGAGCAGGGGTTGATAGGGCCAAATGGATTTGGAGGTGTGAATTTGAAGGAAGGATAAGTACGCTTTTATAAGAGAGGTGAGGGGAACATTTGGAAGTGTTTGAAATATTAATTTATTATAAAATCATTTTCGGATTCTAATAGCTCCAAATGGATTGATTTCAAGTCTAAGGTGAGTATGGGTCACCATACTCTTAACCAATAGGATTTTTAAAAGCTTAGGTCACCATATTAACCTTATCTTTCAGATTTAACTCTTAGTTAAATAGTTAAATTTTACCATGTCTTCTTGTATTTTTATACTAAATGATTTGTATAGTTACAATGGAATTTGAAGAGAACCTCAAATGGTTAATTAATTAAATATCTAACATCATCTATTCCATTTGTCTAAATCTTATATATTTAATAATATTATATCTTTTAACAATAAAGTATTTGTTTTTAAAAAATCATTTATGTCAATTTTAACACTATTTAGTATTTGTTTTTTTGTGAAAATGAAGGATGGAATCAGATGTATATATTTACATTTAATTTAATATTTATAACCTCAATTATTTTAATCATTCACTAATAAGGTAATTACTGCTTCATCACTATGTCATGAATAAATTTAATTATTTAATGTATAAAAATTATAAATAAAATTCCATGATATTGAAAATATTTTTATATTTCTAATAAATACATATAGTCAAATTTATAAAATGTATGAGTCTACATTAAAAACTGTTTATTTAATAAAATTAGAGTTTAAAAATTTTAACCCTTCTTTAAATAAAATATAATAAATTTCCTAATCTATCCAAGTGGATGAAAAAGGATCATATTCTTTTCCTAAGGTTGATTTTGGTCTAACTACACTTATCAAATAGAAGCAGAGCATGTGTTGGGGTAATTTAATATTATTATAATATTAATTTACCTTCAAATACCATATTTACTTTTAAATATGGTAAATAAAATTCAAAAATACTATTCAGAAAAAATTAACTTCATCCTATTGAACCACATTTTACTTATTGATTACAACCGTGTATGTATGATTTTTGAAATTCAATTCCCGAAAGTGGTAAAATTTAATTTTATGCAAAATTTTAAATGTTCCTAAGATGTGGGTAAAATACGTTAAAAAGTTCAATAAAATTTTACATAACTTATATTATTATAAAATGAATCTAATGGATTTCATTGAAATATATATGTATTATGTATCTATTTGGAAAATAAAATAAAATAAATTAAAAATAATTATTTAAATAAGAATTTGGTTTTGAACAATAATGTAGTGATTTCACTTTTTATCAAAAATTGAATGTTTCCAAAAAAAGAGAAAAAATTCACTATAATCTTATTTTGATACTCTAAATCCAAAAATGAAGTCCATTTTGAAAAATAAAAATTTATAAAATGTGGGTATTAATATTTATAACTTCTTTTTAAACTAAAATATTGATTGGTAGTGGTGTGTTGCATCTCGAGGTTGCGTACAACACAAGATTGTGTTATTCAATGAGAAGTGTACTGTGGAAGCTTGGGTTGTTACATTCTTCCCTCCTTTAATTAATTTTTTCCTAGAAATTTATAAAATATTACTGCATAAAAATATTTGGGTGGTTCTTCATCATAAGTTCATTAGGTTCCCAAATTACCTCTTCCATTTTATGGTTTCTCCAAAGAACTATTACCAGACAAGTCATATGGTTTCTCAAACCTTGTTCTCTGGTATCAATAATTCTGTTAGGCTCTTCACAATAATACATATTGGGTTCCAGTACCATTTCTTCATAGGTGAGTTCATGCGTTGTGCTTGGTATTTATTTCCATAATAGTGATACATGGAACACATCATTAACATTGGAGAGATTTGGGAGAATTTCTAAATGGTAAGCTACAACTCCAATTTGTTCTATAATTTCAAAAGGCCTGATTACCTGGGATTGAATTTACCCTTCTTACAAAATTGTATAACACCCTTCCATTGAGATAATTATAAAAAAACATGATCTCTCACTTGAAATTCCAAATCCTTCCTTCGATTATTGGAATATCTCTTTTTCCTATTTTGAGCAATTTTACTGTTGGTTTGGATAATATTAACTTTTTATATTGATTACTCAACATGTTCTAGGCCTACAAGTTTTCATTCAGTAAGATCATCCCAACAAGTTGGTTTGTGGCATCTCTTTCCATATAATGCTTCATATGATGGAATTTTAATACATTAATTAAAGCTATTGTTATTGGAAAATTATACTAAAGATAAATACTGATCCCCCACACATTAAAAGTCATGTGAGAAAGATCTCAAGATTTATTCCAGGGGTTGAATAGTCTGTTCTGATTTTCCATCAGTTTGAGGGTGGTAGGCAGTGCTTATCCGAAGTCTAGTATTTCGGGATTTATCAAGACATTTCCAGAATCGTGATGTAAAATGGTGATCACAATTAAAAACTATTGATAGGGATACACAATGATATATTACAACTTCATTAATATATAGTCTTACTAAATGTTCAAGTGGTAAATATTCACTTATAAAATGAAAATTTTATGACATGGTAAGATGATCAACAATAACCCATATTGATTCATTCCTTCTAGGAGACATTGGTAACCCATGATAAAGTCCATCTTAATATCATCCAATTTCCACTCAGGTATGTGAATAGGTTGCATGAATCCTCAAGGATGTTGTATTGCAGCCTTCACCTGTTGACAAACAATACATCTTGAAAAATAACTATCAATCTTCCTCATCATGTTGTCCCAAAAAAACGTTCCTTCAAATCTCTATACATCTTATTGATACTAGGGCGTATAAAGAAATTGGAGTTGTGAGCATCATACAACAATTCTCTTTTTAGATCAGGTATATCAGGAACAGAAATCATCTTCAAAAATTTCAAAATTCAATCATCATATACGAATTCAATCAATCTCCAATCGTTCGCAACATTTATTTTCTTTTGAAACTCTTCATCATCCATCTGAGAAAGTTTTATCCTTTCTAGTAAAGATTTTTTTACAATTATTTGAAAAAGTATGGATGTTTCACCTTCTATGGTTATTACCATATCCATCTTTACTAGATCCCTGAACATAGGATCCCTTTCAACTGTCATCTTGTTCAAAACGCCATGATACTTTCTTCTCAAATAATCTTCTACCTTACTTTTCTTTCTCAGTTGGTAGTGTATTTTGCAATCGTAATCCATGAGTAGTTATAGCAATCCCCTCTACCTCATGTTGAGTTCTTTTTGTGAGAAAATATACTTCAAACTCTTTTGATCGGTTTATATTTAACATTTTTCACCATAGATGTAGTGTCTCCATAACTTCAGATAAAATATTATAATTGTGAACTCAAGATCATTAGTAAGACAGTTTTGTTCATGAATTTTTATCTACCGTGATGCATAGTAAATATCTCTATCATTTTGAATAACAACACAAACAAGTCATTTCTTTTATAAACCACTATAATTAAAAAAACCATCATTCTCCGATTGAAGATTCAAGATAGGATTGTTGATTAATATTATCATCAATATTTAAAACAATATGCACAATCATTTTTTCTTGCAAATTTAACCCATTTTCGTGTGATCTTGGTTAATGTGTTATCCAATAAGGAAAAATATTAGACGAAATGCTGATAATAACCTGCTAAATAAATAAAACTATGTACCTATGTTGTAATCTTCAGTGCTGGGCATTCGCTGATTGCACTTTTCTTTGAAGGATCAATAGAGATTCCATCCTTAGAGTCAATATGGAAAAGAAAATAAATATCTTGATGCCAAAAGTCACACTTGTTGAAATTCTCAAATAATTCATTTCTTCTAAGAGACTTTAGAATAAAGCACATGTGATTTTTGTGATCCTAATATCTTTTGGAGAATTCCATGATATCATCAATAAATAATACTATAAAGTCAACAAGATATTCCTCGAAAACTCTATTCACTAGATCCATGAAAACAGAGGGTGCATTAGATTGTACAAAAGGAATTACCGTATACTCATAATGCCCATACCCATTTCGAAATGTTTTATTTGGAATGGATTCCTTCTTCACACACAACTAATGGTATCCAGATCGAGGGTCAATCATTGAAAAATAATGAGCACCATGATGTTCATCAAATAAATCATCAATGTGAGGTAGCAGATAATTCTTCTCTATTGTTATAACATTGATTTTCCTGTAGTCAATGCACAACCTCACACATACATATTTTTTCATAACAAAATAGAACAAGGTCCTTACATAGAGAAACACTTGTTGGAATAAATATTTTATTACTCAATTCCTCTAGTTGTTTCATTAGTTACACTATTTTGACAGTGGACATTCTATAAGTGTTCTTAGATATGGGCCTTGACGTAGGAATTAAGTCAATGGAAAAATCAATTTCTCATTCTAGAGGATCTCTAGGTAAATCCTCTAGAAACACATCAACATATTCATGCACAATAGGCACATCCTCTATTTTTAGATTCCTTTCATACCCCATATTTATTTTACTCCCTTCCTCTATGATTATTGAATTTTGTAGAGCTACTGAAGGTGGATCTATATGATAATTAGTTGGTTATGTTTCTTCACTAATAATAAATGATTCCTTATCATCATCAAAAATTGTAACCTCATTCTTATTACAACAAAATTTTTTCATCATGGTATGAAATCTGATCCATACCGAGGATTATATCAAATTCAATCATGGGTATAATAACAATATAAGCAGATAAAGTACTTTTATATTCCATAATGGTAACTTATTGACAAATCATTTTTACTATGAAACATACCTTAGGAGTTTTAACAGACAACTAACTTGTTAAGTCAAATTGGAAATATCTAATTTTCTTGGAAAACTGGGAATATATGAATGAATGAGATGATCCATAATCAAATAAATAATTGGCTAATTTTGAGGAAATGATTAAAGTGCCTTCCACTAAGTCATTTAGAGCTTCAACCTCAGTAGTTGGGATATCATAAGCTTGGACTTGATCCCTTTGCCTTTTATTAAGGTATGTTTCCTTGATGCTTAAGGCCTTCAATTTCATAATTCCTCATTTTCATAAAATTGTAGTATTGAACATCGACAACCTCTTTCTACCCCTTGCAATCACGATCTTGGTGGAATTTTCTCCAAATATGTTACAAACTCCGATCCCATTTAGGAATTTACACAGGTGTTTCTTCCCACAATTAATGTAGGATGGAAATTAAACATTTACCATCTTCCCCTTATTTCCTTTTCTAAAGTGTTTATCAGATCTCTTCTTCTCCTGCTTCGCTTCAAGGTCAAAAGATTTATAGAATTCCTTTTCTGTCTTGATATCACATTAGACTATATATTCGTTGGATGAGAAGGATTTTAAGATTAATTCTAAATGTAGGAATGGATTAAACCCATCAAATAATCGATCAATCTTAATTATTGGGTTACATGTATAATCTGAAACATGTCTGTCTAACATTGTAATGTTCTCCTCATACATTGCGACATTCTCATCCTCTTTTCCCTCATACTCATAAATTTCCTTTCCAAATCTGATCGATTTTCACAAGGAATGTATTTTCTATGTAAATATCTTTAAACTCGCTTCATTCTATATTTCATAATTCTTCATCCTCATTTATGTTTTGAATTAATGACAACCATTGATCTGCATCTCCTGAGAGGCGATAAACTGGTATGAAAACTTTTTCCATTTCGTCACTCCCCAAAGTATGAAATACTTTCTCTATGGAACTTAACCCTTACTCAGCTACATATGGATTTTTAGTCCCATTGAATGTTTGTGGTTGTTCCCCCATTAATGGGTCTATCATTGATCTTTTGCGTTGTGGATAAGGGTTCTCCATACTGGTAAGGTTATTATTCATAACTTGAGTGAGTTTTAAAAGTAGGTTACAAGTTAACCAACACTAGTTGCATCACTATATCCAAGATAATTATCTTTAATTAGAGGGGAATCCCTACATGGATTACCTACATTGATACGTTTTCCATTCCTTCCACTAGGATCCATGTCTAAACAATGGCATACACTAGATTACTTTATGAATCACAATTCATAATTCTAAACTTTTAAAATACTTAACATAAATTATACACATTATGCATATAATCCATAATCATAAAAAAATATTTGGGGTAATATTTACTCAAAAATCCATCATAACATCATGAAAAGAAAATGTGAATTATCGTAAGCATAACCCCTGGAGTGTCAAACCAGGTGTGTAGTAAGGCATGTTGTCGTGTACCTGGATACCTCGAGTAAATCCTGAAACTCCTTGTCTAAGTTTTCAATCCTACGTACATCTATGCCGAAACCACTTCCACTTTTAGTGTGCAATCAGAGATTTATTTCATCAAAAATCCCAATAATATCTATATTAACAAATTTTTTTGTATTTTTGTCTATTTTAATCCTCAAATTCTATCATAGGGTACTGTTCTCTAATAGAAGTATTTCTAAATATAGTTTCCAAGGTTTATAGTAAAATTCCTCTAATACCGACTATAACGCTGCGACCCCAGTTACCCAGAGTTGGTGCGTTATTACATAACCCTGACATGATCATAAGAGATCACATCCTAAAGAACTATTAAGTTAGTACCCATGGAAGTACAAGATACATACATAAGTTTTAAATTACATTATGAAATGAAAAAGAATAATTGTGTCTCTATTTAAGATACTCATATTCCTTAGCCTATCCCTACAGTTCAGTCATAATATACTTTTTCACATCCTAAGATAAATAAAACATTAAAAAGAAGTGAGCTCAGAAACATAGTAAGGATAACAATATATGAAAAAATATCAAAAATAAGCATAAACATTTAAGTCAATTTATAATACTATAACCCAAGACATTTAAACATAAAATTCAGCATAATATGAAAATGATAAATCAAATAATTTCATTAACTTATTCATTTGGATATTCTACTAGTCAAATAATCACATTTAATATCAATAGATAATTTCATAATTATGGACATCATAACCACATATTCAAGGCCTTGTGCCAAGAATAAAAAAAATTCAAAGACTTGTTCCAGGACACAGGTTTGTCTCATGAGACCTATCGATGCATCGAGGGGATATAGTGGGCCCCGACCATTAGTTACTACATTTAATTAATTACTCATATAAACAGGGTGAAACATTACATAAAAAATTATATTAAACTAACATAAAAAATGTTAATATTTAAAACATAAACCATGAATGACCTAAAAATAGAACATATATAGTCAAACATATCATACAAATATCAATAAAATATGGAATATTGTATCATAATAAATAAACTTTGATTAAACATGAAATCTAACAATAGATGTCGACATAGATTAAATCAATCCAAAAACTATTTGAGAGAAATATCTCTTTATACATTGAAATCATTTGAAAGATGAATAATTATAAAATAACACATTTATTTTGGAAATATTCATATAATATTTTAAGGGAAGCTTCAAAGGTGTTATAATGGGGCAAAATAGAAATACTGACCGTATATGTTTAAAAAATCATTATTTTCTTAATTTATTGAAAAGGTCATAAAGTACGTTGTTTGGAAAATGACGGAACGATTCCATTAAAAATATTTTATAAAAATTCAAACAATGGTATAAATTAATTTAATCCATAGTCTAGGAAATAGTAATTTTTTTTTTGAAATACATTTTTATGAAACATGGATGTGGATGATAAAGAAGTCCCAGAAGATACTTACCTATAAACAACCTCGGATAATAAAGAGATTGTAAAATTAACCCTTACCTTGCACATTTCCTTAATCGAGGGTAAGTTAGACTCCTACATAATAGTTAAATAATTGTTATTAAATTATATAAGAACCACATACATAATGATGATATCATATATGATCCTCTAATATTGATTTGTTAATAATATTTCAGTAGTATCATTCTTTGGGTGTTAACTGGTTCGTTTTAATTTATATTTTTTATTACATAGGTCATGTTTTTTAGGTATAGGATGTATTTTATTCATATTAAGAGTTATATTATGTTTTTAAACATTATTTATAATCATAAAATGAAAATTATTTTTGAATGGTTATGATGGGGAACAAAATCTCATCGCGTTGTGGAGACGGTAAGCCATATGTACGCACGAGCGACAATATCATTATATTGATGGAGAAATATAAATAATTGTATGATATATTATATTTAACTAATATGTATACGATTATTTGTATTATTTAAATAAATTATACTTATTATTATACCCATCCAAACAATGAAGTGTTGAATAACAAACTATACCACGACCTCAAGACGGTAAGCCATACGTACGCACATATGATGGATTTTTCATTCATAGGATATATAGAATAATGAATATTGTTGTAAAATATAAATAATAACATTTTAGTATTTATATTTTACTTGATTTATTATTTTAGTATATAGAAAACAAATAAAGAGTACGTGGAATAAAAAAAGAACATTGATAGAGGTGATGAAATAATTACCTCTTTTTCAGGCGCTTCCTTTTGATTTGAACAAAAGGTCACCATAGGTTGTCTTTCTGATAAATTTAAGGCCTCCAGTTTGAATCTATTGTATTTAGGAGGAGATATAATAAGGTTTTGGAAGATTAAAATGGAATTGGATAGGTGAACTTGATATAAGTGGATGTACCATTTAATAAGAGAGGTGAGGGGAACTTTAGGAAGAGATTGAAATATTAATTTATTATGAAATAATTTTTGGATTATAATAGCTCAAAATTGATTTATTTCAACTATAATGCGTGGATGGGGAGATATTCTCTCAACTAGAAGGTTGTGGACATGTTTAGGTTACCATATTAACATTATATTTTATATTTAACTCTTAGTTAAATAGTTTATCTTTTACCATGTTTTCTATTATTTTTATACTAAATAGTTAATATAGTTACTATAAAATTCCAAGATAACATAAATTGGTCCATTAATGACATATATAACATTATATAAGTAATTGGGGAGAATTTAAGATTATTAAGAATATTATATCATTTAATAATACAATTTCTTTTAAAAAACTCTTTTATGTTAATTTTAACACCATTTAGTATTTGTTTTTTGTGAAAGTTATAAAAAATTTATTACTTATAAAAATATAAATTCAATCAACCATAAAATTTCACATTCACCTATAAAAATCATGGATGATATCAAATGTTTTATTTTACATTTATTTTAATATTTATAACATCAATTATTTTCATATTTCATTAAAAAAGAAAATTACTGCAATATCACTGTGTCATAAATAAATTTTATTATTTAATGTCTAAAAATTATAAAAAAATATCTTGATATATTAAAACATTTTATATTTATAATGAATATTTTTATTATAATTTATCTTATGTATAACTATATATTAAAAATGGTTTAGTTAATAAAATGTGAGCTTAACACTTTTAACACTTCCTAAAATAAAATAAAATAAATGTTCAAATCTAATACAAGTGGGTAAAAAAGGATCATATTTTGGTGTGAAGGTTTATTTTTGTTCTAAATACTCTTATCCAATACAATTAGTTCATGTTTTGGGGTAATTTGATGTTATTATAATATTTAGTTATTTCTTTAATTACCCTATTTATTTTTAATTGTGGTAAATAAAATTCAAAAGTTACTATTCAAAAATATTATTTTCATCCTATTAAACATCATTTTACTTACATATTACAAATTTTTTTATCATATTTTTTACATTAAATTAATTGAAGCGATAAAATAACTTTCTTTGAAAATTTTTAAATATGCCTATAAGGTGGGTAAAAGATGTTAAAAAGTTCAAAAAATTTTATATGTCAGATACTATTACATAATCACTGAAAGTCATTATATTGGACTAATATAGTTATTATTTATTTATTTTTAATTTAATATAAATTTAATATGAAAATAATTATTTAAATAAAAATTCAATTTTAAACAATAACGTTGTGTTTTCACTATTTATCAAAAATTGAATGTTTTCAATAAACTACCCAAAATTCATTGTAATCTTATTTTGATATTAAAAATCCAAAAATGAAGTCCATTTTGAAAAATAAAATGTATTAAATTTTAAAAAGTGGGTATTAATATTCATTACTTCTATTTAAACATTTAGTTTGATTGGTCGTGGTGTGCTGGAACTCGGGGTTGTATACAATGCAAGCTATTATATTATTCCAAAAGAAGCATAACAGGGAAGATTGTAGTGTTACATTAACCTACATATTAATATATGAAGAAACTATATTTGGTATTAAAGGATATATTTAGTTAATCTTTTGAAACTACGATGAGAAAACATTAGTGAGATCAGTAGGTATATTTCAGAAGATATGTCCAAGGATATTTCTGTGGATAATCCTATTTTATATTTGATGTATAGGAAAATGTCATGGAAATTTGGTAATGTATAGGGTGATTGGTTTCCATGAATTTACATCCATATATGTATAATATTAGTGGATGTTGATCAAGAAAATTGGTACACAGGGCTCATATATATGAAAAGGATAACTTGAGTAGGACTCTATGATAACATAAATCATGATAACAGGACTTGTTCCAGACCTAGTGTGACAATCCCCGTGTATATGGTTTTTAAATTCAGAAAAAAATTTATGAGACTCTAGGAAGGATTGAAATAATGGCCATGAAATACATAAGAAATTAAATAGGAGTAATATATGGAATAAATGATTTCATGATTTGAACATCCTATAAGGGTTTTACAAGATCAATTAGTTTCCCATTATTAGATCCTTTCTTACCCGAGTATTTTTTGTTATAGAAAATGGTAAATACTAAATAGTAATGTGTTGATGATTAATATTATAGAATATTTGGTTATTACCTTCCAAATGTGGTAATTAATGAAGTGATCGATATTTTTATTATACTTAATCAGTTATCACAAAACCGGATCTACTATGATCAACAAAAAACAACTCTTGGACTCACCAAATGAAATATGGATAGTTTTTTAAATGTTATCATATATGGAGACCATTTTGGAATGATGATTCTATTTTCTATATGTATATAATGCTGGAATAAGATATCAAGTGAATGTACCTTGGGAACGAGAAGGCATTTTTTTACATAGTAAATGGGCATAGTGTAAGAAATTGTCATGGTAAATGAAATGTACAGTTAACATAGTGGATTGGGATAATGATATCCCTATGTTATTATCAATGGATGAATGATTTAAATTTTTATTTTATGTTAATGATTGAAATAGATGTCGATGGAGAATACTCTTGAAGAGAATAACAATGGTAGTTTGAGAAATGGTTATACTACTGATGATAATGATTGAACAAAGGTCATGTGAAAGGTATGTGATATTCTAATAGAATTGTTTAATTTTATAATATTTATAAAAATATTTCTATAATAATTACTTTATTTTTTAATTCTATAGGTAATATATGGTTAGGTTGAATGTTTGCGATTTTTTTGAAATAAATTAATTTTTTGTGAATAATGAAGTAAAATTATTTAATATATAAGTTAAGTAGATAATTTTTTGAGTTATAGATGATTTATGTCTTATTTAAGCCAAAAATGTCAAACTATCCATCATTAGATTAATATATTTAATTATAATTCTCAAATTATTCATATTCATGAGATAAATTATTAAAGAAATAATATAGTAATGAGAAAACACCCTTCTCTTACAGTATAAATACCTTATCACACTACCTCTTCCGCTTACACATAAACTAAAAAATGATTTCCCAAAATCATTCCAAATATTAACCCAAGATGAATACCCATGTAAATTAGCTTTTCATATAAATAAAGGCCAAAACAAATGTCCATAATGATGTTCTCAAGTAGAATAATTCAATATATAAAACTCTTATTTCATTTTCTTTTCAATTATTTCTATTTTTTTATACTCTGCCCACCACCCCTTACCAAATAATACTTAAATATAAAATATTATTAATTAATAGATTTTTTTTCATTTTTATCAAAAAAATCATAATCATAATTATTTTCCAACCACTTATATTTAAAAAAACATCATCCGTGATGTGTCAATTTACCAGCATCGTGGGAAATATGTTTCAAATATCCATTTCTACCTTCAAGGAAGGTCATAAAAAAATATGGTTAAATGACATTGTAATATACATATTATATGTAATATTATGATCAATAACATGTTATTATATATAATATTTATTATTATAAAAAATTAGTTTTTTAATGATCAAAATTCACCAAAAATAAACTAACATTCATCACTAATATATCACTTAATGATTCAAACTCATACAATATAAAAAATGAAATATAAGAAAATTTAAAATTCTTAATTTTCATTAATCACAGGTAATTTATATTCTTCTGTTTTTCTCCCTACTAAAAAGATAATCCATAATAAACGAACCATTGAAACCATGAAGCAAATGCACCTTAAACAATGAAAATAACAACATATTATTAATAAATGTGTCAAAATATTTTTTGAAAATACCATAAAATAAATACAAATATGAATATGGTTCTTTAATATATTAATAACACTCTTTAATAAATTATACGATAAGATTTAACAAGTATGATTAAAAACCCAATGTAAGTGAATTCATAACCCAATTTTCATTCGTTGTTTAAACCTTCTACTTCATTAATTATATTGTAACATGATTATTTTGGAAATTAATTTTGATTATATTTTTTTATATAATGTTTATTTATAGTGTATAAACATATTATATTTCTCCTATAAACACTCACATCAAATATATGACAATTGTATGCTACTTTTTATTAAATATCCTCTTTTAATTTCCATTCATTTTTCAAAAGGAATGATTTTTATGATATAATTTTTATTGTTTTATGATTATGTTTTGGTTTATGGGAATTTCTTATGATTAAAGGAGGTACATATATCTCCATCTAATTCCTTGGGTATGTTTATGTATGATTTAAACCATATGGTTACTCCAAGTGAAACTGGGATTGTTATAACATAAAGTAGTAGCTAGGTTTATGTTGTAAGGTAGTCATGAGGGTTAAATTGTTTAGTGGATGTGAGTGTTTCAAATCATATGTTACCCATGATGTTTAAAATTTTATGTAATTAATTCCCCAATATAAATTTCTGGTATTATTTTTGTTTTCTATTTATTATTGAAATCTCGTGTTTTGAAAAATTAATTATATGATACTTATATGGTGAGAAGTATGTCATCCTGAAAATTATTTGGTATGTTTGTATGTATTTCTGTACTTACAGTTTCTCCCCATATTTTTATATCCCCTACTATGATTTTTTTAGATTATCCCATGTATAAAATGTATTTAATAGGGATTATGTGTGGGTAAGAGAAAAGGAGAATCCAAGATTGATGTTTTGAAGAATTTTCAAGAATAGAATTGTTTAATTTTATTAAAATAAATTTTATTATGAAAAATGGATATTTTTTAGTAGTAAAAACTTTGTATGTTTGTGGGTTGATATGTTTTAATAATATCCTAAATTTTTAGAACTCTAAAACGAAAATATATTTGGTATTGTAGAGATGCGAATTCTTAAAGAATTTACTAGATTATGTAATGATTAACTTGGGGACTTTTCATTTGGTATCTGATCATGGTTTAGATAACATTTAAGGTTAAGATGGTTTGTATATAATAAAACATATATTTGATACCTTATTTTTATATTTAAATGATATATCATTTCATGACTAAAAAGTTTCATCATCTATGATTGGTCTATTCATAATTTTTTTCCCACAGATAAAACAAGGAAGATAATGTACAATGGCATCGAAAGGATGATATATTTATGAATCTAAATAATGGAATGGTGGGAATTGGTAGTAAAACGTTTTTGATAGTAATAGATAAGTTGCAATATTTTATAAACGGTGGTGTAATCCATGCAAGAGAACAACCAGAGTTACCATAATGGAACATGATGATAGTGGAACATTTTATCAGGAAACACCCTCCTTGTTTTCTTTGATCTTATAACCTAGTGGTGGATGAAGGATGTATTAAATAAATTGAAATGATATTTCATGTTTTGGTGTCTTCGGATAATTAAAATTTTAGTCTTTCCATTTATCGTTTTGAAGGAGAAGAACACCACTGGTGGTCAATGGTCAATAGTATAAAGGGTAGTTAGGAGCTTAATGCCTTGTAATGGGATTAATTTAACAATATTTTCTTCAAAACATATTCTATTATGGTGGTTTGATTTAGGATGGAAAAGTAATTTTATTAATTGAAATAATATTAGGAGGATTAAATGAACATGTATGAGTAAAACTTCACCTGATAGAAAAGGTACACCCCAAATAATATATGGGATATTGATAGAAATATGAATAATTTTTTCATAGGGTTATTTCCATCTTGTTGAATGGAATTGGCCTCCTGTGAATTAAAAAGTTATTAAAAACTTTTCCAATGTGATGAGAGGGTACAAAAATATTTTTCTGATGATCACATGTACTATGAATACAAGAAAAATAAGAGGTCCTAATGGTAAGTGATGGGAATGAATCAATCAATTAAATTTGAAGGTAATAATGTCTAGTTTTCCAATTTGTTAAAATTTTGTTCCAAATCACCCTAGGGAATGTATTAACAAAACTGGGATGTTTTTTCTATGTGGTTAGTTTAGACTTATTACCTAAGATTGTAATCAAACTTATATTAAGAAATATTCAGATAATAAATATATAACGTGCATTGTAGATTAATTCTATTGATGATTAATTCTGATAATATGTCTATAAAGTCTTTTAAATGTGGTGATATGGGTCATTATGAAAAAAACATCCCAAAGAATGATCAGAATGATGGAAACAACTATATTATACTAATAATTGATTAGTTATATACCATGTGACTAAATTAGTGTATGTTTGGCCATCCAATGAAGTGAAATCGGGTACATTTTTTGTACACTATGATTGTTCTATTATAGTGTTTGATATGTGGTGTACACATTCCTTTATTTATAATAAATTATTGGTTAAATCAGATATTTCACCACACTAAATTCAACAAGAACATGTTGTCATGAAACCATTATAAATATATACAAAAAAATGAATTATCAGGATCATCATGTTGTTTTATTTGGAAATACATTTCTAAAAATACTTATTATATTAACTTTGGTATGGTTTTATTTTTTTCTTTGTATTTATGGGATTTATTTTTATCATGCTAGGATTGATTGTATGGATAATAAATTTCTTTTTTCAAAATAGTTTCAGTTTTGTACACACGAATGAAACCATTCCATGTATAACATATCAGGAAACCTATAAACTATTAAAATATTTGAATGAATGTTATCTAGATCATATTTTTGAAAACATGGGAATTGTTCAAAATAATGATGTGTAGGTGGTAGATGAATAATTTAATGTTTTTCAAAATGACTTTCCCAGTATTATACCTTATATAGAACCTGAAATTATTATTTACATGGATCCATATGCTATGAAATTTTCAAAACACCATTATCCAATGGCTAAAGTGGAACTTCATGAAGTGAAAAATTAGTTGTAAGAGTTGCATTATAAATGAATCGTTATTTCTAACACATTACCATGGTTTGATCCTATTTTGTTCATAAAATATAATGATAGTTCCATGAGTCTTTTAATTGGTCTCATAGAATTTAATTCCATTATTTTAATGAATAATTATCCATTTTCTTAAATCATTGACTTGTTTTATGAGCTCTTGAGAGATAAGTATTTTTTTCGAAGATTCACATGAGATCTTGGTATAATAAACTGAAGGAGGAGGATAACAACAAAAAAACAACCTTTCATACTATATATGGGTAATATGAGTTTATTGTGATGGCCTTTGGTTTGAAAAATTCCTCAGCTCTTTTCAAGGATCATATGAATAGAATATTCTATTAATTTTTTTACAATTTTATTATTGTTTTTATTGATGATATTTTGGTCTTTTAAAAATTTATGGTGATCATGAAAATAAATTAAATATTTTCCTACAAACTATCAATTAAAAGAAGTTATATAAAAAAAAATTATACAATATTCTCTTTGGTTGAAACATATTTCTTTTCTTAGCAATATTATAAATAAGTATGGAATAATAGTTTATCCCACCAAAACAAAAGTGTTTGATGAATGACCAAGTTCTGAAAAAATTACTAAGATTTAATGCTTTCATGGATTAACTGTCTCTTAATGATGGCTTGTTAAAAGAATTACACAATTATCTAGCATGCTAACTATGATAACAAGAAAATGAGTTAAATTTATTATGATATAATAATCTAATGTTTTCTCATAAACTGAAGAAGAGATTAATGATAGCTCAATTTATATCCTTGCCTTCTAAAAATGGTGAATCTTTCATCTACAATGATGATTCAATGATGGGTTATGGTTGTTTTCTGATAAATAATGTTTATATAATTTCGTATTCAATAAGGAAACTGAAAGTTCATGAGTGAAATTTTCCCACAAATTATTTGGAAATTGTAATTGTGGTTATTTATTTTAAATGATGGATGATTCATTTATACGGTTCCAAATGAGAAATAGATATTTACCATTAAATTATGAAGTATATATTCACATAGAAGGAATTAAAAATGAGGTAGATAATATATTCTAAACTGATAAATGATAATTATTTCATGATCAATTAATATACACCAAAATAAAACAATGTGGCTAATCCCATGAGTCAAAAACATCATGCTACATTAACCATGTTACATTTGGAACATAACCCATAGATTAATAATTTGATAAATATGGGATTGTGTGTTATTGGTGGAAAATATTCTTCTATTTTTCAGGTGTTAGTGATGATATCTTTATTAACTAGAATTAAGAAATCATAGAAGGAATACTGTGAGTTATAGAAAAAGCTAGAATTTGTTAAAAGGGATAAGATGATAGAAATTAACATTAGTAAATATTTTGTTTTAATATTTGGAAAGATATTATGTGTGTCATGTGATTTCAACCTAAAGAAATATTTTTTTGTGTGAATCTCACAGTTCTACATTTTTATTTCATTCTTGCAATACAAAGATGTACAGAGACCATCAAAAGAATTAATGGTGGGATGGAATTAAAAGAGATATTACATATTTTACTATGAAATGTATTACATGTCAATAGGTTAATAAATAGTGACAAATACCAGATGGTATGATTATTATTTTTTGATTGATAGCATGGAAATGCGAAAATATATTTATGGAATTCATGGTGGGACTACCAAAGACCTCTCGAGGTAATATTGTGACTTGGGTTATTGTTGATCGTCTGACTAAATTTGTATATTTATTTCCTATTAGAGATACTATGTATTTTGATTAGATATTTCAAATATAACTCAATCATATTGTTTGATTACATGGAGTTACTCAATCCATTGTATCTGACCGAGATGAAGGATTACTTATAACATTTGGAATGACCTTTAGAATTCAATAAGAAGAGAATTAAATTAAAGTAGTACTTTTCATCGACAATCTGATGGATATGATGATTGACCAATTAAGACCATGAAGGACACGATTTAATATTGTTCAATTGATTACCAGTAGAGTTCAGATAATCATTATTCATTAGTTATGTTTTCTAATAATAAAAATTTACATTCTACTACACAGATGATACCTTTTGAGGCATTATATGTGAAGTAGTGTAATACTCCATCATTTATGGATGAAATTGGGGAATGAAATTTGATATGACTAGAAATAGTAGAGGATGAAACTATGAAAGTTAATTTGATTCAACAACCCACGAATAAGCTCATATATTGAAGAATAGTTATGTAAATAACATGAGGGGATGACTATTTTCGAGGTAGTTGATCATGTTTTTCTTATAATCCCACCATGGAAAAGTGTTATGAGTTTTGGAAATAATGGTATTTTAATTACATGGTTCATTGGACATTATTATATAATTGATAAATCTAGACTAGTTGTACACTTAATATATGTTCCTCTAAGTTTATCTCAGCTAAAGAATTTGTTTTTCTTGTTTCCTTGTTGATAATGTATGTGCCAGATTCATCCCATGTTTTGAGCCCATAATGAGTTCTGTTGGTAGAGAACCATTCTTATTAAGATAAACCTTTTCTGATTCATTATCATAGTGATCATGTATTAAAAAATATGTTAATTCATTATGTTCATATTTTTTAATTAATCCACATGGTTGAATAATAAATATGTGAATCTGAAAATGATTTGAGGAAAGGTACCCTCGCTTCTTTAATAAGAAAACAAAAATTGTGAGGACTCAATTTCTATAAGGTGTTGAGAATGTAACATCCAAAGTACATATCAAATTATTTCATTACACAATGTAATTAAATAATCATATTTAGTATAAATGTAAAATGAAAAAGTGGTATTTATATAAATTATAGAATATTTACTCATGGAATACAAACATGACCATAGAAATAGTAACATGACCATTAGGAATATTAATCAATAAAATAGAAGAGTAACCTCACCAATGAGATTATAAATAAAATTTATTTATCTTATAAGTGTATTCATTATATATTTATATCATAGAATAAGTAATTAAATATTTTATAAATGACAAATTCTGTGTATTTATTTTTAAAGGTCATTAATATTTTATTACAATTTTATAATTATTATAATTATTTAAATAAAATTTATATTAATTAAATTTATTATTAAATTTATTATTTTTTGTCTTATATTATATCATATTTTTATGATACATTAATTGATTTTTCAAAGTGTTATACTATAATTAATAGTTTTGAAATTTGTATTTTTCAAATTAATTATGATATTACTTAAAAATTAATATTTTTATATTTAGAAAGTTATTTTAAAATAATTGAGTTCATTTTTTAATTCTAAATGTTGATAAATAGTAGGTTCAATTTTTTTATTTTGCTAAAATACATTAAGTTTTGGTAAATATAGAGATATTAAAATTTTTTATATAAGCAAAATAAATGACTTATTAGGTCATATATAATTTTATATTGATGTAATAAAAAAAATATAGAACCATCCTTCATTAATTTAATATATTTCATGATAATTATAAAACTATTCATATTCATGATCCAAATTAATAAACTAATGAATATTATACTGATAAAAATCCCCTATACTTCACTATAAATACATCCCCTCACGACCACTTCCACTCGCACCTAAAAATACTTGTATGATTCATAATTTATTTCCAAATTCATTCCCAAGAATCATCCCCACTTCTAAGACCTTTGGGTGTCACCAATAGGATATCACAAGGGGCCTTGTGGAGGTTCTTAAGGAAGATAATTCAAGAGGTAAAAACCCTCTTCCATTTTCTCTTATTTTCATTTCAATTATTTTAATTTTCTTATAAAATATTAAACTAAAAAAACCAGATGAATAGTGACTATATTAATTATATATAATGTAATTCTTCATGTTAATGGAAATAGTCATCACCATACTTCTTCTCCTCTCCCTTTTATTCTAAATATATTAATATCATCTGTGATGTGTTGATTTACCAACATCGTGGTTGTTGTGTTTTCAAATCCTATTACTACCTTCAGATCATGTCATAAAACCATTAAAATGGTTAAATAAAATTATATTATAAATATTATATGTTAATTATTTTATGGAACTATTTTTTTTACATAATATTAATTTATAAAACAAAAGTTGTTCGCAATGATCAGAATTCACCAAAATAAACCAAATTTCATCACTAATGATTTATCAAATGATTTATCCAAGTACCATATAACTGAAATTATATATAATACCGTTTAATTTTCCATATTTTCACTAATAAAATTTAAATTTAATTATATAATTTTTCTCCCTTATGTCAAGAAAATCTATATTAAACCAACCTTGGAAACCATGGAATATCTGTAGCCAGAATAATTAAAATAATAAAATGTTATTAATAAATGGGTGGAATTATGTTATAATAATATCATATATTTAATTATAAATATCTATATGTTTTTAAATATATTAATAACAATATATAAACCCTTATACATGAGGATTAAAAACATTTGTAGAATGAAAAACCAAGGGTAGTGGAATTCCTAACCCAATTTCCATTTTTCATATTAACCTTCAACTTCATTAATTATGCTATAATAAAATTAATTTTTAAATTAATTTAGATAATATTATTTTTTATATTGTGGATTTATAGTTTATATACATATTCAATTCTTTTTATAACCTCTCACCTCAAATATCTGATTTTTTTAGGGGACTATGTCTTAAAAACCCTCTTTTAATGACCATTCTTTTTGAGATGGAATGATTTATATAATTTATGTATTATTTTTTTATGATTAAATTTTTTTCCAAAAAAATTTTGATTTATGGTGGGACCTATATTTCCCTATAATTAATTGGGTATGTTTATGTTGGAGGTCAATCTTATAGTTACTCCACATGTAGCTGTGATAATTACATTATATGGTAGCCATGATGGTTACATTGTATGGTAGATGGGAGGGTTACAAATCATATGCTCTCCACGATGGTTAAATACTTATTTATGTAATTCCCCAAGTTAAAATTATGATATTACATATGTTATAAATTTTTTATGGAAATATCATGTTTCTAATTTGTAACAATATGATACTTATCGAGTGAGATGTATGTTTTTGTGAAAAATGATTTTAAATGTTTATAAGTATTACTTTACTTATGGTTTCCCTTTTTCTTTTTATATCCCTTACAATAAATTTTCTTCTTACAACATGTTTATAAATTACATTCGTAGAGATTATGGTTGGGTAAGAAAAAAGGAGATTCCATGATGAATTTTTGAAGAAGTTTCATGAATAGATTACTTTTTTTTAATGACATATTATATTATAAATAAATGGATATTATTTCAATACAACTGGAATTATATCCATGTGGGTTGATATGTATGAGTTATATCATAAATTTTTAAAAATATAAACTAAAAATATCACTGGGAATGTATATAAGTGAATTATATATGAATTTACAAGATTATATAATGTTTAAGGCCATGTTCTCATAAATATGTTGAATGTTGCTTATATCCTAGAAATGTGATTCAATATAAAGGAGATATTCATGGAGAAAAAATGATGAAGAGAATGAATAACCTTAGTATGTTCCTAATGTTAATATAATGTTGTGGTGATAAAGAGGATATTGATATGGATAATTTAAATTGTACAATACTAATTTCTTATGAACTGATTAATGATAAATTGGAAAAGTGGTTTATAATATCATTGTTTTATTTTAAATACTTTTTTATTTAATTAAAATATCTAATAATATGTATTTTATGAATGTAATGAGGAATGAAGTAGTTTTTAGATAACATTATATACAAAAATATTTTATTTTTATATTTTAATATACATTTTTTTGTGGTATTCACATATTTTATATTTGACAATTAATAGAAAATTAATGTTGTTTAGTGGATTAATGAAATGTACTATTCAGAATTTTATATACCATGATTCTAATGTCTTGGATTTTAATAATTTATAAGGGTCATAAAGTTAACATTTATTAAATTTTTTCTATTGAGCATTAAATGAAACTTTAGATATTAATGGATTACATCACCATATGGAAATTTATATATAATAGATAATATTTTCTGTAATTTCTTTATGTTGAAAAATAGTGATATAAAGAAATAATTTTCATTCTAATATGGTTATTATGATCAGTTACTTCATTGAGAATAAAAAAATCAACTATATTTCATAGAGTAATAGATTAAGGGGAAATTTATCGAAGGACAACCAATAAATGAAATTGTTCTTATGATACAAAGGAATGTTATTCCCTCCTCCAATGGCCCGAAGGCCTTCATTTTTTATTTATTTTTGATAATCCACCTTTCAAGGGGTGAGGTGGAACCCTTACAAGGCTCGTAGGTGTAAGCATTACATGGCCCGTAGTCCTTAGAGAAATTCATTGCCCATAGGCTTCAAACATTAAATACAACCCAGACTAATTACTTGTAACTGCTCCTCCCTATCATCTTCATCGTAAAATCATCTCTCCTCCTTTGCATGGCTGTTTGGATAGGCTTTCCCGTGCATGCACAGGCTTGTCATGATGGCAGGTTCCATACCCTCTCATTCTTGCAATCCATTTAATTTTAATTTTATACAAAACCATATGTATTTTTTTAATGAAACGCTGAGTTTTTCATGTGATATAGGAAATGTTGAGTCAAAATGATACCTTGAAAAATATGAAAATACTATAATTTAATATTATATTTATCACCTTGAAATTGGAATCGTGGTTTTAAATAATATTAACTATGTTTTAAAAATTTTTGGTTTACACTATCATATAAATGGAAATAAATAGTGACTAATTATTCAAAAAGAAAAATAAATATTATTTTAAAATAATTGAAATATTTTTTTAGAAAACTACTTTTATTAAAAAATCATTTTTTACCGCATTAAAATTGACCAAAACTGTTATATAATTATCTAAATTCCATTTTTATAGAATAGATTCATTAATCTTATTATAAAATATCTCATGTTTTTTCTTTACATGTGACAAGAATAAATCATATTTTATACTCAAAATAATATTACTTAAATTTTTTTTATATTATTTGGATCATATTTTAAAGAAAAAATCATATAGTTTGAAAATTTATTTTAAAATATAAATTTTTTTAATTCATCATATTAAAATTATATAATGGAATTTTTAATATTTTTTAAAAACATTATATTTTATGAATATTGTACACTCTTGAAATTTAATTCAAAAACACCTTTTCATTTAAATAATTTATAATTAAGATTTTAATAAAAAATTATTTTTAATATAACATAAAATCAATTATAAATATATTAATATTTCTTTATTAATTGGATTAATTCTCATGTTTTATTTTCATATAAAATTTTTGTAATCTTTTGAATGTTTTTTATTGAGAACCCACATTGTCATCATGTCTGTGAGATTACATTTATATTAAATATATCAAGTACATTGAATTAATTTTCAAAAAAATTTATCCCATATTTAGAAACATACTTATTTTTATTATATAATATTTGAACATAAATTGTTTCTAAAACTAACATTGAAAACAGAAAAAACCTAACAACCATGGTTATACTAAAAATTAATATATCTATGGTTAAACTAAAAATATAGTCATTAAAAATACCTAAATACTTGTATTAAATTTATTTCCTTGCCTCATTTAGACCCAATCATGTTTATGTCTCGATAATACTTCATTTTGACCATTTTTTTTATAAAAACTTGGGAAAATATTTTTATTTTCGGAAAATTAAATGTGTGCGACTCAACAAACCTATAGAAGGAAACCCATATCCTATCTTATTCACACATTCAACCCCATTATACTATTTAAAATACATGAAAAATAAAACCTCTATATCCCTTCTCTAATATTTAATGTATTATTTTGTTCATTAATCCAACCTATGATTGATGTTTGTAAAAACCTATGGAGTTTACATGGAGAAGATGTAATGTACTACAATAACCATTTATATAATATTTCATAATAACACTCAATAAATTATTATTTAATTATGATGAAATAATATCCACAGTATATTAAAAAATTTATTTTTAATATTATGGTCATGAACTACAACAACATCCACATTCATGAAATTGTGTAAAAAACATCAGTCATGTGCATGATAGACTAAGCCTCACGAACCGATGTCATTCATTTTTCCATTAACTCCTATCATCATTGTGTTTGATGATGTATATAAAGTTTATATATGATATTTATAGCATAATTACACATATCTATATTATATATCACATATAAATTTTTTATTTTATTCCATGGAGGATACGATAACATCGTTCATATGAACAACAATCTACTTCCTGGTGATGTGATGAGTTTTGTTTTTAGAAACTCATTACATGAAAGATAATAAAGAAAATGGTAATGAATATATATGATATATATGAAAAAATAATTATACCATATAAATATATATCTCTATAAAAATATATTATATCATTTTACTTCTTACATTTTCATTTACTAAATAATGATGATATCATTCTTGTACGTACAGATTTCTGCGTGCACGAAGCAATGAGACACTATATATTCATCTCTAGAAAACATGTATGATATTTATAAGTATATTTAAATAAATAATATGGGTTTTATTATATTATTACTGTTATATAATGTTAAAATTTTACCTACCCTCTTTCCATAATTATCATCGAAAACTAGAATCATTACTCATGCATATGTTTAACCTAACATCTACATGATTGTAACATACTTCACTACCCATAATAATATTTCATGATTGGTGTTAAAAGAAAAAATCTATTTTTAGGTATGATAATTATTTTATGATTATTATTCGGGAAATGATTAAACTATGATATAATTAAGAGGACCAAAAACAAAAAATCAAAATATATAAGAAATACAAATATGTTATTACTAGATGAATGATATTAACAAAATATTTTTGATCAACATGTAAAAATTGTAATAATTAAATTATATTTGGAAATATATATATATATAATCTATTCTATATTTTTATTTATTATACATGAGTTTGGAAGAAGTGTGAAATAAGTCGACAATTGAGGTTGAGGATTTATAGTCTCTCTTTTAGTAATGGGAGATATATGCAATTGTATTACTAATTATTTTGTACTATGTATATAATTACATATTAAAATGATATATATTGAATCATATTATTTTTCATGATATTTATTTTGTTATTTTATTTTATTATTTGTTGAGTCATACAGTGAAATATCACTAGAAGAATGTAAATTTTCATCTCAAAATAATATCTATGAGTTACATTCCATATCCACCACATTATTCTAATATTTAATGTATTTGTATCCATGAATGTATTTTATATTTCTTATCTTGAAAATTATGGGAGTTTTAATATATATTTTATGATCCCTCTTTGATGAGGTTTATGGATTTTGATGCCATGATACATGTGTACAGAATATTATCAAGGAATGGACAACCATTTCAAAGAAAATTCAGGCCAAACTAGCATAATAGTCAACTTATGGGACTCAAATCATATAGGTACAAATCTTAATGAATATTAATATCTCCTATAAGTACCCCCCACATGGAAATTTTATGGAATATCTAGCTCAATTTATGTCTTCTTCATGACTCTCAATTTTGTGGAAGTCATCACCCACGAAGAACATTGATTGAATCATTAAAACAACATAACTCTTGTTCATAGAAATTGGATAGTTTATGATTATCATAGAGTTTCATGAGATCCACCCAATTTCACATAAAAAATTCCTTACCTCCATTTTTCGTATAAATATCACACGATCGACCATTTAATGTGACAAAAGTTACCTTTTACCTTTTATGAAAATTTCTAAATTTGGGACACGTAGAATCTATTCAATATAAAGAATAGATGGACCAAAAACTATATCCATCATTCATGAAACCACATAACATATATTTTTCAGAACCTAAATCCATTGTCGAGATTTCCAACATAATGTTCTATTGCCTTCACTTAATAAAACCCCCCATTGTGGCCTTTTGGGTTTCATGTGATTTGTATCATTCATTAAACCATCACCTTGGGAACCAAGAAATTACTCTAAGTAAATGTCACCCTATTTCGTGAAACATAATATTTCATTATACCAAAGGCCTATCGATTCACGTGGACTTCAAACATCTCCAATAATTTATAAAACCAAGACATTCAGGAATAACATCCTATTTGATTCTCCATCGTGGCTCCTTTTGGACAATACTCTTCCATGAAATTAGAGCTCCTAGGACCCCTGATCATATCAAATATTGCGTCAGCATCATCCCAAATCCCCATGAAACCATTGAAACAAACTATAATTTTATTTCTATAACCATTGTTAATATAATTCTTTAAATCCTATTCATATGAACCACAATATCAAGAACCATTATCTTACTTTTTCACAGAAGTGATTACACCCTGCCTTTCCTAGAGGTTTGTAAACATGGGATGTTGACACATAATCCCTAAAAGTGCAATCACCCAGTGAAGCGATGTACCTATCTTGGTAGAGATTCTTTTTCCATTTTTACTCCCTCCTTAAAATGGTCTGTTGTATGGTGTAAATCCTACCCATATTGTAGTAGTACAATGATAAACATCATGAAAACATACTCAACAAATGAAGATTAACTAAAGAAATGCCTTCTGTGTTGAACACATGATTCCCCAAAAATGATAATCATGGGATGAAACCCTCTCTGCCACCATGGGATGAGACAAAAACAACAAGAATAATCCATGTATAATTCCCTCAACATCCTTCCAAACCATTTGAAAAAACACATTCAACAGTCATTTTATGAACCTAAGTCCCATACATTCCTCATTGACAGTCATTCCTCAAAAGTATAATCCTTTAGACATGATGATAAAATACATAGATTGGCCCTATCATAAAATATTAATCTACATCATCAAACAATTTGTGTTTTGATTCTTGTTAAAGGTAATATTATTTGGAATTAATCAATGATTTCCAATCCTGATAAAAATCCTAGTGTGAAATCTCCCCCCTTCTTGGGATACGATCTACCACCCATGTGTGAAATCTTCCACCTTGGGGGACACAATATTTCAAATCCATAATTGAAATCACCCACCTTGGGTGATGAAAATCTAGTATATGTCAACAAATGATGTTAAACCTGTGATCATATCTACATGACATTAGACTTATGATCATATCTATTATCCATACCACACATAGTAAACATCGTATTGTTGAGTTAAATTCCCTCATATGAAAATTTACTCCTACGGTAACTACCTAATGTCCAACATGGGACGTATTTCGGTCCATGACTAAGATTACTCGCACAGGATATACCCTAAAAAATGTAAGAAAATACTTGTTACCTATATACCCAACAACCGTACATGATTATATGCGACCAAATGTAGCTTCTCCTATAATATATGGTTTCATAAGTATTGGTATAGATGTATTGTAAGTTTTCAGTTTCCACATTGATATATAGACAATAATTAATTTCATGGACTTGACATAAAATTATAATGGAGATTCCAACTATGCGACAAGTTCCATGGAGGAATAAATTGAAGTTGTAACATTCATCCAATCTCCCCATGATGATCAGGATGCTAACATCTATGATTAATGTGAAAAAAGTATCCCACCACTCTAATGTCGGAATGTTTGAAAATAGAAATTCATGTTTCATCCAAACCACACAGCCTTGGAAAATTACTTTGAAAGAAAAATGGTGAATACTATGTGAATCATTCCTCCTTCATCCATGGGGACTAGTAGCATTGGGGAACCTTCATATTTTCAAGTCCGCTGATGAAGATATAAGGTGTCAAGTACCACTAGGAAAATTATGGGCCTTGTATGAGACACTCAAGAAAGAACATGGCTGATATCATTTAGCCTCATTAATTTATTATATATTTATCATGGATCTCCCCTCCATTTCATGATTAATGAAAGTCCTTGGGACATTGGGAATCACCTTCATTATGTCTATAGATGAGGATGATTCCATATAGATAATAGTAATCAAGGTACAAGAAATCAATTATATAATGCAAGATGATGTAGGGGTATGGTACATATTCTTGAAGAAATTAAATATGTATAAATTCTATTTATAATAACCACCAAATAATTAGATACCCGGACCCTGCGCCCCAACCCACACATTTAGATCATCCCAAAGAGGATGATCATCACCCTCTATTTTATATATGAGAGGGAATGGGTCATTACCACAAGGGAAATGGCCCGAAAATACGATGATGTAAGACTTATAAAACTATGTCCCTTGAGGGTAAGGTAGGGGAAAACACCCTAAATACTATGGTGAAACATTTCAGGAGCCTCTCCCATAAGCAGTATAGTGGTTCAATCCCCTAAACTAATTATGAAGTGGACACTTGAGATGATCCTATAGTATATAATGTGTAGAATTATCCCAATAGAGATCCCACCAGGCCTCATTATTCCCAAAAATGTCCAATCCCATTGGTTAATGTGTAGGATGATTTCATCCTGCTCCTCAGTCCCCAGTCTAGAACACCCAATTTTGAAACCAGAGGATGAATTTAATATAGCCTGACAAGAGGAACCTCAAATAAATCTAGTGTCACTTTACAATAATTGTGAATCTCTCTAAATCCTCATAGCTACCCATTAGAGATCCATATTCTCCGATATAGGATTCAGACCCCTATTACATCACATTTAGGATGGTTTGAGTCTCTCAGTCATTGGAGAACATGAATATTTTTATTGGCTATCCTACGAGGAGTAAAATTAGTGTGATGGTCCTCCTGAGACAATCATCAAGAAAAACATAGGTACTTCCCACATTTCTAGTAATTATCATAGAGTTCCATGAAATGTGCATTTCAAACAAATATTTCATGTTGTTATAATACAATGTTTTTTGTAAGGTAATTTTTATTCATGCCAATATATGAAATATTTGACCTATTTTTTTATTTATGAAATTTTAAAACCAATAATCATAAAAGGGAAAGGAATATTGAATATGAGTGTAAAAGTAATGTCTGTTCTATTGTGGAATGTGATGTGGTGTGAAAAAATATAATAAAAAGGAATCCCATGATGAAAAATTTCTATAAAACACTATAAATGGAAGAATCTATATAACTGATGTGAAATAAGGATTATAGATATAGAAATTATCATTTCACATTGTAAAAATATATTAACTGATGTGAACTTGTAAAAAGAGTGAATTAAATACAACTGATAAAGAATTCCTTGAAAATTTTCGGGCTCATATATTCCAAGATTTGAAAATATATTACATGATGTAAAAAATCCTAGATGACCAAAAAACAACCATATTCAAGATATCATATAGAATATATCAATGTAATGAACCAAACACCACCTATTACAGTTTTTGACACATTATGGACTAATTAATGTGTCTTCATTCCAATGGGAGTCCACAAATAAAGGTATGGTGGACACACAAAGTATATGATGATAAAATAATGGAGAGAGAAGAAGCATTGTGTATGGTTTTTCCTAAATTTATCTCTGAAATTCATCTAGTTTATTAATTTTCTTTCATTACTCCCCCACACTCCCTCATCACTAGGATCAGAGGGTAAAATCATCATTTTTATTGGATTATGCATCAAAAGTTGGTGGTTCCATTGGATCAATATTTCCAATTTATTCATGTATTTTTATTGATCATTTTTATATAATAATATTCTAATAAAAATGTTATTTTTCTAAAAATTTTTAGTAAGATCTAAAAGGTAATTTAAAATTAAACAACCTTGTACCTTAAATAAAGGCATGATCATTTTCGTATGCATGGAATCCCAGTATAAATATGGCATCATGATAAAATTAATTCTGAAAAGATATTACTAGACCATGGGAAACATGGGATTTCCATGGTGAGGAGGGGATACCAAGACCATTGGATCCACCATGTATTATATTCATCCCCAAACATGGATTGATTAATTTAATTGAAAAAATACTATTGAATTTAAACATTGAAACTACAGAACACTTTTCCAACATAAAATTACGATTTGAAACCAAAAAATATTTTTTGCTTCAAATTATTATATCTTCTTGAAAAAACTATAACTGATGTGTTAATATGATTCTTATACCATTCATTAAAACAATTATATTAATAGCATAATAAATCTAATTTCACCATCATTGTCGGTTCAATCTATACATGTAGCATAATATATTTTAAATTTTATATTTAAATAGTCTGAGTTATATAAATATATATTTTTGTTAGACCCTATTTATTTAAGAAGAACTTTTTGACCTGTCAAAACTGGATCTCCATCAATGGACAGTTTCAAGATATATTTATATGTACAATTTTAAATTGAATTTTGTTACATTATTTTAATTAATATATTTATATTGGGTATTTAATGCTTCAAATATCATAATGAAATAGTTAATTGAAAACAATAATAATCACAAAATGAGAAAACACTTCATTGAGTAAAAATTTGATTCTGATCCTAGCCTAGAGAGAAAATACAGTGTCAATACAATCGATACAGAAAAAAATCATAATGATGTTGGAGTTTTAAAAAGTGATATAGTGTTTCATACGATCATGGACAAAAAAATTCCATTAAATATAGTATTTCAACCAAGAATGATGGACCCCCTATTGAAGCACATCATTAAAATATCAGTCTTATAATAATTCAAATGATCTCATACCGAGTGAAATTAAGAGGACTACCACATTATGATTTGAATGATCATCGAGGAATCATTCAATATCGCTTCTCAAAATTATAAAAACAAAATGTTTTTGATAGTATACAAAGTCTCTGTATTTTTTTATTTTTACTATGAGAGAGAGTTTTTGATTTGAATATGACACTTCCTACCCATTCCATCACCACGTGGGATTAGATATCCATGAACTTTCTCACATGATTCTTCCCTCCATATGTGTTCATGGATATATTGGTATACATTGAATTATTGTTTTAATTTAATGAAGAATACCTCTACACATATTTAGAGATATGTAATTTTATGACTCTGAAATTACCACATTAATGTATTGAAATTTGGATTCTAAAATAGACTTTCTATAAGGGACACATGCATGGAAGAATGAAAAATATTGATGTTGTATCTTTAAGATCAATTATTATGATGTCACCTAAAAATAGATATATCTTATCAGATGAAACTGAGAGAATTTTTTTCTTATTGTAAGGTGAAGATATATAATGAAGAGGAGTTCACATGATTTACAAAAAATGACAAGATGGTGGAATATATGGAATAACCGACAAAGAATATGGAAAAGATGATGGGAAATATTCAAACCTCATTGTATGTATTTTAACGATTCAAATTATGGTGATCAAAATAATAGTTTCCTATTTCATGGTTAGTGTCCAGAATAAAATTAAGGTAAAAAGTAACAAAATATAGAGCAAGGATACCATAAAATAACACTATGGTCATTCACTTTCAATATAGGTTAATGCATAGGAATTAAGATAAGTAACAATAATTACCAAATTTATCGATGTAATTAACGAAATAATGAAAATTATTGAAATCTAGAAGGGTGATCAAACAAATCACGAGTTTCAAGTTGGAAGAACACAAAGTGACTCAGAGAGATACCAAGAGGAGTCCTCATGTGATTCCATGAAGTATTTGAAATATATTATTTCAAAGTTATCAAACTATAGAGATGAAAAATCACTGAATAAATGTATAAAATATGATTTGAATAAGAATCCAAATAGAAGTTGAGGAGTAACTAACCCATTAAAAATCAAGGATGAATTTTTAGGAATTAATTGAACAAGAGAAGATACATTCACAAAGTGTATGTATCCTGAAATCAAACAAAAAATTATTTTATTATCCATTTGTATAGTCTATCTTTAACGTGTTGAATAATGAAAAAATCAAGAATTTTATTGGTGACCAAAAAAAATAAAATGGATGATATTGGCCCCATCCATCTCAAATGAGAGTGTTAGACACTGATTTTCAAGGACCAACCTATGAAGCAACAATATTGAGGAATATTTTCCCTTCCTATCCATTTTTGGTTCTAATAACTTTCAAATAATTTTATGCAATTTATGTTAGTTTTTCCATATTATGCAACACACCACATAAAAAACCATAGGAATGCAGTCACTCATGTCTGCGAGAGTTTTAATCCATATAATAGATTCAATAATAAAGTACCCCTATGGACTCATTCAATATAATCTAGTCATAGTTGATAAATTATACATTCTATTATACATATTAGTGAATTATATGAGAGAGGAGAATAAAAAATGATTATGGGGAGAATGATTCCAGTCACTGGGTATGAACTAATTGATGTATAATTTATAGAAATATTTATGACATTCGGACAAAAAAAGTTGTGTTTCAATATCAAGTAAGAATTGGAGAAATTTTTTTGAGTGAATAAAATGATTTTAAGTAATATTATATACCGTAAGTTGAGGATATTTTTGAGATAGAAGTATATGATGTTGTATAAAAGGATACCAAAATATTAATGTACAATGATGAGGAAACATAAGATAAAAATTTATACCACTAAAATCATAGGAATGATTGACTCCATCCAATTTGATAAAGGGAAACTAGTATAGATATCACCAGAAAAGAAATTTACTCATCCATGATTAAGGAAAAATAGCTAACTAGCCCGATGTAAATGCAGGATTTATTGTCTTCAATAAGAGTCATTTAATTTATGAATGAAGGACATAAGATAATATATATATATATATATGATAAAACTAAGACAATTTTATAACACCAATTATGTCAATAAACTTATATTATTATTAACTTGTGAAGTAGCTAAATGATGTAAGATTGATAGATTTTTTTAAAATGATCTTCAAGGAGGCAACCTGTGTTTTTTTTCTTTTATTTTGATTGTAAGGAGAGAAATATCTAGAATAAAATAATTCAAAATTTATTAATAATAGAATGGTATTCCATATATACATTCTTATTTGGAAGGATCATTAAAACACAAAAGGTAATCAGCAGGTTCAACCTATACAGGTGACATCAAAAAAAAATTCAAAATGATATTTACAAGGGAATTTATAAATATTTTTCATGTATAGAACACATTCAATTATTTTATTTTTTTAATAATAAAATTCTCCCCTTAATTTGAATATTAATTTTAAAACTCAAATATGATACATAAACAAAATTATATAGTTATCCTACCATGAATTAATTTTTTTTTTCAAATTATATTAAATTGAAAAATGGGGAAAAGAATTTTTAGATATTACAATGTGTTTCAGGATTTGATGAATCCTGAATTCTGTAGAATTTGAATCATTTTAAATGAAATTGTTATGTTATTTTTTCATAATTTTAATTTCTAGAATTTTCATAAGCTGATTAAATTATTCATATGAATTTCAATGAGTACTTTTCCCAAAAATTCATAGGAGTCCCAAGAAAACCTTTTCACCCAATAATTCTACTTTCCTAAATTATATATTTTATTTGTGTGATGTAAATGATCTCTTAAATAACTTTTTGGAATTAAATCAATGATAATACTGAATATATTCATTTTTAATATGTATGAGGCATAATTTTTTAAAAACACCTTATCATTGGAACAATATTACATTAATACTTTATTAGCCTATAAAGGCCATGAGCCTCTTTGTTTGGAATCAAAAAGTGTAACAAGACTATCTTATCCATTACCGCATCCCTCTAAATTTTTTTATGAAATTTAATGGAATACGTTTTGGGGAGATATTTTATATAATATACCGATATGTACAAACATGGGGGTTTTTCGGATTTAATTTTTTTTGATAGACCCTGAAATTAATCATTGTATTTTAATTTCCAACTCACATGATAAAAAAATTAATTTTAAAACGAATTAAAAAATGGGATACATCTTGTGAGGAAAAAAAATAACCTTTTTTAGAATAACTATAATTATTTAAGAAAAATCTAATAGAATACCCAATTCGTTTTCCTTATATCAACCATTGAGTTTATTGTATTCTCATAGGAAACTGAATTCAAGCTGATATTATGCTGACCCAAACATCATTTTCATGTGGTAGTCCCATATCTATACCACAAGTGCCTCATGTGATCCCATGATTGTTGATTAGGGGTACTATAGGTTAATTAATTCCCCTTCAACCAATATGAGGGATTATATCTATATTTATATTATAATAAAAGGGATTTAAATACGTGTCATACAGATTTGGTTGAGAACATTAATTCCCCTACTGATCTTATAGCCACTAGTTCTAGTGCATGGGTAAAGTATAATGAAACCATATTTCTCCCATTCCACAAGTTAAATCCCAATATTCCACAGATGTGATTTGTTTTATTTTCATGAAGATAAATTAGCACTCATGGATTAACTCATAATCCTTAACTGAATATTCCCAAATGATAATAGTATATCCTACACCTGTTAAGTATTGGGAGGTTCTCCCATTTCCACCAATCCCTGGCAATGGTTTAGCTTCCTTAGTGATGTAAAGCCTCAATTAAGGTCAACACAATTCCATTTATTTTTTATAAATATTGGATCTCCATGTAGAAAAATACATTGAAGTGGATCAATGGATTATGTTTCCAAAGGCTCAAGAACATCAACATAAAATCACGTTGATAAATCTATATCCTCCAAAGAAGACAATACTGTGTCACGAGGTCTAGTATTCCAGGAAGAGACACAACCTACCTCTTCTCACCATCTCTTATATAACTAATTTGTTTTGGAAAATTCTCCTCTATCATTTTATGTTGGTATCTCTACAATAATGGATTAGTTTACCTAGGTTAGCCTTTGAACCAAGGATGATATGAGGTTGAATATAAATAGTAAATCCATGTCCCTGGAATAACTGATGTAGTATATAGACATCCTAAATGTGAAACAAGATGTATAGTTCTAATGTTTTTATGAGATCTAAGGAATACACACTCAAGTCATTGTTCATCATGTTCTCCTTCCAGTGGATCATCATGGGATAAAATATCATATCATGGAGATTCAACCCTCTCATAGTGTGATGTACAGGGAATAGATTTATAATATTAATGAATCCAACAACATAATGGATGTCCAATAACATTGGTGGGTATCCAATATTATCCCTTTTGGTAAAAAGATTTGGTAGATCATTGATTGCATCAATTTATGGGACATCTACTACCATTGTCTGGAGGATGATTTTCCCCTTTCTATTATATATCTGCTGATTGATGTTGTGGATAGGATCTAGGACCACTCCTTTATGAGAGGACACTCAAGATACAATTTGTTAAAATTTTGTTCCAAATCACCCTAGGGAATGTATTAACAAAACTGGGATGTTTTTTCTATGTGGTTAGTTTAGACTTATTACCTAAGATTGTAATCAAACTTATATTAAGAAATATTCAGATAATAAATATATAACGTGCATTGTAGATTAATTCTATTGATGATTAATTCTGATAATATGTCTATAAAGTCTTTTAAATGTGGTGATATGGGTCATTATGAAAAAAACATCCCAAAGAATGATCAGAATGATGGAAACAACTATATTATACTAATAATTGATTAGTTATATACCATGTGACTAAATTAGTGTATGTTTGGCCATCCAATGAAGTGAAATCGGGTACATTTTTTGTACACTATGATTGTTCTATTATAGTGTTTGATATGTGGTGTACACATTCCTTTATTTATAATAAATTATTGGTTAAATCAGATATTTCACCACACTAAATTCAACAAGAACATGTTGTCATGAAACCATTATAAATATATACAAAAAAATGAATTATCAGGATCATCATGTTGTTTTATTTGGAAATACATTTCTAAAAATACTTATTATATTAACTTTGGTATGGTTTTATTTTTTTCTTTGTATTTATGGGATTTATTTTTATCATGCTAGGATTGATTGTATGGATAATAAATTTCTTTTTTCAAAATAGTTTCAGTTTTGTACACACGAATGAAACCATTCCATGTATAACATATCAGGAAACCTATAAACTATTAAAATATTTGAATGAATGTTATCTAGATCATATTTTTGAAAACATGGGAATTGTTCAAAATAATGATGTGTAGGTGGTAGATGAATAATTTAATGTTTTTCAAAATGACTTTCCCAGTATTATACCTTATATAGAACCTGAAATTATTATTTACATGGATCCATATGCTATGAAATTTTCAAAACACCATTATCCAATGGCTAAAGTGGAACTTCATGAAGTGAAAAATTAGTTGTAAGAGTTTCATTATAAATGAATCGTTATTTCTAACACATTACCATGGTTTGATCCTATTTTGTTCATAAAATATAATGATAGTTCCATGAGTCTTTTAATTGGTCTCATAGAATTTAATTCCATTATTTTAATGAATAATTATCCATTTTCTTAAATCATTGACTTGTTTTATGAGCTCTTGAGAGATAAGTATTTTTTTCGAAGATTCACATGAGATCTTGGTATAATAAACTGAAGGAGGAGGATAACAACAAAAAAACAACCTTTCATACTATATATGGGTAATATGAGTTTATTGTGATGGCCTTTGGTTTGAAAAATTCCTCAGCTCTTTTCAAGGATCATATGAATAGAATATTCTATTAATTTTTTTACAATTTTATTATTGTTTTTATTGATGATATTTTGGTCTTTTAAAAATTTATGGTGATCATGAAAATAAATTAAATATTTTCCTACAAACTATCAATTAAAAGAAGTTATATAAAAAAAAATTATACAATATTCTCTTTGGTTGAAACATATTTCTTTTCTTAGCAATATTATAAATAAGTATGGAATAATAGTTTATCCCACCAAAACAAAAGTGTTTGATGAATGACCAAGTTCTGAAAAAATTACTAAGATTTAATGCTTTCATGGATTAACTGTCTCTTAATGATGGCTTGTTAAAAGAATTACACAATTATCCAGCATGATAACTATGATAACAAGAAAATGAGTTAAATTTATTATGATATAATAATCTAATGTTTTTTCATAAACTGAAGAAGAGATTAATGATAGCTCAATTTATATCCTTGACTTCTAAAAATGGTGAATCTTTCATCTACAATGATGATTCAATGATGGGTTATGGTTGTTTTCTGATAAATAATGTTTATATAATTTCGTATTCAATAAGGAAACTGAAAGTTCATGAGTGAAATTTTCCCACAAATTATTTGGAAATTGTAATTGTGGTTATTTATTTTAAATGATGGATGATTCATTTATACGGTTCCAAATGAGAAATAGATATTTACCATTAAATTATGAAGTATATATTCACATAGAAGGAATTAAAAATGAGGTAGATAATATATTCTAAACTGATAAATGATAATTATTTCATGATCAATTAATATACACCAAAATAAAACAATGTGGCTAATCCCATGAGTCAAAAACATCATGCTACATTAACCATGTTACATTTGGAACATAACCCATAGATTAATAATTTGATAAATATGGGATTGTGTGTTATTGGTGGAAAATATTCTTCTATTTTTCAGGTGTTAGTGATGATATATTTATTAACTAGAATTAAGAAATCATAGAAGGAATACTGTGAGTTATAGAAAAAGCTAGAATTTGTTAAAAGGGATAAGATGATAGAAATTAACATTAGTAAATATTTTGTTTTAATATTTGGAAAGATATTATGTGTGTCATGTGATTTCAACCTAAAGAAATATTTTTTTGTGTGAATCTCACAGTTCTACATTTTTATTTCATCCTTGCAATACAAAGATGTACAGAGACCATCAAAAGAATTAATGGTGGGATGGAATTAAAAGAGATATTACATATTTTACTATGAAATGTATTACATGTCAATAGGTTAACAAATAGTGACAAATACCAGATGGTATGATTATTATTTTTTGATTGATAGCATGGAAATGCGAAAATATATTTATGGAATTCATGGTGGGACTACCAAAGACCTCTCGAGGTAATATTGTGACTTGGGTTATTGTTGATCGTCTGACTAAATTTGTATATTTATTTCCTATTAGAGATACTATGTATTTTGATTAGATATTTCAAATATAACTCAATCATATTGTTTGATTACATGGAGTTACTCAATCCATTGTATCTGACCGAGATGAAGGATTACTTATAACATTTGGAATGACCTTTAGAATTCAATAAGAAGAGAATTAAATTAAAGTAGTACTTTTCATCGACAATCTGATGGATATGATGATTGACCAATTAAGACCATGAAGGACATGATTTAATATTGTTCAATTGATTACCAGTAGAGTTCAGATAATCATTATTCATTAGTTATGTTTTCTAATAATAAAAATTTACATTCTAGTACACAGATGATACCTTTTGAGGCATTATATGTGAAGTAGTGTAATACTCCATCATTTATGGATGAAGTTGGGGAATGAAATTTGATATGACTAGAAATAGTAGAGGATGAAACTATGAAAGTTAATTTGATTCAACAACCCACGAATAAGCTCATATATTAAAGAATAGTTATGTAAATAACATGAGGGGATGACTATTTTCGAGGTAGTTGATCATGTTTTTCTTATAATCCCACCATGGAAAAGTGTTATGAGTTTTGGAAATAATGGTATTTTAATTACATGGTTCATTGGACATTATTATATAATTGATAAATCTAGACTAGTTGTACACTTAATATATGTTCCTCTAAGTTTATCTCAGCTAAAGAATTTGTTTTTCTTGTTTCCTTGTTGATAATGTATGTGCCAGATTCATCCCATGTTTTGAGCCCATAATGAGTTCTGTTGGTAGAGAACCATTCTTATTAAGATAAACCTTTTCTGATTCATTATCATAGTGATCATGTATTAAAAAATATGTTAATTCATTATGTTCATATTTTTTAATTAATCCACATGGTTGAATAATAAATATGTGAATCTGAAAATGATTTGAGGAAAGGTACCCTCGCTTCTTTAATAAGAAAACAAAAATTGTGAGGACTCAATTTCTATAAGGTGTTGAGAATGTAACATCCAAAGTACATATCAAATTATTTCATTACACAATGTAATTAAATAATCATATTTAGTATAAATGTAAAATGAAAAAGTGGTATTTATATAAATTATAGAATATTTACTCATGGAATACAAACATGACCATAGAAATAGTAACATGACCATTAGGAATATTAATCAATAAAATAGAAGAGTAACCTCACCAATGAGATTATAAATAAAATTTATTTATCTTATAAGTGTATTCATTATATATTTATATCATAGAATAAGTAATTAAATATTTTATAAATGACAAATTCTGTGTATTTATTTTTAAAGGTCATTAATATTTTATTACAATTTTATAATTATTATAATTATTTAAATAAAATTTATATTAATTAAATTTATTATTAAATTTATTATTTTTTGTCTTATATTATATCATATTTTTATGATACATTAATTGATTTTTCAAAGTGTTATACTATAATTAATAGTTTTGAAATTTGTATTTTTCAAATTAATTATGATATTACTTAAAAATTAATATTTTTATATTTAGAAAGTTATTTTAAAATAATTGAGTTCATTTTTTAATTCTACATGTTGATAAATAGTAGGTTCAATTTTTTTATTTTGCTAAAATACATTAAGTTTTGGTAAATATAGAGATATTAAAATTTTTTATATAAGCAAAATAAATGACTTATCAGGTCATATATAATTTTATATTGATGTAATAAAAAAAATATAGAACCATCCTTCATTAATTTAATATATTTCAGGATAATTATAAAACTATTCATATTCATGATCCAAATTAATAAACTAATGAATATTATACTGATAAAAATCCCCTATACTTCACTATAAATACATCCCCTCACGACCACTTCCACTCGCACCTAAAAATACTTGTATGATTCATAATTTATTTCCAAATTCATTCCCAAGAATCATCCCCACTTCTAAGACCTTTGGGTGTCACCAATAGGATATCACAAGGGGCCTTGTGGAGGTTCTTAAGGAAGATAATTCAAGAGGTAAAAACCCTCTTCCATTTTCTCTTATTTTCATTTCAATTATTTTAATTTTCTTATAAAATATTAAACTAAAAAAACCAGATGAATAGTGACTATATTAATTATATATAATGTAATTCTTCATGTTAATGGAAATAGTCATCACCATACTTCTTCTCCTCTCCCTTTTATTCTAAATATATTAATATCATCTGTGATGTGTTGATTTGCCAACATTGTGGTTGTTGTGTTTTCAAATCCTATTACTACCTTCAGATCATGTCATAAAACCATTAAAATGGTTAAATAAAATTATATTATAAATATTATATGTTAATTATTTTATGGAACTATTTTTTTTACATAATATTAATTTATAAAACAAAAGTTGTTCGCAATGATCAGAATTCACCAAAATAAACCAAATTTCATCACTAATGATTTATCAAATGATTTATCCAAGTACCATATAACTGAAATTATATATAATACCGTTTAATTTTCCATATTTTCACTAATAAAATTTAAATTTAATTATATAATTTTTCTCCCTTATGTCAAGAAAATCTATATTAAACCAACCTTGGAAACCATGGAATATCTGTAGCCAGAATAATTAAAATAATAAAATGTTATTAATAAATGGGTGGAATTATGTTATAATAATATCATATATTTAATTATAAATATCTATATGTTTTTAAATATATTAATAACAATATATAAACCCTTATACATGAGGATTAAAAACATTTGTAGAATGAAAAACCAAGGGTAGTGGAATTCCTAACCCAATTTCCATTTTTCATATTAACCTTCAACTTCATTAATTATGCTATAATAAAATTAATTTTTAAATTAATTTAGATAATATTATTTTTTATATTGTGGATTTATAGTTTATATACATATTCAATTCTTTTTATAACCTCTCACCTCAAATATCTGATTTTTTTAGGGGACTATGTCTTAAAAACCCTCTTTTAATGACCATTCTTTTTGAGATGGAATGATTTATATAATTTATGTATTATTTTTTTATGATTAAATTTTTTTCCAAAAAAATTTTGATTTATGGTGGGACCTATATTTCCCTATAATTAATTGGGTATGTTTATGTTGGAGGTCAATCTTATAGTTACTCCACATGTAGCTGTGATAATTACATTATATGGTAGCCATGATGGTTACATTGTATGGTAGATGGGAGGGTTACAAATCATATGCTCTCCACGATGGTTAAATACTTATTTATGTAATTCCCCAAGTTAAAATTATGATATTACATATGTTATAAATTTTTTATGGAAATATCATGTTTCTAATTTGTAACAATATGATACTTATCGAGTGAGATGTATGTTTTTGTGAAAAATGATTTTAAATGTTTATAAGTATTACTTTACTTATGGTTTCCCTTTTTCTTTTTATATCCCTTACAATAAATTTTCTTCTTACAACATGTTTATAAATTACATTCGTAGAGATTATGGTTGGGTAAGAAAAAAGGAGATTCCATGATGAATTTTTGAAGGAGTTTCATGAATAGATTACTTTTTTTTAATGACATATTATATTATAAATAAATGGATATTATTTCAATACAACTGGAATTATATCCATGTGGGTTGATATGTATGAGTTATATCATAAATTTTTAAAAATATAAACTAAAAATATCACTGGGAATGTATATAAGTGAATTATATATGAATTTACAAGATTATATAATGTTTAAGGCCATGTTCTCATAAATATGTTGAATGTTGCTTATATCCTAGAAATGTGATTCAATATAAAGGAGATATTCATGGAGAAAAAATGATGAAGAGAATGAATAACCTTAGTATGTTCCTAATGTTAATATAATGTTGTGGTGATAAAGAGGATATTGATATGGATAATTTAAATTGTACAATACTAATTTCTTATGAACTGATTAATGATAAATTGGAAAAGTGGTTTATAATATCATTGTTTTATTTTAAATACTTTTTTATTTAATTAAAATATCTAATAATATGTATTTTATGAATGTAATGAGGAATGAAGTAGTTTTTAGATAACATTATATACAAAAATATTTTATTTTTATATTTTAATATACATTTTTTTGTGGTATTCACATATTTTATATTTGACAATTAATAGAAAATTAATGTTGTTTAGTGGATTAATGAAATGTACTATTCAGAATTTTATATACCATGATTCTAATGTCTTGGATTTTAATAATTTATAAGGGTCATAAAGTTAACATTTATTAAATTTTTTCTATTGAGCATTAAATGAAACTTTAGATATTAATGGATTACATCACCATATGGAAATTTATATATAATAGATAATATTTTCTGTAATTTCTTTATGTTGAAAAATAGTGATATAAAGAAATAATTTTCATTCTAATATGGTTATTATGATCAGTTACTTCATTGAGAATAAAAAAATCAACTATATTTCATAGAGTAATAGATTAAGGGGAAATTTATCGAAGGACAACCAATAAATGAAATTGTTCTTATGATACAAAGGAATGTTATTCCCTCCTCCAATGGCCCGAAGGCCTTCATTTTTTATTTATTTTTGATAATCCACCTTTCAAGGGGTGAGGTGGAACCCTTACAAGGCTCGTAGGTGTAAGCATTACATGGCCCGTAGTCCTTAGAGAAATTCATTGCCCATAGGCTTCAAACATTAAATACAACCCAGACTAATTACTTGTAACTGCTCCTCCCTATCATCTTCATCGTAAAATCATCTCTCCACCTTTGCATGGCTGTTTGGATAGGCTTTCCCGTGCATGCACAGGCTTGTCATGATGGCAGGTGCCATACCCTCTCATTCTTGCAATCCATTTAATTTTAATTTTATACAAAACCAGATGTATTTTTTTAATGAAACGCTGAGTTTTTCATGTGATATAGGAAATGTTGAGTCAAAATGATACCTTGAAAAATATGAAAATACTATAATTTAATATTATATTTATCACCTTGAAATTGGAATCGTGGTTTTAAATAATATTAACTATGTTTTAAAAATTTTTGGTTTACACTATCATATAAATGGAAATAAATAGTGACTAATTATTCAAAAAGAAAAATAAATATTATTTTAAAATAATTGAAATATTTTTTTAGAAAACTACTTTTATTAAAAAATCATTTTTTACCGCATTAAAATTGACCAAAACCGTTATATAATTATCTAAATTCCATGTTTATAGAATAGATTCATTAATCTTATTATAAAATATCTCATGTTTTTTCTTTACATGTGACAAGAATAAATCATATTTTATACTCAAAATAATATTACATAAAATTTTTTTATATTATTTGGATCATATTTTAAAGAAAAAATCATATAGTTTGAAAATTTATTTTAAAATATAAATTTTTTTAATTCATCATATTAAAATTATATAATGGAATTTTTAATATTTTTTAAAAACATTATATTTTATGAATATTGTAAACTCTTGAAATTTAATCCAAAAACACCTTTTCATTTAAATAATTTATAATTAAGATTTTAATAAAAAATTATTTTTAATATAACATAAAATCAATTATAAATATATTAATATTTCTTTATTAATTGGATTAATTCTCATGTTTTATTTTCATATAAAATTTTTGTAATCTTTTGAATGTTTTTTATTGAGAACCCACATTGTCATCATGTCTGTGAGATTACATTTATATTAAATATATCAAGTACATTGAATTAATTTTCAAAAAAATTTATCCCATATTTAGAAACATACTTATTTTTATTATATAATATTTGAACATAAATTGTTTCTAAAACTAACATTGAAAACAGAAAAAACCTAACAACCATGGTTATACTAAAAATTAATATATCTATGGTTAAACTAAAAATATAGTCATTAAAAATACCTAAATACTTGTATTAAATTTATTTCCTTGCCTCATTTAGACCCAATCATGTTTATGTCTCGATAATACTTCATTTTTGACCATTTTTTTTATAAAAACTTGGGAAAATATTTTTATTTTCGGAAAATTAAATGTGTGCGACTCAACAAACCTATAGAAGGAAACCCATATCCTATCTTATTCACACATTCAACCCCATTATAATATTTAAAATACATGAAAAATAAAACCTCTATATCCCTTCTCTAATATTTAATGTATTATTTTGTTCATTAATCCAACCTATGATTGATGTTTGTAAAAACCTATGGAGTTTACATGGAGAAGATGTAATGTACTACAATAACCATTTATATAATATTTCATAATAACACTCAATAAATTATTATTTAATTATGATGAAATAATATCCACAGTATATTAAAAAATTTATTTTTAATATTATGGTCATGAACTACAACAACATCCACATTCATGAAATTGTGTAAAAAACATCAGTCATGTGCATGATAGACTAAGCCTCACGAACCGATGTCATTCATTTTTCCATTACCTCCTATCATCATTGTGTTTGATGATGTATATAAAGTTTATATATGATATTTATAGAATAATTACACATATCTATATTATATATCACATATAAATTTTTTATTTTATTCCATGGAGGATACGATAACATCGTTCATATGAACAACAATCTACTTCCTGGTGATGTGATGAGTTTTGTTTTTAGAAACTCATTACATGAAAGATAATAAAGAAAATGGTAATGAATATATATGATATATATGAAAAAATAATTATACCATATAAATATATATCTCTATAAAAATATATTATATCATTTTACTTCTTACATTTTCATTTACTAAATAATGATGATATCATTCTTGTACGTACAGATTTCTGCGTGCACGAAGCAATGAGACACTATATATTCATCTCTAGAAAACATGTATGATATTTATAAGTATATTTAAATAAATAATATGGGTTTTATTATATTATTACTGTTATATAATGTTAAAATTTTACCTACCCTCTTTCCATAATTATCATCGAAAACTAGAATCATTACTCATGCATATGTTTAACCTAACATCTACATGATTGTAACATACTTCACTACCCATAATAATATTTCATGATTGGTGTTAAAAGAAAAAATCTATTTTTAGGTATGATAATTATTTTATGATTATTATTCGGGAAATGATTAAACTATGAAATAATTAAGAGGACCAAAAACAAAAAATCAAAATATATAAGAAATACAAATATGTTATTACTAGATGAATGATATTAACAAAATATTTTTGATCAACATGTAAAAATTGTAATAATTAAATTATATTTGGAAATATATATATATATAATCTATTCTATATTTTTATTTATTATACATGAGTTTGGAAGAAGTGTGAAATAAGTCGACAATTGAGGTTGAGGATTTATAGTCTCTCTTTTAGTAATGGGAGATATATGCAATTGTATTACTAATTATTTTGTACTATGTATATAATTACATATTAAAATGATATATATTGAATCATATTATTTTTCATGATATTTATTTTGTTATTTTATTTTATTATTTGTTGAGTCATACAGTGAAATATCACTAGAAGAATGTAAATTTTCATCTCAAAATAATATCTATGAGTTACATTCCATATCCACCACATTATTCTAATATTTAATGTATTTGTATCCATGAATGTATATTATATTTCTTATCTTGAAAATTATGGGAGTTTTAATATATATTTTATGATCCCTCTTTGATGAGGTTTATGGATTTTGATGCCATGATACATGTGTACACAATATTATCAAGGAATGGACAACCATTTCAAAGAAAATTCAGGCCAAACTAGCATAATAGTCAACTTATGGGACTCAAATCATATAGGTACAAATCTTAATGAATATTAATATCTCCTATAAGTACCCCCCACATGGAAATTTTATGGAATATCTAGCTCAATTTATGTCTTCTTCATGACTCTCAATTTTGTGGAAGTCATCACCCACGAAGAACATTGATTGAATCATTAAAACAACATAACTCTTGTTCATAGAAATTGGATAGTTTATGATTATCATAGAGTTTCATGAGATCCACCCAATTTCACATAAAAAATTCCTTACCTCCATTTTTCGTATAAATATCACACGATCGACCATTTAATGTGACAAAAGTTACCTTTTACCTTTTATGAAAATTTCTAAATTTGGGACACGTAGAATCTATTCAATATAAAGAATAGATGGACCAAAAACTATATCCATCATTCATGAAACCACATAACATATATTTTTCAGAACCTAAATCCATTGTCGAGATTTCCAACATAATGTTCTATTGCCTTCACTTAATAAAACCCCCCATTGTGGCCTTTTGGGTTTCATGTGATTTGTATCATTCATTAAACCATCACCTTGGGAACCAAGAAATTACTCTAAGTAAATGTCACCCTATTTCGTGAAACATAATATTTCATTATACCAAAGGCCTATCGATTCACGTGGACTTCAAACATCTCCAATAATTTATAAAACCAAGACATTCAGGAATAACATCCTATTTGATTCTCCATCGTGGCTCCTTTTGGACAATACTCTTCCATGAAATTAGAGCTCCTAGGACCCCTGATCATATCAAATATTGCGTCAGCATCATCCCAAATCCCCATGAAACCATTGAAACAAACTATAATTTTATTTCTATAACCATTGTTAATATAATTCTTTAAATCCTATTCATATGAACCAAAATATCAAGAACCATTATCTTACTTTTTTCACAGAAGTGATTACACCCTGCCTTTCCTAGAGGTTTGTAAACATGGGATGTTGACACATAATCCCTAAAAGTGCAATCACCCAGTGAAGCGATGTACCTATCTTGGTAGAGATTCTTTTTCCATTTTTACTCCCTCCTTAAAATGGTCTGTTGTATGGTGTAAATCCTACCCATATTGTAGTAGTACAATGATAAACATCATGAAAACATACTCAACAAATGAAGATTAACTAAAGAAATGCCTTCTGTGTTGAACACATGATTCCCCAAAAATGATAATCATGGGATGAAACCCTCTCTGCCACCATGGGATGAGACAAAAACAACAAGAATAATCCATGTATAATTCCCTCAACATCCTTCCAAACCATTTGAAAAAACACATTCAACAGTCATTTTATGAACCTAAGTCCCATACATTCCTCATTGACAGTCATTCCTCAAAAGGATAATCCTTTAGACATGATGATAAAATACATAGATTGGCCCTATCATAAAATATTAATCTACATCATCAAACAATTTGTGTTTTGATTCTTGTTAAAGGTAATATTATTTGGAATTAATCAATGATTTCCAATCCTGATAAAAATCCTAGTGTGAAATCTGCCCCCTTCTTGGGATACGATCTACCACCCATGTGTGAAATCTTCCACCTTGGGGGACACAATATTTCAAATCCATAATTGAAATCACCCACCTTGGGTGATGAAAATCTAGTATATGTCAACAAATGATGTTAAACCTGTGATCATATCTACATGACATTAGACTTATGATCATAACTATTATCCATACCACACATAGTAAACATCGTATTGTTGAGTTAAATTCCCTCATATGAAAATTTACTCCTACGGTAACTACCTAATGTCCAACATGGGACGTATTTCGGTCCATGACTAAGATTACTCGCACAGGATATACCCTAAAAAATGTAAGAAAATACTTGTTACCTATATACCCAACAACCGTACATGATTATATGCGACCAAATGTAGCTTCTCCTATAATATATGGTTTCATAAGTATTGGTATAGATGTATTGTAAGTTTTCAGTTTCCACATTGATATATAAACAATAATTAATTTCATGGACTTGACATAAAATTATAATGGAGATTCCAACTATGCGACAAGTTCCATGGAGGAATAAATTGAAGTTGTAACATTCATCCAATCTCCCCATGATGATCAGGATGCTAACATCTATGATTAATGTGAAAAAAGTATCCCACCACTCTAATGTCGGAATGTTTGAAAATAGAAATTCATGTTTCATCCAAACCACACAGCCTTGGAAAATTACTTTGAAAGAAAAATGGTGAATACTATGTGAATCATTCCTCCTTCATCCATGGGGACTAGTAGCATTGGGGAACCTTCATATATTCAAGTCCGCTGATGAAGATATAAGGTGTCAAGTACCACTAGGAAAATTATGGGCCTTGTATGAGACACTCAAGAAAGAACATGGCTGATATCATTTAGCCTCATTAATTTATTATATATTTATCATGGATCTCCCCTCCATTTCATGATTAATGAAAGTCCTTGGGACATTGGGAATCACCTTCATTATGTCTATAGATGAGGATGATTCCATATAGATAATAGTAATCAAGGTACAAGAAATCAATTATAAAATGCAAGATGATGTAGGGGTATGGTACATATTCTTGAAGAAATTAAATATGTATAAATTCTATTTATAATAACCACCAAATAATTAGATACCCGGACCCTGCGCCCCAACCCACACATTTAGATCATCCCAAAGAGGATGATCATCACCCTCTATTTTATATATGAGAGGGAATGGGTCATTAACACAAGGGAAATGGCCCGAAAATACGATGATGTAAGACTTATAAAACTATGTCCCTTGAGGGTAAGGTAGGGGAAAACACCCTAAATACTATGGTGAAACATTTCAGGAGCCTCTCCCATAAGCAGTATAGTGGTTCAATCCCCTACACTAATTATGAAGTGGACACTTGAGATGATCCTATAGTATATAATGTGTAGAATTATCCCAATAGAGATCCCACCAGGCCTCATTATTCCCAAAAATGTCCAATCCCATTGGTTAATGTGTAGGATGATTTCATCCTGCTCCTCAGTCCCCAGTCTAGAACACCCAATTTTGAAACCAGAGGATGAATTTAATATAGCCTGACAAGAGGAACCTCAAATAAATCTAGTGTCACTTTACAATAATTGTGAATCTCTCTAAATCCTCATAGCTACCCATTAGAGATCCATATTCTCCGATATAGGATTCAGACCCCTATTACATCACATTTAGGATGGTTTGAGTCTCTCAGTCATTGGAGAACATGAATATTTTTATTGGCTATCCTACGAGGAGTAAAATTAGTGTGATGGTCCTCCTGAGACAATCATCAAGAAAAACATAGGTACTTCCCACATTTCTAGTAATTATCATAGAGTTCCATGAAATGTGCATTTCAAACAAATATTTCATGTTGTTATAATACAATGTTTTTTGTAAGGTAATTTTTATTCATGCCAATATATGAAATATTTGACCTATTTTTTTATTTATGAAATTTTAAAACCAATAATCATAAAAGGGAAAGGAATATTGAATATGAGTGTAAAAGTAATGTCTGTTCTATTGTGGAATGTGATGTGGTGTGAAAAAATATAATAAAAAGGAATCCCATGATGAAAAATTTCTATAAAACACTATAAATGGAAGAATCTATATAACTGATGTGAAATAAGGATTATAGATATAGAAATTATCATTTCACATTGTAAAAATATATTAACTGATGTGAACTTGTAAAAAGAGTGAATTAAATACAACTGATAAAGAATTCCTTGAAAATTTTCGGGCTCATATATTCCAAGATTTGAAAATATATTACATGATGTAAAAAATCCTAGATGACCAACAAACAACCATATTCAAGATATCATATAGAATATATCAATGTAATGAACCAAACACCACCTATTACAGTTTTTGACACATTATGGACTAATTAATGTGTCTTCATTCCAATGGGAGTCCACAAATAAAGGTATGGTGGACACACAAAGTATATGATGATAAAATAATGGAGAGAGAAGAAGCATTGTGTATGGTTTTTCCTAAATTTATCTCTGAAATTCATCTAGTTTATTAATTTTCTTTCATTACTCCCCCACACTCCCTCATCACTAGGATCAGAGGGTAAAATCATCATTTTTATTGGATTATGCATCAAAAGTTGGTGGTTCCATTGGATCATTATTTCCAATTTATTCATGTATTTTTATTGATCATTTTTATATAATAATATTCTAATAAAAATGTTATTTTTCTAAAATTTTTTAGTAAGATCTAAAAGGTAATTTAAAATTAAACAACCTTGTACCTTAAATAAAGGCATGATCATTTTCGTATGCATGGAATCCCAGTATAAATATGGCATCATGATAAAATTAATTCTGAAAAGATATTACTAGACCATGGGAAACATGTGATTTCCATGGTGAGGAGGGGATACCAAGACCATTGGATCCACCATGTATTATATTCATCCCCAAACATGGATTGATTAATTTAATTGAAAAAATACTATTGAATTTAAACATTGAAACTACAGAACACTTTTCCAACATAAAATTACGATTTGAAACCAAAAAATATTTTTTGCTTCAAATTATTATATCTTCTTGAAAAAACTATAACTGATGTGTTAATATGATTCTTATACCATTCATTAAAACAATTATATTAATAGCATAATAAATCTAATTTCACCATCATTGTCGGTTCAATCTATACATGTAGCATAATATATTTTAAATTTTATATTTAAATAGTCTGAGTTATATAAATATATATTTTTGTTAGACCCTATTTATTTAAGAAGAACTTTTTGACCTGTCAAAACTGGATCTCCATCAATGGACAGTTTCAAGATATATTTATATGTACAATTTTAAATTGAATTTTGTTACATTATTTTAATTAATATATTTATATTGGGTATTTAATGCTTCAAATATCATAATGAAATAGTTAATTGAAAACAATAATAATCACAAAATGAGAAAACACTTCATTGAGTAAAAATTTGATTCTGATCCTAGCCTAGAGAGAAAATACAGTGTCAATACAATCGATACAGAAAAAAATCATAATGATGTTGGTGTTTTAAAAAGTGATATAGTGTTTCATACGATCATGGACAAAAAAATTCCATTAAATATAGTATTTCAACCAAGAATGATGGACCCCCTATTGAAGCACATCATTAAAATATCAGTCTTATAATAATTCAAATGATATCATACCGAGTGAAATTAAGAGGACTACCACATTATGATTTGAATGATCATCGAGGAATCATTCAATATCGCTTCTCAAAATTATAATAACAAAATGTTTTTGATAGTATACAAAGTCTCTGTATTTTTTTATTTTTACTATGAGAGAGAGTTTTTGATTTGAATATGACACTTCCTACCCATTCCATCACCACGTGGGATTAGATATCCATGAACTTTCTCACATGATTCTTCCCTCCATATGTGTTCATGGATATATTGGTATACATTGAATTATTGTTTTAATTTAATGAAGAATACCTCTACACATATTTAGAGATATGTAATTTTATGACTCTGAAATTACCACATTAATGTATTGAAATTTGGATTCTAAAATAGACTTTCTATAAGGGACACATGCATGGAAGAATGAAAAATATTGATGTTGTATCTTTAAGATCAATTATTATGATGTCACCTAAAAATAGATATATCTTATCAGATGAAACTGAGAGAAATTTTTTCTTATTGTAAGGTGAAGATATATAATGAAGAGGAGTTCACATGATTTACAAAAAATGACAAGATGGTGGAATATATGGAATAACCGACAAAGAATATGGAAAAGATGATGGGAAATATTCAAACCTCATTGTATGTATTTTAACGATTCAAATTATGGTGATCACAATAATAGTTTCCTATTTCATGGTTAGTGTCCAGAATAAAATTAAGGTAAAAAGTAACAAAATATAGAGCAAGGATACCATAAAATAACACTATGGTCATTCACTTTCAATATAGGTTAATGCATAGGAATTAAGATAAGTAACAATAATTACCAAATTTATCGATGTAATTAACGAAATAATGAAAATTATTGAAATCTAGAAGGGTGATCAAACAAATCACGAGTTTCAAGTTGGAAGAACACAAAGTGACTCAGAGAGATACCAAGAGGAGTCCTCATGTGATTCCATGAAGTATTTGAAATATATTATTTCAAAGTTATCAAACTATAGAGATGAAAAATCACTGAATAAATGTATAAAATATGAATTGAATAAGAATCCAAATAGAAGTTGAGGAGTAACTAACCCATTACAAATCAAGGATGAATTTTTAGGAATTAATTGAACAAGAGAAGATACATTCACAAAGTGTATGTATCCTGAAATCAAACAAAAAATTATTTTATTATCCATTTGTATAGTCTATCTTTAACGTGTTGAATAATGAAATAATCAAGAATTTTATTGGTGACCAAAAAAAATAAAATGGATGATATTGGCCCCATCCATCTCAAATGAGAGTGTTAGACACTGATTTTCAAGGACCAACCTATGAAGCAACAATATTGAGGAATATTTTCCCTTCCTATCCATTTTTGGTTCTAATAACTTTCAAATAATTTTATGCAATTTATGTTAGTTTTTCCATATTATGCAACACACCACATAAAAAACCATAGGAATGCAGTCACTCATGTCTGCGAGAGTTTTAATCCATATAATAGATTCAATAATAAAGTACCCCTATGGACTCATTCAATATAATCTAGTCATAGTTGATAAATTATACATTCTATTATACATATTAGTGAATTATATGAGAGAGGAGAATAAAAAATGATTATGGGGAGAATGATTCCAGTCACTGGGTATGAACTAATTGATGTATAATTTATAGAAATATTTATGAAATTCGGACAAAAAAAGTTGTGTTTCAATATCAAGTAAGAATTGGAGAAATTTTTTTGAGTGAATAAAATTATTTTAAGGAATATTATATACCGTAAGTTGAGGATATTTTTGAGATAGAAGTATATGATTTTGTATAAAAGGATACCAAAATATTAATGTACAATGATGAGGAAACATAAGATAAAAATTTATACCACTAAAATCATAGGAATGATTGACTCCATACAATTTGATAAAGGGAAACTAGTATAGATATCACCAGAAAAGAAATTTACTCATCCATGATTAATGAAAAATAGCTAACTAGCCCGATGTAAATGCAGGATTTATTGTCTTCAATAAGAGTCATTTAATTTATGAATGAAGGACATAAGATAATATATATATATATATATGATAAAACTAAGACAATTTTATAACACCAATTATGTCAATAAACTTATATTATTATTAACTTGTGAAGTAGCTAAATGATGTAAGATTGATAGATTTTTTTAAAATGATCTTCAAGGAGGCAACCTGTGTTTTTTTTCTTTTATTTTGATTGTAAGGAGAGAAATATCTAGAATAAAATAATTCAAAATTTATTAATAATAGAATGGTATTCCATATATACATTCTTATTTGGAAGGATCATTAAAACACAAAAGGTAATCAGCAGGTTCAACATTTACAGGTGACATCAAAAAAAAATTCAAAATGATATTTACAAGGGAATTTATAAATATTTTTCATGTATAGAACACATTCAATTATTTTATTTTTTTAATAATAAAATTCTCCCCTTAATTTGAATATTAATTTTAAAACTCAAATATGATACATAAACAAAATTATATAGTTATCCTACCATGAATTAATTTTTTTTTTCAAATTATATTAAATTGAAAAATGGGGAAAAGAATTTTTAGATATTACAATGTGTTTCAGGATTTGATGAATCCTGAATTCTGTAGAATTTGAATCATTTTAAATGAAATTGTTATGTTATTTTTTCATAATTTTAATTTCTAGAATTTTCATAAGCTGATTAAATTATTCATATGAATTTCAATGAGTACTTTTCCCAAAAATTCATAGGAGTCCCAAGAAAACCTTTTCACCCAATAATTCTACTTTCCTAAATTATATATTTTATTTGTGTGATGTAAATGATCTCTTAAATAACTTTTTGGAATTAAATCAATGATAATACTGAATATATTCATTTTTAATATGTATGAGGCATAATTTTTTAAAAACACCTTATCATTGGAACAATATTATATTAATACTTTATTAGCCTATAAAGGCCATGAGCCTCTTTGTTTGGAATCAAAAAGTGTAACAAGACTATCTTATCCATTACCGCATCCCTCTAAATTTTTTTATGAAATATAATGGAATACGTTTTGGGGAGATATTTTATATAATATACCGATATGTACAAACATGGGGGTTTTTCGGATTTAATTTTTTTTGATAGACCCTGAAATTAATCATTGTATTTTAATTTCCAACTCACATGATAAAAAAATTAATTTTAAAACGAATTAAAAAATGGGATACATCTTGTGAGGAAAAAAAATAACCTTTTTTGGAATAACTATAATTATTTAAGAAAAATCTAATAGAATACCCAATTCTTTTTTCCTTATATCAACCATTGAGTTTATTGTATTCTCATAGGAAACTGAATTCAAGCTGATATTATGCTGACCCAAACATCATTTTCATGTGGTAGTCCCATATCTATACCACAAGTGCCTCATGTGATCCCATGATTGTTGATTAGGGGTACTATAGGTTAATTAATTCCCCTTCAACCAATATGAGGGATTATATCTATATTTATATTATAATAAAAGGGATTTAAATACGTGTCATACAGATTTGGTTGAGAACATTAATTCCCCTACTGATCTTATAGCCACTAGTTCTAGTGCATGGGTAAAGTATAATGAAACCATATTTCTCCCATTCCACAAGTTAAATCCCAATATTCTACAGATGTGATTTGTTTTATTTTCATGAAGATAAATTAGCACTCATGGATTAACTCATAATCCTTAACTGAATATTCCCAAATGATAATAGTATATCCTACACCTGTTAAGTATTGGGAGGTTCTCCCATTTCCACCAATCCCTGGCAATGGTTTAGCTTCCTTAGTGATGTAAAGCCTCAATTAAGGTCAACACAATTCCATTTATTTTTTATAAATATTGGATCTCCATGTAGAAAAATACATTGAAGTGGATCAATGGATTATGTTTCCAAAGGCTCAAGAACATCAACATAAAATCACGTTGATAAATCTATATCCTCCAAAGAAGACAATACTGTGTCACGAGGTCTAGTATTCCAGGAAGAGACACAACCTACCTCTTCTCACCATCTCTTATATAACTAATTTGTTTTGGAAAATTCTCCTCTATCATTTTATGTTGGTATCTCTACAATAATGGATTAGTTTACCTAGGTTAGCCTTTGAACCAAGGATGATATGAGGTTGAATATAAATAGTAAATCCATGTCCCTGGAATAACTGATGTAGTATATAGACATCCTAAATGTGAAACAAGATGTATAGTTCTAATGTTTTTATGAGATCTAAGGAATACACACTCAAGTCATTGTTCATCATGTTCTCCTTCCAGTGGATCATCATGGGATAAAATATCATATCATGGAGATTCAACCCTCTCATAGTGTGATGTACATGGAATAGATTTATAATATTAATGAATCCAACAACATAATGGATGTCCAATAACATTGGTGGGTATCCAATATTATCCCTTTTGGTAAAAAGATTTGGTAGATCATTGATTGCATCAATTTATGGGACATCTACTACCATTGTCTGGAGGATGATTTTCCCCTTTCTATTATATATCTGCTGATTGATGTTGTGGATAGGATCTAGGACCACTCCTTTATGAGAGGACACTCAAGATACAACCAAATCAAGATGTACCCTCATGATGATGATTCTACTACCAGTAGGGCACCCCAATTAACATTTTGAAATAATGAGATGCCTTTCATCTATGATAATGATTAATCCATATAACAATCCACCCTAAACACATCTTTATCTAGACCACAAGTGCTAAAATCCTAAAGAAGTCAAAAAAATATCAACGATCATGAGTAATTGAATAGCTTCCTCTGATCTAGACACTTGATGATGAATCCCCTAAAGTGTGAATTAGGGGATACCTCTAGGAAATTCCATATATTCATTGTACAATATTGTTTCATCGATATCATCCTACAAAAGAACAAGGATATCAATCAAATGTATCCCATAGAAAACATACATAGATTCATGGAATCAATGTAAAATTATCTTACATATTCATTTTTGTTGAAAATATGACAAAAAATGGAATTCACATACAGAGGATCATGAAAAAAATGATCCATTTAATAATTTGATGAGTAGTTCCAGCCCTACTTTGAAAATATCAATTACTACCACCTACAACCTCATATTTTTATTCCACCCATCTCCAAAAATCCTTTGATCCTTTACATGACCACCATGGAATGGTTCCTCAACATTCTCCAAGATTATGGAATTAATGAGGGTAAAAAAATAGCCTCCAAAAGCGTAAACGTGTGATCATCGATATTGAGATAATATAAACATCATTGATAAAAATTTCATTATTATGGTATTTATGGTGCTGACATTGTGACATTATTTTATGCACCAATAGATAGAGTCGGTGTCCCATGTAGACCTATTATGTTAGAATCTCAATATCCAAAATATTTAAGAGATGATTGGAAAACATGAAGGTAATCATACATATGTTTGACATAAATTTTTCACCATATAATGTTGTTAATGGATAAGAACATGAATACATCCTAGCGACAAAACCATCCAATATTTAAATCCCCCAGATAATGATTTCATAGATAATGTTATTATCATAGTGGATCATGTTGTACCTTTTAGGATGATGTTTTTCATTTGTACTCCCAATGCCTGATCGGTATAACAAATAATTACGACAATCTAAATAGTGTAGGATTTGGATTGTATTTGACACCATATAATAGGGTTTGTTGTCTTACTCATTCTTATTTTTTTAATTCTATAAAAACCGTTATGTAGACTACCAAGCCATCATCACATGTCTTGACCTATCTCTTTAGACAAATTTCACTTGTCTACATTCCAAAAAAACTCTAATCATGTACTATAACATGTAAAAGGTCAATGTTTCTTCTGAAAAAAAGAGCATGAACACATTCAATAATTTCACCATTAGTTGATGGACCAATTTTCTTCCCACCCAAAGGTGACCCATGTACCTCAGTCATATAACAAATGAAATGATGAATTAGATTGTTTGGTTTCATCCCTCATATAACCTAACTAGGATGAAATTTCCATTTTTTATTCATCATAAGGTCCTCACCCATGACACTAAAATTATTAAAACCAAATAATATATGAAATGGTTTTACTTACATCTATGTTAGGACCCTAATGTCGCCCTATATCAATAGAAATTCCTGAGTAGATGATCCCCTATTTATATTTTCACTAGTGTGGAATTATCCTCCATGACAAAGATAATCACGAGTGAATATAATCTCGGCATCTAGATATATAATATAGAGTGGGACTAATATTGTGAAAATCCTCTACATGCGTGGGTTTTATGGAATTTACCACTGTTGAATCGATGGAGTTTTCATAACTCATGTTATTCAGTTGGCACATGATAGATCATACGACACCCATCAATCGTCATTGAATATATCCAACTAAATTCAATGTTGGATATAATTATAGTCCAAAATCCATCACTAAACCATTGAGTTTACAGTTTAGTTTTATTCATATCACCTCCTCTCTAACATTTTGTATCGACCGCCAGATATTTTACACACTACATATAACACATGGACCATTTCATTATGGATGCTAAATGTTATGGGTCCATAATGTATTAGAGAAACTCATCAATTTAGGTTCATTCTAATATTAAAAATCAATTTTCAATGTGGAATTAAGTGGTTACATTCTATAAGTAAAAACACAATATATTATTGAGTTTTCCAGCTCCCATATTGTCCACCAACATTGAGTGTGTGATGTTATTTTCATAGACAATGAAAACAACATTTGGGCTGTTGAGATGAGGAAATTATTTTCTATGTAAAACATTCAGTAAAAAAAACATATATTTACAATTCATTGGAATATAGGATGATTGAGATTTTCAAAAAGGCCTTCAATAACAATCTTATGGAAATAGAATGTCAATAATTAATAGTCAAATCATCATGATCTACAGTTCCCATTTGGATTAGTAGTTGATAAATAAAAATTTTCGTTATGTGACCCCATACTACCTAGTGTATAGAATTGAGGTAATCCTACCCATTTCGGTTTACTTATAACTGCATCGAATGGATGTTTATGACTAGTAGATGTAGGAAAAAATGGAAGAATATTGTATATTTGTATTTGAATCCCTATTTGAAAATAGGATTATTTACTTAAATTACATAGAAAGGAAACAAAATAGGAAGGTGATAGAATTCAAGAAGAATACCCTTCACAGCTCCTTCCATCATGGTGACATGGTAGTTTCTCCCAAAACACCATTAAAATCCCGAAGAAAACCATCAATGATGGGGGCCATGAGGTATGGAAATTATATTATCCATAAGTTATATTTTAATCGACAACACTTGTTAATCACCAATAATTGAAAGCACATCACAACTCCCACACATTCCATGTTTATAAATATAAAATTTTTGTGAAAAATACGGCCCATTAATTATTGACATAATCTATTGGAAATCTAAATGAAATCTTCAATCAAAAAGTAGGAGTCATGGTATATGATCACAAACTAGTGAAACAAGGTTCAATGGATTATGATCATAAACTATTTTCATCCCCAATGGTATGATATATATGACCATAGATTGGTTGAAGCCATAGTTTGAGTTTTAGGATCTAAAAAACCAACATCTTCATCACATTACATTAAAATTTATTTTTTCGCTATAAAATGTATATAGGAATCTCCATAGAGACCAAGGGATTCCTGAATTCCCTCATCATAGAGTACACCTCACCACTTCTAGTATCTCTCTCATATCGCACCATTTTTATTTCAAGATAATCATATGGAACATGTGATTTCCTTTCCCTCCTTTTTGTTGGGATTTACCAATTTCATGAAATGAATATCCTAATAAAAGATGCTCTCCATTATAAGGAGCATGACTCTAATGTATTATATTAATACACCATTAGTCTTTCATATATGTCCATTAAATATGAATCCATCATCCTTGAGTACAATTTTCAAACTAAAAAAAATACGTCACATTGTCATCAACGTGAATGGACATACCTATTTTGGTATTGGACCTCTACCATATAAAAACTCTAGAACTACCTGAAATGTGATTCCCCCATCCATGGGAAACACAGTGAAACCTATAACTAATTTTATTAGTCATATCCATGAATGCATCACAAATATGCCCATTACATGTAAAAAAACAATCTAAAATTACAGTGTCCCTCCACCATCGGTGTAATCCCCTATTGTATTGGTTGACATAACTAAAATTCAGGATTCCCTTATGATAGGAAATGAATAATAAGAATTGGTAAACTAATCAGTTGTACCTTCAAAATTCATCAACATACGTAATTAAAATATACGACTACCCTATATTTTTTTGGATAAATCATATGGTAAACATTGGATACAAAAAACAAGTACCATCTCTGTACAGTTACATTAAATTAATTTGTCTCATATTAATCATTTGGGATGATATATCTGTCACAGAAGACATAATTATGGGTTCTAACCATAGTGCACACTAACCTTGTATCATCATACTTCTACCACACTATATTTAGATATATGTTCATCCTGATTCCTATTCCCATTTTATACATATTGACACATATACCTCATATCTCCAATATTTTTTTGTGTGATTTAAATCATATTTGGTTCCATTACCATTGGGTGTTATAAAATTGGTGACACACAAACATCCTTAAATTTCCCACTGATTTAAAAATCATTAAAATATTAATCATAGAGTCATGGTCCTTTCATTTATTCCTTAAACTATATGCATAAACCCTCATTGGAACCACCACTATATAGTTTTCTTCACCTAGTTGTCTCTATAATACAATAACCCCTTCAAAATTTATTCACATCCATTATTAAGAGGAATTTACCTATAGAACTAGTCTTCTACTACCTTGGTTTATAGAACTTCATAGTGGTTTATTATGATTCACATGGGATATACAGAGACTTATTGATCACATATTCTACTTCCATCCCTCTTCACTAACTCATTGGGGTGTCAATCCTCCCCATGTACCATACCGTCTTCTAGGGTATGTTTGTTCAATGCTTCTATGGTATATGTTCTCCTCTTATCACCCATTTACATTTGGATATCACTCTTTTATTCAAAAGAAATCCTCTTTAAGAAATATATACACTCTGGTCTATACCGTATGACCTTAGCCTATAATTATCCATAGATTGGGTTCTATTAATTTCTACTAAAAATAAAAAAATACTTTATATAAAACGTTACATGAAATATTATCCCTATATGAAAGATGGATCCCTCACACAATAAATAAGAGGTAAAAAAATACCATTATCACATGAACTTGAATTGTTTCCATACCTCATACAATACTAGGATGCCTCATAAAATATTTATTAGATGAAAAAAACATACCCTTGTATGAAACTGGGAAGCCTCATTTGATAAAAATGATAGTATGCCTACTAACGCCCTCTGAAACCAATGTTAAAATTGAGATGTACCCTGTATTAAATAGGTATTTATGATAATACAAGATAGTTGATATCATCATCAGAGAGGGTTCCACCCTTACACGATCGATATCTTATCATGTTACAATGTATACGTACATTCGAATTAATTCTTATTCTAATGAGATACAAAGTGACAAAAAAATTCTCATCTTAGGAAAAACCCCTGAAACGACTTATTTTATTGTTTTTTCAATGTGGTAACATCCTCATTATCACCAAAAAAATCATATGTTTTATCTGATCACATTGAGGAATATCTCCAATAAAAGTTGATATTGCCTCTAGAAAACTCCACGTTACACATTCAAACATCATGAATTCATATATTAGGATAATAATAATCCTTCTAATCCCAATGGGCTCTATCAAGGTAATGATTCATAGGCAAAAAGGATGTCTAGACATATTGGGATAACGCCTCGAAAGATCATTGATGAAAAAATAGTATCATCTATCATGTTTCAATCCCTATCAATGGTCGATTATAAATTTTCCCCATATATTAATGAATCAGATGTAGAACCAATGGTTTAAAAATGGTTAAAAAAAATCCATACATATCAACAATTACAATTTTATAATCTCTATATTTAATTTCATGATCACCCTATCAGTATTTTAATGTCACATTCCCCCTATTGTGCTATCCCATATACAATGTGAACTACATACCACTCCTTTAATTTCCTATTTACCATGAAATGTTTTGTCATAGTAGTTTGGTGGATGTTTCCCTTTTGTGACATTGATTCATATGGGAACACATTTTATGAATTATATGATCATAAACTAGGATACCCCATCCATGAATCATGACATTAAACAATGTAAACGTTTTCTTGGACATGCATCATGTGGATATAATCCTACATAGCACCAAATCATTTACAGTATGAACAATTCAATGTTATGACCACTCCATTTATACACACCCCCACTATAGGAAACGAACTATGTCCTTAATTAATATACAATCTGATCTGAACTCAAAGACCATAATTTAGTAACCCAACCCAAATAAAAATTACATTATACTATTTCCAGGTAATCATGTGAATGTTTTATATGGAATCAGGCATCCATAAACCCTAATTCATGATGATTTTCCAGTTTTACCTATATTAAATTTCCCTTTGGAATCTTTTCATGATGTTCTAATATCCATATCATTAAAATTGGAGCCCAAGATGTAGTATCCCAAAATTAAATTGTGTGTAAGTTGTCTTGGGTATGTTTAACGTGTTAGCGGCTCATATTATCCTCATTAATGTTGGGTTAGTTATTACCCATTCCACACACATCCAATATTAGATAGAAAAAGATATGGTTCAAAAATCATCACCATAAATTTTTTGTGACATGGTCAATATAATTTTTCTTGTTGAAAATAATCTTTGGTAATAAAATTCCATCAGTTATGAAATCACTGAAATCATAAGAATTATTTTTTGTGTGTTCCCACCTAGCATCAATTGTTAAAAACCGAAATTGTATTCTACCCTATGTTCCATGATTGAGGAACTTAAACTATGATTCATGTTCTGAGCATTATGACCAAAAACTATTTTTACCTTTTTGATCTAACAGGTATGAACATAAAATAGAAAGGAATGTGGAACAAATATCTTGCAGGTCAGAAACACAAAAAAGAGACTAAAAATGAGTCAAACCTCCCTACAGTTCAATCATGAAACATGTGATAAAATAATGGGAAAACAAAAGAGATATAAAGCATATATGGACTCACTATGGACCCCTTACAAAACATGATTGTGCTTAATGATCCCATCAATTTAGGAAAATGTAAGATATGAATTTTAAGACCCATTTACGCCATGATACCTCTAAGAGGTAACCTCAACCTGATACCCCTTACTCCCCTTAAACCTTTTATATATGGGTGTTATTAATATCAATCCTTATATCCTAATTACAAGATGATAATATTTTTATACATTGTACTCTATATATGATATAAAATTGCGTGTATATCACCCTAATGGCATGATGTAAAATGTTTTATACATTACCCTCACTATATGAGGGTGAAATTATAGTACATATTACAAACCATATGATGTTAATATTCATTTACATCATCCTAATTACATGATGTTAATCTTAGAGTAATCTTAGGTCTTGTCTTGAGAATCATGTTACCTACTATGATGATGATCACCATCCACATCATTCATATTCCTCTACTAGCACTAAACTTCTTAAATGACCCTACTCTTGGAAGACTAGTAAAATATTTGTTCTAAAAAATATATATAACCAATGTTATAATATTCATGGTGGAATAATTCAATGGGTTTTGAACTCTATTCGATCACTAAACCAGGTTATCCCCATATTTTCCATATCCTTTGACATGGATCCCCATTACCATCAATGTCTAAATGGCCCCCCTATGGGGGAACTTTTCCTTGATGATGTGGCTCACCAACTGTCTTGGGAAGAAATCCCTAAATACATCTGATGAAACTTTTTAATAGGTCCCATGTTTTAATCATGGTCAACTGTCAACCACCATTTATTTGTCCCTCTACCCATTAAAAATAAAAAAGATCCATTTTTTTAATGTGATAATCATTCATCCTTTATACTCATACCACCCATTGTGTTACAAATCCAGGTAATCTCGATTCATTCTATACATCAACCATTTTTTAGTAGAATTCAACACCCCTTGTATTACCCCATTCATGCACTCATGTGCATTGAGAAATCATGTTGTCTGTCTTATAATGTAATTTTGTACTAGAAAAAAGGAGTCATTTTTTAAAAATATATGTGTATTTAAATCATCCATTGTTCAGAAGGTTCATCCAAATATTGGATAATATCTATTATTTTAGGGAAAACATATAATTATTGTCCCTAGTGACCTAATGATATATCTCTTTCAAACAAATTTGAGTAGAACCCAACACCTCCTACCTCTGGACTAGATATTCTTACTGCAACTTTGTTATATGGAAAACATCTTCATCATGGATGCACACAAGATCCAACATAACCTTCAAATGAACATACAATTATTCTAATTCAAAAACCTTATTCTCATCATCCACAAACTGATCCCTCAAAAGGAAAATAATATCTTATTTTCCAAGGATGATTGTTTCATGAACATGAACATGATCCTTTAGATGATAGATATTATCCTTAGTCACCTACTGTGTATAGGTACATTGAACCATCAAATTGGGATAGGTGGATTCAAAATACATTCACATATCACATTCATGCTTGATGAGAAAGTCACATGTCAATTCATCGATTCCTCTATAGTCCACCCCTCTTATCTCGAGGGTGACCTAACAATAAGGACTAGATCCATCCAAGTTGTTAGGTCAACCATTATGGTGAAATAGATGAAATTATTCTTTTTTCCTCCATCAATTGTGGTATATGAATCTATTCACTTTAGAGATTTATGATATAGAATCCTCAATGACTTCAATCAGTGTAGTCTCAAATGCATGGAAGACCGCCAACATCTATGTTGGTAGGTCATCTACAAGGAAGTACATTGGTGGGATGGGAATGAGGTCTATGGAGGAGGAATCATCATTGGACCCTTCAACCATAGTAAGATATGTTCCACCTCATATTGAACATCCATGGTATCTACCACCACAACAAAATCTATTTGATGTCTTTTTGGTAGAATGAAATTGATCACCTAACTGTGTGCATAAATCTAGCATCCAATGCTTACAACATTTTTCATATAGCTTCTACCATCAGATCCCCCTAGTCATCTTAGTTTATAGAATTATTTATCCATATTCCATTAATGATTAATCTCACCTAACCACCTCATAAGGCACATCTAGTGAATTTATAACCTACCAAAACACATTGGACTCCAAAATTAAAATAGATTCATTCCTAATCAAAACTGTCAAGACACTACACTGTGCTATATCAGGATTCCCTATATATGTCTAATAACTATAGCTAACGTGAAATTAAATTTTTGAAATGGGTTTAGTTGAGTGTTTCATATTATTGTTCAAAATAAAAAAGGTATTATATTCAATAGAATGAAAAAATGATAAATATATTCTGTTCAGAATATCGAATGATCCATGAGTAATCCTCATTGGGATGAAATTATTCCATTGGTAGCTTCCATGTCTACAACAAAACCTTTTACGATGATTGAAAGCATGTTCATGCAACATCAAATAAAGGTGCCATGGTCTCCCACTAAATTGAATAGGATTACTAATAATTAAATAATAATTAATATTGATACCCTTACTACATGCACTACGATCCTTGAACAACTAAAAAGGGAGTATTGCAACATTTCTAAAAGATGGGTTATTTTCAAGGAATATTTGATAATGTGATTAACATGGAAGATGAATGAACCCCCTTATAAAGGAGAGTTTAAAAAGGAATGAAAAACTTTTCAATCCTTCTATAATGCCTCCAATATAATCATAGACACCAATATCCCAAATTTTATGAGACCTAAATAAATGGTCATCCCTGCATAACATTCTCCTATATAGTCAATAAAAACGTTTTACCATGATAATTCTCAATGTATTCCTACTCCATTTTATATTTCGCATCCTCAGATTGAGGGGAATGGAATATTTGTTTATGGTGACCCATAAATTTTGTAAATATACAATCATAGTTTTGGAAATTCGATATGTTGTGGAGAGTGGTGATTTACTTATCGGTTCCTGACTGTCTCCAGTATTGGGAATGAAATAATCACTACGAACAACTGGGATGTAGAAATCACCTTCTCAGACATTTCATGAAATCCATATAAACATCCATATATGGATATCTATACTACCAGAATAACTTTACTTGGAGTGTTGAGCATGTTGCTTATCCCCAACCTGTAGCTTATGCCTATGCAGCAACATGAATTTTTACCATTGTAGAAAACAATATATATACTTTAAAATTCATGAATACATGATGGGATCCAATATAATCTCATTATAAATCCTATTGTTGACAAATCCTACCTTTTTTGGATCTATTGATTCGATAAAACAAAATGTCCCTCAGGTATGCACTACCAAAGTATACACATAGTTTTGTGTGACCTCATAAGTAGTTGATGGAGGTTTCAACACATTATAACCATGACATTGTAAAATGAAATGTTGGATCATATTTTTAGGAGTATTTAGGGTTGGAGTACACCTTGTAATCCAATTAAAAACCTCAGGGTTAACCATTGGAGGAATCAGAACATTCAGATGAACCATTATGGGGCGTACAGACTATAGGTCACCATTCGGTTTTCCCTCGCTACTAGTACCCCACCTCGAATGCCAATTATGTGAATCCACTACTCAGTGTTATTTATATCTTCATCATACATCATTCCCATGAGATATGAAATGGGTGAAAAACTTATGTGGGTTGATGACCCAATCTCTTTAATCATGTCAAAAATGAACAAGTTAGTATTATGACTCCATATATTGTTGAGGGTTTATTACTAGATGTTTGTAATGGGATGGTAGATTGGGATTGGGTAATGATATCCCCCAGGTGTGAAACAAACTATCCATATAGGAATTAGAAGGTCACAAAACCATGTTGGGGGTTTATCCCCGGGTTGATATGGTGAAACACATTATTCAAAATTACCAATACCGGGTCATTTCGTTTGATATGTTGAATCATCGCCAAAACCACCTCTATAATGAAGGGGCTCAGTTTCACACCCTTATATATGCCCATGAATATTGGAATCCACCTATAGAACACCATAATGATAAACACTAAAATATTTACCAAAGAAGACTAAGGATACACATATTTCCCAATATCTTCCATTGGATCACATTCAAGATTATCCACCATGAATTCTCACTGCCTCGCTATAATACTATAGGCCATTGGTGTTTCCCACCACATATAATTTTTAATGGTTAATTCAAAAAAAATTTATTGAACCACTACATGAATATGATATACTTCATCCCATGTCTGGGTTTGTTTCCCCCCTTCACAAATCGTAGTTAGAACCATTCTGTTGATTGTAGCTAATCATGTTACTACCATTCATTCCCTATAGGGAGGAATTCAACATACATGGATCACTTGACATAAAGCATAGAAAAATTATAATGATCCCACAAGATGATGTTGACCTTAGCATGGTTAAAATTAAATGTGATCCTCAAGGGAGAGGACCTACTCATCAAATCCATCGCAATTTCCAGGTATTTTAATATGTATAACTATATTGATCGTTCCATATTGTAAAGCCCAACCATCTTTATCCCCACATAAAAATAAATGAAAAAAATGAAATTTCTAGTATGTGGAGGAAATTTTATCATTGAAATTATCACCCTAACACAAATCCTAGAGTCTTTTCCACCCCTAGAGAGGGTTACCCAGCCGATGTTGAAGATTGTCTCATATTTCAGTACATATGAAACTAACTCCAATGCCTACCTATTGAGATTTATGAGTTTTTTCCATTGGGTGTGCATAGTGAGAGATGCATGGTCCTTAAAAATGTGGAATTGAAGGGCCTTTTTCTACTGGTGCTCTCTATGAGTTCTCCTGAATGAGTGTGTAGGTTCATCCTAAGAATAACTATGGTTGAAGAAATTTTTCCTCTTCTTGAGTCATGAAAATAGACTCCTCTTTCATAATTTTTATTTTTACTGACTGTCTGTCAGTAGTATAACGAGTGTTTCATAAGATATTGTGCTACATATAACCTCTCCAATCATGATTTTCCAATTAGTATCTACTTGATGATTTGATTTAGTATTTTAAACACCACCTAACATTAATAAATACATTATATTTTTATAATACAGTTTGTGGAAGAATGTTTATTGAAGTTTTCTCATAAATTTCATTTTTGTAAATATTTTGAGTTTATGGAAGTATGTTCATGAAACTAAATTTCGTGGAAGAGTGATTTTCGAGATCTATGAGGATAGATATAAAAAAACCCATTTTTAGGTCTAATGTTTTTTAAAAAGAGAGATGGTATATATTTAGTGAAAAATATTGTTGTCCACTAATGAATATCCACAACTATTTATAAGAAAATAGTCATGAAATGTTTCACGAAGTGTTCCTATCAATCACCAATTCTTGATGGTTTTCAATTAGAATAAGTCACCCTATTTTCTCATCATATACAAGTATGAGAGAGTAATTATTTTTGATATAAACACTCGTTCCATTGAATAGGTCAAGGAATGAATGACCATTCTGAAGATATTTTGGTCCAAAACACAGCGAAAATTTAATTATCTGACTGGAATTATAATGTTCTGAACCATAAATAATGGAAAGATATTATTTATATATGCACTAACATTGAGATTTAAGTTTATCCTCTATGCAATTTAAGTCTTCATTTCAATGATCTATTTCATGGAGGTCTGCGGTAGCGATGAGAATTAACGATAACCATCATTCATCAAAACAATGGTTTGCAAACACATGATAGTTCATGAAGCTCACAAAGATTCTAGAAAAGATAAATATTTAAAGAAACTAATCCCATGAATACAATATTTCTATAAAAACCGCCTTATCTAAAATTTATGGTGAAATATGTGAACATATACTTCGGAAAAAATCTATATTTTTGTTAAAATAAGACAAGTCATATAAATAATTCATAGACCACCAAAGGTATTCATATTTCATTATACCATATATAATGTGTACATTAGAACTAAATAACATAGTGGAGATGTCTTTTGTGATGGAAAATGTTATTTTTTTAATTAAATATGATTTCGTGAAAAATTGGGTTTCCTGAGAAAACTATCCATCCTGAAACACACCCCATTGGACTGAGACATTACTATATGGAACGATCCCCAAATTTTCAAAAAATATACCCTTATATGTTACCCATAGATATAATGAGTCCCTAAACATTCATAAATCCCACAATTTATTGAAACACATCCTCCATGACTCTATATGTAACTTCCATTCATTGAATACTCTTTTGATAATGTTGAGTGACTATGTCCCATGTGTTAATCCTTGATAGGCCTATCCACACCCAAAATAATCATTGTAATATATCCGAAAAAATACATATTTATCTTATGAAAAGGTACACTAATCCATATTTCTTCTGACCATATGCACCCGAATTCTATAACCCATGTTTTCCCGTCCACCATGGTATTTTATACACCACTCTCTTCCCAGAGATATGTATGCATGATAAGTGGAAAAGTAATACTTAATAAGGGATTCACTGAGGGAAACAAGTATATTAATTTAAAAATACTACTCCTTATAAATCACCCTCTTGATTTTACCTAGTCCTAAAATGTTTCTAGTATCCACCCCTATCCTATTTGAGATATTTTAAACCGCTAGAAAAAATCTTCAAAAAATGGTGTTATATAGTAAAATTACCTAGTACGATGAACATGAGATTACCTATGTATGATCTTCATGGTTGAATCATTCCCCCCACCATGGGTTGAGGCACCAATAATGGGATTCCTACATTCCTAATACCAAAACCATTATTTTTGACAATGAGATAAAAATCCCACCATGACCAGCTTCAATGTGTTGGCCCCACACAATACCTTGTTGACATTCTATGTGAAAAATAATCCTTACCACTAGATGATAAAAATCATGGATCGTTCATGTCAAATGAAATTAATTTGAAATGTCAAACATTATGGGTTATTATGCCTATTTATTAATATGCTACATATACCCCTACATGAGGTTCATTTAGAATAACCATCCACATGTCAAATCATTCTCCTTGGGGGGACATTACACCATAAGAGTTTGATATCCTCACCCTTCAGGGGAAACACTCTATCAAATCCATGTGTGAAATTTCCTCCTATAGAGGGTAAAAACTAAACTATCTTTCCCCACATGTCGTTAAACATGTGACCATATTTAGAATATATTTATCTTATGACCTATTACAAAAATACTTAACCTAAAAAATAATCCCAAGATTCATGAGGTAAAAAATCAATTGATGACTTTTGCGTACAGTGTGATATTATTCATGACTAAAATAGGATGACTTGGTTACATCACCTATGTTTCCTAACTCATCGGATGGCCTCAAAAAGACGATGAAATTATAGGTACCCAATATAAAGAATACCTATAAATTCTCAATTTTTCCCAATGTTACTACCTACACCGATCGAAGGATTAACCTCTGATTGTTGATAATAAAGATAACTAATTGGCATCCACCTTAACATGGAATGTAGAAAATGCTTCTAGAATCTCACCAAAATCTATTATGTAGATCTAAAGTAGGCCACAAGAACAAACAAGGAATCCATTGAAGGGGAACTAACATCCCATCATCCTATTTTGATTATGGAGATAATATCAACGATTGATGTGATGAAATCCTACTGCCTTTGGAGTGTTGGAATGTGGGTTAATTGAAATTCAAATTGTTCCAATAGAACACAGACTCAATGAAAGAGTTGGAAAAAAGGTTCTAAACACAAAAAAGTGGTAAGGGATTTTTGTTTCAGTTTCACTTCTTTGATACATATTTCATGTTATGCACCAATTTTATTTTAAAAGGATGGTATAAAAACCACATTGACATATAATTTCATGAAATTATTTATTCTAAACATATTCTATTTTCTATATAATGTTATTATTTCCTAGTACTTATGATTATTTGATACAAATTTGGTATGAGTTTTCATGATAAAATTACTTAAATTATTGGTAATATTTATATGTTTCTAATTATGAAATATTATGAATCATCATTCTAGAAACTCATGAATATTATTATCATAGATAGATGTCATTAGAATAAATTTTTTCCTTTCAATTTAATCATATTTTGTAATCATGAGTTGAAAATTTGGTTTTGAAGAAAAATCATCTTTATTTATATATCCAGTTGAATACATGTTTCCTTCTGAAAAGAATATTAATAAAATGGTTTTCAAAACAATTTTAATAATAACCAAATTAATTATTAAATAACTTTTTACCTATGTTATAAATTTATTTTTTTTAATATAATAATCATTTTTTTACAAAATATAATTCTTTATACTTAAAAAAAATGTGAAATTATCATATTTATGTCATGTACATCATGATGATAATTTCTTTCTATCATGACCATTATATTATTTTATGATTCCTCTATATGATTTAATGGTTTTTTCATGGAAATTTATTATGATAATGAATTATTATTTAAATGGTGTTTTTAATGAAGAAATGTTATTTACTCAATAAATGTTTTAAATGGTTTATAAAGGATTAATTAAATTATGTTATGATTGTTTTTATTGAAAATTATTTCCATTATATATTCAATATTTTTTTTTATTTTTTTTTCATGAATATTAATTTTCCTCCAAAAACATTCCTTGTGATTTATCTATTATAATAAATTTTTATCTATAGTGAAATCCATTGATGAATTTCCACCATTTTTGGGGAAATTAATCATGTATTTCATGATTATTAATTCTCTTAATTATTTGTGATGATAATATTTTTATGAAGTTGATTTCTCATTCATGTGTTATACGTGGAAAATATTTATATAAATCCCAATTCTTTTTGATGGGTTATCATATGCTGAAATAATGTTATTATTATCAAAATAATCAATCTTCAAGATGTTGTGATATGAAGAAATAATTATGAATACCATTTCATTTCATGGGTTACGATATGAATAAAATCCTTATGAACTTATGGACCACATAAATATTATTTTCATTATGTGATGAGTGGGAACAATATCTTCTTCCAATGAATTGAGTAATGATTAATGTCATATAAGCTCAAAGGGTTCCTAGGAAGTGATATTAATATTCAATTATGGTAAATTATAGCCTATATGATGATTAATGTAGTTATATGGGTAGATATCCCATGCCCATAATGTTTTTAATGTGTTAGTTGTTAGAAGTGATTTTTTTTATTCATTTGTGTTCGAAAAAAATCGTTGAATTATTCCTTTTGTATGCTCTCAGGGAACATGATCACTAAATTACATATGAATAATGTATTTTTTAATAGAAATATTTAGGAAAATAATAAATATTATGATCTATTATATGAATGGTATTGTTTTACAATGTTACAGTCAAGTTCACATACAATTAGGCTCCTGTTATACTTATTTATGTACCTCTTTTAACACTATTAGGAATCTGATATCATCCTTTATTTTATTTCCATTACCTATGTTATGAATAATGTGTTTACCTAGTAGTTTTCTGTGATGATTAATAAGAGTGAAGATCATTATTATATATGTGGAATATATATCTCCAAATTAGATTATTGTGTACAAGGTATCCAATATAACTGAGATATTACTATCGTCAAGTGTGTTTTTTTTAATGTCAATAATTTTCATCTAAAAAATATGTGATATCTAGGAATATAAATCCTAGTTCTCTAAATTTAGACATTTTATAATTTATAATATTGATCTCATCAAAGCATTGTTTTGAACAATATTTAACAATTGGGTTAACCATTATAATATTGAGATATGGAAATGATTAATTAACAAATAATTAATGTATAAGAGAGTACCTAATTTGGAAATAGTTCCCAATATATTCTTATATGATCCCAACATCCCATACTCTATACTAATTTAAATCCCTTTGGGTCATTGGAAGGGACCTACAATGATAATATACTGGCTACTTGATAATGGAACATATTGAATGATGTGAGGATCCTAAATCAACCATGGAGTTCTTATCATAAAAATACTAATTATTACTATAATAAATAATGACTGGCCTCATTATCGATCAATATGGTTTGTAATGGAATCTTTTGATCCTAAGTGGGAGTAATTTTTTAAAAGGCACAATCTTAAAGCATAGGAGGGAAAAAATAATTTTGAGGAAATTTCCAATGACACACTACAAGAAAAATTTAAAGGTATTTACTTCTATAAGATCTTAATGGTTTTTATCCTCACATTAAATCCTTTTTAAAGACTCCCCTATACATAACATAGGATTTTAGAGGTTAATCGGTTGAAGCGGGTCCTAAATCTCTCTAGCAATGATCTCAAATGTGCACATTCTTGGTTTTTTCTAATTGGAAACAATTTTTAATCAGTAAATGAAATTTTTATATTCTAAATAGCATTAATGAGGACTTAAATTGGGTTTTAAAGTTAAGTGACATTCAACATACACCCATAAATCTTGTACATCTAAATGGGGTTATTATTTTTGCACTTAGACTCATAGGAAAATAATTGATCAAAATTGTGTTATATTGTATAGACTTAAATGATATTTTTAAAAGCTGAAAATCTTGAATGGTATAACATATATAATTGGTACCACCCTAAATATAGATAAATAGAAAATAATAGGAGAATTATTTCTCTATTATAGAGTTATGGTCGAAGTGAATTTGTACTGAAAACTTCCACAAGTCATTATCTTTCTTGTGAAGGACTACCGGAGAGATGCTTAGATCAAATGAGAACATATGCCTCCTTTTTTATAATTATGAATGATCATTTTTCATTAGACATTGAATTAATGAGTTGTGATAAACCTATTTACCCAGTCTACTGATAAATAATGAATATAAGTCAAGAGCCAAAAAAATACAAAGGCACCATCTTGGAAAATCCTAAACCTTACAAAAGGAAAAATGAAATATGTTTTAATAATTCAAGAGACCCAAAACCCTAAAAAGAAGGCTCTAGAATTAATTAGTATTAATTGGTTGAAGAATATGATAATAACACTGATGAATAAGGAATTATTGGTGAAATATAGTGATATTCCATGGATACAATCAAGAATACTCAACATGATAAACCATTCAAGGAATCTGTGATCAGGATAGAAGATAAAATTATAGTAATGACATTGGAACAAGGCACTACTTTTGAGTGTTCTCATCACACCATATGGAATGGTACCTACGCTCAGATATTTGGGAATATGTACTCTATGCTTGTTGAAAATAAATCCAATGACATAATTATAGGAAATTCCATGTAATATAATACTTCTTCCTACCTATTAGAATTTTCATATGGCTCCAGAACTATTGAGGGAATTAAAGATAGTATTACTCAAGGATGGTATAATCCTCATAATGGTTCTCCTAATGGGATAATATTTTACCAACACATGAAGAATTTATCAACATTGATCATGCTAATAGATTTGATCACTTAGATGATAAATTAGAAACACATGAAGTCTATACTCATTCATATGTGATTTGAATGTAATGATTTATACATTCTAATATCTCTGAGAATCAACCAAAGATCCCACAAAACTCAATATGGTTTACTGACAATCTTATATTCCTTATACCCTGATATGTTTCCAAGGGAAATAGAATGGATAATATTGAGACCCCACATCCTTATACTACTATTGATTCTTTTAGAAATTCAATCACTTAACCTGATGGAGATCAAACCCTACAAATTACCTCTATTGAACTACCACTGAATGCAGTGGATAATACTAATTACTAGGAAGGGGACACAAATTACTAATTGTGTGTAGTGGATAATACTGATTACAAGGTATAGGACACTCCCTCATCACTAAATGTAGTTCATGACACTAATGATAATACTGGGGACACATAGTCCTCGCTAAATGATGGGTATGATATTAATTATAAGAAACGAGATGCAATCTATTCTACGAATATTACAACATACAAAGAAGAATATATTTCACACTGGTTAACCTAGAAATGGCTACAACACTCATCACTCATCTCTAGAATGAAACTACATTTCCTTATATCATTCATTTAAAACTTTGGTCATGATCCAACATACATTGCTGATACAAGGGTATGAACTCCTAATACCATTCCACCTTTTAATTCAATTGTTAAACAATGATATGGTACTTTTATTCCTAACCCCAAAAAGTCTAAAATAGATAGAAGATCGTCCAAGAGGATTAAAATCAGGAATAAATATTAGGTGGGTTCCAACCCCATGTAAAGTTTTAAATGAATATTTTATTTTGGAATTTTTACTAGATTTCTATCTCGATAATAGTTTCTACATTAAAATGATTTATGTATTCTCACAGACCAAAAATTATTCTTATTGTTAGCCTTAAATCTAAATTGTGTCCTTCATTTTCTCATTTGATCCATAGTGGGTATTTTTGTCTTGGTTCTAGAAATAATAACACTTATTCTTAAATTATCTAGATATTCTCTCATTCATCTTTGCTAAATGTTATTGTCTTTAATATTTTAGGCCATGTTTTCAATTGTGAAATAACCTACCATAAATCTGACCAATTTCACTTGTTTTTCTATGATAATAATATGTATAAGTATAGAAGGATACTTTTTCATGGTCATTTAGTTTTAGAAATCAACATTTCATGAACCATGGACTCTGGTTGCGGACTTTAACATCATTCTTGGTCCATGGAAAAAATGGTCCCTTCCCACTCCACTACCTCCCCAAGTTAATTTAAAAAGTCCATCAAATATTAAAATATAAAAAAATAATATTTTTTGTGGCGAAAGAAATATGATATATAAAGAATTTTAATATGGCGGTGTCCACTAAACTAGATAAGGATTTCACTAATGAAAAATCCCTTGAAAAATTTTTATACCATCTCGTACATCACAATCCAAAAACTTTTCTATGACCATCATCTGATCTTTGTCAGTCTGTCCATTATAAACCCAAAGCTAGTCCTTCGTTTTAGATTAAAGAATTCTATCATTTTCGAACCATATTGTAATAGCACTATAAAAAATTCTTGGAATTATATTACCTATATAAGAGATTCATTTTCCTTAACAATAAAGCAACAATTTCATAATCAAAATATAAAAGGATGGTGTAAATAAAAATCAAACTTGATTAAATATGAGATTTATTATTTGTAAATAATTATCATACAAATTAATACTACCACCAGTATCTCTAATTTTTCTAGATACCCAAAAAAAGAAATTAATCTTACAACTAAACTCAATGCTATCCTTTCCCTTTAAGATAACATTCATAAGAATAACATCATTGATAAATGGGGAAATGATGGATATAAGAAATCAAGGCTTGAAAATTCTCTCCAATTATTTATTAATGATTTTAGGCCTCACTACTTTATTAAAGATCGGGACAACATCATTGATTCTAATGATTTATTGATAATAACATTGTGTCCTACATTACCAGTATTTTTAATGCCCCTAATATCAATAAAACCCTTATTATAGATTTAATTCATGTCATTTTTAATTATGAAGATAACTCCTTCCTCACTAGAATTCTATTTGACCATGAGATCAAGGATATTATCATCAATATAAATTCAGATAGTTCCCCTAGGTAAAATTGTTTGAATAATTTATATTTTTGACACAAATGGGTTGTTATACAACCTGACGTTTGTGGGTTGGTTAAAACATTATTCATAAATGGTATGCTTCCTCATGGTCTTATTTCCCTATTCCATACTATGATCCCTAATGTTTATAATTTCTATAAGATTCACCTCTCCAGACATATTGGGAATATCCATACTCTATATAAAATCATTACTATGATTATTTCTAAAAGACAAGAATGTATCGAGATCAAAATTTTCTCTTTGAAACAATTTTAATTTGTGAAGGATAGTGCCAAGATCCGTCCCTCTAGGCACGTGTCGTGACTACCCCAAGCCCTCCTTCCATAGGCCCGGGGCTGGCGACTAGCACTGGAGGCATATTCCCTAAAAATGGGAATGCATTGCCTTTATAACCTGTAAAAAAACGCAACCAAGAACACAAAAATATACGAACATGAGTAAACTGAATAGTAAAAAAATGAGTATAGTAAGTAAAAGGGGCTTGAATAAAAGCCCAACTGGAAAGTTCAAGTAAAAAATGGAAAGTGAAAGACATCTGATAGGAGAAAAGAAGCTCCTGGATCGTCACCACGAATCCTACCTAAAGGGTAGGTACAACACATGAAAAACTGTCTTTGCGGTTTGCCTCATCTAACGTCCACCTCCGAGCTACCTCGTGTCATGGTACTCCCTTCCTCAGTCCGCGATGTCCATCGTCTGCACCGAACACAACAATGTGTGGGCATAGCCCATGCAGTGGTGTGTATAACGATACTCAATAGGGACCCCAATACCCTCAAGGTGTCACAAAATCCACAAAGGATAAACCACACAGCATAAAAACAACATACAACCCTAATTTGTTATATGATCATACATATACCTAAGTTATCAAGTACACCCATCTCAATCATGAGGAAAACACATAGTCAAACTCAAAAGCCTAATGCTCAACTGTTCCACAAGGAAGTAATACCACAAAGGTAAGTACCACACATATACGCCACACAGAAGAATACCACCAAGGTATTACCACAAAGGAATGTACTACACAGGTACAGACTCAGCTCACACCAGGTATATCTTAGGTATGGTAGTAAAGATGATTAGATATAACTACTGATTCATCTTACTTTGTTAAGAGGCAGACCCACGTAGGATCCAAAATCCTCATAAGAAACACGGAGGATATTAGTACATCATAAGACTAACACATGATCCCATTACCTCATCATACCCACATAGAATCTTAGACATTATCAGACCCACACAGGATCCTAGAACCTATTCAGACCAATATAGGATGTAAGCACATCGTCAGACCTACACAAGATCCTAGTACCTCGTCAGAACCACACATGATCCTACTTTATCATCAGACCCACACAAGATCCTAGTACCTTATCAGAACCACACATGATCCTAGTATGTCGTCAGACCCACACATGATCCTAGTACCTCATCAGACCCACAGAAGATCTTAGTACATCATCAGACCCACACAGGATCCTAGTACATTTTCATAGCCAGCTATAGGGTTCCAGAATTATGCTTGCTCGTATCTGGGAGGGTCCGCTCCAAAAGCCACTGCCCGATACTAAAACTTCCATGAAGTCTCATGATTAAGTTTCCCAAATGACCTCCACATCATATGGGTCTCAACTCAATAGACAGTGCATCAATTAGACGAATAGAATGTAAGTTATTAGCCTTTTAGTCTAGAGTACCCGGTTGGATTTTTTCTCGATCCAACCCGGCCGTACCCCAAAATTATCGAAATATCTAGTGGGGTATACCAAAGGTACTTTCTCACTCCTAGGATTCCAGCTCCACTGACGGTTTTTCAGACGAACGTCCGTTGCCAAAGTTATGGCCACAAGAGCAAGAATGGGTCGAAGAAGGTCCGGGGCTGGTTCGACCAGGTTGGACCAACCCGGCATGACCCGGTTTGGGTCGACCCGGCCCACTGGGTTTGGCCCGACCCACGCTGGGCATCCCAGCCAGAGCAGTCCGTCCTGGGTGGTGGCCTGCGGTGCGGCAGGGCGGCCGGGGTGCGGCGCGGGGGCCGCGGGGTGGTGGGTGGGCCGCGGTGCAGCGTGGGGGACGTGGTGCAGCACGGTGGCCGCAGTTACATCATCGCCTTTGTCATGAACGGCTATGTGCTGACCGCCGTATCCTAGTCCCACCAGTTCCATTCGTCGGCACAAGTCACTTCTTTTTTCCATTGTGAGGAACACAACAAAAACCTCAAAAAAACGCAGAGAGGTCGAGCCATGTTCTTTTTCCTCGCACCCTCCACATTAGGGCGGTACAAGTGGCATAATAAATATTATATGAAGAACATCAAACCCTAAAACATCTGGAAATGATTATTACCAAACCCGCAATAAGAAATCATCTGCGGATCAACTAGATAGGGAGTTGATCCGCATTCTTTGTTTAGAAGGGAAGAAAATGTGAATCCATAATCACACACAATTAAACCCCTACCTTGGAGGTTTTATTATGAAGGTCATTGGGAAGGAGATGAAGTCATTGGGAATAGTGGCATCCGAGTTCATCACTTCTACAAGATTCTTCCGAAGTCGTCTCGTGCATCATCCTTATATTTGATTCCGATGAATGTTCTTTGATGGCGTTCTTTATTTGGAGAAGTTATTTATTGAGAGATGTTCATTGTTGGAGAAGTGTAATCCCCACAAAATCTCTCCCCTTCTCATTTTTTTCCACCAAAACAATGAGGTTCCAATATAATTTAACTTAAGAATAATTATGTTTAAACAATTAAAATGCCAACACATTTCATTAATTTTTATTTGGCTCCAACAATTAAATGGAGTGTTGGCATAATTAATTTAGAGGAAACCTTGGTTCACTCCCCTCATTAAAGAGGGATTTAAAGATTCAGGTGGTCCATACCTTTGAATTCAAATCGGGGGTTTTAGTTCGGGTGGTCCGCACCTTCATAACCCATGTAGAGAGGTTTCATGAATAAAAATAAAATGTTAAATAATTTTATTTTTATCTTCCCTCGAAAATTGGAAGAACTATCATTCCCCCTCAACCTTATCCAGTCCTGGGGAAGGTATCGTTAAGCTAATACTGGCGTTGCAAGTTCAATAAATCCCTTGGATTTCAATTCCGAGAAATGGTTCAAATGTTACAAAAACCCGCTCACAAGTTTACTGAGCGTACCCAAAAAAAGTTCAAAAATTCATTTCAGGCACTCTGGGCCTCAGAATCACGTGCCGTCAATTTTCGCAGACTTGTAAAATTTGCATATAATAAAAAAAAATTACATGGAAATTCCAGGTCTTTTCAGATAAATCCATTTAAGATTGTATATACATTTCCTCGAAAGCCAAATTATATTAAAAACCAAACATGGGAGTCATTATTTCCATAAAACATGACAATATAATGGATTTTTATACAATTGATTGAAGATTTATTTAAAATGTCCTCCAAGTAATTGGTTTTAACATTCCCTTCTTTAGCATAATTATAACTCATTTTAACTCAGATAATATCTCTGTTATAGTTAATGTATATCAGAAGGGTTAATTTGACTACACAATTGGTTTAAGACAATGATAACCCCTCTCTTGCATTCTTTTACCTATTGAGGAAGACTACTTAAGTAGACTGCTCACTAATCATGTCATGCACGGGATACATATGCTTTTCCATGATTCCATGAATCTAATTGCACCAAAAAACCTCCTCTATGTGGATGATTTAGTTGTTTTCTTATAAGAAGGTAATGAAAATATTAAAAATCATAAGTCTAGTCTATCTCATTATGAATATATTTATGTTCAATCCATCAGCTGTGATTAAACATTTATTTTCTTTGGAAAATTGTTCCCAACCAATAAAAAGCCAACATTAATAAGAATATAGGTATTAAAGAAGGTTTATTCCATTTTAGATACCATTGGGTTCCAATATTATATGCCATAGATTAATGTAGTTACATATCCTTACTTGTTGACCGAATACACAATCAACATTCCACTTGGTAGGTGGAAATCCCAATCAACAACTGGTAGAATTTGACTTATCTAATCTACAATTGTCTCCAAAATGGTTTACACTTTTACGATCTACAAAATGGACCATTTTATTTATCAATAAAATTATTATTTTAATAAAAAATTAATACTAGTGTGGGATAAATCTTGAATGAAATTTAACGACATTCCCTTTTCCAACTATTTTAAACTTCCAAGGAAGAGTGGTATTGGATTTAAAAACATTAAACATTTTAATGATTCCTTAAAAACTAAACTCACTTCGAATTTCCATCGTAATAACTCAATTCCTCTTATGTTAAATAAAAATAGATTCCCTGCTAAGCTGAAGAAAGATAAATTCAGTCACATGGAATCCTCTTTCTAACCATCCATTAAAAAATCCCTCCATAATACAATGTGACATTCTAGCTGGATGGTCTCCAAATACTCATCTATGAACATTTGAATAGATAACTGGTTTGGTGCTCCTCATATTTTTTATGTTTATCCCAATCATTTACATGATCACAAAAATATATCTATTAATGATTTCATGAATTCTCCTTGAATTAATATTCTTGATAATGTTAATCATGTCCTTGATAATTATCCCTCTAGAAACAGAAATGATAATATAATTTGGGAACCAACTCACTATGGAAAGATTAACATGAAATATTTTTATAACCACTATATTAGAAATATAGGTAATTATTATTGATGGATAGAATTTATTGATAAGGATTGTATAATGACTTAAAGACTCAATCATTTTTGGATAAATTCTCACAATAGGGTCCCCACTATCCCTTATGATAAATTTTATGGGGTCTAGGTTTTCTATAAATGTAGTACATGCATTTTGAAAACAGAAGATACTAAAATAATATTTATTTTGTGTGCTACCACTTATACTCTTTGGAAATATGTTCTAGATTATTTTAATTACATATGGATACTTTTGGATTAAATCTGCACTCAAATTTAGCACTGTACTTATTACGAGGTGTCTCAAAAGATCATTACCCTTTTATAAATAAAATTGATTAGCATATTCATGTGATATGGTACGACATAAATCTGTATTTACATCATATTATATCAATTAGTCATTGTGTAGAAATGGTGAGTATACTTTATACCATACAAGAAGATGACATAATTCATTAGGGGCACTGCAACAATTCTGTTTCTGATTTCAACATCTTGTAGTCCCTTGGTGTTGAATAGGACTACAGTCATCCTAAATGCATGTATGAATTATTTTGGAAATTTCACCTCCCGATCTAGATTAATGTTAATGTTTATGGGTCCCCTATAGGTTACAATGTACCCTCGTGATGTGCATTAGTGTACAGGGACCACCATGGGATAATGCATTATTTCTTATATGGATCATGTGGATTTTCCTTTTCATTGGAGGAATAAAAGTTAAGTGTTATTAATTCCATAACCTTCACAATATAAAAAGATTAGAATAATATATGGATTTAATGTGATTAAACAACCACCGTGTAAGGCTAATGAAGTGGACTGGTCCATTATATGTGGACGCTCACAACTCAATGGAAGGATTGCCTTCACTCACACATGTTTATAAATCATATTGTTAATATTGAATTTTTGTGAAGCGAACACAATTTCATATTGGAATTCCAATAAGGGGGATAAGTATGAAATTACGTAGTAGAATTACCTCCATAAGGATTTGGATCCCCTTCGCTAAAAATAATTAATAATCAATTATTTTATACTTTTCTAACATTTTTTTAATTTATTCATTAAATTTGACTTGTTTTATTACCAGAGATCCTCCTATAAAAATGCTTTTATACCATGAAAAATAGGTATATAACCTAATATGGATCTAGGACCATATTTTGATTCTTTTATAATGAAAATAATGAAGAAGATATGAATTATTATGAAAAAACATTCAAGAACCCAAAACTAATCATTGGGAATTATATATGCTTTTTCATTAGATAAGTCTCATTCCCACGGCTCTAAAAATTCCAAATCATGGGTGACCTATTATCTTACTCCTCAATCATGAATAATTTATTTTATAACACCTAATAGAATTAATGAGAGAAAATATCAGTTCATTGAAATTAAATTTTAAAAATAATGCAATAAAAACAAATATATATTAAAGAAAATAAACTAAATCATAAAAAATTAATGTAACATTATTGTGTGATCTTTCATCAATTATGTAATAAAAATACAAATTATATATATCTCTAGAAATTCAAACACATATAAAAAGTTAAACCACATCCGAAAATTAATAAATTCTAAACCAGTCATCATAGCATAATAGCCTTAAACCTATATTTATCATAATCATCTATTGTATAGTTGAGTCCTTAAAATTATATTAAATAGAATGAATCCTTATACAAAACGCTGAATATGAACACAATTTTTGATGGAAATTACTTTTCATTGTTAATAGATGTTCTTTGATTCTTCTATACAACTTTGGTAATTCACATTTTCATAAAAAAACCAAAACTTTTCTACATGTGTTTATGCTTTCACATAAATTGGATGGGGTTTTAACTCTATAAAATATAAACTTCTTACCCTTACCATTTAATTGAGTATAGGATACTCTACATATTTTACACCATTGTATATAATTTTAAATATATAATATAGGAATTGATTAAGTTAAAACATATCTATAATGGTACCCAATTATATATATACATGCTTGTATTATATATAATGATGTAGAATGTTTTTTTTCAGGTAGTATTTTTGTATCATATCAATTACATGGATTGTTCGTAATGAGGTAATAACTATATATAACATTCATATTTATCGTTCTATAATTTATTGATTATATCGATAAGTGAGTTTTTGTACTCTTTATTATTATCATTATTTTATTTTACAATACTTATAAGGATATTTTTTTAATATTTATATAAATTATTTCACTTGTTTATTGATAACATATATTTATTCATTGTTGTGTTTAGTAATGCATTATTTTCCTAAATATCATGTTTTTGAATGCCATATTTAATAACACTATGTATAAATTTATGATTTGATTCATTTTTGTTACCTTTTAATTTATTGAATATCAATGGATTGTTTTATGTGATAATCATAATAGTCAAAAGATACCATGAAATCATTGAAGTTGGTTTTATGTTGGTCTTGATGAAATTAAATGTTCTTATTTATTTATAGTTGAATTAATTTTTAGGATGGTTTACGCCTTGATTAGCCTAAATTTATATTAAGTCTTATTTATATACTGAATATATATTAGATAGTATTAATTGAATGAATAAATGGAACTATTCTTTAATATTTATGGATAACTAGTTATTATAGAATATTCATTTTATTTTTCATTATGAATACCATAATTACATATATGAAATTTTAGTCCTATAAGAGAAATTTTCTAAAGAATATTTTATTATTTAAATTATATAAATAATTTATAAAAATAATTTACCACCTCACAGTAAATGTTAGAAACCTTTTTTTATTATGGATCACCATTGGATCAAAATGGTTGATGAATATTATATAATTTTTATTATTTTTTACAAGGTCACTATAAGATATCATACATTTTTTTGGAGTTACGAAGTTTTTTATTTTTCATATATGTAGGGTAATTTTATACAGGAATTAAATTTACTATATAAATAGGACCGATCAAACTTTTAATGGTGTAAGATTACCATAACCAGGGATGCATATCTAGTGAATAATTACTATAAGATATGGTGATGTTCTAATTTAAACGATAAATTTTTAATGTGAACAAATTATAGTTTTTTAGTGTTTTTATATGATCGAGAGTCCTTATAAGGATATGATTAATAATGTACAATTGGAAATTTGGACATGATCATTATGTTTTGTAAATTTATATATTATTCAACAGAGATAAATACAAAAATTATACTAAATAAATAACATTGAATTTTAATAAATTATATTTTAGGATTTATCAAATTGATTAATGTTACTCACAAACATTCATAGGTTTAAATCAATGATTTAAATATTATTGTTGAATGTTTTGAAAAATTATAACAGTGTAGTCATTCTAATTTGGTTAAATATTCAAAATATATGTTCTTTGTGTGGTATTCAATTATTATGATCTTATCATTCATTACATATTATAAATAGTTTAGATTTTGGATTTAAATTCTTAATATCCTATTATTGTTAATCCCATATTATATAGTTTTAATGTTAATATTATATTAATAACGCTAATGATTTTATATTTAGTAATTAATCATCAAATACATTAATGATTAATTTATCGTTAAATGAAATATGACCTCTATAAGAAATGTATTCAGCAGACTATTTTATCTTTATATTTTGAGTATATCATAAGGAGTTTCCCTGTATAACTTTTAATAAATAATATGTAATTACCATATTGAATAATTCATAGGAAAAACATATATTTTTTCTTAAAAGGGATGTTATATATATTATTAGTTACTATAATTTTTGTAATGTAAACCTAGTATTGTCATTCAAAATAGATATTAATTTTTATGTAATAAAATCATAGATAAATTAATAGAGAAACTTATATCATATTATTTTTTAAAATGTGGTGATATTCTGTTTTTATTTTATTTATCTAGTTGTTTTGAAGATTTAATATTTTTTTTTAAAATGTTTTAGTAATGAAGATTATTCTACTTAATTTTAAATGATATTTTATGATAATAATTATATTTAGAAACCATATTGATATAATTAGACAATATATTGTTTATATTTTTATTAGTTTAAAATAAATTATGGAAATAACAAATAAATTAGTTAATATTTCCCCCTTGAAATGTTTAAGGGTAGTCATTGGTTTTTGGGAGTTATATATCATGGATATGGTTGATTATTTGAGTGTTTAATTTTGTGTTATAAATAATAATATATTTTATGTATTAAAATACTATTGATATTGAAAATTTTCATTATTTATGAGATGTTAATGAAGTTGATAGTATTGATTTGTTCTTCGAGATAAGGATAATATTATTATTTTATCTTTTCGAATCATGGTGATGTTTTTATTATTAATTGTATCCATTAATATTCCTAATTGTGTCCCTCTATATAAATTTATTATATATTCTCTAGGGAGTAATTTTTGGTTCATAAATCAATGTTTTCAGTTATGTATAATGTGTTTTCTGGGATATTATGCTAGATATATATATATATATATTTGTTAGAATTGGTGGTTTTATTTATGGAATGTGATGTATGATGGTGTTGTGAAATGAAATTTATTATAGTTTTTTTGAGATTATATTTTGTTAACTAGTTTTTAAAAGATGATTTGTTGTGGAGTGTTTTTAATTAACAATTTACTAGTAGTGGTATTATGTGTGGAAACTAAGAATATATTTTTAAATAATGGAAAGAAAGATACGAGATATCTTTTTATACTTTTTTTAGTATGGCGATAAGTAATTTTTGTTTTGCCTATTTCAAGGATTTTTAGTTTTTAGAAAGTATTTTATCATTTATTTTGGCATGGATATGGGATATATATGATTTATTAGAGCCCTGTTTATATTTATGGTGTACTATATGAATTAAATTTTATTTATGGGTGTTATTATTCGGATTCTAGACCTTTATTTTATAACAATGGAGACCCATTTATCACTCTATTATATCACATAAATATGACTCAAATTCTATTGAAGTAGAATTAACAATTTCAGGGTTGGTCAAGTGAGTGACATACATATGCGTTATAGGTTCTCTATTGGGATCCACTAGTTTTCTGGTCAGTTTAGAACATTATTTCAATTGATTAAAAATGAACATTTGAGGTCCATTTACATTATAACCCAAAAAAGAATCTTACTCCCTATTTATTCCTTGTAGTTTATCCCTATTAGAGAAATATCTCTTGTTCCCTTCACCAAAATTTTAAAAAATGGCTCTAGTCTATTTCATGGGTTTATTCATCAATATATCCTTTATAACCCACAAAAATTAGTCTATATAAATATGTTGGTCAACAATGTTTCTAATAAACAACATCATGATTTACATGATTTTCAATATAAGATAATTATAATATTATTCACAGTTGAATATTGTGACATAGAAGATAAATTCTAATGTAATAATAATAAAAAATATGATTTCTTTAAAGGTTTTAAAAAATTGATATTTATTTATTGATTAATAATATATTAGCACACAATTTTCAGGGACGTATTTCAATTCATTAAAAAACTATTTATATAAAATTTTTTGTTAAACATTATTCATGAAAATTAGAATTAATTTATTATACTTTATAAATTTAATTTATGATAATGAATATATTTTTTGATATCATAATGTAAAATTTATTTTTCATTTAATTTTCAACCATATTCTAAAAATGTTTATTTTTCAGTGATTAGTTAAAAAATGAATTTTGTTTTAAACTAATTTTTTTAGTAAATTTAAATACATAATTTTTTAAAATTATTAATATATATATATATATATATTATCAATTAACTATGTCAAAATTAATTTAAGGCCTTGTAAAATTCAGGGAATGAAAATAAATCTAATTATATGGTTAAATATATATTTTTCTAAATTGAGTTTTTAAAAATATTGTAGGGTTATTTAATTTTAAATTCATTCACTTCTAGAAATAAGTAAAATAAAATATATTTGATATTTTGAATTATAAATTTTGATTTTATTTAACATTGTTAATATAAATTTTGTTCTATAATTAATATAAATAACAATATAGTTTTGTTACTACTATTAAGGTTTAAACATGTTTTCCAGGGGTAAACTAAAGGATAACACTGTGAATGTAAAGGAATAAGAATAATACTAATTTTATGACTATAGTTATTTCATATATTATCTTATATTTAATGTATTAGAAAATTTTCCTACTATGACAAGAAGGTGATATAAAATTATTAAAATACTTTATGTAATTTTATTTGTGTCCCTAAGACGATAGAAAAATGAGAACATATTATTATCTTTTGTTTAATTAATTTAACCTTCAAACTAATCAAATAACTTCTAAAAACATTCTGACATTCCATAACTACATCCAAGTATTTTTTTTCTTTTTCTAATGATTAATAATTAAAGGAATAATTTTAATGTTAAATTGTGTTTCTCAATGAAGAGTTATAAATAATAATAAATCTATTTTAATGTTGTTTCATTATCACCCTTATTTGACCAAGTTCAATTACAACACACATATATTCTATGTAATAATTTTTTAATATGTATTTAATTTTGAATGATTGCATTACATTAATAAATGTGTTCTAAATATATTCATTATACTATTAATATTAGTATGTATACATGTCTATTATAACCATGATATTAAAATTTTAAGATGGAATAATAATAAATTTATTTAAGAAAATATTTATAATTGTTTTATTTAAATTTATCATACTAATATAAAATAATATAATTTCTAATAATATCTTTAGATGGATCATAAATACATTTTTCATTCAATAATTTATAGCTATTTTAATAAAAAATTTATTTTTCCACTTTTATGAAATTAATTTGAAAAAAATAACATCATTTTTTTTGGAAGCAATGTTTCAAAATTATTTTATGTTTATGTTTCGATACTTTTCAGAAATGTTTGATGATTAAAAGAATAGTTATAATTAATATTTTTTTATAGAAAATAACATTTACGTTTAAATAATTTATAGATCCATTTTCTATTAATATATATTCAAAATAAAATTTGTTAAATAATTATATTATTAATATAATTTAGGTTATTTGGATCATTTATATGTGAAATTTTCTTATAGAAACGTTTTAAGATTATGGAACTCTTTTCTTTGGAAGAAATCATTTTCTTCTTGTATACGAGTTTAATATTATATTAAATTCCACCACATCATAGAATTGAATTTATAAAATAGAATTTAATATCTTTATTCAGATTTACTAAAATTCTATATAATGGTTTATATAATTTTTAATAATAATTAAATAAAAAACTAAAATTATGTTCAATATATAATGTTATTACAGGATTACTAGGGATAAATCATGAAAAAAAGATAAATATAACCTTAAAATTTTCCAAAAATAATTTTTAATGGACGTATATCAACATTATAAAATATTTTTTTACAATATAAAATTTTCAACCCTTTTTTGGATTTATGAATTGTTATTACAAATATTACTTTCAAAAATTTCATCAGTGTCATATCCTACACTTATAAATGGGAACCCACACACCTATCCTCCATATAATAACTAATAATATGTGTTGGGTGAATCAATAAATTTATATATTTTTTTGGTTCCACACAATTTCATGAGGACTTATTTTTGTTATGTAACCATCCAATAATGTATTTATGTATAATCCTAAATTTATTCTTCGATGAAGAGCTATAGTTCATAACTATGAATTTAAATTTTATTTCTACTTCCACATAAGTGAAATATTTGTAAAATATAATGACATGATAACAGTAAAATTTAACATTTACATAATTATTTTTGTGTAATAATTTATATTCATATCCTCCTCCATATAATCAGAAGAAAAACCATCGATCATGTTTATGGCTGAATACCACCTCACAACCTGATATAATTATTTTTCCATCAACTCCACTCATGATTGTAAATAAATATATTTTAACATATGATTATAATATTTATGAAATATTTTTACATATGTTAATATAATATAACATATACCTTTTTCATATCTATTTGTTAAAAAACAATATCTTCACTCATGCGTTCAAGTGGACTACCTCCTCCATGAAGGGATTTCATATGCTTTTTTATTTTTATTTTAAATAGAATGTAATAAGGATATATTTCCTAAATATGTATTATTTATATTATATAAAAATGTTTCTAAAAATTATAAATAAATTTTAAATTTCTATTTTTCAATTTTTCCAAAAAACGAGAAGTCCATTCATATATATGTAATACCTTATGTCTCCATGAATTATTTAACTATTTTTTCTATAAATTTTATGGATTACATTGGATTAATATAACATTAATATATATTATATTTATAAAAGTCATAAAATTATATAGACTATATAACCATAATCAATTAAAAATAACAAAAACTATAGAACAAAAAGAAAACATGAAAATTCTGGAAGTTATCACCCAAAGTAATTATTTTAACAGAGTTATTAATAAAATATTGATAAATGTTATATGTAAATAATATGTTGTATGATATATATTATTATTAATTAGTAATATATAAATATAATATATTTATATTAATTAGATATAATCATCAACCATGTATGTCAAATGATGAGAAATAAAGTAAGGGATTTCTGGAAACATATTTATTTCTCTGAGACATATCCCATATTTGGAAAGAGATAACATTAAACATTACATATTCAAGTTATTTTAAACTAGAATTCACATTACTACAATTAGAGGGATCATTTATATTAATAGTAATTTATAATCTGGAGTAACTCCTACATGGTAAACCCATACATTACAAGTTTACACATATTCGAAGTTTCCATTTTATCCATTAAACAAAACTCTTTAAATAAAAAATTGGTCATCTTATGAAAAAATAATCATTATTTTACCTATGAAATCATCATTGTTCGTACTCTCCATTAAACAACCAAAAATAAGAAAATTGACATTAAATAAAAAGAAACCATTACTCCTTTGAGTACACATAATAAATATTCTTTAAAACATTCATTTTCTCTCCTAAACTAAAATAATATTTTTAAAAATATCATCATCTTAACTTTTCAAAATCAAATGATTTCCATGAAAACTCATTACAAGTCATATAATATTTATGTAGGTAACTTGGAATATTATTTTTTATTTCAAACATACAAATGGAATTACCTAAATTTTCATCTTCCATCTTTAGAGTACCCAATGCATTGGAGAATAAAACATGACCACCTATCATTCCTTTACCACTTAACCACCCATAACTTTTTTATCACCCACCATTTGATTATGAATGAAATAACAGTAATTTTTTTATAAGATAACCACCCATCATAAACAAATATTCAAAATAACCCTATCATAATCATAAAACTTTAATTATTGCGTCACAAAAATATTATTAAGGATTATATCCTATTCATTATCGAATAACATATTTTTAAAAAATGATAAAATATACAATGGAATTATTTTTAATTGAAAATAATGATTTAAAATTTTAATATAACCTCTAATAAAATAATGTGTCATGAAATATGGAATATGAACTCATCCCATAAAATTTAGAGAACATTACATTTTGACATTTTAGAAAAATTATGATGGAACATTAAAAGAGGATTAATATATTGAATGACACATAAAATGAGTCATATTTACCTCTAATGTCATTTAATATTGAAAATAATAATCATATATGAATTTTATATATTCTTAAAAACCCATTTATTTAAAACATACCCTTTATATCACCTATAACCTTGTAATATGAAATTACCTAATATATTACGTTCACAGAATATGTGTTAATGGAATTTGGTAGTTATGCCAAAATGATTTTTGTGAGATTCCAATTATAAAAGTGGTCCTCAATAAACTATATAAAAAATAAATATATTTACATAATTTTAATTTTTACTTATAAATTATAATGTCAAATTACATGATTACTCATGATTGTGAAAAATAGACTATGTTACAATCATTGAGAAGGAAATTGTACACACACATAACAAAATTTTTAATTTTTCAATGATTATTATTGAAAGAAGGTAAGTATTATATTATCATTAATCAATTATAACTATATCATATATATCAAAGAAATTCATCAAATATTCATATATAAATCCTATATTAAATGTGTTTGTGAAAAATGAATCACTTCACTTTATAAAGGTGGTATTCCTAACATATAAAAGGATGAAATTTTCATTTTTATATGAATGGAATGGTAATGATGGATATTATATATTAAATTTCATAATGATTATTTTTTTTGAATATCATATATGAAAACTAATTCCATCATTATAACCGTTCTTAAGAGACAATGATAAAATATTTACATTGGTTCACGAAGCGATTGTTAGCCATACATATAGATGATTAATTATTTTACCATTTTATGGATGATGAGAGATATATAGTTCATTCAAAAAAAAAACAATACTTATTTTTAGTATTATAGAGTTATTATTTTATCACTGATGAAACTTATTTTTAGAATGTTGGAGAAGGAAAAAAACTAAAACATTCAGTTGAAAATTGTACGCCTTATATGGAAAACTGAAATTTCAGTTGAAAATTGTAGTCCTTATAGTATATTACAATAATTATATAAAATTTCATTTATTTTATATTTTATATTTCCATTTTGTAATTTTTTATTAATTTAATAATTACTTCATCAACATTGTATAATAATATATTGTAATTATTTGATAAATAACAATTTAAATTAAAATACCATGATGAAGAGAAAATATTACATGTTCCAAAATAATATATATAGTGAAATATATTATTTTGATAATACTAAATTAAGGATTACACACTTAATTAAAAAAATGTTTGAAATATTTTTTCATGTATTTAATTAAAATAATATGACAGTCATAATCACATCCATGTGGCCCCAAAAGGTCATAATGATATCCCATGTATAACTATTTATGAGATATTATAATCCAGTAAAATTAAAAAATGTTCTATTGTAATTTTATAGTTATTATGATTTAATTTTTTCCCTTTAATTATCAAACATAACATTAAAGATGGTGACAAAAACTAATGAATAAAATATTTATAATATTATAAATTAAAAGGCACTTATTTAATATATTTGGACTTTTTGATTCCAAATTTGGAATATTGTTTTAAAAAATCAAAACATAGAAGTGGAAGAGTTGTATAAAGAATTAATACAGAATAATGAAAAAAATAGTTTTATGGAAAATTTCCCTTTTAAATAAATAAATATTTAATAAATAATTCATGAATAAAATTAATATATAAAATAATAATGGATTAATATAAATCAAAATGAACTGATGATATGATATAATGAAAATTTATACTAATTCAATGAAAATTTTTACCATGTTAATAAAATATTGTTTTCAATAAAAAAATAGTTTGTTTCACTATTTATTTAATAATAAATTTATTATAAAAATTCTCATAAATTAATTATAATATTATTTAAAATGAATAATTCAAAAAAGGAAGTCATTTTGAAAATGAGAAATTAAATAATTTCACAATTAATTTTTTAGATATAATCTTATAGGAATTTTTTTGATAAAATTATTTCTATTTTTATTTTATTAATTACGGAATATGAAGAGATTTAGTTATATCAAAAAATAGTACAAAATTTAAAAACAAAATTATTCTATTTGTTCCTAATTTGTAGCATTACCCTTCCTTTTGAAATATCATCCTTATAATATTAGTCACGTAATAAAAATATGGGGATACTAGTCTCCCAAAGAATTTTCATATTCCATTGTTTCCAATTCAATGATATGGTTTCAACACAAAAAATATATTTTGGTGAATTACCTTATTACAAAATAATTTCCCTCCATTTAAAAAATATGTACATGATTAACCACATACAAAATTTTATCATCACAATTTTTTTCTAATTTCGATTTAATGAACATATAATCATGATTCACATTGTATATTGAAATTTGGAATTAATTTCACCATAATAATAAAATTCAGAACACATATTCATTAATTTATTATAATAAAATTATAATGGCCCAGTCTATACCACGATCATGATACTGTCTGCTTTGGTCATAGCTTAAAATGTTTTGTTTTCCCTGGGTTTTGCCCTTTAGACACCCCCTAGGAAACGTCTTCATGATGGTATAGGTATCCAAACTACCTTATAAAGGGGTGATTAATGCTCCTTCTCCTTCGATGTGGGATTATTATAACCCACGCTTGGTAAGGTCCTAGTTCTGGGAGCCGCCCAGAGGCACCCCGTACCTGGTTGGTCACATAGCCTCAAGCGCATTTCCCCAAAAGCCAGAGGCTGCCGACTAGCAGCGAGGGCCTTGGGAGTGATAGTGGGGAAACTATACCCTCATTGGTAGAGTAACACAGTGGATGTAAACCAATAGAAATAATGGAAATAATATAATCCCATACAACTGTAAACAGCAGAAGACTGAAGAAATAAATAACTAGAGCACATATATAAATGATGCATGATATATATGTCTATGAAATCGGCAAAACAATTCACAATTCTGGAATTCATTACTGAACCAATGTACAAAAGAAAAACAAGAAACAACTGCTCAGCATCGCAAGCCTCAACATTGTCTCATGATCCCCAGCTCGAATGTAGTCAAGTACCTGTAGTAGAATGTCGCATGCCCTTATCTGTACCGGCTACAATATAATTTTTTTTGGGCACAAACGGATGGCCCAAATAGGGTGTGAGAATAAATCCCAATAGGCAACCACCCAAAGATCTGTGCCTAATAGTCAGTGAATATATATGACATACAATAAGTAAAGAGAAGCAGTAATCAAGGAATTAATCCGCATAAAACAATCCTAAAATTTCAATGTATTAAATTTTACATATCAAAAATCAGCTAATCAGAATAGGTAACCCTCTAGGATTACGCGTATCTTAACCCCTGGAGTTTAACTAAACAAGAACAAGTAACCCTTGAGAAATGCACATATTCTAAACCCGCTGGTTCAGTTTATGAATTGACCCTATGAGGAAGAACTCAACATAAATTCCCCCAATAGTCTCGTATTGGTAACTAAAAGGCGCTCTAGGAAGGATCTTACATCTCATTCCCCATGTGGCTCGCATCGAGGAACTACATACACTTTGATGAATCACTTTCGTGAATTCCTCCTATGGTCTCGCATTGTAACAGAAAAAATAGACCCTCTAGAGAATCTTTCACATCAATTATCCCTATGGTTGACTACACTAGGTTCCCACAACCCTGTGTAAGTTAAAAGAGCATAGAAATGAATATCAGGCAAAGTAAAACTCAAGAACTAATTGGATAAATAGTCTACAAAATAACATCATGTTAGATAAAGATCACCTCATCCTATAAACAATAAGAATGGAATGCACTGCATCCTAACAGGTTAAGCAAGACCAAATGGTCATAAACAAAACATTCATGGGAAAGAACTTCCAAGGCATAGAAAATAACCCTATTAACATTCAACTAACCTATACTCAAGAATACAAGCATATCATAAAATTAACATGACTAAAACCACATACACCCAATACCTCGATCAAGGTTATTGGGAACTACTGCAAATATAACTCAAAGACCTTCTATAGAAAGGCACAAACCACTGACCTCATTGTTATAGGATCGTTATACTCCAGTGTCGGCACCTAGATCAACTTAGAACATAGTAGATCTACAAAAAAGTCTAAAAAGTTCAACCAACGATAACTCTTCAAATAATAGAAAAAATTAAACGAATATCTAGAAGAAGGAAGAGCATATCATGGCGATCCCAACACAATCGATGATGGTCGAATCAGAGAAAAGATGCTCGATCGGGGGCTCAGGGTGTATATACATGGAATTTCTATGTAATTTTATTTAATTAAATAGGAATTTTATGAGTCCGTTAAAAATGATAGCTCGTGATTACGAGGCCCGAAGTGACCAGAATGAATTTCTGAACTTTTGTTTGGGTACGTTCAGTAAACGTGCAAATGAGTTTTTCTAAATTTTGAATCGTTGCACAGAATTGAAATCTGAGGGCACCGTTGAACTCGCAATGCTGGTATTCTCTTATGAAGACTTTCACCTTGATGACAGTTGGTCGAGGGTGAAAGATAATTTTTGGGTTTCTCTTGGAACTAATAAAATAAAATAAACACGTGTTTTATTTTATTTTGTTGTAACCACCCTCCCATTTGGATGTTTAGGGGTGGGGTCCACTGGAACTAAACCTCCACTTCTTGTTTAATTTTGGTGGGGACAATACGAGTTCACAAAAACCTCCCAAATTGAATTTAGGTGCATGGACCAGCCGAACCATATTAATGGGGGGAGAGAAAACCACTCAACGCCCCTCTTTAACGTGGAGGAGCCTCTTGAGCTTCCTCCACATTAATTATGCCAACCCACATTAATTAATTGTGCCAACCTAGGTGTTTAATTAGGCTAATTTGAATTTTTTCCAATGATAAATGTTTGGGGAAACACATCAGTTGGCCATTTTCATTTTGGTGTTGCCTTGGGGGAAAATATCTCCAACGGAGAACTACTTCTATGAATGAAGAATGTGTTCTTCCAAGGAAGAATGCCAACGAAGAACTCTAACCCCAACTTCGTCATTCTTCCTTGATACATCCTCGAACATTTGACGTCTTCGACTTTGACGAACTGGCACACAAACCGACGATCGAGGAAAACACTGATGACACCGACATCCATCTTTTCCCAATGATTCGTCTTTTTCCCACGACTCCGTAGACGTATCAACCCGAGGTATAGGGGATAATTTTCGTGATAATACGTTTTCCATATTATTACGTTGGTTTAATTTACAGTTTGGGAAAGAAACGTTGTAGTAAGTTGTAAGCTATACGTTCTTCTTTCTTGTTGAGCCATATGCTACAACTCTAAACACGGAGGGTGTGGGCCAAACAAACATGACTCGACCCCCTACGATGTTCTTATTTTTGGCGATCTTCTAGAATGAAGGAAGGAGACAAAGATGACGAAGGAGAAGAAGGCAACGACGCCTCCTCTCGCATCAACCGCGACCTGTGCCACCCCTGTGACGCTCTGACCTCTCTGCCGAACAGGCCCCGCGCCCCAGCTCGCGCCACCTGCCGCCCGTGCCACCCTGGACGCCCCACACGCTGATCGTGCCACCAGCCGTCCGCACTACCCTCAGGCCGAGCCACCCCGGAAAAGCCCCCCACTGGCCGCGCCACCCACCAACTGAGCCGCCGCAGCCGCACCACCCGCTGACCGCCCCTCCCGCCTGCCGAGCCACCCCAGCCGTGCCCACCGAGCCCCTCGCAGCGTCCCGGACGAATGGGCACATGACCCTCATGGCGCCCCAGCGGAATCGACACACACCCCTTGCAGCGCCCCGACCGAACTGGCCCTGCACCCTTGCAGAACCCCCGCGACCGGTCTGCCCCACAGCACATGCGGACACCGCGACCCGTCGTGACCCTCGCGGCCTGCCAGACCACCCCATGGATCGGGCCGCATCACAGGTCGGGCCTGACCCAGCGGGTCTGGACGAGTCGACCTAAATGTGGTCGACCCATTCTAGGTTGGGTCGGGTCAGTCTGATTGGGTCAGACCAACCTGGGCCCACTACGACAGATTTATGCTCTTTTGGTAATAACTCTAGCATCAGACATCCGTTTGACGAACCATCAGTGGATTTGGAAATCTTGGGGCGAGATGGTCCCTTGTGTTATACCCCATAGTGTTTTGGACTGAGATGGGAAACAGTTAGGTTGGATCGCCCACAAATCCAACCGGGCCCCTGGGACTAAAATGCTAATAAATCACAGACTGGGCTTCCGATTGACGTGTTGTCTGTTAAGTTGAGACCCCTATGATGTGTCAGACCTTCGAGATACATCATTATGGGACTTCATGAAAGTTTGTGTATTGAATTGTGGCTTGGGAAGCGGTTTCCCCAAGTGCCATACATACGGAACCCTACGAATGGCTGAGACTAGACTACTGCTGACTGTTTCAACAAGGAGTGACTCGACTGGCCCAGTGGAAAGTGCCTTGGTGAAACAGAAAACCCACGATGGGGAGTGCCTTGGGGACACGACAGACCCACAGTACTCGATAGGAGGAGTACTTCTGCATGCTACGAGGGGGTGTGCATTTTGTGACGCGGCAGACCCATGGTGGGGAGCACGCTTAGTGACGCAACAGACCCACGATACTCTATAGGAGGAGTACCTCAATAGTCCAATGTTAGTGGGAAGCGCCTTTGTGTGATGCGGTAGACCCACTGTACCCGACAGAGGAGGAGTTCTCCAGCAGCTGAGGTGTTCGATGATGTCACTGGGGATGTTACTTCATACTACCCCTAGAATAAATCCTGGTGTGATCTGAGTCAGTATCTCTTTGTTTTACTCATGAATGAGATGGATTACTTGATAAGTTAGGTATATGTATGGGAATATACCTATATAAGGTTATCGGTTGATTTCATAATTTTTGTTTTATCCTTGGTGGATTTTGTGAGACCTTTAGGGTATCGGGGTCCCTACTGAGTATCGTTATACTTACCCCCGCACGGGCTATGCCCGCACCTTATTGTGTTGAATTTAGATGATAGACAACGTTGACTGTGGCTGAGAGTAGTAGGACAAGACGGTGCACGTAGGCAGACCACACGACGTGTCGATACTTGGAGGAGACAGATGGACGTGGAGTGTTGAGGAGGCGATCTATACCTACCCTTTAGGTAGGAACCTTGGAGGACAATCCAATATCTATCATTCCCATTTATTTAGTTGTATTCTACTTCATTTGTACTTGTACATTCTAGTCGGGCTTGTATTCTGGACCCTTTTTACTTATTGTACTCACTTGTTCACTATGCTGTTTAATTGCGTTCATATTTTGCGATGTGTTTGGTCGTGTGTGTTTATAGATTATAAAGTCAATGTCTTCCCAATCTTTTGGAATACACCGTGGGTGCTAGTCGCCAGCCCCTAGCATATTGAAGGTGTGCTTGGGGTAGTCACAACACGAGCCCCAGGGGACGGGTCGTGACAAAATTGGTATCAGAGGAGTCAGTTCTACCGCATAACATAAGACTCTAATAATTCTTTTAACGAAAATAGTGTTAAGTGTAGTGAGTGTGGTTATCATTTTAGGGAATCCAGTGTTGGTGCGGTAGCCGACATATCCATACACCAGGACCCTGACTTCTGATTTCTGACTCAGTTCATGAAAACACTGATTTGGTGTGTGTTTAAAAGAGTCTTTTTTGTGAACTCATTGAGTCATATCACTAGGTCATCTCACAAGGTATAACTTTTGACTGTGGAGCACCTGTTTCTTTTTAGGATGCCTCCACACAGACATCCACCTAGAGTTCCGGGAGTTGTACGCACTGATAGACCACCGAGTGACGAGGCCTCAGAGTAGGGCCCTCTTCCAGTAGAGGAAACAATGAAGGGACATGCGGTACAATTACCTATTGGGCTGCCGATTCCACAAGCCCTAGCAGTAGACAGTGGAGGCCGCTTGAGCATGTGGAATGAGTTCTAGTGCTAGAGGCCACCAAGGTTCATGGGAGAGACAGACCCAAAGGTGGCTGAGGATTGGCTAGAGGCCGTGGTGAGAATTTTTCGACTGGTAGGGACACCAGCATAACTCATGGTAATTCTTACCGCCATCCTTCTACAGGTAGCAGCAGGAATATGGAAGAGCTTGATGCTCCAAGTCCACGAAGAGGTGATGGTTCTCTGGGCAGACTTCGAGAGCCTATTTTGTGCAGAGTTTCTTCCAGTGACTCTACACTCAGTGGGCATTCATGTGCTACTTCATCTGCAGCAGGGTAGCATGAATGTGGCTCAGTACTCAGCGAGGTTCACTGACCTCTCACAATACTCCACCGATATGGTTCGAGACCCATTCTTTAGGGCTCGGACCATCGAGTAGGGGCTCAGGTGGGAGATCAGGTATTCGATGATCTCACTCAGCATCCCGACGTAGGAGGGGGTGTTAAAGAGAGCCCTCTTTATGGAGTGTTTTCTTGCTGAGCAGTCACCAGTAGCGTGACCGACCACCAGTTATCACGTAGTGGAGTCTTCTGCAGATGGCAGCATACAGACATCACAGAGGTCGAAAAGGACCAGACCTACAGGTGGACGACCACATGATTCAGAGTCGGTTGTGCAGGGCACCCGAGGCGGAGATAGACATATCAGGAGTGGGAAGTGTTACACATGAGGCAGAAAGGGTCACATGGCTCTTGACAGTCTGACCTATTGTATGGATGATTAGAAAATGGTCGAAGGACCTCCCAGGCATAGATAGAGATTTGATCGAGGAGGTCCCCAGGGAGCAGGAAGACATGGAATAGGAGCTGGTAGTGCAGTTAAAGGTGGGTGATGATTCGAGATATTACCGCCACAACCAACAGAAGTTCCACACTAACCGCAGGGAGCAGGTGGATAGGAAAGATCTCAGCTCTAGGTAGCTGAAGCCTATGATCACGATGATCCGGAGATGATACGAGGTACGATCTATGTCCACTCCACCTTAGCTGCAGTACTTATACAAACAGGTGTCCATCATTATTTTATTTTCAATAACCCTGTTTGGAGCTCAGAGATAATGATGGAGCCATTGGTTTGATCCTTATGGCTAGAGACTCCTACGAGAGCAGACTCGATGATTACGCACTAGGGTCGGCAGTGCGATCTTACTCTAGGAGGCGAGAGCTTCGACTGGGATCTCCTAGTAGCAGCATCGAGGCCGTATGACATCTTCTTGGGTATGGACTAGTTATCCACATTCCATGCTCATACAGACTGTATTAGGCAAAAAGTGCGGTGTGTATGCACAGATGGGACTAGGATTACCTTTACCGGTGAGAAGAGAGCCTTTGCAGCGCAGAATGGACTTACTCGGATGAGAGTGCTGGTGATCACTTATCAGTTGGCTAGCCTTACCCTCAGATCTGTTGATGTGGAGAGTCTGAGTTATCCTGTAGTGGTGGAACAATACACAGATGTCTTCCCTGATGATGTTTTGGGCCTACCTCCTCACAGAGTGGAGGAATTTTACATTAACGTTTACCCTGGGACAATACCGATATCTACACCAGTGTATCAGATGGCCCCCGCGAAGCTTCGCGAGCTGCAGGTACAGCTATAGGACCTGCAGGGGAAGTGATTCATCCGGCCCAGTGTTTCTCCCCAGGAATCCCCAATTTTGTTCACCAAGAAGAAGAATGGGAGGTTGAGACTTTGTGTCGACTATTGGTGCCTAAACAAGGTGACCTTGAAGAACAATTTCCCACTCCTAAGGATTTATGACCTCTCAGATCAGCTGAAGGGAGCATGATGGTTCTCGAAGATAGACCTTAGATCAGGCTATCACCAGCTCAGATTGCGAGATGAGGATTTGCAGAAAATGACATTTAGATGTTGGTATGACCACTACGAGTTCCTGGTTATGCCATTCAGCATGACCAATACTCCATCAATGTTCATGGGACTCATGAACATGATCTTTCAGTCGTACCTTGATATCTTTATAGAAGTCTTCATCAACGACATTCTATTATACTCGACTACTAAGGAGGAGAATGCCTACCATTTGTGGGTAGTACTGAACACACTCCGATATCACCAGCTTTAAGGTAAGCTCTCGAAGTGCCAGTTTTGGATTCTACAGGTTCACTTTCTATGACATGTAATATCGGAGGCTGGAGTTGCAGGGGATCGAGTGAAGATTGAGGCAGTACTTGCTTGGGAGCCACCCAAGAGTATGATGGAGGTGCGGAGTTTCCTAGGTTTGGTTGGACACTATCAGATATTTGTGCTAGATTTCTCTAGAGTTGCAGCAGCACTATCATCCTTAACGAAGAAGGGGAAACCCTTTGTGTTGTTAGAGAGATGCCAGCAGAGCTTTCAGGAGCTGAGGTAGAGGCTGACTAGTTCCCCTATAATGAGGCTTCTAGAGGAAGGCGTATGGTACATAGTCTACTGCGATTCATCAATGACCAGACTCGGATGTGTCCTGATACAGGAGCGAGTAGTGATCTCATAAGGATCTCGATATCTGAGACAACATGAGAAGAACTACGCAACCCCTGACCTAAATTTAGCAGCAGTGGTATTCACCTTGATGATGTGGTGGCACTATCTTATGGGAGAGTGTTATACACTTTAAAAATTTCCTTAAAAAATAAATGATCTATGCTTAACAATGTTAAACAAAGAAAATTGACAACACCTCTAACACCAATGAAATATTGGGACAAAGTATGAACTTACAATCTTCTTGTTCTATGAAATTGCATAAATCTGGAATGTGATTCCCAAAAACAGGTTCTGGAAATATGGATCTGGAAAATGAAACAAAACCAAAGTTTACAATATGAGATTCTACCTTAAAGCATATAGAATCTAACTATGTCAGAGTACAAGTGTAAGGAAATATTATATGTTTATACTTTCCTTACAATACACAATGCAGTGGAAAAACAAGTAGTAAAACTACAAGTAAAATACAATAAATTCTTCAACCCAAAGAGAAGGGTATCCAACAACCATGGATAAAGGTCCCTTGATTTATACTTACAAGAAATTCTGTCTTACCCACACCAGGGTAAGCGCTCGATACAACGATCAGAGTCTCTGTCATGCTATATCTACAAGCCCTCAACTATAAGGTAGTCTGCACCTCTATCTTCCTCACCAAGGTAGCCCTCAACTTCAAGGTGTTGGAACCTCTGTCTTCCACAGCAAGGAAGCCCTCGAAACTTCAGGGATGTTGGCACCTCTGTCTTCATATTCCCAGAAGCCCTCGAATGTAATCACCAACATTCAGAGTCACACGAAGCAATTTGAACGAGCAGTTCAGTATGAACAGGGTATTAAAAGATTATCTCTCTTGCAATCACCTTAACAACATTTGGTCACTAGAGTGATCAACTTATTGTTGAGCTCATTCAAATGAGATCCTATTTATAGGCTTAGTTGGAACAGTCGAGTCCCTCCTCCAACGGTCATATTTTCTGTAAATTTTGGAGGGACCTATACACATGTCACTCAACCAACAGTTAGTAAGAAACTAAATGGATGACATCGTTTTATAACAAAACATGTGTAACTGAAAGCACGACATAGTTTTGTAAGTATAAGTATAAGCAAAAATGAAGTTTGAAATGTAAGAAAATAATAATTCGAAGGCTAACCAAAATGAAATTCGAAGTCTATAATAAAGAGATATTCAGATTATGTTTTATCGGAATTCAGAACCTGAATTCTGTGGAAATCCGGAGTCTGATTTATAGGGAAATTTGGAGTCTGGTTTCATCACATATTAGAACCAGAACATACAATGATCGGAGTCAGAGTTCATAGAAATTTGAAGTCAGAACACATAAGAGTTCGGAGTCTAAATTCAAATAACTCAGAGTCAGAACATAGATAAGTTTGTAATCAGAATTCAGAGTCGAACTATATGAGAATTCGTATCTATAATTCGAAGTCTAACTATATGAGATTTCATTTCCAAAATTCATAGTGGATCTTCATTACAGTTTATATCCCGAATTCAAATTGGAACTTTATTACAGTTCGTTTCCAGAATTCGGAGTGGAACTTCATTACACATCACATCCAGAATTCGAAGTGGAACTTCAATACAGTTCAAATCCAGAATACGGAGTGGAACATCATTACAGTTCACATCTAGAATTCAGAGTGGTCCTTCATTATAGTTCACGTCTAGAATTTTGAGTAGACCTTCATTACAGTTCACATCCAGAATTCGGAGTAGAACTTCATTACAGTTCACGCCCATAATTCGGATCCTAAAAACAGAATGCTTCATATCTAAGTATTTATAGGATTCCAATGTTACAAATATGAATCCGAATTTTATACTTAGTCAAAATATGAACAATGAAAATATGGTAAGAATAAATTTACTTAGAGAATGAAATTTTCCTTATGAAGGAAAAGAATAGAATAAAAAATATTTTCTTAAAGATAATGTGTTTGTGATTTTCAAAACAAGAAGGAATGGAAAAGTCATAAGGAAAACCTTATTGACTAAAAAATCTCCCCCTTTTTGGAATGAAAAAACATCCTTACAAAAAAGAATATAAGAATATGGGATAAATTTCTAGACTTTGAAATTAAATCTTATCTCCCTTTTTTATGGATAATGATAAATACGACTATATCCCCCTTAGGATTTTAAACTCTAAGGATCATATTCTAGATTTATGGAATGTAATTTTCCTTATAAATGTGGAAACCTTCTTTAGTGAACACTCCCCCTTAGATAAACCCACCCTTACTTAGGAAAGTTTATTCTAAGTTTTAGAAGACTTTTCTTTGTCTCCTTAGAATTATTTTTCCATCTCCCCCTTTGTGATTTTCAAAAAGAGTTCGAGGGAATGGAAAAGATAATAAGGTACCTGAAATATTAGTACATAAAACCATCCAAAAGACAGATAACCAAAATTTCATAATATTATAAAGAAATAGTACAAGGAAAACAGTACAACAAAAGATCGATTTTGATTTAATTTGGCTTATTTTTCCTTGGATAACAGGATTTTCAGAATGGTCTTCATTTTCTTCAACTCTTTATGGGCTTCCTCAACTTGCTTCTCTAAAGAAACGATTCTTGCATCTTGAGCCTCTATTGCCACTGCCTGAGCTTTAAGTGTTTCATCTTTCTTTAAAACCATTTATTCCAACTAAATCCGAAGATCTTTTTCCTCTATATAATATTGGACAAGAGAACTTAGCTTCCCATTCAGATCTTTAACCTCCTTCATCCGAACATCCTGTTCAAGAGTTAACTTCTTCTCAAAATAACTTATAAGATTCTTGATTTTAGAGTCTTCGGAATGAAAAGCATCTTTAACATCTACTTGGAATTGATCAAAATCCTCCATGTCTTGAACAACTTTATTAGACCACTTGGTTATCTTCTAGAAAGAAAATCTAGGAGCATAATAATTGATAAGAATGTTTTTATGATCAGCCTCATGCTTAGCACATTTATCCATCACCATGGATACAGAGTCTGATTTTTGATTTATGCTATGCTGAAGCATTTGGCATCTGGATTCTATTATTGGAAAAATCTGAATGACGTCCACCAACTTCTTTAGGGATTGTTCCACAATGTCATGTCCAAAGACAGATGACTCCGAATCTGATAGTTCAGTAGGAGATGGTTCTTCCTCTATCTCATGTAACTTTCTTTTAGATGAACTAGAAACTGCCTTCTTTTTTACATTAAGCTTTCAAGGTGTAACAGAAATAACCTTTTTTCCCTTTTCAACTTTCGAAACATCTTCCTCATTTGGAGATTTTTTCTCACTATCAGACACTTGAACAATTTTATCTTCATCAAATTTTTCTTTTCCAACTCCTTCTTCAAAGAAATCATAATGAGAACTTTCATCCTCAGAAGGATTTCTGACTTCTTCATGAACGTTATCATCATTTGCAGGCGTAGCTGACTTGGAAGATCCAGCTTGAGAAGTTCGGAGTGAGATTTTCTTGGATGGAGCTCCCTTATCATGATAATCTTGGATTTTCCTTATTATATCATCAGAACCTCCACTCCCTTCAGCTTGTTGGAATTCCTCCACAACTTGCTGAATTATTGCATCTGTTTCAACTTCCCTTTCTTCATGAGCTATCTCTTTAGAATTTTTTGGAGTCTTATTTCCCAGAGTTTCAGGAAAATCTTCAATCATAAAATATTTCGGAATGGGAATATTCTCTGTAGCGATTTCAGTGAATTTGAAGAGTGTTTGAACAACCTCAGCTTCAAACATCTTATTATTCAATTACTTCTCTTTGATTGCTTTTGAAGTTCTTTACTAGATTTTTACATTACAGCCTTAGCCTGAGGAGGGTCCAAGCCAAACTGTGGCTCCTCTTCTTCCCATTTGTATTTGTCCTCCCTCCACTTGGCAACCACATCATCTAGATTGGACTTTTGTTTCTTCGTCTTGGGAGGTGCGGAATGAATTTCCTTAGTCTTAGGAGTTTTTTCAGCATCAACCGCTTTCTTCAACTTCCTTTTCTTCTCTGCTGTATTAGATGATTCTGGAGCTTTTTTCTCCTTCTCAGTAGCTTCAATATCTTCCTCAGGTAAAAGATAGAATTCTCCGTATTCAGCTGAGAAACTAGTTTTCATCCCTTTTAATGTGTCATCACTGACAAGAATTACCTTACAATTTCTTTTCTTAGAGGTGCAAGCAATCTTGAAAGAATCAGAATTTTGGAAAATCAAATTTGAGAGCAAAGCTGGATACATGATGATTTGAGCCTTCAAATTCCCTTCTTTGATATTCTTAACTATAATAAGAATATTCCTCATCAGATTTATCTTCCTTAGATTTACCAAGAAATCTAGGAGTAAATGTCACTCTTCTTGATATTATCATTGTCTCCCCTTCTTGGTATGAAAAACCCTCGCACCTAAAGTTGTAGACTCCGACTATTTAGAGAGAGTTGAGAAATATTTGATGTAATATCAGCTGAAAGTCCAAGGCATTCCATGGAATTTACTTTGTTGAAACTTCCTTGCTCATATGGAAGGTTGTGGGAGAAAAACTCAACATCTCCCTCATAAGATAAACCCTTCAAGCTTGCAGCCTTGGTGTAAGAGAGCATATAAGTCTTCCCGTAAGACATGAAAGAAAAATTATCTCTGCCATATTCCTTAAGGAATGAAACAGACTTGTAAAACTTAATAAGAAAATATGTATAAACCGGATCATATTTCTCTGTCTTGGATATGCAAACATGTTCCCATCCATTCAATCTGATATTCTTAGATATAAGATATTCATACTCATAGAAACTCGGATGCACTAACCTCTCCCTGTAAACTAACCATTTTGAGATTGGATTAGTAGTTAACATATCTTGAGATACTGCTTCTACAGACATTCGGAATGAAGAGCTCTGGAAGATTCAGAACGGTCTTGGAAGAAATTGAAACGACCTTATGAAAGGAGGAAAAAGCTTTGAGACACAAAAGCTTGATATCCGATGTGGGGAAACCCTCAGAGGTCCCCTTTATATAGGTGTTGCAACGACGATTTATCTTCCACGGTAGATCGAACGATTGAGATTCATTGGGATTTGATCTGACGGTTGAGAAACAAGCCGCAAGGAAAACATGACTCTGATCTTTTGAGGTTTTAAGAAAAACAATCAGTTTTAAGAAACTTGAATCCTAGAAATTTTCAAACTCATAAGAAAATACAATCAAGCAAAACATGACTACGAACACTTTATTAAGGAAATCATACCTTTCGGATTGGCCAGGAAGTTTATTCGTAACAGGTAATATTCTTCTTGAAGAAAATTTTGACTACAAAAGACTCATTACAAAAATCTCACTACAAAAAAAATATGAGTACGAAAAATTCCAGTACGAAAATTCCCATTAAGAAAAATCTCATTACGAGAACTTCATTATGAAAATTTTCGAGTATGAAAGCTTCATTATGAAAGTTTCAGTACGAAAATTTCATTATGAAAGTTTCAGTATGAACTCTCCAGTATTCATAATCATTTCCCTCAAAAATGGGTGGTGTTATAAGATTTAGGTTGTCAATGGTACCAACGTTTAAACCTACCATCTTAAAAAATACGTTCCACAAAAAAACTTGTAAAAAAAGTTTGGATTCAAGGAAAATATTCCTAAGGAAAATATAGAAAAACGAAAAACTGAGCAAGAAAAACATATATGTGAGTATAAGTATTTCAGAGACCTTCTCTGATACCAAATGTAGGATTGGTATAGAGTATGAGGTTTCCAACCTCTGATACCAATTGTAGGATCGATATAATGATGTAGATGCTCAATATACAAGAGGGGGTGAATTGTACACTTTAAAAATTTAATTAAACAATGAATAATCTAAGTTTAACAAAGTTAAACTAAGAAAATTCACAACACCTCTAACACCAATGAAAGATTGGGACAAAGTATGAAGTTACAAACTTAATGTTCTATGCACTTGCTTAAATCTGGAAAGTGATTCTGAAAAACAGATTCAGGAAATATGGATCCGGAAAACGAAACTTAACCAAAGTTTACAATATGAGATTCCACCTTAAAGTATGTAGAATCTAACTAAGTCAGAGTACAAGTGTAAGGAAATATAAGAAGGTTACGATTTCCATACAATAGACAATGCATCAAAAAAACAAGTAGTAAAACCACAAGTAACAAACAATAAATCTTTTAACCCAAAGAGAAGGGTATCCACAACCTTGGATAAAGGTCCCTTGATTTATACTTTCAAGCAAGTCTGTCTTACCCACACTAGGGTAAGCCCTTGATACAAAGATCGGAGTCTCTATATTGCAATCCCCGGAAGCCCTCAACTATAATGTAGTCGACACTTCTATCTTCCTCAGCAAGGAATCCCTCAACTTCAAGGTGTTGGAACCTCTATCTTCCTCAGACAGGAAGCCCTCAAAACTACACGGAAGTCGGCACCTCTGTCTTCCTATCCCTGGAAGACCTCGAATGTAATCACCAACCTTAAGAGTCGCACAAAGCAATTTGAACAAGCAGTTCAGTACACACAAGGCATGAAAAGATTATCTCTATAAAAATCACCTTAACATAATGTGGTCTCTAGAGTGATCCACTTATTGTTGAGCTCTTTCAAATGATCTCCTATTTATAGTCTCGGTTGGAACAATCGACTTCCTCCTACGATGGTCATATTTTCCTTAAATTTTGGAGGGACCTGTACATGTGTCACTCAACCAATAGTTAGTTAGAAACTGAATGGATGACATCATTTTATAAAAAAACATGTGTAACTGAAAGAACAACATCATTTTGTAAGAATAAGTATAAGGAAAACTGAAGTTCAGAATGTAAGGAAATAATAATTCAGAGTCTAACCAAAATGAAATTCAGAGTCTATAGTAATGAGATATTCGGATTCTGTTTTATAGGAATTTGGAACCCGAATTATATAGAAATATGGAGTATGATATTCAGGGAAATTCGGAGTCTGATTTCATCAGAATTCAGAACCAGAACAAACAATGTTCGGAGTTAGAGTTCATATAAATTCGAAGTCAGAACACATAAGAGTTTGGAGTCTGAATTCAAAGAACTCAGAGTCAGAACATAGATAAGTTCATAATCAGAATTTGGAGTCAAACTATATGAGAATTCATATCCAGAATATGGATTCAAACTATATGAGAGTTTGTATCCATAATTCAGAGTGGAACTTCATTATAGTTTATATCCATAATTCAAATTGGAACTTTATTATAGCTTGTTTCTTGAATTCGGAGCGGAACTTCATTACAGTTAAAATCCAGAATTTGGAGTGGAACTTCATTACTGTTCACATCCAGAATTCGGAGTGGAACTTCATTATAGTTTACGTCCAAAATTCGGATCCTAAAAACAGAATGCTTCATATCTAAGTATTTATAGGATTCCAAGGTTACAAATATGAATCTGAATTTTATACTTAGTCAAAATATGAACAATGAAAATATGGTAAGAATAAATTTACTTAGAGAAGGAAATTTTCCTTATGAAAGTAAAGCATAGAATAAAAAATATTTGCTTAAAGATAGGAATGGAAAATTCACAAGGAAAACCTTATTGACTCAACAGCCAGCAGTTCTTTCAAGAGCTGAGGTAGAGGCTAACTAGTGCCCCCATAATGATGCTTCCAGAGGAAGGCGTATGGTACGTAGTATACTGTGATTCATCAAGGACCAGACTCGGATGTGTCCTAATACAGGAGCGAGTAGTGATTGAATATGGCTCTCGATAGATGAGACAATATGAGAAGAACTACACAACCCATGACCTATAGTTAGCAGCAGTGGTTTTCACCTTGAAGATGTGGTGGAACTATCTGATGGGAGAGCATTTTATCATGTACTCTGATAAAAAGAGTCTCATGTATATCTTCTCTCAGAAGGAACTGAACCTGAGATAGTGACGTTGGCTTGTGTTCCTCCAAGACTATGACTTCGAGATAGTCTATAATCCTGGGGAGGGGACCATTATTGCAGATGCACTCAGCAGGAGGTCCGGTATACAGTTACTAGGTGAGGCGATTGATTAGCTGACCTCTTTACAGATATCCTTTGTGGATAGAGACGGAGCATCCTTTCTACAACCTCTTACAGTCACTCCCCCACTTCTTCAGCAAGTTAGGGAGGCGCAACGTGGGGATGCAGACTACGAGACACGACGTGCTCAGATATCTACAGGATAGGCACCTGATGGATTTTCTGAAGGTGGGGAGCACATCATTCTTTTCAGGGGAAATACCATGGTACCAATTTCACTTCAGGAGGAAGTGTTGAGGGAGTTCTACACATCCCCTCTAGCGGTACATCCATAAGTGGCGACGATTTACAAGGTTCTCTAAGGATAGCACTGGTGGCTGGGAATGAAGAAAGAAGTTACAGATTTTCTCTCTTGATGCCTCACTTGTCAGCAAGTGAAGGAAGAGCATCAGGTTCCAGCAGGATTGGTTCATCCTTTTAAGGTATCAGAGTGGAAGTGGGATGGGATATCCATGCACTTCGTGACAGGACTTCCACATACATCCCAGGTTCATGACTCAGTTTGGGTGACCGTCGACCGAATCATCATGTCGGATCACTTCCTACTGCTCAGAGATCATGGTTCATTAGAGAGATTGGGATGCCTCTATGTGAAAGAAGATTGTGCGGTTAAATGGAGTACCTTCGATGATTGTCTCTGATCATGATACATGATTTACATACTGACTATGGATGGAGTTGTAGGAGGATTTCGGGATGCAACTTCATTTGAGCACCTCCTTCCATCCCCCAACTGATGTACAGACTGAGCAGAAAATTTAGACCCTCGATGACATGCTACGTGCTTGTGTCCTCGACTTCAGCCGCAGCTGGGAGGATCACTTGCCTTTGGTGGAGTTTTGAAACAAAAACATATATCACTTCACCATAGGTATGGCACGTTTTGAGGAAATGTATGGACAACCTTGCAGATCACCCTTGTGCTGGACTGGCCCAGGGGAGTTAGCACTCATGGGACCAGAGATGGTTTGGGCTACCATAGGGATGGTGCTTTCCATCTTGGAGCAGAGGAGGACTGCACAGAGTAGGCATAAGTAGTATGATAACATGAGAAATAGACCTTTGGTGTTCGAGGATGAAAACTATGTCTTTCTACGGGTCTCACCTCGATGTGGTTTGTAGGGATTTGGCTGAGTATTCGAGTTATCTCCGAGGTACATCAGACCTTTTCAGGTCCTCAATAGAGTTGGCGAGGGGTCATACTTCTTAGCTCTTCCACCTCAGTAGCACCGGGTGCATGACATCATCCACGTATCCCAGCTGAAAAGATACATTCATGACCCTTCTCACATCATCAACCAAGGTGAGATGGACGTCAACGATGGGGAGACTTTTACAGAGGTCCCAATAGAGATTGAGCATAGATAGGAGTGAGTCCTTCGTGGATGGTCGATACCTATGGTGCACGTTCGCCGGCAGCAAGGGAACCTGAAGGAGAGCACATGGGAGTAGGAGGCTCAGATGTGTGCTCAATACCCCTAGTTTATTACCTAGTTTTGAGTTGTGTCTTATGGGGATGCAAAGCCATGAGTTGTGGAGAATATAGAGACCTATAATTTCCATGTAATTTTGTTTAATTAAATTTGAATTTTACGAGTCCGTGAAAATTGATGGCACGTGATTCCGAGGCCTGGAGTGCCTAGAATGAATTTCTAAACTTCTGTTTGGGTAAGTTTAGTAAACATGCAAGTGGGTTTTTCTAACTATTGAACCGGTGCTCGGAATTGAAATCTAAGGGAACCTCTGAACTTGCAGCGCCGATATTTTCTTAAGAAGACTTTCACCACGGTGGAAGTGGGTAAAGGGTGAAAGATAATTTTCATGTTTTTCGAGAAAATAACAAAATAAAATAAACATAGGTTTTATTTTATTTTGTTGTAACTACCCTATCATGTGGTTGTTCAGGGGTGGGGTCCACCAGAACTAAACCTCATTTTCTTGTTTAATTGTGGTGGGGACCACCCTAGTCCTCAATAACCTCCCAAATTGAATTTGTGGGATGGGACAACCTGACCCCTATTAATGGGGGAGAGGAAACAACTCAATCCCCACTTTAATGCGGAGGAGCCTCTTGAGCTTCCTGTACATTAATTATTCCAACCCACCTTAATTAATTGTTCCATCATAGGTGTTTAATTAGGCTAATTTAAAATTGTGCCAATGATTAATGTTGTGGGAAACACATATGATGGACATTTTAATTTTTGTGGAGCCTTTGGAGAAAAGCTCTCCAATGAAGAACTACTTCCCCGAACGAAGAACATGTTCTTCCAACGAAGAACACCAATGAAGAACATCGAACCCAACTTCGACCTTCTTCCTCGACACTTCTTCATACGTAGGACGTCATCGAATTCGACGAACCGATGAAAAAAATTACTATCGACAAAAAAGATGATGAAACCGATGTTCGTCGTTTCCCAACGATACATCTTCTTTCTCGCGACTTAGTCGACGTATCAACCCGAGGTAGGGGGATTATTTGGTTGATAATATTTTTCCCATATTATTACCTTGGTTTCATTTGTGGGTTGGGAATGAAATGTTGTAGGAAGTGGTTAGCTATATGTTCTTCTTTTTTGTTGAGCCATATGCTACCATTCTAAACGCTTAGGGTGTGGGAAAAACAAACGTGGCCCGACCCCTTCTGATGTTCTTCTTTGTGGTGTTCTTCGGAATGATGGAAGGCGACGAATACGAAAAAGGCCACGCCGCCCACCGAATGCACCACTCGCCGACTGAGCCACCTGGTCCATGTTGCCTGCTGGCCGTGCTACCCACATGATGCCCCCCCGGCCACACCGGCCATGCCCCTCGTGGCGTCTCGGTTTAACTATCCCATGCCCTGGCCGAACGGGGCCGCGCCCCTCGCTGTGCCCCGGACGAACTGGCTTGCACCCCCGTAGCGCTTTGGCCGAACCGGCACACGCCCCTCTCGGTGCCCCTACCGAACTGGACCGTGCCCCTCATAGCGCACCAGCCGAACTGGCCCGCTCCCATCGCGGAGCTTCGGCCGAATCGTCCCTATGCGCTCACAGCACCCCTGTGGCCGAGCCGCCCCGCAACACCCGCGGACTCTGCGGCCCCTCACGGCCTGCTGGACCACCCAACAAATTGGGCACATCACGGGCTGGGCCAGACCCAGCGTCTCAGGCTGAGTCGACCTGAACCAGGTCGAACCATGATAGGTCGGGCCGGGTCGGTCTGACTAGGTCGGACCAGAACCGAGCCCACTACAACCCATTTACTCTATTTTGACCATAACTCTAGCATCAGACGTCCGTTTGACGAACAGTCAGCAGTTCTGGAAATCTTGAAACAAGACGGTCCATTGACTGATACCTTGCTGTGTTTTTGATTGAGATGGGGAACAATCAGGTTGGATCGAGCACGAATCCAACTGAGCCCCCGGGACTAAAATACAACAACTCAAAGACCGGGCATCCGATTAATGCGCTGTATATTAATTTGAGATGCCTATGATGTGGTGGATCTTCAAGATACTTATTTATGGGACTTCATGGTAGTTGGACTATTGACCAGTGTCTTGGGAAGATGTTTCCCCAATCCCGATACGTACGAAACACTGCGATTGGCTGAGACATGATGAATTCTGACCGTTTCGACTCGGAGAGACTCGACTAGCCTAGTGGGGAGCATCTTGGTGACGCGGCAGACCCACACTGGGGAGATCCATGTTGACGTGGAAGACCCATGATACTTGACATGAGGAGTATCTTAGTACGCTATGAGGGGGAGAACATTTGGTGACGTGGAAAACCCACATTGGGTAGCGCATTTGGTGATTCAGCAGACCCACGGTACTCGACCGGAGGAGTACCTCTGTAGTCCAAAGTTAGTGGGAAGTGCCTCTGTGTGACGCGGCATGCCCACTGTACTCGATAGAGGAGGAGTTCTCCAACAGCTGAGGTGTTCAACGATGTGACTAGGGAAGTTACTTTATACTACCCCTAGAATAAATCCTAATGTGAGCTGAGTCAGTATCTCTGTGTTTTCCTCATGATTGAGATGAATTACTTGATAACTTAGGTATATGTATGGGAATATACCTAGGTAATGTTATCTATTGATTTCATACATTTTGGTTTATCCTTGGTGGATTTTGTGAGACCTTGAGGGTCTCAGGGTCCCTACAGAGTATCGTTATACTCACCCCTAAATGAGCTATGACCGCACCTTGTTGGGTTGGATGCAGGTGACAGACAACGCTGACTAAGGCTGAAAGTACCCAGACTAGATGGTTCCCAGTGGTGGACCACATGGCATGTCGATACGTGGAGGATATAGACGTATGTGGAGTGCTAAGGAGGCGATCTGTACCTATCCTTTAGGTAGGAACCTTAGAGGACAATCCGGTAACTATATTTCCCTTTTCTTTAGTTGCATTATATTTCAATTGTACTTGTACATTCTAGTTGGGCTTGTATTCTATCCCCTTTTTACTTACTGTACTCACTTGTTTACTATACGGTTGACCTGTGTTCGTATATTGTTGTGTGTTTGGTTGTGTGTGTTTACAGGTTATAAAGTCAATGATGTCCTAGTTTTAGGGAATACACCTTTAGTTCTAGTCGCCATCCCCTAGCCTATAGAAGGCGAGTTTCGGGTAGTCACGGCACGAGCCCTGGGGGACAGGTCATGACATAGGGAAAGATCACGATCGTACGAATGCTCTTAGTTGAAGAAGAAGAAGAAGAATACATTTATGCAAAAGTGATGCGAACCTGGTCTGTTTAATGAAAAAAATGTATAGACATGTAATTTATAAGTACATGGCGTGTACTTTCCCTTACCGGGCACCACTTTAGGCGCCCTCTAGGTCACCACATAGGGCTGTGTGCTTGGAATTTACACGGCTAGCACACAACTACCCGCGGTAATCGAGTACACATCGTGTACTCATAAATTTCACGGTGTGTACATAAAAAATTTCTAGAAATCCCTCTTTTTCTCAAAAACACCAAAAATGAGAAAAACATAGCTTAAAAGAAAATCTGGGTTCATAAAAACTTCCCCCCTTAATGAAATTCATCCCTGAATTTTCTAGAAAGGAAGCGTAGAAGATAAATCCTCAAACAGCTTGGGCCAATGTAATCATACACCGGCCTCCCTCTCGCAGGTCTCGTCCTATACTCTCCCTTGCTGCCATAGCACTTGTACTAGAGGAACAGACCGACCACTGAGAACCTTTGTACTTTGGTCAAAAATCTAGATAAGATTATCCTCAAATGAGGCATCCACAACAAACTAAACCTCCTTGGGGTGAAAAGCATGAGACGAGTATGAGATGTAACACTGAATCTGAGAAACATGGAAGACATAGTGCATATCACGATACCTCTACGGTAACTGCAAATGATAGGCGACCAACCCAACTCTCTCCAACACCTCAAACAGCCTGACGTACATTGGTGAAATATTTCCCTGTCTCCTAATCCTCCTATGTCCCAAACTCAGTGTGACATGTAAGAAAACATGATACTCGACCTCGAACTCCAGAGGTCATATCTGTCGATCAACATAAGACTTCTATCAAGACTATGCAGTATCCATCCTCTTCTGAATAAAATCAATTTGGATTGTGTTCTCCTGGAAAAGATGAGGTCCCAACATAGTATCCTATCCTAACTCCATCCAATATAAGGGTGATCGACATAGCCTATCGTACAAAGTCTTATAAGGTTCAATATGAATAGTTTGTTGAAAACTATTGTTGTATGAAAACTCCATAAGAGGTATGTGCTTCTCCCAAGAACCTCCAAAATATAGGATTCATGCATGTAGCTTGTCCTCAAGCACTTGAATCGTACGCTTAGACTGACCATCTGTTTTGGGATGGTATGCTACACTCAAAAGTACCTGTGTACACAAAGCCTTATGAAGCCCCTTCCAGAACCAAGAAGTAAAATGTGGAACTCTGTTTGAATCAATAGAGGGCAGAACTCCATGTAAACGTACAATATCTCAAATTTACGACCTTCCCAGCTCATCAACACTAAAGGATTCCTTGATCATCAAGAAGTGAGAAACCTTCGTGAGTCTATCAATGAAAAACCAAACTGCATCATTCCATTGAGGAGACCTCGACAAACCTATCACAAAATCCAACACGACATCATTACACTTCCACTCGGGAATGGGTAACTTCTAAAAAAGCCCTGCTGGTCACTGATTCTCCATATTCACCTATTGACAGGTGGAACACCTCATCATGAAACCGAAAACATCTCTCTTCATACCTGGCCACCAATACTGATGGTGTAGATCACGATACTTCTCGGTGTCACCAGGATGAAATTCCCAAAACGAGGAATGAATGTCTTATATCAGCTCCTAGCCTATGTTTTCTAGCACCAATATGTTTTCATGGAAACACAAGATTTCATCCTCACATATGGTCAATATTGGAATAGGTTCCTCTCCTGACTTGCATTCCCGTAAGACAAGGACTTCAGAATCTGATAGCTACCTCATTCGTACTCGATCAAGAAGAGTAGACGTACCAACTACAAAAGAAAGAAAATTTTTCCCCTATCTGTCGTGAACCTCCAAATGCATCTCATAGAACAAAGCCATAAGCTACCACTCACTGCTGGCCTCCTGAAATACATGTATCTGAGTCCACCTGCTCAGCGCATTAGCCACTACGTTGCCTTTCCATGGCGTGGAGGCATGCTCAAAGTCAAAAGACCGAAGGTACTAAAGCCACCTACTCTATCTCAAATTTAAGTCACACTAAGTGAAGATATACTCGAAACATTTCTGGTCGGTGAAAACAACAAAATTCTCTCCTAGAAGATAGTGTATCCAAAGTGTAAGGCATGAACAACCACTACCAATCAAGATCATGCATCGGGTAATTGCTCTCTTGTGGCCTCAACTACTGAGACCCGTACACAATGACTCCTTCTCCTGGAACAAGCAAAAATCCCAGCCTAATACCTGAATAATTACATTAAATAGTATATCTCTTCCCCAGTTCTGGAAATACTAGTATCAATGATGAAGTAAACCACCCTTTCAGCTCCTGAATGGATTACTCACAAGAATATTTCCACAAGAACTTTTCACCCATTTTAGTCATGAATGTTAGTGGCACTACTAAGCATGAAAATTCATGTATAAAACGTCTATAGTATCCAACCAGCCCTAGAATCTTCGTAACTTAAAGAAGTTATTCGGCTGATCGTAGGAAACAACTTCTCTAAATTTATCTAGGTCTACTGATACTCCTATCTCTTAGATAACATGACCTAAGAAGTGAATCTGGTCCATCCAAAAGTGACATTTTGAGAGCATAGAATTTAACTGATGCTCTCTCAGTGTACTGAAAATGATCTCATGATATGTGGAATGGTCGTGTCAAGTTTCATAGTACACCAAGATATAATCCACGAAGACTACCATGAAAGAATCCAAGTATGGATGAAACATTCGGTTCATCAGTTCCATGAAGACTGCAGGTTTGTTCGTGAGTTCGAAAATCATAACTACATACTCGAATGGACCATACCTACTCCGAAAGACTGTAAGTGGTATATCTGATGGTATAATGCGCAACTGATGATAACCAGAACTCAAGTAAATCTTCAAGAATACCTGATATCCTCGAAGATGTTCAATGATATCGTCAATCCTGGGAAATTAATATCAGTTCTTGATTGTCAACTAGTTCCACATCCGATAATTGATAGAAAGTATGAGGGTACCGTCCGCATTCTTTTCAAATAGGACAGGTGAACCCCAAGAAGAAGTACTGGGTCAGATGAATCCATTTTCCCGCAACTCCTCCAATAGCTTCTTGAGCTCCTTTAACTCAGGTGTAGCCATCCTATAAGCAGTAATGGACACTGGTTCCACTCCTGTAACAAGCTTGATTAAAAAGACTTCCTCTCACTCTAGAGGAAAACATGAATAGTTATCTGGAAAGACGTCCCTGAAACGATCCACCACTGGAGGAATGTCCATCTGTGAAGTCCCCTGGTCATCCAGATACAGACTATCAATCAGGGTTGTAACGCCTCCCAACCCAGATGCTCACGTCCCGATCTGCTTGCCTAAACATCCTATTCACCCTTATGAAGAAACGGTCTGCCCAATAGTGATGTGAAACATACCCTACAATGAAAGAAATTGAAAATATCTTGGAAGGGAAATAGACAGTCTATTCCGATAATGACATAATATCCTTTCATCTCTAGGATATAGAGATCCTAAAGGAAGTTCCACCCACCAACCTGTAAAGGGAACTCCTTGTACCGATGTACACTAGTCGTTCTAGTCCCCAACGAAGTGTCTGGCATCAAGATATAGGCAAAAAAAATGATACAGAGCCCAAGGCTCTCACAAAAACAATAGATATAAAGGTATGGGAAGCCCTTGTGTTGAAAATAGCTAAAGATAAAACTGAGGCAACTAGGATCATACCTCGAACAATAGAGGGTTCGGGTTCCTACTCTAACTAGGTCTACTCGACTACAAATACCTGGCATGTACCACGACCCTGTGACCTTGCCTCACCACTCTGAGTTGATCCACTCTAATGTCGCTAAAAGCCCGGTGGATGACTACCATGACCACGACCTCCACCTCAGCCTGAAAACTCGGAAGAACATTGGTTCCCAGACTGGTGAGAAACTAGTGGCACTACTACTGAATGAGGATTCCTAGAAGATTACATGTCACCAGCTGTTGGTGAGAAGATCTGACAGAAGCACTGAAGATGACCCATATTACTATAAGATCGACACTCCACTGGGTCTCTCGGGAAATGTGGTCTTGTATGCACTCTCTTACTTCACTGGAAGCACATCACCTGGCTACCAGTAGAAGTGTCTTTCCTCCTTGGATCACCTCGTGAAGACCCCCTGCGGAACATCCTGCTGTTAGTAGGAGGGATTCTAACTCCTGATGTCAAGCTTCCATTGCTAACAACTCCAGAATCCCACAGATTGTGCTCTGTAATTAGCGCATGGTTGACTATAGAAGTGATGGAAGTTAACATGAATATGTTCACCTGTGATCTGATGTTGTTCCTAAGACCATCCTCAAACTTCCTTTACAGGAATAACTCATCACTTCATGAAATGGGTGTGAAGTGCTGCAGCTCTATGAAACAAGAGGAATACTCTATAACTGAAAGAGTACCCTACTCTAGAGTCATGATCTCTCAGGCTCGATTGAAACTCAATGTCTCTAGATAGAATTTGTCAAAGAAGGAATGATGAAACTCATCCCACTCTATAACCTACATACATCCCTCCTGTGAGATCACATCCCTCCATCTTTTGGTGGAGTCCCGAAGCATGTACGTAGAGATCTTCACCCTCCTTTCAGGAGGCGTCTCTAGATGGGCGAATATATAAATCATGGATTCTATCCATGAATTTGCAACCTATGGTGCTCCTTCCCTTGTGAATGTGGGAGGATTATGCTTCTGGAAAACTTACTTTAGCTCTGCCATAGAAGGGACGGGATGCAGTACTCCTTGGAAGGTCTGCATGAACATCATAAATCCCTCTCAGAACTGTGCATCAGCACCTGTGTCTGGGATGATGGCGGGTGAAAATACTAGCACAACTGGAGGTTCTACTGGTAGTCCCTGATTGGCCATGTCTGGTCTCTGATTATTGGCCTATATCTGGAAGACAACCAGAGGAATTCTTGGTGGCATGACTCTGCAAGGTCAAGTTCACACCTTAGATCAATATTTTCAAGGATTAAAAACTAGAAGTATATAAGGGAACATGAGAAAGAAAGAATTAAAATGTTTTAAAACATGACTACACGGCGTGTATAAACCCTTCACAATGTGTTCCCTTAAGCCATCACATAGGAATGTACATCTACCACCACTGGTCATGTAACACTCGATATACATGGCGTGTTGTCCAAAACATAGGGCATGTATATGAATCATCCTCCCCTACCAGAGTCCTTCTACATAAATTAGCCACACAGTTCTCCTAGAACAAGACTACACAGCGTGTTAGTGCCTAACACAGCATGTACTAGATGAAAATCACCGACCCTTGTTGTTTGTGACACGACCGGTTACACAGATGACCCTACACAGCGTATTCATTCCAGGCATGATGTGTACGTGGAAGATTTCACCAACCTGTATTGTTCGTTACATGATCTATTACACAGTTCTATAACACAACATGTATATTCGGTACATGGCATGTTCTATCATAGATTTCCCAACCCCGTGCCTCTTCCCACACAGTATGTGACACAGTTAGAGACTACACGATGCGTACATACAATAAACGATGTGTACTTAAGAAAAACAGTTTCTTCCCGAACATAAGAACACATGGAGTGTATGCATAATTACATGTTGTGTATTTTGGGTTTTTCTAGACAGTGAGCCTCAAAAACTTATTTGGAACCCATAAAAACAATAAAATGAACATTAAAGTGAAAAATTCCCATCTGTGAGGGCCTATACACACCATGAATCAATGATTGGAATCTTATACATGTCATAACAAGGAAAACAAGGCAATTGATCCACCAAATTCAGATCCATGAGGGCCCATATCACCTTAAAAACCAATGTATTGATTTCATTCTAACAAAACCTTATACAATCAATACCCTATCAAATAACATGTATTATATCAAGGCATCTATCACAACAGCTTTCATATCTAACACAACATCTATCACAACAACATGCAATCACTAATTCACCCTAAATAGCATGGTAAGGAAGCATGACATGTGATTTCTAGCAAGTGATTATATGATGCATGAGATAGCATACCCTCATATCATCGGGTTGCAACAGAAATAAAACGTCAATAAAATAAATTATAACAACACAAATAATGTGAACCACCCAATGGGGAAATCAAATCAATTGTGAAATTAAAAAACCAAAAAAATTGAAATAATAAATGTAGATTGGCATTTCCCTATACACAAGTTAGATTCTCCCGGGAACAACCTATTACCACGTACCTATTAATTTCTATCTGTCACAACCCGCCTTCACCAAGATGAGGAATGGAACAGAAAACTGCCAGACCCTTCCTTTCTTAAGTTTAAGGAGAGATAATGACCCCCCGACACCCTCCTTCAATATATCCCATAGTGGAGACTGTCACAAAGGGTATAGAATAACAAAAATGGAAGGCATTAATATTTTTATTTAGTAGGATTAGGAGATAAGATATTAAAAACCAAAAAACACCAAAACTGGAGGTAAAATTAAATCCAAACAAACAATTTCCGTATTAATGTTCCACAAGTAAATGGTACAAGGTAAAAGAAATCTCCAAAGGAACGTACCAAAGAAAAGAAAGAAATCTGCAACATCAAATTCCCAAGGTCCGAACTAGTACGGTCTTGCATGGTCCTCTATCTCCTGGAAACCTGAAAATAGTTTTATATACGTAGGGTGAGTATACAAGTATACTAAGTAGGGAAATCCAAAACCACTCATGCAGAATTGGGGAGGCATTCTAATGCCCCGTGAATAAAAGGAGACAACTAAATCACCTAGCCAAGAATCTATCCACCCAACCTCACCATGGAACACTCCCCAAATAATGAAATTCGAGTAAAGTAATAGTAATAGTACATCAATATTTGGGTACCCCAAACCATTTTCTCACGGGTTATTGGTGAAATACTACAAGTCAAACCTATCCTGCCATTCTCACCGCAGTCCCACAACCATCCCATGCCTCCACACACCTGAGCTACCACAACCACACATACCGCCTGTAAACACCTGGGCCTCAACAACCACACGTAACCAAGCCCATATACACATGGTCCAAAACAACTGCCACAATTCCTGAAGACACTAGGGCCTTATCCCGAAGGCTCTTGGGAAACCACCTGCCCGCACACACATGGGCCAACCACCTCAGCCTACCTTGCCCGAAGAATCTTCAGTTATAATGGACTTTAGGCCATCACAGCCTACGCGAAGAGTTTTGGGCTATATGGGAAAGGGAGAAGAAAAAGATCCAATAACCAGCCACTCATAAGAGTGTTGGAAAAAACGCCCTCCCCCATGAAATGGGGGTGTTTAGCACAAAGTGCTCAACTTGGATGGTTCACGAATAAGAAACATAAAAACTAAATTATACGTATTGGTAACAAGCACTCTTTCCATCCTAGGGGTTCCAAAACCATCCCATATACAAACACCCTCGTTACTATTCATTTATAAGAAGCACCATAGCCACAAACATAACACAACTCATTCCGGGAAACCATTTCCACAATGAACCCCTTCTTGTTTTCATATTCATGTTATTCCATTTATGTAACTCTTCCAAACTGGGAAACTAACAGAAATAACCACAAGCCTAGGAAAGGAAAACTACCAAGAAACTATTTAAACATTCACACCCGGTTCTCTTGTAAATTCAAAACAACGAAAGGGATATGTGAGATCCCTCAATGTACAAGAACCAAAACAAGCCCCAATATACGGCCCCACACAACCTCAGATCAACAAACCAACACTACGCAACAACAGAGGATACCATTCCCATCCATGTCACTTCATAAGCATCAATCGTAAATGTCACCAAAACAGAGCTAGGGAGTTTTCAAAATTTGAAATTCCATTCAATTAGTTCCATATTTCCTTTTGGTTAACCAGGTGATCATACAAGGATTATTATTCATTGGGAATCCATTTAATCAGCTGAATTTATGTGATTTAACCATTTCTATGTTACATCCATTAAATAACAAGACCATCCAAAAACCATTGGTTCATTAGTGCACAAGAAAGGACCACCAACGAACATGATTTTTAGTGGACATAAGCCAATTCAATTTACAACATATAGGAAAAGATAAAAGAGTACAACAGAATTATAAAACACACCCCTTAATTATTTAAATCCATTCATTATCTTAGTTAAGGTTTGGTTTCATCCATCCCCATATGAAACATTTTTCATACCCACCCCGCATGATACACAATAAGGAGAGATGAAGGAAGAACCATACTTGGATGATCATCGATTGAATTTTTTCACAAAGCGCCAACAACTATGGATGAACGTCTTGGAGGGGAGGAATTCTGAGGACTCCAAGAATTAGCAGGAAAGACTACAACACAGGTGCACCACTCACCTTGGGATAGGGGAATCCAAACGCACTAAACATAATAATAAAAAGAGACCAAATGAGAAGAAAATAATTCTCATGCGATAAAAAGGAATGATCTCAGAGTTACATGATATCATTATCTTGAGAAGCTTTAAAGGTGGATCATGTTTTCACCATGTGGTTGGGTAGTTACAAATGATGTAATTAATTTTTATTTAAAAATTCTCATCAGAGAGGTAGACGTAATAGCTGTGAGTTAAATGAATTCAATTAAGTAGATGAAAACACATTATAGAGACACAAGTCAGGTCACCCCACTCATAGAGATTCAAAACATTGTTTATGGGGATAAAAATGTCCTTTAACCACTTTTAAATGGTTAAAAGACTTAAAAGTGGCATTATGGGAAAACTGGGGAAGAAAAACTCGACAAACCCCTCTTGTACCGATCGGTGTCACCGATGGTTGACACCGTGATAACATCCTGACACCGATATTCCCCCTTTATATTTGGACCTGATGGGTCCGGGGCATGACAAACACCAAATTTTTTTAATGTTATGGATTGGGATGGTCTGAGAATTAAATCAGATACCTCTCAAAAAAAATTATTCTTTCCCTCAAGAATACAAGAGCAACCTAAACAACCCCTTGAGAAGATAACTCTCGGGGACGAACCACTCCAAACAACCATACGAATTGCAAGGATCACATTGTCCTGACACACGGATCGGGGAGTTCATTACTCCATGTCAAGATATTATCCACTTTGGGTGACACTGACTCACCCAAATAGGTTTAATCTCATGCACTTTAATGTGTCTTGATTAGGTATCAGGTCCTCCCTTCCCCACATATCTGTTCATTTCATAAAAATTCACTAGGTAAGTAAAAAAAACATCTCATAAACCAACAAGGTCAGCATTAAATCTTATAAGGTCACAAAAACATGAACAACATGGAAGGATCAGAATAGAAACTCAAAACAACTTTGGGTACCGGGCACACATTTGATCTTCTCACTCCTAAGTACTCTTCTCGAGGCCACCATGCCTCTACAACACATGAACCAATGGGATGCCCCATCCACGGAGAACTTTCTCTTTTCGATCCTCGATCCTCCATCCCCATTGGTCTATCCACGGATGTATGATCACACCCTATACCAAATTATCCCTAGTCAATGACATGGGAGTCATCGTGTAGATATCAACGATGTTTTGAGATATAGAAAATGTCATGGATCCTTTCCCATTTAGGTGGAAATTCCAGGTGATATGCCACCTCACCGACTCTCCCAAACACTTTAAAAGGTCTGATGATCCTAGAAGATATATTTCTCCCCTTTTCGGACCTTCACTACCCATGTCAAGGGGAAACCATTAAGAACACATGGTCTCCATACTTGAACTCCAAGGGCCTCCTCCTACGATCAGCATATGACTTCTACCAGACTTGGGATGCCTTCATCTTTTCACGCAGAAGCTGAACCTTCTCCATTTTTCTATGCACTACCTCTGGGCTAAGAACACCGACCTCCCCAACCTCAGTCCAACACATGGGAAAACGACATGGCCTCCCATAAAAGGCTTCAAACGGTGACATGCCAATTATAGTGTGATAGATATTATTGTAGGAAAACTCTACTAAGGTAAAATGCCGTTCCCACAATCCCCCGAAGTCCAAAACACAATCCCATACTATATCCTCCAATGTATGGATGGTTCTCTCTATTTTCCAATATTTCTAGGGGTGGAAAGCAGTGCTAAGACATTGCTGGGTGCCAAAGGCATGCTGCAATCCCCTCCAGACATAGGAGTTAAATCATGTATCCCTATCCAAGACTACGGACCTTGAAAGTACATGAAACCACACCACCTCATCCACGTATTTCCATGATAAGGCATCCACCACACTCGAATCCTTTATCGCCAGAAAGTGAGATGATTTCGTCAATAGGTCTACCACTACCTAGATTGCATCCCAACCTCCTTGAACCCTAGGTAGTCCTATGACGAAATCCATCTATATTTCATCCCACATACACTCGGGGACATCTAAAGGATTCAAAAAACCTCATGGTACACAATGTTCCACCTTCACCTGCTGACACACCAGACACCTTTCCACGAACTCCACCACTGCCTGTTTCACCCCGGGCCACCAAAACTTTTCCCTCAGTCCTTAGTACATTTTGGAAACTCCAGGTTGTACTGATACTATTCAGTTATGGAAATCACGGAGAACTCCCTCACACATCATCTCTGGGACAAACAACTTCCCTTGGAAAAGCATCTAATTCTGTCCATCCTCCGACCACCCTTCCGAAGCATTGAATTGGTTAACACAATCACACAACACATCACTACTTATGTCTCCCCACTGAGACTTCTCCACCTACCGTAATAGAGAGGACTACACTATCATTTGAAACAGACTACCTCTACCTCCATCCTCCCTTAATCCAGGTGTAGAAAAGACAACTCCTCCATTTCCTTTTAAACATCCACATCTTCTTGAACAACTTCCCTCCGCGACTTCCTACTCAAGGAATCAGCCACAATGTTCCCCTTATCTTCAATGTAAGTTATCTCGATGTTGTAGTCCTGATGAAACTCTACCCACGTTAGTTGTCAAATGTTCAGGTCCTTCTAGGTAAAAATATTCCTCAAACTCTTTTGATCAGTGAAGACCACAAAATGCTCCCCGATTAGGTAATGCTGCCACAACTTCAAAGAGAACACTACCTCTGCATGATCTTGGTCATTGGTGGCATAGTTATGCTCATGAGGACGTAACTTCCTAGAACAATAAGATATCAATACCTTCTGCTGCATCAACACACACCCTAGATCCAGTGTAGAAGTATCACAAAATAGTTCATACAACACCCCTTCCTCTGGAAACATGAACACTAGAGCACTGACCATCCTTTCCTTCTGATATCTGAATGCTTCCTAGAATTTCTCACTCTATATGAAGGCATTGTCCTTTCTGGTCAATTCTGTCAAAGGATATGTAACTCGAGAAAATTCGGGTACAAACCTATGATAATATCCTGCCAGACCTAAAAACTATGAACCTCTATCACATTTGTGGGTTCTTCCCAAGAAACAACTGCTTAATCATTTGATGGATCAACCATTACACCTTTCTGAGACACCATGTGTACATGGAAATGCACTTCTCGTGTCATGAACTTACACATGGAAAATATACTATAGAGTTGGTGATGTCGAAGGATTTTCAAGACCATCCTAAGAAACTTAGTATGTTCCTCCTCTGATCATGAGTAGATCAAAATGTAATCGATCAACACAATGATGAACCGGTCTAGAATCTAACAGAAAATAGAGTTCATGAGCCCCATGAACACATCAGGTGCATTCATAACAACGAACAACATGACTATGATCTCAAAGTGACCATACCAGCACCTAAAAGCAGTATTTAGAATATCACTATCCTTCAGCCTTAACTGGTGATACCCAGACCGCGGATCAATCTTAGAGAACCAACATTATCCCCTCATCTATTCAAAGAGATATTCTATCCTTGGAAGAGGGTACTGATTCTTGACCATTACCTGATTCAGTGTTCGATAGTTTATGCACAGACTCATACCACCATCTTCTTTCTTCACGAACAATACCAGGGAACGCCATGGTGACATTCTAGGTCGAACAAAACTATTATTCATCAAATCTTCAATAAAAATCCCCAAATCTCACAACTCATAAGGCACCATACAATAAGGATTCATGGAAATAAAATGGGCACTGAGTTGTATGTCTATCCCGAACTCAACATCACGTCGAGGGGGTAGATTCACAACCTCCTCAGGGAAAAATTTACAAGAACTCTATAAAAACTCTCAAAACATCAATCATCTCAGCATACACTGATTATTCTAAAATGTAGGCCAACATAGAATGAATAGGATCCACACGCTATCTCCCCACCTGGCAAATCCATTCTCCAAAAAAAGCCACACGCTGGCCATCCACATCAGAGAACATGACTCTTCTCTGGAAGCAGTCGATCACAATGTGCACAGAAAACAACTAGTCGATGCCTAAGATCACATCACATGTATTCATTTTCAGTAGAAGGAGACCCCCACTAGACTGTTGTGTCCCCAACATCAGTCTAAATCCTTGGAAAACATCAAACAGACTGGTATGATCCCGAACTGGCATACTCATCACCTGGGGAATGGAAAGTATCTATATGTCTAGGCCCAAGGCAAGGTCTAGACTGGGTGTAAACAAAGAGTTTCAAGCTACTGAATCCAATAAGGCACATGTAAGAGTTCTAAACAAGCTCATCATACATTGAATGATTTCCATCCCTGCTGGAACTATTGCCTCCAATGCACGCAACAACCCACGCCCAGATCCTCTGCCTCTTGACTGTTGGCCGCCTCCTCAACCACACCCTGGTCGAGGTCCATGAAGAGCACCATGAGGTAGGATTACTACCATAATGTCTACTCTTGGAAGAGTGGGAGCTAGTTGTCCCTGATGATGCTGCTGAAAGGGCCTTGAAGGAAACTACTACTGCTAAGGTCGGTGCTGGGCTGACCCACCTCCACTATACTACACTCAATTTTGGGCAGTAATTATGAATGATCCCATGGCTTCCACAATTGAAGCACCATGGTCCTGGGCCCACGAGGAAAGGGAGAGTACAGGGAGATCGAAACTAGAACTTCTGGGGCTTACATCCCACTAGTGGAAACCTAGAAGGCCCAGATGTTGGAGGTCTGATGTTGACAGCCTTCCCCTATGATGAACCCAACTATATCCCCTCTCTCCGTACACCTCCCAGTGTGTGCATCCATTCCACCACTTATGATTTCTTCTAGACCTCCAAGTATGTCGGTAGAGTGAAGGGGGGTAAAAGCATACTAAAGATAAAGTCTATGTGCCTTATCTAAACGTCTCGCCCAAGACTCCTCAACTGGGAAGAGGTCTGGAGCAGAGTTAAGGAGATCCTTGAACATGATCCCTAACTCTCTCATTGACATAATACCCTACTAAAGGGAGAGTAGATCCATCCTCTTCTCAGGCTTCATCATGTAAGAGTGGAATCCATCCTATAACTCCCTCCTAAAGTCAGTCCACGTATCCTTAGCCTCCCTCTTCTACCCAAGGTTGAGCATCCACCACTTATACAATGCTCCCTACATCTATCTTACGGCCGGTGGAACCGAGTACTACGTCGGAGACTGAATAAAGATAAAATCTATCACCATCTCCTCGAGCTAGCCCTCCATCTCTATGTCTGAGATGCTGCCCTCGTTCTTCCCGAGGGTCTACCAATAAAAGGCACGAAGCATCCTTTGTGATTGATCATCCTACTCCTCTCGGTCAGCCCTTTGCCGATTATCCAAAACAACTTCCTGGGCCTCGATAGCTCGTACTACTCATGGTCGTCGTCCAGGTGCCATAACTGAAAAGTAAACAAGGAATGCCTAAGCCTGAGTAGTGTAGAAGATTTCCTTAATTTTTTTCTAAAACTAATTATTTTTATTTCAATTCCCAGAACACCCAGAAAACCTAATAACAGAAGTCATTATGAAGCTTGTACCTTTTCTATATTCTCTACCCTAGAATCAGTGTAGCCTCACATGGTCATTCGGTCGGTTCAGAGTCCTTGCATTAGATCACAGGGGGATCTAAAATCCAGTGTCCTAGTTAGTCTTCATAGGGATATTTCATGCACCAAGATTTCAAAACATTGTTTCCCTACCATACCATGTAATCCTCACTATGTCTAACCCCAATCTACATAATATCTCTCAACCCTATCCTTTGATACCATTCTGTCACGACCCACCATCACCATGATGAGCAAAGGGACAGAAAACTTCAGGACCCTTCCTTTCTAAAGTTGAAGGAGAGATAATGACCCCTGAGACCCGCCTTCAATAGGTTCAAGAGTGGAGAATAGAACCAAGGGTATAGAGTCACACAAAATCAAAGGCATTACCCTTTTTAATTAGTTGGATCGGGAGATAAGATAATAAAACCCAAACAACAACAAAACTAGAGGTAAATGTAAATCTAAACAAACCATTCCCATATGAATGTTCCAAATGTAAAGGCTAAAATGTACAAGAAAGATACATGGGAATGCACAAGAGAAAAGTAATAAAACAACAACAACAAATGCCTAGAGGTCTGAGCTAGTATAGTCCTGCACAATCCTCAAAGTCTTGGAAACCTGAAACATTTTTATATACGAAGGGTGAGTATAAATGTATACCCAGTAGGGAAAAACAAAAGTTCTCGTGCACAAGTGGGGAGGAATTCTAATGCCCCAAGAAAACATGAGACAACTGAAGCACCTAACAAAGAATCTATCCACCCAACCTCACCAAGGAAGACTCCCCAAATAATTAAATTAATGTAATGTAATAGTAATAGAACATCAATATTTGGGTACCCCGAACCACTTTCCCACTGGTTATCAGAGAAATAATACACGTCAAACCTCTCCCGCCATTTTCATTGTAGTCCCCCCACTATCCCCCACTTGCACAAACCTGGGCTACCACAACCACATCGTGTCAACAAACACATGGTTCACAACATCCACACAAAACCATGCCTGCAAACACCTGGGACAGAACAACTTCCACCCTGCCCGATGAAAACTGGGCCTCATCCCAAAGGCACTTGGGAAACCACCTGACCACACCCACCTTGTTCATCCACCTCAACATACCATGGCCAAAGAATCTTGAGATATAATAGACTTCAAGCCATCACAGCCTTCCCGAAGAGTCTTGGGATATATGGGAAATGGAGCAGAAAATGCTCCAAAAACTAGCCACTCATAGGAGTGTTGGGGAAAACAACCTCCCCCATGAAATGGGGGTGTTCGGAATGAAGTGCTCAACTTGGATGTGGAGCGAATAAGAAACATAAAATCTAAATTATAAATATTGGTAACAAGCACACTTCCCATCCTTGGGGTTCCAAAACCAGCCCATATACAAACACCCACATTACTAATCATTCAAAAGAACCAAAACAGTCACAACCATAACACAACTAATTCCTGGGAACCATTTCCCTCAATGAAACCATTATTGTTTTCAAATTCACATTATTCCATTTATGTAATTATTCAATACTGGGAAACTAAAATGGATAACCAAAATCCATGGGAGGGAAAAAATCCAAGAAACAATTTAAGAATTCGCACTTGATTCTCTTGTAAAGTCACAAAAATGAAAGGGATCCATAAGATCCCTCAATGTATTGAAACCAAACCAATCCCCAACATACTGACCCACACAACCTCATATCCCAAGCCAACACTACACAACAACATAGGATCCCATTCCCATCCACATAACTTAACAAGAATCAATCGTAAACATCATTAGAATAGAGCAAGGGAGTCTTCATAGTATAAAATGCCATTAATGTAGTTCCTTCTTTCTATTTGGTTAACTAGTGTGATCACACAAGGATTCATATTCATTGGGAATACTTTTAATAAACTGAGTTTACGTGATTTACTAGTTTCTATGTTACATCCATTTGATCACATGATCATCTAGAAAACAGAGGTTCATTAGTGGGAAAGAAAAGACCACCAACGACCATGAATTTCAGTGGACATAAGCCCATTCAATTTTCAACATATAGTAAAAGATAAAAGAGTACAACTGCATTATCATACACACCACTTAATTCTTTTTATCCCCTTATTATCTTCATTAAGTTTTGGTTTCATCCATCCTCGTAGGAAACATTTTCATACCCACCACGAATGATACACAATAAGGAGAGATGAAGTAAGAACCTTTCTTGGACGAACAATGATCAATGTTTTTATCATAGAGCCAACAACTATGGAATCACAACTTGTAGGGGAGGAACTTTGAGGACTCCAAGAATGAGAAATAAATTCTACATAACAGGTGCACCATTTTCCACGGGCAGGGGGACTCCAAACGCACCAAGGTGAAGAAGGAAAAGAGACCAACCAGGAAGTAACAAATTCTCGAGCGATAAAAAGGGTAGATCCCAGAGTTACGAGATATCAAAATATTGAGAGGATTTAAAGGAAGATCATGGTTTCACAATGTGGTTGGGTAGTTACACACAGTGGAATTAATTTTTATTTAATAATTCTCATTAGAGAGGTGGTCGTATCAGCTTTGAGTTAAATTATTTATTTTAAAAAGAGGAAAATATGTAAAAGTGACAAAGATCCGGTTTCCCCACTCATAGGGATTCAAAACAATGTTTATGGAGATAAAAATGACCTTGAACCACTTTTAAAAGGTTAAAAGACTTAAAAGTGGTGTTACGGGAAAACTGGGGAAGAAGAATCCGACAACCCCCTCTGGCACCGATCGATGTCACATCGATCGGTCACACACTACGATGACATCCTGCCACGGATACGTCGCCCATCAGATCTGGACCTGATGGGTCCAGGGCATACCAAACACCAGAAATTTGAAAATGTAATAGACCAAGAGAATATTTTCCATTACAATATCCCTAGATATAGTCTCCAAATAGTAAGTCAAGAAGAAAAAAATTCTCCTCTAATGCCACTTGGTAACGTCCCGGTTCTAGGAGCCGCCTAGAGGCACCCCGTACCCGGTTGGTCACATGGCCTCTAGCGAATTTTCCCAAAATCTAGAGGCTGCCGGCTTGAAGTGAGGGCCTTGGGTGTGATAGTGAGAAACTATACCCTCATTGGCAGAGTAACACAGTGGATGTAAACAAATAGCAATAGCAGAAACAATTTAATACCATACATCCGTAAACAGCGGACGACTAAAGAAATAAATAACTAAAGAACATATATAAATGACGAATGATAAATATGACTTGAAAAGTATCCAAACAATTCACAATGCTGGAATATATTACTAAACCAAATTACAAATTAAAAACAAGAATCAACTCCTTAGTAACGCAAGCCTGAGCTTGGCCCCATGCTCCCCAGATCCCATGCAGTCATGTACCGGAAGTATAAGGGCGCTTTCCCTTATCTATAACTGTAGAAAAATAATCTTTTTGGGTCCAAAAGCATGCCCCAAACAGGGTGTGAGACTAAATCCAAGTATAAAACCACCAAAATATCTATGCCTAATAGTCAGTGAATATATACGGTATGCAAAAAAAAAAGAGAATAAGTAAACAAGGTAGTACTCTACAGCAAAAAAATCCTACAGTTTCAATGTATTCAATTTCATATATCAAAAAGTAGCTAATCAATGTAGGTAACCCTGTGGGTGTACTCACAGCCTAACCACTCTAGTTCAAAAAGACAAGAACAAGCAACCCCATTGGAAGTACACATAGTCTAACCCCTCTTGTTCAATATAAGAATAGACTCTCTGAGGCAGCACTCACTGTAATTTCTACACATAGTCTTGTATCAGTAATTAAAGGTGCTCTAGGGAAGCACTTACATCTCATTCCACCTATGGCCCACATCGAGGGATTACATACACTCCGAGGAATAACTTTCGTCAATTCCCCCTATGGTCTCATATTGTATCAGTAAATACAAACCCTCTGGAGAATCCCTCACATCCATTTCCCTATGGTCAACTACACTAGGTCCCCACATCCCATTGTAAGTAAAATGAGCACAACAATTCATATAATCCAAATTAAACCTCAGGAACTACTTGGATAAACAATCTACAACATAACAACATGTCAGATAAAGATCACCTCATCCTATCAGCAGTTGGAATGGAATGCACAACAGCTTAACAGGAAAAGCAATACCAAAAGGTCATAAACAAAACATGCATGGTAAAACAATTCCAAATAATAGTGAATAACCATATTCACATTCAATTAACCTCTACTCAAGAATACAGGAATAAAAAGAAATTAACATGGTTAAAACTGTAAACACGCAATACCCCGATCAAGGGTATTGTGCACTTTTTCACATATAAATAAAATATTATCTATGGAAAGGAAAAAACCACCTACCATTGTGTTGTAGGATTGTTATACTCTGATGTCTGCCCTTTTATTGACCTAGAATGCGGTAGATTTTCAAAAACATCGAAAACGTTCAACCAACGATAACTCATGAAAGAAAAGAGAACATGAAACGATGCTCTATAAGAAGGAAGATCATATTGTGGAGATCCCAAAACAATCGAAGGGGGTCAAATTAGAAAATGGATGCTTGATCAGGGGCTTAGAATAAGATCGTGGTCGTATAGATGCTCTCAGTCAAAGAAGGTGAAGTAGAAGGAGTTTCTTCTGAAGAGACGTGATCCTGGTCCATTTAATGAAATAAAACGAAAGTACATGATGTGTACTTTATAAGTACGTAGTGTGTACATGCCCTTATAGGGCCCCGATTTAGGCGGACTCTAGGTCCCCACACATGGCCGTGTGCATGGCAGTTACATGCCATCACACAACTACCTACATTAATTGAGTACACGACGTGTACTCATAAAGTACATGGTGAGTACTTATAAAATTTCTATAAATCCCACTTTTTCTAAAAAACACCAAAAAATAGGAAAACATACCCAGAAAGAAGATCCTGGGTTCTTAAAAAATAACAGTCCTGTCCAGCCCACGATCATGATATTGTCCACTTTGGGCCTAGCCCGCACGATTTTGTATTACCTGGGCTCTGTCTTTGAGGAACCCCAAGGAAAAGGCCTCATTATGGGAGAGTTATCCACACCACCTTATAAAGGTGTGCATCATGCTCTTCCTCCTTCGATGTGGGATTTTCATAACCCACCCCCTAGATGGGCCTTGCGTCGTAGATGGAACATCAAATGGACACTGGCTCTGAAACCATTTCTAACGGCCCAGTCCATCCCACGATCATGATATTGTCCACATTGGGCCTACCCCGCATGGTTTTGTTTTCCCTAGGAGGTGCCTAGGGGCCATAGCCTAGAGAAAACAAAACTGTGCGAGCTAGGCCCAAAGCAGACAATATGCTGATCGTGGGATGGACGGGGCCATTACAAATGGTATCAGATCCCGTGTCCATTTTCCAGCAAGGATGATGTTCCCTCCTAGAGATGGTGGGTTATGGAAATCCCACATCGAAGGGGGAGTAGTACGAAGCACCCCTTTATAAGGTGGTGTGGATACCTCTCTCATCATGAGGCCTTTTCTGGGGGGGGTGCCTGAGGGACATATCCCATGGAAACAAAAACTGTGTGGGCTAGGCCCAATGCGGACAATATCAGGATCGTGGGATGGACCAGGGCATTACAAAAACCATGATCACCTACATTGAATGAATGATCATTGTTATTATTATTCAAATAAGTTTTATTTCTGATCTGATTTTTCCTATAATGTTTTTGAATAATGTGTACATTCTTAGACACAACCTAAAATAATTGTATTCCCATTAATATCCGTTGACATGTATTATCCTAACATGAATGTGATCGACACAAGTTTTCATAAAATTCCTCAAGAGGTGCCATCTATATATTGAATGACAACATTATTTTATTAAAAAACTCAATTAACGAAAGATAAAGATCCAAAAGTTTCATTTATTTCACTGAATAAATTTGTAGAATAGATTAAATAGACTAATGTTTTCATTATGAATTCCTTTTGACCAGGTATTTAATGATTTTATGAAATTTAATTTAATACCAAATGGCTTATAAAGGCTGATAAAACATTAGAAGTGAACTTGGGATCATGGTAAAATAAGATAGAGAGATGATTTATATTTAAAAAAACTATCATAGTATGATATAGTCATGATATTTTATCTAATGATATAATATCTTGAATGGAATATAAATTTATAGATTTAGTCCTTATACCTATATTAAAACAAATTTTGTTATTACCTTGAGATTTAATTAGTAGTCTCACCATAATATCGATGCATATAATTTCTCATTTCAAATATTGAAATAGAAAATGATAATTTTTCCCTTTATTAATTTCTCATATTCATAAACATATTTACAAATAATATATTTAATGGTATATTCAGGAAAACCACTATTCATTCCCTCTCACTAGTAATACTCTCAATATTCTTTGAACATCTCAATGATGTAATTATGAATGAAAATTTAATAACATTGAGCATTAATTTGAAATCTTGATTAAAAATTTATAATCAGAGGGAACACCTTTTTTTTTAAATTTATTAAAAAAACCATTATCAACATTAAATTTAGGAAACATAGCCTTTCTAATTATATCTAACATTTTATGTAAATTGTAATATTTATTTGGAGGTTTCTTATTTCAGTATAAAATAGATTATTCCACTGAAACATGAATCAAAATAGATAAATTTCAGAAATATACATGTTATAGGAAAAAATAATCATTTTTTAACGAAAGGGAAAAGTCCCAAACGTAACATGGTTAATATATAATTATTTCTCTATCATAAATAACCAGGAACATTTTTTCCTCATCTATGATGGTAATAGACTGTGAAATCATAATCCTTAATCAATTCTAGCATACATCTATTCAACATGTTTAACTCTTTTTGAAATATCTTATACATAAAATTTATATGATCTGTTTACATTTTCCCTATTGGTATATAAAAAATGATTCCTCCAAATTTTCAAAGAAAAATTCACCTCATCCAATTCAAAATATTAGGTTGAAATATTTTTCTCCTGAATATTTCATTCACATGAATCATGAAAAATTATATGACCATTTTTTATTTTAACACAACCATGTCGCATCATTGATGTATAAATGTATATTAAACAATAACCATGTCATAAAGGAATAGTTAAAATTGGAGTATTCACTGTTCTATATTTTATTTAATGAAAACAATCAACCCATTTTTTCCCTGATGAATTTTACTCCCTTATATTTTAAATTTTATATTTGGCTAGAAACTGAGCATTAATTTTAAAAGAATGATGGATGTGATGTACTAAAACATGGATGAATTATATCAGTATGAAATTTATTTTTCTTAAGTAGTAATAAATACAAATTTTTTATCATGTTTAATGGTAATTCCATCATTAAAAACAATATGACCAAGAAATTAAATATTTTGTAAGAAAAATTCAGACTTACAAAATTCTCCATAATGTTTCATTTATTTTTTTTTGTATTGAAAACAATCCTTAGGATTATTTAATATTCCTCATTAAATTTAGAATATAATATAATGTTATAAATAGAAACCATCACAAACTCATCCAAAAACACATGATAAACTCCCTTCATTAGATCCATAAATAGTGCTAGTTCATTAGAAAACCCATATGGAAAAACTAAAAACTCATAGAGGCCATATATAAACTAAAAAAGAATTATTTTGAATATATATCCCTATATTTAAACTAAATCTATAAGTGATAAATCATTAAAAAGTAATTCAATTTTTAGATATGATCTAATGAATCAACCATATGAGGTAAAGGTTAATTGTTCCTTACAATTGTTTGGAAGAAATCTGTCACTGTAACAGTTTATTATTTTGGGTTAATTGTATATGTTGACAATGTGGGTTTCCATGTTTAGTTTTGGTGGTCTAGGAATATTATTTAAAATCATTTTTGAGAATGAACCATGAAAAAAGGAATGAATTTCCTAGAGGTGGTATAAATAGAACATATAAAAGGCTGCATCTTTTTCTAGTGTTTACTAATTTATTGGACAAAAACAACTGAAAATTGTTAAATTTTCCATAGGTAAAGGATGTTTTTCATATAATATTGAAGGTGGTTTGAGATTTTTCATTAATTTAATGTATTAGAAATTGAACAATGAATATCGGAAGAAAACATTATTGTGCTAATAAATTCTAAATGTGCGTAAAATATGAGTTTTCACGAGAGAGATTTGTGCACCCATGCTATGTCGATATTCGTTTTGTGTGAATGAAAAAGATCATCCATGATGAATTGGGATATTGAATTGTGGAGTTGATTATTCCTCTAAACAATAGGAGACCACCTTCATTTGAAGAGATCAACACTTATAGAGAATCTGAGCTCTGAATCGCTTATGAATTTTATGTAGAGGGAGTTTCATTAAATAATTAGTGTTGTGAGAAAGCTAATGATTTTGTGCATAAGATTAAAGTTTAACATATGATTGAAGTTTAATTCAATATGTGTTTCGTTAAAAATTTAAAATTTTCTATGTGGGCCATTATTGTGCATGAAAGACACTATAAGTGTCGCACAAAAGATTTAAATCTTTGTAGTAATAATGCGGTAAAGTGGTATTCATCACAAAATGAATATGTGACCTCAATATAGAATATACATTCAATTGTGGATGAGGGATATCTAGAAAATTATGGGACCTACATTCCCTAAAGTGTTAGTGTATCCCTTCTAACAGTAGTGAGTGATGGAAGATTAATACAATGATCCTTCCCACCTATATTCAGCCATTGGAAGAGACATAGAGAGTGAACCTTGGGAATGAAGTGAGAAGACCGTAAATGTTTGCAAGGAAGTTATAATGGGCATATAATTTATATAACAAGTACCTTTTAATTTGAGGTTAGCTTTCATGAATTTGTTACATCATCACATCATCATTGTATGCCTCTTGGACATAGCCTAGTGAGGGAGAAACATGTAAAATCATTGTGTCTATGTTCTTGCATTCTTGAATTACATTTGAAACATCTTCATATGATAAATAAGAAAAGAATAGATCAAAAGTAATACTATAGTGAAAAAATGTGACAATTATAATAAAGAAGTCATGATCTATTAGGGAATGAATAATTTTGTAAATAATAACCATACCCTAATTACCCCCCTCAGGGTATTTAGGCCCCTTCTAGACTAGACATCAATAATACTATTCAAATCACTATAATAAATTCAAAGGCTCTTAGTACCATATTGATTCTTAAAAAAATGAGAACCCCATATTTTTGTGCTAGTTCAAATATTATTATTTCTTGAAACTCATGCAATTAATTATTCTTTTCCAAATGTTTTACATCATCCATTTGATAATTTGGATTTAAAATAATCATAGAATCGAGGAATATGTAAGTAGTAAACTCAACTACATGATCCAAAATAAAAACTATAAATTCATCATTCCAAACAATTCTATAATAATTAAATAATGCATCATCGCCGATTTGGAATGTATCTGTTATTCTAAAAACATGATATTTGTAAATTTAATAGTCATACTTATGAAATTTATCTCTTTAATAGTTATGTATCATGATTATGAAATCATATAATAAAACATTATTTTCATAGATTTATATTTTATCATGATATCATAAAATCCAATACACACACAAAATAAAATCAAACTATGTAATAGGTAGAACATCATGATGTATAGGAAATACCATTTCACAATTAAAAATTGGATGATTCCTATAAATATTGGATACTTCAATACTTCCATCAAAATATTTAACAAAATGTTATAACATACAATCATGATATTATATTCCTAGTATTCTGGGATATATATAAAAATTGGGTGAAATTGAAGATTTTTAATTGATGTGGGTATTGGAATAATTTGAATAAATATGTAATAAAACTGTCGCCAATTCATTTGATGGTCCAACACCAATTACAAGGGTTAAAAAAAATTAACTCTAAAATTTATTTGGGTCTTTATGATATTCAACATGAGTAACTAAAATTTCTTACAAGTTAGAAAATGATCCCAATTAATGTATTTAAGGAATATTTCTATCATAATTTTAATCATTGTATAATCATTTTCCTAAAAATCATGATCCATGCGACCAGAAATTCCATATAGAAATAATTTTGATTTTCTTATATGTTCCAAAAAGATATTTATAATATAATGATGAGAAGTAGAAATTTTTTTCTAAGCAAAAAATTTATTTGAAAAATCATCTGTAATGCATTCTTACCGGAACATTTATTATTCATGAAATCATGATGCATATTAATGTTAAAAAACACTAACTTAAATTTTTCATCAAAAAGAGAATGTTTCAAAATTATTTTAAAGTATGCTTAATATTATTATCTTCAAAAAATTGGCTTCAAATGGGAGTAAAATATATATTATTTTTTCATTTGGTCTTTGTGATATCTAGTTTAGGTCAATATCATTGGGTACACATTAGTATAATTTCCCCACTCATTTCAATTTATGAATATTTCTTTCACTATTTCATTAATTTGTTGCACATATTTCAAGAAATCATGAACCATTTGACAAAAAAATCCAAATATAGTATAAATATGGTTAGGTGATCTAATAAAATGTGGGAGATGTTATCTCAAAATGTTCAACACTAAAAAAATATTCCTCTATAGTTGATAAAGATGCCCCAAGAATGGATACCACAATAATTTATATCTTCATTGAATTGTACTATCACTATAAGAAACAATTCTGTTATAATTCCAACCCTCTCAAGATGTTGATTTGAAAGGATATTTTCTTCTCTACACATTCCCACCAAAGATTCCATGATTCCACTTTGGTAAACCATTATAAAAAAGAGATATTTTATATGAATCGACATTGTAATTTTCATATTCTAAATCATTTCAACAAAAACATATAGTAAAAACAACCAATGAATATTCTATTGACATTATCATAACCCAAAATGTTATATGAAAAATTATATAATAATAACTATAATGACTCGGGAAAAAACTTTACTTATTATTATGATTTTAAAATATAATTTACATTATTATAATTCTAAGGATCTTGTTTTTAGAGCATTAAAATATTAGTAACAACCCATACATTATAAAACAAAAAATTACAAGTCAAAAAAAATTATTAGTATATATTGTTTCCATAAACACACCTATTTATAATAAAATATTGCTTCACTTCAGGACAAATATGTTTAATTTTACCTTTGATATCATCCATAATCATTTTCGACCTTACACCATATGAATCATTTTAATACATTTTATGAGGTAAAAAATCTCATTGAGGATCAATAATGATTGTTTACCATTAGTCTTGTGAAAAAACAAAAATACATAATCACAATGACATATCATTTTACATTGAAAAAGGTATAAAAATTTAAAATTTATAATTATCATACCATAAGAAAATATAATAAATTACTTTCGAAGTCATTAGAAATCATATTAATGTTAACGTAGTTACATTGGGAAACATTATTCATATCAAATAAAAAAATTCAATAACAAATATGTACAATTTCCATATATAGAGTACTCAATTAATATAATGTTATAACATAACCAACTATCCTTGGCTTATTACAGAACCACCCAAAGTTGTGTAATAACATAACAACCTATCAATGGTATATCGTATAACCCACCATAATTATTTTATAACATAACCACCCATCATCATAACCATTACTGATGAACCATATCATAATCATTATTCAAAAAATCTTGAATCATAAAAATACTCTTAAGGAAAATAACATTTTCACTTTTAAATAACCAATTAATAGAAAAACTATGCACATAAAATTTTTTTTAAATAAAAGTAAAAAAATGTATAATAACAACCAAATCATTAAGGCATCATGACATTGATAAAATCTGATCATTATGTATAAGTTAAAAAAAGTAATTTTTGATATTTGAAAAAAATGATAGAAGAAATTTAATAGATTATTTTTGAAATAATTTTACCATACCAATAGTTAGATTCATAACATATATTATTTAACTAAAAATAATAATAAAATTAGGATATTTATCAACATTAATTATAACATTTTTACTGTTACTTATTTAATTTATATTTCAACTCTCTAATATTTCTCGAAATATATATTTTTAAATAAATTTAAACATTTAGATATTTAATATTACATGAAATATTGAGTTTTACTTTTGATAATTTCGAAAATGTGTATTGATTGAGTTACACATGACAATGAGATTATAATTTTTTACTACAACTATGTGACAAATAAAACATGTCATATTACTACTATTATATAATATTTTTCACCTAGCCACTGGAATTGTTTGTATGGATATGTTTACATAAATTATGATAATATATGGTCTAAAAATGTATATTTAATGATTTTCTTCACAAATTTGTGATAAATACGATACTAATTGAATATGAAGGAAAATGTTTTTAGAGAATTTCTTTATTAAAATATAATATTTTACATTAAAAATTTAGTAAAATTAATTTTTTTGAATGATTTTAATGAAGTTAATATGTTAGATATGTAATATAATTTTTAACAATTATTTTATTTTTTAATAAAAAATTTATTAAAATAAATCCAATTTTAATGTTTGAAATTGTATTGTTCTAAAAAGCTGTTTTGTATCCCTTTTTATGAATTAATCTGAAAAACAATTATTATCAATTTTTAAAAAAAATTATTGAAAAATTATTTATCATTTCTTAATCATCATATCTAAATTATATGTCATTTAATAATTTTTATTCTTATAAACCATTTCATGAGAAGTCAAAAATACTAAATTTTATTGAAAAAAATGCTTTCGTTAAAATTTTCAATAAAGTTGCATTATAATTTTAAATGGTTTTAAAGTAAATTTTGTACATTTTTATGTGTAATAATACCATTTAGGAAATTATAATTATAATTATTTTTAATTTTTATAGAAAAACATTTTAGACATTTGATAATTTTTCCTTAAAACACATTTTCTCGTAGAGTTTTGGGTGATTAAATTTAAACTATTTTTTTAGATTTTGTGAATTGAAATTCAAAAAATTGATTCCAAATATTGAATAATAAAAATATATATTGTATAAATACTTCCAAATTTTTTTTGAAAAAGGAATTGTTGTGATATTATTAAAAATTAATTAATGTAGTTATAGTAAAAATTGTTTTTCTTGGAAATGAATCTAAGAATATAAGTGTTAAAAGTACAAGAACAACATTTCAAACCCCTATTGGATATCGATATATTATGAACTTATATATTATATGTTTTATAATTAACCATTGTGTATAATTTTATATTTATAAATATATGGTTATGAATGGATATTTTCGAAAAGAATAATAAGTGTGCCAGTAGGGATAATTTTTAGACGCCAGCCACTCACCACTCTTCTTCACAACATCACACCATTTTGGATTATCCAATAATACCCCAAATCAATTTTCAAGTCCCCTAATCTCAAAGTTTAAGATTTTTTTTATATAAATCCATCAAAACACCGTTTTTTTTCACAATCATGGGAGGTTACCCTTTAGAAGAGTAGGTTTGATCATTTATGATCAATTTGAAAACAAAAGGTATGAGATTTCTATCTAATGTTTTCCTATGTTTGAAATATCGCATAATTACTATACATTTATTTTATGTGGGGAATATAATTCCCAATAAGGATTATGATGATGATTGTTATTATTACTTTTTTGTTTACATATCCATTTTAGGATATCCCATTTTCATGGTTTATGGTTCTGTGGCTAAAAAAATATTATGGAATTTTTAGCCTCTCTATAAATTATTTTAGTCATATGTAATATTTACCACCTATTTATATAATGGGATGTATATATTAACCCTATGAAAAATAATATAATTAATATCCCCTTTTCATGAAATGGAATGATTCATTGGATGTTATGACTTAAATGGATTATGAATGAAAGTGTTACTAAATTTGTAGGAAATGATTATATTAATTTTCCTTTCATTAGACAAATTTTTTAGTATACACCTATATTATATCATGAGGTGTATATAAAGACCCTAATTTGTTTAATACCATTAATTTAATAATCATAATCATAATTTTTGTTTTATTTTAGGTTATTCCATAACTGGGCTTACGATTGAGAGTTATTATATGGGTAATGATATTATATTAAACTCTCATAAATTATCATGATTCATTATATTTGTGTTTCCGATGATGAAATATTTTGAAATATATCCCAAAAATTTCATTACATTTATTATTCTATTGGTATGTTAGGAGAATTAATATTTTACCATAATTTTCCGATATTTACTTAATGACGTGTTCAAACAGAATGTTTTTAAGAGAAATCATGATTTTAGTAAAAAAAATATTTTTCTTTATAAACCATGGGTTTTTAAATTCTTTCAGAATTTTATTTACATATATTTAAAATTATTTATCAAATAAACATTAACACATGATTTACAGTATTCAAGTGGTTTAATGATTAATAATCATTTCAATTTAAAAAAATTGCCTCTTTGGAATTAAGAAAAAATAGGGATTCAGGTCGCAGAAGATTTATTTTCTAGTGGAATCAAAAATCAAGCAGAAATTATTGGTTCAATCAAGGATATGTGGTTCAAATTTATATCTAATTTTGAATTCAAGATAATTTGACGATCTACGACTCGATTAATGAGATCTATGCCTTTATTAGGGTTTTTTCCCAAACATGTTTTGAACATCGGTGATGGATTTCAGACAAAATCTGACAGACGGTGAAGGATTCTGACTGTAGAAGGGGGACTAGACATGATTGAGTGTTTCATTACAATCATTTTTAGTTTTTCTAAAACCAAATTAGTTTTGTTTTTTCTTTGTTTCTAGATTTCTATTTATTCATTATTTCTGGATTTGTATTATAATGTATAACTATTTATTATATAATTTTCAATATGATAGTAGTATTTTTTTCCCTCAATTAATTTTTTTCTTCACTAGTTACCATATTTAATCAATTTTAGTGATGTTTTAATTTTTATTTGACTTTAATTTTTTCATTTTTGAAAAATTGTTTTTTATTCTTCACAAAGAAGCACTAATCCAATTGTATTATTTAAATTCCACAAATCCTTTTCAGAAACATGTAAATCAAATAATTTTTCTTTTTATCCATATAAGAAATAAAATTATTTTTTCCTTTGTATTTGGAGGATTTCAATATTAATTTTTAGATTTTCATTGACTGTAATGTATGTATATTTATCAATGTTGGCTTTGAATGAATCAAATCTCCACAAACATGTTTTTTAGAACCATTCTACAACTATATCCAATTTCATATATAAATATATGAAAAAATAATATCAAATATTTGTTAATATGGAAATAAAAAATTCTTATCTTGTGAAAATGGAGTGGAAATCCATTTATCCATCCTGTGGGAGAGATATAGTGTGTGAAAAGCACCAACACAAGATTTATCTTTTTACTGTGAAATCAATAATTGAATTAATTTATATCATATATTATAACTTTATTTTGTTGTTCTATTTTAAGAGAACCCTTTGTAAAACAATTACTAATTTAAAATATTTGTAAATTTATAGTTTTCTGTTGGGTTATTTATGTTTTAATATTTATATATGTATATTTTTATGTTTATTTCATTCTATTAAAATTTATAAAATCTGGTAAGGATTATAAAATAAAATTTTCATTTTATATTTAAATAAATAAATATATATATATATATATATATATATATATTCATACATTTTTACTTTTATAAATATAATTAACAATTTTTCTATTTTCTTTAAGAAATTTATTATGTGAGGAATTATATTTTTTTCAATAATTTTTTAATATAACTTATTTTTATATATTAGATTTTCTTTATCAGTGTCTATGTTCTAATTTAAATTCATTCTGGTTAAAATTATATATTCCATGTCATTTATATATATATATATATATATTACTTTTCTTTTTTATTTATGAATTTTTATCATGTTCATATCTATTTTGTATTAAATTATTGAGGATTACTTGTATATATAAAAACATGTATGAATTTATTTTAGAAAATAATTGTGAATATTTCCTTAATATTAAGAAATTAATTCATGTCACATTCATGTCATTTATAAATCATGAATATGGCTATACATCATTGATGGTCGATGAAATTTCATATGTGTAAATATATATTCATATCTATGTCAGCAGGTGCACTAAATAATACTTTTCATTTATCAAAACTAACATTAAAAGTTTTTTTTGATACTATTGAATGTGAGTATATGTTTGTTTATTAACCTTCCATGTAAATATGAAAGCATCATATATAATGTTATTTTGTCATACGAAGTCTAAAAAGTTATTTACAATTAATATTATCATATATATATATATATCTGTGTGTGTGTAAATATAAGTGAGTATGTGTATTTAATGTATGATTATATTATTAAAATAAAACTCCATTCGAAAACAAATATATATATATATAATTAATGTTTAAAAGTATCTTATAAAATATTGGAATTTGGACACTATAAATATGATATGTAATGAATATTGAATATATCCCTATTTTAATTAGGTAGACCTAGACAACCATATGTTTTCCATGTGTTTTCATGTGTTTTTTTCATAATCTTGCTTCATATTTTTAAAAAAATCACTAGAATACTTTTAAATGAACTATTGAAACATATATATTTTAAAAATGATTTTGTATCTTCAAGGTGTAAATAATTTAAATATTTTTTACCAATGGTATTTCCAATTATTTTTTTAAAATATATTATAAAATTTGTTTGAAGTACTTCGTAATTTTTGTTATCAAAATGGGTATTTAATAAAATGTTTCTCACATATTTTAAAACCCCTTACTGTGAAATTGAATGAAAATCCCTTGTTTTATAAGAATTTTACTTCTATCTTAGAATATTTACAATGGAATCCTTTTTTTGGAGTTAACACATGAAAATCTATGTACTACTATTATTTTATTTATCTTCAACTCATAGAATATGCATGTTGATGTTTAATTATATAGAACCTTGATTGGAAAATGTCCCCTGTTGTGCAATGTTTTTTTATTGTTTCAGTTTCTATAAATAATAAAATACACAACATTTTAATCATCGAATCTAAAATATTTGGTTTGGGGTATTAAAATGGTTATTAGAGGAGTGGCCTAGGAATATTTGGATATTAGATGTTGTCATCTATATAGTAGAGTACATGTGTTTTTCACTACTAGTATTCTTAATTATGATGACAGAAATTCATACTTTTCTAGAGCCCAGTTAATGAATTGAGAAGGCATGATTATTATAAGGTGTGGAGGATGTAACAAACCAAAAATGAGAAGCATAATTTTAATTATAAATATTTAATTAAATTTATTCATCGAAAAAACATTGATTTATTCTTTGAATATTTAAATATTATATAACATTACATTAAATTATCTCATCAAATAAGCTTTTATGAAATGTATAATTTTCATGCATTATTATTTTTATGAAATAATATTAGATACTAAATTAATATTTTATTTTATAAAAATGGTTTTACTAATAAATATATTTTATTTCAAATACATTTATATGATTATTTTTTTTTTAAAAACCAATAATTTATTTTAACAAAATTAATTATCCCTACAAATACTTATTTTCGAAAAAATAGAATTTTCTATAGAATAGAAAATATTCAAAAAACTGAAATTATTATATATAATATGTATTTATGAGGATTCTAATTTCATACATAAATATGAATATTTAAATTCATATTAATTAATTATGAAATAAAAATATATAGTGATAATACTTTTTTCATTCAATGAAATATAATTTATTATCAAAATAATCAAATGAAACAAATTTTTAACCATATATTTAGCTAATTGAAAAAAACTATTTTTCAGTAATATAATTATTATATAAAATATTGTTAATATGAATACAAATAATTAACACTAATTTTATTCTCTATTTTGTCCTAAAATTATAATAATAGTAATAAGCATACTAAATTTTAAAAAATAAATTAGATAATGTTATTGATTTGGGGAAAATGGAAACCCTTAGAGGAGTAATATCCTATGAGGCACTGTGATGTATTTGGGTCGTGTAACATTTTCTTCTTGAGTGGAGTCGGATCTCAAGCGCAAATAGTGGGGTGGAGTCTTGATATCAGGCTTCAATGAATATCTAATATTTGAGTCGATATAGACTATGGATAAAGGGATAGATTCATGAGATCTTAAATTAGATTAGGGTTGAGGTGACATACAAGGAGTGAAAATCGGTGAGGGAATTTAAAAAACTCATGAACAATGGAGAATGAATCTGATGGCTGAAGTGGGATCATCCATGAGGGAGGGTTATGTTTCATGTTCCATTAGATCTTCTAAAACATGAATAGGATGGTTCTTTATTTCTTTCATTATAATGATTATTTATATAGACCTATTTCTCATATATTTTTCAAAATGATAGCAACCTTTTTGTGCCTTGATTTAATTTTTCTTCTCCCGATGTCATCTACTATCCATTTTGAGTGGCGTTTTGATTTTCCTTCATGTTCATATTTTCCTATTTGGGTGTCAACATTTTTTTTAATGATTTGTAGAGAAGCATATATCCACATTTATATTTGAAATTCCATGAATCCTTTTGGTGTGAATTATAAATAAAATCATATCAAATTTGATTCGTGTCTAAAATAAAAACATATTTTTCTTCAATCCTTAAATTATTATGAAATCATATTTTATATTTTAATTTACTGTATTGAATATTTATTTATCCAACCTTTTTAAGAAGTATCACATCTCAACCACATGTTTTTACGACCCTAAATTCACTTGTATCTGATTACATATATAAATTTATGTAATGTAAAATATCAAATATAAGTTAATATTTCTATAAAATACTTATATCATGTGAAAATGGGGTAGAAATCAATTTATCACTCCAGTGAAAGAGCAAGATTGTTCCCAAATGAGTAGTAAAAATTTATACGTATTCCTGAAAAATCATTTTGATGTATTTATTTTAAATAATATTTAATGATTCTATTGGGTTCTTAAAATTTAATAGAATACTTATCAATCGATTTCGTTATTTAAAATCATTCAAAATATATAGGTCATGAAAGGGTTATTTATGTTTTACAATTTATATAATTATATTATATATGTACATCATTTTCTTGAATTTTATAAAATCAAATAAGGGTTTAATTTATTTTTATCATATTATGTTTAAATTAAGTATATATATATATAATTAACAATTAATCCATTTGTTTTACGAATTTGGGGACATATGGAATAATTTTATTTGGACATGGATTTTTCTAAATATATTATATTTGGCATAAGTTAGTTTATTTATCAATGAATATGTCCTAATTTGAATTCAATCTACTTATATCTTATAAATTCGATGTTGTATATGTAACATCCCAGGTAAATAAAGAATATTACCTTTTCATATTTATTAATATTTTTTAATAAAATATTACTATTACTTTAAAAGGGATTCTATGTTCGATGGCGTACCCATTACGCAACAACGAGTTTCTTTGAAATCATATGATGCACACTAATAATATAATAATATTATTGTAAATTGCAGTAAACTCCTAGCTGTTGTAATGGTAGGAATGAACAGAACTAACTAAAAAAGTTATTATATATGTTTGTTAAGTATTTTTTACATTTATCCGATAAATTTTAGAGGCTTAAAATGTGAATGAATCCAATTTAAAGCATAAATATTCTAATATTCTTGAAAAGGTTGATTAACCGCCTTTTGATGGAAAAACCTTTTTAAATGTACTTTTTCCACTTTTTTATGTTATATTTGAAAAAATAAAATCCTTATTTATAAACGGGACATCAAAATTACTTTGTGTAAATTTTTGTTATTTTTCTGATAAAGTTCATTTTTAATGAATAGTGAAAAATGCAGTATTTTAATTCAAAACCTCTATTTAATATAATTTATTTTTATGGTTAGATTATCTTTTTAACTGGTTTTAAAGTGTAATTAGAATATATTTTCACCATTTAATACAATTGGGGTCATTAGAATTAATTTCACTTTTAAAATGGACATAAACACGTGTCAATTTTCTGATAGATATCGTTTCTTAAAAACACGCGATTTGTTTTGACAGTGGGAATTGACTATATAATTTATTAATGAAACTTATATGTTTTGAATTCGGTAAAATGGAAATCATTTTTTAATTTCTAATATTAAATATATCTTAGGGTTAATTTTTGGTATTTTTCTAGTAATGTTCATTTTTTATGAATAGTGAAAAATATAGCATTTTAATTCAAAAATGCGTTTTCATCCAAATTATTTATATAATTAGATTGTAATTTTAATTGGTTTTAAGGTCTAATTTAATTATTTTTCTATAATTTAATACAATTTTTTTTTCATTGGATGTAATTTCACGTTTATATTGGATGTTAAAACAAATCAATATTTTGATAGATTTTACTTCTTAAAAAACCCGTATTTGGTTTTGACAACGAGAATAATTATTAAATTAATGAATGTATTTTTTGTGTTTGTAACATGATAAAATTGATTCCATATTTTGAATAATAAGGTCCAAATTATTCAATTAATACACTTTTGTATTTGCACATTATGAATAGTAACAACAATAATTATCTTTAATTATTGTGATTAATTAGTAATCGGGTAGTTACAGGTAATAAAATAATATCATAATAATATAAAATAACCCCAAAATCAGTACAAATCATCCTTTTTGAGTCATGGACGACCATGGGATTCTTTTTACCAAACTTTAGGTCCCATAGAGTCACATGGGTCTTATAGTGACATTTATGACATTATTTTAAAAAAGAAGAAAAATATAAAAACCGTTTGTATATCCTAAGTAAAACAATTTTAATTAATTTTACATAAATTATATCTTAGAATATAAATAGACATTGGTAGGCTAATAATATTTCCTAAATCATGGTATTTTTTAATAATATTTAGGCATTATATAAATAAATTTATTTTTGACACCATGATGATGCAGTGATTACCTCATTAAGGAACGATTTAAATAAAATGAAAAGATAAGGTAAAATATAATACTTATAGTTGTTGAAATCCTATTGTATGGGTGGATCTATAACCCTTATCATCTTATCCTCAAACTATATCATTTTGGAAGCCTTAAAACCCGAAAATCATTTAATAATAAAGTAACATTTCAAGACTTTCCAAAAGTGACCATCCTCCCTCTTATAAAAGGCCCCCACCTCTACCCCTAACCCAAACCTCCCATGCCCTTGGATCGTCCAACATCTGTTCATATAATCTCTTAGGGTCTCTATATTACTCCTAGAATCCTCACTTTGGGCATAATTCATTCCAAGGAAGCCTTTGGCTGAAATCATAAAGAGTTACCCGATTTAGAGGTAATGTCTTCTCTCGAGTTTATTTATTTTATTTTCCTTATTCACTCAACACTATCTTATTATTATTTTATCCCATAATAACACAAGTATCCTCAATACACTAGGATGTTTTTATGATAAGGATTCTACCTAAACATACACACACCTCCATTTAATGGTTAAAGAACATACTCTTTCCGTGGATGACGAATTACTACCTCACGAAACGATGATTGTTCAAACTTATCCTACCACCTCCCATGGTGGACATTAATATGTCACTATATTTATATATGATATATATATTATTTATATGTTTTCATTATTATTCTATATTTTTCATTTAGGTCATACCATTATGGTTTCCATAATGGGTAAACACGATAATTTTAGTTTAGGAATTGTGGACTACCACCCCCTCAAAGTGATATGACTTGTTGATGCCATACATGGAACATATAAAGGATAGAATTTATGAACTTATGTAACATATATAATATATTTATTATATCTTAATTATAATATAAACATGTTTTATTATGTCTTCATTCAATTAAAGTATAATGTAGAAATGAAAGTAGCGTTCATGCGTACGTACGACTTACTGTCTCCAAGAACGGTGCATTTACTTTATTACCTTAAACTGTTATGTAATATTATAAATACATGTATATATTGGATATATATTATATATATGATATATAAATAATGAATATAATTCTGGATATAATGGATATTTTACCACAAGAACAACTTGTAATTATAAGAAGTTTATTTTTGACTCAAGTACCAAATATCGACAAGATGACAATTATTAACTTAAATGATTACCTAGTTTTTATAACATGGTAATAATTGTTTAAAAGGAATAAGAAACTTGAATAATATTCTTAATAAAGTATAAATTAACTTAAGTTTATCATTCAGGAAGAACAAGGAACATACGAGCGAGTCATGTCGAACACATGGTAAGGGGATTTCTTATCTCACTTTTAATTTCGTGATATTTCCATTGTTTGCCACTTATTTATTTCATGTGGTGTATTGTGTACTTACATTTGACATATATTATCATGATTCTATTTATATTAATGGTATTTTGTGATTCATTAGTTGTTTATTATCTTTTGGTCATACGAATCGATTGATTACAATGAGGTAAGGGGTTCTTATCTCACATTTTATTCCTGTGAGATTCATGCTATATTTGTCACTATATATTTAGAGTGGTGTATGTACTTACCATTATTATACTAATTGTGTAATATACATTCGTTTATGGGTATTTACATCAACATTTTATGGTCCTTCTTTAATGGTTTGTATGTGTCAAAAGTTACCTAAATCAGTAAGGGAACTTTTCACCCTCCTCTTTTTAAAAGACTTATTTTTGTTTGGTATTTTAATTTACATCTTATTATGTTGGGATATTTTCATATATATCCTTATTTCAGTAAATGTTATGTCCAAGTGATGAGTTACCCTTTTTATCTCTCATTAACTCATTTTTAGAATTTTAAAGTGACGCCGTTAGACTGTTGAATTTCTGCAAGGGAACTTCTTAACCCAATTTCAATTCTTTTGGTTAAACCTCTACTTCTTGATTATGTCATGCTATGAATATGTGTGGATGAACTATGATTATTTTACACTTAATATCCACTTTTATTGAGTGTATTTATGTTTGTCACAAATAATTATGTAATTGATTTATTCTTAATCTAAGGATATCGTCTTTGTACGGGACTTCGTCTCAATATCCTTTCATGGAGGCATATTTTGATTTATACACGAATTTCATTTATATGGTGTATAAAACCATTTTGACTTTTCATTTAATTCAATGGGAATCTTTTCTCTACGAATCATTTTACTAAACAAAAAAAGGAATGTTTCTTTTTTATATAAGTGGGGACAACGACCTTTTTCGTCACCGCGAGAATTATTTGATCTTTGGATTTTTTAACAAGCCTTAATGTTTTTAAAAACAAAATAAATACCATATACTCTTTTTACATATTTTGGCATTGAAAATTGTTTTTAGAATGGATTTATTATTTCAATACCATAAAATGTAATATTGTGATTGCAATGTGGGAACGTTATCTTTCCTTTATACTTATGATTAGTGTTATGATTATGTTATGGTTCTTGGCCATTGCTACATATATGAGTGGTTCCATGAAAAACCTAGGGTGGGAGAGCCCGAGATAGCTCTCCAATTCATTGGGCAACGTGACAGAGGTAAATGTTAATGTTTCTCCTAAGAGATTTAGGGAATATACTGTGATGAGTATTCCAAATGTGACTCCCTATGTAGCTGTGATAGCTACAATGTAAGTATGTTATATATGCATTAAGTTACCTTTTATGATTTTTCATTGCTATGTGTATTTCACAAATCTTATGATTTCATGAGGTATGTTAAAAAGATTATGTTATGTATATATTGATGATATAATGTTTTCTTTCCTTGTTTTATAACCCTTACTAATCTTTTTATTCTCATCCCATGTTTTTGAAATGTTTTCCAGAGGACTTAAAGATGATTAGGGTCAAGGATAGGATCATGGAAAGACATGCTATCTAAAACATGGAACTAGACATGTTTCATTTTAGGAGTCTTTATTTTGTGAAAAAATGGAAACTGAGTAGAAGTGTCTACTTTGTAATCTTTTGAGACAAAATAGTTATTTCCTAATTCAATAAAACTCTAAGACTAAAAAGATCCTCAATGTGAATTATTCATTTAATTAAAGATTATGTAATGTTATAAGGTCGGGTCCTTATTGTTGGTATCAGAGGTCGGTTTAGATAACTTTATAGGTTAGGGTATTCTTTAAGAAGAAGTGACATTACAATAATGGTTAGGATTTCAGAAAGAGTAATAGTTTTTAGATGAAGTGAATGAGTTTAAGATAACATGAATAATTATATCTTTGTATTTACCCTCTTCATAAGATATTATATGAAGATTTTGCTGATATACTCACACTGAACTTGTTGGTTTTAGTAAATGGCTGGATCAATCAGGCAACCATGTAATAGTGGATGTGAAGAAAACTGTGACGATTTTCAGAATGAGAAAATGAATGTTATGGGAGTTGCAATGAGAACTCTTGTGGTTATTCTCAACCAACTATCTAGAGTCATGATTGACCACCAGAACCTTAGTGATTTTTATAAGGCATCAAATATGTGAGAAAAAAATCCCTACAGAAGTTCAGGTAATAATCATAAAGGTAGGTATGTTTGAAAACCTATGTGGAAAATATGTGGGAAGAAACACCTAGCAAAATGATTCAATGGGACAGAAAGATGTTATAGATGTTGAAATGAAGGTCATAAAGCAAGAACCATCCATGGAAAAAGGAATAATCTAGTTGAATCTAGGAAAGGGAATGAAGTTCATTATGAGGGATCAATTGAATTTTTTAAATGTGGTGTGCATGGTCATTATGAAAACACATGTCCTAAGAAGAAGTTTCAGGAATGGGATCACCAAGATCATACAAATATTCTTTTACCAATACCTTCTTTCCTTTCGATTGAGGATGAAGAAACTGACAATGACCAATGAAAGGTATGGATTATTTATTAACATATGTTTTCTTATTATTGAATCTTAGGATATGATTCATGATTTTTTTGTAGGAAAGAAGTATTTCAAAATAATTTCGGAAGGAAAGGTTAATGTATCATGAATAATGTTCAATGAGTAAGAATTCAACATATAAGGGATTCAAGAGTTATGGTAGATTTTAGGATGATGATATTTTTAAAAGTATTAAGGATATTTTGATGATGAGATTACATTAGAAGAATTTTTTTAGTATGTGTAACCCGAATGTCTGATATTTGAAAAATTTTATTCAAGGAATAATTATATTTTCTTTTGTGGATATAGTAATAAAGAACCATTTGGGTTTATATGATCCTTGAATTTGAGGAAATTAATGGTTAATAAATTTTGGGATTCAAAATTAAAGTTAATAGATAACCCTTGTGGTTAAAATATGTTATGGTTATTTTTGATGAATTTATCTCTTTTTGGGAATGTTATAAAATTACATAGTTTTTGAAAGAGGATAACACACAGACCGTGTGACAACCCATCGCGTCGGACGAAGCTGTGGGAATCAAACCCACAACCAAAGGGAAAGTGGTATTTATCGCCTAACACTGGACAACGTGAAGTCCCTAGTTAGTATGACTAATTGTTTTAGTTAGATTATTTAATGAATCAACAATAAGTTGATCTTGGGTTATCTATGAAAATGATTAAACTATCATGGAGGATATGTGATTAGGTTAATTACTTTTCAATATGAGAATTTAAGTGTAACTAATGTTATTTGGAGATAAATGTTAAGATTTATCTTGGAATACAATGTCATTAAATCCTTTTGAGATTTCGGTTTCAATATTAGTTTGGATCACTTTTGTAGAATTTTATGGGCAGTTTTTTTTTCTTTGATGAACTTTGGGTAAAGTTTAACAAATTTTGGAGATCAAGAGTATTTTTTTTCTTTTTATAAAGGCATATCTTTTTGGGGGATTATCTAATCTTGTACTAAACGTTATGGTTTTGGTTAATGTCTAAAGACATGGGAATTATATAGTTCATCTTTTTTGGATTATGTGATTCTCTATATGTTTATTATAGCACCCTTAATGTGAAAAATTCATCCGGAATACTCATCGTTTGGAGAAAATATGAGTTTGTGTTAGAAATATAGTAAAAGATGAAAGTATACATGACATGTAAGTATGTTTCCTTATGTTGTTAGTTAAGATCATAAATAAATTTCACAATAAAAAGTAACTTAAAATAAAAACGTTGTCTGTTAATTTTTCTTACTGGGGAATAAAAGACTGTTTAACCCATCACATGTTTTTGACTTTCTGGTGGTTAACTTTATCCTAATCATGTTTTCAATCACTCTCCATCATACCTTCATGGTTTGTTTTTTTCCTCCATATCCATGTTTTCATGGAATCCTTGTATTTGTTGTCTTAGGTGACCTTTGTACTTCATTTTCTTTCTTTTAAAGTGATTGTTTTATTGACTCCTTTTTCCGATGTGGGTCTTTTAATGAAATTTCCAAGACCAATTATAAAATTACAAGGACGAAATTCCCAAAAGGGGGAAGGATGCAACATCCCAGGTAAATAAATAATATTACATTTTCATATTTATTAATATTTGTGAATAAAATATTAATATTACTTTATAAGGGATGCTATGTTCGATGGAATACCCAATACACAACAATGAGTTTCTTTGAAATCTTACGATGCACCCTAATAATATAATAATATTACTATAAATAGTAGTAAACACCTAGCCGTTGTAATGGAGGGAATGAATAGAACTAACTAAAAAGTGATTATATATGTTTGTTAAATATTTTTACATTTATCCAATAAATTTTAGAGGCTTAAAATGCGAAAGAATCCAATTTGGGTATAAATATTCTAATATTCTTTAAAAGCTCGATTAACAGAATTTTGATGGAAACCCTTTTTAAATATACTATTTTCCAATTTTATATGTTTTATTTGAAAAAATAAAATCCTTATTTAGAATAGGGACATGAAAATTACTTAGTTTAAAATTTTGTAATATTTCCGATAAAGTTCATTTTTAATGAATAGTGAAAAATGCTGTATTTTAATTAAAAACCTTTTTTTAATCTTATTTATTTCTATGGTTAGATTATATTATTAATTGGTTTTAAAGTTTAATTAGAATATATTTTTTTCCATTTAATACTATGGTGGCAATTGTAATTAATTTTACTTTGAAAATGGACATAAATAAGTGTCAATCTGTTGATAGATATTGTTTCTTAAAAACAAGCTATTTGTTTTGACTGCGGGAATTAACTATATAATTTATTAATGAAACTTTTATGTCTTGAATTTGGTAAAATGGATATCATTTTTGAATTTCAAATATCAAATATATCTTAGGGTGACTTTTTGATATTTTTTATGATAATGTTCATTTTTTTATGAATAGTGAAAAATACAACATTTTAATTCAAAACTACCTTTTCGTCTAATTTATTTATATACATATTATGTAATTTTAATTGGTTTTAAGGTGTAACATAATTATTTTTTTTATCATTTTATACAATTTTGGTCATTTGATGTAATTTAACTTTTATATTGGATGTAAAAACAAATCAATCTTTTGATAGATTTTACGTCTAAAAAAACCCGTCTTCGGTTTCGACAACGAGAATAATTTTTAAATTAATTACTGCAATTATTGTGTTTTTAATTTTATAAAATGGATTCCATATTTGTAATCATAAGTTCTAAATTATTTAATTAATACTCTTTTGTTTCTGGACATTATGAATAGTAACGACGGTAAATATCTCTAATTATCATGATTAATTAGTAATTAGGTAGTTATGGGTAATAAAATAGTATAATAATAATATAAAATGACCCCAACATGTGTCCAAATCCTCTTTTCTGAGTCATGTACGACCATGGGAAGGTTTGTACCAAACTTGAGGGCCCATGGAGTCACATGGGTGTGATAGTGTCATTTACGACATTATAATTAAAAAGAAGAGAAATATAACAAAGGTTTGTATATCCTAATTAAAACAATTTTAATTTTGTTTACTTAAATGATATCTTAGACTATAAATATTCATTGGAAACAAAAAACAATTTCCTAAATCATGGTTTTTTTTATAATATTTATACATTAAATAAATAAATTTATTTATGACACCATGATGAAGCAATGATTACCTCATTAATGAACTATTTAAATAAAATGAAATCATAAGGTAAACTCTAAGACTTAAAATTTCCTAAAACCTATTTTATGGGTGTCTTTAGATCCCATATAACCTTATCCTCAAAATATATCATTGTGGGACCTTTAAAATCAGAAAATCATTTTATATTAAAGTAATATTTCAAAACATTCCAAAAGTGACCCTCCCCCCTCTTACAAAAGGCCCCCACCTCTACCCCCTTACCTACACCTATAAAGCCATTTTATCATCCAAAATCTACTCATATTATCTCTCCACATCCCTCTATTACTCCTAGAAGCCTCACTTCTGGAATAAGTCTTTCTAAGGAAGCCTTTGGCTCAAATCAAAAAGAGTTACCCGATTTAGAGGTAATGTCTTCTCTCGAGTTTCTTTCTTTTATTTTCCTTCTTCACTCACCACTATATTCTTATTATTTGATCCCATAAAAACAAAATTATCCTCAATATACTAGTATTTTGTTATGATAAAGATTATACCTACAATTACACACACCTCCATCTAACGGTTAAAGAACATATTGTGTCCGTGGATGGCGAATTACTGCCTCACGAAACGATGATTGTTAAAACTTCTCCTACCCCCTCTCATGGTGGCCATTAAGATGTCACTGTATTTATATATGATATATATATTATTTTTATGTTTTACTTATTCTTATTTATTTTTCATTTAGGTCATACCTTTATGGTTTCCATAAAGGGTAAAGGCGATAATTTCATTTTAAGAAGTGCGGACTACCGCCCCCTCAAAGTGATATGACTCATTCATGCCATACGTGGAACGTATAAGGGATATAATTTATGAACATATGTAACATATATAATATATATATATATATACTATAATTTAATTATATTATACCCATTCATCATTATGTCTTCATTCCATTAAATTATGAAATAGAAATGAAAGTAGCATTCATGCGTACGTACGACTTACCGTCTCCATGAAGGGTACATTTCATTTATTACCTTAAAATGTTATGTAATATTATAAATACATGTATATACTTGATATATATGATATATATGATATATAAATCCTGAATATAATTCTAGATATAATGGATATTTTACCACAAGAACAAAATGTAATTATAAGAAGTTTATTTTTGACTAAAGTAACAAATATCGACAAAACAACTGTTATTAACTTAAATGATTAAATAATGTTTATAATATGGTAATAAGTGATATAAAATGAATAATAAACTTGATAAATATTCTTAATCAAGTTGAAATTAACTTATGTTTATCATTCATAAAGAAGAAGAAACATACAAGCAAGTCAAGTCGAGCACGTGGTAAGGGGATTTCTTATCTCACTTTTAATTTTGTGAGATTTCCATTGTTCGCCACTTCTTTATTGCACGTGGTAAATTTTTTACTCCCATTTGAAATATATTATCATAATTCTATTTATATTAATGGTATTATGTGATTAATTTGGTGTTTATTATCTTTTGGTCATATGAATCGATTGATTACAACGAGGTAAGGGGTTTTTATCTCACATTTTATTCCCATGAGATTCATGCTATATTTTTCACTATCTCAATTGAGTGGTGTATGTACTACCCATTTCTATACTTATTGTGTAATATAATATCATTTATGGGTAATATAATTTAATTTATGGGTATTTATATCAACATTTTATGGTGCTTCTTTCATGGGGTGTATGTTTCGAAAGTTACCCAAATCGGTAAGGGAACCTTTCACCCTACTATTTTTAAAAGACTTATTTTTGTTAGGTCTTTTAATTTACATATTATTATGTTGGGATATGTTATTATATGTCCTTATTGATGTAAATTTTATGTCCAAGTGATTATATACCATTTTTATCTCCTATCAACTCATTTTAAGAATTTTAATGTGACGCCATTAGGCTGTCGAATATCATTATGGGAACTTCTTAACCCAATTTCAATTCATTGGGTTAAACATATACTTCTTGATTATGTCATGATATGAATCTATGTGGATGACCTCTGATTTTTTTACACTTAATATCCACTTTTATTGAGTGTATTTATATTTTTCACATATAATTATGTATTTGATTTATCTTTAATCTATGAATACCATCTTTGTATGGGACATCATCTCAATATCCTTTCATGGTGGCATCTTTTGATTTATACATGACTTTCTTTTATACTGTGTATAAAACCATTTTAACTTTTCATTTCATTCAAAGGGAATCTTTTCTCTATGAATCATTTTACTAAATGAAAAAAAGGAATGTCTCCTTTTTACGTATGTGGTGACAACGACCTTTTCCGCCGCCGCGAGAATTATTTGATCTTTGGATTCCTTAACAAGATGTAATGTTTTTAAAAGGAAAATAAATACCATATAATCTTTTTACATATTTTGGTATTGAAAATGGTTTTTATAATGGATTTATTATTTCAATATCATAAAATGTTATATTATTATTACAATGTTGTAACATTATCTATCCTTTATGATAAAGCTATGTGTTATGATTATGTTATGGTTCATGGAAATTGTTACGTATATGGGTGGTTCTGTTAAAAACCTAGGGAAGGTGAGCTCGAGATAGCTCTCCAATGCATTGAGTTACTTGACGGAGGCAAATGTTAATGTTTCTCCTAATATATTTAAGGAATTTACTATTATAGGTATTCCAAATGTGACTCCCTATGTAGATGTGATAGCTACAATGTAAGTATGTTTTGTATGCCTTAAGTTAACTTTATGATTTATTATTTCTATGTCTATTTCAAAAATCTTATGATTTCATGAGGTATGTTAAAAGGCTTATGTTATTTATATATTGAAGATCTAATGTTTTCTTTCCTTGTTTTATAACCCTTACTGAGCTTTTTATGCTCATCCCATGTTTTTAAAATGTTTTCCACATGCCTTAAAGATGAATAAGGACAAAGATGGAATCATGGAAAGACATGTTATCTAAAACATGGAAGTAGACATGTTTCTTTTTAAGAGTTTTTATTTTATGAAAAAATGGAAAATGAGTAGAATTTTCTACTTTGTAATTATTTGAGATGAAATTTTTATGTCTTAATTCTCTAAAACTCTAATCCTAAAAAGATCCTCAATGTGGATTATTCATTTATTTCAAGATTATGTAATGTTTTAAGCCTGGGGATTATAGTATATATATATATATCTATGTGTGTGAATTTTTTTTATTCATGTATTTTAATCAAGTTCATTACTTATGTCTATTAAATTATTGATGATTATTCATAGAAGTAAAAACATGTATGAATATATTTAAGAAACTGAAGGGTACGATTTTGGATATATAATTAAATGATAATGAACAACCAACAAGATAAATAACCCCAAGTAGAAAACATAAAACCAAACATGGAATAACCTACATTAATGATTTATACCTTACCATTTTTGAAAAAACCACAATGTATTAAAACAAGAAGAAACTATAAATCATTCCAAACCTCCACTCAATAAGATGTTCTTGACCTTAAGCCACTACCACCGAAAGCATAAAGAGATACTACTAGGACCCACACTACCACCACTACACATCTCAGCTTATCCTATGAATGGTGTAATCTATTGACCAACATGGTTCCACCAATGAAAATATCCCACATAATAAAAATTATATGTAAAATTACATTTCATGATTTGTAGCTGAAATAAACTCTAGATCACTTTCATGGGAAAGAACATTAAAAAGGAAAACAGTTCTAATGAAATCCACTTTAAAAGAAACACAATTTTTAATGAAAAAACATTAAAAGAAATGCTATTTTAGTGATGGAAACATTAAAATAAGAGAAAATGCCTTAAAATTACCAAACAAACATACCATATGTTTTTGGTGGGAGTGACAAAGTCAAACTACACTATATATAGGAGAATCTGTATGGGTACTATCTAGAAATGAGACCCTCTAACCTTGTGTCTTGGGTAAAAGTGATACATAAACCATAAAAAATTGTGACCTCAGGAATGTACCACTATTAGGGAATAAAACCATAACCTTGTGGTCTCCAATCAATCGTCATTATTTTGTTAGTGTTATCATTTTCAGTTTATGAAAGTGAAATCAGGATGAAACCACTTCCAAATATCTAGCATACTTGATCTAGTATGCATTCCTAGAATCTCTAGAATCCATTTGTTCTCAAACATGTTTCACATTTACATAATATATATAACATTAAAATTTTACAAGACACACATGGAATTACACATGCGAGATCCAAAACATGCATAACAAAAATCCTCTTTAAAAATCAAACACACACATAGATTTTTTTAAAACATGGTTTTCACATCGTAAATAATTTAATGAGCATTTTAAAAAAATTATAAAATAATTTGAAGATAAACCAAAAAACGTTACACCAACAAAAACACCAAAAAAAATTTAAACATGATTCACAAAACTTGTAAAATTAAATAAACCATTTTGATAATTTATAAAGCACCCAAAAGATTCTCAACATGGTTTTACAAATGGATTACATGAAAATTACACTAAAAATGGAACTTTAAAATCAGAAACATATTTAATTATAACAAATACCATCTTCGCACATCACATATTAGAAATAGAACGTGTTAAACTAATTATGAAATATAATTTCAATAAATACAATAGTTTTCAAATGAATCCACCCAATTTAACGTGAGGAAAATTATTTTTAAAACTAATTTCATAATGAACCATTGATAAAACTAATTACTCACCATGAATATCTACTATAAATCATAAGAAAAATTACAAGATAGCATAATCATTTTAGTAACGATGATAAGGCATAGAATCACCTACCGAAGGTGTATAAATCCACCAAATTTATTGTGAATCTTGAACCAAACATAATATGAACCCCAAAGTAACCTAATTGGACCATAAAACAATAGAATGAACAAAATATATCATGACCAGAACCTAACCAAATTGAAAAACAAAATTGAGAAAAAAACCCTTAATGGATGTGGAAGGATGTTTACCCGATTGGTTCAAACATCCATGAAGGGAGATGGGAATATTTGATGAGTTTAAGAAGCTAGCTAAGAAAGGAAGTAGATTTATAGAGGTGAGCATGTTGGAATGAAAAATGGGGAGTGAGGGTTATGCGAGGAGGTAGGGGTGGAGCACGGGTTATTTGTCGGGAATGAGGAGGGGCATCAGCTGAGATCTTTCCATGTCGGTTGTACGACCAAGCTGAAGAGGGGAGAAGCTTGGGATGTGCACACTGGGTGTCTCGACAAATAGGTCAGACGTGAAAGTTGAGAGGAAGGAGAGGGAGGGAATGAGATGAATATTTAATGAAGAAAAATAAAGAAAAATGTATAAAAGGGAAATCAAAACTAAAAAAAATTATTCATTAATAATAATAATACTAGTAAATTAATAATTTTTTTCCATAATAATAATATTTTTTTATTAAATTATAATAATATTCATTTTATTATTATTATATAACAATAAAAATAAAAATAAAATTATTATTATAATGAATCTTTATGAATTTTAATTTTAATTTTAATTTGTATTTTTTTTATGAATTTATTATCCATCTTGTTAAATAATTAATTAATCATAATTTTTTTATGAACACCTTGAAGGACACACGATAACCTAGAGAATCTACACGAATTAAATCATGTCATGTATGTGTTTCCAAAGTCACCAAGCCAAAAAACAATCATATAACAGCAAAAATGAAATATATCAATTGGGCTCGGCCTGCACCTAATCAAAATATTTCAATGTCAGAAAAAAAAATTATTTTAGGAGTCCGGGTGTCACAATTCTTCCAAACATAATTCTTTCTACCCCAGAAAGACACAACTAGGTGTTATATAAAAGAAGAACCGATACACCTTCTCAGCTTAAGGAGTATTCAGATGAACAACAAATTATAGTGATGTAAGAAAAAAAAAATGGACACCCAAATTGAAATCAGAGACCCAAAATAAAACCCCCACTAAATATCACCTTCCCCTAAAAGGTAAAACCCCTATAGTTGATCGATCAAAGGGAGTTTTCATTTCATCTTACCCAACCCAATATCATGATACAAACACCATAAACACTAACTAGAGAATTATGTAGTTCAACTACAATGAATAATGAATCCTAACTACAAACACATGGAGGCCCTAACAGACTCCCCACCATAAGAACAAACATACACCTAAGGAGGAACCATGGCAATAACATTGGGAGGCCCATATGGATTCCCCACCATATGAATTAGGCTTACATTGATTCACCACAGAGGAGTTTTATGAAGACTAATGATGGGTCTCCCCACCATAAAAACTGTACATATTATTCGAACATGAGTACTTCTTCGAATGGTCCAATAAACAACACCATGATGTGAGTGGTAGGATGTGGACCATCTAGTGGACCAACAAGACCGCCAACGACACACCCCAACTATTTATTTCCAAAAATGAATGCAATTACAACTACTATATATTTATAAGAATTTTATATGTAAGGAATATTAAAATATGACCCATATTTGGTGGAATACAACCCATAGGATTCTATGGAATCAAAATTACTATACCATATTATAAATAATGAGAAATTCTTACACCCAAAAGGGTTATAAAATTGAAATGAGGCCCTACCACCTCCTTCAACCGAATTGGATAAATTTTAAAAACAAATAAAATATAGGCTTAATCTATCTACATCTTCCACACTGATAATAGATAACAGATCCCAACCTTTCAAACCATTGGGGTCCTCCTGACTACATGACAACTTCACTCTGCGTCCTATGACAGGAGCTCTGATGATTGGAGGATCAGATTCCTCATAGTTAGGATTAAGACCCCTCCTCCCCTCAAACAAATATTCTTCTTTTGGTACCATAAGTGACCATACCATGACCTAAAAGAACCATTAGATGCAGCAATAATTGGAATCCATTTTTTCAGACAATACTTAACTTAAATAATGGTAAGATGATTTTATGGAATGTAACTTATTAAAATAAAATAATAAACATAATAAGGAATGAAATATTCAATACTCCTTTTTCTAAATTAGAAAATTTCTATATTTTCCAATGGAAATATGGAATTATTAGAACAGAGGTTCTCAAAATGGTTTATAACATTCACCTCTTTCATCGAACAAGAACATGATTCCACAAAGTGTCACCCAACATGACACTTGAAACTAATTGATAAATTTAAAATAAAGGTACCCTAACTGGAGTCCCAAAGAGTATAAAATTTATTCAATGTCCATAACTAACTCATATAATTAGATTCTTCACACATGAGACTTAATGTGATCTCCTACTTAGCTGAATCCAACGAAAGTCCCAAAGTAACTTTTAAAATAGAATCCCTCACCGAAAACTCCAAAATGATTCTACTTTTCCATATTGGAATTTCATTCAGTACTTCCATATAGGACCTAAAGACATAATGATGTCAACACCATAGTAAACAACCTCAGAAACCTAAAAGACCAATGTATCTTACAACTCCTCTTGTATCATCATTCCCACTATATGAGGATCCACTATATTGAAAAATGAGAGGTGGATTCATATTCTAATTTTAAAGATTAATATGTTTATTATAGTAATCAACTAGACCATCTTCCCACAATGAATCGCCTAGGGATACACCTCAACCATTCACTAATTCATTATGGTGGCATACACTAACTAATAAGGAGACACAATAACCCAATCAAATGGGTCAATTGGTCAAACAATTCCATGAACTATCATAGGAACCCACCAAGGGAACCACCACTAAGGCTCCCCAAAACACTCCCAAAAAAATAATTCTAATCAACAACTCAGAAAAATATATCAAAAAAACACATACAAGAAAAATTACTCAACTAAAATATTTTTTCAAACTAACAACTCACCAAAACAACATTCATAAAAAAAATACAAAGGAAATCAGACAATCAATGATTATAAACCATCATATGTTTTCTTCAAAAACATTTAGAAAGATAATAATGATTATGAGATCATATTTAACAAATGTGACTCAAGGGCCTCACACATTCATGATCTCATTCCAAAATAAGAACCCATCCACATTCCTCACATAAATCATGCATGTTGTCTTCTATGAGATCACCAAGGTTTATGGCAAGGCCTTTTCATTTTCCAAAACAACAAACAACCCATACCTAATCTTCGTTAAACCACTACCAACATTACTAAACCCATTTTGAATCTTAAAATGTTTTTTATGATAAATACCATTCATTGGAAGAATAATTATCTTTAAAATATTACACAACAATTTCAAAACATTTGATTTAACATTAAAACATTCCATGATTCAGAACATACCCCATTTCACAACTACCCGCTCATTTTTAAACTCATTTATCCTCACATAAAACAAGTTTCTAAAAGATCATGAATATTTTCAAGAGACCACCAAATTAAAAAATAAAAATCCTATTTCAAACCCCATAAAAAATTTCAAAACATTTCACTCCATTCAAAACACATTTCAATAGTTCAGAACATCCCATCTAATAATGATTTCCAAAACCCTCTTTAACATAACTAATTGATTACCAATAAATAATTTCAGTATGCAACATGTTTGAGTTATGTAGATACTATCAAGATAAACTCAACCCCATTTACACAAGTCCTTCTCTATTTGAGAAACCAGTTTCTATAATATTTATATAAGAGTTATTCAAAATAATTTTCCAAAATCCATAAATACACCGATCAAATCAAGGGGAAACTAATACTGATGGAAAACATAGAAATATGTTTATTGGCCAGATTCCAGTCACACCACCATCAAAGAGAGTGTTAAATGACAATTTCCTTAACTTCAAATTGCATTATAGGCCCTACGGTCCCATTAAGACCATTTTCTTAACTCCAATTCCATTTACCAAATAACAAAAAAATACAAGGACACAAATACTTAGATGAAACCTAACATCATATGGTATGTCAAGTCTTGTTATGACATGTTTTTTCTATGCACCTTACTCATAACCATAACATCATGTTCCGAATAACCTACTATGGCCTACCAAGACCCTTTCCTAAGGAACAAGACTCAAAATTTCATGATCTTCTCTAATACCATTTTTTCAAGAACCAAGACGGGTCTCCATACAACGTAACGCCTGACCTAGTATGTGGAAGGGCTCGAGGGGAATCCCTGATCCCCATAGGATGAAAATAAGTTCCTAGGTATCAAAATTTCAACATTGGAATGATTTACCCAATGACATATTAATAAAAAAAAGATAAATAAACGAAAATTGATAATAGATAACCAAAATTGTCATAACCAAAAATAATGATTTAATGATTACCATTTTGAAGAAGAACCACAATAGACTAAAATAAGAAAAAACTAAAATTCATCAAAAATATACATTAAAAAATATAGTGTTGACCGGAATTCATCGTCATCGAAACCACAATGTGATATCACTAGAACCAGAACATCCATGACTACACATCTCACCTTAACCTGAAATAATCATGAATCAAGATCTATAAACACCTAAGGGTGTAGTTAGGGTGTGAGATAATTCCTAGAAGGATTCCATACAAGAAAATATTCCATATACTAAACATTATATGGAAAATAAAATTGAATCCATCTAGATGACTAAAATACTAGATAACATTCAAGGGAAACAACCTTAAAAAGGAAAAAATTCTAAATAAAGGCACATGGAAAGATAGTTTTTAAGGGAAAAAACATTAAAAGAAACAAATTCTATAGAGGATAACATTAATCGAATATAACATTACTTAAAGTTACCAAAAATATATAGTGTATTCTAATTATGATTGAAAGAGCGTTAAATAACATTATACATGGGAGAGTCCCTAGGGGTAATTGATAGTAATGTGACCATAGAACCCCATTCATCGGTGAAAATTTGTATCAAAACCATAACCAACTTCATTTTCTTAAACGATCCACTAATAGGGAACACACACAAAATGTAATGGGATCTAATAAATAATCATTATTTAGTTATTGTTTTCATCTTCAATCCTGCTAAGTGAAACAAGGATGAAGCCACTTTTGATTCAATAGAAAACTAGTTCTATTCCAAACACCAAGCCAACTGGTCTTCCTATTGTGCCCAATTTTTTTTTCAAATTAACATAATATATTTCAAAATAACATTTTACATGAAAATCGAAGAATTACACAAACGAAATCCACCACTTGTATTTTCAAAGTCTTATTTAATAATTAAACACACACCTATAACTTTTCAAAACATGGTTTTCATCTATTGAATAATTTAATGAACCTTTTAATCAATTTATAAAATTATTTCAAGATATAATTGATATATTTACACCCATAAGGATAGGAAAATAATTCTAAAACATCATTCTCACAACTTTCAAAATTAAATTATCTATTTCACAATATATAATGCTCCCAAAAGAGGTGCAACAAGGTTTTACACATGGACTACACCAAATTAAACTAATAATGCTGTTTCAAAATCAAAAAAAATGTTTAATTATATATTCATATCATCTTCACACCAAAAAATATATTAAAATAACTTTTAAAATTAATTATGAAAAAAATATTCAAAAAAACAATTTAATGCATATGAAACCACCAAATTTCATGTGAGAGAAATTATTTTTGAAACCAAATTTTTAATGAAACATTGCTAAAATAAATTATGTACAGTTAAAATATTTTATAAATTCTGATAATAATTAAACCCACCTGTATTCATTTTTGAAATGTTTTTTAGTAACAGAATCACCCACCTTAGGTGTAGATATCCTCAAATATTTGTGTTAGTCTTGAACCAAATATAATATTCCCCTAAAAAACCTAATAGAACCCTACAAAAAAATACTGAGTAAAAAATATCATGACCGGACACTAAACAAATAGATCCTAAGTATGTATAAACCAAAACACTCAACGGTTGAGAAATCGAGCTTACCTGGGTGGTTCCCACATGCGTAGAATGGAGTGGGTAAGTAGAGAGGGTTCCAAGAAGATAGTTGTGCAAGGAAAGTTGTTTATAAGGGAGAGCTATAATAGAAATAAAACAGGCGCCTAAAGGCGATGTGATATGGTAGGGGTAGCACATGGGCTATTGTCAGGATGGAGGAGGGGCGCCCATCAATATCCATCCGGAAGGGTGGTGTAGCCACGGTGAAGAGGGGAGAATCTAGGGAAGCACACACTAGTAGTGTTGATAGAGAGGTGAGACGTGGTGCAAGAGATGAATGAGATGTAGGGAAATAGAGGAATAAAATAAAGAAGGAAAAAAAGAAAAGGAAAAAAAGGAAAAATGAACGTGAAATAAAGTATGAAAATAATAAAATCAATAATAATAATATTATTAATATTTGTAATGATAATGAAATTAAATTAATTAAATGTTGATAATAATAATAATAATAATATTCATAAATAATAATAATAATAATATTTGTATAATTAAAATTACTGTTAATCCATTTTATAATTTTCCTGTTGTTATTTTGTGTTCCCTTAATTATTTATCTCATTAAATAATTAAATAATAATAATTTTTTTTTCAATGAACACAAGTTATATCGCACTGTGACCTTGTGATAGCTCATGATATCAACAATTACCGGCTCATGTATTAGACACCACCAAGTCCAAAACAATCATTTATCAAAAAACCCAAAATTTCTATTGGCCACAACCCACACAACATAAAAATATTTGAAATTAAGAAAAAATAAAAAAATAATAAATTACTTCTGGAGGTCGGGTGTGATAGGGGGAGTGCTACAAGAACTCATCTTTTTACGCAATAATCAACACATGTAGATAAAAAATCATTCATTCCATAGAGAGACAATAAAAACAACGATATTTTTATGCCACTACCCATGGTGTCTAACAAGGAAAAAATATAATTTACATTTATAAATATTCCTCTATAAACTACCACAATATGTGACATTTCCAATGCATGGGACGATCTTGTCATGTTTAAAAAAATCATTCATTAATATGATTCCAGATGTCTAGTACTCAACAGAAAATAAACCTTGTGAATGATTAAAATAAATGTTCTCTAAAAAAGATGACACAATTAGAGTGTCATTCCTGGTTAGATTATTGGGTTTGATGAAAAATATTTGATAATTCTAGTATAATATATTAGATTTTCATCTTTTTAAATGATACATAGGTACACCAAATCATTTTCTACATTCACTATGTCATGAACCGACCCGGATACCCTGGTACACTTATACCAAAGATGGAATGATCACAGAATGAACGTTATTAAAGATCCCCACAAGTTGGAAAAGATGATCTAGAATCATATAATATAAATTATTAATGTTTTTTTCACATAAATAGATGGTTAATTATCCATATTCTAATATGATAAAAAGAATATTCTATAGGGAGAACTGTACCAAAAGTAAAATAGGTATAAACATACCAAGGAAAGTCAAAAATTCATTAGAAATAAAGGAATATCAACCACCCATATCAAAAGAGGAAAAAAATATATTCCCAAAGAATCATCAACAAGAACCACCTCCAATTGGGGTTACACACTTTCTAAATCCTGTGAGAAGAAAACCCACAATCACCTGAAGGCACATGTAGGGTGTGATCTAGAATTCCAGTAGGTCCAAGAATGATTGCATAACATGATTCCTCCTTAATTAATAATACATTTATTTCAATTTTAGATAAATAAGAATTGACGTTCAAAAGTATATTTAAAACAAATCTTTCCTTTTATTTCAATCGACCAAAAATTTTTCTATATAATTAATTTTTAATTATTTTATATAAAACTATTTTCATAAATACACAAGTAATTTATAAAACAGTCCTCAACAGTATAATATATTTCAAAACAATGAAAAATGAGATACATAGTCATCTTCCAGGAGGACTCATCACCATCCCATTATGGATGTGACCTACTATACTTGATTGTTATAATTTTATAGTGTCAAAAGGGTGGTGTCCCAAATAACTCAGTAACTACATAGTATTTGATGTTCTTCAAAAAAATATCAATTGGGAAATTATTTCGAACTGTTTAAAATACAAATTCCCTATATTCTTTAATATCAATATGCTAAATCCTCATAAAAAATGAATACACATGTTTTGAAAAAATTTTGTTTTTCCAAGATAAGACCACTTTGATTATATGATAACAATTGTAATCTATTTTATAAAATAAAATTTTCAAATAAATTAATTACAAATCAATTTCTCAATTAAATCAATTTTATCAAATCCAAATCAAACCCAATTTCATGGGAAGTAGTTTTTTTCCCATATTATATTCCAAATCACATCTAAATCCTAATTCATTGTAATTGGGTGTTTCATAAAATTGAATTTTATAAGATTAAAAATCCAAATTTCATTAGAAAAAAATAAAATTTATATTATCAAATTTCATGTTAAATAAATTGGAAAACCATGAATGTAATCAAATTCCTATAGAAAGTGATCATGACTCACGTCACCTAAAATGATAAAATCCAATAAATAATGTTGTTAGTAGATATATGATAATTGATCCTTGATTCATGATCTGAAACAACATAGACTAGTTCCTCAAAAAATATCCTGATAAATGAAATTCTTATGTTATAAAAAGGAATAGACCAGGAGAGACCAAGAGGATATGATTCACAAAACTGGTGGAGAACTCAAAACATTCTAATGTCATTGATCCACCATAGAGAGGATTTGGAGGATAAAAAATGTGACCTTGATTTATTTCAGGACACATGAAATCATTCTAGGTCAAGTTAGGGATATGAGAGGGATTAAAAGTGGGATTATGAATTTTTAATTATTTTCCAAAAATAATTAGAATATTACATTGACAATTAGCTGGGTAGGGATCCATATTTTGAAAAAAATAGTTTTCATTACTGTGCACCATTTTTTTCAAAGTTGAATATTTGTTACGATGTTGGTGAATGGTTTTTCCATAGATGAATGAACTTTGAAAACTCCCACTTACTGGGTTTGTAGGTTTTTCACATGAAGGGGTCATAGTATTGAAATATTGTGCGCTAACAATGAAAACCCCATGAGGATTCTAAAGAGGAATAATTTCCTCATGAATTGCCCTTAAATGAGTCCCATGAAAATCATGATTAAAAGAGTTATTTTACATTCTTGAAGATATGGACAAGATATTACAACCTCCCCATCATTGAAAAATTATTTCCCATTAATTCATACAAATATGATACCCTAGAAAATATATTTTTCCACATATCTATCATTAGTGCCTATATATACCACATAAAATGTGTATCAAAACCATGAATTCATTGAAATTAAACAAATGTAATCATTATCCATTGAATTAACTTCATTTAAAAATGAATTATCCCTAATGGAAACTATGTCGTGGAAAAAATAGGCTCAACCTAAATATCACTCTACATTAGAACATTATTTTGATCAGAAGTATACTGTCATGGCTACGATACGTGGAATATGTTATGTATCAATGTCAAATATGGAGGACATGATAAATAGTAATTCACATTCCCTATATTCTTCAAAACCATAACTATTCCCACAAAGTTAGTATAAGGCTTCCCCTACCTCCAAATCCATCAATAACCTAACCTAGGTGTAAATTCTAGGAACACCTTATCACAAATTGAAAATTATAAAATTATAAAATGATGATAAACATAATTTTATAACAACAATATTCCATCAACATCCTATGGTGAATCAACTAAATATATATTATTCTCTAAATTTCTTTTTATCAAACTAAGGAACATTCAATCATATAAAAAAAATTGTTGATTTGAAAGGCTATCCGAAATAGGCCTTAAATGGATACATCCTGATTGTGCATAGGAAGATATTTTCATAATAAAAATCATCCAGTCACAAGTGGCAATCCCAAGCTCCACCATAGTCGAGAATGAATGCACGAAGCATATCCTCAATAATATTTACATTTCTCCCTATTTCCCTATCAGGTTTTTTATGGAATTCCATACATAAATGAATATAATATCCCAATCCATCCTAATGGTCTCTCCAAAAAAATATCTTAATTGAGGATCCATATTAGAGACTATAGTATATGGATCTCTATGGAAAGGAACAATCTCATTCACATAGTTATTTCAAAACTTCTAACATTTTACTTATAATGAAAATGTATAATGTGAGAATATTTGGTCATCCTATCATAATCATGATGTATCACTGAGTTAGGGAAGGGTGAATCAGTTATATAATATCCTTCTATGATTATTTTCATTTAAAATAGTAATTTCCTACAGTTGAAGAGTTTATTCCTTGCTGAACAGAATCCAAACACAAATCCTTAGGAACACATGATTTTACAAGGTTCACTACACATAAATAGTAGCTACATCAATGGTATGCTATGGAAGTAATACAACACCACAAAATAAACTATAAAATAATCCTTTTATGTGGAATAAAAATAGTATTATATGACCTTTCACTCATGTAGAACTTTTAAAAGAATCCAAAAGTGTGTGTTCTCCCTCATATCACAAATACTGAAAGAAATTTTTCATTGCTTATAAAAGAATTTTAACAAATTCAATCTCCCAAATAAAAATATTCCATTTCCTACCAAGAAGAAGGAATCAACTATCTTTCACACAACTTAGTTCTTGTACTGAAATCAAATCTTTCACACACAGATTTTGTGTGACTTGCATGAAAATTTGTTTCCTCGCATGAAAGATTATAATTTTGTTGTGAAACACCTATTGTGCTCAAATTTTAACTTTTTCACAACTATCTTTTTTAGTGAAACTTCCTTATCTTTATATTAAATTAAATTAATTTATGCAACCACCTTTATAAATATTTATTCCACACGTTGTAGCCTGTGATTTTCATAATTTCCGACCTTTTTAAATTAGTGGGTGTCACCTATTACATATAGGTCGTGCCATCGCATACATGAAAAACCCTCACGTGTCAACAAAAACCTAGAAATGTCATGAAAAACCCAATTCGTTCGTGAAAAACTCCATTTGACGTCGCATTCTGTGTGGATGTCCCTTTTTAACAACCCCATATTTCGCGCTATTTAATGAATAATTTTCTCACTTCATGACATGTTGAATTTTTTTATGTTCTGATCCTAAAACATGACTTACACACAACATTCCAAAATACCTCAAACCTTTCACACAAATACCAATCTTCTATACAGTTCATTCCTTTGAAATAATTTAATTTTCCTATATTGGATCTCCATCTGTGCACAACATACCAAGCCATCTTTAATCTTGCGCACAAAATATTTTTCCGAAATCACATTTCATTATCTCTAAATGATCTATTCCATTGTCATGATTCCACACAATCTATTGAAATATGATTAGTTTTCTTTCAAAATAAACTACAATATCATGATATATATATATATCATTTGATAGATAGTTTTTAGCATATTCATATTTTTAGGGTTATGTACTACAACTTCCCTATTGTCCTGCAACATCATTATATCTATTCAAAACTAAATAAAATTGGTGTCCCCTTCTCCCCAAAATTCATTCATAAGGATAACATCATATGTTATCCAAACAACTTATGATAATTTTGAAATAAAACTCAGAAAATCATTATCTGATTCCCCAATTAATTTGAAAAGTCAATTGATTTATCATCTTTGACAACAAAATTCAACACAATATAAATGAAAACTATTCAAACTGTCTTCTAAATATAACTTACCCCAAGAAATATCCAAATTTGTATTTTGTTTTCAAATATGTTTCATATATCATTGAATTTTTTATTAGAAATAAATGGATTACATATCAATAATTCTAATCGTACGTGATCTAATTCATTGTAGGTAACAATAATTATTGACAGATAAACTATGTTGTTCAAAAGTAGGGACTATGATATTTTTTATAGCATTTCTTCCTCAACATTAACCAAAACATAAAACCATTATTCCAAAACATTCCTCCTCTGATTTCACTTTTTCTTCTGAATTCTTGGAATAACAAATTTATGTAACCTAAAACCACTCTAATAGTTAGTTAGAATATTTCAAACATATACATACTAGATTAGAAGCTTACCCACAACTCCCCCTTTAAGGAATCTTCCATAAAGAATTTTTATGACAACAAACTGTAAGAATACTTCAAACACATATATAATAGATTCACATATTACCCACATCCCCCCACCTTATGAATTCTTCCATAAGAATATATTAATGAAAAAAATTCACCCCTAGACAAAACTATCCAAAGGTAAAATGAGAGGTGGAAAGAAAAATGTACCTTATCCTTGAAGAAAAATCTTCTGGACACGCATGTTCAAATTCATTTTGAAAAAATTGTTACTTTTTGTTTGGTTTTATGAAAATGATAGCAGTATGATCTGATATACGACCATACTCCAACTTAAATTCTGTTTTCTCTGCATGAAATTTGATGGAGTGGTATATTATATCAATATTTTTTAATGATATTATTGTCAAATATTCCTTGTAAGATTTCTTTCAATATGATTATCACATCCCTAGAACAAGGGTAACACTGTATCAATAAGAAATTAATCCAAATAAGTCTTCATCCACATGAGTTAAGTAGCATATTGAGTGGTAGAAACATACTCAGTATCAACCATGATAATAGTAAATGAATTCTGTGTCATTATTTTCTAAATAACACTACATTTACTCACAAGGAATAATTCACCAAATGTAGATCTTCTATCATAAATTTTTTCTTTCCAATCAACATATAAATACCAAAAAATTCAATATTTTTTTATCCATCAAACATGATTCCAAAAAATGTTTTGCCTTTGAAATATCTGGGAATCCTCATTCGAACATTTGAATTTGATTCTATCGAAGAACTCTGAAATCCTGCACATAATGTAACAGCATAAATTATGGCAGTTCTAAAACTATTAAAGTGTTATAAAATTCTAATTAGAATTTGATACTCTTTCTGATCAACATCATTTCCTTCACCTTTATAAGACAAGTTGGTTCCCACTAAAATCGATGCATAAATTGTTTTTGAATTCCTCACCCCAAAGATCTTAAGATGATCCTTTACATATTATTTTTAAGAAAGAAAAATGTGGTTCTTCTTCTTTAAACCATGTAACCAAATAATGTATTTTATATCTCCTAACATGGAAATCTCAAAAAAAGTATTCATATCATAAGTAAATCTTTTATAGTATTATTCAATATTTCCATCAAAGTTAATATCATCAATATAACCAATAATGAGGTGATAAGACTCTTGAAATTAAATGATGTAATTATTGAATTCAACTCTTCCTTTCATTAACTTCATCTTCCTTAAATAAGTATCCAGTTAAGAATACAATGTCCATGGAGCTTGTTTTATCAATTATGACGATTTTATCACCATTCACACATAACATTCATATTTCCCAAAAAAACCAGATGGCTGGTCAATATAAATTTCTTAATCTGGATTCCCATTCAAAAAAGAAAACTTTACATTCATTTGAGAATGAATTTACCCTCATTGTGCATAAATTGAATGAAAAATTCTGATTGTTTCCAATCTAAGAAACTAAACAAAAGTTTCATAAAAATCAACAGCTTCAATATGTGAAAAAACATTTAATAATAGTATTTCCTTTTTCCAAATCACTTCATCTTCTACATTCATCTTATTCTGGATAACCAATTTTTTACCAAAAAACATATTTTTTAGAATACATGGTTATGGGTTCCCATGTATCATTATTTTTTATTTGAATAGGATCTTCAATCATAGACTAAACTCATTATATATGCCCAAAAGAATCATTCACATCATTCATCTTGACTTTTGAATAAATTGTTTTTGTAACATAATTTTTTGTTTTTTAAACCATTGATATTGATAACCAATAATGTTCTTATCATCAAATTTCTTTCTTAATAGAGGATGATATGTTTGACTTTTATCCACATCACTTTTACATGTAGTGAACAATCCTTCATCTTGAGTAGGATTACCACTATCAAAATAATTATTATCATTTTTAACAAAACAATCCTTATACAACTCAACTTATATTTCAACAAATGTTGGGTTTTCAATCTCTACATTTTCAACCACATCCACATTACCAGAATCAACAATTATTCCAATTTATTTTCCTTAACATATATATCCTCAACTTTCTAGAATATATCAAAGAAAAATTCCATCATCTCAAATTTTATCAAACATTCCATGGTTTCCACCATTCTTCATTATAATGCATGGACTCCCCTAAACTTTTATGTTTTTCAAAGATGGAGGTTTTCTATAAAAAATACCATATAGAGTTATACAAGAACTTGATATGTTGAAAAATCATATTTGAATTTACACAGTTGTTCTCATTGATTTCCTCTAACATTAATGAGGGAGACCATGTTCAAGTAATATAAAATGACACATTTCAACCAAACATCTATTCTATCATTCATCAACACAATTTTTTTGAGGTTTTTATGGTGAACTGGATTAATTATCAATTCCATTATAATATTTGAAAATTTTCAAACTCTTCATTATTATACTCCCCAACATTATATATTCTCTTCTTCTTCTACAAATACTCACATTATTTCTATTCTTTCATCCTAAAACACTAAAACATTTTTATAGAATATGACTTATGTCTCATGTATAGAACACATGTGATGTGAGTAAAATCATTGATGTATTTGAGGATTTACTTTTATCAATTTTTCAAATTTTTTTTCATTGACCCAGAGATATCAGAATAAAGAAGTTCTAGGGGGAAATTTTGAACTAATTTCATCTTTCTTATGCACCAAATTTGTATTCTTCCATTTTTGAAAAATATTTCAACACCAATCTCTTCTTTTTGAAATATCCGGAATATATCGGACATTGTATCACTAAGATTTTTTTCTCATTTTAATTTAACACATTTATCATATCCTTTTATTTCATTATGATTTTTTATGTCATACCCACGTAATAATAGTTTTGTATTTAAACAACATGGAACAAGTTTTATTTTGTACATTTTCCACTTATATCTATCTTTCCATCTTATTGAAATTTCATAACAATCCCATTATTTCTGAATATAACTTTTCTACCCACATCATAAAATTTTGAAACGCTCAGTAGGTTGTGTTTCATCCCATCAACATATAATGCTTTCATGGATTTCATTTTTTTTCGATGATGACTGATCCCACACCTTTGATCCTCATAGATTCATTATGTCCAAATGTCACCATTACATCATTGAATACATTCACATTCTTCAATAGATTTTTTATCCTTTAATATGATAAGTACAACAACAATCATGATTCTATGGACATCCTTCTCAGGATTCTTTTTTTGAGAGGTTTTACTCCTCCGAAATTATTTCCTTCCATAACTTGTGGAAGATTTTAATATTGTTGTTTAATAGAACAAATATTTGTGGTTTGTCTGAATACACCACAATACTTTTCATAACCATAGATATAATATTTACATATGAATCTTCTATACTGATCGACGATGTGTATAGTATTCTCAATAAACTTCTTAGTAGAACAGTTTTGATCATCAACCTTCCTATTTTCAATGGTAAAATTATTCTTCTTCTCAGATTTCATCACATGCATATTTTAACCAGATGTATTAGAAATTTTTATAGATTTAGGATTTTTAGGTTCTTCATATTTTTCAACATTTTCATATTTTTCCACAAACATAACTCTCTCATATTTATTCTTCTCATAACCAATTCTCTGTTTCTTCTCAACCATGGATTAATATTTTTGATGATCTTTCTTAGGTCCTTTCATAACAGAACATTCACCAAATTCATCAATAGTGTTTTGGAAACATATATTTTTTGATTATATTTTTTTATTTTTTGGACAATCTCTAACTCTAGTTCTTTTTACATCAACTTTACATCATGAATATAATTATGATTCATTACATTATCAAGTGAATTATTCAAATCATCAATCACATTTTCAAAAAATGACATTACCATATGGAAGTATTCCAGAATATTTATATCAAGAAATGAACTCTTGTTTTATTTAAGGATTTGAAAAATTGGTTATAGTAGATGTGTATACATTGTAATATTCAAGTTGATATGTAATAGTTATGTCCTAATTCTCTAAAACTCTAAAACTGAAAATATCCTTAATATGAATTATTCATTTAATTAAAAAATATATAATTATTTATTTCCGAGTCTTTATAGTTGGAATCAAAGGTTGGTTTAGATAACTTTAGAGGTTTCGGGTATTCTTTAAGAATAAGTGACATTACCGTAATGGTTACGATTTTAGAAAGAGTCATAGTTTTTTAGAAAAATTGAATGAGTTTAAGATAATATGAATAATTATAACTTAGTATTTACCCTCCTCCTAAGATACTATATGATTATTTTATTGATATAATCACAGTGACCTTTTGGGTTTTTGTAAATGGATGGATCTAGCAGGCACCAATGTAATAGTGGATGTGAAGGAAATTGTGACTGTTTTCTAATCTAGCAACTAAATGATGTGGGAGCTGCAATGAGAACTCTTATGGTTATTCTCAACCAACTATCTGGAGTCATGATTGAACACCTGAACCTTAGTGATATTTATATGTCATCATATATATGAGAAACACATCCCTATAGATATTCAGGGAATAATCATAAAGGTATGAATGTCCAAAAACCTCTGTGTCAAATATGTGGAAAGAAACACCTAGGAAAATGCTTTAAAGGGAAGAGAATATGCTATAGATGTGGAAATTAAGGTCATAGAGAAAGAAACTGTCTTGGAAAGAGGAAGCATCAAATTAAATCTAGGAATGGGAAAAAAGTTATTTCTGAAGGATCAATTGAATGTTTTAAATGTGGTCTGCATAGTCATTATACAGACACATGTACTAAAAATAAGATTCAAGAAAGGGATCTCCAGGATCGTACAAATATTTGTCTACCAATACCTAATCCCTTTCTGATTGAGGATGAAGAAACTGATAATGACCAATGAAAGGTATGGATGATTTCATAGCATATGTTTTCCTATTATTGAATCTTAGGATATGATACATGATTTTGTTTATAGGAAGGAATTATATCAGAATAAGTAAGAAATTAATGGTTAATGGATCATGAATAATGCTGAATGAGTATGAAGTCAACATATAAGGGATTCAAGAGTTATGGTAGATTTTAGGATGGTGAAATTCTTAAAAGTATTAAGGCACTTTTGATGATGGGATTACATTAGAATACTTTTTATAGTATATGTAACCCTGATGTTTCATATATGAAAATTTTATTCAAGGAATAATTACTTTTCATTTGTGGATAGAGTTATAAAAAATCCATTAGGGTTTATATAATCCTTGAATTTGAGGCAACTATAGGTTAATACATTTTGGGATGTAAAATGAAAGTTATTAGATAACCTTCATGGTTAAAATATGTTATGGTTATTTTTGATGAATTTATCCTTTTTGGGGAATGTAATAAAATTATACAGTTTTTGAAAAAGGACAACACACAAACCGTGTGACAACCCATCACGTCGGACCAAGCTACGAGAATCAAACCTACAACCAAAGTGTGACAAGTATTTATGGCCTACCACTGGTCTACATGAAGTCCCTGGTTAGTATGAATAATTCATTTTAGTTATATGATCTTATGAATCAATAATAAGTTTATTTTGGGTTATCTATGGAAATTATTAACCTATCAGGGAGGATATGTGATTAGGGTAATTAGTTTTCAATATGTGACTTTAAGAGAAACTGATGTTATTTGGAGATAAATGTTAAGATTTATCTTGGAAGACTATGTGATTAAATCCTTCGATGATTTGGGTTTAAATCTTAGTTCAGATTAATTTGAAGAATTTTATGGATAACTATTTAATGAATGGTCTTTGATGAACATTGGGGTTTTTTTGGACAAATTTTGGAGATTAAGAGTAGTTTTTATTTTTGTAAAAGATTATCATTTTGGGGGATTATCTGATCTTGTACTAACCATTTTGGTTTTGGATAAGGTCTAAAGTTATGGAAAATATATAGTTCATCTTTTGTGGATTATGTGATTCTATAGAAGTTGATTATAACACTCTTAATGTGAACAAGTATTTCTAAATACTAATCTTTTGAAGAAAATATGAGTTTGTGTTAGAAATATAGTAATGGTTGAGAGTCTACATGACAAGTAAGTATGTTTCCTTATGTTTTAGTTAACCTTATAAATAAATTCCTCAATGAAATTTAACTTAAAACAATAATGTAGTCTGTTAAATATTTTTACCGGGGAATAAAATATCGTTTAACCCATCACACGTTTGTGATTTTCTGTTGGATAAATTTCTCCTAGACATGTTTTATATCACTCTCCATCAGAAAATGATGGATTGTTTTTTCATCCAAATCCATGTTTTCATGTAAACCTAGTATCTGTTGTCTCGTGTAACCTTTTTTACTTCTCTTTCTTTATATTAGATTGATAGTTTTATTTACTACTTTTCTGATGTGGGGGTTTCAATGAAGTTTCTGATCCCAATTTTAAAATTACGAGGACATAATTCCCAAAAGGGGGAAAGGATGTAACATCCCAGGTAAAAAAAGAATATGAAATTTTCATATTTAATAATATTTGAGAATTAAATATTAATTTTAATTTAAAGGGGACGCTATGTTTGATAGCGCACCTGATACGCAACAATATGTTTCTTTGAAATCTTATATTGCACACTAACAATATAATAATATTATTAGAAATTAATGCCTAGTTGTTGTAATGGTGGGAATGATTAGAACATACTATAAAAATATTATATATGTTTGTTAAATAATTTTACATTTATCCAATAAATGTAAGAGGCTTAAATTATAAATGAATCTGATTTTAAGCATAAATATACTAATGTTCTTTAAAAGGTTGATTAACCACCTTTTGATGGAGAAACATTTTTAAATATAACTTTTACACCTTTATATGTTATATTAGAGAAAATAAAATCTTTATTTATAATCTGGATATCGAAATTTACTTTATGTAAATTTTTGTTATTTTTTCTGATAATATACATTTTTTTATGAATAATGAAAAATACATCATTTTAATTCAAAACTACCTTTTCATCCAATTTATTTATATTGTTATATTTTCATTTTAATTGGTTTTAATGTGTAATTTAATTATGTTTTTATCATTTAATAAAATTTTATTCATTGTATGCAATTTAACTTTTAAATTGGATGTAAAAACAGATCAATCTTTTGATATATTTTACTTCTTAAAAACCCATCTTTTGTTTTGACAACGGGAATTATTTTTTAAAATAATTACTTAAATTTATTTATTTGTAATTTGATAAAATTGTTTCCATATTTTTAATCATAAGGTCCAAATTATGTAATTAAGACTCTTTTTTTTGGACATTATGAATAGTAACGACGGTAATTATCTTTAATTATCGTGATTAATTAGTAATCATGTAGTTAAGGGTAATAAAATAATATCATAATAATATAAAATGACCCCAAAATGTGTCCAAATACTCTTTTTTGAGTCATGGTATACCATGGGAAGATTTCTACCAAACATGAGTGCCCATGGAGTCACATGGGTGTGATAATGACATTTTAGACATTATTTTTTAAAAAGAAGAGAAATGTAACAAAGGTTTGTATATCCTAAGTAAAAAAATTTTAATTTTGTTTACATAAATGATATCATATAATATAAATATTAATTATAAATCTAAAAATATTTCCTATATCAGGGTATTTTTTTTATAATTCCTAGACATTAAAAAAATAAATTTATTTATGACACCATGATGATGCAGTGATTACCCCATTAATGAACGATTTAAATAAAATGAAAAGATAAGGTAAAATATAAGACATAAATTTTTCTAAAATCTATTTTATGGGTGTATTTAGAACCCTTATCACCTTATCCTAAAAATGGTTCATTTTAGGACCTTTAAAATCCGAAAATCATTTTATAATAAAGTAACATTTCAAGAATTTCCAAAAGAGACCCTACCCCCTCTGATAAAAGTCCCCCACCTCTACCCCTTTACAAACAACTCTCAGGACCTTCGTTCATCCACCGTCTACTCATATTTTCTCTCCACATCCTTATCTTACTCCTAGAATCCTTAGTTTTGGAAGAAGTCCTTCCAAGTAATCCATTGGCTCAAATCAAAAAAAGTTACCCGATTTAGATGTAATGTCTTATCTTGAGTTTCTTTCTTTTATTTTCCTTCATCACTCACCACTATATTCTTATAATTTGTTCCCATAATAACTACAGTATCCTAAATATACTACTATTTTGTTATGATAAGGATTCTACCTACACTTACTCACTCCCCATCTAATGGTAAAAGAACATACTATTTTTGTGGGTGGCGAATTACTGCCTCACGAAATGATGATTGTTCAATCTTATTTTAACACCTTTAATGGTGGCCATTATGATTTAACTAAATTTATATATGATATATATGGTATTTATGTTTTTTTTATTATTCTGAGTTTTATTTTTAAATCACATTGTTATGATTTTCATGTTGTGGAACTGCGATAATTGCATCTGAGGAAGTGTGGACAACCGCCCCCTCACGTGATGTGACTCGTTCATGCCATAAATGGAACATATAAAGAATAGAATAAATGAACTTATGTAACATATATAACATATATATTATAATGTAATTATAATATACCTATGTATAATTTTTTTTCATTCTATTAAATAATGAAATAGAAATCAGAGTAGCGTTCATGCGTACGTACGGCTTACCATCTCCTTGAACGGTGCATTTCATTTCTTTTCTCCAAATGTTATGTACTATGATAAGTACATATATATAATTGATATATATGATATATATTACATATAAATGATGAATATCATTCTGTATTTAATAAACTTTGGACCACATAAACATCATGCAATTATAAGAAGTCCATTTTTTTGCTCAGGTCCCAAACATTGAAAAAATGTCCATTATGAACACAAATAATTAAATAATTGTTATATAAAGTTAATAAGTGATATAAAAGGAATAATAAACAAGAAAAATATTATTAATAAAATATAAATTAATATAAGTTTATCATTCATGAAGAACAAGGAACATACGAGTGAGTCAAGTCGGACACGTGGTAAGGGATTTCTTATCTCACATTTAATTCTGTGATATTTCCATTTTTCGCCACTTATTTATTGAATGTGGTGTATTTTGTACTGAAATATGATATATATTTTCATAATTATTTTTATATTCATGGTATTTTGTTATTCATTTGGTTCTTATTATCTTTTGGTCATATGATTCGATTTATTACAACGACGTATGGGGTGTTTATCTCACTTTTTATTCCCATGAGATTCATTCTATATTTTCCACTATCTCCTTTGAGTGGTGTATGTAATACTAATTTTTCTACTCTTTGAGAAATATACATCCATTTATGGGTATTTACATCAGCATTGTATGGTCCTTCTTTCATGGGGTGTATGTTTCGTAGGTTACCAAATAGGTAAGGGAACCTTTCACCCTCTTCTTTTTAAAAGGATTCTTTTTGTTATGTCTTTTAATTCATATCTTCTTATGTTGGGGTATGTTCTTAAATATCCTTATTACTGTAAATTTTATGTCCAATTGATGAGATAACCTTTTTTCTCTCATCAAATCGTTTTTTGAAATTTGATGTGACGCCATTAGGCAACCAAATTTTTGTAAGGGAACACATTAATCCAATTTAAATTCTTTGGGTTAAACCTCTACTTATTGATTATGTCGTTTTATGAATATGTGTGAATGGCCGATGGTTTTTTTACACATAATATCCAATTATTTTGGGTGTATTTATTTTTGTCACGCATTATTATTCATTGATTTATCCTTTATCTAAGGATACCATCTTTATAAGGGACTTCGTCTCAATCTCCTTTCGTTGAGGAATCTTTTTATTTCTACATGAAATTATATTATACGGTGTATAAAACTCTTTTGAGTTTTCAATTCATTCAAAGTGAATCTTTTCTCTATGAAACATTTTTCTAAACGACAAAAATGAATGTTTCTCTTTTTTTACATAAGAGGTGACAACGTCCTTTTCTTCCGCCACAAGTATTATTTGATCTATGGATTTATTAACAAGCCATAATGTTTTCAAAATAAAAACAAAATACCATATACTCTTTTTATGTATTTTGGTATTGAAAATGGTTTTTAGAATGGATTTATTATTTTAATATCATAAAATATTACATTGTTATTGCAATGTGGGAACGTTATCTTTCCTTTATTCTTAAGTTATTTGTTATGATTATGTTATAGTTCTTGGCCATTGTCACATATACAGGTGGTTCCGTGATAAACCCAGGGCGGGTGAGCCCATGATAGCTTTCCATTTCATTGGGTAATGTGAAGGAGGTAAACGTGAATGTTTCTATGAAGATAATTAAAGAATATACTGTGATGAGTATTCCAAATGTGACTCCCTATGTAGCTGTGATAGCTACAATGTAAGTATGTTATGTATGCCTTAAGTTACCTTTATGATTTTTGATTACTCTGTTTTATTCATAAATATTGTTATTTCATAATGTATGTTATGGTGGAAAAATTATGGTTTCATTGATTTTAATTTTTTATGGGTTAATGTTTAATTTCATTATGTTATAACACTTACTGGGTTTGTATGCACATACCATGGTTTTGAAATGTTTTTCACAGGTCATAATGAAGGGTAAGAGAAATGAAGCATTTAAGAAGATTTATATCAAGAATAGAACTCTTGTTTTATTTATGGATTTGAAAAATCAGTTATAGTAGAAGTGTCTACTTTGTAATATTCAAGTTGATATGTAACAGTTAGGTCGTAAATATCTAAAACTCTAAACCTGAAAATATCCTCATGTTAATTATTCATTTCATTCAATATTATGTAATGTTTTAAGGCTAGGTCCTTATAGTTCTTATGAATCATGTTTGACATAAGGTAAATGATCGAAATTTATATGTTGTTTGATTTACTCATCATTGATTTTATGAACATATGAAGGTTTAAGAGGGGCATATACTACAACATTTACATTTTATATAATTGTTCCATTCTATTTTATGAAATTTAAATTTTCATTTCATATTATATATTTGAAGTGTTTTTAATTCAAAATACACAAATGTGGTAACGGTAAATCATATGAAATTCGTTTCTTTTCAAAATTTGTCATTTTATACACCTATCTTAATTTATGAGCTGTATATACTTCTTATTTTATAACTAATTTTATTTATTTATTTATATTCATGGATTTTATAATTTCATTTATGTTAATTTTTACATTTATATTATGCCTGAAATGATACAAAATAATTTAGTGTTTTATCTTAAAATTATATATTTTCCATGATTTTGTTCATAACTCTCTAATAATAATGTTATTTGATCTATTAATGATATATATTACAGCATTAAATCTACTTTTTATGTTCCTAGAATATGATTTATAAAATTTAATATTCTTATCTATATGTATACAATAGTAAAAAATATTGTCTTCATATAGAACATTATTTTATTGTTCAGATTTGAACCATCCATCAATTTCAATATTTTCACAAAAATGTTTTTTTAAAATGTATTAAATATAAAAAATTTATTCATATATATATTTGACCCATGATTGTTATTTTATAAAAACATTTATAATGTATCTTTTTATCTTTTTATGAATTGGGTACCTTCACTAAATGGCAAAAAAAATAATTATTTTAGTATACAATGGATGCATGACTTTTACTGCTACCATGAATAATATTTTCATTGAAATTTCACTTACTAGAATATTTTGTTCTTTTTAATGTATGTAACGCCCCAAAACCCATTTACCCAGAGTCGGTGCATTATTACATAATATTGGCATGATCACAAGGGATCAAATCCCGAAAGACCGATCAATTTAGTAGCCTTGGAAACACTAGATATATTAATAAGTCTTACATTACATCACAAATTGAAAAAAAAACTACAACAACATCTTTTCTTCATATCCCCTCATACTATCCCTACAAGACATTCCTAAAATACTTCTTCACATCCTGGGAAAAATAAAACATAGAAAGAGTTGAGCGCATATGCTCAGTAAGGATAATAATATAGCGGAAACTTTCATAAATAATCATAAAAATTTAAGGAAATGTATAACTAAAAAACATCTTTTTAAAATTGAACTTCAAAATAATATGTAAAAGATAAACTGAAATAATTCCATTTGCTTATTCACATTGACATTATACAAATCGAATAATCACATGCAATATCTATAACCATTTTCATAATTACGGAATGCATAATGCCAGACTATCATAACCACATAGTCAAGGCCTTTTGCCAAGACTACAAAAAATATTTTTGTCAAGGCCTTCTTCCAAGACAATAATTTGTCTCATGAGACCTACCGATGCATCGAGGAGCTATAGTGGGCTCCTCCCGTCACATACTACATCCAATGCATTCCTTATATGAAAAGGTTTAAACATAACATAATCATTCGTATTAAAACTAGTATATGAAGTGTCAATACTTTATACATAAACCATGAATGGCATAAAAATAACACATACACAGTCAAACATATCACAAAAACATCAATACAATATGGAAGTTTTGTATAATAATAAATCAACTTCAAATATGCTTAAAATCCATCAAAAGATGTTGACATAGATGAAATCAAAACTATTTGAGAGAAATATCTTGTTTTTTAAATCATTTAAAAGTCACATAATTATAAAATAAAACCTTTATTTTGAAAATACTCTTATATGATTATAAGGGATGATTCGAAATTTTATAATGTAAGAAAATAGCCACATCCGCCATATAAGTTAAAAAAACATTCTTACCTTAAATTTGTCGAAAAGGTCAAAAATTACCTTGTTTGGAAAACAATAGAAAGATTCCATTCAAAAACGTAGAATGTAAAATAAGGGTATAAATGACATTAACCCATTGTTTATTAAATAGAAAAAATGTTTTGAAAGACATTTTTATGAAACATGGATGTGGATGAAAAAGAATTCCCAGTAGATACATACGTAAAAACGACCTCGGATAATAAAGAGATTGTGAAATTAACCCTTACCTTGTACTTTTCCTTGGTCAAGGGTAGGTTAACCTCATGTAAAATGGTGAAATAATTGTTATTAAAATATAGAAGAATCATATACATTGATATGATATCATATATGATCATTTAACATTGCTTTGTTAATAATATTTATTATTATCGTTGTTTCAGGTGTTAACTTAATCGCTTTATTTTATATGTTACTTAAGTCGTGTTTGTTATGGATAGGTTGTATCATATTTATATCACGAATGATATCATGTCCTTAACCATTATTTTTAATTATGAAATAAAAATTAGTCTTGAATGGATACGATGGGGAATGAATCTCATGGCATTTGTGGAGACGGTAGTTCCGTACGTACGCACGAGTGACAATATCATTATTTTGATATTAAAATAATATATAATTGGATGTTATATCATATATACATAATAATTATCATGTTATATTCATTATTTATATCAATTACGCATCATTATCATACCCATCCAAATAATAATGTTTGGAATAACAATTACACCACGGCGTGGAGACGGTAAGCCGTACGTACGCACGTATGGTGACATGTCATTCAAAGGATGGGTAGAATACTATATATGGTTTTACCATATTTATAATAACATCACATTATATAGAATATACTGGATTTATTATTAGAGAATGGAAATAATAATGAATGAAGAAGTGGAAGAAGAAAAGAACTTGAAAGAGGGTGGTGATATCATTACCTCTTCTTGGGGTTCTTCCTTTTGATTTGATCAAAAGGGATCCTTAGGTTGGATTTATGATCAAACTAAGGACTCTAGGTTGAAGTGATGGAAGTTTAGAGAGTATTTGGGTAGGGTCCGACTGATCCAAAAGGCTTTGAAGGTGTGAAATTGAGATAAGGGAGAGTGCCCTTTTATAAGAGGGGTGAGGGGCACCTTAGTAAAGGCTAGAAATATTATTTTATAATAAATTCATATTCAGTTTCTAATGGGTACTAAGTGACTTATTTAGAGGCTAAGTTGGGGATGGGTCGAAAACCACCCAACCAATAGGTTTTATACAGGTCTGGGTCATTATATTAACTTTGTCTTTTAGTTTTAACTCTAAGTTAATTAGTTTCACATTTACCATGTCTCTTTGCATTTTTTATATTATATGGTTAATAAAAATACAATAAACTTCCAAGATAATTCCAGGTGGTTCATTAATGATACACCTATCATTATATAAGTCTCTTGGCTGAAAATTAATCTTTTAGGAATATGATATTAATTAATAATATAATATTTTTTTAAAAAACACTTTTATGTCAATTTTGACAATAATTGGAAGTTTATTTTTTTGAAAATCATAAAAGCTTTATTACTTCGAAAAAAATTAATTAAATTAATACTAAGATTTCATATTAACATATAAAATTAGTGGAATTCATAAAAAGTCTCAAAATATATTTATTTGGGTATTTATAATATCAATTATTTTAATATTTCATTAATAAGGTAATTACTGCATCACCATTGTGTCATAAATAAATTAAATTATTTAATGTCTAAAAATTATAAATAAAATACCATTATGTAGGAAATGTATATATATCTCTAATTAATATTTATAATCTAATTTATCTTATGTGTAACCCTATATTACAAATGTTTTATTTATTAATCATTGATTTTAACTCTTTTAACTCTTCTTTGAATTAAATAATAATTAATGTCCTAATCTAATCCAAGTGGACCTAAAAGTGCATATTTTATTCATAAGGTATTTTTGGTTGCAATACACTTATCCAATATAATTATGACATGTGTTAGGTTAATATTAATATCATTTTTAATCTAAATTACCCTATTTACTTTTAACCGTGGTAAATAAAAGTAAAAAGTTTATATTCACCAAAAATTATTTTCATCTCATTGAACAATATTTTAATTACTTTTATCAACCATATCTCTTGGATTTTTGAAATTCCACTCACAGAAGCGGTCAAATTAAGTTTTATGAAAATTTTCAAAAACTCACAGGAAGTGGGTAAAAGACAGTAAAAAGTTCCATAAAATTTTATATATCTAAAATTAATATAAAATGACTCCAATGAATTAAATTGAACATAAATAGGTATTATGTATCTATTTTTACATAAAATAAATTTAAATAAAGTAAATAATTACTTAATAAAAAGTTCGTTTTATCCAATAGCTCAATGCTTTTCACTATTCATAAAAAATTGAATGTTTTCAGAAAAATACCGAAAATCCACCCTAAGATAATTTTGATATTTCTGAATCAAAAAATGATACCTATTTACCAAATTCAAAACATATAAGTTTCATTAATTAATTTAAAAGTAATTTCTATTGTTAAAACCAAAAAGCGTGTTTTTAAGAAATAATAACTATTAAAAGACTAACATATGTTTATGTGAAATTTCAGAGTGAAATTACTCCCAATGAACAATATTTTATTAAATGGTAAAAATATAATCTAATTATACTTTAAAACCACTCATATTTATAATTTAACACTATAAATTAATTCGATTAAAAAAGTTTTCTTTAGTAAAAATTTAGTATTTTCACTATTCACCCAAATATGAAAGTTATTTGAAAAACATAAAAAATACATCAAAACTAAATTTTTTTGTCCTTATTCTAAATAATAAGTTTATTATGTCAAATTTAATATATAAATGTGTCAAATATTTGATTTAAAAAGGTTCACCATTAAAAGGCTGTAAAACTGCATTTTTTAAAAAAAAATACTTATTTTATCTGAAAAATGAATTTGTTCTTATATTATGTCTAAGAAACTCATAATATGGATTGTAAAATTATAAGGATTATGTAAAATGTAAATTTTTGTTAATATTATTCATAACCACTTTTGAACGACTAGTTTGGTAAGTCGTAATGCACTTGAACTCGGTGTTGCGTGTAATGGAATTTATTGAATTACTTTGAAGAAATTATGTACTATGAAATCTAGGGATATTAAATTATCCCCTCCTTCAATAAATTTCATCCTCGCAATTAGAAATTGTTCTTCCAAAATAAAAGGTTGAAAATAGAAATTTCCTTTGTGGAAAACTAATATCAGAAGTAGGGTTAATAAAATTTAGTTTTAATAATAGGGAAAGGTAAATGAGAAGTCACCACCAAATTAAGATCTAAATTAGGAGAACATTGGTGGAAAATAGAGAGACATAATTAGAGGGAAAATGTAAATATTTATAGGGGTTATTGAGGACATCAATCACAAACAAGTGTAAAATTGAAGGCCTCAAAGCCATCAATCTATGATGATTTAAAATATCATTGGTTAAACAAAACATAAGGTATTAGGATAAAACATTTTTGGTTTTATGTTCACTTACCTATAGTTTGAGGATTAATTTATTCATAGAATAAGTGAAAAAAGGATACCTGACAAGTAGAGTCACATCCTTTAACTAATTTCTACCACAAACTCATCTTTTACTCTAAAAGATAATAGAAATTAAAAATATTCTATTTATCCTAATTTTATAGGGTTCCAAAAAAATTGAATTTATAATTCATCGATTAGACCTTTAAAAACTACATTATGCAATCTAGGAAATCAAATAATCTAGTGGTAGGGGATGCACCCATGTCGCCCTTCAGTTGTAGGTTATAGTATTGCTGCCTTGCTGGACGCGACGGGTTGTCACCCGACCTATGGGTTGTCCTTTTTATAAATATCCAAAAATAACCTTAACAATAGTATCCAATGTCAAATATAATACATTCCAACCTTTAGACTTATCCAAAATACTTATGTCCAACTCTCAGTCCAAAATTTATATGGAAGGTAAACATAATGTAGATCCTTTTTACCATGCAATAACATGTGAATACCTTTATCAACTATTCTGTTAAAACATGAAAACACCCTGAATTACCATAACACCTTATTGATTACATTCAGGCTCCCTGATTCCTTATAGAATACTTGATATATTCCTTATATCTAAAATTTTTGAATACTCCAACAATGATGAAATAAACAAACCATGAATCAGTTCCAAGCTAGTCAAGAATATCCAATATAATTTATCCAAATCAACCATCTCTTATTCCAAAATTACTACCTCAGTATCAGGACCATATTAAGGATTACCTTTCCATAAACCATTTATTTTAAAAAAAAGAGTTTAAATTGTTGTTGAGTCACTTTTCATAGTACCATATAATCTCAAATCCTCAATGAAATAGTATTGCAGTACAATCCTTATTTATTTCCATAATTTATATAACTAGTACATCATCGATACAACACTGAAATGACATAATTGTTTAATAACAACATAAGAACAATAATCATTCCTCTTCATATGTGGTAGTATCATAACTTGATTATTATCCAATAGCATCATTTGGTTCATACTTTAATGATTTGTAAATTGGTTCACATAGCATCCCAACTCCTGTAGATGAAGTATTGTACATTTGAAACCTTTTTTCTAACCTTCCAGTCACGTACTTGGTGTCCTTTTTCTCCAAACTTATAACAGACTCCCATTCCCTTCAAGAATGTTCCAGGGTTTTTCTTCCCACAGTTATCACATATGGGAAAATTATTCTTTCCCCTCTTCCATTTATCCATCTTTCTCTCTTAAATCCATTATTTCTCTTTCTTCCCTTAAAATCCATAGGGCTCATTGAATTATTTACTTATCTTATTAACACATGATAAAATTTCTTCATATGAAGATAATACGTGGGAGACTATTTCCCTTCTAAATTTTGGCTTAATACTATGAAAGATACGATCCTTCTTACTCTTTGGATCATGCATATTGCTGGAGTTATCATTCCTTCTACTGGGTGCCATTTCTGAACAATGGCATACATTAGGTCAGTTTATGAATTTCAATTCATAATTCCAAACTCGTAAAATACCTAATGTAAATTTAACAGTTTATGGATATAATCCATAATCATAAAAAAAATTCATTGAGGAGGTATATACTCATAAACCCTTAATAATGGTTTGTAAATAAAATGAGAGTTATCCTAAGTGTATCCCCCAGGAGTGTCGTAACCAAGAGTGCAGCAAGGCCCGTTGTTGTGAACCCATTCCCATTTGAGTCTATCTCAAAGCAGTGTTTTCAGGTTTTACCCCTAGGTACATTTGTGCCAGAGCCGCCTCTACCTGCTCGTATCCAGACATGGATGTATTGTTTGGAAAACTCATAAAATCTATACAATACCAAAATATAGGAAGTTGTTCTATAATAATCCTGAAAGACTATCTTAGAGCTACATGCTCTTATCAGAGATTATCGAAATCTAGTTTCCATGGTTTATTACTAAACTTCCTCTGATACTAACTAAAAGGCCCCAACCTCAGTTACACAATGTCGGTGTATTATTACGTATCATTGGCATGATCACAAAAGATCAAGCCCCAAAAGACCGATTAGTTTAGTAGCTTTGGAAGCACTAGATATATTCATAAGTCTTATATTACATCATAAAGTGAAAAAAACTACAACAACATCTTTTGTTCATATCCTTTCATACTATACCTACATGTCATTCGTAAAATACTTCTTCACATCTTGGAAAAAATAAAACGTAGAAAGGGGTGAGCTCAGATGCTCAGTAAGGATAACAATATAGCGTAAACTTTCATAAATAAGCATAAACATTTAAGGAAATGTATAACTAAAACAAAATCATTTTAAACATGAATATCAGCATAATATGGAAAAGATAAAATGTAATAATTCCATTTACTTATTCACATGGATATTCTACTAATCGAATAATATCATGAAATATCAATAACCACTTTCATAATTATGGAATTCATAATACCAGACTATCATAACCACATAGTCAAGGACTTGTGCCAAGACTACAAATAATATTTTATCCAGGACTTGTTCCAAGACACATTTTTGTCTCATTAGATCTACCAATGCATCGAGGAGCTATAGCGGGCTCCACCCATCACATACTAAGTCCAATGCATTCCTAATATGAAAAGGTTGAAATATAACATAAACATTCATATTAAAACTAGTATACAAAATGTCAATACATTATCCATAAAACATGAATGGTATGAAAATAACACATTCATAGTGAAACATATCACAAAACCTTCAATAAAATATGGAAGTTTTGTACCATAACAAATCAAATTCAAATAAGCTTAAAATCCATCAAAGGATGTCGACATAGAAGAAATCAAAACTATTTGAGAGAAATATCTTATTTTTGAAATCATTTAAAAGTCACATAATTATAAAATAAAAACATTATTTTGAAACTACTCTTATAAGATTGTAACAGAAGCTTTGAAGATTTTATAATGGCAGAAAATAGTCGTACTCGCCGTATTAGTAAAAAAACATTATTACCATAAATTTGTCGAAAAGGTCAAAAATTACCTTGTTTTAAAATGACGAAAAGATTCTTTTCAAAACGTACGAGGTCAAATAAGGGTAAAAATTAATTTAACCCATTGTTTATTAAATATTAAAAATTCTTCAGAAGTCATTTTTAAGAATCGTGGATGTGCATGATAAATAAGTCCCAGTAGATACTTACGTAAAAACAACCTCGGATAATAAAGAGATTTTGAAATTAACCCTTACCTTGTACTTTTCATTGGTTGAGGATAGGTTAACCTCTTGTATAATGGTGAAATAATTGTTATTAAATTATACAATAATCATATACATTAATATGATATCATATATAATCTTTTAACATATCTTTGTTAATATTATTTTAGTATTATCGTTGTTTCGGGTGTTAACTTACTCACTTTCTTTTATATGTTACTTAAGCCATGTTTGTTATAGATAGGTTGTATCTTATTCATATCCAAAATTATATAAAGTCCTTAAACATTATTTTTAATTATAAAATGAGAATTATTCTGGAATGGATACGATGGGGGATGAATCTCATCGTGTTTGTCGAGACGGTAGTTCCGTACGTACGCACGAGTGACAAAATCATTCTTGTGATATTAATATAATATATAATTGGATGGTATATCATATATAAAGAATCATTATCATGTTATATTCATTATTTATATCAATTTCACATAATTATCATAACCTTCCAAATAATAATTTTTTTGAATAACAATTACACCACGACGTGGAGACAGTAAGCCGTACGTACACACGTATGGTGACATGTCATTCAAAGGATGGATAGAATACTGAATATGGTTGTACCATATTTATAATAACATCATATTATATAAAATATTCTGTAGTTATTATTTTATATTGAAACAATGAAAGAATAAGTGGAAGAAGAAAAGAACTTGAAAGAGGGTGGTGAAATCATTACCTCTTCTTCGGGTTCTACCCTTTGATTTGATCAAAAGGGCTCTTTAGGTTGGCTTTATGATCAAAATAAGTCCTCTAGGTTAAAGTGAGGGAAGTTGAGAGAGTATTTGGTCAGGGGTTGGATGAGCCAAAATGCTTTGAAGGTGTGAAATTGAGAGAAGGGTGAGTGCCCTTTTATAATAGGGGTGAGGGGAACCTTAGGAAAAGATAGAAATATTATTTTATAATAAATTCATATTCGGTTTCTAATGGGTCCAAAGTGATTGCTTTTGAGGAAAACGTGGGGATGGGTAGAAAAACACCCAAAAAATAGGTTTTAGACAGGTTTGGGTCATTATATCAACCCTATCGTTTAGTTTTAACTCTTAGTTAATTAGTTTCACATTTACCATGTCTCTTTGCATTTTTATATTATATGGTTAATAAACTTACTATAAACTTCCAAGAGAACCCCAAGTGGTTATTTAGTGATACACATATCATTATATAAGTCTCTTGGCCGATCCTTAGACTTTTAGGAATATAATATTAATTAAGAATATAATATTTTTTTTAAAACTCTTTTATGTCAATTTTGACACAATTTGTAAATTGATTTTTGTGATAATCATAACAGAATTATTACTTCGAAATAAGTTAATTAAATTAATCCTAACTTGTAATATTAACCTATAAATTTATTTTAATTCATAAAAAGTCTCAAATTATATTTATTTTGGTATTTATAATATCAATTATTTTATTATTTCATTGATAAGGTAATTACTGCATCACCATTGTGTCATAAATAAATTAAATTATATAATGTCTAAAAATTATAAATAAAATACCATTATTTAGGAAATATATCTATATTTATAATTAATATTTTAAATCCAATTTATCTTATGTGTTACCCTATATTAAAAATGTTTTAGATATTAAACATTGATTTTATCTCTTGTAACTAATCTTTGAATTAAATAATAATAAATGTCCTAATTTATTCCAAGTGGATCTAAAGGATCATATTTTATTCCTAAGGTTGTTTTTGGTCAATATAGACTTATACAATAGAATTTGGACATGTGTTAGGGTAATATTTATATCATTTTTACCCTTAATTTCCCTATTTACTTTTAACCGTGGTAAATAAAAGTAAAAAGTTACTATTCACCAAAAATTATTTTCATCTCATTGAACCACATTTTACTTAAATATATCAACCGTATGTATCATACTTTTGAAATTCCACTCACAGAAGCAGTAAAATTATGTTTTATGGAAATTTGCAAACGCTCCTAGGAGGTGGGTAAAAGATAGTAAAAAGTTCAATAAAATTATATATATCTAAAATATATATAAAATGACTCCAATGAATTAAATTGAACTTAAATAGGTATTATGTATCTATTTTTACCTAAAATAGATTTAAATAAAATAAATAATTATTTAATAAAAAGTCGGTTTTCACCAATAACTCATTGTTTTTTTACTATTCATCAAAAATTCATAGTTTTCAGACAAATACCAAAAATCCACCCTAAGCTAATTTTGATATTCCGAATCAAAAAATGATGCCTATTTTACAGAATTAAAAACATAGATGTTTAATTAATTAATTTTAAACTAATTCCCGTTGTTAAAACCTAAAAGTCGGTTTTAATGAAATAATAACTATCAAAAGATTGACATTTGTTTATGTGAAATTTTAAAGTGAAATTACTCCCAATGAACAATATTTAATTAAATGGTAGAAATATAATATAATTATACTTTAAAACCACTAAATTGTGTAATTTAACCCTATAAATTATTTTTTTTAATTTTTTTTCTTTAGTTAAAATTTAGTATTTTTCACTATTCACCGAAATATGATAGTTATTAGAAAAACATGAAAAATTCATCAAAACTAAATTTTTATGTCCTGATTCTAAAAAAGAATTTTATTTTGTCAAATTTAATTTATAAAAGTGTGAAATATTTTATTTTAAAAGCATTATCTATTAAAATGTGGTAAAATTTCATTTAGAAAAATACTTCTTTTATCGGAAAAATTAATTTGTTCTTATATTTTTTCTAAGAAACTCATAATATGGATTCTAAAATTATAAGGATTATATAAAATTCAAAATTTAGTTAATACTATTCATAACCACTTTTGAATGGCTAGTTTGGGAAGTCGTGATGCACTTGAACTGAGTGTTGCGTATAGTAGAAGTCATTGAATTACTTTGAAGAAATAACGTACTGTGAAATCTTGGGGTGTTACAATGAATGTATTTTCCTTCATATTTAATTTTTTATAATAAATCTGAGATTTCGTATTGAAAAGGTTATTTAACTCAGGAATGGTTCTACTTATATTTAATGGGTTCTATATTATATAGTAGAATACATTGATTCTTCTTATACATTAAGAGGTATATGATCCAATGTTTTAACATTCATTCCTTCTCTAGATGACTATTACTTATGATAATGGATTCTTGATGAATCCTAATTCAATTTACAAATACTGTGATATGATGATAAAATAAATTTTTTAATGATCATGGGGCATGCATATTAATGGATTATAATCAATGGATGGAAGTTTTACTTATAGATATCCAATTAATTGGGTAAATATAAATTATCTTGGAGAACAACAGTTTTACTATTGGTTATCCCAATCAAATAAATGGTTACATTACATGTTTTCCAAATCAGAAATTAGGGTATATGAGATTCCATCCAAAACAAAATGTAAGTATACTTGTCATAACATGTCACCCCTCCTCAATGTCATGAGTTGTGATGGGATTTACTAGACATAGGTTAAATCATCATGTCACGAGTAGCTAGTAATAAAAACCAAACTCCTTAACCATAAAAGGGGGATGATTTACCATTTGAAAGATAAAACAACCAAACCATGGTATCCATAAAGAACCAAAAACACTATATGTTCCATTTTAACAAATATAATACTAAACATAATCAACACCGAAGAAAAAAAACTATTATATCATAGTAAAAAAAGTGGCATGACCCCCTCCCCGCAATGTGTACCCCTCCCAGGATGATAATGTGAGAAGAGTGATAGTAACTAATAAGTCCCACCTCAAGTAGGCCCTTGGTTTGTGAGTAGAACCAGTCTCAAATAAACATGTACATATGAGGTGTCACCTTCCAAGAGAACACATGGGAAAGAGAGAGTCAAGAGAGACTCAAACCACATCCTACTCATACTCAATTACAAAAGAAATACAATGTGAACATATGTAATTACATTCAAGAACTAATAAAACTAGATGGAAAACTATAAGTACCAAAATAATGATAAAGATGACAACATCCCCAAAGCCCATACAACTCATGCAAAAAAACCACAAACAAGAACTAACCATCCTAAAATATAACCTTCTGCAGCTGACCAAAAAATAGTTTATATATATGTAAGGTGAGTATAAAAGTGTTGTCTATATGATCCTCTCTAGAGAATCTAATTTAAATTTAATGATGGAATGATAAATCAATGTGAAGAACAAGTGAATATAACCAATCACCTACACATGTATACTCAAACCCAAATATCATTATCAAACCATTAACAAGGCATCAAATACAAGATCATATAATATAATAATTAATATAAGAGTTTCCCACAACTATATCCCCATGAGTTTGGTAATTTTACTCAACGTCGCATGTCCGGTGAATATCTATCGTAAAATAACATCCCATATACTCTTGGGAGAAGCACCACAACATTCACCTTATTAAACACACCACTACGTCCACATAACTAAAATTAAATTGTGCATTTATAGGAGACAACATAACAAGTATAATGTGTATCATATATCAGGTATTATAACTCAAGCCATCATAGGCCATATATAAGGCCCCAACCTTAATCATTACTTAATCTTGAGTTACATCAAGAATACACGTTGAGGATCTTTTCAGGTTTAGAGTTTTAGAGAATTAGATCATCAAACATGCATTAAATTCTACATTTAAACAAAGTGGTTACATAAAATATAGTATTCATTTTTCCCATAAATGGAAAAATATTTAATATAAAACATGGATTCTTTCTTGACACTTCCATGACACTATCATCACATCATGTACCTTTACCTTGACCTGTGAAAAACATTTCAAAAACATGGGATGAGCAAAACAAGCTCAGTAAGGGATATAAAAATATGGAAAGGAAACATGAGTACATATATACATAAGAATGAAATAATACTTTACCCATAAAATATAAGTACTTTAACATACCTCAGAAAATCATGAATAGATCATAGATATCATAAGACATAAAGGTAACTTGAGCCATTCATAACATTCTTACATAGGGAGTAACCCTCTAGGTTACGTTTGGAATAACCATCATAGTATATTCCCTAAATCTCTTTGGAGAAACCTTAACATTTAACTCCTTTACGTTGCCCAATGCATTGGAGAGATATATCTGGCTCACCCGCCCTTAGATTATCACGGAACCACCCGTCTTCATAACAATTCCCAAGAACCATAACATAATCGTATCACATAAAACATTCATAAAGAAAACATAACATTTCCACATTTCAATCACAAGATATCAATACCACACATTGATATAATATAAACGTTGTGAAAACCATTTTCAATACCAAAATAAATGAAAAGTAAAACATGGTATTTATTTTTCATTTTTTAAAAAAGTTATGGCTTGTAGAGGAAGTCGAAGCTCAAATAATGGTCACGGTGACAGAGAAGTCGTTGTCGCCACATACGTACGACAAAAACATTCCCTTTTGTCATTTAGTAAAACGCTTTGTATAAAAAATATTCCTTTTGTATAAGCATCAATGTCAAAGGGTTTTAAACACCTTATAAAATAAAGTTGTGTATAAAATGTAATATGCCTCAATGAAAGGAGATTGAGACGAAGACCCTTACCTCGTGTCTGACATGACTCGATCGTTCTTTTACCTCCGGAATAATAAACTTGAGTTAATTTCTACTTTCTTAAGAACCTTTTCAAGTTCATTATTTCTTTTATATAACTTATTAACATGTTATGAACATTATGTAATCATTTAAGTTAATAACGGTCATTTTGTCGATATTTGGTACTTGAGTCAAAAGTGAACTTCTTAAATTTACAAGTTGTTCACGTAGGAAAATATCCATTATCTCAAGAATGATATTCATGATTTAGATGCCTTATATATCATATATATCTAGTATATACATGCATTTATAATATTACATAATCATTTAGAGGTAAGGAATTAAATGCACCGTTCATGGAGACGGTAAGCCGTACGTACGCATGAACGCTACTTTCATTTCTATTTCGTATTTTATGGAATGGAATCATAATTATATAAAGGTATTTTATAATTCCAGTATAATATCATATATAATATCATTAATTACATATTTTATACGTCCCACATATGGAATTAACGAATCAAATCACTTTGAGGGGGCGGTAGTCCGCACTTCCTAAAATGAAAATATCACATTTACCCATAATGGAAACCATAAAGGTATACCATAAATGAAAAATACAGAAGCATAAGTAAAACATAACCATATTATATATCATATATAAATATATTTTCATCTTAATGGCCACCTTTGAAGGTGTTAAAATAATATTGAACAATCATCGTTTCGTGAGGCAGAAATTTGCCATCCACGGAAACAATATGTTCTTTAACCATTAGATGTAGTTGTGTGTAAGTGTAGCTCGAAAATTTATTATAAAAACATCCTAGTATATGGAAGATACTGGTTTTGTTACAAAATAAATGAATAAAAACAGTTTAGGGGGTTGGAGAAGCAAAATAAAACATAAGAACACAAGAGAAGACACTACCTTTAAAACGGGTAACTCTTTTTGATTTGAGCTCAAAGGATTTCTTGGGAAGACATCTGCCCAAAGTGAGGCTTCTATGAGTTATAGAGGGATGTGTATAGACAAAATGGGTGGGGGTTTGCCGATCCAAAGGCTTTGGAAGTGCGGGTAAGGTGGTATAGGTGGGCGCCTTTTATAAGAGGAGAGGAGGGTCACTCTTAGAATGTAAAGAAATGTTACTTTATTTTAAAATGCGTTTCGGATTTAAAAGGTCCCATATTGATATAATTCCAGGATGAGGTGATAAGGGTTCGAAATATACCCATAAAATAGGTTTTTGACAAGTGTAGGTCTTATATTTTACATTATCTTTTAATTTTATTTAAATCGTTAAATAATGAGGTAATCGATGCATCATCATGATGTCATAAATAATTTAATTTATTTAAGGTTTAAAAATTATAAAAAAATACTATGATGTAGTAAATATTTTTATATTTCTAATGAATATTTATAGTCAAAAATATGACTTGTATAACCCCATTTAAAAATTGTTTTAGTAAAACAACTCATGTTTGTGGCATTTTTATTTTAACTTTAAATAAAAAGGTATTAATGTCATTATCCTACCAAAGTGGCTCTATGGGGTCCCCAAGTTGACCCATGGATTGTCTTGGTCTGCCATGACACATAAAATAAGGGTAGGACATGTGTCTAGGTCATTTCATATTATTAAAACATTATTTTTACTTTAAACTACACTAATTACCTCTAATCGTGATTAAAAAAATTAAAAGTTACTATTCACAAAAAAATTATTTTAATCCCATTGAACCACATTTTAATTCTTAATGAAAACCATTTATGTCGGATTTTTGAAATTCAAAACACAGAAGTGGTAAAGTTTCATTTAAACGAAAAATCAGTTTTTTAAGTACCACTTGGCGGTTTCACTATTCATCAAAAATTGATGTTTTTCAGAAAAATACCAAAACTTCACCCTAAGCTATATTTGATATTACAAATTCAAAAATGATGTCTATTTTACAAAATTCAAAACATATAAGTTGAATTTATTAATTTAATAATTAATTCCCGTTGTCAGAGCAAATAGCGTGTTTTTATTAAACAATAAGTATCAAAAGATTGACAATAGTTTAAGTCCAATTTCAAAGTGAAATTAATTCCAACGACCACTATTGGATTAAATGGTAAAAATATATTCTAATTTAACTTTAAAACCAATTCAAAATATAATCTAATCATATAAATAAATTACATTAAAAAGAGGTTTTGAATTAAAATACAACATTTTTCATTATTCATTAAAAAAAGAACTTTATCGGAAAAATACCAAAAATTTACACAAAGTAAATTTCAATGTCCCAATCACAAAGAATAAGTTTATTTAGACAAATAGGGCTTATAAAATTGTGAAAATTTTGATTTAAAAATGGTTTGCCATCAAAAGGTAGTAAAACAATCTTTTAAAAATATTAGTGTATTTCATGCTTAAGATTGGATTTATTCTCATTTTAAGACACTAAAACACTATCTAATTCATAAATAGACATAGATAAGAATATATATTATTCATTACTTACTTGGGATGTTACATCCTTCCCTCCTTTAGAAAATTGTGTCCCCGCAATTTATTTACTTACCGAATAAGTGGGGGTATTTAGCCCTCATTTCATTTTCAGATTCTCATGTTGCCTCTTCAATCATATGGGTTTTCCAAAAAACCTTTACCTGATGAATCACCTTATTCCATAACACTTGCTCCCTATGGTTGAGAATCTGGACCGGTTGTTCCTCATAAGATATATTCTCTTCCTGCTGAACCACCTCTATAATCAAAACATGAGATGGATCTGGCATGTACTTCCTTAACATTGAAACATGAAAAACATTGTGTACTGGAGATAAACTCTGAGGTAAAGCCACTCGGTAAGAAAGTGATCCAACTCTCTCTAGAATTTCATATGGTCCAATGAACATTGGACTCAACTTTCCTTTCTTACCAAATCGCATCACACTTTTCCATGGTGAAACTTTGAGAAAAACATGATCACCTACCTCTAAAGATAGATCCTTCCTCTGGTTATCCGCATAACTCTTCTGCCTGCTTTGAGTTGTTCTCATGTGTTTTTGAATCAACTGAACTTTTTCTGCCATCTCTTTTACCAATTCTGGTCCCATCAGCTTTCTTTCACCCACTTCATCCCAAAAAGCTGGAGTTCGACACCGCTTCCCATATAATGCCTAAAATGGTTCCATCTGTATACTGGAATGAATACTTTTATTATATGAAAATTGAACCAAAGAAAGATGTTGGTCCCAAATTCCCTGATAATCCATCGAACAAGCACGTAGCATATCTTCCAAAGTCTGAATTTTTCGTTCTGACTGCCCATCTGAATGAGGATGAAAAGCTGTACTAAAATTTAATTCAGTTCCCAATGAATTCTGAAGGCCTTTCCAAAAGTTAGAAGTAAACCTGGGATCATGATCATATACAATGGATAGGGGAACTCCATGAAACCTGACTATCTCTTTATGATACAATCAAGAAAGTTGATCTAGAGAGAAAGTATCTCAAATAGGAAGGAAATGAGAAGATTTAGTCAAGCGATCAACAATAACCCAGATTGCATTATTACCTAGAGATGTCTTCGGTAATCCCACAACAAAGTCCATGGATATATCCTCCCATTTCCACTCTGGCACTGGTAAAGGCTAAAGAATCCCTTTTGGTAACTATCTCTCTGCTTTAAACTGTTGAAAAGTCAAACACTTCACAGTAAAATCAGCAATATCCCTTTTCAATCCATCCCACCAGTAATACTCTCGAAGATCTCTATACATCTTAGTACTGCCAGGATGGACTGAAAATAGAGAACTATGAGCTTCACATAACAAATCTCTCTTAAACTGTGAATCACACGGCACACACAATATCTTCCCCAACCTCAAAACAAAATCATTATCAGTGTTAAATTCAGGAAACTTACCCTTTTGAACCAGCTCTACCTTTTTCTGCAACCCACTGTCTTTCTTCTGCACTTTCTTAATTCTGTCTGATTGGGATGATCTCAATGATACCTGAAACAAAACAGAAGAACTTTCTGCACCAACCACTTCTATTCAAAAGTTCATCAAATCAAAAACCAAAGGATCTCATTCCAAATGTATCATGGTTAATGAAGCATTACTTTTTCTACTCAAAGCATCATCCACTTTATTTGATTTTCCCGAATGGTAATGTATTGTACAATCATAATCCATGATTAATTCTAGACATCTCCTCTGTCTCATGTTCAATTATTTCTGAGTGAATATATACTTTAAACTTTTTTGATTAGTATATATATCACACTTTACTCCATACAAATGATGCCTCCAATTTTTAGAGCCAAAAAAACAGTAGCTAATTCCAAATCATGTGTAGGGTAATTTAACTCATGAGTATTCAACTGATGTGAAGCATAAGCAATTACCAGATTATTCTGCATTAGTACGCAACCATGTCCTTTCAATGAAGCATCACTATAGATAAAAAACTTACCATTCCTGGAAGGTAGTGCCAAAACTGTAGCATTCACCAATCTTCTTTTCAGATCCAAAAAACAATCATCACATTCTTTTATCTAGATAAACTTAACACCCTTCCGAGTTAGCTTAGTAATTGGATTAGATAACCGTGAAAAATTTCTAAAAAACCTTCGGTAATAGCCTACCCAACCAAGGAAGCTACGAATATCAGTTACACTTGTGGGTCTTGGCCATTCTTTCACAACCTTTGTTTTTACAGGATCAACAGTTATCCCATCTTTAGAAACAATGTGACCAAGGAAAGAAATTTGTTGCAACCAAAACTCAAACTTGCTGAATTTCCCATACAATTTCTTTTCATTTAAAGTTTGCAAAAAATCCCTTAAATTACTTTCATTCTCCTCATTACTTTTAGAAAACACCAAAATATCATCAATCTCATCACTATCCCTAATATTTTTCATCATCAACCGCCACTGATCTGCTTCAACTTCAAAACGGTAAACAACAAGACTAACCTTTTGATGTTTAGAACACCCCATGACATAAAAAATCTTCTCTAGTGCTTTAGTCCACCCTTAGGCTAGCACAGGGTCAGATGATCCTCTTAATGATGGGGGATGTTGCCTTATGAAATGTTCCACCACTGACATGTTCCTCTGTGGTTGATCTGGCTGATCTCGTGCATGGATACCACCACCATTTATAACCTAAGTCAACTGTGCCATCACTGCAACAAACTGTTCAGTTCCAATTCCCACCATCTCAGGTTGTTGATTTGGAAGGTTTTCTTCCTCCTGATGTCGTCGCAACATAGCTTCTTTGTTTCCTCTTCGGAAAACCATTCTTATCACATAAATATCTTAGGTGAAGCAACATGGTAATCTTTAAATGCTATATCATTTTAGTCATAACATAAATTAATTTATAAATTTAACAATTTTCTAACTCCTAAAGTTGTCTAAACCAACCTTTGATACCAACTATAAGTCCCCAGCCTTAAACCTTACTTAATCTTGATTTACTTCAAGAATACACGTTGAGGATCTTTTTAGGTTTAGAGTTTTAGAGAATAAGATCATAAAACATTCATTAAATTCCACATTTAAACAAAGTGGTTACATAAATGATAGTATTCATTTTTCCCATAAATGGAATCATATTTAATATAAAACATGGATTCTTTCTTGATACTTCCTTGACACTATCATCACATCGTGTACCTTTCCCTTGACCTGTGAAAAACATTTCAAAAACTTGGGATGATCATAAAAAGCTCAGTAAGGGATATAAAAATATGGAAAGGAAACATGAGTACATATATACATAAGAATGAAATGATACTTTCCCCATAAAATATAAGCACTTTAACATACCTCATCAAATCATGAATAAATCATAGAAATCATAAGACATAAAGGTAACTTGAGGCATTCATAACATTCTTACGTAGGGAGTAACCCTCTTGGTTATGTTTGGAATACCCATCACAGTATATTCCCTAAATCTCTTTGGAGAAACCATAACGTTTAACTCCTTCGTGTTACCCAATGCATTGGAGAGCTATATCAGGCTCACCCGCCCGTAGTTTATCATAGAACCACCCGTCTTCATAACAATTCCCAAGAACCATAACATAATCGTATCACATAAAACATGCATAAAGGAAACATAACATTTCCACATTTCAATCACAAGATATCAATACCACACATTGATATAATAGAAACTTTGTGAATACCATTTTCAATACCAAAGTAAAAGAAAAGTAAAACATGGTATTTATTTTTCATTTTAAAAAAAATTTATGGCTTGTAGAGGAAGCCGAAGCTCAAATAATGGTCACAGCGGTGGAGAAGTCGTTGTCGTCGCATACGTACGACAAAAACATTCCCTTTTGTCATTTAGTAAAACACTTCGTATAAAAAAGATTACTTTTGGATAAGAGTAAACGTCAAAGGGGTTTATACACCGTATAAAAGAAAGTTGTGTATAAAATGTAATATGCCTTAATGAAAGGAGATTGAGACGAAGTCCCTTACCTCGTGTCCGACTTGACTCGATCATTCTTTAACCTCCTGAATAATAAACATGAGTTAATTTCTACTTGCTTAAGAACCTTTTCATGTTCATTATTCATTTTATATCACTTATTAACATGTTATGAACATTATGTAATCATTTAAGTTAATAACAATCGTTTTGTCGATATTTGGTACTTGAGTCAAAAGTGAACTTCTTATATTTACAAGTTGTTCACGCAGGCAAATATCCATTATCTCAAGAATGATATTCATGATGTAGATTCCACATATATCATATATATCCATTATATACATGCATTTATAATATTACATAATCATTTAGAGGTAAGGAATGAAATGCACCGTTCATGGAGACGGTAAGCCGTACGTACGCATGAACGCTACTTTCATTTCTATTTCGTATTTTATGGAATGGAATCATAATGATATAAATGTATATTATAATTCCAGTATAATATCATATATAATATCATTAATTACATCCTTTATATGTCCCACATATGGCATTAACGAATAAAATCACTTTGAGGGGGCGGTAGTCCGCACTTCCTAAAATGAAGATATTGCGTTTACCCATAATGGAAACCATAAAGGTATGCAATAAATGAAAAATAAAGAGGCTTAAGTAAAACATAAACATATTATATATAATATATAAATATAGTTTCATCTTAATGGTCATCTTTGAAGGTGTTAATAGAATATTGAACAATCATCGTTTCGTGAGGCAGAAATTCGCCATGCACGGAAACAGTATGTTCTTTAACCATTAGATGTAGGTGTGTGTAAGTGTAGATCAAATACTTTTTATAACAACATCCTAGTATATGGAAGATACTGGTGTTGTTACAAAAGAAATGAATAAAAAGAGTTTATGGGGTTGGAGAAGCAAAATAAAACATAAGAACACAAGGGAAGATACTACCATTAAAACGGATAACTCTTTTTGATTTGAGCTCAAAGGATTACTTGGAAAGAATTCTGCCCAAAGTTAGGCTTCTAAGTGTTATAGAGGGATGTGGAGAGACAAAATGGGCAGGGGTTGGCCGAGCCAATGGCTTTGGAAGTGTGGGTAAGGTGGTAGAGGTTGGGGCCTTTTATAAGAGGAGAGGAGGGGCACTCTTGGAAAGTAAAGAAATGTTACTGTATTTTAAAATGTGTTTCGGATTTAAAAGGTCCCACATTGATATAATTCGAGGATAAGGTGATAAGGGTTAGAAATATACCCATTCAATAGGGTTTTTACAAGTGTAGGACTTAGATTTTACATTATATTTTCATTTTATTTAAATTGTTAAATAATGAGGTAATCGATGCATCATCATGATGTCATAAATAATTTAATTTATTTTATGTCTAAAAATTATAAAAAAACTACTATGATGTAGGAAATCTTTTTATATTTATAATGAATATTTATAGTAAAAAATATGACTTGTATAAACCCATTTAAAAATTGTTTTAGTAAAACAACTCAAGTTTGTGACATTTTGATTTTAACTTTAAATAAAAATGTATTAAGGTCATTTTCCTACCAAAGTGGCTCCATGGGGTCCCCAAGTTGACCCATGGATTTTCGTGGTCGGCCATGACACATAAAATAAGTGTAGGACAAGTGTCTAGGTCATTTCATATTATTAAAACATTATTTTTACCTTAAACTACACTAATTACCTCTAATCGCGATTAAAAACATAAAAGTTACTATTCACCAAAAAATTATTTTAATCCCATTGAACCACATTTTAATTCTTAATAAAAACCATGTGTGTAGGATTTTTGAAATTAAAAACACATAAGTGGTAAAGTTTCATTTAAATGCAAAATTAGTTTTTTAAGTACCACTTAGTGGTTTCACTATTCATCAAAAATTGAAGTTTTTTAGAAAAATATGAAAACATCACCCTAAGCTATATTTGATATTCCGAATTCATAAATGATGTCTATTTTACAAAATTAAAAACATATAAGTTGCATTAATTAATTTAATAATTAATTCCCGCTGTCAGAGCAAATAACATGTTTTTATGAAATAATAAGTATCAAAAGATTGACACTAGTTTATGTCCAATTTCAAAGTGAAATTAATTAAAAAGACCACTATTGGATTAAATGGTAAAAATATATTCTAATTTAAATTTAAAACCAATTCAAAATATAATTTAATCATATAAATAAATTAGATTAAAATGAGGTTCTGAATTAAAATACAACAATTTTCACTATTCATTAAAAAAAGAACTTTATCGGAAAAATACCAAAAATTTACCCAAAGTAAATTTCAATGTCCCAATCATAAAGAATAAGTTTATTTCGACAAATAGGGCTTATAAAATTTTCAAAAGTTTTATTTAAAAATGGTTTTCCATCAAAAGGAAGTAAAACAATCTTTTAAAAATATTAGTGTATTTCATGCTTAAGATTGGATTTATTCTCATTTTAAGCCTCTAAAACACTATCTAATTCATAAATAGACATAGATAAGAATATATATTATTCATTACTTACTTGGGATGTTACACCATACACTGAGTCAATATCCTAAATCCATTACATCCTATACATGTTATAACTATAGTATTATATAGGAAAATATATATAGAATACATGTGTGGGAAATAACCTCATGCCATTAAAACCATATATACAAATATATGGGGAAAATAACCACTGTTAATACCATCACTATTATGTACCAAGAGAAGAGAGCAGAGCCAAGTGGGGGTAGTTATCCATTTATCCTCCCACCAGGATATTGGGGGAATACCCCCTTGGGCTCAAAATCCATAGAGTGGTAGACACCCAAACTGATAGGGTGGAGTAACATACAAAAAACACAATTATTACATGATATAATATAGTTCACAACCACAAAATGGGCATGAAATATTCTCATACTCAAATGAAACTAATGTATCTCGGACGCATGTCTACCACTACTAAGACCATATATCCTATAAGAACACAACCATTTATTGAGATACATTATTCAATCTTATTAACTTTTTATCAGTTGAAATTTAAATTAATTAATTCATTAAACATTATCATTTTCCATATTACATTAAATTATCACCACAAAAAAATTCCATGCCATCCAGGAATAAGTAAACCGAGTCAATTGATTCCCAGATTTATAATCACAACATTGCATCCTAGAAATCTTCAACCCTATGGGATAATAATTTTTCATTTATTAATATTATTAATTTCTATATTACTAGGTACTCTAGGAAAACATTGTAGCTTCCCAGATAAGGTAATCAATGAAGCACATCCATATTCATCTATTAGTGGACAATTTAACGAAAATAAACAAAAAAATTATTTATTGACAAATAAGTATATTAAAAAAAGAATCCATCTTTAAAAACAATGGTAAAACCAGCTTCAACCCATTTTCCCTCTCTGGTGTCCTAACTGACACCCACATGCATATCTCGATGTGTCCCACCATCATACGAATAAACATCTTCCACAATAACAAGGCGTCCAACCCCATACCCCACATAACACAACATTCTTCTAGGCTCAGTCATCCTAGAATCACATCCCATCACAAGAATAAGGATACAAACATGACAACAAGGCTCTCAGACCCAAAATCATGGCATCTATTCTTTACATACAAAGAGCTCCCATGTCTCCAAAGGATATGGAACTTGGCCAAGACAAGCTTATGGGAAACTCATTCTCTAAATATGAATTATCTTTTATCACAATTATGGTTCTTATTCCATAATTATATAACTGATTCATTATACATAGGTTCCACTATAAGAAACCAATAAAGTAAGCTACCACAAGAAATAAAAAAATGTACTATACAAATGATGTAACCAGATTCCAAGCATACTTTATAGGATCTAGAAACCAATAAATTATAATAATTTCCATTAAAATATTTTTTTATCAAAAAGCATTAAGATTATTTGAGTTCGTTAGCGCATTCAAGTTGAAATGCTTACATCTTTTCATTTGAATATAATCAAATTACAGAATGAAAACAGATTCATTAATCATACCTCATTAAATATTGTATCCAATTAATTAACAATTATTTATGGATTTATGTTAACTAAAAATAACCACAATGAACAACATAATAATCCAACAAGGTAAAAATATCACACAATATACAAAATCAAGAGGCAAACCATTATCATTTTATAAACAACAACTTGGTATGTGATCGTTATCAATTAATTACTCTGGATTAGGTAATTTTTAGGTAAATTTCATTAACATCTATGGTGGTAAACCATGAAACATCTAAAACGTCATATAAATGAATAGATAAACAATGAACCCCTTACCTAAAATGGGTTTTAACGTTATTTTCAATAGAATATAATAACACTACATATATTGATCACCACTCCTGCAAGAAATACAACCAAACGAGGATGTTGTGAACAACCACACCGATGAAAAACCATTAAAACACAAATAGAAACATGAAGATAAAGATACATAAAAAATAAAATTGGATCTAGATTAAATATATCGATGAAATCATATGAACATATATAGAACCTACATTGAATTTAATATGGATTCCTGGAAAGAATCTTGAGCTGAATCCATGGTGAAGGAATCCCCAAAACGAAGAAGAGGGGCCTTTCATGCTTCCTAGAACAAGAGGGAGATCCATTGCAACCACATGATTATGAATAACCTGAGAAGTTGAAAATGATTAAGACAACACTACAGTGGGGTATTAAACTATGTGTAACCCCTTCATGTGGTGTAATCCATGGCGTTCAGTTTCTTCCAAAAAATGTTCCGCCTATTTTATTTTATTCATTTTTAAATCCTGATTTATTTCACATCATGAATATTTATCCCACATCAGGTAACATTAGCCCGAATGGCCCAAAGGACTTATTTTTATTTTTATTATGGATAATCCCCTTTTAAAGGATGAATGGGAACAGGTACATGACCCGTAGGCCCAAGGCACAAGGCCTGGATAACACGCAATACATGACCCTAAGGCCCAGAAGCATTCCATGCCCAATACATGACCCGTTGGCCCAGCCCACTTGAACTGCCCCTCCCCAGCTTCTGCGTCATTGAACCTAGCTCCCCACCTTGCATTTCTGATCGGCTAGCATTTCCCCGTACAAAGATGCACGGTGCCTGGTCCCAATGGCGGTTGCCATACCCTCTCATTCTCCCAATCTGGTTAGCTATGCTTCTTGTGGATGCTACTCTTTGTTGCTCTGATCCTCTTCTAGGGCTTGTTCTGTGTGAACTGGGCTAATCCATGGTCTACGTGGCTCGAAGGCCCTATGGCCTGAAGGCCATTGATGACCCGAAGGCCCTTGAGACTCGTAGGCCCAAACTGGTGGCCCGAAGGCCCAAATTAGGTGAATAGTTCTGGATGCTACACTACCAAATAATGACTGCGATAGTACTACTATAGTACTGCTACAGTACCCCCCTGGAAATTTGCCTCCACCCGGTTTTGAACCTGGGTCTCTTGGATGCTAAGCAGGAGCCCTTACCACTCGGGTACGAGCTCATTGACTCAGGTAACATTACAAAGCATGAAATCATACCTTATTTCAACACATAGTAGCCAAGCCCTTCCATGATTCCTCTAAGAACCTCTGTAATGGGAAATGTAAAAAGGCTCAATCCACATAAATCCCATACTATAATTAGATACCTCCCTAAAAATTCTCATCCTCAATATTCCCAAACTAACTTAATAAGAAACCAAACAGGGTAATCCTAACAACCACCCCAATAGAAACCTCTCAATTTTATCATCACTATAAGAGATCAACCACCTCGTCCAACAACTAGGGGATCAACATAGTGAGTAGATAAACTACTCCCCAATTATTCGTAGACTATAAATGGATATTATATTTAAATAACCATAGGAAGATAACCATCATAATAATGTGTAATAATCTTCATGTCATCACCTCCCATGAAAATATAATAAACCATAATAAGACACTATAGAGGCCAAATAATGAACCATAAATGATCGACAAAATCAAAATGAACAATGTTACAAGAGAAGAGATAAAAATAGAACAACATAAGGTTATTGAGTGTTTATTTGATACTCATGTCACAAGGTACTCTCATCCACACTACCATTCCATCAAAATAGATTGTCCAACAAGATTGGGTGCCTGCACAACACCTTCCCTTAGAAGTCCTAGAACAAACTATATCGGTCTTCGATGCTCACATCATTGTCAACAATGATCTTTACCAAATCAATGACCTGAGAGTAATCATGAAGATATCGATGAAGATATGATAAGTGAAAAATTTATTGCATCCTTCTCATCTCTGGGGGGATGTGCAATCTGATACACCACTGATCCAAGACGATCCAACACCTTGAAAGGAACATGAAATCGGGGAGAATTGTTCCTACCATGACCTACCATCAATACCCATGACATATAATAACAATTATGAACACAAGATCCACAATATAAAACTACAATGGTCTCCTCCTCTGATCAAAATATGATTTTTTCTGATCATAGCCATCCATCATCCTCTTAAGAATCACCTGAACCATCTCTAGAATTTTCTGTCTGAAATATGTCTCAAGAACATCTTTATCTCCAACCACATTCAAGAACAACAGAGAACAGAATGGTTGGCCATACAAGGAATAAAATCAAACCATACTGAACATGGAGTGAAAAATAATTTCGTAAGAGAACTATGAAAATTGTAAGTTCCTCATCCATGAGCCTCCAAAATCCCGGGCATAAGAGAACAATATACCATCATGATTATAGATGGTCTTCTATATCTTAAAATCACTTTTTATTTGAAAAGTAGTGAAAATTCATATATGAAAACCAAAATAATATTGGAGTCCTCACCACACCCTGAAGGTTAAATGAGGATATCGATCAGAAATGACCATCCTTAGGACTATGTGGAGCCTCACCACCTCCTCCAAATACCACCTTGACAAGGCATCCAACGATCTCTACAACTTGATCTCTATAATGTTGGATGATTTTATCTAACGACCCAATACCACCCATATAGTGTCATATCCTCCATAATCATTAAGTAATCATGTGACAAAGTCCACTGAGATATCCTCCACCGTCAACTATGGAACATATAATGACTAGAAAAAACCACATGGAACCTGGTGCTCAACCTTCACCTTCTAAAAGACCATGCTTGGAGACACCAACTCGGTAACTATATGCTACAAACTAGACCTCCAAAAAATGTAATCTCAAAGCTCGTTAGGTGTTTATCATTCCAGGATGTACTACAAAAGTAACTCTATATAACTCTCTAAGAACCATCTAACACATGAATAATGGAACAAAAATCCTTCCTTGAAATAAAACTCAGTGTTGTTTGTCCTCAAACCAACCAATATGGTCCTTTCCATAAACAACACGATCTCTCCAAACCACAACCTCATGATCTCCCAACTAGGAATCCTCCACATGCCGCAATGGATTTAACCGCACCATTATCTGAAATATATAACTTCATACCCCAAATCCTCCAATATCTTGATGAAATTATAAAAGATCTTACATTACTCTCTAAAAATATGTAGATTTTTTTAACTACATCACTATGTGTCTCCCTTATCAATGAATCATCAACAAAATTTCCCCTTCTATGTGTATAAGAACACTCACTATCTTAATCATGTATGAAATCCATCTCCCAATGGTGATGCATGTTTACATCACATTGGTAGAAAACATACCTCATTATATTATGATCGGGGAAGACCAAAAAATTATCATCGTTGAGATAATGTCACCACAATATCATGTCAAAAAATACTCAAACCAAATTTAGATTATGGGTACCATTGTTATTCTAATGGGGATGTAACTGCTAATACCCATATTAAATGACCAATTTCTACTATATCAAAACAAAACACTACCCATGACAATATGTATCACAGAAAACCTCATATTGAACTCCTCTTGTTCAAAGACAATGAATTAAAACACTTACGAAATTCACCTTCAAATACTCAAAATATTCTCACACTGATTAGTCCAAATGAATGCCTAATGCATTCCGCTCAATGCTATCAAGGGATTCACGAACCCAATGAAATCTATAATGAACAACTAGTAATATTCTGTAGGTCCAAGGAAACATAGCAACACTTCCATTTCCTTGGGGGATTCAAAAGATACATCTTCTTCAATCAATGATGGTTCCCCTGTTACTCCCTGTTGGCTTACAACAAGTTCTAAACAATGTATCTCTCACACAAAAAACTCACACTTCGTTAACTTCATAAACAAATGATAATGATGAAGAACTTTCAATGTAGTACATAAACATTCTACAAGCTCCTTCTTAGATGAATAGTATACAAGGATATCGTCCATGAAAACCACCGTGAACATATCCAAGAACTCACAAACACATATTTTAATTACCCCAAAAACATAACAAGATCATTAACCATGTATAATGACATCACAACAAACAAGTGAATCTAAGGATTACAATGGATGCAGTTTTCAGGATGTCTTCATCCTTCACACGCATCTGAAGATATCTTTAACAACATTAAAAATTTCAGAAAAAAAATTTACAGTTCGGTTGATCGAGTAAATCATATTTCTATTGAAGAGGATAGAAGTTATTTTATTCCCCTTAGATCATGTTATTATTATTGATACAAAACAACAGAATTCCATCATTATTCTTCATGAAAAAATAGTGCACCACATAATGACACACTCCACTGAATTAAATAAACCATCAACAAGACATCATGTTGTAAACAAATATCTCTCAATGAATAAGACACCAATAAATATGAAGACATTTATATAAGATACATGCATGGCTGCAATTAGATCCAAAAATAAATCTTTCATCAAGAGGATAAATCTATAACCTCTTCTATACTGACATCAAGGTTCCTTCTAGGACCATGGGAGACACCGACTTCTGAAACTCCAACGAACGCACAATCAGCTTAGCCATCATTGATGATAAAGAAAAAACATGACATTTACCCATTCAAGGGTCTCATGACAAAAAAATTCTTGTTCAATATCAATATCAATGAACACAACCAGTCACTTGTAGAAATCCACAATATCATACACATAATACAAAAAATCCTTGTTGAGTTTGATTTTATACAGTTATATGAATAAACAATGGAAATATCTCCAGGATTAATGCTTCCGAATCCCTATATCATAGTCTATACATACATCAAACAAGGAAGCATGACCTACAACTGCTATAGTCAGCACCAATGGGGATTGGAAGCCATTCTACCTTATTTCCCAAACCATGGAAAAGTCCATGTGATAATATAGAGTGTGTCAATCCTAGATTAATCAATGCATAAACCAATGTAGAATAAAAGAAAAGGGTACATTGAATGATATTTTTATATCATAGTGCTAGAAACACTAACTCAAGAAGGTGACCATGACCATATTCATTACCTCTATGAACCTGTTTATGACCACCTAAATGGATGCATTATAATATTCGTGGATGGGGAGTGTCCATGGTTTTACCCTACCTTACCCATCTTATATGTGTTGTTCCCAAACTAAACCACATTGTTGCTGCTACCTCTGTTGAAACTTCCTTATAAGAGGAACCCATAATGGAACAACTGTTGCATAATGGATGCTCAGAAAGATCAGGAACTGTCTCCATTTAGTAACATGACTTACAAAAGAAAAAAAATTCATTTTATCCATTTTGATAGTCATTAGAGAAACTAAACATATAGAAGCGAATCATTGATGGATAGTACCTACCCACAGATGATCGAAATATCTTCTGTCCAGAGAATTGAGAACCCTTTTCCATAGATCTACTTTATGAGGAATCACGATGAATCCCCTCTTATGATGATCTGATTCAGGGTAATGTTCTATTGGCGAACAATTCATTCTCCATCACCAAGGGAAATGTTTTCTGAAAAAATGAAGTGACTTAGAAATGGATCTCTGGATGAAATTACTCATTCAAACTCATTTCCCTAGTCTACTGATATGGTAATATGTATGAAGATTATTATAGAATTTTCTAGAAATAGATCCCGAACTCTCTTTCACAGTAGCTCCGCTATCGAAGGATACACATCTCTTGATGACTGGCCTCCTTCACGTTCAATGAAAGAAACAAGGATATGAACTTGCCTTAGAAATCCCCCATGAGACAAATGACTCAACAGGATATCCATAGAGAACAAAGCAATACTTCCACTCTTCCCCAGGAAACGTTATCACAACCAATGATCACCAGTTCTCTGTCGGAGCATGGATCCAACTGAAGTCTATCTCATAATCCTCCAACCTATCTTTCTTGACCACATCTAAAATAGAACCCTCATTCTGCTAAAAATTCTGGCGTTGAAACTCTAATTTTCTCCTCTTCCTACAATCATCATGGTCAACTGTTACTATATGGGGATCTTCATGATCAACTTGATGAACATATTCTACATGAACATGATGAAGATTTCGACCTCGAGCCATTACTTCAAGTGAAGAAATAGTTAGATCTAATAAAAATGGATAATGGAATAATTTAACATTAATTAATAGTTTTATTCTATTCATTATAGGTTAACCTATCCCAAAGAATACCCATTCAATAATCAACATAAAGAATAATTATTCAAGTTCCATTTCATGGTCTCCACCCTATAACTCATATCACCACATTTAGTTGACATTCAATAAAAAAATGTTCTATCCATCAGAACACAATGGGACTTAAATACCCATGTCTCAACTAGTATCATTGGTTTATAGCTCTCAATAAACATAGCATACAAGATATCTCTACCAGGACAAGCTACCATACATGTGCCTAACTCCAATATCCATCCTAACCAGTGAACCTCATGCCCTATTTCCACTATGTCTGAATCCCCTACCAAAAAAGGGTACCACTCATGGGATGACAATTGGGTAAGATAGACAGTGATACCTGAGTCCAATCTCTAGTAGTATCTATGATGTATACTAGAACTTAGTGTATAACAAACATGAAGATGGGAGGCATTACCATCTAAAAGAATACATGAAAAAGAGATAGAAAATATATAAAACAACTATCTTCATATCAGACACCAATTTTAAATGAATCCAAATTTCAAATATGTAATGAAATTAAATAACATACACAACTTGATGGAAAATTATATGTATAAAAAAAGATAATGATGGCCTCGACCATGAAGTCCAAATTGCTCTTGCAAAACCCAAAAGGTAGTAGTAACCAGCCTGAACTTAAACCTACTCCAACTGACCTGAAAATTAGTTTATATATATTTTGGGTCTGTATAACAATATACTCTATTTGATCTTAACTATATCCTATCATGTAAATGTAATGAAATCATTCTAAATCATAATGTACAACAAGTGAAGCTAAATCATCAACTACACACGTATATAAAGATCCCAACCTCACCATGTATACACTCAATATGTATCACATAAAACAGAATATAATATAATAATGAATATCAATGATAACTCATTATAACTTCCCCACAGGTTTTTCACACTATCCCAACATTGCTTGTCCTAATAATCTCTCTCAAAAAATGCAATCCAGAAGACCCATGGATGTAGAACCAGAACATGAACCATATGAAATGCACCACCACATCCACATAAATAAATGTAGATAGGTAGTTTTTTCAAGCCACTATAACCGTTATAATGTGTTTCATGCATTAGGTGTTATACATTAATCCATCACAACCCAAACACCGAGAAGGAATAATAAAACTATCATAGAATATACATGTTATACCTATAGTAGTGTGCATTAAACTAAATCTAGAATACATGTCTGTAAGAAGAATCACATGCCTTTATAGCCATGTACAAGCATATACGTGGAAGAATAACCATCATGAATACCCACACATTTAAATAACAAGAGAATAAATATGGTCTAAATTGGGTAGTTAGCTATTCAGCATCCCACTAGGATGTTGGGAAAAAAAACCATGGCTAAAATTACTCTAGGTGTCAATATCCCTAAATAACATTGTGGAGTAGCGTATAAAAACCCAAAATGTACATCATATAATATTTCTCAAAAAAATCTATGAGAATAACCTAGTCTCAGAATCAACTTCACATAACATCTCAGTGAGTACTATCTTCCACTACTAATACCGTATATCCATTAAGAAGAAAACCATTTAAAGAGATTCATTAAGTTATCTTATTACGTTTCCCCATGTATAAATGTACAATAATTAATCGAGTAACAATTAATTAACCATTAACATTTTAATCATTACATGAAATTAGAATCACAAAAATGTTCCATGCCTTCTAAGAATAATCAAAAATATTCCATGGATTCTTAGAGATATAACCTCATCATTTTTCGCATAATTATCCTACCAAATAGGTTAAAAATTTTACATTTAATAACATCATTACTTTCCGTATTACCCAGAACTCTAGATAATCATCATTTGCTACCAAAAATGTAAACAACCACACACATCCATCACCAAAAAAGTGGGGAATGTAAATTAGTAATAAATAATAACCTGAATTTCAGCCATAAAATATATTCAAAAAATAAAGCATCATTCATAAAACTATTAAGAAAAAATAAAATCAATTTTATTATCTTCTTTGTCATCTTCGACACCTACAAGCATATCTTGATTCATTCCACCATCATATGTGTCAACTGTTGCCCCAAAAACTAGGCCTCCATACCCCACATATCAAAAAACCTTTCTAATCTCAACCATATCATGCTCACTTCACATGAGAAGAATAAAACATCTAAAATAAAAATTATTATTTTAGCCCCAAAAGCATGGAATCTAGCCTATACATACAAAGACCTCTCATGTATCCAAATCACAAGCCACATAGCCATCAATGACCAGAGGGAAACATAGGCCGTAATTGTCATTATATTTTATCACATAACTATTTCTTATTCCATATTTAATTAACTAATTTATTATTTACAAGTTCCAATAATGACCATCCTATGCATCATGTAGTCACATACTATCATAAACAAATGAAATAAACAATTTAACATTCTTTCGAAGAATGAATTATAGATTGATCAAAATTATATATTTTAATCATCAATATGAATTTATTATTTTGAAATAATGTATTAAAATACTTTAGGATCATTTCCAATTCAATTAAACATGCATAGTTACATCAATTTCATCATTCTCATACTAAAACTACAAAGAGATTCATTTAACATGCCTCAATAGTTTTTTTCCAATTAATTATAAATTAATTTTCTATTCATGTTCTTTACCAATTCCCTCCATGAATAACATGATAATAAACTATGTAATATATATAAAACTATCTATAAAATCATGAGGAAACCCATTTACACGATATAAACAATAATATTTATATTTGTTTGATACAAATTATTTAATCCATATCATGTAATTATTATAGTAATTTCATCCACATCTATGTGGATAAATGATGGTATCTTTATGATTTCATGTAAATAAACAGAGAATAAAAAAATATCAAAAACCAAAATGGTGTTTTATTATTTTCATGTGAATTAAAAAACAATATGGATCATTATCAACTCTCTTGCAAGGACAACATCCACCTTAGGACGTGGCATCAAATCTAAACCAACAAATAATAAATATAACTCCAATAGAAACATAGAGATCATGCACCGTCACATGGAAAATTGGAATGTGAGTCAAAATATATATTTTAGGAATCATTAGAATCATGCGATACAAATACTGAATCTAGAAATGAAATAGTAAAATTTCCATATTTCAAAAACACTGTTTAATGTAAATAAATTCCTGTGAATTAGAATTATGTAGTTAAAAAACGATTAATGTTGAGATTGGGAACACAGACATTATTAATCTCAAAAGATTCACTAGAAATAGTTTATGATGAAATTTAATAACATGTATGGGTAAATTCGATAAATTAAATGTTGTATAGAAGTTATAAAAACATAAATTGGGAACAAGTTCCATGTTCGGAAAATGAAAATGTTATTGGAACAGTATGTGTTCATAAAAACAAGATGAATGAATTAAGAGAAAATTCTATAACCAATAGATGAAATTTTTGTAATGGATAGGAAGTAGTAGAATGTGATGATTTCGGAGAATCCATTTCATCAATTTTCATGATTCTAAACTGTTATAATTCTTCTAGAAGATACTGAAAATTTTAGTTTAAAAGTTTATCATATGGTTGTTTTGTTTGAATTTCAAAATTATTATATTGAGAAATAAATTTAAATTGAGAGATATTGCGGGTCTTAATTAGTGAAGATGAAAAATTTTCTTTTGAAATTTATGGAATCATTTATGGTTTTGAAAAACCACATGTTCATGGTATTTACAAAATTATATATATTTGGATAAATTTTAATTTTTCTAATAAAATTGATAATAGAAACTTGTATATGAAATAATATAACTCCAATCTATTTACTATAATTATGATTGAGGATGATATAATTATTCTTGGGGATAGAAAAAATGTTTGAAAAAAAATTTATTAATAAATAAAGAAAATATATGAGATTTCATGTTTTTGAGAATTAACATTCTCCCTTGGTTAACATATTTAACTAAGGTAAGAATCCAAATTCAAATCTCATCAATAGTATGCGATGAGATTGTTACTAATCATTGGTATGGGTGAATCCAATGATTTTACTAATAAAATATTATTTGGGATGAATATGAGTAAAGAAATGTATGGAAATAGTGTCAATAATTTTTTTTCTAAAGGTGATATGATGTTTTCTTTATCTCATAGCATCAATACATTATATTATTTTTGTAGTTACTTTGTTTTCTAGATATCAAATTAATATGAAATAATATCATATTTTCACTATGATTAAAATAAAAATATATGGAAAAAGGTATCTTCACATGGTATTTTATAGAAAATAAATTTTGATATAAACATTCATGGTTATATTGACACTTATTTTGGTGAAGATTTCAATGCTAAGAAAGCATATTTTGGTGGAATATGTTTCTTAGGTGAATGATGTGTGATTTGGAACAATAATAAATATAGTTAAATAAAATTTAGCATAGTGGAATAAAAATATAATGTAGATAGTCATGCTTGTACTCACATGATGTGGCTCATAGTTATGATGAAATATTTATAACTATAATTTTATAATCAATTGATGATTATTTGTGATAATCAATGTGCCATTGATCTTTCTAAAATTCATTTCCAACATTCTAGATTAAAAAAATTGATATAATTTTTTCCTTTATAAATTTGAAATTTTCAACTACATACGTTTTGTTATAATATAACTCAATGATGTATAAAATCAATGATATCTCCCCTAATGTATTTCCCAATGAATTTATTTATGAATTTATGTCACAAAAACATTTTCAACATAAAAAAAAATTAAATATTTTAATGTATGTTTCCACCACGTTATTTTGGGTTATGCTGAAAAACTGGAAGAACACTTACATATTTGACTTTCATTAAAAATATAAAACAATATACATAAATAGAAATTCTCTTATTTTTCTTATATAAATGAAATTTAAGTTGAGGTTAAAAAAATATGTGGTGTTTGGACACTCTATTTTAATAAAAACTTTCTTATGGAGAATGTTTGCTAACCTGATTTGATTACAAATATGAATAATGATAAAATAAAAATCCTTAAAATATTTCGTGTTTAACGTATGTGATGAACAGCCTGATTGATAATTCATGGGTGAGACATGACTCAATCCATCAAGAGTATTAAGATGTATTCCAAGAAGTGGGGAGCTCAAGTTCATTTGATAGGAATAGGTGGTGCGAAAGTGTTTCTTATTCCGTGAGGTTAGACACTTTATTTGGGAATGTTTTAAGGATTTAATACAATAAAAGAAATTATGTGCTATAATCTTCCTCAAATTCCCCCAACCTAGGTGTTAAAGAACTACCTTGAAGGTTTCTGAAGACATGGGAGATGAACTAGGGAGACAAAAGCAAAAATAAGGATTTAAGTGAATTATAAAATACAATTGATAGCCCCAAGGAGATATTTATAGGAAAACAAGTGACCTTGGGTGAAACAGTGGTGGGGGGAGCATGTAGGTTGTGTTTCATAACCGGTTGTGCATGTACCATGAACAACGACAAATCCTTGTCTTGACTAGGGTGATCCAATTTTCATGCCTTTAAGAATAACAATTTTCTTCATGTTTTTCTCCCTTAATTTATAAAGAATTTACCTTTTCCTCTTTTCAAACTCTAGGATGAAACAAAGTGTCAACAAACCCCCCCAGAATTGGATCTAGAATAAAAATCAGATCATATAATGAGGTAATGTAATGAAAAATAAAAAAAGTGGTTGATGTGGCGCACAATTTGTAGTGAACAAGGAAATGGGTGCACAAGGTGCTTCATGTAGGGTAATTTGCAACGCCTATATATATTGGCTTCACGTCTATGAAAATTATAATGAATTCTAGAAATCAAGCTCTCAACATTCATGTATTTTTTCTCAGACCCACATGTCTTTAATTCTTCTTCTGTACGTTTTTTATTTTTGTGCCAGAAATAGGGTTTCATTCTTTCACACCAACATTATAATTGTGTTCCATGTTCATACATACATGCATTAATTACTTTTTTATTGTTTTCATAATTCATTTTTCAAAAAACATCCAAAATTATTTTTCTTTAGTGATGAATTTTGATCAATTTTGCAGGTTCAATGGACCATAAGAGAATTGGAACATCCAATGAATTGGCCAGTAAGAGAATTGATTATATTATGAAGTTTGTCAATTTGGATTACATTTATTTATGTGACACCACACTCCAAGACATCGAAATGTATCTGAGGAAATATCATATCAATTTTTATAGCAGTACTTATTTTCCATTGTATAGTTATTTTCATCTACAAGATGTCAACCTACCAGACTCGAAGAATAATATTCCAAAATCTTGGTTTCCAGGCTATACCAATTTCACATTTGAAAATATTTATGTTTCAGGAATATATATCAACACTGGGATTACATATATGGACCATTTCATATTTCAGAGCCCGTGTTCTCCATATTGGATATCACATACACCCGAGATACAACCACAATGCTATTTTTTCATCTTTTGAGATTCTCAGTAAGATCAATCAAAAGACTAGAACAAAATTTGGGACTTCCTCCCAAGATGGGGTGTTAAACCTGCATGGATGTGGGTGTATTGGGTGCACAATATGTGTGCGGAATTTATGGAAGAATTAAAATGTTTTTGGGATTTATGAGCTAGTATGGGTTGGGAAACCTATGTATATAGAAATAATGATTTTGTTCCAGAGTTACTAAGCTGATGGAGTCCGAAAACTAACACCTTCCATTTGAAACATGGAGAAATAGGCATCCGTTTGTGGGATATCTACAAGATATCTGGTGCCCCTATCCTTAGAGATATGTGTGATGAGTTTATTCCTCCCAATATGACATAGAATGACTCAGAAAAGACACCTTCCTAGGTTCTTGAGTTGATGAAGATATTTTATAAACTCGAGAATATGAACACAATAATGTCCCAAACAATAAAGGATATTCATCTAGTAGAGTGGATGTAAATTTTCCTAGTAATGAAGAAGTAAAATGGTCCAACATTCACCCTTCCAACTAACTATCCAAATTAAGAAAAGAGTGGTACATCAATCACTTTCTAGTGAACATTAGAGAAAGATGATTTTGAAAAGTGGGTGTATGATGTCAAAACCAAAATTACTATGAAGACACAACATTCATGTATTATGGCTATGTGGATTAGGGTGTATCTATTACTGGTTCTATATTCCAAGGGAGGCCTAAGGCTAGGAACTTTTTTTCTCACGCCCAAGCTGGCCAATAATAGGATTATAGGATTTGCTACCCCAATTTTGCAAAAAATTCATAGGATTGTATAACATATTTATATAGGGAAGTTTTTTCAGAATATTAGGACCATTTCAGGTGTTATAGGGGTAGATCTCTACTCATTTTAGAACTTTTTCTGTGAAAAAAGTTGGGTATATGTCTTTAGAAGTACTTTTTGACCATCTGTTCAGGATTTCTCTGGAATTTCACCATTGTCTCTGAGTGCTTATGAGAATAACGCTAGGCTGAGTATATACAAGTAATTTAAGCTTTTACCTTTTGGGAATATGCCTAGGGGGAAATTTTTTAATGACAAGATGGAAAACATAGAGCTAAGTGCGTATATTTTAGCTTAAAGGAATGGTGAATTGGCCACCAGGATTGACTGAGAAATCATATTTGAGGCCTATCCTTCTTATTGATTTTGCTCGTCAATTAAATTTTTTCCAAATATTACTGAATCTCCACCCGTGAATTTCACATTAGAGAAACATGTGATGGTTTCTCGACAACTATGGTTTATTAAAAGAATGGAGAAAATTAGGGAATTATTTAATTTAGCTTCCACCGATGCAATAAAAGGTTTGAATATCTGGTATACAGAGAACTGGGTCACATCACACACTGTTGTGGTGATAATAGAGGAATTAGGAAGGAAACCTTTCATTCTGAAGGTAATTATTAATTATTAGGGGTGATTCATTGGAGTTAGATGGTGGAGGAGAAAAGGCTCAATGATCACCAAAGAAATCTCAGGCAAGATATAATCCACCTATAAAAGTTAAGAGAGCCACAACATTAATCCTGACTGAAGTTGTACTGAGGCTCTCTAGTATCCATCATTTTGAAGAGAAACATGTCCCATTTTCCCATCCCCTATTTGTGATAATAGGAATTGGGTATAAACCAAAATATAAAACTATAGGATCAACTTTACAAACCTATAGAATGTACACTAAATATATACGAATAGAGGCTAGTCAAACATCGAAAAGTTTTCAATGTGATGATGAAACCACTAGAATAGATTTATATGAAGGGTTGAATATTCTAGGGATACAAGATCTACACGACACTTCTAATATACTCTTTACGAACATCCCATATGATGTCAGAACATATACCAGACAACTAGAAATACTCATATACGCAACTGAAGAATCAATTCCCACTAAAAATCTGGTGAATGAAATGATAGATAATGGTCCACTAACGGTATCAACCATTCATTATATGAATAATGGTGTGATTTTAATGATCCTATAGTTTTATGTTTTTTTGACATTAATTATTCTTTTCAATTTAAATATAGTCAAATAATCGTTACTAAGGGGAAATATTATTATGACATGTAGATGGATAAAAGAATTTCCACTGAAGTTTCATCACCATAAAATAGCCCTAGTGGTACTGCACTTGGAGCTACCAGATCTCCCCCCGAATCAGGAGAGATATCTTCAGGATAACATGACATAGAGGATGAGATAGAAAGGGTCATGTAATCTACAATACCTGTTTTTGGAGTTGATGATGAAATCCATGATATTAATGAGAAAACAAATCATAGAAGAAAGAAAAATAGGGTTAACCATTTTATCAGTAGTGTTAAGAATTCATGAGAAAATGAATTTTAGCCTTATTCATAGAATGTGTTTAAATTTATTTGAATTACAGGAGATTGTTCATTTTAATATTTTATTTAAATCACTGATAAGATTTGATAAACAATGGAGGGTGCTTCTAAATAGGTAGAAATTCTTGCTGAATTGATTATTCTAGAATAGGAAATTAGGAAAAATGAACAAACGTATGTACCTGATAATGCTCCAATTATGGAAATATTGAGAGTAGAAACCTCTGATAAATCATCAGTTCTTCACGAGACACTAAATGTAACCAAAACGTTCATTCCCCCTTTAATACATTTGGTTCATTGCATGCACTAGAAAATCCTACGATAACTAATGCTGACCTCACAACTGTTACTAAGGAAGATGTTTGGGATCAACGGTTGTCAGAAAAAGGTTTCAAAACAACCACTTAGAGTTCTCACACAGGTGACACTAATATGGGATCTTGGATATCATTGGATTCTATGATGAATCGTGCAATTCATTTTTAAGAAATATAAGAATATGTTAATATGCCAAACACTGTAGGAGATTATGATGACCCTAGTATAGACCCTAAAGGAAGTGAGTTTTTTTTGTACATCCTTTCAATAATCTAATTTTAAACTTTCTAACCATTATTGGATGAAATATGAAATTCTATTTAAAAAAATTATGTAGTGGTGATGCCTAAAGAATGCATCGACATCCATGTTAGTCCAACCATTATAAAGACATTAGATTAGGTGAATCTTGATATAGAAAATCCTCAAGAGATCCATTCAAATGATCCTAAGAAAGTTAAGGAACTAATTACCCACAAAGAGACATCAACTAAAACTATTGAAACTGAGAATTTTGGGGAGGAGTAATCTCAAGATGTCGACATATTGTTTTGTAAGGGACACCAATATTGTGATTTTTCTCACTATTTTTATCCCTCGAAAATAACCATAACTATAATTTTTAATTCACCCTATATGATTATCAACTTCAATGGATAGGTCTGGAGGTGAATCCTTTGTATCAGATCAAAAAATATTTGGCAGTGAACAAACCACTGTCAATAAGGGAGCAAAACAAAGCACTTCTTTAAGTTCATCAATCCCATAATACATTACTCTATATGAAAGAGATTTTGAATAAGACTCAAGACTACAAAAGGCTCTTCATCCTACATGTCAGAAGGCATAGAAAAATATATGGAAGATAAAATATGAAATACCCCTTGAGTTACGTTTCTTAAGAATTCAACGAAGATGATCTCTGTTCATAAATATGGGATTTAGAAATTTTTAATAACGTTAAATTCATACTACAATGAAGTAGATTATACAGAAAATGGAGGAATATCATAGAATTGCCATGATATGATAAAAACTAGACTATTGATCAACACTGAAGAATTCTACCCGGCTCTATCGCAAAATGAGGCCTATCATACTATCATGTAGAAATAACTGAAGCCTAAAATGAAAGAAAATATTTTTCAGTAGCTACAACTTCAATAATAGTTGAACATTATCACATGGGAGATTGGATACCTTCATGACTCAAAAGGATATGTCAATAAGGCTGGTGGAAAATCTATTTCAGATGCTAAGGAAGTACTTCATCATGCTAAAGAGAACGAAACTTGTCAGATTATCAAACTTCAATAGGCAGTTGATGGGGCTCAGGATGTCATTAATCAAATGAGATGTTTGGTAGAAAACATTTTGTGATTCATACAAAAATGTACGTTTAGTGAGATGGGACATGAATTTTTTCCACATATTCCTTTGAGGGTTTCAAATCTAGTGAGTAACATGTCTCTTGTTATTGTCATTTTAGATTCATTCATGTTGAACTACATAAGGACTAGTGGTTAAGGATGAACAACTTTGACCATATAATTTGAAATTAGATCCCAAAAAGGCTCAGTGGCTTTGAATTGATCAAATATTCTTTTAATACCTCTAATGGGAATATTGAGTGATTATTTTTATGGTGAAAAAATCTAAAACTTGTATAAACATAAATGAAGTCTTTTCCAAGAATGTGGATACCATTATTTTACTAACCCATTGTGGGGGATGTTTTATAAAGGAAAAACTTTGGGCATATTCCTCATAGGCAAACAGTGTAATCTTATGAGTGATGTGGTTGTTATGTTGGAAAATTATATGTAAGGCCTCTGGGAAAATTTACTACATAGTTAAGAAAAAATGATCTCAGGAATTTAACATTATATTGTTGATAGAAAAGGAAAAATATGATTTTGTTGACTAAAGACCATAGTGGGTGGTTTTTCCATGTAATGTTACTTTAAGAATAAAGGGTTATCAAAACCCCCATAATTCCTGAATATGAAAATAATTTCTAGACATATTTGTTGTATGAAGAATGATTAAAAATTTTCAGAAATGTGTCTTTCTGATATCGTATTATGTATTTTTATGTAATATAGTAAGGACATTATAATATAAAGTTTTATGTCATGAAGTGAGGATTTTTGGTTGCTTTAATTTATGGTCTTTAGCTTTGACCAAAGGTTTGAGACTCTCCAATTTCATGATAATTTGTTCAGAAACATACCACTATGATCAAATATTTAAGAGAACAAATGAAAACTATGATTTTAGAATTTATGGATCTGATGAAAGATATGATAAATGGGATAAAAGGCATTAGGGGAAGTATTTCTTAAGAACAAAGTTACCATTATATGGAGAACCCATTATGGGGGTTGTATTATGAGTGGCTGACTAGGGCATATACTACATTTCCAAATAGTGGAATCTTTTGATGGATATGTCTGTTATGTTAGAAACTTATGCAAGGACACCTAGGATCATGTAATAAATAGTCAAGAAAAAGAGATCTCAAAATATTGACATTCTATTTCTAAAACCTGAATAATGTTTATGGAGATTCATATTTTTTTTCCATATAATAGTGTTCGGTTTTTGGTAAACGGTACATTGATACAGAAAAACAATTTCCAATAATGGATTCCAAAGAATCAAGGGAATAATATTCTGTGAAGCTATAAACCAAACATAAAATGTATGATGTCGATAGTCTTATGTCGTATTACTAGGAAAAAAATTGAAAACAATAGATGATATATGCTAAAATGATCCATGCTAATTTCATATTATTTAAACACATGTACATGGAAATTTGTAAACATCGATATTGATGACATTCTGATTGAGTGAATGGTAATGGAAAAAATATACATGGAATAATAAATTATGATACTATGTCTTGTATATTGTCATCAATGTTTTAGGTGTTCCAAAGACAGTTTAACCAATAATGAAATAACCATTATCTAAAAAACATGTTTTGGGGGTTGAATTATGCCCGACTGACTAAGGAATATGATGCATTGCCAAATAGTTTCATTTTTATTACTAATAGGACTATTATTTAGGAAACTTATGCAAGGACACCTAAGGGAATATACTGAATGGTCAGGAAAAATAGTTCACAGATATATGAAACTCTGCCACCAAAAACCATAACAATGGTTATGAATATTTTAAGGTATTCATGGTTAAGAGTGTGACATACGAAAAATGGGTAATGATCAATGCACAAGAGATATTTATGAATCAATATTGGAAATAAATTTGGGGTCCCTTACAAAGATCTAAATCATATGTAAAATGGGGACATTTATTTTTTCTTTGGAGGGATCATTAACAAGAGGATACAAAATAAATACTTCCACATATATTGTTAATTATACGTGGAAGGGAGATAAAAATTTATCCATTGGTTTGGACTTGGATCAAAGGATTACCTTTCACTACGTATCTCAATGGGATAAGAATAAGTCCATACATAGTTATTTGGGTGCTTTCAATTTTAATATCGCGCAGCAAAGAAATTATGTTGTGCGGTTTAGAGTGATGTAGTGAGGAAATTATGTGATTCTGAGGTAAAAATGAATATTTTGGTTGCACTAGGGAATTAAAGCTCAGGTGTCACTACATATCTCATATGGATGATAATCAATCCATATGTAGTTCATTTATAATTCCAAATGAATATTTGATTCATACACAGGGAATAAAATGAGTTTTGTATAATTGTGTTTGGGACCATGATTTGAGATCTAGGCATTTCTAAGTATCTAATATGGGTGACAATCAAGAAAAACATATTTCATGAAATGATAATTTCCAATATTAATTGAGTTTGATGTGGGATACAAGGGCTTTTGACACATTCTGGATGAATAATTGTTAATATTAAGGCAAAAAATTGTTTGATAATCAATACATGCATCCTAAAAGAGTATTCTGTATAGATATGAATCATATACAAAAATTAAAAAGGGAAATAAATTTCATTGTAGTTGCGTCTAGGCCCATTAATGGAGATCTATGTGTCTCAATTTATCTCATATGGATGAAAATAAAGCCCAATATAGTTCTTAAATAGAAGTCCCTATAATGATCTTATTCATATATATGGTGAAATGGAAGTCATGTGCCCCTAAGAAGTAGCCATTATGTATTTGATGCTTTCACATGAAATATCTTGATATCAATGAAATAAGACGTTAACCATATAATTTAATGTCATGTATTGGGGAAAAATTATGTCATGTAGTTTAACATTGTGTGAAATGGAAAAAGATTATACACATTTTAATGTTGTGAAACATAGATGCATATGGATATTATGCAATTTAATGTATTGAAACTAGAACATTGTTCTGTTCTATTTAGAATCATTTAGTGAGGACACTATCAACATGCAATTACACAAAGTATTTCATTAAGAATCTTGCATTGGATTGAGTTCAAATAATTTCTCTATCAATTGAGATTAAGGAATAAGATCCATTTGAGTAGACATTATGTATGGTGAAAGGTCCTTTCCACTTTGGCCCATGGTTTAGAGGATTATTTCCTATTATCATTGGAGTATTCAGAACCAATGCCATTTCTCCAGGAATAAATAACTCTTGGTAAACATTTTTGTTAAAAGCATGTGTTATTTTGTTCTAATAGACTTCCAAATGATGTAATGTATTATGTCTCTTTAATCTAGTCATTACAGCTCATCAAATAGCTTTGAAGTCCTTTCACTTATAGATAACTGATCACAGATTGCGACTCAAAGTGAAGGTAATTGAATTTCAATTGGGAAAACTTCTTCTATATAGGACACCAACGAATACATAGTTTCATGAGTAGCAGTACAGAAAGTAGTATGATAATCCCATAAAGCATTAAAATGTTTATTAAGACATTATTTGATATCATTATCAACTATTTTCTATAGTATTTTTGTTATGGTGTTATTAAAATCCTCAATGTGTCAATTGGCCACTGCAAGATAGTGAGATGAATTGCTAGATTTGATATTGTACACATTGTATAGCTTATTTACATCCATAGAATATTATTTGGTGCTGATATCCATCAATATAGAATGAGAGACAACAAATCTGGTGATGTTATTATCTTGAAAAATCTAATAATGCTTTGGAATCTGATTTCATTGAGAGGTATTAATTTATCCCATTTGGAAAATAAATTAATAATAGAAAGAATATACTAGAACTTCTTAGCCATAACTGGAGGATGAGGTCATAATATATCCATTCACCATGTAGAAAACATCAATGTTTATTTAGCTATGTTTACAAACACTGGGGGTTGATGAATACTGTTGAAATTCACTTGGTAGGAATGACATTTCATGGTGAAATATGTTTATTCCTCCATCAATGAAGGCAATAAGTATCCAAGACTTTAGATTTGATGAGAAATTCTATGCCCAAACTGGTGGTCACTACAGGCTCCTTCATGTACATCTTTCAAGGTAGTTACGGTTTATACTCCATCAATACACATAAAGAGGATTCCATCAAATCCTCATTTATAGAGGATCTTCTGGTTATCTCGACTATATTAAAGATTGAAATTAGCCACTAGTCTTTAGATCTATTCATTTTCATCTATATATGGTGGATGCACTCCATTTTGAAGGTATTACCTGATGCGTGTCATCCATCCCATGGTATGACCATATGGCTCAGAAATAGGGATAACATAAATAATTTAATCCATTAAAGTTTTAAAGAGAGGTCAAACACACGACGATGGGAAATACTAAGGATTGTCTCATCCCGATTTGGATATTCCAGGGTTGTTGTCGCAATAGTTCGTGAATAAGATTTGGCATTTTTTGATCGCCAAAAATAAAAAAATGTTGGATGTGAGGGAAATTCATCCATTAACACTCTATCATAATAACACAAAGAGATTAACTCTTCTTTTCTGAAAGAAAAATCTCTATTTATTTGTTTTATTTACAACTTTGAAAAATCAATCACTTTCTGGAGGTTGACTTATACTTGGAGCTCTAATTCGAGTCCTATGATGAGAGCAAGATATTATGCCTCATTGTTGATTTTTTTGAACTCCATCATATTCTCTTCTTTATGGTAAAATATTTCTTCAAGAAAAAGAAAATTTACCTTATCTAATGTAAAAGTGATAAGTTATCTAACATTTTTATTTCCCCTTGTTAGATGCCATTCGACTGGGTGGGTGTTTGGTGGTTGAGGGCATACCTAGATCCGGGGTAATCCTAGGATTTTGGGTAAGCACTCTTCCATAATTTGATTTAGTGTGTACAATGTTATGGATAATAACGTCATATTTTGACTCCCCTGATCTAGAGTCATTCACTAGATAATATTTTACAACGGTATTAATGAAATTCACAAATGCATAATGCATTGATGAAATTTTGCCAGTATATTTTTTCGTTCATATCCTTCTGTATCCTGAATGAGACTATGTTCTCCAATATGCTGAATTACTAAGAACTATATGACGAACAACAACCTAAAGGGAATAATTTGATAGTTTGGTTGTTCATTCACGTTGTGGATTCTTCCATAATTAAGAGAAAATGGAATTCCATTGAGGAGGGTATTTTAATTTTTAAAAATACCCAAGCCCTACATGCTTGGGCTATTTATTTTCATTTTCATCAAACCTTTGAACACTGATTACTGAATTATAAGGTTTAATTAATCAGGCCCCCAACCCCGTAAGCCAGGGTGGCACCTAAACTTCTATAGCTGATATTTTTGCAGATGATCATTGGATTTTTGAAAAAATTTGTCTGAACATTAGTTGTGTGAATTATCCTAAAACCACTCAAATAACCTGTTTTGGAAGATCACTATGCTATTTCAGATATTTTCATCATCTAAAGGCTACTATCTTCTATGTGGTAGGTCTGCTTAATATTTTAATATTCTTAGTGAAACATTATCTCAATAGATTGTTCTCATTGGGACTAACTCTGATGAGAGATTGTTGAGGATTTCTTTGATTGTATACTAGACTACACAAAAAATCTGTTGAAAGTAGTTGGCTGTGGGAAATAACATTTCATGAGTCCACTTTTGGAAGGATTTTCTAATTTTTGGTGTGCAGTGAAATGAAATGAACCTTGTGCACCTTATCCTCTGATATGGACACCATATGAGGTATCATAAATTATCTGGCATAGCCTCTTTTGTGAATCGAGGCATGCACACTGAAGGATTCTCGGATACTTTCAAACTTTGAATGGCGAAAAAATGAGAAATATTCCAAGTCGGTTTGGTGTTGTAACTCGTTTATTACATTTAAATATTTTTGATATTAATCATATGATAATACATTGGTTTTGAATGATTAATATTCTTCCATTAGTTTTAGAGGATATCATGAATGTTACTTTCATCCATCAATTGTGGAATGTGGTATTGAGAGTTTACCATAGGCCAGAACTTGAATTGTACATCACTATTAGCCAGTGTTTTTCTCATATTCAGCATATATTCATCACCTTTTTCTAGAGGATTCTCCACTTGGTCTGACTAGAGTGGAAACATCTCTATTTTTTTATTTAAAATAATGGAAGTAGTCACTTCTTCTATAGCTACATTAAAAGACAAAGGATCTAAATGTTTCTTTAAGAGGTATTCTGGATGATAAAGTACTTTATCTTTTAAATTCAAGGAATTAGACATGATCTTCCTCATGTTGGAATGTTCCTTGAGATTAGAGGGATTTCTCATTAATACATTTTTAAATATAGAATTATCATCACAATGGGAAAAAATATTTTGGATAAAACTTCTGTAGAGAATGACATCATGGGGAGGACCACCATGGTTGACTACAACAAGGGAATTATGCCCTTTATATTTAGTCTTTTTTCCACATGGAGGGTTTTCATGGATCTCATCCAGAGATAGGCTCTATAGATTGGTAGAATATTCACGAAGCATGCCTACATGAAGTATTGTTCGATGGGGAACTTCATAAGTACTACTACTACTCTAAAAATTTGGCAACGAGAGGGTAGGATCTTGAGTTGAAATAGATAAATGAATGAGGGATTCATGAAAGCCAACATTAATTGGATCTAGAGTGCAGATTAGCTCATGATTTTACAATAGTGATTGGCCAAAATTTTTCTTGGATGCTATTTTAAACATAATAGGGGCCACTTTCTGTGAGAAGTGGTTATCCTGGGTAGTTTAATGTGCTTGATTTGGAGTGTACATAATAATGGGATGATTATCTCCAATTGGAAATGGTTTATGTTCCCGATCTGGATGTAAGTGTTATACGGGGGAGTATGCCCCACAAACCTCTTGGACTGGAACAATGGTATGTATATCCTCCGAGATGGAATGTCGATGTGTAATCCCTGGTGTGGGGATAGATTTAGGTTATTGTTACCCCAAACCAATAAAGATTATATTATGATATTATGGAATGCATCATAATATGGGTAGGAAATTGAGTCTGCCCTTTCACCATTGATAAGATATGTTTGGTGACTTCAGCGGCCGAAATCGAAATATATTTGTACTCTGTATCTGGAGAAGGTGTACGTGTCTTCTCTTATCCTCATTTTACAATTCGGGGATACTGATATTACTTATATATGGGATAAGCATGTTTTGTCTGCCACTGATTTTTCATTGGAGCTTTCCGAATGACTTCTTCGGGTGCTACAAACGATAATGTTGGCATGCTTCATGAATGTCAGTAGGTGTATATTCATCCTTGTTATTTTCCTCCAAGAATGGTAGATGGATTTATCTAAGTGCTGACAGATGAGACTGCTGGTAGAATTAATGATTGTAAGTTGGTTTGTGTTCATGATTACATGTTTTTCCACATTTTATTGGCGAGCTTCCTTGAATGCAGTCAGACGTGCATGTTGACTGTATGATAATTTGTAAAAAGATGTAGGTTCTTATTTACGGAACTCCACCAAATTGAAGTGGTGGTATTGGTGGGTATCTACCTGATGAGTCTTATAGGAAATAGAAATGTGAAATACTAGTGCATGTTCCCATTCATTGATTACTAGGAAGTTAGGTTGATGGACTTCTCCAGAAGGGGAAAAGGGTTGAGTCTTTCCCTATTGTCCGAAAATTGTCCTTGGTGGTTCATCTTGCATGCTTGGGTATGAGGGACCTGGGATGAACATCTAAATGCAACACCCCCATCATATTTGGGATTTTATACCGCATGATTCCGTTGACAGAGGTTTTTGGTAGGAGTCCTTGGGAAGGACCCATTCATCTTTGAGGTGAGGCCATGAGTGACCTATTGATCCAACTCCCTATATTATTGTTGGGACTGGTTTTTATGTTCGTAGGATAAAGACCCAATTTTTTTGAATAAAATGGTTGGTCCAATATTCTTTTTGACGACCATTCGTTACTAAACGGACGAATGAGGTTTGTTGTTATCTTGGAGAGCCTGACAGACAGTCTCCAAGGATCGGATAGTACCATGTTGATAGTATTACCATACCAAAACATTTGATACTCATAATTAAATATGCTGAGTTGGTGATGGAATCCTTCCAAAAGATGCAGATCTCGCTTGAGCAGAGGATGGGGCATTCATGGGTGGAAACAACGAGGAATCCATTTTGAGTGAAGGTATTTCTGAGAAAACATGAAAAAAACCTTTAAAATCTATTAAAGAAACATATTTTAGATGGATAAATAAGTGATTCATTTCATTATTTGGCCTTCCTTTATCAATTGATCAGGGCCTATAAGATGGGTTAAATTGTCATCTTGGTTAAGGATTCACGTCAGGTTCACCATTTTTGTTTCATAGCACCTTGGAATGTGTGTTTTTATTACGAATCACTGCTTCCAAGAGGATTCCATTGGATTTATTTATGGATCCAGAAACATTCAAAAGTTATTTATCTAATTATAACCTACTTTCAAAAGGTAGGAATTCACTATGTATGACCTTATGATACTTAAGAATGTGCATTAGTTGAGAGGATGGGAGGTTGGACTCATCAAACCATCTTGGGGGTAATTAATGCCTTCTCCATGACTCTCTTATAGATTTGATATACTTTCATGATTCCTTATTAATTCACCAAGTATAACATAGGATTCCCACGTAGTTTTCAATCAATTATAAGCATGTGTGAAATATATAATAATCCATATGTATCAAAGGTTCTTCATTAATGGATAAATAAATATGTATATGAGGTTCTCCATCAATGGTATCCTCTAATATACTATTTAGACATTATTTTAACCATCATTATGATGATACTATATTTTTAGCCACTCAGTGGGGAATTTGGAATTTATCATCATCTAGGGAGATGAAAGTTTGTTTTCATGTTCGGATCATACCCATAAATGGGATACCTACGTATCATTGTGAAAGGAATTAAACCCATCTTAGATCGATGCATATTAATGGGACTCATCATACCATTTGTGGTCATGTGATAACGACATATCCTTATAGTTTAGTGTCATGTAGTAAGGAAATATATGTGAGAGCTGCTTAGTCAAGGTTTTTTGTGGTACTTATTCCTAATCAGCCTAAGGAACATGGAAGGATTATGGGTTTCCATGTTGGTTTGGAACTTGTTTGGAATATGACCTAGGAAGAACATGGTTGATTTTGTGTGTTGGGTTTTAACCTCATAGAGTCTTCTTACATATCCCATTAGGATTGGGATTAAAGACCCCATTATTTGATGAGTCTCATTGGAGGATAAAGTCAAATGAGAGAAATGATATTTGGTTTACTTCCTGGAAAAAATGCCTTGGTGATTTGGGTATTTAATTTGGGGTTACTATTAAAGACGGTACCCATTTATTAATGAAATGAGAGAGTGATCGGTCCTTTGGAAGGCTTCCACCGTATTCAAATTATGTTGTGAATTAGAGTTCTCATAGTTCAAGAGTTTATGGGGTCTTCATTCAGGTTTTACACCTAAAGAGGATACATGTATTAAGAGAGTTGATGTTGGATTCGTGAAGTTTATATCATATAAGCTCGTGCCATGATGAAGGCATCCTACACAACCCAATTATGGAGGGAATCAGAGTTCTCATAGTTCATTTGATAGATCCCAGGACTTAGGAATCATTATTGTGTATCCCAATTTTGATTGGAATCAGAGTTCTCATAGTTCATTTGATTGTTCTCGGGCCTTAGGAAGGCTTTCTATGTATCCCATTTATTCTGGGAAATAGAGTTCTCATAGATCATTTGATGGGATTTTTTGAAAATGTTGTAATCATAAAAAATTTATAATCCCACATGAGTAATTCTTGGTGTGAGAAATTGTGGGATGTGAAACATTCAACAAAGGAACCCACACTTTTTCTCCACTGCTGGTTGAATAGGACACTTGTACAGTGGCCACGGTGGAGGAGGACAAGGAGACCGTGGAAGAGGGTGAGTCAACGAGCCTTACCTATGTTCTAATCACATTAGAAAAGGATCCAATGTTAGGAAGGATTGATGGTGATGAAAGTAGATTAGAGAGGGACTAAAACCTCCAAGTTGAATGGTCAGGGGCTTACGCCAGGATGGTGGCCCTAGAATTGATCTGGTTAGTGTATTGAGACATCTCATTTGCATTAATGGAAAATAATGTATGAACCATATGTTCCTTACCAGATACCTATGGTTCTGGATATTGAAGACTAATGGGGGAGGAAATAACCCAAACCCTAATCCTCCTAATCAAGGACTCCCCAACATTATATATTGGAGAATGGTCCATGTTACTATGGATATACAAACAAATAGACATTCAATGAATCTTAACCCCATTAGGAATAAAATGTGGGAAACCTCTTAATGTGGATATACAAAACTAAATAGTAGGCATGCCGATGTGACCTTCCTAGTGGTTTGATAATTTAAAAGGTTTTGGTGGAGGTTTTAACATAATCCATTTCATACAAGAGATCAAATGACGAAGAAGCCTATCCATGAATTGTTTTGAAGAAGGTGCGATGAAAGACATTTAGACTGAAGGGATTTGGTGAATCAATGAAAGGTTCCCAAGTAAGTATCTTACACACAGATATGAGCGCACTAGAGGGATTGGGATACCTGATGTCAACATAAGTGACGAACAACCTGGATGTTCATACACGATAAAGAAATTATTTAAGATGTCATGAGTATTCACATGTATTCCAAGAAGTGGGGCTCTCTTGTTACGATCAATGGAAAATGTGTCTTGCAAGTGTTTATTATTATAGGAGGTTGGCCGATTTAGGTAAAATAGTGTAATGGATTTAAAAGACTATATGGACTTATCTCCTATGATCCTAAAACAATTCCTCCTATATAGTAATAAAAGGACATCCCTGATGGTTATAGAAGAATTGGGCTAAGCACTAGGCTGAACGGAGAAGAAATTAGGATTCAAAGAAATTCATCTATACAAATAAAGGCCTCAATAATCTATTTATATATAAATAAGTGACCATGGGTGAAATTGTGGTTGGGTTCACAAGTATGTTACGCTCTAAAACTGGGTGTGCAAGTACATTTCACACCAAAGGATCCTCGACTTGACAAGGGGGATCCAATTTTCAATCCTTTTAAAATATTTATTTTTGACATGTGTTTTCTCCTAGTGTTTCTAAGGAATTTCTTATTGCCACTTTTTAGACGCTGGGATGGAAAAAAATGTGAAGAGTCCCGAAGAAGTGGTGAAAGAGAGGGGTACAACGACATAGTTCTTTGGGAGGTACAAGTTTTTATTCTTGGGAATCAACTATGGGGTGTATTTCTACTACCCCTGAGCTCCACTCGTCTTCTGAAGTCACTATGTTCTTCACTGGGAGTGAGAAATGAGGTGTGTCCCACTTTTGTTTGGGGATCTATCTATCTAACCATTGCCTATGAGGTCATTATCTATCGATTTTCTCTTCCTTCTCTCCTAGCAATGGATCATTTGTGTATGGGGCTCTCTCCAAAGTCATCCCTTCTTGGGGAGGGATTTTCCTACCCTGGAGGGTTCAAAAATGCCAGAGATTGGTATTACCTTTTTAAATTTATATTTTTCAATATAGTTGCACATGGGAAATTAATGAAAAAAATAACATTTCATGATTGACAAATATTTTAAAACTTCATTGATTTTTTTTTGCATCATTTTAGCTATAGATAAATTTTTCCGTAATAATATTTGATTTAAATTGGAATTGCTGAAATAGACTCCTCTCTGAAGAGATGAAATATTTTTGACATTTTCCAAAACATTAATATATATTTTCAAGTAGAAATGTGATAAAATGTTTTAATAATAATTCCAAAGGCCAAAAATAACATTACTAAAATTATGTAAAAGTGATTATAAAGTAAATTAATAATAAATATTATTAAATTAAAATATAAGAATAATTAGAATAGATAAAAAATCAATATTTTAACATAATCACATTTATCATTTGTATCATTTGAAATACCAATTCATTAAATGATAAAATCATTGATGGATTAATAAAAAATATAATATTCACGATATATATTAAAAAATTCATTCAGGTTTAGTCTATACTCCCCATAAAAATGAGTGGTGTAAAAATGTACCGTACTATATAAAGGGGAATTTAAATGAGGAAACCCTTACATAATGTACCAATATAAATCATACATGATCTAATATATTAAGGGATAAATTTAAATTTATTATAAATTTATGATTGAATTATATTACTAACCATATTATTTTATACCATTCTAGTATGGTTTTAAATTAACCATTTATATAAAATTAAATATTAAAATCAATATTTTGGTATCAACAATTCTGTTTTCCATTTCCTTATTCATTATATTTATTGTAGTAATTTCATATTATTTATTATGTTTGGATATTATAAATACCATCAATATAACTTTTAGTCATGATAAATAATTTTTGTACTAGTGAAATAAACTTTTGTTAAAGAAAATTTACATATTATCATGTAGTTCATTGATCAGACGTACACATAGGTGATGTTTCCAATTTTCAGTGGAAGTTTATAAAAAAGATAACTAATAATTTAGCTTCAAATATTTATAATTATATAATAAATTTATTATAATTTCAATATATATATATATCAATCATTTTAATATAGAAAAAGTAATGTTTTCTCCACGACGATATAGTTGTTTGTATGTAAGAATCAACAATATTTTTATTTATATTATATAGAAAATTGATAGTAACTTGTTTTATGATTAAAATAAAAAATCATAATAAATGTTAATGTAATTACGATGTTATTTTATTATTGTTATGTAAATGTCAGAGGAGGTTTATAGAGACATAAATTTGAATGTGTTTTCGAGTAACATTTACATTTACTATGTCTAATCTAATTTTAAATAAAAATCATGATTCATAGAAGGTCTTTTCACGAATAAAAAAATCAGAAATAAGTTCTGAGTAGATATTGGAAGGAATTGTTTTTTAAATTGATGGTTTAGTTAAAAGGAAAATGTTACATGGATAACTGATAATAAATGATTCCTTTTTATAAATGATGGGAGTGAAATCCTATTTAATAAAATTAACATTAATATAAAAAAAAATATAATTATAAATATAATCTGGAATAAAATTGATAATTTGGAAAATATATGGTATGGTATGGTAAAAACAATAAAACATTTTTTGATTTGTGTAATTATTTGTCATATGTCAATCTTTATCAATTATAATGATATCACATTAAACACTTATAGCTAAAACTATAATGAAATATTGTTTACCATGAATTCAATTTACTAGGAATAAAGAATAATGTAATATATTAGAAGACTATATAAAGAAGAATGAAAATATGGAAAAAATTATATGTAATTCTATTCCTATAGAAGGATTAAAATTTTCGTAATATCCACCGAACAAAAATGAAAACAGAATGATTTTTTTTATCATGATGTAAATAATTCTAGTTCATTTTAATTTACTTTTTTTTATAGATCTTCATTTGAGAAAATAAAATTTTTTATTGAATATTTTATGTAAAAATTTACTTAAATACTTTCATAAATATTTATTAATATCATTTTATTAAAAAATTAATTGGATTATTTTATTTTTTTCTTAGAAATATATCTTTGTTTCTTCAAATTATTTTGTCATCATTTCTATCCAATTTTAACAAATATATAAATAATGATTAATTTATTGAGTTACATTAATATTTATATTCCAATAGGTAAATATTTGAAAAGTATGTAATTATCATTTAAAATACATTATATAAGTAAATTAATTTTCAAAAAAAAACATTGATGTTTAGATAATAATTATTAAAAATGAATTAGTTTATAATTAATGTACATTACATGAACTTAATTAAGGGATATTATAATTTATTACATAAATTGTATATAAAATAGTTATTTATATATTTATTCATGAGTATTAAATTAAAAAAACCAGGATTCAACTTCCTAGTTTAATCAAATATCAATATTATTTTGTTTACGTAATTTGATTGTTTTTTTAAAACCATTACATTTATTAATATTATTTTAAAATTGAATATTTTATTTCATTTTTCACTCATGTTCCATGATATGTACATAAGAATATATCGAGGAAATAAAATTAATTTTAGGGGAAAATATATTTAAAAATAAGACAATTTTATGTTCAAAAACCATTAAAAGAATTTTGACCATAAATTTCAATTATTCTTATGAAAAAATGAGTTTAAATTTTTTTTATTAAAGAAATAGTTTTTATTATTGTTATAGAAAAAATTCTCTTAAAAAAAATATTCCCAGTGTGTAGACTTTATTTGTTTAACATTATCTCTTCGATCATGAATCGACCCAAGATATTACCCAAAATAAAGACAATTCTCAATCAAAAATGAAAAAAGTGTTTTGTATATGATAAAAAATTTATTTATATCATTAGAATATATACATCAAAGATATTTCTATTATTAAATAGTTATAGTGGATGTTCTATGGGATATTATACTTTCTATATGTGATCAATAACCTTTCAAGAACTGATATATCTTAAGTTCTACATGACATTTATTCAAAATCTCAAAGTGTTCATTTAAGGGAGTATTTTATGGAATATATTATCACTTAGATGGAAACCTATCAATCATATATGATTATTAGAAAAACAATTATATCAAATCTTATTTTTATAGTTCGACATGTATATCATTAAAATATTCTCATCATTTTCATATCTAGATGAAATAAAAATACATTATATTCTCTGATATTATCACAACATAAAAAATTTCTTTGCTTATTTATATGGAACCATATGAATTATTGAGTGAATGATTTTACTACATGAAAATTTTAAAGGAGGCAATTTGTAGACATAATAATTTCACATATAGATGTAGTTCATCCCAGATCACATACACAACATTTTTCACATTTAAATAAATATATATCCTTTTTGGTCCCCATGGAACGAGGAAACGATAATGGGAATCAAAAAAAATATTTGGGGAAAAAATCCCCAAATAAACCAAAACAAATAAAGATGAATATTAACATGTAAAACAATATGATAATAAAAATTACACTATAGAATATAATGATTAAGTGAAAATATCTGTTTTCAATCCTATTATGAATAATTGAAGATAAAAAAACAACCCATATCCATCTGATATGTGGGAAAATGCACTACTATGACCCCACCAACATCCCATACCTCTATAGCACACATATAATCCAACATAATAATACATATTACATTTACCTATGTGAGATAAAACATCATCTACATAGAAAAGATGATATGTGTAAGGTGAAAAAATACAAACGAGATTTCACCATGTAAATCATATATAGTATTTCATAAATGACCAAATTATGATTATTTAAATAATACAAATGTATATAATAGACTTCTACATAAATTTAATAAATACATAAAAATACACTATTTTAAGAATAGTTTAGAATGTATGTATAACTAATCTATATTCAAATAATTTATATATTAATATATCCTCAAATTATATATAATCAAAATATTCGATAGGAGATCCATTGTGACTAGAGATGTGTTAGGTTTTGTTCAGGATAACTATTTTCTAATTATAATGAAAACCTAACTGATGATTTTTCCTTTACAAGTTTTATTTGATGATATGTTCTCTCATACATAGTCTTATAAACTCGAGATATGCAAATACTTTGAAATTTAATCAGTGATGTGTAGAGATCCATGATATCATTAACCAAACTATCAATAGGACTTGTACCTTTTGTTCCTGTTTTGGAATAGTTTATTATATATAATTGTAAAAGGTTATTACATTTAATTTTATTGAATCTAGATTATATATATATATATATGTGTTTTATAAATTTATTCATAAATTTGTAAATATTCATCTGTTATTAAAAACATAGTATAACTGTATTTCATTACTGAATATTTTTATGTGAACAAAATTCATTCATTTCAAATAGTCTAAATGTGAAATACATTGTGATATCCTTTTTGTAATATCATTCATCACCATAGAATTTCCCATTGGTTTATTGCAAATAATTTATTATTTGATGATATTATATTTATGGAATAACTTGATAGTGACGTGTTTCTATGTTTTTTTTTTTTGAGATTTTGTATGTGACATGATTTTATGTTGACCCACATATCACATGGTGATGAGTTTCCTATCATATTATGTATTTTGGTTCATCTGTGTTTGGTTTTCTCAATGAATTACATTGTACTATTAATTTATATTTTCTATCTTTGTATTGGATTGTTATATTATTTTATATATATTATATGTTGATCATTTTGTATTATTTAAAAAATTAATAATGCACAATTGATGTTATTGACTCTCATGAACTTATTGTTAGCATGTGGGGGTCGTTAGTTCCCTTTGGGACCTACCATAGATAAAAATGGGTGTTTTTTCTAGGATGGACTCATTTATATTGCAAGAGAACTGTATTTGTTAATGTTTGTGTATCCATATTTTCTTTATCTGGGGATTATTTTAGGGATACATGATAGGATTATCGGGACATAAGGTTTAGGTTACGAGTGATATGATGTTCAATAGTCATCATAATGATCCTTATATTTCCATTAATTATTTGGATGTGCTTCTATTGATTTTTTAATCTAAAAAATTATCACAACTTATATTAATTCTTCCCATACTATGATTTCTCATCTGTATAGTGACATATTATAATTATATTATATATTAACAATAAAATAAGAAGACATTAATGAATCCCTATGTAATGTGATGTGGAATATTATTTATAAGGAAACCATATAGTAAATTTGTATCATGTTGAGTAAATAGTGTCTAATGTCCCAGGAATGAATTAGGGTAGTGTCCTTGTCTACATACAAAATAGGGTATTTTAACCATAGGACATGTGAGAAAATGATCGATCACATAAGTTTATCAACCAGAAACAATCATACATCAATGGATCAATGATCCTAAGGTAGATGGGGATTGATTATATATGAACAAGTAAACATTAATGAGATGGAATATACAACATCAATAATTGTAAAATTTGACACCAATATTCATGATGTATATAGCAAGATATGAGAGAACATGGTAGTAAATGAAAGGATTCAATAATAGATTGTAGTATAATGTGATAAAATATATATTAATCTAGTAGTTAATCCTCAAAATTGGGAATATTATAAATACATATAGATATAATACATTTTAAATTGTAATAAATATATAATTGAATATGAAAAATCCATCACATAACTAATTAAAATATCACACATCATTGCATTTAATGATATATTGAATGAATTTAGTGTCCATATTGACATTAAACTAGTTATTCATTGTGAGTTTAATTTATAGTGAATTATAATATATGATAAGGATGTGGAAAAGTTCCCTAACAAAAAACAATGATATGGAATGAATCTCTTTGGTAGTAGGTACTACATTTATTCCAAGTGGTTGATTTTGTGGATGATGTAAAAAATAAAACTAAACATGAATGAGAAGATGGTTGGATGTTTCTCCAAGTATCTCAATCATACATAAATAAGGATTAATCTATTAGTGGAGCTCTGAGTTGACACATATGTTTTAGGTCTATGGGAAAGAGATGTACTCACCCAATGTCCCCAAAAATAATTTTCTCTTATCGATGTTCAGTTAAATTAAAAACATTTGTGGATTTTTATATTCCATGATGGATGAATGGATTTTTGGAAATCTATTTTGTATTTAATAGATCCAAATAGTTAAATTATTTTATTGAATAATCCCATAACTCTAAAATAATGAAATTTTATATTGTGGAAGAGTCACTATCTGATGTTAATGATGACCAAATAATATCAATATGTACTATAATCATTAATTTTTCTATATCACCGACATTATTTGATATTGTATTCTCTCATTTATTGATATAAATATAATTAATAATAATATTATAAAATTCAAATTAAATCATTATCATTATTATAGAGAAACTCATTCCTCTTGAGTAAGGAATGAGTTGGTAAAATGATGACCTAATGGACCTCATAGTTATTAGAATTCATATTATTATGTATTTTCTATGTTCCCATCATGGATATGGTTGATTTAATTCCCATGATGGATTGATCATTTTTCAATAAATAATAAATTAATTCTTATCATCTAGAATATTTAATTTCTCCCTATGATGGGAGATCAAGAGTGTATTATGGAGAGTGGGATATAAGGTCTAGTTGAGTAGTACATGAAATAATATAACTCAATAAATTAACATTCCCATTAACAGTTTATATTTGGAATGAAAATATTAGTTGTGATCATCCATTGGTGGTCATGAAATATCTTTATGATTTTAAGGTATTCTTCTATAGTGTTCCTACATAAGTGTATTTCTAGTATTTGGTTAATTATGGGTCATTAACTGCAATGATTTTAATTACATCACATCATTTGGTTATTAATGAATTTATTGAATTAAAGAATAAATTAGATGAATTCAGATAATTTTTTTATTCATCCCACTGTATACAATTGGGCATACTATGTCTATATCAACAAAATGTATAACATGATTGTTAGTTTTTTATTCAATTAATAGATGAATAACATGGTCATTATTTATAATAAGTCCCATTTTCCCATAATAATGATATCATTGATTGATTAATTATAGAAAAGAAGATATACAAAATTGATTTTCTTCCTATATATTAATAGATACGAGTTAAGGAGTAAAATATTCCCTTAATTTACTATAACAACATGTGTGGCCTTTTTGGTATTCTTTTGATATTTTTTTTATAACTTTCATTATAAATAATTTCATGGAATTGATGAATGTGATCTTATAAAAGTTACATGATTATAATGGCATGGTATTGAAGGATGGAATTTTATATTACTGAATAATTGAAGTAGATTTTGAGCTTCCATAGTAATATATTTTATGAATTTTTATATTCCATATCCTTTATTCTATGTTATCAAAATATCATTTAATAATAGAGGACCTATTTTTTTGAGATCAGGTTTCAAAAGATGTAATCATGGTTGATCCTGAGAAAGTGTTAACTATATTTCCATAGATAATTCCTCAAAAGGTCAATGAAAATTGTTACCTCATGGATTTTCACTATTATTATTGGTGGCTTCATAATGACTTCTCAAACACCACATCTCTATTTACTAATTTTACAATGTAAATAACGAAATTTGTATTGGTTTATTTTTCCAAAAAATTATAAAATTAATGTAATGTTTTTCTTGAAAACCTATTTTTATAATTCTATAATAATTTAATGAAAAATTGTTTTATTGATTATTTTGTTATTGATTTGGGTGGTGTTGTTATGGAAGATGATAATGTAGAGGAATATAGATCTCATTAAATTCAATCATATATAAATAATAACCCCTCCCATAATTCAAAATATGATGTTGTTATAGTTGACTTTAGTACTTAAAGTCACTTCCACTGTGTGGGAGTGTTAAAAATCTATTATGGTATTATTTGTATTAGTTAAATCATTACAAGGAGGGTCTGATGTCTTTGGTATAGGAGATGTGTGGTTTTCTATCAGTTATATGACATCATCATTTTCTATACCCTTTGAAATTTTATACATATTATTGAATATATTAGTAGAATGTTTTATTAAAAATAAATGATGAAATAAATTTATGCATGGAATATAATTGGAAACTATTTATAGATTCAAATGGATGTGAAACAAGAATAGTTTAATAATTTTTTCATGGAAATGAATATTATGAAATTGTACCCTCTTGATCTAATTGATCATGTTAAATTCATGAAAAATTAATCTAGTAGTATAATGAACTCTTTATAATGGTGTTTATTTGATTTATGGGTCCTATCTATCCCAATAAAGAAATATATATTTCAGAAATAGTTATACCACTCCATCATTTCATGTGGAGTATATGGTTGAAATTTTTCATTATTCCTATATTGTATTACATTATGGTAAAATTTTGATTTTATCACTCCCGAATAGATGTATTTGGTGGAAATATTTTAAAAATGAAATAGTTGACATTAAATATTCTAGATGTAAATGTCAGTCGTTAAATTAAACACCCAAATGAATTCATTCATATTTATAAATCATATATTTAAATTCATGAAATTATTAAACTTATCAATGGCTATAATCATTGGGATACCAAAAACATTTATATAGAAAAATTACTCATCATTTTTGATTTATAAAACTACATCATCATATCATTTTATTCCAAATTGATACACCAACAAATATGTAGATTTGAGATAACATAAAATTCTAGATATTTTGATGTTTGATGAATTATTCCCAATTATTACAAAAGGTATCGATCCCCATTTTACCCTATGGTTTTAGGAAATTCTCTATTATGTTATGGGTTATCATTTTAAAATGACTATGAATTTTGGACATAAAAAAGTTGAACCAAAAGGGAAATTGATTTAATATTTTAATGATATTCTCAATGTTTTCCCCTGGACATAAATTATTCATAGCATATGTTTATTTGGACTATTTGAGTATTATTATAATAGTTTTCACCATTATTCCACATGTTTGAATTGATTTTTTTTATTTTTTTAGAAAATGTAAAGCAACTAATTGTTTTTATCAGGTGGTTGAGAATTATTTTTTCAGAAAAAATACTTTTTACAGGATAATAATTATTTTTTGGATTAATATTAAATGAAATTTGAAAAAAAAAATTTAAATAACACATGTAATGTTCTTTAGTACCATCCTATACTGTTTTCATATGATGACTACGAGTTCTTGGGTATTTCACCTATGTTGGGTGACATTCATGTAATGAGTTGAAATTTTTATCAATTGAAATTCAATTCTTATAATAATTTTATAATGTATAAAACCCATAAATATCATAAAAATCCCAATAAAAACATATTTCACATAAACAATGTATGAAATAATTTACATTTAAATAAATTAAAGAACTTATACCGATGGAATTTCAACCAGAAACATGGGATAGTTACATAATCAATATGAATAGTAATATTGACAATATAATAATAATAACTCCTACAAAAGTATAAATAAATTTTATGCATATTAAAAATGAAAATATAATTGAATTATATCATAGTATAGCTAAATAAATATGTTCACAATAATAAATTAAATATTCGTATATTTAAAAAAACTATTATTGACAATTATATAATTATTATAATTTCTTAAAATAATCTTATTCTCATAGAATATATACATAAATTAATATTATGTGGCGTTATGTTTATCTGATTATTTTTTGACCCCGTAACGAAATTCTCAACATTTCATAAAATTGGTTATATTATTAAAATATATATTTTTATAAAAAATGATAATTTTATATAAAAATTAAATTTCTCACAATTGTAACATTGGTTTCATAAAATTGTGTCTAATTATGCATTCTACACATAAAAAATTGTTACTGTAAATGTTCTTGACATTTCAAATTTAATTATTATTTTTTATACTGAAATATGTTAATATACAATATAATCTAAATAAATGAATTTTTTATTCTTCATTGATGCATGGATAATGTTAGAACCATAATATTTTACTCCACATTATTATATGGTTATTATGGAAAAAAATATTTTTAGTATTTAACAATAATAATGAAATAAATATATAATAAAAAATATTCTCCCCATTAAATACCACCACACGCCACATTTTCTCCTCACAGATTCTATGATTTTAATCCCACAAAAATTCTGATAAATCTTATTACCAAGCCTCAGCCCCACATTGATGATCTGTTATTATAAAAAAAATAGAAAACTCGTTTTCCCTAAAGAGTATCTCAATGATAATAAGTTCAATAGGTAAAATCCTCCATTGTCCTTTTTAATATCATTTCAATTTATTTTCATTTTCATAAAATCCTCACCTACCATTCCCAAAGTGGAATGATAACTAAAGATAATATTATATACTATAATATTATTATATTAATGGAATAATTTATCATAAAATAACTCCCCTTATCATTTTATTCTACAAATTCAAACATCTTATGTGTTATGATGATTTACCTTCATCATGGAAGATCTTTTTTAATTTTACATTAATGTATTCATGTCTAGTCAATAAAATATTGTTATTGATAAATTATATATTATTATACATACTATAGTTTATTTACTATTCTATAACAAAAATATAATTATTATATTAAAAAAATTATATATTCTCATTATGAAAGTAAGAATGAAAAAAATTAAATAATTTTAGTTAATGTTTTATTTAATGAATAATACTCATACTGTATAACACAATGATATAAAAGACTAATTATACTTGAAAAAAATTCATTAATAACAAACAATTTAAATTTTGGGGAATTATATTAATCTAACATGATGTTCCAAAAACTTATACAAGTGAATTGATTAGGAGAACAAAAAAAATCTCATAGAATGAAAAAATTAAACACTATAACTATAAAAGGCCATAAAAAACATAATAAAATTATTATAAATTTAATAAATATATATGTGGTTATTAATTAATTGATTAATCATATTAATTTTTTTATCTAGTAAATTAGTTTCATACACATAATAGTTTTAGACATAAGGTAGGGGTTTCTTTATGAACATCCATTTTTCCATTATATTACAAAATAACTCTATTTAATCAAATGTAATTATTATTTATAGTTATCAACTCCCACTATGTTTATTTTTTTGTTCTATAAAACTGTCCTAGCTCAATTCATATTTCATTGATGAGGGAATACATGTTTTTAAGGGTCCCTTACCAATTTTTCTTGATAATAAAGCACTATTAATTGAAAATTCTAAATATCTTACCCATTTTCAATTAACCTCCACAATCCTTTTTAACCAACAATTAATTTTTATAATTATCTAATTTTTATATGAGAAACTACACGTGTTTATTTCTGTTTTTATACAATTAATTATGAATTTTTCTACTTTTAAGTATCCTTAATATTTTCACTAATACCACACTAATGTGGCTCACTTATAAATCTTATTAAATACTAATTTCAGATTTTTTCACTTTATTTGAGAAACAAATATCAAAATATATGAAAATTTTACATTTTCAATGTCTTGTGATGATTTAATTCCTTTTATTAATAAACACCAATATGATACACCCATTTGTTATTCATTATATCTTGATTATGATATCAATTTATTTTAGTGGGTGACACTTATGTTTATTCATTATGTTTAGATTCTTCATGTGGAAACATATGCATGAACATGTTATGATGGGTGTTCCTCGATAGTGACTTAGTACATATGATATTTTTTAGTATTATAATATGTTTTCTTGAGAAAAGGAGTAAACAAGATTCCTTTATTTGACATTGTTCACCGCATGCAATATTATTCACAGTTATCATTGAAAAATGATTAAAAAATTTGTATATTACATGAAATTTACAATTATTATATTATTACATGATTCCATGTTCTAAATGTTCTTATTTTTTATGTTTATTCATGTTCCATAATTTTTTTATGTCATCATGTTATGTCTTCTAACCCATAATTTATTATTTATTTTTATATCCAATCACTTACAAGACTTTTTATCTCATCTATTTTATAATATATTCCACAAGATACATTATTAATTTCTAGGAGCTAGAAGACTATTATAATCACATTGTGGATGATATATATTGAAATTTTTTATATTAGTCTCATAGTTTTAGTTTTATGTAAATAATAATTTTTCTACGGTACACGTTGTAATCTATGACTTGTTAATGAATGTTAATTAGGCATCAAATAGTTTAATAATATGTGTACAAATATAGTGTTAATTTTTATATATCATGGCACAATTTTATTTATTTTTGGATATTTGGAATATTAAATTTTTTTAATAACCCTAGGGATCATTCTATCACCATATATAAATTAGATTAAAACAAAGGGAATCATTAGATATAATATAAATTTAATTCTCTTGATTTTACTTCTATGTTCAATGATTTCTCTTATTATACTTATTTTCTATGTATTCAATCCCCTACCTATACGTACATTTTATTAGTTAATGGATTGAAATATGATAACTCGTTCCAACAGTCATTGTGATTGAAACATGATGATTTCCTTAATGTGATTCCAACTGCGATGGTAACAGGAAGTGATAACATCATGATAGTAATGGCACAACTACCTCATTTTTTTAATAATTAAAAGAATCACTTGTAAGTCCTTCATTCTACATATAAGTAACATATTTTGGTTGAATGTGTTATGCATCAAAATCCTTACATATTTAGAGTATACTCACATCCCCTCATCACGGACCAATAAATTAACTCCATATAGTTGATATTATATTTTATTTATTTCCTAGATTAATATAATTTCATACTGATGGTTTATAATTTTAATGGTGAAATTAATCAATATAGGTCACCGATCCAAAACACAAATTCTTTAGATGAATTATATTCAATTTAATGGGTTGATTTCACCAAAATCTTTTCTTATAAATATTTTCCCTAAACTATGCATCTTAATATAGAGAGGGAGATACAAACACTGAAGAAAAATAAGTTGTGTCAATCATGGTGTAAGATGAAAATATCACTATACATGAAGGGTACACCTCAGAAATTTTAATTAAAACTAAATAGAATGTGGAAAACATATTTACTAGACTAAAGATGAGTATATAAAATTCAGTGGCAATTTGAGACTATGATAACTATGATGAAATTGTATGTTGGGACCTTAAGGATGAAATATAGATTATAGGCATTGAGTGGAATCATGGTCCAGGTGATAAAAAGTGGAAAATAGATATATCCAATGATGAAAAGATAACCCACCATCCAATTTTTCAAATGTGTTGGGATAATTATTATGGAAACTACCTAAGGGTTTCCGAGATGTCATTCAAATGTTGAACAGATGGTCATCTAGATAATAACTACCAATGGGATATGATGAATCCCACTAATGTGGAATAATAATGGATGGTCAGAATCATCATTTAGCTCATTGTAATGAGTTTTAATTTCATGGATCATGGGAATTATTAGAGCCATTGGAATAATACAATGGTTGTTTGACGGAATCAATGATAAAAAACTATAACACAACTAGGAAGGGACTATTCTGTCAGTATTGCTAAGGTTGAGATCCAAAATTACACTATGACAGGAATAATGGTTTTTCATTCAAGAATATCAAATTTACTATTTTATTCTCTATATATTCATTAATTAATATATTTTAAGATTAGTAGAACTATTTAATAAGTAAATAATAATATGTAGGTTGAGTTATCAATGATATCATTAAATGGGGAAATTATTGCATCCGATATATATAACTACTCCCCAGTTAATGACAGTGGTTTGAACATAAAAGGAAAAAATTTCTTACTTCCATTAGTGGATTTTGATTCTATTATGGGAATGGATTTTATTTTTTATTTTCTTCCAAAATCAACTATTGATAAAGGTATATCACAATCCACATCCCAAGAATACTCTAATTCAAAAATAGTTTAAGGAAGAAGATTAATCTATAACGTAATCATCATATCAATTGTGCATATTATTACCTTTTTAGGAATAATATATATCTCAAGTAAATGAGACAAAGTAAATAATCATGCTTGGATCATTCCCATTGTAATGGAATACACTAATATATTTGAGGAATAATTTTCCGGTGTTTCACCTTATTGAGTGACCAAGTTTTAAATTGATCTTATTCCTACATGTATTCCTATATTAAAAAAATCCTATATAATTTCAACCGCCGATTTGTAGTAACTAAATAAAATGTCATAAGATAATATGGGAAAGGGTTATTTTGCCCAAATGATTCACCATGGGGTTATCTAGTCCTCTACATCATGAAGAAGGATATATCATGAACCTCTACATTGATTATCATGAGAATAAAAAACGATGAAAAATAAAATGTATACCCTTCCATGGATAGATGACTTGTTTGATAAACTATGTGGGGACATGTATTTCTCAAATATGGATATTCATTCAAAAAATCACTAATTAAGGATTAATAAGGAGGATATTCTAGAGAATTTATATAGAACATGGAATCAACATGGTGAGTTTATTATTTTTCACATTATAATTTCATATTCACAAAGAATTTTCATTTGTTTAAAAAATAATGTCTTATGATATTTTCTCAAAAAAACTAGGTTGTTTTTATTGATGATATTTTGATATACCAAAATTCATGGATGAAAATGAGGTGAATTTGTTTATTACTCTAATGAAATTTTTATGGGATAAAGATTATGTAATTTAAATTAAATGTGAGTTAGGGATGGAGGAAGTATCATTCATTGGGACCTTTATCACTAGATAATTATATTTGTGGACACATACAAGACATTGGTAATCGATGAGTCTTCTCATTACAACAGTAATCACTCTTCAATAATGTGGGAAATTAATTGTGTTAAACAATGATGGATCAAATATGGTCTTAGGTTGTGAGATAATAAAAATGATATAGTAATATTCTACACCTCAATGAAGTTGTCATTTCCAGGTCAAAACTACCCCAAGCATGATCTGGAGTTTTCCTCCATTGTATTATAATTGAAAATATTGAATATATACATGTACTGGGAGATGTTTGAGATATATATTTATCATAAGATTTTAAAATATATTTTAATATATATGGATCTTATTATGCACAAATTAATATGGTTAGATATTATCAAGGATTATGGATGTTTAATACATTACAATCATGGTAATGAAATTTTAGTAGATGTTTCTCTACATATAAAATAACATACAACTTTATAAATGATGGAAATTGAGAAGGTTAAAATATTCATAGAACTAAAAAAGAATGGATATAGTAATCATTGAGGAAGGAAAATTTTCAATTGTTTCTCAAATTATATTTTCAATCATCACATATGGAGAAATTATAGGTTTCACAATGTAATCATGAAGAAACTATGAAAATGGTGGAATTTATAGAAGACGCTAAAACCGCATTGTACAAAATTGATGATGAATGATTCCAATTATTTGGGTCATGACTATATGAACCATCCAATCGAGATATTATGAAATATAATATGAATTACAAACGTAGCTCAATATTCTATATTCACTAAGAAATCACAAAGACTTATTGAGATCTCAAAGATAACATTTATAAGTAAAACATAAAGTAGATTTTTTATTATAAATCAATGTACTTAGAATGTCTGAAAGTGAAGGGAAAAAGGGAAATATTTAAGGTGATGATAAATCCATTTCCCATAACAATATTGAAGAGGTAAAAATAACCAGGGACATTTTCCCTACACATTCAAAAACATATACACAACATAATGATATATGGGACATTTTAGATAATATTATAAAGTAATATAAATTTATCACAACACGACAGGTTTTCCCAATTGATCAACTTTCACAAATTTTCATCAAATACATGGTGAGGCTACATGGAGTACAACTAATGATTTTATTTTATCGAGTTCTAGGATTTACCTCCATGTTATGGAAAACCCTAACACATGCTCTTAATAGTTAGTTTAACATTAGTATGGATTATCATCCTCAAAATTATTGTCTATCTATGTGAAAAAATAATACATTGGATTATACATAATGGGGATATTCTATATACTGCAATGTAAGATGAGACAAACATTTACCTCAATTCGAGTAGTCTTCCAACAATAGTTTCATCTCGAGCATTGAAATAGATCCATATAAAGTCCTTTATTGGAAAATATGATGCACAACGACAGGCTAATATGACATTACTGAGTGTAAGATTTTGTAACTGGAAATAGTCAACGAAATAATAGAAAAGATGAAAACCATTCCATAAAACTTCAAGGAATGCCACAGTTAATAGAAGAGTAATTTGGGAAATTATCAACATGTCCCAGATTTTAAGGTTATATTTTTTATTCCTTTGAATATCTTTGTGAAAAAAGATCACAAGAGTTTTAACGAATGGAATTCTATGTACCAGTTACACCGACCCCTTTGATATTATTGATCGAGTCATAGTTGTTCCCAATAAACTAGTAAATCCACCTACAATGTCTCAAGAACATGATGTATTTCTCATGTCATTATTTCGCACGGATTTCGGGGATGACCTTCTGGACGGGAGATTCAAACGTTCCGATCGGTTTCTAACGGGTTTGTTCGTAGAACCGGAAACATCCAATGATTCCACATCCGTTTGGACCTACTTTCCAAAGGCATGCTCTCATTAGCTTGTGGACTAATGAGGCTTAGGAATTTTCATTGGTCGAGAGGATGGGAGGTCGGACTCATCACACCTTTTTGAGGGGAATTATTGTCTACTCCGGGACTCTCTTTATAGATTTAAGTTATGTTCGTGAATCCTTATTACATTACCAAGTATAAAATGAGCTTTCCTTAAGTTTTAACAATCAATGATTAAATATGCAAGAAATTTAGAGAATCTTTTATATGTATTCGAGGTTCTTCATCAATAGATAATCATCTATATCTGTTTAGAGATTCTTGGTCAATGTTATCCTTCAAAACATTTATATAAAAGTCTCTTGGTCATTATGATGACCAGACTGGTTTTAAAGCCACTCAGTGGGGAACTTGAAGTTTATAGTCATTCAGAAGGACAGGGATTATTTCAAAGTTGGGATCGAACCCATAAATGGGCTACCTACGTATCCTTAGTTTTGGAAAAGGAATCAGATCCCACGTAGTTCGAGTAATGGAGTATAATGTTTATAATTGATGGCTCAAAGAGGAATGTCATAATTACTTTTACACTCTAAGCTCACATGAGTCATGCTCGGTGTGAGAAACAAGAGGTATTGGTAAAAATTAGACAATTGTGCCATGAAAGATGAAATCATAAAAAATTGTTAGGGGCTTAGGTATGTATGACTGCCCAGATTGATGAAGGTTTAGGATTCACTTTTAGGGAGAAAATCCAGGAACAGGGTCCATAAAGGTATATGTGCTTTATGGAGATTTGAATACTCTAATCTTGGGGCTTACTCCTAAGGAGGATGCCCAAGTTAGGAGGGGACTTATGACTGTGTTTTATTCCTGAAAAGGAAACCCAAATCAAAGGTAAATTAGGACTGGTTAAGAGAAATTTAAGAAGCTTGGGGCTTACTCCTAAGGAGGATGCCCAAGGTTTATGACTGGGACTTATTCCTGAGAAGGAAGCCCATGTTAAGGATTAAGGCTTGGGGCTTACTCCTAAGGAGGATGCCCAAGATTTATGACTGGGACTTATTCCTGAGAAGGAAGCCTAGGTTAAGGATTAAGGCTTGGGGCTTACTCCTAAGGAGGATGCCCAAGGTTTATGACTGGGACTTATTCCTGAGAAGGAATCCCAGGTTAGGGGACTAGGTTTGGGGCTTACTCCTGAAGAGGATGCCCATGTTGTGAGATTCGGATTGGGGCTTACTCCTAAGGAGGATGCCCAAGTTAAGGAATTAAGGTTTGGGGCTTACTCCTGAGGAGGATGCCCATGTTTGGGAATTTTAAGAATTTGGGGCTTATTCCTAAGGAGGATGCCCAGATTAAAGAACTTGTAACTGGGGATTATTCCTGAAAAGGAGACCCAGGTTAAGGATTCTCTCATCTAAAAGGATGAGGTTGAATGAATGAACTCTGCATATTTAGTGACATAAGGATATTTAAATCACTAGGTTTTGAGAGATATTCCACAGAATTCCTTTCAGATAAGAAAGTCAAATCAAGAAATCACGCCATAAGTGGAATTGAAGAGTGTCTTGAAGACTGAATCTTGAAAAGGAAAGGTGTGATGGTTTAAGAGGGGTGACATGGGAAAGATGGGCACCCAAAAAAGTAGGGGCGCACAAGTCTTGAAAGGCGCGCAAGTATTGCGGCGGCGCGCAAGTATGGGTCGCGCAAGTATACTTGCGCGACATGAGGGGTACTTGCGCGATTCTCAATCGGAATTGAAATACTTGAGAGACTTCTTTTTAATCACTTTAGAATCCTCTTGAGGTTCTTCCAGAACAGGTACGCGCAAGTTACATTGAAGGAAATAAGTCGGCGCGCAAGTGTTTGATAAGTTTCAACACTTAGGCCTTCCTTCTTCTCTTTAGATATTCCGTTCTAGGTAAAAAATTACCTTAGAAGTGTTCCGGAAGCTTTGAGAAGGGACTTGGGCGTCGGGAGATTCAATCCGAGTTTCTGGAAAAAGATCCTCTCGAATGGGGGGCCCACAGGGTCTATTTATAGGCAAAAGAAGACCCCGGGCGGTTACCGGGCGGTTACCGGGCGGTTATCACTTAGGTCGCGCAAGTCACCTGTGCGACCAAGGGTGTCGCGCAAGTGCACTTGCGCGACAGTGATAAAACTTGCGCGGTGCATTTGCTTTTGATCCTGTGTTCATGCCTTTGTCGATTTTTTGATATTTTCTTCAAAGGATGAATCACTTTGAGCTCAGATATTCCCCTTTTCCGATCTTTAGATTCTGTGACGAAAATGAGTGTCAACAAAAGTCCCCCCTCATAGTTGGATCCGGAGAGAAATGAGGATTTGACTCTAAGGAAATCGAATCCTTCCAAAGGAAAAGGGTGGCGCGCAAGTCTTCAGTGCGAAGAGGGCAGCGTGCAAGTTTGCGCCGCGCAGGCCCTAAATGCTCTGGGTATGGCGCACAGGTAGGCTTCCTGGCCTATAAATACACGACCTCACCTCCGTACAAGTATCCGGATTTCCGGACTTCATACCTTCTCAAGCTCTCGCCGTGCAGGTTACCTAAGCCGCGCAAGTCTGCTCTGTTTTCCTTGATGTCGCGCTCCTGTAAAGGTATTCGTACTTGCGCGGTTTATACTTGCGCGGCAAAAACTAGCGCGGCACGTGAATACTTGCGCGCCTTGTTTTAAACTTGCGCGCCTTAATGCCTTAGCCATTTTTTCAAATTTCTTCACAAAATTTATGAAAAAATAAACCCATTTAAGAGTTAGTTTATTCATCTTTTGTGCAGATTCAGTGGTTCTCAAGGGAATTGGAACGGCTGATGAACTGGCTAGCAAGCGGATTGATGACATGATGAACATCATTGGCCATGTTTACTATGATATCTGCGACAACACTTTCCCAGATTTGGCTATGTACTTGAAGAAATATCATCTTAATTTCCCACAGAGCATCTACCTGTCTCTATGTGGTCATGGTCACTTGCAAGGAGTCAATGTTCAAAATGCAAACAACTATACACCTGAAATGCAGCTGCGCTGCTACTCCTTCGTTTCGGTTATGCTGTGCATTAAGAGCAACAACAATGGTGTGAACTTTCAAATTCTACTTGCATGCCATTTCCTTGCAGATATGAAAATGGAAAACCCATGGGCTGAAATGTTTTCCACTACCGGTTGGTGGAGAGAAGACAAACATGGTATTAGAGCAATATCTGAAAAGAGTACTCTCTCCAAATGGCTCTTTACTTCCAATGCTCCATTCTCAAATCCATGTATCCATCTTCCAAGTCTCTTGGACAGAAACAGAGTCACTGTTTGATCAGTAGAAAATTTTCTCAAACGGCACTCAAGAACATCCTTTTACAATTGTTCCAAGAAGAGCTGGTATCACTACATCTCTTTTTTTGTATCCAGTTGAATGAATGAATTCCAGGAGGTTGCTGACGAATCTTGGGATGCCGTAAATCAAATGAAGTGTTATGTTGAAAGCCTGTTGTAATTCTTGAAAAAAGAGAAGAGACTCCAATCTGTGGATGTCCTTCTAACTCTTTTGTATCAATGAAAACACTTTCATCTCCAATCATTTGTACCTGCATTCTTTCATTACCTGCTTCAAATTTACTTAAGCCAATGGGCCTAGTAAGCATAGTTTGATTTTTACTAGGATTATTACAAATAATCCTACAAACTTTGAACCTTTTAACTGCTCAATATTACCTAAATCATACAAAAATGTATATTTAGTGAGCTGGAACTTGACTTTTATTCAGAGTTCCTTTGTCTTTTGTGTGGGCAGTTTAAAGTCATGCACGCCGGACATAAAGGGGATAATGTTTAAGGTCGAAATAGCTTTGACCAAAATGGGATAAAATTGATTCAATTCCTTGACAATTTATCTGAAAACAAATTACCATACTCAAGTATGAGAGAAAATATGTAAACTATGGCTTAGGAATATTTGAATCCGAGGAATGATATGAAAAAGAGCTAAAAGGCATTAGAAGAAGTAGTTTCCGAGAATGAAGTTACTATTATTTAACAAAACCCGTTAGGGGGTTGAAATATGCAGGGACACCTATGGGCATTGGCTGCATGGTCAGATAAATAGCATCTTTTGGCTGACAAGTCTGTTATGTGGACTTTTTATGCAAGGCCACCTATGGGCACGTGCTACATAGTCAGGCGAAAGAACTCTTAGAAATTTACTTTCCTAGTGATAAAAGCCAGTGAAAGTTTATGGAGATTCAAATTTTCTAAAGTATAGAGTTTGTTGTATGGAAAGAGGTACTTGAATATGGACAAGATATTTCCGAACAAGAATATCGAAGAACTGGATGAACATCACTCCTACGAAGGTCTGACCCAAACGTAGGGAAGAAGAATAAACCATAGACTTGAATACTTTCAGATCATGAAAAAAGGATATGGGAGAAATATGTTAAGGATGGCTATTTTTTTCGGATCCATACATACTATCGTTTAAGACAAATAAGGACAAAAGAGGCATTCTTCCCAAGAATGAAGTTACTATTATTTAAAAAAACCCGTTAGGGGGTTGAAATATGCAGGGCCACCTAAGGGCATTGGCTGCATGGTCAAATAAATAGCATCTTTCGGCTGACAAGTCAGTTATGTGGACTGTTTATGCAAGGCCACCTATGGGCACGTGCTGCATAGTCAGGCAAAAGAATTCTCAGAAGTTTGACATTTTTGTGACTAGAAGTCATGAAAAGGGTTATGAAGATATGAAAATATTTAAGGTTAGGATTATAACACATAAAGATGGGTATTGTCCAATGTATATAGAGATACATAGGTCAATGAAAACCATAATCATGTTGTGGCTGGGTCCTGAATTGAAATTTTGGACTTCACTACGTATCTCATAAGAATGAGAATCAAGCCATACGTAGTTCTTGAAATGCAGTTTAACGCCGTGCAGGACGAAAGTGTGAGAAATCTTAGTTTAGGTTCATAGAATTCGGACCATAATAATGAATACACAATGTGTGTTTTCATGAGGACTTTTCAGCCAAGGGACTGAAAGTGAAATTTGGGGTTAGGCCCAAAAGACTTGGGACCGGATTCGAGGGACACTCGAATGTTCCTACGTATCCCATAAGGATGGGAATCAAGTCCACGTAGTTCTAGAACTACCCTTTGTACAAATTTGGTTCGTACATGTGAAGGGTGAAAGGGGACTTTAGTGCAATGATGCTTTAACCTGAGAAAAAAATTTAGGCATTACCATGTATGCACGTAGACTTTTTGAAATGAAACATGATTGAAAAATCAATGTCAATAATAGTTCTCTCTCAAGTGAGGAGATCAAAGAATATTGTAGTTTATTGTCATACCGGACAAAAGTGTTGTATAGTTTAACGTCATATAACAAGGACGAAAGTGAATCAATGTAAAGATATTGATTCCAGGGGCGGTTTCACGAATCAACATCATATGAGATGGTGGTGAACCGATGTGAAGAGATTGTTTTTGGGCTTGAATCCTGGGAGGTTGCCTACATACCCAGCCTGGAGGGCAAGGATCAAAGTCTGTGTATCTCAATTAAAGAATGAATTAATGATCAAGTTGTTCTTGGGGACAACGATCTAATTAAAATGTTGTTGGGACTTACACATGGTTAGCGGCCCAAAGGGAGTGTTATGGTTGATGTTTGCTCTAAGCTCATGTGAGTCATACTCGGTGTGAGAAACAAGAGGTAATAACAACCTTAACGATGCACAGTTTAATGTCATGTAAGACATAATAAAAAAAAGGGACTATGCAGTTTAAAGTCTTGCAGTTAGGACTATTGGTGCTGCACAGTTTAGTGTCATGTAGCAGGGACAAAATACAGTTTAATGTCATGTAGGACCTATCAAGGATTCTCTGTACAGTTTAGCGTCATGTAGTTAGGACGATGAGGACAATACAGTTTAACGTCATATTGGACGAAAGGGGTATTGTGCAGTTTAATGTCATGCCGTAAGGACAAAATAACACACCATTTATGTCATGTTGGACGAAAGTGTGAATAGTTTAAGGTCATATGCATGGACCGTGGATGGTGCAGTTTAATGTCATGCTAGACCTTTGATGATTATATAGTTTAACGTCTTTCCGGACGTGAGGGACTTTTATACAGTTTAGCGTCATGTAGTTTAGGACGTCACAGTTTAACGTCTTGCTGGACATAAGTGACTTGTAAATAGTTTATGGTCATATACATGGACCAGGGATGATGCAGTTTAAGGTCGTGCTGGACGGTTTAGGGAACTTTTTTTCACAGTTTAATGTCGTGTGGGACGAAGTTGCAGTTTAAAGTCATACTGGACCATTGCTGTATAGTTTAACGTCATATAGTAAGGACGAAGGTGAACCAATATGAGGATATCATTTCTGGGGACTTTTTACTGTTTATCGTCATGCTGGACGATGAAAGTGCCACACAGTTTAATGTCATGCTGCTAGGACAAAATATAGTTTAATGTCATCTCGGACATATACAGTTTAGTGTCATGTAGGACATATTAGTAACCAATGTGACAGTTTAACGTCATGTTGGACGATAAGGGAACTGACACAGTTTATCGTCATGCTGGACGATGAAAGTGCCATACAGTTTAATGTCATGTTGCTAGGACAAAAATATAGTTTAATGTCATCTCGGACATATACAGTTTAGTTTCATGTAGGACATATTTTCAGTTTAAGGTCATACCGGACCATTGCTGTATAGTTTAACGTCATATAGCAAGGACGAACTGGTGCTGTACAGTTTAAAGTCATGTAGCTTGGACTAACTGGTGCTGTACAGTTTAAAGTCATGTAGCTAGGACTATTGGTGCTGTACAGTTTAAAGTCATGTAGCTAGGACTAACTGGTGCTGTACAGTTTAAAGTCATGTAGCTAGGACTATTGGTGTTGCACAGTTTAAAGTCATGTAGGTAGGACTATTGGTGCTGTACAGTTTAAAGTCATGTAGCTAGGACTATTGGTGCTATATAGTTTAAAGTCATGTATCTAGGACTAACTGGTGCTGTACAGTTTAATGTCATGTAGCTAGGACTAACTGGTGCTGTACAGTTTAAAGTCATGTAGCTAGGACTAATGGTGCTGCACAGTTTAAAGTCATGTAGCTAGGACTATTGGTGCTGTACAGTTTAAAGTCATGTAGCTAGGACTAACTGGTGGAGTACAGTTTAAAGTCATGTAGCTAGGACTAACTGGTGCTGTACAGTTTAAAGTCATGTAGCTAGGACTAACTGGTGCTGTACAGTTTAAAGTCATGTAGCTAGGACTAACTGGTGCTGTACAGTTTAAAGTCATGTAGCTAGGACTATTGGTGTTGTACAGTTTAAAGTCATGTAGCTAGGACTAACTGGTGCTGTACAGTTTAAAGTCATGTAGCTAGGACTAACTGGTGCTGTACAGTTTAAAGTCATGTAGCTAGGACTAAGGTCCCACCACATCCATTCCCCATGTGGAAAATGGCCACGAGTATTTAGCTGTATGAAGCAACTCTAGAGGTTGATGAATGAAGTTGGCATATACTTGGCATGAATGACACTTCTTTGTGAAATTAACACAATCTTGTATCATTGAAGGCCAAAAGTATCCAAGCCTTCGAATTTGATCAGACAGTCTATGTCCAGACTGGTGGGCACCACAGACTCCTGCATGTACTTCTTTTATGACATCCACTGTCTCTTCACCATCAATGCATCTGAAGAGAACTCCATCAAAACCACGTTTGTAGAGAATTTTCTCGAGGTGGTTTGGGCTATCATAAAGAATAAAATTGACCACACATCGCCGTATTTGTTCTTTCTCAGCTCTATCAGGTGGAAGTGTTCCATTTTGAAGGTATTCCCTGATAGGTGACATCCATCCTGTAGTATGACCATACGATTCAGGAATGGGACTAATTTCATTAATTTCCTCTGTTCTGACTTGAACATAAGGTGAAATTGCACGACGGTGGGCAATATTGATTGTTGTCTCGTCCTGATTTGGATCTGCTAAAGCTGTAGCTATATTAGCCAGTGCATCAGCTTGAGCATTTTGTGATCTTGGGACATAAGAAAATGTCGGTTCTGAAGGGAATTCCGACATTAACTCTCTGACGTAATCATAAAAAGGGATTAATTCTTCTTTTCTGATGGCATAATCCCCATTGACTTGTTTGATTACCAGGTCTGAATCACCTTTCACCTTTAAGCGATTCACTTGTGCTTGAAGCGCTAACTCCAAGCCTGTAATGAGAGCTTGGTATTCAGCTTCATTATTGGTACCACCTTCCCACAAGAAAAAGGAATAAGGTAACACTGCCTTATCTGGAGAAATGAGCACAATTCCTAAACCAACTTTGTTGAATTTAGGATTTTCCATTTTCTTTCATGTTGGACTTCTAGAAGCACCATCAAAATACATTTCCCATATTTGAGGACTCTCTTGAATAGAGAAAACTTCCTCATCAGGGAGTTCGATATCTGAATACGTGTCTTCTACTGAAGGATGTTCAGCCAGGAAATCAGCCAGAGCTTGGCCCTTAATTGCCTTTTGAGACACATACTGAATGTCGAACTGCTGTAGAATAACCGCCCACCTTGCCAGACGTCCTGTAAGCATTGGATGACTAAGGATGAATTTGAGCAGATTATTTCAAGATACTAATTGGACCTCATGATGTTGCAGGTAGTGTCTCAGTTTCTGAACTGCAAAGATTAATGCTAGGCAGCACTTTTCAATACTTGAATATCGGGTTTCTGCTTCAAGCATAGTTCTACTGAGATATTAGAGACTATTTTCATTTCCAGCATCATTCTTTTGAGTGAGAAAGGCACCCAATGATCGTTCTAAAGCTGTCACATAGAGGATAAGAGGTCTAACCTCAACAGGTGGCATGAGTACTGGTGGACTCAAGAGGTATTTCTTGAGGACATCAAATGCTTCTTGACATTCTTCATTCCACTGGTAAGTGACTCCTTTCTTCAATAATTTGGTAAAGGGTAAACTTTTGCCTGCCAAATTGGCGATGAAACGCCGAATATAGGCTAAGTGTCCTTGAAATAATCTTAATTATTTCACATTCTGAGGAGGTGACATACCAAGGATTGATTTGGTCTTCTCAGGATCGACTTCAATACCACGATGGCGTACAACAAAGCCGAGGAATTTTCCTGAGGTTACCCCAAAAGCACATTTTAAGGGGTTCATCTTCAAATTATGTTGTCGAAGCTTGTGGAATATGACTTCCAAATCAGCCAAGTGATTAGAACGTTATTTGGATTTAACCACCAAATCATCTACATAGCATTCAACAAACTTCCCTAAAAGAGATTTGAAGATACGATGCATGGCACGTTGATATGTTGCACCTGCATTCTTTAAACCAAAGGGCATCACCCGGTAACAAAACACACCTTGAGGAGCTCTGAAGGCTGTATATTCCTCATCTTCTGGGGCCATTCGGATCTGATTATATCCAGAATATCCATCCATGAAAGAAAGTACTTCATAGCCAGCCGTCGCATCAATTAAGAGTTCTGTAATCGGAACTGGGAAATCATCTTTAGGACAATACCGATTAAGATCTCTGAAATCGATGCAAACCCTAATTTGTCTGTTCTTCTTCTTTACAGGGACAATATTAGCCAACCACTTGGGATATTGAACTTCTCTGACGAAGTTGGATTTGATCAGCTTATCCACTTCAGCTTCAATTTTGGAAGCATAGGTTGGGTGTGTTCTTCTCGCGGCTTGCCTGAATCCTCGATGTTCTTTTGGTAAACCCAAATGATGAGTAGCAACATCAGGATCAAGCCCAGACATTTATGTATAATTCCAACCGAAAATATCTTTATTTTGCTTTAGAAAAGAAATATACATATCTTGCTGTTCAAGGGTCATGGCCGCACTAATTAAAGTGGGGCGTGGATCTTTCTCTGTACCCAGATTTACTTCTCTGAGTTCATCAACAGTGGTAGAGATACCCTCTTCAAATGCTGGAGGAGCATCTCTAAGATCTTCCTCTTCTTCTTCATCATGTGTTATTTCTTCCGTTTCTACTTGCGAAGTAGTTGAAAAAACAAAATTCTCATGATCATAAGAAATGTCAAAATTTTCACATTTTGAAGAAGAAGCTTCCATTTCCGACCCTATTGATGATAAAGGGTCTTCTTTGGGAATCAAAGAGGAGATGATGGATCGAGAATCGACATCATTATTCACCTATGGTGTTGCTATAACTTCTTCTGGCCTGATTAGCGAAGTATAGACTTGTTGGATTTCAGCAGATGAAATGAAAACATCACCACTTATGCTTTCATCGTTGCTTGGTAAGTTACCAATTTCTCCCATATCGTTTGGCTCGATTGCCGTAATTGACATTATGGATCTTTCCATAAGGGTATTTTGATTTGGGCCTATTTTTTCAATTTGACTGATAGGTAACACATAATCTGTACTCACATGTGAAAAAGGATTTATTGGAATTTTTTCCAAACCATATGGAGCATTAATTTTGGTAATTTCCTTCATTGTAGATTTTTCTCTTCCCTTCATGTGATAAAATTCTGCCTCAATGTATTGAGACTCACATGTCTTGAATGGGGCCTTATCACCATACAATGTTCCAACTTGACCATCGAAACAGTATTTGAGACATTGATGGTATGATAACGGAATAGCTGCATGCTGATGTAGCCAAGGTCTTCCAAGCAAGATATTGAAAGCTGAGTCTTGATCAACAATCATGAAATCCGAATTGGAAACAAGATCTCCAAACTGAGTTCTGAGTGTAACTTCTCCCAGTGGTTCTTGTTCATTTTTATCGTATCCTTGTAACATCATGGTGGAAGGAGATAAATCAGATTCCGTGAGGCCCAATCGACGAAGTGTACGAATGGGCATGAGGTTGACTCCTGAACCATTTTCAATGAAAGCTCTTCGAACATCTATACCATTTTCTTTTCCAGATAAGTACAATGGTTTTATGTGCCCATGCACAACATCATCTTCATCTTTATCAGTAAAAGATATCACTGCATGTCATTCTGCAGGATTATTCTCTATGTGATAGATTTCAGCTGCAGCAATTTCAGCTTCAAACTCCTGAGGACTTGACAAAGCTTCGATAAGTGCTTCCCGAAGATCTTTTGATAGATTCAAAGCATCCAAAATTGATAACTTGGCTGGTACTTGGGCCAAGTGTTTCAATATATCATACTTCTGATCTAGAGGTCTGCGTTTCCCAATAGGAATATTTGGTTTAGCAGGTGCCTTGGAAGTAGATGCTTTGGAAGCTGATGCATCTTGTATTGAAGTTGGCAACATCCTTGGTTTTGGAATATTAGACTGATTAGATCCATTTACTTTCTGAGATAAATAAGATGGAACCTTTAATCGGTCTTCCAAAATAACTGTGCCAAAACTGAGTTGGCCATTGGCAGAAGAGCTTGATTGTTCTTTTTGAGCTCGCTGAAGGGCTCTACCACGAGTTTCTGCTGCATATACAGTGCTAGCAGGGGTAGAATTAGAGTAGTGGCTTCGGAATGATCCACGTCTTCCCCTATATCCTAAACCTCTAGAACCTCTTCGGATTCCCTTATTTGATACAGGGAATTCAGGCTCATCAAGACTGGAATATGGATCTGTTAATTGAATCATATTAACAGAACCAAAGATTAACTCTTCGTCTGATAAAGACTCTGCCTGGTTAGCCTGTTTAGGCTGTGCCGTTTGATGGGGCGGTGCCCGTGGCTTTGAAGTAGATGGCATGAAATCTTCTAGAGTCAAAGACAATTTAGGCATTGATACATACTCATCTTCTTCTGATTCCTCTTTCTTCTTTGAATTGCGCTGCCCTTTTGAGGATTTGTCTTTTGATGGAGGCTTTACTGCAGCTTTTGTAGGAGACACAATTGGCTTCTTCAATTGTGTTCGCAAAATGGAATGGGTCCGATTGATTGTCTTTCTGACCATCCAATCATCATATTTTTTCGCAATTTTGCTTTTGACTTCCTGCCACTCGCCTCCTTCCTCTGGATCTGTAGCGGTAATACACGCTACATGAGCTGAAGAACCCTTCAATTTGACCTGTCCCAAATCGACCATCTTTTGCAGGAGGTCTTTAAAGACAAAACACTCCTGGATGGGATGTCCCAACATATGATGAAAGGGACAATAATTGGGACGGTCTTCATCTTCTTCCTTGTTTGGCCTCTTGGGCACTGGTAATTGAACCAAATTATTTTCCAGAGCTGAAATGAAGTAACCAGGAACTTGTCACTTCAGAAAGAGTATGTTTTACTCTTCATATCCTCAAATTGTTTTCGTCGTTGATCTTTTTGATCATTTGGACGAAACATCCTTTGTTGTTGGCATTCAGGAGGTGGAGTCCTTCGAGAAGATGAAGGGTTTGAAGTAGATATAGGTACAGGTGCTTGTTTAAGCATAACTGTAGCAGTTTCTGCTTTACCCATTCTTCTTCCTGGAGCTGATGGAATTACACGAGATTTAACCTTAGCCTGTATAAGGGAATCTTCAATTTGTTGAGCTATTGAAGTAAGGTCTCGAAACCCTCCTGTGTATTTCACAGGGATCAATGGCGTGCGTAATTCGTCACGCAAATTTGCCACACAGATTGGCAACAATTCCTCCTGAGGGAGTGCTAAACTCAAGGAATACGTTAATCCCTTCCAACGAGCAATGACATCAGAGACTCTTTCATTCTCCCTTTGCTTGCAGTTTGTAAGATCGAAAACTGTCGTTTTTGGCAAAGTTGAGCTAAACTGAAGAAGGAATTTTTGACGAAGATCCTCCCATCCGATGACTGATCGGGATTGCAAGCTTGTATACCAGACAAAAGCTGGTCCTTGCAAGGTTCGCACGAAGCATCTGAGTTTCACTGCTTCTTGCTGCTCTGGAGTTCCCATCATAGGATCACAACAAGACATGTAATGCGTCAAATGTTGTTCAGGGTCGCCTGATCCGTTGAAAGTAGGGAAAATAGGGTTTCCAAAACTGGATGGAGGAGAAATTGAATCTACCCATTCAGGGTAAACTTTATTTTCAGGTTGAACTTGCGCCCGTTTCCCTTCCATAGTTTCCAATCGAGCTGCTAATGACTCAATAGTAGTTATTAACTTTTGAGAAACATCAGGTTGAACTTGGTTTTGGGTAGGTGCAATGAATGGAGCTTGGACAGACGTGGTGGTTGGTATTTCAACTGATGGTAGTGGTGCCAACCGTTGTTGCGTTTGACCCGTAGGATTAGACCTCTGAGCGTGTACTGATAAAGGAGGATATTCCTGATCCATCTCAGTAGTTACAACAAATTCCTTTGGCTATCGGACTTCAGCATTCTTAAGAAGAAGACTACTCTGAAGTAGTTCTGCATTCAACCTTCTTAATTCTTTCATTTATTCCTCTTGTTGTGCAAACCTTTGCTCTAATGAGAGTGATTGACCTCCTTCAGAGGAAGGGTGAGAAGTAACCTGATTCTTTCCTTTCCCCTTATTAGATCCTTTTCGGAGAGGGGGAAGTGGGTTACTTGAAGGAATACCCAGATTTTGGGTAAGCCTTTGATTACGTGTACGCACACATTCTTCATTTTGGTCCGTGTGCGCAACTTCTTGAGCAGGAACCTCTTCGTCTGATCCCTCCGATTGAGCCTCATCTGGTGAATCAGCAGCAACGGCATTGATGACATTAATGGATGCATATTGCATGGAATCCTTTATATCAGCATTTCTGTGATATTGTCTTCTTCCATGCCCATGATGAGACATGGAATTCCGTTGACTTGATCCCTCAGGAACTTCTTGGAAAACCGTCACTTGGAGAGAATCTCCTCATAGCTTGGCTCTTCGTTCTTCTTGAGGCTTATTCCCTAATCGAGAGAATACTAACTTTCTCTGAGGGAGGGATTGTGGATTTGAAAAAGTCCCCAGTCCGGTGGACTGGGGGTGTTCCTGCTGCTTCCGCTCAACTCCTCGAATCCCATTTGTTGACTCTGAGGGTTGGGTTAGAGAAGTCCCCAGTCTGAGAAGCTGGGGTGTCTCTTGACATGCTATGTCTGAGATCTTCTTAAAACCTCTCTTGATCTTGCGAATCTAAGTTCGGAAATTTGCTGGATGCATTAACCTGTATCCACTTTTATCACCTGGTTCAACAGATCGTTGGATGATTTCCGAAACTTCTGTCATTTGATGACGTGTTTGCTCCAGACGAGAGGCTTGTGCAATATTTTCGCTTGCTTGATGCAGGGGCAATTCAACAACTTGTTCTCTATATACTTGATTTTGAGAGAACTAGTTGAAGCTTGTTCTTGAGCAAGCTTTTGATTATGAACAAAGCCCATTGACTGTGGCCGGCCATGGGCAATAACATTGCATGAGACCATTTTCGGCGGGCTTTGCTGACCGGAAAGCACTGTGAAATGTAGTTCTCCATGAACACCCCATCCTCTGATATGAACATCAGATGGAGCATTGGCAATTAACTGACACAATTTTCTTAGTGCGCTAAGGCATGAACGTTGAAGGGTTCTCGGTTGCTTTTCAGCCTTCGGATACCGAGAGACTGATAGAGACGCCAAATCAATCTGGCGTTGTAACCCTTCTATTATCTTAATATGATTTTCATAATCACCATAAGATAATACCTTCTTCTTTAATTGAAAAAGAGTTTTCCATATGTTGAGACGAATATCATGGATTCCATCATCCGTCAACATCTTTGGAATGTCGTACTGGGAGTCAGCCAAAGGCCAAAACATGACTGGTACTTCACCTTTTGCCAGTTTTTTCCTCATGTTCAGCATTTCCTCTTTATCATTGAATGAAGATTCTTCTACCTGTTTGGACCAGAGTTGGTGTTTCCTTGTTGCTTCATCGGATTCAACAAGATTGGTAGAGATATCACTATTCATGATGGAAGATGAATGACCCAGGGGTGGTTCGGAGAATAACCTGAACCCCAAGCTATCTTCTGATGGAGAAAGAGTTTCACCTGCCGATAGTAAAGCTTCAGCCATGACTGGTTTTACGTTTGCAAGTTCCTCGAGATAGGAGGGATTTCTCGTCACTACATTGCCTTCTGAAGAATTTTCGAGACAACGTGAATCACTACTGCAGAGAGGACTTTCGCAGCGAAGTTCATCACCATGAGGAGGACCGTCATGATGGGTTACAGAAAAAGATGAAATCTCTTGCTCCTTGGTCTTCTGACCACACAGAGGGTTCTTGTGGCTCTCATCTGAAGAAGAAACTTCGAGATTGACCGAACTTTCATGAAGCAAGTCTTCATGAGGAAGTGTCTGTTGAAGACCTTCAGAATTAATGTTCCCGTTATTGGGAACTGAGGGAGTAGAATCTTGAATTCAGACAGATAAATGTCTGAGGGCTTCAAGAACTCCAGCATCGAGCAAGGCTTGGTTACAGATTGGCCTTTGATCTCCTGACTGTGCTGGGCGGATCTTTTTCTTAGATGCCTTCTTACTCGCTTTATAAACCACTTGATGACGAAAGTGATTGCTCTGAGCAGGTGTATGTGCCTGATCAGGAAAGATGGTCAGGTTAGGCTGACGATCATCGCTCAAATCAAGTGTATGTGCCTGACTTGGTTGTCCGTATGATATGGGGGAATATGCCCCATAACCCTCTTGGACTGGAACAGATGTGTGTGTCTGTTCCGGAGTGAATCGTTGATGTGTCACTCCACTGCTAGGGATAGATTTATGTGTCTGTCCCTGAGATGATGCTGAAGTTGTTATGATATCTTGGAAAGCATCCAGAATATGAGCAGGAATTTTCTTCTGCTCTTTCACCATTGACAAAATATGTTTGGTGACTTCAGCCGCCGGAACGGGGATATACGTCCATTCCGGGCTTGGAGTAGGTGTATGTTCCTGCTCCTGTCCTCCTTTTCCTGTCAGTGAATCCTGACAGTACTCAAGTGTGGAGGTAGAGAGTTTAGTCTGCCTCCTGTTTGTCGTCGGGACTTTCCGACTGACTTCTCCGTGTGCTACCAAACGAGACTGTTGGTAAGCTTAATTAGTATTAGCAGGTGTATGTGACTGCTGATTACACTTCGCCAAACGCGGTTGACGAGATCCATCATATGTAGTCAGACGAGCCTGATGACTAACTGGTGATGTATAAGCAGGTGTATGTTCCTGCCTATGGTACTCCGCCGGAATTGCCTGGCGGGATCGGCTTGATGCTGCCAGACGAGTCTGCTGGACAGCGGAATTAAAATGGGCAGGTTTGTGTGCCTGCTCGTTGTTTGCCACCAAGTTAGGTTGGTGGACTTCTCCGGAGATGGCAGGGATGAAAACCTGCCTATTATTAACCGGATTCCGTCTCTGGCAGTTCATCTTGCCTGCTCGGGTTCGAGGAACCTGAGCTGAATGCCTGGAGTCGGTACCCTCATCATGTTGAGGGCGCACTACCGCACGAGTCTGGCGGCGATTGTTGAGGGGAGCCCTCGAGAAGGACTCCTGTCTTTTTGAATTAAGGCCCTGCTGGACCTGCTCATTCACTTCCTCAGAGTAAGGGAGTGAATGGAAATTGCGTTCCAGGGATAACGACCCGAAACGGTTGGAGACGGTAGTCAGCACCGCCTGCTTCTTGATCGCTGGCCGCCGTTGTCCGGACGACCAGGTAGAGTTATTAACCTGGAGGGCTTGACGAGCGGCCTCCAGAGTTGGGATAGTACCGTTGCGACGGTACTCCTTAACCAGTGCATTAGAAACCCAGCGTTGAAGACGCTGAGTTGGTGATGACATCCTTAGAGCGGACGACGTTCCAGCAGGAGTAGCAGCATTGGTTTTCACAGCAGCAGACCTCACAGTAGAGGTGTTCACAGCAGTAGTATTCACAGGGGTGAATTTAAGAAAAGCCATTTTGCAGATGATCTTGAGAAAAGAGTGCCTATTCCATATAACAGACATAATCAAGATGAATCCGGCCACTGCATCTTTTGGATGAGCACATGTCAATGATTGATTTGTTGGCCCAAGGGGCCTAACAAATAAGAAAAACATCATTTTAACTTGGTTAAGGATTCACGTCGGGTTCACCATTTTCGTTTCGCACGGATTCCGGGGATGACCTCCTGGACGGGAGATTCAAACGTTCCGATCGGTTTCTAACGGGTTTGTTCGTAGAACTGGAAACATCCAATGATTCCACATCCGTTTGGACCTACTTTCCAAAGGCAGGCGCTCATTAGCTTGTGGACTAATGAGGCTTAGGAATTTGCATTGGTCGAGAGGATGGGAGGTCGGACTCATCACACCTTTTTGAGGGGAATTATTGTCTACTCCGGGACTCTCTTTATAGATTTATGTTATGTTCGTGAATCCTTATTACATTACCAAGTATAAAATGACATTTCCTTAAGTTTTAACAATCAATGATTAAATATGCAAGAAATTTAGAGAATCTTTTATATGTATTCGAGGTTCTTCATCAATAGAGAATAATCTATATCTGTTTAGAGATTCTTGGTCAATGGTATCCTTCAAAACATTTATATAAAAGTCTCTTGGTCATTATGATGACCAAGCTGGTTTTAAAGCCACTCAGTGGGGCACTTGACATTTATCGTCATTCAGAAGGACAGGGATTATTTCAAAGTTGGGATCGAACCCATAAATGGGCTACCTACGTATCCTTTGTTTTGGAAAAGGAATCAGAACCCACGTAGTTCGAGTAATAGAGTATGATGTTTATGATTGATGGCTCAAAGAGGAATTTCATAATTACTTTTACACTCTAAGCACACGTGAGTCATGCTCGGTGTGAGAAACAAGAGGTATTGGTAAAAATTAGACAATTGTGCCATGAAAGATGCAATCATAAAAAAATTGTTTGGGGCTTAGGTATGTATGACTGCCCAGATAGATGAAGGTTTAGGATTCACTTTTAGGGAGAAAATCCAGGAACAGGGTCCATAAAGGTATATGTGCTTTATGGAGATTTGAATACTCTAATCTTGGGGCTTACTCCTAAGGAGGATGCCCAAGTTAGGAGGGGACTTATGACTGGGTTTTATTCCTGAAAAGGAAACCCAAATCAAAGGTAAATTAGGACTGGTTAAGAGAAATTTAAGAAGCTTGGGGCTTACTCCTAAGGAGGATGCCCAAGGTTTATGACTGGGACTTATTCCTGAGAAGGAAGCCCAGGTTAAGGATTAAGGCTTGGGGCTTACTCCTAAGGAGGATGCCCAAGGTTTATGACTAGGACTTATTCCTGAGAAGGAAGCCCAGGTTAAGGATTAAGTCTTGGGGCTTACTCCTAAGGAGGATGCCCAAGGTTTATGACTGGGACTTATTCCTGAGAAGGAAGCCCAGGTTAGGGGACTTGGTTTGGGGCTTACTCCTCAAGAGGATGCCCATGTTGTGAGATTGGGATTGGGGCTTACTCCTAAGGAGGATGCCGAAGTTAAGGAATTAAGGTTTGGCGCTTACTCCTGAGGAGGATGCCCATGTTTGGGAATTTTAAGAATTTGGGGCTTATTCCTAAGGAGGATGCCCAGATTAAAGAACTTGTAACTGGGGATTATTCCTGAAAAGGAGACCCAGGTTAAGGATTCTCTAATTTTAAAGGATGAGGTTGAATGAATGAACTCTCCATATTTAGTGACATAAGGATATTTAAATCACTAGGTTTTGAGAGATATTCCACAGAATTCCTTTCAGATAAGAAAGTCAAATCAAGAAATCACGCCATAAGTGGCTTTGAAGAGTGTCTTGAAGACTGAATCTTGAAAAGGAAAGGTGTGATGGTTTAAGAGGGGTGACATGGGCAAGATGGGCACCCAAAAAAGTAGGGGCGCGCAAGTCTTGAAAGGCGCGCAAGTATTGCGGCGGCGCGCAAGTATGGGTCGCGCAAGTATACTTGCGCGACATGAGGGGTACTTGCGCGATTCTCAATCGGAATTGAAATAATTGAGCGACTTCTTTTTAATCACTTTAGAATCCTCTTGAGGTTCTTCCAGAATAGGGACGCGCAAGTTACATTGAAGGAAATAAGTCTGCGCGCAAGTGTTTGATAAGTTTCAACACTTAGGCCTTCCTTCTTCTCTTTAGATCTTCCGTTCTAGGTAAAAAATTACCTTAGAAGTGTTCCGGAAGCTTTGAGAAGAGACTTGGGCGTCGGGAGCTTCAATCCGAGTTTCTGGAAAAAGATCCTCTCGAATGGGGGGCCCACAGGGTCTATTTATAGGCAAAAGAAGACCTCGGGTGGTTACCGGGCGGTTACCGGGCGGTTATCACTTAGGTCGCGCAAGTCACCTGCGCGACCAAGGGTGTCGCACAAGTGCACTTGCGCGACAGTGATAAAACATGCGCGGTGCATTTGCTTTTGATCCTGTGTTCATGCCTTTGTCGATTTTTTGATATTTTCTTCAAAGGATGAATCACTTTGAGCTCAGATATTCCCCCTTTCCGATCTTTAGATTCTGTGATGAAAAGGAGTGTCAACAGTCATCTTGAGGAATTATATACCATTTCCCTCTGAGGAACATAATTTGTAGTTTTATTCTAATGAAACAAGCATTATGTACGTGAACGTTTATTTTTTCAAAATACTTAATACATTACAAAAATATACGGTCAAAGACCGTATTATTATAGTGTCATTGGAAACATGAAACATAATATTCTATTATTGTGAAATATCTTAAACATATCCCATAAATATCTTACCCTTTTTTCTAACTAAACCTATTCTTTATATCCTGGTGAAATGAAAACATAAAAACTATGAGCTCAGTTTCTTTGTAAGGGTAAACATTGAGATCATAAAAAAACAATAAACATAAGATTATAAAAACATGAACATAAAGCTTAAATATCTTAATCATGATTCATAAAATAAATGTTGGTAGTACATAAGGAATCAATAATAAAAGAACATTAAATATAATAAAACAGAATTGGCATAAAACATGGAATTTTTGAAAAAACATTTGCATATAGTATTATTTCCATAGTACCAAATTCATTTCTTACAAGACCAGAATAGTAGAAAGTGTCAATTAATAAACTATATTTTGTTGTCATTCCACCCACATATTACTAAAACAGATTTACATGTCATTCCATCCCTGTATTACTGATCCATATTTACATTCCATTCCATTCATGTATATACCATGATATACAAAAATTTACCCAATGAATTGGAGAGAGATATAGGTCTCACCAATCTCATAATGAAATCATTCATTCATGTTCCATAAAAACATAAATCATTCATCAGATCACAACCTAGGAAATAAAATTGATTTTAAAACATCATTTCATTGTATCATAATCCTTACAAAATTAAATTAGATCACTAACACAATTAAATCATAGTAATAATAAGGACATAAAAATAACCCTGTTTAAAAATCATCCTTATAGATGGAATTTTTATTATATAAAACACATTAACATAATTCTTGAGTAAAATACCCTCTCTTCTTCAAAAAAACATTCTCTTCTCAAAATTTCATGCACTTTTAAAAGAAAATAATTCAGTAGGAAATATACATGAAATAGTGTAGAGGAAGATTCATGGAAATAAGGAGTTATGAACATGTTAAAATATTTTCATTCCGTATAAGTTAAAAAACATTATTCTCATTCATTTTTCAGAAATGTCAATAAATACCACTTATGGAAAATGATAGAAATATTCATTCCATTATGTTTGATAAAAAATCACCCATGCATAAAATTGACATTAATAAGCCATAGAAGAATATAAATATTACTATATATATTTATTAAACATGGACATGGATGATATATATACTGTAGTAAATAAAATTGAATAAACAATCTTGAATAATAACGAGATTGAAAAATTATCACTTATATTAGGTCTAATTTCATCTATATGTGATTGAAGCTCTTATAAAGTGCGTTTAAACATATTTTTAACATATTAAAAAACCATAATAGTATTTATTTTATCATATATTATTCTCATATTACTTTATATTACCCGTTTATTTATTATTTCCATTTTTATGCAACGTTTTGGATAAAAATCGTTTTATTTATCGTACATGATTTGGCTATTTATTTATTGATCGTATTAGTTATATAGTTATTTAAATACTTCCAGAATGTAAAAAACGATTTATATATAAAAAATAATATGTATAGAAATATATATTACATATAGATAATTGATGTGAAATACCCCGTTCATAGAGATGGTAGGTCATATGTAAACATGAACATTGTTTCTGTTTCTTTTTTGAATTGAATAGAATAAAGTAAATGATATATATATATATATACAGTAGCATTAATTTTTCATATTTTCATGATTATTTATTATATATAATTTATAATCATTCTTTAATGGTTAATGTGGAGAATTAATCTCATCGCGTCGTGGAGATGGTAGGTTGTACGTACGCACGAGCGACGATATCATTCAAATAATGGGTAAATGGTATGGAATTGGATGGTATATTAAATATATAGAGTAATTTCCATGATATATTCATTATTTAAATCCATTATACTTGTCATTAAATAAAACCAAATTATTTCTTGTTGAATAACAAATTACACCACGGTATAAAGATGGTATGTCGTACGTACACCCGCGTGGTTACATTGTTTTTCTTATGATGACTAATAAGAAGTATAAGTTTGTCCCATAATTATAAAAACATATAATCCTATATAATATACATGATTTATTACATTATTATTGAAACAACATATGATGAAAATGTAGAAGAATAAATTAATTATGAATGATGTGATACACCAATTATATAATTTTTAAGAATCTTCTTTTGATTTTCACAAAATGTATCACTAGAATAGATTTCTTCCCAATGTATGGCCTCTATGAGTAATAAGGGATATTGGTAGGATATTTGGGTAGGGTTTGGAAAAGCCAATGGTATTTAGAGGTGTGACTAAAAGAGAAGGATGATTTTTCATTTATAGGATAGTTGAGGGGCACATTTGGAATGTCTTTAAATATTAATTATTTATAACTTGGTTTTCAGTTTCTAGTGTTCCCAAATAAATTTATTTGGAATCTATGATTAAGATGTGTCAAAATACTATTAACCAATAAGTTTTATAATTTTTTGGACCACAAATTTAACCTTATCTTATGTCTTTATCTCTTAGATAATATCATTAACTCTTACCATGTTATCTAGAATTTCCATATTATATATGTTACTATAGTTACTACTTAACGAAAATAGAACCATATGTGGATGATTAATTAAAATTTTCATGAATATATAAGTCATTTGAAAAAATAATATATTTTTAAGACTATTAAATATTTTAATAAAATAGTATTTGTTTTAAAAACTCATATTTATCAATTTTGACACTATTTAGTAATTGATTTTTGTTAAAGTCATAAAAACATGATTCCTTTAAAACAAAGAAATTAAATAATCCCTCACTTGTCAATGTCATCCAAAAAAATCTTTTATGACATAATAATAATCACAATAAATTTATTTTAATATTTACAAGCTCATTCATATGAATATTTAATTAATAAGGTAATCATTATATCATTATTGAGTCATAAATAAATTTTTTTAGTGTATAGAAATAATAAATAAAATATCACCTGGTAGGAAATATTTTCTATTTATAATGACTATTTATTTTAAAATATAACATTATACATAGAAAATAATTTTTTTTAGAAAAAAAATGCATGTATATGTTATATTTCCCTTTAATTTATATTAATTATTATAACATGTCATTTTTCACACCCAAGTGGTTCTCAAATTCCAAAAAATACATCCTAAGGTTTTTTTCACTTATGAAAGATCAAATAATAGTTGGAAATATCATAGGGTAGTTTTATATTATTATAATAATATATTTAACCTTATTTACCTAATTTACCCTTTAACCGTGGTAAATAAAAATAATTACTGAAGTTACTATTCATAATGTCAAAATATAAAAGGAAACTATTTAAATAATTTAGAACTATTGATTCCAAATATGTAATTCATTTTTCTAAATTCAAAAAATATAATTTTCTTAAATTAATTTAATATTAATTATTGTTATCAAAACCAGTAAGTGGGTTTTTATGGAGTACAAACTATCAAAAGATTAACATGTGTTTATATCAATTTTAAATGTAAAATTACATCCAATGACCAAAATTGTATTAAAGGATAAAAACATAATCCAATTACAATTTATATACAATTAAAAACATAATATTTCTATAAAAATAAATTAAACAAAAATGCTATTTTGAATTAAAATGTATTTTTTCATTATTCGTTAAAATAATAATTTTATCAGAAATAATTTAAAATATAAAAAAATATAATTTTATGTCATACTTCCAATGATTAATTTTAATTGGTCAAAAATAATATATAAAAATGTAAAAACAAGATTTATAATGGGTTCACCATCAAAACACTCGAATACTATATTTTTTGAAAAATAATTATTCTATCTATAATAATAAAATTTTTCTTATATCATCTATATAATATACATAAAATTAATAATATTATTATTTAAAATAAAAAATTTGGTTAATAATATTGATAAATACTAGTTTATAACCCATTAAATAATAATATTGTAATAAAATATTATTTTTTTGTGAAACTCATTATTGTTTACAACACAAGCTATTGAAGAATGTTCCTCTTGGTTGTAATGCAAGCCAAGTCAGTCTTGCGTGTAGTGCATGCATTCATTGTTGTTACATATAAAATAATCCAAACATAGTTATTTTATACATTGAACAAAATATATACTCAGTGTTCCATTCTTTATATTCCAACTCAGTGTTGTGTGTAACGTATGAAAAGTCGGTTCAGTGTGGAAGAAGGTTTAAATTAGTGCATTTCTAGATATAATTTAAAATTATAATTTATATGAAAAAAATCGCCCATTAAAACTCAGGGTGTAACTTGTATCAACTTCAGCCCGACCTCTCATATGAAAAGAAGACATTAAATATCATGGATGATAGATATAATGTTATACACAATAATACTACTCACCTATAAAATTAGTAATATGGAACTATAAGTATTGAGAGGTTCCCTGAGAACAAGTGGGTGGAATGAAGGATAAATACCCCCCCACTTATTTTCATCATAGTATCTAAAATATATTTTTTATGGAAAACTATTTTAAAGGAGAAAATTTGAAAATAAAAAATATTTACCAATGTAAGTTCCCTTCATATATTTATGTCATATAGTATGATACATATACATAACATTGAGAACCCAATACAATCATCATTATCAGAAATGAAGAATGAAATATGTAATATTTATGTAAATAAATGAACTTATAATAATTGAATAATACCATGACTTTTGAAATAGTAACATGAACATTTGGAATAGTAATATATATATTAAGATAGTAAACTCCCCTATGAATATATAAATACAATTTATTTAACCTATAAAATAAAATATTATATTATTATATCCTGGTGTATGTAAATTAATTTCGTAAAAATGATTAAATAATTGTTTGTAATATTTATAAACATAAATTTTTATTTATAATTATATAATGAATATAATAATTTAAAATAAAATTTAATCTCATAATATATATATATATTGTTGTCTTATGAATATAAGATAATTTTATTTGACCCTCTTTAAAATTTCAATGTTTAATAAAATCAGATATAATATTAAAATTCGCAATTTTAAAATAAATGATGAATTTACATAAAATTTTAATTTTCCATATTTAGAAAAATATTTTTGTAAAATTTAATACATTTTGAATTATTAATGTCAAAAAAAATAGTTGGTTTGATTTTTTTTGCTTTTTCTAAAATAATTCCAATTTTTTGAATATTGAAATATAAAAATTTACTATTTAAGTTTTATATACAATGTTTTCTGTCAGAGTTGATATATGTATGATTTAAGAACTTTATCTAGAACTATGCTTTATTATTTAGGGATAAGAATCAGACCTATTGATTGTGTTAAGTCAAAAAAACATAATAAAAAATAAAATAATAAAAAATACACCTCTCTTGTCTCTATAAATTCCATGCCTCACATACTCTTATCCTCAAAATATCTATTCTTTCATGCCATCCCAAAATTTTCCCTTTCCACTTACCAATACTATCCTGACTTCTGAAATCTCTTTTTGTCAACAAAATTTCAAACCAATTTTTCTTTCGACGTTTCTATTGAAAATAAGTTCAAGAGCTAAAATCCTCTTTCATTTTATTTTAATTTTATTCCCAATGTGGAATAATAAATTTAGTATATTTTATATATTGTAATTTTATTCCATTAATGGAATATATCATGATAAAATATCATCCATTTTGCATTTGTCCTAAAAATAGAAACATTGATTGTGGTTTGTCGATTTACCGCCATCGTGGATGTCATATTTTCATTTTTAATTACCGCCTTAAAATATTATCATAAAACCATTATTATGTTTTTGTAAGATCTTACTATAAAAATAATATTTTATATAATGTTCTGAAACCAATATATAAAAAAAGATATTAAATTAAATCATATATGTTAGTAATGATTGTAAAAAACTATGAAATAAAGTAAATTGTTTTCATTAATATTATTTCTATGGAGTCATCCTAATACCATATAATAAATTTATTAAAAATGAAATATAATATTCATTAACATCACTAATGACATAAAATTTCAATTATATCAAATTAATCTCATATTACATGTATATCAATACTTTTGTACAAGGGATCCAATTATGATAACTAAGAAAACAAATTCTTTCGGAATGAAAAAACTGAAAAACTATAACTCATCAAAATTTCCATAAAACAAAATAATACAATTATTACAAATTAAATAAACATTGAAGTGGTTTTGAAATAATTAATTAGTGGATTTAATTTTATCATCCATGACAGTAAATAAATACGAAAAACATGATTGGACCTAAGTTAAATGATTCTTTTTTAACATCATTTTTTTCTTCGGGTTACATGTATTCCATATTTACCCTAATGTCAATCATAATTCATGTTATTTACTCTGCTATTTTATATTTCATTATTCCAAACATATGAATTTATATCAATTTATCTTTATTTTATATGGAAATACTTGTTTTATATTGTTCCCTTCTTAATTCCTTTAGATATGAAAGATAGATTAAAGGAAACATCCCAAATTCCTAACACATTTCAAGTAATATACATTATCTATTTTAATCCACCATTATTTTTCTCAATTCACTCATTTTTAATGAAAAAATACATTTTATTTTTTCTAGTTTTCTACAAACAATTATTTCTTTTTCTTTTTTAAATACTCTCTAATATTTTCAATAATACAACACTAAAGTGGAACATTTATAAAAATTAATAATCACACCTTTACCATGTTTTCACTTAATTTATAAAAAAATAATCATGATCTATTACTATTTTCCATTATGAATATCTATTAATGATTTACATACATTCATTCATAGAAACCAATAAGATACACTATTTTCTTATGCCTTATGACTTGATTATCATACTCTATTATTTCCATGGGTATCCCATTTTTTTTATTCTTTATGTTTGAGACATCTTGTGGCATAGATAAGAATGATCATGTTTTAATGGGTGTTCCCATATTTCACTCCAATTCATTGGGTGATTTTTAGTCTCATGAGACATCATGTTGAGAAATGTAGTAAACATCATCTATTTATTAGACATTGTACTCCATGTTCAATAGTCATTTTGGTTAGCCTTGACACAAGTTTATTTCATCTTATATTATTCTTTAAGATTCCATTATTTCCATGATTAAATGATCCCATGATAAAATATTTATTCATACTTTTTAATAATCATGTTTAATAATTTTTTTATCATCCTTTTATGACTTCTAATACATGTTATATTCTTTATATCTATGTTTAGTCCCTTAATATTATTTTTATCTCATCCATTTGTTCATGTATTCAAAATGATGACCTATTATAATGGAGGATATCAAAATATTTTAGGTGCTCATTGTTGATGGTAAAAATATATTTAATTTATTTCAGTCCTATGTTTTTAGTTTTATCAAACTTAATCTTAAAAGCCACTAGAATTTATAAATATTTATTTCTAATTGATTTTCAATTATTCTTATAATCATGTAATAATAAGTTTAAATATATAGGTTTGTTATACATCACCATGAGAAAAAATGAAATATACTATGAGTCGATTTAAAAATTTTGATATCACAAATAGGATTAGAAATATAAAATATCCATTAGTTCTTATAAATAATTTTAAATATAAGAATAATTTTCAAATGTTTCATTATGTATGAATTACATGTTAAAATCTATCATTTTATAAACATAAACATTTTTATTTTGAATATTATAAATCAGTAGTAGAATATCATGATCTTATTTTATATTCCCAAAAAAAAATCTAAATGGGAAATATATTCCACATGTCTGTCCATTTTTGATTCAATGAAATAATTATCATGAGATTTGGTAATGGGAATCAATGGGGAGTAAGAAATGAACTCATAATTTCAATGATAACTCATCATTTTCTGGATTTCATGTTGGAATAAATAAATATTTTGGGAAGAATAATCTCATTGAAATGTTATTTTTAGTTATATAGAGCTTTAATTTTATCATTACAATTTTTAATTATTCTTGGGGTTTTCTATACGGTTTTTGTAGAAATTGTACAGATTTCTTGTATGGTTCATGATGTGAATTTTTTTTCTAAAACTATGTTGAATTTCATGGATGTAATGAGTGATGTTGTTGATTAGTAGTTTTTTTCTCTTGGAAATCATATAGAAACAAAAATTGTGATTCTAATCCATGAAACATTTCTATTGTACAAAAAAAAGTGCACGGTTTTCCAAACATGGTTTCCAAACTATGAATAAGAATCTAATTAAACTAATAATTAATTGTTTTTGATATGTAACAACACATGTTATAACTATTATTTCTCTATAAACCTAATCTTTTTATTCTTTTGACTCTATATAGTCGTTTTAGAGTCATAATCCTTCCATATAATGAATATAAAGTATCATTAGGCATTGGGTATAGGTATATTAATGTATGAGATCATTCTTTGTTAATCATAATCCATATTTTTTGATTTTTTTTCTTATTTTAATAATTAATCGTAGTTCATGGATGTTTTGGATATATATTGGGTTTTTCAGGATGTAATTGGTTTTTATATTGATATATTATGCAAAAGGATAACATAGATCTGATATACCAAAATCATTTCATACTTCTTCTAGAATTATCTTGTAAGGAGGATATTCATATCATTATTGATCCAATTATTATTGAAAATGAGTTTATGAGTAAGTTTTTTTATGGTTAAATGGTTTTATATTTATCTATAAATCCTTTCCCCCCTTTTTGTTTTTATTAAGATTGATTGGTGGTAATACCACAGGATTGAGTTGGTTGGTATTAAAAAATGTAATTGAACTTTTAAAAATTAATTAATGTTCTATTTGAATTGATATTTTTTAATTATTATAACTCATGAATCAATTATTATTAAATTTAGTATTTAGTGGATATTTTTGTGAGTGGTGATTGAATAATTTTCATCATTTATGAAAATTATTATCATTTATGATCTAATGGTCATATTGGGTTTTTGATTAATTATGTTTCGAATAAAATTTTAATGTTTATATTCTATATATATATTTCTACCAACATGATTTTCTTATATATAAATATGAAATACATTATATCTGTGACAATGAACTTGTGAACCTTGGGTAAATTTTAGGGGAATAGATTGAAAAAATAATTGTATGAAAATTTTTAACCAACTAATATAGATTTATTATACATCACTAACTAGAAATTATTATAATTTTATTCTCACTTTTCTTGTGTTATCTAATATATAGTGCCACGTTATATTGAATTTTCAAAACATCATCATTTTATCATTAATTATTTATGATGATAACTTTCATTGACTAAACCATCTGTAAGACTAGATTCAATGGTATAACATTTTAATTGGTTATTTATAATTATATATCAAATGATGGATTTGAAAATTCATTGAAGGTATATTTATTACCCATGATTTAAAAAAAATTCATTTAATTTTGAATATAAATATTTTATTGTGAACATTTAAAATATAAATTTCTTTCATTATTATTCATTTATTATGAATAATTAAAACATTAAATAATAACATAATATCAGAAACTATGTGGTACCATTTATGGTATTATTTTGTTACACCAAGAACATAGTTTTTTTTGTATATAATGTTTTCATCTAATGTACACACTATCGAGGAGTTCCATAATGATGGTTGGTATATAGGTTAGTTGGGGTATGGGTGATTATGGGATTGAATAATTGATGCTGACTCACACATCACCTGGGTATGGGTTTCCTAATGATTTATTTGTAATTTTTTTTATATTTTTGGATTTGGAGCATGAATTTATTTACACTCATTGTATTCATCTATATGAAATTTTACTGGTACACTATCAATTTTTAAATTATTTATATTAATATTATGGTTTATTTTGGTAAAAAAATTCTAAAAGGTTTTTATTTTTGAACAAGAACATGCCATTGACCATTGTTCTGTACGAAAATTATTTAGGGCATTCCCTATATCATGTTCTATGACATTTCCATACATAAACCATTTTGGTTCATGAAAAATAAATTCATTAATCAATTTATAAATCACTACACATATATTCTTCTGAATTAATTATTCAGTCTAACACATCATATATCTTTGTATTTTATAAAAATATAATATTTTACTTATAACTCAATGTTTTCTAATTAAATCCATAATAAATTGATGTAAAAAATAACTTTCATTGATATGTAATTTTATGTGGTCGTTGATGAAAATGGATTACTTCCTAAATTTATATCAAATAATATTTTTCAAGTGATAATTATTATCTAATTGAAATTAAATCCACAAATATTGTAACATTATCATCTTTAACCCAAATTTTCATAAAGACATTAGATGTGTTTGGGTATCTATTGATGAAATATGTTTCATATTTTTCCATTTCATAATATCTATAGGTTATTTTTTCAACATCAACATCAAATTTTGACACTAAAAAATAAATTGTTTCCATTAAAATAAAATGGATTCATACTATTAAAAATCTATTTATCCACCCACAATAATCATTAAGATATTAATAAATACATTTAAATCCATGGTAGTTATGTAATGATGATATATATTCATTATTGAATTGACCAGTCTTAAATAAATGAATTGAATGGAAACATATTCACCAAATTAATATTATTATGCAATTATAGTGAAGGTTAGTCTTCAAATAAGTCTATAACTTATATTTTCATCACTAATACTCCATATAAACCTCTTTGATCATGAAATTGATTAGTAGTGGAATAGTTATCTCTGAGAGATAAGATAATTCCCCTTTCAATATGATTTCATGGAATGTCATCCAAAAAATCCATTCATATTTTTTCTCATTCAATATTAATTGTTATATCTTCATCATGGTTAATATCAAGAAAATTCCATATAGTATATTAGACATTAGTTTCATCCTTATACTTCTCTGGGATCATCAAATGTTTTTTCTTTTGTTCATTCATCTTTGAATGATTTAATTATCCTATTTCATAATGGAATAATTGTAACACTTATATTAATCCACTAGAATTTGATGTCATACAATACTCAGATTGAAAAAAATATGCAATCCTTCAAATTCAATGCATCATCCACTATATTCACCATCCCAATATGGTAATATATTGATCATGACTAATAAATAATCCTTACCATCCATATACATTGGATTATATTTAATATTTTTTATGTTAATTTTTACAATAATATTTTATTATTAGTACATGTAAATAATACAGTTAAAAATAAATTAAATTCATCCTCAATTTTATTGAATTTTTTTAAAAAATATCTCCAAAATATTAGTATCTTATATTATCTCATTATTATCCAATTAGAGATTTACAAATTCTTTCAACATTTATTTATCATGATGAAAAAATCTATTATATTCATTTATATGTGATTAATTATCACAAATACATCTATAGTACAAGGTTGTTTGAGTACATGAAAATTTTAATAAAATCACCACTTTAGTACCTTAAAATTTTATTCACAGTAACTAATCCTATATAATTAGGATAACCATATCATTAGAAATATTTAAATTTATAGAAAATTGAAATATTTAACAATATGTATATATTATCAAGAAGATCATTGACAAATGATGATTTCAAACAAATTTACTGGTTATAGACATTGTTCAATAAATTATAACTCAATGGGATATAAAGATAAGCTACCACATGTAACCGTGTGTCTTAAATATTTTTACATTATATAGACACCATTTATATGATATAATTATGGAATACATTTTCTATTATTGTATAAAACAAAATACATAGACAAATTTTGTTATCTTTAATGATGGTAAAATATATAAGAATATATTTTATAAATCATAACACAAATTAAACATGTAAGAAATAAAGAAAATTTTCATTATATACATTAATATAACCATATATTTGGAATGTTTAAATATAATAAATTTAAATTCATAATATCAATACCTCATATAAAATGATTTGTTTGTTTTATGTTAACTTGTTAACCTTATATAATGTTTTCATGATCTATGATCTATCATTGAATATTGTTGATCACGAAAAAATTGACTAAAAAATTCATCTACATGAGGTGAAATATACTGAATATTAATTGAGATATTATTATATGATATATGGAAGATGATACGAATCATTGAACCCACAATATTCATAACAATAATAATATATTCACCCAATGGAATTATTTTATGTTATATAAATCTATTTATTTGATTGACCTAGATTTTATTCTCCAACTAGTGCAACTTAATTGAGTAAATTCAGTAAAGTTTCTATAAAATAGCTCAGAAAACATTCATTTGATCTATTAATAACAATGATATAACTGAATAAAGGCGGGGGGACTACAAAACTATTCATGATTTATACTTAATTAATATATATAGGTTATTATAGAAACTGAGTAATTTCATACAATAATAATTTATCTCATTAGATATATATTATTTTAATAACATAATTATATACACTAGAACTGTAATGGTTTAGTGAATATGGATTGTATATAGAAAATATTCTTAATTCATGAATGATTATTAAAATCTACCAAAAATTTATTCACACGTTGTTTTCTTCTTTGAAACATTCTATATAAAACTATTCCTCATAACCTGGGAAAAAGAAATATAATATGATTTGGGTTTATATGAACAATTAATGTAAACATGGGATATATAATAGGTAAAAAATTATAATATTATAATAATTGTGAAATAATATTAATATATCAATTCAATACCATACCCATCATATCAAATATCATATTATTGGATCATTTAATAAATTGTGGGAGATCATAAAATATGAACTATAAAGGAATTTAAAAATATGAGAAATGAGATCACAACATTGGAATAAGAACACTATTGGTGGGATAAATGTATAAAAATAATTTCATTTATTTATCTACTGATCACTAACAAGACTATAATAGTAGCGATGGTGAACCATTCATTCCATCATATCTATAGTGAAGGTTCACTGCATATTCCACCATAATGGAAATAGTCCTTTACTAAATTATGATAACTTCACATTTTTGTCTTTATTATCTCAATAGTAGTTCAACATTTCCCAATTAATTAGTGTGATATATAATACTATTCCAACCCATCACATAATCATATCACACGTGTATTTTTTCAACAATATTATATAGTATTCATTATAAATTATAACCAATGTAAACGAAATTTCATTTATAAGCATTTCATCATTTCATAACAACATAACCCATCAAAAATAAATGATATTCATGAAAGTCCCATCATTGTAATAAAAAACCATTAATATAATGAATATGAATTTTATAATTGAATTACATCTTCATTAAAGAACAAGTGACATCAAACGATGTCATCTTACATGACGTTTTCAATAAAATATTAATAGAATATTTCATATCGGAAATATAAATTTTCTTTTTTAATGATGTAATTAAAATAAAAAAACTAAATACTATATAAAAATATTATTTGGGTGTAATTATGGATTCTTTTCATGGAATCATCAATTCTCTGAGCATTTATTATGGAGATACATCTTATTCTGTCATGAACATTAAAATAATGATTCTTTTCAATTTTTTGGTAAAACATATATATTACCATTAAAAATAAATAAAATTTACACTTTATAACTTTTATAGATTGTAAATCCTGGGTATAAATTACATTAATAAATTAGAGTATATGGGTATAAAATTATTCATAAAAATTTAAATAAAAAACGATGTTGAAGTAAAATATTCTCAAAAGAATATTAAAACACAGTCTGTTATCTATTCAAAAATGAATCTATCATCCTCTTTAGTAAATTAATATAGGACAAGAATAGTATTAAAAGTTATTTACATAACTACATATATGAAAGGTTATTTCATGAAATTATTTATTGGTAGAAGCAATGATTTCTTAGAAATTTACCCAATCAAAAAAATTACAATAAAAACTATATTTCATAATAAATAAACTACTTCTATGATATATTTTTAGCCATTAACCATTTTAAATAGTGACATAAAATAAAAAATTGAATTATATATAATATTATGAATCATTAAAAACTATTCAAATCGGTCTATATAGCATGCATTGTGGGGTAAATATTACATATTATTATTTCATTGATCTAGAATCAACTATATATAAATATAAAGGATATTTTTAGTTTAGAGTTTGATATAGTTATGATAAACTCTTGCATATGAAACCCATACATTACTAGTGGAATCTTACACTCAGTATCCATTATTTATAGAAAAAAAATTATTAAAATGAATCATGATTTATTTTCATAAAATTCTACAAAAAATTTCAACATGCCCTTATTAATGTGCTTAATTTTTTTGAAACACAATGAAATACATTTTTGTGATTCGGTATTAGCACAAAATTCTCTACAAGGTACATAATAAGAAGAAATAAAATAGTCATATAAAAATATTAGGATCCCATGTAAATTTTTCCATTGTCATCAATGATATTTTAAAATATGAAACAAAACATTATATATTAAAAACAAAAACACATTTTTTTATCTATTAATACCATTAAAATTAATTTCATGAAAATAAAAAAAGTGGAAACATAGACAATCATATTAATAAAACTCTTTCAAAACTATAGTAATTGGAATTAACATATGACTGAATTGAAATATAATTAAATATAGAATATAATAATTATAAATATTTTTTAGGTCTATAATTATGTTCTATAATCATATAATATATATTGAGAGCAACTATTTTACATGAGCTATAATGGGGATAAATACTTCATATAATCTATATCGGTCTCATCCATGGTCTATAATGAGGATTAACCAATCATATAATTTGTATATAGATAAACCATTATTTTGATAATTATCATGTACCATATCATGAAAATAATATTTTCTTTTATATTTTTTTTCACAAAACCCTTTTAAAAACTCTTTTAAATAAAAACATATTTGTATATAAAATTACACTTTTCTTTTAAAAACTGAATGTTAAAATTGAAATACATCATGCATCATAAGGAAACAATTATCTATAAAAAAATTAAAAAATTATAAAAGATATATAATATCATTAATGAGTTATGATGGTAGGTAAATCCTTCCATTTTGTATATGCTTAATAAAAATCATTATATATTTTTCTTGGAAAAGATGCAATGTACATATTATTCAAAATTAAAATATACACAATTTAAACCATTATTTAAAAAATAGTAACAAATAAATTAAAAAATATTGTTATAACAGTAAAAACATTTTTTTAATCATTTTAAAAAAGCACGGAAATTGAATAAATAGATAGTTATATGGAAAACTAATTGTTAATAGTTATCCTCTACATTGTGTCTGACTCAAAACATATGTTGTTTATCTTCTTGAAAAATAAACATTGGTAAATTTTTTACATAATTTTGAAATTTTTTCGTCTTCATTTATCCTTTATTTCATTCAATACCACTTCATATTCAATACATTTTTAACTTATGATCATGTTGGATGTTTTGATTGTATTTCGTTAATATGTCCAAAATAACTTCTGTTGGTTGACGTCAGATAAAGAATATATAATTCCACCATTCATAGAATAAAAATCAGTCTATAAATATAATATTTTAAATTTATATATTAATTTAAATAAATGAACTATATATTATAATGAAAAATGATTTACATTGCGATAATTGAGAGAGTGGGTCCTACATACCCATGAGATTTTTTTTCCATTTTCAGTGATCTTTATTTGATTTAATGGATGTGTTATTTTATCAATAGAAAATTATAATTATATCATAAATTTAAAATTAATTGATCATATATACTGATATATATCATTTGCGTGAACTGATAATGAAAAATCCAATCACACCACTTCATGAAGGTGGAAGTCTACACACATGCAATATCAATTTTCCGTGCATGGAAAGGTACAAATGAAAATGAAAAATTATATTTTCAAAATGATATATATTTCACTAATATCATATATTATCATTATTTTCATCACTTATACAACAATTTATTGAATGTTATATAAAATTAATTACATCGGTTTTCATCGCTGTAGTCCACCGTAAAGACAGAGAATGAAATCATTTCCCATTTTATTGAATAATTGATAGATATAGGTCAATAAACTAAAAAAATTTTATATTATTATATTAATGATACTTTTTTATTATTTATTTTTAGTTGAATTCAGTTTGAGTTATGTGGAAGAATAATAAAAATTTCACCTTTAGAAAATAACTATTCCACTTCTTTTGAAAACAGCCTTTTTGTAACACATGAATTTTTTTGAGAATGTTATTATGCCTAAAAAATAAATCTATAATGACAGGATTTATTAATAATTTTATTTGGGATTGACTTTTCTATAATAAAATTGTATTAATTTGTGTTGTTTTTAGTAGAAAGGGTTCCCTTTAATGTAAAACATAAGGGGTTCTCTTGAAATTCATCAAAAGTTTCATTTAACATAAAATAATTACTAATTAAAAATTGATTTATAGTGATTTATTTCTACAATAATATTAATATGGGTCAATATACCAAATCCAAAAAAATCATTTACGGGATTTTAATATATTTTTACTCAAATAAAATGTTCATAACTCATATTTAACCCAAATATTTGTTACCGTGAGATAATATATAAATAATATTTGAGGGTAAAACTAATTTATATAAAATATAAAATACAGAAAAAAGAAAAATTATTGATATTTAAAACCTTATAAAAATCACATAGAGCATATTGGTATTTTTATTAATTTTATATCATTTTAAAAATAGTTTTTATAATAACATATCAATAATGTAAATTTTTAAAACTATTTCCTACCATGAATTTAATAATATAAACAATGAATATATAATTTTTAAAAACATTAAATACCTTAATGAAATGAATATTTCATCCCAAAAATATATGGATCAAATTAAATATCTAAAAAATCATTATTTTAATATTTTAAATATTATAAAATCGATTTTTCTAACAATTTAATAGTTACTTCATCAGAATTTTGCATGAAGATAATGTATTTATTTATTCATTAATTTCTTTTTAAAATATCAATGAATTATATAATATTTTTAATTTTAACAAAAATATTTATATTTTTTCATATCTATATGATATCACAATATTAAAAATATTTTAGTTACTAAAAATAGGTGTGTGATATGTTTGTAATATCATTAAATAAAATACAATAATAGTCATATTCATTTCATAATAGACAAAAAAGGGCCTAAATAAAACAATTGGACTCTATTGTTTGAGACATACTCCTCTAGTAAGATTTAGGTAGGTTTTTGGGTCATTTAATGGTTCTTAAAAATTTATGTTTAACGTAAATTAAAAATTTACCCTTTTCTAATGTATTTAAAATTACTATGGTCAGTATTCATTTTATATAAATATCATATATAATTATTTTATAAATTTGGTCCCACTAAATCACAATATATAATCCATATTTTTAAATTATAAATATAGATGATACATAATTTAATTTAAAATTAAATCTACAAAATAAAATGAAATTAGTTATTTAGAAAAAATTCATTTTTTTATTATTTTAACATCATATACAATATTTAAATATAAAATCAATATCAAGAATAATAATTAAATAATAATTAATTAAAATGTACTAATTAAAATTTATAACTACTCCAGATAGTAATTTTACCTTGTAAATACTATCAAATAAAATACATCTTTCAATAAAAAATATTATATTTTAGTCTTTCACGAAAAAAATTTAATTAAAATATAAAAAAATTCACCATATGTTAATTATTGCATTATCAATTAATAAATGGGAAACATTCATAAAAATTTAATATTATAATTTTAATATTATTCTCTTAGATATTATAATATATGAAATGTGCTTAGTAAAACTATTTTGTATTTATTTTATTAATTAATTAATATATCTTTGATTAATATGAATATATAATTTAGGAATTGAAATAAATATTAATATTATTTATTCAATCTATACACTGTATTTAAAAATATTCCTTTTTTTTATGTTGGTTCCTTGTAATTTTTAACTTGCTCTTTATAACTAGGGATTTAATTTTCAAATTAGCTTTTTTCAAATCTCACATCATAGAAACGATTAATAAAACTTCCTATTTAAAAGAGAGAAATAAAACTGTGAAGATAATCTGATATAACACATACTATACATTCATGTTGGAAACCATGGACATGAATGATAAGTGTTAATGATCATGGTATTATAATGAATGATAAAAATTATTGTGACGAAAAGGTTAGACACCACAAAGCCATACATAAGTTATCGGTTAAAAAGATGTTGATATCTTAGTATGAATAGTTTAGATATAAATTTTATATTTGAAGATCCTTTTATGATATTTGAGTCATCCCATTACAATATATAAAATGGTAAGAATGAAATAAATATACATAACAGATTTATTTTACACTTTAATGAATTTCTATAACAAACTTATATATTTCTCTATATTGTGACTATTCAAAAGGGAATATTCAAACCTTAATCATTAAAATCAACATAATTATTTTAAAATATCTCATAAAAATTAAAATATATTCCTCATATCATTATTCATTAACAAAAAAATGATGGTAGTGATTGAGGAGATAATTTCCCCAAAAAAATAAATATTTTTATGAATATAAATACATTAATCTCCATATATTACATAGTAATACCCAATTTTCAACATAGATCATCAAAAAATACTATTATAAGAATTCCTTAATAATATTACTAAATAATTTAAAAACCATAAATTCATAAATATTTAATTACATAGGCAGCAATGACAAATTTTATAAAAAAAATCTCTAAATAATATTAGTCACTCTTAATGTTTCATATTAAAGTTGGGAATCCCTAGTCATATAATCTATATGCTATAATAATGATTTCAATAATTTTCTTGAATCATCATGTAATAGTATTATTATCATATATTATTTCAATAGACAATTAAAAGCTAAATCCTCAAACAATATCCCATATTATTCTATATACCATATCTGTATTATTTTCCCAAAAATTTATAAAAAGTATCTTCCAAATTTAAACTAATCATTTGATCACCAAAATCAATTTCTAATCTCATGGTTAGAATTATGATAAAAATAATTTTTTTATAACAGATGTATTTTTCTTAAAACAATGAGTATTACTATAATGAAAAATTCATATTATCTATTGAATCACGTAGTCAAAAATTAGGTGATATACCCCAGTAGCTTTTTGAAATAGGGTTCAACCCTCACGTCCTTTCAAGATGTGACTAGTTGGCACCCACCCTATGGGTTTTCCTTTTTCTAAAACTATAATTCTTATAAAATTCAATGATATTTGATAAAAATGATAAACAAATAACCATAATATATTCACCGTTATGAAATGATTTAACCTCAATTGTTATATCATACTTTTAATTTTGAATCCCAAAATTTAATAACCCATTATTACCTGAGAAATTTAAATCTATAAATATTTCATTAGTCACCTTAAATTTTCATAACATAAATCAATAATTGGGGTTAAAAAATATAACTTCTGATAATCCTTTAAATTATAAACAATTGAAGAAATTTATAACAGTTAATAAAACTTAAATAAAAAACATAATAGTTTCTCATGTTTTTGAAACCATACTCAAATAAAAACTATATATAATTGAACTTATTAATTATAGATTATACTATATTTGAGGAATAATACACATTATAAAAATTCCAAAAATATGTTTAGTATATATTTGAAGTGAATTATAGCAAACCCATACATATGAAATTCATAAATTAAAAGATATAAATTTTATTCGTTGTTAACTTTTTCACCATAAAAATATATAAAAAATAACGGTGATTCGTTTTCATAAAAAGTCTTTAACATTTACATCTTGACCACATCCAAGTCCTTAAAAGTCCTAGATCCTTATTAATTTTATTTATAAATATGTTATGAGAAGAAAAATATCATCAATAGACATAAAAAATAATAAATCTGGTAGTCTATTGAAAACAATGGAAACCCATGATATGCTTTCCCTTGTAATCAATGATTACTAAGAACAGGAAATAAAATATTTCAACATGAAAATATTGAAATCCTATTCTAAAATTAAAACAATTAAATTTAATAGAAATAAAAAAAGATCATTTTTTAGAAATTCATAGCATCATATTCAATAAACCCTATCCAACCCCTTATGGAATCCCACATTTTTATTACATAACATTTCAATAAATTTTAAAAACCGAGGATGATTACAGTCCACTGTATTGAAAATCAAGAACATAATACATGAAAATATAAAACATTCATATAATCTACGTGTAAGGCATCAGCAAAGGTTCATCCTATTTATAATTACTTCATCTCATAACTTGGATACATACATCAATGTAAATGGTGAGCAGAAGGCCGATTAAATAAAGCAAGTGAATCTGTTTACTTGTGATATCAATAAGAACTTGATGAAAAACATAAAGACATGGGCAATGTAATAAGTGGAATATCATAATAAAAATAACATGAATCATAACATGAATATGTAGATACACCATTTATTTTATACATTAATGAACAAATCAACAAGGATCATCCACAAGGTGTCATAAATATTATAGAGTTTATTCACCAAGCTATCGTCAAACTTTCCATCTCTATATATTAAATTTATTACCCAATGTATTAGAGAGATATAATGTAACACCATTAATATTTATTTATGTTCATATAGGAAACATATAACATAAAAAAATTTCATAAATAATCAAAAAATAATGAAATAAATTTGTTTCATTTCAAAATTTTTTACATTTTAATAGGTCTTAAAACAAGATCATTATGTCATTTATATCCCATGGAAAGCGAAGAAGGGTCTTATGTATGTCAATTCCATAATATAATATATATATTTTTTGTATTTATAAACACCACTAGATACTAAATATGTCTGGGTATTCACAAAAATAAAATAACGTACTTTCTTGAGAGAAAGAGAGAAAATTTTTGAAATGAAATTTCGGTAGCATAATGGCTATATAACATTGTTTCAGAAAACAATAGAAATAGAAAGGAAAAAGGTCTCCCATCCGTATATGAATACTTATACATTAGAGGGACATAATAAAATAGAAATATTATCATTTTTTATATTTTATATTATATATCACATGAAAAGGAAGCTTCATAGAAAAGGGAAAATTTAAATTCTTTTAAGAAAATTCAGGAGCCTAACAACATCAAATACAATTTTATAAAATCAATTGATGAGAGAGGAAAGGTTATCTCATAATTTGGACAATAAATGAAATGTAATAAAAATATATAATAACAAACTCCCAAATAATAAAAAGGAAACTAGAAGACATAATATATAGGAAGTAATGACTACAAGAGGAGGGTGAATGGTTCCCTTACCATGAAGAGTCACTTAAAAAACTCAAAGGTTGGGACCTTGGTGGGGGAATGACGTAACCTTGGAAGGACTCCTTGGGAGGTAAAAAGAACAGGGCATCATTGATGATGAATTTTTAATTAAATGAATGAAGCAATGGGATGGTATTTATGGCAAAAGTGAGGGAATATTTAATGAATTTCCAAGGGACACCTCATTTGTGGTATTTCAAAAACCACCGGCTTTCCCTTTGTATTTTCTCATGGAATTGACCAAAAGGGACACCTAATAACATATATTACTATTCAAGAGTCTTTTAGAATAATTAAATCAAGATTACATCAATAATTATGTAATTAATCACATAGAAACACAAAACTATATTTATACTATTCACCAAAAAACAAAACATTTTATAAAAATATCATAAATTCACCCTAATTTAATATCGATTCTCTGAATTCAAAAAAACTAAATTTTATTAAAACAATTTTAAATTTTATGAAAAGAAAATATTTACCTGAAAAATCACTAATACTTAAAAATTACTTTCTGAAATATTTATTTACATATGCTATTATTCAAAATTACCGTTCAATATGCCTAATTTATATTTATACTTTATGAAGTGGGGTTATTATTTCATTGGTCACATTACTAATCATAATGGTAACATTAATATTGATAATTTATAATTTATCAAAAATTAATTTGATTTTATTAGAATAAAAATTTCTCACTGATCACAATGGTAGAAGACCATTTTTTTTGAATTTTTTTTCATTATTAATTAGTTAAAGTATTAAAAAATATTTTAAAATTCCTTTTTTCTGAAATTCTCTAATAAAATGGAATTTCTATAAATTTATCCTATATTTATATTGATATTGAAAATGCACAAAGTTTTCCATAATAATAAATAACAATTTTAATTTATACAAAATTATTACAAAAAATTACTAAAAATCATTACATATCCCCTTATAACATCTTCATAGGACATAAGTGTATGGCCTATGATGTAGATGGAATCTTGGGGCGGCTAAGGCAACATTTCCTGAGTGGTGATTTCTATCAGCATGAAATTATCTCATATGAGATTCCTTTCATGCATCATATGTTGAATATCAGCTTGGGATTGGTCCATAGAAAAGCCAAGTGACACAACATCCTTTACAAGCTCCCAAATATGTGCTTTTATGGACCAAGTATACTTGATGAGGCCATCAACTCCCCTTTCTGTGTAAATTAACCATGATAACTTGTATTTATAAACAATAATCATATCATTAAAATTTTAGTTTCCAACTGTTATGTTCAAAAATAATCATATAACAGTTAAACCCCAAAGGTCTCATTTTAATTATGCTCGCATCATTAAATAAAGGATATAGTTTTGTTGTGTATAAAATAAAACACAAATTCAGGAAATAAACATTATTCAAAATTTGGGTCATTACACCCCTAGAATTTGAATAACCTTACATCTAAATTATAATATAATTCTTTATAAAACATATTCATTTCCTGATTAATTTAAGAGATATAATTCTGTTCATAATTAATTTAACATATATTAAGCAACCAGTTTTTCGATTGCTATAATGGGGCTCATCCCTTTTTATAAGTTATATAGGGATCATTAATGAACAATAACAGTGAGAGACCAATATTAAAACGTTACCAAAATAATAGTTTTTTCATTTAATTATCAACTACCATGTCATTAATTAAAAATGTTATGCTTTTACCTTTTCATCATAACAACTATTTAAAATAACATTAAATGAAAAAAATTGAACATAAAAATATTATATTATTTTGAATTTGAATTTTTAAAATTAAAAACAACAAAATTTCATAAATAAAGGATTTAATATAAAATAAACTTGAAATAATATTATCTATGATTAAAATAATTAAATCAACTTGAAGCTGGGAAAATAAGCTAATTTAGTAGAAGTTAAAAAAATATTTCGTCCATATTTTTGTCATAAAATTCAGAAATTACATAGTTTAGGAAAAGAAAAATAGATTCATTCCCAATGATTTTTTAAATAGTAAAACAAAGTAAAATTTAAATTAAAATGTCATATTATAATTGTAAATAAATTGAATACATTTTAGGAAAACATGGACATAAAAGAAAAATAGAGTGGTAAGGAAAATAATTTCAGACGAATGTACATTAAAATGAATTTAAATAATTACATATGATCATTATATTCATGAATAATAAATATGGAATGACTATTCTCTTTCCAAATATCATATTTCTTTTCATTATTACTTTATATTATTTAATAACCTTTTTTATACAGTTTGAAAATCTATTATGTTCACGTTGGATGTTTTAATGACATTTGGTTCTATAAATAAAAAATAAATTTGATCGGTTGACTATGGTTAAAGATTTCATTAGTAAATTATACTTATAATAGTAATCATGAAATAAATACCACATTTTTACATTAATTTTAATTTTATATCCAACAATTAAAATATGGTTAGGAAAAATGTAAACCTTAATATCATGTAGACTGTAAGCCATCATATGAATTAGTAATGCTTCTTTTTTTAATGGCCACTATGAAAAGAAGAAAGGTATTATTTAATAATTATATAATCATAATAATATCATAAATATTTTATAAATTTTTTAATATTATTGTATATATAATTCTTATGATGTATTGATGAAAAATGAATCATAATATATTTTAGAGCTGGTAGTCTACAGATAAATAAGAATAATGCTATTATTTTATTTTGAATTGATTGGATATAATTTAAAAGATATATTTCTTTGAATAATGCTAAATAATAACATAATATCAAATATATAAATAATTTAAATAATTATAAACATACTCGTGAGAAAGTGATGGAAAATAAGTTACATCAGTAAACGAGGTTGTAGTATTCCATACACAAAAATGATAAATTACTAACACATATGATGGGTGAGGAGATATATGTAGGTTATGAAATTTCAATAATTACATCATTGTATAATAATGATACTATATTTATTGTTTTATACTTACTTAAGAAGGTATGTGTGATGTTTAAGATGAATCAAAACTATAAACCCTAGATAAAAACTATAACACTTCTTTGGAAACCCTCTATCGAATAGAACTTTAATTTGACAATGATTATAATTGTGCAAAAAAAAAAGGAGATCTAGAACATGGGAATGGAATCTTTGAAGCTATATGGGGATGAATTTCTAAATAAAATTATTTTTTAGGTTTGAAGGATTGAGAAAAAGATAATTCTTCTATAATATAAAGATCTGTATGTAGTGCAAATCTTCAAAATATAAAATTAAGATTAATTATTATTCAATTACAAATGGATCTAAATTGAGTTATTTCAAATATATTAGGATTATATGTGAAAATTGTCCCCTAAACTAGAATCTATAGAATTTTTCACTGTAATACTTTCTTGATCTTTGGATTTTAGCCAATATTTTACCATATTATCTCTTACCGTGAGAAAATGGATTTTAATCATTGAGGGTAATTATTATTACTATATTTTTTTCCATAAATGGAACATTATTCATACTTAAATATTTATCCAATTAATTTTTCAAAATGAATTCTTTTTATAAATTTTATTAAATTTAGTAAAAAATTATCTAATAGAAAATATAAAAAATTTAATTTTTTATAACAATTAATTACCTTTACGTTAACAATATGAAGACATTACATATATATAAGCAATTATTTTAGAAAATAACTTTCATTTCAATGGAATTTATAAATTATTAAGTAATATTAAATATCTCAAATTATATATTTTTTAATATTTTTGTTACCATATAAATACTTTCCAAATAATTGAAAAATTACTACCTCATAGGTTTTTATGAATTTATGTTTATTATATATTCCAAAAAAACTAACGAAAACATCCACGATTAAGACAATTCATTAATAATTCAAAATAATAATTATTGTATTATGTGTCCTATAGATAAAAACATATTGAAAATATTATACATACTAAAAACATGATTGTGACATGTCTCACATTTCATTAAATATAATACTATAAGGTCAATATTATTATCCAATTTTCCAAAAAATAATATTATTAATTTTTTTAAATTTTGATGGTTTATATATATTAATATGATAAGACTTATGTAAGTGGTTAGTTCTTCTAAGGGTTATAATGATTTTATTTTTAACATAAATTAACTAATTTACCCTTTATAGTGGCAATAAAATTTACTATGTTGACTATTCATGTTGAAAAAATTAAATATACCTTATTAATATAGGTTCATAAATAAAATTAGTTTAATGGACTAAATTTTCAGAAGATAAACATGAACATTGAGATTATCTTACATCAAAAGACTCTAAATTCTAATATAATTAATTTATATTTATTATAATTATATACTAGAATAATTTACATATATATTATGTCATATAGGTTCCAATAATATCATTTTATCACCCATTTATTATTATTATTTTTCAAATCTTTCTTTCTAGGTGGGAAATGATTCATTATTAATGGAAGATTGAGCATGGAAATCTTATAATTTTACTATTGTTCCAAACTAACAAAATTATTATTAATTATACAATTATATTTAATATTACACATATAAATATATATAATCATCCAAAAATTATAGAGATAAAAAGTGTACATTGTTCACGTGGATAATATATTGTTCATACACAATAATGTGGGTTTCATTTTCAAACTAAATTGATGATATGGAGATTGGTAAATTTGTTTTATTATGAGATTATAGTTATAAAACAAATATCATATATTTACCTTCAATTGATATTTATAAAAAATCATTATTAGCGGAAATGAAAAATAAGTCACCTCACTTCATAGAGGTGGATGTCCACATATACATAAAAGAAACATTATTATTATCTAGAAGATGTTATTTTAAGATGGTTTATATATTTTTTATTCTAAAGGTATTTTTATTTTATAAAAGTCTTATAAAAATATTAAATTCATCTTAATAATCCTCAATGATCGTTGGTATAGAGAATGAATTGTATCACTACATGGAGGTGATACTCCATATGTACGCATGATATATTCTTTCAGTTCACATTCATTGAAATATAGGTAGGATAATTATGGATTATTTAACATAATTACATTCAATAAAGTTTTTGAAATAAAAAAAGTTATTTATTTATATAAAAGTATAATTTATAGGAGGATGATTAAAAAAATAGAGGTTTGGATAGATGATTGCGTCTTAATCGATAAACCTATTTTATATCTTTTCCTATCAAAAATTTTAATGGCCATTTCTCTATATGAGAACATATAAATCACGGATAGAGTTTTCAATATGGGAAATAATATTGATTGGTTTGATCTATTTGTCTGAATTTTATATAAATTATAATGAATTATAGGATCCATTTAAAATTGGACAAGAGGAAACAATTAAAATTTCATTATATAGTTTAAGATAATAAATTCATAATCATTTAAAATACATCTAAATTAGATAATAATTAGATATAATATGAAATATAGTAAAAATTTATTTATCTTGATGGTTATATTCATGTTCTAAATAAATTGAACCCTTATCTCATTAGTTTGATCCCATGTTAATTTTTTTAAAGTTAGAGTAATAATTAATGTTTTAACAAATTAATATTATTTAAAAAAACTAGTTTAACGAGTTATAAAATAGTAACTATGTTTATTAAAAATACCAAATACAAGATTCAAAATTTAATTCAATTTTTTGAACATATTAAAAATGAATTTAACTAGAAAAAATCTACAAAAATTTAAATGTTCTCTTATGTATAAAATGTTTTTATTCCCAAATTGATATAAAATTAATAAAAATTTATTTAACTGGGTTATTTATAATATGAATTATATATTAATACATTTAAAATTATATTATAATGTAATTAATATTTTATAATTTTTTAATGCAATTAAGAGATTTCAATTACTGTCATAATTTTTTACTATTCATTTCAAAATCAAATTTTTTAAAAAATTATAAATGATTCCCTGATATATAGTTTAGGAATTATGGTTAAAAAAATTAAATTCCTTTTTAAACACATTTTGTAAAAGAGTAAGATATTTATTTCAATTCATTCCCAAAAAAATAAATTAACCCATTTTTGATGGAAAGTGTAGTATTTAAGCATATAATCAAATCACACAAATTTCAGTTGAAAATTTTCAAGATATTTTCATAAAATAAATAAATAATTCATATTTTCAAAAAAGTTTTTTATTTATATCAACATCACCAATTTAATGTACATGTTATAATTGTGTGCTATATTGTCGCACATTTTGACTCAGGATTGAGAGTATCATAAGCAATGAATGAAATAAAATTTATTTGATGGTAAATTTAAAATTAAATCCTAGTGGATTACATTATAACACCCTTAAAATGAAAAATTTCCACCTAAATTCGATCACTCTAATAAAAATAATGATGACATCAATATTTTATCACTTTTATAGGGTAATAAGTAGCTTCATCAAATATTTCATTACAGTATAAAATGTTACCTATATAATTACTCATTTTTATGTAGGATTTTTTCTATATGTTCTATGAAACCAACACGTTTTTCATTATTGGAATAAACATGATCCATTATTATAACCTCTATGATTTGTATATCTGAAGGATCAGTTAAATAATTGCTCATAACAGTTATAGAGAACACATTGTTAACATTGGTGAGATTTGGAGGAAGAACATTGAGTCAATAAATATCACTAACTCCATCATGAAGCTTGATGAGAAAAATATACATAGGTATTGACATTCAATTACATATAAATCTTGAAACCATCTTCCGAAGAGAAAACTTCCAGATTAATTTCTCACTGTCACTAAATTCAATACTTCAATGATAACTATCAGCATAAATTTTATATCAAATAAATGATTCCATGTTGTGATGATAAATGGGTTTATCATTTTCATCAATTTCATTGTTTATTGTTGGTCCAAAAAAATTTCTTTCTCAAACCACATACCAGCACGTTGGTGTAATAATATTCTTTCAATAAAGGTATTCATAAGGATCCATCTGAATTATTGAATAGAAGATATTTTTGTATGAAAACTATTTTTGAATAATGTATTTATCTCAAACAAAATTCATTTACCTAGAATAATATATAATTACATCCTATAGTATTTGAATGGTACCCATGGGTAATCGACATGTGTCAGGAAGATAATAATTAATAAAAAAACATTAAAACATGATCATCGATACGACATCACTAAAACATCAATTAAAACATCAGATCATGTCCAAATATAAAATACTATTTAAATCCATGAATCCATTTTATAAAAATAGTTCTTAATTTTTAAATCATATCAAGAGATAAATCCTATCTTATAGAAATGATGTGTGATTACTTCATAAGGATATCAATTCTAATCCAAATACCATTACATACTTTTGATTTTTATTTGTGTCTAATGATGAAATTCATTATGATCTCTTCCCATATCCATTCAGGTTTGGTTAGTAGTTTTCATGTACCCATTAATCATTGCCTCAAAATATAAGTTATCTGACAAAATAGTAATGAGGTAAAAAATTATGAATTTCATTCTTCATGTTATCACACAATAAATATTAACTCATATGTTCATACATGTTCTTTATTATAGGTCATGTAGAGAATTAGAATCTAAGAACATCATCCAATGGATATTTTTTCATTTCTTTTATTAATGGGACACATATCCTCCTTATAAACCTTATCTTTCTATAATTATCAATTTATAACTTAAAAACATTTCATAACTTTTAATTCATCTAAACATCTTCCCTATTCACATATTTAATCATAATAAAGATATATGTTTTATCAATTATTAGGAAAATATATTATCTCTCCCATTCATTAATAATTTACATATCCTTCATTTTAAATTCATGAAATATTAGATCATTTGTGATCCTCATAATTGATAAACTAAATATATTAATTCAAATCAAATAATATTCCACTTGCTTATCTCTTCCATATTGGTATTCAATTTAGAATTAATAAATGTTAAGAAACTAAAAAGTATTCTTTGGATCATATTCAACTCCTTCTATAGGGATTATAAGATTTATACTTCTATGATAAATATATAGTTCCCAAATTTTACTATAATAATAATGCCCCAATAACATCAAAGATGAAATTAAAACATATAACTCATAATTAGGATATGGAGAAATTTTATCAGGAATGTTTAATTTGGGTGAGAAATACGGTATCATTATATCATTATTCAAGTGTTTTTATCTTAGTCCCTTCTTTGATGCAATACTATAAATCACAAAACCATATATGAACTGTTGTGGGGAAATATTTGGTGCACTAAGTGGTGGTCTCTTATCATACCTCAAATTTTACACACATTCATATCTCCAATGTAAAAATGATACCCCTTTGAGATAAATAATGAGTGTATTAGATATACATGAGTATTTATGAACAAGTAATAGAAAATATCTAGCTCATCCCTGAGAAATTTTTTCATCATTCACCATGAATGTTATGGGAAAATATTTACATACTTCACCCTTTTATGAATCCAAAAATATTCAAGATTATCTTCAATAAATACTTCAGAAATTGATAATGTTAATATGTGAACATAATATTCATTAAATATTAAATTTTAATAGAGGAATGAATTAGAGAAAATCGAATCAATATAAATCCATAGTTCCCATATATGTTATTGAATGCTTTCTTAGGAATGATAATAATTTTAACATGAAATTGATATATCTAGATTGGTGGTCAGTCATAGAGAAATAATGAAATCCAAATAATTTAAAAAACATCAGAAATAATTGAAAGAGAATAGTTTTTTAGTATGAAGATCATTTTTACTTCATTATATTCATTTAAAGTATTCAGTAAACAATATTTCTTCTTATAAAAAAATGGGATCACCCAATTTTTGTTCAACTTGAAAAAAGATTCCATAATTACAATTTACATCGAGTTTTTTCTTTAATTAATGAATCTAATTAAAGGATAATCTATAAGGATTTTTTTTGAAATTGGTGTAGTACCAATTATGACTTCTATTGGAAACTCAACATCCCCATTCAGAGGATGACTATGAAACTATTTCAGAAAAAATATTACCAAAATATAACACAGTAAGAATATATGTGGTTTTGAGTTTTTCACAAACCATATTAGTCGAATAAAAAATTTGAGTAATATCATATATATATATATATGTTTGTTGGATGAAAATTATATTAGAGATTCATACTTATGTTTTCACCAATAGATGATCATAGGTTGGTTTTGAGTATAACATGATACTTCAGTTCCTTAGCAATGTATATCAGACTGATATATAGAAAAAAATTCATTCCAAAAATAAAATTAATTTCAATAAGTGGGAAAATAATAAGATATTTCTGAACAATATTCTAAAAAACAATTATTTTATAAGAATTATAGTCTTTTAAAGAGATAGTCTTATCATTTTCGGTTTTCACTACTAATTAAAAATATAATCATTCAGGATATGAATTTACATTTCATGATAATTTTTGTTGATGTAGATTATTTCATGTAAATATGCTAAAGGATATAATTTCAATATTTAAGCATATAATTAATAATATCATCTTTGTTGTTCTATGATTCATCCCTTATGAAAAAACTGTTGTTACATGAAAATCAGTCATCAATAACTATAATGATTAATCTAGAGAAATCATTCATATGAAGTCTATATCATGACAATTTCCATTCAATAATGGAGACCTTATGATTAAGATTTCTCATAAATGATCATAATCTATTCAATTCAACCAAAATAGTTCTTAGTGAACATTTTAGTTATCCTTGGTACAATCCCTGCGAGTGTCAAACCTGGTGTTCCATAAGGTTATATAAACCATGCATTGAATTAATTGTTAATATATAATTGGAAAAATATTATTGGGGTCATTAAAACTACGTTTGTCTATTCCAAATCTTCATCCACATTTGGTATCCATCTATGGTGGTATTTCATGGAAACCACATAATCGATTCGAAACCATTTTTTACTATGTTATCATATATACATAATTCCCCATTGATTTTTATTAAGGTTCACTAATCCCAATATCAAAATATTAAATAATGCTTTATTGGATACAATTGAAAGTGACCAATATATTTGATACATATATAATTCATTTATAGATGAATTTTAATTTCACAACATTTTGATCAACATTATAATTGTAAAGGTTTAGTGTCATAGCAGACAAGATTCATAATGATTATATTACATGACTGATCTTTAACATGTTCTAAAATGATATTCCATAAAAATACTATTCATACATATACCATACAAAAAACATTCTCCATAAAATTGGTATGGTAAAACAAAAAAGAGTTTTCTTATATCCATAATATACTTCAAAAAGTAGATATTGATGCTCAATTAAAAATATTATTTTAAAAATGATATGATAAATAATCTTCATATATGAAAACTGTACCCGACATATCATATAATATAATCACGAATCATGGAATGTTGTATGGAAGTTCATATGATATTAATCATAAAGTAATTTAATATCATGATCCATGAGATAATAAAATCTCCATATTAAATATGTTTGTAAAATATAGATAGGAATTGAATGTCATTTCCTTATGATAATATTTTCCCAAACCATGTTTCATGATCTTTTTAATTCAAAAATGGTTTGGCTTTTGTTGTTTTCCTTAATATTAATGATTTTTGAAATATATATGGATTAAAAACTGCAATTACTTAATACTCCTTCATAAGAGGTGGTATATGTTGTTGTTGGAAAATATACATTAGTTGCGATGATCAAATAAGTTGTTAGTGTCATGCATTTTAGGATTAGGGAGGAAAGATTATTTCCTTCACGATATGGATACCCTCTACCCTAGTTAACTAAAAACACGTTATAAGATGTTCCATGTGTCATAAAAATAAGGGAGATGTGTTTGTAACTACTTCTAGAAACATATTCTAGACCTTTTAAGGGTTTTATAGGTAGTGTGAATCTTGAATGAAGTCATATTATGATGGTTTGTTGTTTTACATTAATTGAAGGGATCATTGAAAATAACATTTGGAAGTATGTTGTGATGGTGGAAAATAAGAGAGAAAAAGAATTGAAGGTTCCATTGTTTATGTTATTCATAATATGTTACCAAATTTTATGTTTGATTTAATAAGAGAACCATAATGTGTATTGGTTGTGTTTGTTTAGTTGATTACAATGTAATTGAATTCATTATTATACTTGGGCACATCGATTTTCTATTTTATGATATTTACAATAGAACTTTTTTATGAGCCTACATATTTTATATGATATGATCACCATACATATATATAATTTACATTTTGGGCTTATTGGTGATCTTCTGGACTGAGAACGATATTTATAGCATTGGGTTATGAGTAACTGTTTAGTTATTATGTTTGGACATTACATATGTTATTTATTAAGAGTCTTTAATTGTATATGTTGATATTTTTCATAACTTATTGAATGTTTCTTTGTTTATATATATATTATATATTTTTATTTATATATATTCATATACCCCATATCCCAATCCAAAATATATTTGAGTGTAATTTAATAAATATGTGATATTTTTATACCCTCGTTGCATGTCGGAAACCCGGTTGGTACACTATGTGGGAATTTGTTGTCACAATATTTCATTCATCAAAATTTTCCTTTAGTGGTACATATGGGGGAGGGGACCACGAAATGATTTATTAAATTGATTTTTTAAAATATTTGGTTGAGATTCGAGATAGTATCTATGATAACTTCATTGGTCAATGTGGTAGTGATAAAAGTTGATCATGGTGCATGACATAGGCCCGAGAGACCTTGTATAACATAGGATATTAGAAACCCATGATCTGAAGTAATTAAAATGATGTTATTTAATGACAATGTATGGAAGTCCTATTTATATGATAAAGATATCAACGAGGTATATTTATGATGACTAATTCTGTACATTTTTTAATTGGGTTCATCTCTGAAATAAAAATTTAATATTTATAAAATTTATAATAATATTCCATGATACTCCACATTATATATATCCTTTATTTTATATAAAGTCTCATGGTAATTATCAATTACTACTTTAGGTTATTGACATTTAGTATATTGGTATTGTAGATCAATGTTTGATAGATCAAATGGAGGAGGATGAGGCATAAAAATGGTTGTTTTATTCCTTTTAGTGGGGTATTTTTGGATTTAATGAAGGGAATCTTGAATACAAAGATATAGCCCTTGTTATATTATCATAAGAGTTATTTTATCATAATGTTATCCTGGGATGTGTGAAGGGTGCTAATGGATGTTATTCATACCTAAATAGTAATGTGTTAGTGGTGGAAACTGTTAATTGGTTATTAAATGGGGGAATATGTATTGTGGAATGAAAATCCAATGGATTTTAACTCATATATACAATTATTAAATATGAGTAATGCATAAAGGAAAGATATTATCTCATATAAATAGAGGAGTTTGAGTTTTTGTGATCTTTGTATTATGTCATGCGCCCCCTCCACTATGATCTAGAGGTTTTTTCATATGAAAATTCGAGATATTTGAGTCTGGATGAGGATTTTCCCCCATAGATCTGGTGTGTTGTCACCTAGTTTTTGTTTTTACATACAAGGGTGTTTTAGAAGATGGAAGATATTCCTGAGTTTAACTTTACCCAATACATTGATTAAAAATAGAGCTCCCTGTAGTCAATCATGTGTATAAGATCTTCTATTAATTTATTTGGGCATTCAAGAGACACGATTTCATTAAGTATAAAACCATCCATTATATAATATTTGTATTCATTTGGGACATTAGTTATGTGAGATATTATAGAGTAATTTATAATTTTTCATTATATATTCAAATTATATAGTTACCGTTAGGATCATTGTTTGGATCCTCAAGGAGGACTATTTTATATGGGTATTCATGACCCTATTGAGTATCCACAATGGTTGAATATGATGTATAATCAATAGAAGGTACTAACACATAATATTTCTTAATCATAAGAATGTGTTTTTTGTAATGGTACCCATCATGATGGTCCTCATTTATAGGTACCTACTCTATATCATGATTAACGATAAGAAAAATGTTTGAGGAGTTGGTATTAGAATGATTAAAGCATATAAGGAAATAGTGCTAGTAGGTAAAAATTATTCTAGAGGACTAATCATTATTTAATATTTTAGTTGTTTTTCCATACCCGAGTTTGGATACATTCTATAACAATCATACTTTTCTTACATTATTATTACAAAATTTTAATGATTAAAAACATAATATCATTATAAATCACTATCCTATGGTTTTTTTCTTCATATAATTAAGACCATACAAATCTATTACATAATAAAACATAAAGATTTATTTAATTTTATATTCTCTATCCTCTTATTCGACCTCATGTACACTTTCTTACAAGTATTCACCTAAGGATATACATCAAAGAAATGGGTGATATAAAAGCCCAGTAATAGGATATATAATAACATGAATAATAATATCATGGAGTGATCAAAATAGTCATCATTATATAATAATCATATGATAATAATCATGAAATAATAATTGGATAATGTCAATGAATGTGTAAAATCATAAAAATGAATCATCTTATCATAGTAGATATCCCCAACACATAGATGTGAAAAATTATAGCATCATGTTGATGTATATTTAATCATGTCCCATTTAATGAATTGTGTAACCCAATGCATTAGAGTTCTATATAATTCCATGAGTAGCCATAACATCATAACATTTACCAAGTATATATAATTTCTAATGTACCCATAACATCATTACATTTACATAATCATGCATGCCATATAGAAAAAATATCAATTTGGGACATAAAATAACTAATGGATATTTATTATTCTCAATTCATTAAACATACATTCATGAAAATAAATTGGTGTTCCCAAAAGAGAAAGGGAATAACATACTTGGTTTAAGAATCATCGATCATGAATAATAAATAGTCAATCTTTAGAGAAGTAAAAGGTTTGTTTTTAGATACAAGAGTTATTATGGAAAAATCATTATATTTTTCATCAATCCTGGTATGAAAAATATATATCCCAAAAAATAATAGGTTTTGAAAAAACGAAATGAAATTTAATGAACATTAAGGGAACATTCAGACCAAAATGTATGGAAAAAGGGAAAACCCAAATAATGAGAGTTGAGTTTTAGAATCATCTTACCTTATGTCTGGATTCATTCTATGATTTAATATCACGGATAATAAAATTTAATGTATTAATTTCATAATAAATAACTTATTACAAAATAATTTATATCAATATTTTTTTTGTTTTCATTTATGGCCTTTTACATGAGTTATCGATTTTAGTTCCATCGTTCAGGAGAATTTTTTTCATGATTTTCATGATTAGTTCAATTCAATATATGTAAAAAGCACATTTAAAATAGATATAACAACCCAAAATTTAAATTATATTATAGTAATTAACATAAATAATATTAAATGATCTTATAAATCATTGTGTTTTATTTTATGAGGACAAACTATTAGACATATAGTTAACAATAATCGTTTTTCTTATTTTTTTGCGGTTTTCGATCATAATGAACTCATTCTATGTAATCATATATTATTATTTATACATTATTTAAAAATCATAAAAAGGTTCCAAAAATATATAATAAAATATTTTTCAAACATTATAATGATTTTATGACCTTCCTTGATGGTGTTAAAGGAAACTAATAGTGCATCGTCCATGATGTTGAAAAATTTGCACATCACGAGCGATCATTTCATTTCTTGAATAGGAGAGTGATAGAGAGATGAGTGTAATGATGAATATTACAATAAAATGTTAAATTTTATTATATTAATTTTACTAAAGTTATCATTATATTTTGATTAGGGGATGGTAGGAGAGAATAGGAAAATAAAATAAAATAAACAAAATTTAAAAGAAAACAATGAGGATTTTTACCTCTTGATTTCTCATCCTTGAAGACATCATTAGGGAATTCGATTTGGTATTTTTTTTGAGTTCACTGTCTCATGTACATGTGTTAGGGGAATGTAATGTCGATTTATAATTATTTAGAAAAGGATAAAATCATCAAAGATGTGATGAAACGAGGGGTATGTTTTATCAATATTTATTTAATCATATTGTAATTGTGGATAAATGCTATGAATTATTTGAGACTTATCGAGAAATAAATTAAAAAAGGGGGATATTTTTTCTATTTTTACATGCATAATCCTTACATCATCCATGAAGAAATAAATAATTTATTTAGTATTTATCATAATTTATCCTATTTCTCTATTCACTGAAGATTCAAGTATTTTAGAGAAATCCCAAAAATCAACCCTAATAATTATCTAATGATTAGATTTCAAAAATTAACTCCATTTTTCAAAAAAAAATAAAAATATGATACATTTTAATTTTATTTAAAATCATCATTTATTCAGAAAAATCATTTTTATATATCAAACTAATTTTATAACAGTTTAGAAATAAATTAAAGAATAATAATTTTTTTATATTTATATGAAACAAAAATATTAGTGTATGAAGAGATTTTATGAAAATAATTTTTAATTTAAATTATCATAAAATAGAAATTAAATATTTATAACTTATTAAAATAAAAATAGTTAATAAAATCTAATTTTTTACATATAATATGACATATTTAAATCATACATTAATTTATATGATGATGAAATTTTATTTACATGATAATGGGTGAATTGACTATTCATTTGGTCGGTTTACTATTCATATGGATCATATTACTATTCATAAGGTCATGTTACTATATCATCGTTAACAGATTCTCAACTTATATAAATATTTATTGTGTCATTATTTCATCATTTAAAAAGTTTTATTGTGTTTTATATGTGGTTTATATGATTTAAACTATAAGAAATTATAAAAATGGAATTTTTATTGATAAAATTTTGGGTTGTAAAATTCTTCCCCCATTTTAAATATTCAACATTGAAATTTCATTTTATATAAACACATGAGGGTACATATCCATAACGTGGTTATGCGGTTCCCATGTTGCTTTATTATACATCTGGTTCCTCCAGAACACTTGGACATGGTTGGTTGTATTATTTTGTAGAACTGTATCTCTATAGTCTATAATCCTTACCAGGTACTTCTCATAATAGAGATCATATTCTAGTTGTACCACCTCTATGTTCAGTACATAGTTTCTATCTAGTATGTAATCGTTCAGTAGAGATACCTAGATCATGTCATCAATTGGATCCATACGTAGTGGAAGTGAAAGATGATATGTCACTATTCTTAAGTGATCAAGGATCTTCGATGGGCCAGTGTACCTTACGATTAGCTTCCCTTTCATTCCAAACTTCATGAATCTCTTTCATGGAGATAATTGAAGGAATAATTAATCTCTGATGTCATAAAAAGTATCTTAGATGGTTATTAATGTAGATGATTGTATTACTCTGAGTATCTATGATAGGTTTATATATTTCTTGAACCCGATCTTTTATATCATTAATGAGATCTGGTCCATGTAGCTTTCATTCTCCAACATCATCCCAATAGGTTAGAGTTCTACAAAACCATACATATATAACTTCATATGGATCCATATGAATACTTGAATAGATTAAATTGTTGTATGTACACTAAACAATGGAAGATGATGATACCATGCAAATTGGAACACCATTAAGTTAGATCTAATCTTGTCATCAAGTATCATAATAGTTCGTACAAATTGACCATCAATTGGGGGATAATAAGTCATGAAAAATTTCAATTCAGTAATCATGGAATGTTGAGTAAATCCTTATAATATTGATATGAACATTAGAGCATGATCCGAGATGATCAAAATTGGTACCCCATGTAGTTGGCCACATCCTTCAAATATATCATTGTAGTTTTTATTAAGAGATAGATCCTCAAAAATATATATATAGTGTGTGGTCATTGTGATTCAATCCATTATTACCCTAATTTCATTGTTTCATTTTGATGCCTTTATGAGACTGTTAGGTCTACTAAGTCATATACCCTGAGGGGGGGGGGGAATCCTGGAATGAAAAATTAAATCAACTATCCATTTTGATCTAGTTTCCTTTTTAAATAAAAATCTCATCTATCTAATTCTTATAGCATGGTATGCATAAAAATTAAATCATGCACAAGATACAATGGTTTTTCATGGTTCAACCACCCAAGGATACATCCAAGTAGAATACAACGTCTATGTTCCAATGTATCAAATGCACTAAATGTGCACTACTATTTACAATGTTTGGGGTGTAGTCATTGTTTCTTCGATTTTACATCCAATCTTAATGTTAATACTCACTTCTCATTCATCTAATTTTGGTCAATGATTCTCTAGACGATCCACGCACAATTTATAGACATGTTGGTCATTTCATTATCTCTAAGGAATAAATCCTTCACTATATGTAGATTTTCTGTTGATTTCCCACTCTAATTCATTAATGAATACCTCTTTACCATTGATGTACTTGGAAACAACAAAACATTCATGCAACCCTTACAGCCTCTTGCGAAACATTATTTCCTTGTTTTTTATATCTAGATTTTTTTGTTAAACACCCTTTGCGTGTAACATAAATCTTATGTCCACCTAAATCTTACGCACAGAATCCATATATTTTACACAACTCCAAATCCTTCGTGAAAATATAATTACCAATAAATCATACTTGATCTGAAGCTCGATTTCCCTCTATGTGGTGAGCTACATCGAATGAGGGGGTCACCTCATATTTTCTGGCATCACCAAACCCTGTGTAGAAGATTATATGTGTCATAAAAGATCCTCTTCGAGCAGAAAAAAATCCATTTGACGTCACCTTGGGAATAGAAGTCAATTAATTATTCATGCTTCGTTGTCAACATAGATTTTCAAAAATATATCGGGAACACCACAACTATCCATGAAGGCTAACTTTTTCATGAAACACAATCAACCAAAAAATGATTCAATGTTACCTTGAGGGATTTTCTCCCAACAATGTCACTCTTTTGGTTTTTTGACAAATCTTTCATAAATTTATACCTCACTAAATCTTCATCCATCTACTACCACCATTTTCCTATTCTGATTCAGATAGAAATCAATGATTTCACCGACACATACTCCAATACCACATCGAGAAATGATATTTTTGATAAATAAGAGTGTACGTAAATGTTAATCAATGAATCATTTTATTTCTAACAAGAATTCTTAAAACTAGATTGATTTCATCAAAAACAACATATATAGTGATATATCTTATTTAATCGATCACTGGTACTATTTTAAGTTCTAATAATCCCCCTACTCCAATACTTTGGTTCTCATGTTTTGGAATGCTTAATGTTTTCCATGCTATGCTATGACTTTTTTCTCCTAACAATTATAATTATCATCATTCCACTCAACTTATCATATTCTCTAATTTTCATACTTAACTACCTCTATATCACTTCTCCACCAATCAGCTTATCCCGGTGTCTTGAATAAGAATTTTTTTATATTTTATTTTCCATAACCCCCCTAGAAGAGCCACACATTTCTACCCTCTTTCAATGAATATAATGTTCAATTCTTGGTGGTCATCAATAAAGTATTGAAAACATATTATTTCATTATGTAAAAACACACCATACCTCATAGAGAGGGGGTCTCACATACAAAATGTTTCAATTCTGGGGTGTCGACCGAACTCCAAAATCTAGTCGATTTATCTCAATCGCTTCATTGGGTAAGGCCTTAAAAAATGTTTGAAACCTGTAGTTTTGTAGGCACATAATTCAACTCCAAATTTCCTTACTGCACCTTCTCCATGATAAATTTATATTTGATTACAATGTGATTTATCCTTGAGTGATGGAATTTATTTTATCTAATATGGATAGAACTTGAAATCTCGCATTGGATTCCAATTGGAGGCTTTTCATCAACACAAATATCTTCAAGCTGTTTCTTTATCCATAGTAACTATGTGTACTCCTGTGTAGCAACAATATAATAACCTTATACAATGCTCAATGAAGTGTAATCTTGTTTCATTCTAAGAAAATCAATAAACACTACACCGATATAAGAATAACCACATAGCATATTTCATATGTTGATCCTAACCAATCCAAATGTGTATATACTAATAACCCTTTCTACAATTTTTTATTTTGAAACAAACCAATTTCCATTATTCCAATGATATACTAATGTATTATTTTCCCTGAAATCCTTTGGATCTCTATGGGGTTTTTTGATGCTACACTTCCTGACATGTGGAAAACAAAATTTCTGGTCATGTCACTATTATGTTACAAAGGCATCCAATGATCTACCTATATTATATGATACTAAATGATCTTTCTTCATTATCACTTGACAGTTTCATCCAGGTAGCCACTAGTGTAATCATCTCATTGGAATTTTCCCTTAAAAATCTTCACAAATCATCCTTGTAATATTTATATTTCTTAAATAATGTGTCATTATTTCCTTCTATAACCTATAAACTAAGAAAAAATGTCATCTCACAAATCATTTCTATTTCAAACTAACTATTAATGAATTTGAAAAACTATCTACACTGTGTTTCATAAGATTCACCAAATATTATTTCATCGACATAAACTGACACTAACATTTTTTGATTACTATCTTTATTATCATCGAGATTTTAATCAAATCCACCACAATAAAAACCGATCGTACTCAAATATTGTTCTATTCTTGAATATAATACACATGGTGCTTTCTTAAACTAGTATGAAGACTTCTTAAGCTGAGAAACCCTATTATCATCTTCATGAATTAGAAAACTATCTGTATTTTCAATAGAAACATATTCTTCTAGCCCCCCCCTTTTATAAATGATGACTTGATGTCTATATGAAAGAATTTTATTTTGTTCACTGTAATGGAAAAGAATAATCTGATTGTATCAAGTTTTGAATCATTTGAAAATCTATCATCAACATCGATACCCTCTATCTGTGAGTACCCTTGGCACAATTTTCATGATTTTTTTTGAATCACTATGCCATATTTATTCATCTTATTGAAAAAGACCAATTTAGTCCTGACACAATTCTTATTGATTTCCCTCAAAAGAATATCCCAGGATTTATTCTCACAATATGGTCTAGCTCGTCAATAATTTTCGGATCCAAATTTTCATCTCCAACTATATCAGAATAATATTTAGGCCTTACGTGAGATATATAAGATGCCCTCTTTAATGACATCATTATTCTAATTTGAATAGGAACTATCTAGTCACCAATGATATTATTCCTGTTAATTTCAACTCCATTCTTTGGATTCTTCGTATATGTATACTTCAATTCATCTATTTCATTATCAGAATATTCATCAAAATCACCATCTTTTAATTATGCACCCCTTGTGTTTCTTTCCACATCTTCGAACTCATTAAGAAAATATTCACTATAATATTGAAAATTCTCCTCATTTTTTACTACAGTGACATCAATGCTTTTGACTACTTTTCCCATTCTTGTATTGAATCATCCATATGATTTTCTTTTTTTAGGTGTATCCAAGGGACATTACCTCATCTCCATGCAACACAAATATGTTGTGATTTTCAATTTTGAATATAAAAAAATACATCCAATGATTCGAAAGTATTTTAACCTTGGAATATTTTCATACTACATCTCAGATAAAATCTTTCCTTATTTCACCCTTAATTGAGCCCTGTTAGAAATGTAGATCAGTGTTTGGCATGCTTTCCCCCATAAATTCTCTAGTATGTCTTTTTCAAAAATCATTTTTCTACCTATGTTATTGATGATCTGATTTATCCTTTCAACCACTCCATTATATTTTGGATTTCTCACTAAAAAAACCTTTTTTCCTTATCCCATGTTTCTGGATATATTCTTACACTTGACTATTTTTCAATTTTGTACCATTAGAAGAAAGAAACATTCAAATTTTCTATCCAATAAACATTTCAGATTACCTCTGTTACTGTTTTATGCAACTGAACACATCAGACGTATTGAAAATGATAAATACATATTACATTCTACTATAATAATCAATAAATAGAATATAGTATCTCTTTCCATCAATTTAAATTGATGAGATATCTCCACAAACCTAAGTATGCACCAATTCAACCACTCTCATTGCCTTCTGTTCCATTGCCTTTTAAGTCTTTCTGATGATAATTCCATATTGTCATGAATCACAAGTATGAGTATGATCACATGATATATTAGGGTGTTCTCATGCTGCGTCACACATTACGATATCTTACCGAGATTGTTATCATATATGATATAGTCATTTATACTACAACATGTTTTCTACCACTGTGGATAAAAGGCATATATATGCATCCCCACTTACAAGGTATAAGTTTCCATTTTCCTTGATTCCTAGTAGAACAACTACACTATCTCATCCACTGATGATAAAAATATTATTTTTAAATATTATAGATTTCCCTATGTCGCATAGTTGACCAACTCTAAGTAAGTTTTCACTTATACCTTATGATACTAATACATCTACACGTCTCATTTATTTTCTCCCAAACATGGCCTTTTTAGCTAATTATCATCATGAATTCATCATTTCCAAACATGAAAACTCCTCATTTGTCCTATTTTTTTACTGGTACAAGATTTTATTTTTTCTGTCATATGGTATGTCCAATCGCTAACATAGATCCATACACAAAAACGGTTTGAATTTTTAAGGGAAATTTCAACAACCACTATCTTCTCACCTCTCTTCTTCTTGATCCATGTTTTTGAATTCATACTCAGTATAGATTGAAACACACGATCATATTTAGAATATGATTTACCAAATTTACCCTACACTTTTTTAAATATATTTTTCATTTTAAAGTCACATGTTCATTCTATGATTTGATTCTCTGTGACTACATTGATTATGCTTTGGGACATTCATCTAAATGGTTGATTTATAATATCTGGCCCTGTCGCCAAATCATCCGCACTAGAAAAAATGTCCCTGAAAATATATTCTAGTGTATTGAGACCAGTTTGGCTGCCACTGTTGTTTTTGTGCCCTTCGTTATCTCTAGGCTATGGTACTTTGTTTTTATAAATATATCATCCTTCCATCGAAACAACACCTGATATATGGTGTATTCCTGTATTTTACATATATACTACTATTTTTCATTTGGGTTCTCTGAATATTCTTGTTCTAATTCATACCCCTTCAATATCTGTTCAGGTGACTATGTAATGACATCAACAATGACTACATTCAGTTTTTATCAATCCCCATAATGGATTTATAACTTTTATTTTACTATTGCATTAATTATGATAGGGATCTATGCTCCACAGCCAACATTTCAATTTTTTGAATGGTCTGATTTCCCAATGTCACATTGGGGGTCAATAGCTTTTCATGATCCATATCATTTCATTGTAGATGGATAACATATTTATGTTCATCATTGCGTTTGATTTGAACTTTCATTGTCCTTTTTAAACAATTCATCTCCCTAATCTTCTCTTCAACATTAAGCTTGTGTTTACAAATTATTTTTGAATCCAATGGTAATGAAGACATGAGATTCTCAATTTCTTATGTTTACTCAGAATTCACTTCAGCCTATTGCTTCATGTTGAGTTTGGCGTCGTGAACCATGTAGTTGGATTTCTTTGTTTTGGCTCTCCAAACATCTATATATTCAAGAGATGATTCTAATACAACCTTCATATCAACTCTTACATCAAATTATTCTTCATCAATGTTAGTTTATTTGCATTACTACGTACTACCACCAACTACCACCATAGTTTTTCCTCCGTTATATTTATGATTCCCAATATCTTCAAACCCTTCAAGCACTGATTCATCTGAACTGTTACATTATTGTGAAATAATATTTATATTAATGAATATATTTTTCATAAAAAAATTATTTCAATTCACATAAGAAGAAAATTTCATCATATAGATTTTTACATCATCCTCGTAATCATATTAGAACATTATGGGGGTATATTGATGTAGAATAACTATCCATTTAACACCTAAAGTAAGAATGTGGAAGTTTAACCTTTAACATTCTTTTTCCTCTTTGTAGATTTGAATAAATGAATGAAATCACCTCATCTATATCTTATTCATCATGAGAATAATCAATATTGATATTTTTATTTGCCATGAATGGCACCTATTTAGATTTTCCCTTTTACATAGCATCATTATTATCATTTCTCATTTCATATGATACAAAGTTTATATGAATTTTATCTAGTTTCATCACTTTGTGATCATTATCTTCTAAAACTGAAACATTCAGATTGAACTAAGCTGAATGTTTCTTCAAGATACACATATTAATCTTTATATATTTACTAAGTTTTCAATGAACTCACATTTGTACAGTAAAATATTTATCTTATAAAATAATTCATCAAAATACTCTTTTGTGTTCATTATTAGATCTACGTACTTTTTTCACAGAACCTTCAACTTTTTCAATCTGACCATTTAATCGCCTTAATATATATTCAATAGTTCTTCACACTAGGAATGTGATGTTTTAAATTACATCTATTTGTACGTATTTAATTTGATAAGGATCACCCTAAATTATTGAATCCTTCAATGTAAACATCCAATTCCCTTCATTCAGCTTCTGATAAAGCACCACTATTGATATCAATAGAATTACCATGGATCGTTAATGTATAGACATATGATCCTATGTATATTATGTAGTGTTGCTTCTGATTATTCCATAATGGAAAATTACTCTAATCAATGACCATAATCCAATTGTGATTTATGACCTCCATTTATAGAGAAACACCGGTATTACCCTCATTCAATGATACTAATTTTTATGTACACAAGGTCAAATACCCTAATTATGGGGGGTGAATTAAAGTATGAATAGATAAAAAATTGCCATTTATGATCTTGTTTCATCAATATATTATATTATTTTCTCTCCCATTCCAATATCAAAGTATGCATATAAATTAAATAATTCATTTGACACAATGATTTTACTTGGTTCACCCTAATTGGTCTATATATACGGAGCATTCAAAGGTGATGTTTTGAACAACCATTTCCACTAATAGTGCATAGTTTTCTAAAAAGTTCAAAGAAGACTCACTGCCCCTATTTGTTTACAACCAATCACAATTATAATGAACACTACTCTCTCAACTGAAGTGTTCTCTTGTATTCTTCAACAAGATCCACTAATAGTTTGTAGACTTTTTTGTCCTTTCAATATCACCAATGAATGTTTACTCAATTATATGTGGATTCTATATTGGTGTCCCACTTTCATACACTGATGAATACCTCTTTACCATCGATATAATGGGAATCTTTAAATCATTCATGTGACCCATATTTTCATATTATTTAATTCCTTTCTCACAAGATAAATTATTTATTTCAAAACCCCATTTGTGAACAAATTCAACTTAACCACAACTAAAATATTGTATGCAACATTCATAGCTTCTATAAAACCCCAATTCCTTCAACCAACTCACATATCCTGAAAATATTATGTGTTCTGGAGAAATAATTATATCTAAGTGTTAAGATAATTCAAATTATGGGTCACCAATTATTTATATGAATCGCCGACTACTTCAGGGATGATTCAAAATGTCATGCAAGATCCTATTCCATCATGAAAATCACCATTTGGTGTCGCATGGGGAGTGTAAGCCTTTTTTTCAACAATATGCCTTCCGGGAACATCATGAATTTTCCACTTTTTTATATTCTAATTCCAAAACATGTTTTTCTTGAAAATTTCCAAATAACATTCAATCTTGCGCTCCAAAAAAATCATTAACCCATATCCTATGTTTTTCATTCACATTCTAGAAAATGACACCAACTTATATGGGATCTTTTTTTTACCACGTCTAGATCATTTATTCCTTTTTCATGTTTCTTTTTCAACATAGGTTGTAAAAAATATCTTTGGAACACCAAAATTGACAATGAAAACACTCTTTGTCATCAAACACAACAAACCCAAAAATTCATCAATGTTACCTTAAGGTATTTTTTCCCAACAGAGTTCAATGATGAAGTCCATGGTGACATTTTACCATTTCCACATGGATATAGGAAATGTATTCATTATCCCATTGGACTTAATCACTTTTATTTAACATTATTATATATCAAGAACCATTAGATATACTCTACTATCTCCTTCTTCATGTTGTCCCATGAGAAGTGTTCTCAGAGATCTAAGTACATCTTAGTAAATCCATGATGGATAGAGGATGTAGAGATATGTGATTTATCTGATATATCATTATTTATATAAGAGGGTGAATGTACAAAAATAATTGAACGATGCCTAAACAATCCATATTCTTCAATATAGAACTCTAACTAATTCCCATCCTTTACTGTTTTCACGAACTTTTGTAACTCTAGATTGATGCATCTTGCCTCATTAATATTCTCTTTGATAAATAGTTGGGAAATAATTTGTGAAATTTTAGAGGTATTCCCTTCCATTATGATTTCCAAATATACCATTTTCATATCCAAAAAGATATAGTTCTTATAAATATGCATCATGGATAGAGTAACTGATTATTTTATACTATTATAATTAGCTACCAACATCGCCTTCAAAATATGATACTGAATAGATAAATAATAGTCTTTTATTATCCATAACCATCTATTTGGAGACTTTTTTAGATCCTTATCTATGAGTATATACTTTATGATCTTGTGATATGTATATACATTACTCTTCTCCAAATTATGGTTATGTTGTCCAATTTTCAAGGCAAAAATCCCAACTGCTAGATCCAGTTAATGTGTCGTGTAGTTATGCTCGGGGACCATTAGATACCATAAGGTGTAGACTATAACGTTTTCATTTTTCATGAGTACACAACCTAATAATTTCATTGAAGCATCAATTTGTATCTCAAATATTTATCCACTTATTGTTAATCCAGTTACATGTGTAGTGATTGGACACTTCATCAGTTACATGGTTTTTCCTAAAATTTTCCATTCATACTTAAATTACCCCATTCCATGATAACTAAGTTATAATGATAGAAAAACATGTTATATTTCTGTCAAAACATCAGTATTAACCTACTATGCCCAAAAAACTACAAATTTATAGGTCATTAGAGGGTCTTGGTATTTCCTCAATCACTAATGTCATTGAAGGATCTATAGAAGTAACTACACTTGTGATGAATTATCCCAAGAATGTGAATTTGTACATCTATATTTCATACATTTTAAACATGGTATACAACGTATCCTTCCATAATGTCGCCAACACAATCCAGAAGATGATTTTCATGTTCATCCTTTCTCATGAAGTAAATGAGCATATCGTCAATAAACACTACCCAAATTGTTTCATGATGTTGTCTAAATACCCTATTCAAGAAATCATTGAGGATTTATGGTCGTTAATTAATTCCTAATGTCATCACAATAAACTAATAATCCAATACGTTGTGCAGAAATAAGTCTTCTGATTATCTTCCTTATTATCCTTTATATGACTCAATCTAGAATGAAGATCCACCATTGAGAACTATTGAGATCAATGTAGTTGATCGATCAAATATAAAATCCTTGGAAGAGGACTCTTGTTAATTATATTGATCATGTTGAGATCCTTGTACTTGATACATAGAATCATTGATCGATCCCATTTCATGAGAAATAGAACTGGATCACCCAAAGGTGATACACCAGGGAAAGTGGACCCTTTATGATACGTTTCTTACAGGTATTTCATTAACACCTCAAGTTCGATCAGACCATTAAATATGTTATTTTTTGATATAGGAGTATCTTCATGTATGAGTTATATTGATAACTACACCTCATTATCTAGACAAATTCATGGTAACGCATAGGGAAATACATCGCTATATCCCCAAACAATAGAAATCCCCTCTATGATGATACCTTCCTTTGACTCAAAATTTTTATTGAGTTATTATTCTTCATATGGTATTAAAAATGACATTACTGATGTATTTTAAAAGGATATTCATGATATTCAATTCATTTCTATATGAGTAATGGATAGTTTAGAATATAAAACTATATTTCCATTTCATTAAAGATGATATGGGATCTATATAATGAGATCCAATCCATTCTAATTAATGCATAAATTCCATCCAAGGGAAGTGTCATGATATTATATACAAGAGTATTCTTATATATGCAATCATGAGAAAATTTCAACACTTGGGTTGAATTTATTTCAGAGTTAGGTGTTTTTATGGGTTTCTCTACAATATGATATTAGGGATTAAATTAAATAGTTATAGAAAACATGCATTATATAATGGAATGTGTAGAACAATATTAAAAGATAAATAGTTCCATTATTAAGTGAATATGAGTTGAACCTTTTATGACTTAATATTCTTTATCCAATTAAGTTGTTGTTATGGAATAATCCTTCCCTATATCATTTCTCATTGGTGGATAATGATTCATATTACGGTCAACAACATAAGGTTTAGTTCATTGTATTACATATTTACCTTCCTCCCTACAGTTTTAGCATTGGACCATTGGTAGTTCACTCCATTATTCTAGAATATCATCTTTCTTCTTTATGTCTCATCGACATTCATGATCTCGGTGGCCTTCTCTTCCACACAATACACATTTTATTGTCCCTCTGAGGTATGTCAATTGACCCTTCTTCCCACAATTTTTTCATTTTAGCAGTTGAAATATTTTTCCAGATTTTTCATTAGATCCCCAAACAAGACATCTATCATTATATTCTTATCACTATATCCATGGGAATAATATCAAAACTCCATCTCCACTTTAAGAGCACATCCATCAAATTATTCATAAATCCCAATGTCTCGATTAGTTAGAACCATTTGATGTAGTGGTTTTAAATGACAAAAGAATCACTATATTTTGAAATCATTATTGATAACACAACCCAAGTAGTACCTTTAAATACATGTGAATTTTTTTTGTATTCCGTGACAGGTTCACCATCCTTTTTCATCCGCTCTATGAATTTAATATCCGTAATATTATCAATATTTTGAGGGAAATACTTGTCATGAATCATTATATTAATGTCTTCGCCCTCCATATCTTAAATTTATTCACAGGGTTTTGTGTTCATAATAAATCCCGATCAGTGATATACCTCTTAAAATAGATCATAAATACAAGGACATGGCATTGAATAATACATAATAGTGAATTAATTGAATAATTATAATTGAGGATCTTTTTATGCCTAGAGCATTAGAGAATTAGGTCATAAAATATAAATATTAACTTGAATATTACATGTAGACACTTCTACTACATATCCATTTTTTTATAAAGAAAAAATTCTTAAAAAAAGTAACATGTATAGTTCCATGTTTTGGACAAAATGGCATTTCCATGATCCCATCCTTGACCCTATTCATCTTTAACTCCAATAGAAAACATTTCAGAATCACGGGATGAACATAAAAATCTATGTAAGGGATATAAATAAGGAAAGAAAACATTTGACCATGAATACACATAAATCAAAATAATGACACTTTTCAATCATAAGACATAATATAATTAACATAACTAACAATATCATATGATTTATGAATAACACATAGAAATCATAAATCATAAAGGTAACTTCTGGCATCTATATCATACTTAAATTGTAGCTATCACAGTTACTTAGGGACTTACATTTGGAATAACCACAAAAGTATATTCCCTGAATCTCTTAGGATAAACATTAACGTTTAACACTTTCACGTTACCCAATGCATTGGAGAGCTATCTCAGGCTCACCCACCCTTGGTTTTTCACTAAACCACCCATATACACAAACAATGCCCAATAACCATAACATATTCATAAAACATATAACAAGCATAAATGAGAGATAGAATTTCCACATTGAAATAACAATATATCGTTTCAAGATATTGATATAATAAATGCTTTATCAAATCATTTTAAAAACCATTTAAATCATTTAATAAAGGTGTTTTTAAATAATTGTGTCCCACACCAGTATGAAACATTTAAAGGAATTAAATTATAAAACATTAATGTCCATATAAATAAATTATCCAAACCTCTTTGAAAAAATTGACATTAATGAAAAAGATTTAGAAGAATAAATCATTAAAACATTTAAAAAAAATTTAGTTAGAGTGTCCCTTACCACATGAAAAAATATTTGAATAAAAATAATTACAGAATAACACTAAAAAAGCATATAATATAATGAGAATAAGGGTATTCATTGTATATAATATCAAAGGGTAGTATATACACCATATAAATTTGAATTGGTGTATAAAAACAAATATGTCTCAATGAAATGTAAATTGAAACCACATCCCTTACAAAGATCGTATCCGTAGATTAAGGATAAAACAATGACATAATTATGTGTGAAAAATAATAATACACCCAATATAAGTGGTTATTATGTGTAAAACAATAATTGGTCATTCACACATATTCTTATAACAACATAATCAATAAGTATATGTTTAACCCAAAGAATTAAAATTGTGTTAAGAAGTCCTCTTACAAAAATTCGACAGCCTAAAGACGTCGCTTTAAAATTAAGAAAATGAGTTGATAAGAGAGAAAATGGTCTATAATCACATGGAAAGAAAATTTTCAGAAATTAGGTTAAAGAAGATCAAATCATATCATTAGAAAATGTAAATTTAAAAATTCATAACATAAAATAAGTCTTTGGAAAAAAGAGGCTGGTGAAAGGTTCCCTTACCGATTTGGTAACTTACAAAACATACACCACATGAAATATGGATAGTAAAATAAAGATGTAAATACAAATAAATTAACTTATTTTACACAAGGAATAAAATCAGGTTATGTAAAAACACCACACAAATGGAAATAGTTCCAAATATTGCATGAATATCATGGGAATAAAAAGTGAGATGAAAACCTCATACCTTGGGTCCGAATTGTCTTGTTCATTATTTATATCCATGAATAATAAACACACATTAATTATACATAATTCAGAACCATTTTAATGTTCATTATTCCCTTTATATCACTTATTACCTTTCTCTAATAATCATATAATTATTCAAGTTCATATCGGTCTTGTTGTCGATGTTCGGTATATGGGTCAAAAATGTACTTGTTATAATTACAAATTGTCCATGTGGTCAAAATTACATCATCTTCAGAATTATAATCATGATATAGATATAATATATCTAATATATATCTAGTATATTTGTATTTATAATAGTCCATATCACTTGGAAATTATAAATGAAATGCACTGTTCATGAAGACGATAAGTCGTTCGTACGCATAAACGCTAATTTCATTTCTTTTTTTCATTTTTAAAGGAATAAAACCCAAAAGAAGCATATGTATATTATTATTAGAGTATAATATCATATTTTATATATGTTACATAAGTTCATTGACATCATCCTTTATATGTTCCATGTAGGTATTGATGTGTCATATCACTTTTAGGGGGCGGTAGTCCGCACTTCCTCAAATGAAATTATCATATTTAACCATTATGCAAACCATAAAGGTATGATATAAATGAAAAATGAAGAATTATATTGAAAAATTAAATATAATATATATATAATATAAATATAGTGGCATCTTAATGGCCACTATAAGAGGTTATAGGAGGGGATTGAACAATCATCGTTTCGTGAGGCAGTAGTTTTCCATCCACAAAAACAGTAAGTTCGTTTCCATTAGATGGAGGTGTGTGGAAGTTTAGTTAGAATACATATAATAAAAATAACCTAGTATGTTGAGTATAATATTTTTGTTATGTAAACAATGAAAAAGAAGATAATATTGGGTGAAGAAGTAAAATAAAAGAATTTAAGTTGAGGGAAGATGTTAGCATTAAATCGGGTAACTCCCTTTGGTTTGAACAAAAAGGATTTCTTGAAGTGACCTATTCCTAAGTTAAGGCTTCTAGGAGGAAGATTGGGATGTTGGGAGATTATTTTGGAAGGGTTTAGATGATACAAGGGTCATGAGAGGTGTGTTTAATGGGTTAGGGTTGATGGGATTTTATAAGAGGGAGGATGGGCTCTTTAGGAATGTTTGAATGTATTATTTTATTATAAATGATTTTCGATTTCAAAAGGTCCAAATATTACTTAAGTATAAGATATGGTGAATATAAATCAAAATAAAATCATCCATTATGAATTGTACAGGTTTTGAATGTTTTTTAGTCGTTATCTTTTTAATTTAACCCTTTGTTAACTCATTTATTCTTTTACCATGTTCTCTTATATATTCATAATATATGGTTAATATATTTACTATAAAATTCCAAGAGACCCAAAATGGATCCTTAATGACATTTTTGATATCATATTTTTTATTTGGTATAATCTTAGAATTTTAGGACAATTTTATCAGGTAATAAAATAATCATTGATTTAAAAAAAATTAATGTCAATTTTATTACTATTCATATCATGACTTTTTTAAAAAGTAAAACCAAATTTATTCATTTGAAAAACCTTAATTAATTAAAATATAGCAAGTCATCCTAATCTATAAAATTCTTGGATTACATAAAAATGTTCAAAATATATTTAATTAATTATTTATAATATCATTTATCTGAATCCATTATTAATGACGAAATTATTCCATCACCATTGTTTCATAATTAAATTTATTTATATAATTACTAAAAATTATAAATAAAATATCATGATGTTGGAAATTTTGTTATCTTTTCAAATAATATTTATAGTAGAATATATCAATTATATAACCCCATATAAAAATGGTTTTTGTAAAAATATTCATGATTATGGTATTTTTATTTTTAATGTAAAAAAATTATTAATGTAATTATCTTACCCAAGTGGCTATAAAATGCCAAAATTATCACGAAAGGGTTTTCTTGGCCGGCCATTACACATCTAATAATTTTATGACAAACATTATGGTAATTGAATATTTTTATAATATTATTTTTACCTTGATTTACCCTATTTACCTTTTACTGTGATAAATAAAAATTAAAAGTTACTATTCACAAAAAATTATTTTCATACTATTGAAACAAATTTTTCTTACTGATTAAAACCAATTATGTCGGATTTTTGAAATTCAATTCACAAAAGCGGTAAAATTTCATTTAAATGAAAATGTCGGGTTTTAACCACTATGTAGTGTTTTCACTATTCATAAAAAATTTGAGTTTTCAGAAAAGCACCAAAAATTCACCTAATTCTAATTTTGATATTTCAAATTTGAAAATGATATCTATTTTTCCAAATTAATAACATAAATGTTTCATTAATTAATTGCTAATTAATATCCATTGTTCAAACCAAAAAGCCTGTTTTTAAGAAATAATAACTATCAAAAGATTAACAGTTGTTTATGCCTAATTTCAAAGGGATAAAACTTCAAAGGAAAATAATTGGATTAAATTGTAAAAATATAATACAATTGAAATTTAAAACCAATAAAAAAGTTAATCTATCACCATAAATAAATTAGATAAAAATGATGTTTTGATTTAATATGCAGTATTTTTAACTATTCAATAAAAATGAATTTTATCATAAAAATACAAAAATTGTATCGAAATTAAATTTTGATGTCCTGATTCTAAAGAAGAATTTAAAATTTTCAAATAGAACTTATAGAAGTGACAAAAACTATAGATAAAACTATTCTCCATAAAATGCAGTAAATCGACCTTTTAAAAAATATTAGAGTATTTGTGCTTTATAAAGGATTCCTTCACATTTTAATCATCTAAAGTTTATTGGATAAATGTTAAAACATTTAAAAAACATGTGTAATCATATTTTAGTTATTTTTGCTCATTCCCACCAATAAAATGACTATATTTCAACTACCATTTAAAATAATAATAATATTATGTGATTTTCTGGTATATCTCAAAGTTGTGTGCAACGTATGTTTTCAAAGAAACTCGTTGTTGGATGTTGTCTACACTATCAGAAATAGAATCACCTTTAAAGTAAAATTTATATTCAATTCACAAATATTAATAAATATTAAAATGGAATACTCATTATTTACCTAGGATGTTACATCCTTCCCCGTTTTGGAAATTGCATCCTCAATATTTTAAAATTGGGCTCAAAACATCATTAAAAGTCCCACATTCTAAAAAGAGTCCATGAAACTATCACTTTAAAAGAATGTAGGAGAAATAAAAAAGGTCACCTGAGATAACCCATATTAGTATTCCTTGTATGAAAACATGTATATGGAAGAAATACTAACTCTCATAGAATAAAAGGGAGTGAGAGAGAACTTGATCATAGAAAGTTAACCACCATAATACCACAAATTTTGTGTTGGTTAAAATTCTGGTGATAAAATAAATAATATAACATTTTGGCTAGAAAATTATTTTTATAGTGTTGATTTTTTTACTAACTAGACTATGATTATAAGGAAAGATACTCACTTGTTATGTAGAGTGACATACTTTAATAAAATTCTACCACAAACTCATCTTTTCTCCAAAAGATGAGTTTTCAAGAAGACATGGTCACACCTAAAGGGTTATAATCAACATATAGATAATAACATAATCAAAAAAAGATGAAATATATATTCCCCCTTTCTTTAGATATTAATCAAAACCAAAATGGTTAGTAACGTATCAAATAATCCCAAAAAAGAAAAATCATTTACAAAAAAATATACTACCCTTAATCTCCAAAATTCACAAACAGTACACAAAGATCAACAAATACAATTCAATTCACAATTTTCCTTAAAATAATTCAATATAATCCAAAATATTATTGAAACCAAAAACTCAGAAGAATATAATCACATAGTCTTCCACAGTAAATCTTAACATTTATCTCGAAATATCATCAACTACTCTTAAAGTCTCATATTTAATTTTAATTAACCTAATCATATATTCCTTATGAACGGTTATTCATTTCCATAAATAACCAAAATTTCAATATGTCCACAATAAAAGAATAGATTCTTCAAGAATAAAATTTCAACCATTACACCAAAAATAAGATCTAAAGACCCATATTTTATATGGAAATTTGTTTCTTAAATACATGGGAAATTTACGTGTCCACAAAAATTCACGGGGCGGGATTCTGAGGCCCGGTATACCCAGAATCAATTTCTAATGTTTTTTTGGGTAGGTTCCATAAATGTACGAGTGGGTTTTTATAACTTTTGAAATGGTGCTCGAAATTGAAATCTGAGGGCACCGTTGAACTCGCAGCGCCGATATTCTCTTAAGAAGACTATCATCTCGATGATAGTGGGTCAAGAATATAAGATAGGTTTTGGGTTTTACGTGAACTATTAAAATAAAAATAAACGTGTGTCACACTTTATTTTTATTCTACCAAAAACCTTGTGGGTGTTGGGAGGTAGGAACCACTGTAACTATAACCTCCATGTAGAGGTTGGAAGTGGGGACCACCATGCCATAACCTCTCATAAAAGGTTATGGTGGTTGGGACCACCACGCCTCAACCTCCCATGTGAGGTTAATGTGGTGGGGACCACCCGGGACCACATAATCTCCCATTTTGAATAATAGGGGTGGGGACCACCCGACCCCTATTAATGGGAGGAGAGGAAAAACTCTCAACTCCCCTCATTAATGAGGAAGAGCCTCTTGACTTCCTCTATCATTAATGTTGCCAATGCACCACCCTTACTACGCTAACCTACGTAATTAATTTACCCAATTTGAATATTGTGCCAATAATTAAATTGAAGAAATCATATCACTTTTGGTATTTGGGTGGAAAATTTTAGAGTGGAGAGCTTGGGAGAAATAGATTTCTCCAACGAAGAACCTCATCATCCAATGAAGAACGAAGAACACATTCTTCCATTGAAGAACACTATCAACGATCTCCTTAAAACTTCTTCGTCAGACTCCTACCGACGTGGAGAATATTCGACAACCGACGTGCTATCTCATGATTGGAAGTGTGTGGCAGACACGACGAATGACATCAACTTTGTCTTCTTCCTCGTGATTCCATCGACTAAAAACGTTCAAGGTAGGGGTTAATTACAATTTAGTTCCATGTTATTCCATTATTTCAAAATGAATAATGAGGATGATTTTTTTTAGTGGTTGGATTGTTGTGGTTAGTTCTAAATGACCAATTTCTATCTCTCTAAATGCAGAGGGTGCATGCAAAACTAGCATGGACCGACATGATCTGTCGATCTCTTTTGTGATGTCCTTCGGCCTGGCGAAGAAATGACGAGGTGCGGAAGGTGGTGAAGACAAAGGCCTCACTTCCTGTGGCCTCTGTGACCCGCGCCTCCCTCGCGACGTCCCACACTGCCATCAGCCGAACATGCCCTGACCGAGCCCCCACCAGCCGCACCGCTCGTCAAGCCGAGCTAGCCCGCGCCCCGCCGGCCTGCCCGGCAGCCCACCAGCCTTCGGGGCCGAACCGCCCAAACCGCACCCCTCGCGGTGTTCCAGCCAAGCCAGACTCCCAATCCCCTCATGACGCCCTAGCCGACTCGACCGCGCCCTCGGGGCGCTCCAGGCCGAAACGCCCTCGCAGCCCCCTCTGGGCCGAACCGCCCACGCGGCCGGCTGGGCTGGGCCCAGTGTTCCGGGCCAAACCTAACCAGCTGGCCCGCCCCACGGGCCAAGCCAGAAATAATAGGTCTGACTTGGTCGGGCCAGAATGGGTCTGGCCGGGTGGGTCCAACCAGGTCGGACCGGACCCGAGCCCACTACCAACCTGTTTACTTTCTTTTTTCCATATCTTTGGCACCAGACTCTCGTTTGATGTACCGTCAGTGGTGATGGAATACTTCAAGCATGATGTTCCCTTTGATTATACTCCAACTGAGTTCAGGGTATAGTTTAGATACGGTCAGGTTGGAGCGTGCACGAATCCGACTGGGCCACCGGGACTAAAAGGCTAATAACTCATAGACTGGGCGTCCGATTGACACACCGTCTGTTGTGTTGAGACCCCTATGATGTGGTGGAACATTGGTATACTTCTTCATGTGTCTTCATGATAGTTGAATTATCAACACTTGGCTTGAAGAGCCGACCATCCCTGCATCAAGCGTGCTTTGTGCGGGAACCATGTGGTTGGATGCTCTCTAACCAATGTTCCTGGATCCTATGTGGGTTCGACAGCTCTGACTACTATTCCTGGATCCGATGTGGGTTCAATAGCTCTGACTACTATTCCTGCATCCTACGTGGGTTCGACATATCTGAGTACTATTCCTGGATCATACGTGAGTTTGAAAGCTCTGACTACTATTCCTGGATCATATGTGGGTTCGATAGCTCTGAATACTGTTCCTGGATCCTATAAGGGTTCGACAGTTCTGACTACTCTTCCTTGATCGTACGTGGGTTTGAAATCTCTGACTACTATTCCTGGATCCTACGTGGGTTCGACATCTCTAACTACAGTTCCTGGATCCTACGTGTGTTCGACAAATCTGACTACTATTCTTGGATCCTACATGGATTCGACAGAGTATATGATTCAGTGACTACATCTAATCATCTCAATCTCTATGAATAAGATGTTTACCTGTGTGAGCTGAGTTAGTAACTTTAGTGTTTTCTTTATGATTGAGATGGATTACTTGATAACTTAGGTATATGTATGGGAATATTCCTAAGTGGGATTATCTGTTGATTTCATATTTTTGGTTTATCCTTGTTGGATTTTGTGAGGACTTGAGGGTCTCGGGGTCCCTACTGAGTATTTTTATACTCACCCCTGCAATGGATATGCATGCACCTCATTGTGTTGGATGCAGATGACAGACAACACTGCCTGAGGCTGAGAGTACCAGGACTGGATGATACCCGGAGGTGCACCATAAGACGAGTCGGTACACGGAGGAGACGTAAGGTTGTGGAGTGCTGAGGAGGCTATATGTACCTAACCTTCAAGTAATAATCTTAGAGGATGACCCGACATATGTTTTTTCATTATTTAGTTGTACTTGTATTTCCAGTTCCTTGTACTTTACATATGGGCATGTATTTCAAGCCCCTTCCACTTTTCAGCACTCTTTTGTTATACAGTTTTCCTAGTGTTTTTACATATTTGTGTGCTCTGTTGTGTTTTTTACAGTTTATAATGGCAACACCTTGCCTTTTTTAGGGAATTGCGCCTTTAGTTCTAGTCTCCAGCCTCTGGCCAATGGACAGTGGGCATGGGGTACTCATGACACGGGCCTTGGAGGATGGGTTGTGACAAGTTGGTAATAGAGGACGTCGGTTCTACCACAGAATTTAGGACTCTGATCATTTCTATGTAGCAATAGTGTTAAGTGTACTGACTGGGGTTTTCAATTCAGGGAGTCCAGTGTTGGTGCGGCGGCTGATGTATCCATACACCAGGAACCTGACTTCTTATTTCTGACATAGTTTCTGAAATCACTGACTTTGTGCGTTCTTCAAGATTTTTTTTGTGATCAATTTGATTCAGCTCAACAGGTATAACTTATTAACCATGGATCACCTGTTTCATTTCAGGATGGACACACGCTGACAACAAGCTAGGGTTCCAGGAATTGTACTAGACGGCAGCCCACCGAGTGATGAGGCCTTGGTGTAGGGACCTATCACAACAGAGGCACCAACGGTTCCACTACCCATGGGGCCACTGATGCCACAATCCCCAGAAGCAGACGGTGCACGCTGCATGAGCAAGTTTGATGAGTTACAGTGCTTGAGGCCGCCTAGGTTCAGGGGTGAGACGAACCCACATGCAGTTGAGGATTGGCTGCAGGCTGTGGTTAGAGTCTTTAGACTAGTATGGACACTGTCCAACCTTATGGTGATCCTTTTCGTGAGTCTCCTTTAGGAAATTGTAGGCAAATGGTGGAGCCTAATGCTATAGGAGCATGAAGAGGGAACACTTCTCTGGGAAAACAAAAATCACCTGTTTCAGGTAGAGTTTGTCCCAGCCACCCTATGTGCAGTGCAAATACAGGAGCTACATCATCTGTAGTAGGGAATCATGACTGTAGCACAACACTCAGTGAGGTTCACCGACCTCTCACCCTACTCCACAGATATGTTTTGGGACCCTTTCTTCAGTGCACAGACCTTCGATCATGGACTCAGGTGGGAGATCACAGCTACGATGATATCACTCAGCATCCAAACATAGATGAGGTTGTTAGAGAGAGCGATCATAGTAGAGAGTTTTCTTTGGTGATCAGTCTCCATAAGCGTGATCCACCACCAGTCGACATGTAGTGGAGTCTTCTGCAGCTGTCAGTAGACATATGTCATAGAGGTCCAACAAGACTAGACCTATGGGTGGACGGCCTTATGATTCAGGGTCAGTTGTGCAGGGAACATGAGATAGATCTAATCATGCCTGGAGTGGGTAGTGTTACTCCTGTGGTGGGCAGGGTCACATGGTTCAAGACTATCTGAACCTTCGTTCAGATGATCAAAAAACGGTCGAAGGACCTCCCAGGTAGAGACTGAGATTTGATCGAGGCAGCCCTCAAGGAGCAGGCAGATGTGGCAGAGGAGCTGGTCGTGCAGCTGGTGGTGAACAACATTACAATGTGTTACCACCACCACCACCAGGAGGTCCAACCCGACAGTAGGGATTAGGTGGACATGCGAGAGCTCATCTCTAGGTAGATGAGGCCTAAGATCAGGGCACTGCGGAGATGAGTCGTGGTACGATCTGTGTCTACTCCACCATAGCTGCAGTTCTTATAGGCACATGTGAAAATAACTCTTTCATTTCCACTTCCCTTATTCGGAGCTCAGAGATTCCGACAGAGACGTTGGCTTGATCCATTTGGCTAGAGACTCCTACGGGAGAATATTCGACAATAATGCACCAGTGCCGGTAGTGTGAGCTCAATCTAGGAGGCGATAACTTTGGCTGGGATCTCTTAGTACCGGTGTTGAGGCCTTATGACGTCATCTTAGGTATGGACTTTTTATCTATAGTCCATGCTCAGATAGACTGTAGTAGGCGCAATGTATGGTGTGTCTACATGGATGAGACCAGGATTACCTTCACTGGTGAGAAGGGATCCTTTGAGGAAAAGGATGGACTTTCTCAGAGGAGGGTACAACCGATCACTCATTTGTTGGCTATCCTTACCCTCGGAGTTGTTGATGTGAAGAGTTTGAGCTATCCTGTAGTGGTGGACCAGTATGCGGATGTTTTCCCTGAAGATGTCCTAGGTCTACCTCCTTGCAGTGATGTGTACTTTTACATTGAATTGTACACCAAGATGACAATGATTTCTACTCCTGCATATCAAATGGCTCCTGTAGAGCTCTACGAGGTTCAGGTACAGCTTGAGGACTTGCAGGGGAAGGGATTCATCGAGACTAGTGCTTCTCCCCAGGTAGCCCTGATTCTGTTCTCCAAAAAGGCAGATGGGATCTTGAGGCTTTCTGTCGACTACCATTGCCTGAACCAGGTGACCGTGAAGAACAAGTTCCCACTCCCGAGGATTCAAGATCTCTTTGATTAGCTGAAGGGAGCACAGTGGTTCTCGAAGATAGAACTCAGATCAGGCTATCACCATCTTTGAGTTTGAAATGAAGATGAGTAGAAGACTGCCTTTTTATGTCAGTACAGCCACTATGAGTTCTTGGTTAAGCCATTTGGTGTAACCAACACTCTAGCAGTGTTCATGGGAATCATGAATAGGATCTTCTAGCCATACCTCTATCGCTTTGTCATAGTTTTCATTGGTGAAATTCTTATCTACTCGGCTACTGAGAAGGAGCATGCTTATCATTTTCGGGTAGTACGGAACACACTCTGAGAGCACCATATTTATGGTAACCTCTCAAGTTCAAGTTCTGGATCAGAGAGGTTAATTTTTAGGGACATGTCTTTTCAGAGGATGGAGTTACAGTAGATCTAATGGAGATTGATGTGGTATTGGCTTGGGATCCACCCAGAAGTGTGATGGAGGTTCGGAGTTTCCTAGGTTTGGCTGGTTACTACCAGAGGTTCCTACCATATTTCTCCAGAGTTGAGGCACCACTATCTTCCTTGACGAAGAAGGGGAAACCCTTTATGTGGTCATATAGATGCCATATAAACTTTCAGGATCTGAGGCAGAGGATGACTTGTGCCCCCATCTTGAGGCTTCTATAGGAGGGTGTAGGGTATGTAGTTTACTGCGACGCATCAGGTAACAGACTCTTAATTGTCCTGATGAAGGAGCGAGCAGTGATTTCCTATGGTTCTCGGCAGCTGAGACAACATGAGTAGCACTACGCTACCCTTGACCTAGAGTTAGCAGCAGTGGTCTTCACCTTGAATATGTGTCCACACTATCTGATGGGTGAGTGTTTTACCGTGTACTCTAATCACAAGAGTCTCAGGTATATCTTCTCTCAGAAGGACCTGAACCTGAGACAACGATGTTTTCTTGAGTTCTTATAGGAAAATGATTTCGAGATAGTATATAATTCTTGGAAGGGGAATGTTTTTGCTGATGAACTCAGCAGATGGTCTGGTATACAACTGCTTGGCGAGGCGGAAGAGCAGCTGGCTGATTTACAGACACCCTTTGTGGATAGTGATGAATCATCTTTCACATATTCTCTTATGGTCACTCCACAAATTTTTCAGTGAGTTAGGGAAGCACAACATGGGGACACTGACTGCGAGAAACGACGTGATCAGATATCTATAGGGCATGCACCTGATGGATTTTCTAAATGTGGGGATCACATCCTCCTCTTCAAGGGACATACCATGGTACTAGTGACACTTCAGGAGGAAGTGAGGAAGGATTTCCACACATCCCCTCTATCGGTACGTCCATGAGTGGAATAGATGTATCAGGACCTCCGATAATAGCACTGGTGGCCGGGAATGAAGAAAGCAGTTGGAGAGTTTGTCTCTTGGTTCCTCACTTGTCAGTAAGTGAAGTTAGAGCATCAGGTACCAATAGGCTTGGTGCATCCTTTAGAGGTCCCTGAGTGGATGTGGGATGGGATATCAATGGACCTCATGATAGGACATCCACATACATCCAGTGGACATGACACAATCTGGGTGATCGTCGACCGACTCACCACGTCGGCCCACTTCCTACCGATTTGTGAGAAGGGCTCAGTAGAGATCATGAGACACCTCTATGTTCCAGGGATTGTACGTTTACATTGAGTAATTTCTTCTATTGTCTCCGATCGTGACACATGGTTTACTTCCCGGCTATGGAAGGGGTTGGAGGATGCTTTTGGGACGCAGCTACGTCTGAGAACCGCCTTCCATCCTTATACGTATGGTCAGACTGAGCGGACCATTCAGACCCTCGAGAACATGTTGTGATCTTGTGTCCTCGACATCGGTCACAACTGGGAGGATCAATTACCCTTTGTGTAATTTTCATAAAAAAACAGTTATCACTCCACCATTGGGATGACAAATTTTGAGGTGTTAAACAAGACATCTTGAAGATCACCATTGTGCTGGACTGACACTGGGGAGTCAGCACTAGTGGGACCAGAGATGGTATGGGGTACCACCGAGATGGTGCAGATCTTCCAGGAGCTGATTAGGACTGCACAAATCAGGCAGAAGTTGTATACCAATAAGATATAGAGACCTATATAGTTGGAGGATGGTGACCACCTCTTTTTACGGGTCTCACCTCGACGAGGTATACAGAGATTTGGCCAAGGTGAAAAGTTATCTCAGCGTTTCATCGGACCTTTTCACGTCCTGTGCAGAGTTGGCGAGGTGGAATAACGCTTATCTATTCCACCTCAGTGCACCGAGTGCACGACATCGTCCACATATCCCAGCTGAGGGGTTACGTGCATGGCCCTTCCAACATCATTGACCATGTCGAGCTGGATGACAACGATTGGGTGATATTTACAAAGGTCCCAGTGGAGATTGTGTATCGACAGAAGCGGGTCCTTCATGGGTGGTCGATACCTCTGGTGCGCATTCTCTAGCAGCACAAGAACCACAAGGAGAGCACATGGGAGGGGGGGCCTCGGATGCATGCTCAGTACCCCCACTTTTTTCTATAGTTAGAGTTGTAGCATACGGGTACATAAATCCTTGATGTGGGGAAAATGTAAAGAACCATAATTTCCATGGATAATTTTTTCTTAAATACATATGAGATTTATGAGTCCGTGAAAATTGACGGTTTGTGATTCCAAGGCCCGGTGTGCCTAGAATCAATTTCAGAAGTTTTGTTCAGGTATTCTAATCAAACTTACGAGCAGGTTTTTAAAACATTTGAACTGGTGCTCGGAATTAAAATCTGAGGGCACAGTTGAACTCTCATCGCTGATATTCGCTTAAGAAGACTTTCACATCGATGGTAGTGGGTCAAGAATAAAATATAGTTTTGGGGGTTTACAGAAAAGAATAAAATAAAAATAAATGCGTGTGACACATTATTTTAATTTTACCAACAACCATGTGGGTGTTAGGAGGTATGTCCCATTGGAAGTATAACCTCAATGTGGAGGTTGGAAGTCGGGACCACTAGGCCATAATCTCTCATGGGAGGCTATGGTGTTGGGGACCACCACGCCTTAACCTCCCATGTGAGGTTAATGTGGTAGGGACCACCTGAGACCACATAACCTCCCATTTTGAATAATAGTGGTGGGGACCACCTAAACCCTATTAATGGGAGGAGTGTAAAACCTCTAAACTCCCCTCATTAATGAGGAATAGCCTCTTGACCTCCTCTAACATTAATGTTTCCAACACACCACCCTTAATACGCCAACCTACGTAATTATTTTCCCCAATTTGAATATTGTGCCAAAAATTAAATTGGAGAAATCATATCACCTTTTGCTTTTGGGTGGAATATTGGGGAGAGGAGAGCTTGGGAGAAATAGAGTTCTCCAACTAAGAACCTCATATCCCAATGAAGAACGAAGAATGACTTCTTCCAACGAAGAATTCCGACAACGATCTCCTTCGATCTTCTTCCCCGGACTCTTACCTATGTGGAGTGTCTTCCACAACCAACGTGGGAGATCAAGCATGGATGTGTGCGGTGGAAGAGACAAATGACGACAACTCCATCCTCTTCCCTGTGAATTCTTCGACAAACGACGATCATGGTAGGGGTTAATTTAATTTAAGTTCCATGTTCTTCCTTTCTTTCAAAATGAAGAATGCATATTCTTTCTTTTTTCAGGTGGATTGTTGTGGTTTGTTCTAAAGGACTGATTGCTATCACCCAAAACACGGAGAGAATGGGCCAAACTAACATGGCTCAAAAACCTCCGTCGATATCTTTTGTGATGTCCTTCAGCATGGTGATCAAATGACGAGGCGATGAAGGTGGAGAAGACAAAGGTCGCGCTTCCCACGACCTCCGTGACCCGCACCGCCCCCATGACGTCCCGCATCGCCTACTGTCGAACCAGCCTCGGCCGAGCCCCCGCCGGCCGTGCAACTCACCGAGCCGAGCTGCTGCCCCGAGCCAGCCCGCACCCCACTGGCTTTCCCGCACACCTCCATCCTGCCCAACAGCCTCCCAACCACCTGCTGGACTGCCCGGCCGCCTCCCGGCTTGCCCGACCCCCTCCCGACCACCCATCGGCCTCACGGCCTACCCACCGACTTCCCGGCCTCTTAGGAAAAACCGCCCGAATCGCGCCCCTCTTGGTGTCCCGACCGATCCAGCCTCCCGCGCCCATCGTGGCGCCCTTGCCGAACCGGCCGCGCCCTCGCGGCGCTCCTTGCCGAACCAGCCACGCGGACCACCAGGTTGGGCCCAGTGGGTCGGGCCGAACCTAACAGGCAGGCCCACCCAACGGGCTGGGCCAGACCCAACAGGTCTCACCGGGACGAACCAGACTGGGTGGGCCCAAACGAGGTCATGTCGGGTCGGGCCGGGTCGGTCTAACCGGGTCGGACCGGACCCGGGCCCACTACCAACCCCTTTACTTTCTTTTGGCAATATCATTTTCACCGGACGCCTGTTTTTTGAACCATCCATGGTGCTAGAAAACATACAGCGTGAAGGTCCCATTGAGTATACTCTGTGGGAGTTCGAGGTATAGTTGAGATATGGTCAGGTTGGATCGTGCACGAATTCAACCATTCCCCTAGGACTAAAGGGCCAATAAATCACAGACCAGGTGTCCGATTGACGCACCGTCTATTGCGTTGAGACCCCTATGACCTGGCAGACCATTGTATACTTTTTTGTGGGACTTCATGGAAGTTGATGTATCTACACTGGGTCTAAAGAGTAGACCCTCCCAGAATCACGCATGCTTTGTGCGGGTACCCTGTGGCTGGCTGCCCTATGACTACTATTCCTAGATCCTACGTGGGTTCAATAGCTATGACTACTCTTCCTGGATCCTACGTGGGTTTTATAGCATTGAATATTGTTCTGGGATCCTATCCGGGTTCAATAGCTCTGAATACTGTTCCTGGATCCTACGTGGTTTTGACAACTCTGAATACTGTTCCTGGATCCTACGTGGGTTCGAAAGCTGTGACTACTATTCTGGGATCCAACGTGGGTTCGACAGTTCTGACTACTATTCCTGGATCCTACGTGGGTTCGACAGCTCTAACTGCTATTACTGGATTCTACATGGATTCAATAGCTCTGACTACTATTCCTTGATCCAACGTGGGTTCCACAGCTCTGACTACTGTACTTGGATCCAACGTGGGATTGACAACTCTGACTACACTTCCTAGATCCTATGTGGGTTTTACAGAGTAGAAGATTCAGTGACTACATCTAATCATCTCTATCTCTCTACATACATTGTATACATGTGTGATCTAAGTCAGTAACTTTTGTGTTTTCCTCATGATTGAGATGGATTACTTGATAACTTAGGTATATGTATGAGCATATACCTAAGTGGGGTTATTTGTTGATTTCATACTTTGTGGTTTATCCTTGTTGGATTTTGTGACACCTTGAGAGTATCAGGGTCCCTACGGAGTATTTTTATATGCACACCTGCACAGACTATGCCTTTACCTCATTGTGTTGGATGTAGATGATAGACAACGTTGACTAAGTCTGAGAGTACTAGGACCGGACAGTACACGGAGGTGAACCTTACGACGACTCGGTACACGAAGGATACAGACAGATGTGGAGTGATTAGGAGGATATCTGTACCTACCCATTTAGGTAGGAATCCCAGAGGATGAACCAAAAACTTTTTTTCCATTCTTTAGTGGTACTTTTATTTCCAGTTGATTGTACATTACAGTTGGGCTTGTATTTCAGACCCCTTTTACTTTTCAGCACTTTTTTGTTATACAGTTTACCTAGTGTTTTGTATCAAGTTGGGTGCTCTGTTGTGTTGTTTACAGTTTATAAAGGAAATTCCTTCCCAGTTATCAAGAATTACACTTTTGGTGCTATTTTCCATCCCCTATCCTATAGAAGGCATGCTTGGGGTAGTCACGGGATGGGCCCCGGGGGATGATTCATGACATTAGATCACATATTATTAGATTTTTTTGATAAACATATGTTGTTCCCAAAATAGAGAATGTATTCCAAAATTACCTTTATCCCATAATCACAGAATCATATTCATATACTAAGGATATCCATTTAATAAAACATATGTTCCCAAAATCAGCTATTTTCAAGATCCATAAAATCATCTTACTAAAACACGATAATCATACTAACTAGGGACTCAACATAATCTAGTGGTAGGAAATAAATCTCAAATGCACTTGGGTTGTGGGTTCGATTCCTGCATCTTTTTCCAACATGAAGGGTTATCACACAGTCTATGTGTTGTCCTTTTTCGAAAAATATTGAATTTTATAATATTCCAAAAATAAGATTAATTCCTCAAAAATAACCACAACATATTTTAACCACAAGAGTTCACATTACATCTCCCATTTCAATTAGTTTCTCATTATGAAAACCACCACAATTTCCTTCACGTATATTGTTATGTTGTCTCTTAATAGATCCATACATTTACTAAAACCAACAAGGTCAGTGTGAGTATATAAATAAAATAATCATATGCTATCTTATTATGGGGGTAAATTTGAAGATATACTTATTCATGTAATCTTAAATTCATTTGATTTATCTAAAATAACTATGACTCTTTCTAATATGCTATCAATTATGGTTATGTCAATTTTTCTTAAATAACACCCTAACCTCTAATGTTATCTAAACTGACCTATGATACCTACTATAATGCCCCATCCTTGAACATTACATAATCTTGAATGATGTTAATAATTAACATTGAGGATATTTTCTGGTTTAGAGCTTTAGATAATTAGGTCATAACATATAAAAAACTTAAATATTACATGTAGACACTTATAATCAGTATTCATTTTTTCATAATGTAAACATTATTAAAAACGAAACATGTCTAGTTCTATGTTTCAGACAGATTGTCTTTTCCTTGATCACATCCTTGAACCTTTTAATCTATAATTATTGTGGAAAACATTTCAGAAACATGGGATGAGCATAAAAATATTAGTAAGGGATATAAAAAAAGAAAACATTAGACCATGAATACATACAAATCAAAATAATCATACTTTTCAAACTTAATACATAATATCATAAAATACCTCACAAAATCATAATATTTATGAATAACAAATAAAAATCATAAATCATAATGGTATCTTGTGGAATCCATATCATACTAAAATTATAGCTATAAGAGATACATAGGGAGTTACATTTGGAATACCCATAACAGTATATTGCCTAAATATCATAGGAAAAACAATAACATTTACCTCTGTCACGTTACCCAATGCATTGGAGAGCTATCTCAGGCTCACCCTCCCAGGTTTATCACGGAACGACCCATATACGTAATCAATACTGAATAACCATAATATGTTCATAACACAGAAGACATGCATAAATTAATGATAGCATTTCAACATTGAAATCACTATATATCATTTCAATATATTGACATAATCAATGCTTTATCAAACCAATTGAAAAACCATTTAAAACATTAAAAAAGTCCTTTTTAAATCTAAGTGTCACATACCGATTTAAATATTTTTATCGAATAAAGATTTTAATACATTAATATTCATATAAATAAATCCTAAAAAACATTTTTAAAACATGGAAATTAATGAGAAATAATTATAAGAATAAATCATTAAAACATTTAAAACAATGTTTTAGATAAACTGGGTCATACCACCTAAGAAAATACTTGATTAAAAATAATTATAGAATAACAATAAAAAAATCATATAATATCATCAGAATAAGGAGATTCCTGATATATTATGTCAAATGTTATTATATACACCATATAAAAGTGAATTGGTGTATAAAAACAAATAAGTATCAATTGAATGTAAATTGTGAAATAGTCCCTTACAAAGAATGTATCCATAGATTAAGGATAAATCAATGACATAATTATGTGTGAAAAATAAAAATAAACACAATATAAGTGGATATCAAGATTAAAAAAATAATAGTTCACCCACAAATATTCATAGAAGGACATATTCATGATGTATAAGATTAACCCATAGAGCTGAAATTAGTTTAAGTAGTTCTCTTACAGAAATTCGGCAACCTAATGACATCGCTTTAAAATTAAGAAAATGAGTTGATGATAGATAAATGGGTCTATAATCACATGGACATAAACATTAAATCATTAATGATGTAGAAGAACATATCAAATCATAACAAAATTTAAATATAATAAGAAATCACAAAAATTAATTCTTTGACAAAAAGAGGATAGTGAAAGGTTCACATACTGATTTGGTATTTTAAGAAACATAAAATACATGAATGAAGGATCATTCAATTAATATTTAAATAACCATAAATTAAATTATATTACACAAGGAATATGATAATTGGATGTACATACACCACACAAAAGGAAATAGTTGCAAATATAGCATGAATCTCATATGAATATAATGTGAGATGAAAACCCTTGTGTCTGACTTGTCTTGTTCATTCATTATATCCTTGGAAAATAAACTCAAGTTAATTATACATACATAATACCCTTTTTCATGAATATTATTCCTTTTACATCACTTATTTCCTTGATCTAATAATCATATAATTTTTAGGTCCATATCTGTCTTTTTGTCCATGTTTAGTACTTGAGCCAAACATTTACTTATTATAATTACAAAATTTTCCATGTGGTCAAAATTCCATTATCTGCATAATTATATTAATGATTTATATATAATATTTATCATATATAGGTAGTATATATGAATTTATAATATTCTATATCATTTGAATATATGAAAGTAAATGCACCGTTCATGGAAACTGTAAGCCGTACGTACGCATGAACGCTACTTTCATTTCATTTTTTCATTTATAATGGAATAAAACCCAAATGATACCTAGGTATATTATTATTAGATTATAATATAATATTTTATATACATTACATATTTTTATTAACACCATCCTTTATATGTTCCATGTAGGTATTAACGAGTTATATCACTCTGTGGGGGCGGTAGTCCGCACTTTCTCAAATAAAATTACCATATTTATCGATTATGGTAAACATAAAGGTATTATATAAATGATAAATAAAAAATCTTAGAGACAAAATAAATATAATATATATCACATATATATATATAGTGAAATATCAATGGCCACTAAAAGAGGATGTAGAGAGAATATTTAATAATCATCGTTTCGTTAGGCAGAAATTCACCGTCCACAAATACAGTCTGTTTGTATCCATTAGATGGATGTATGTGGAAGAGTAGTTATAATAAATCTCATAAAAAGAACCTATTATATTTTTTATACAGGTGTTTTTATGTAAACATTGAATAAGAATATAATAGGGAGTGAAAAAGTTAAATAAACCAATTGAACTAGATGGAAGATGTTACCTTTACATTGGGTAACTCCCTTTGGTTTGATCCAAAAGGCATTATTATATTTCCCAATGAATAGTTTAAGGCTTTTATAAAGAATATAGGTATGTTGGTACCTTATTTGGTCAGGTTTTGGACGAGACAAGGGGCTTGATAGATGAGTTTAATGAGTTATAGGTGGTTGCCTTTTATAAGAGGGAGGAGGGGCTCTTAAGGAAAGTATGAAAGTAATATTTTATTATAAAATGATATTTGATGTCAAAATGTCCAAAACCAATATAATAAGAATATATGTTGATTATAAGTTGAAATAAAATCATCAAATAATAACTGTATATGTCTTAATATTTTTTAATACTTATCTGTTTTCTATAACCCTTTGTTAACTTATTTAATCTTTTACCATGCCCTCTTATATATTCATACTATATGGTTAATATATTTACTATAAAATTTCAAGAGTCCCAAAATGGATTTTGAATTACATTTGAAACATCATATATTTCACTTGGAATAATCATATGTTTTTAAGACAATTTTATCATTTAATAAAATGTAGATTGATTTAAAAACCCTTTTATGCCAATTTTAATACTGTTCATTTGCTAACTTTTAAAAAAATCCACACCAACTTGATTGTTTTTATAAATAATCATTAATTAAATTATAACAAGTCATTCTAATCCATAAAATTAGTCAATGGTATGAAAATTTTTCAAATAAATTTACATTAATATTTATAATATCATTTATTTGAATCCTTTATTAATGAAGCAATTACTCTCTCACCATTGTGTCATAATTAAATTTATTTATATAATGTCTAAAAATTATAAATAAAATAAAATGATGTATTCAATCATTTTATATTTCCAAATAATATTTATAGTAGAAGAAATAACTTACATAACTCCATATAAAAATCATTTTGTAAAAATATTAATGTTTATGATATTTTTATTTTGACATTAAAAAAACATTATTAATGTCATTGTCTTACCCAAGTGGAATTAAAAGTCCAGAAGTCCCACCTAATGATTTTATTGGCCGGTCCTTACTCATCCAATATGTTTATAACAATTGTTAACATAATTTTATATTATTATAATATCATTTTTATCTTGAATTGCCGTATTTACCTTTATCTGCAGTAAATTATAATAAAAAATTAAAATTCACCAAAAAAAATTTATAATATTGAATGATATTTTACTTACTTATGATAACCATGTCTTTCAGATATTTTAAATTAAATTCACAGAAATGATAAAATTTCATTTAAATGAAAAAGTTGGTTTTTAACTACTATGTTTTGTTTTTCACTATTCATTAAAAGTAAACGATTTCAAGAATATACCAAAAATTCACCAAAATATAATTTTGATATTTAGAAATCAAAAATTATTTCTATTATAAAAAATTCAAAACATATATGTTCCATTAATTGATTTAAAATTAATATCCATTTTTCAATACCAAAAAGCATGTTTTTAAGAAATAATAACTATCAAAAGATTGACACTTATTTATGTCCAATTTCAAAGAGATGTTACTCCAATAACTCACGTTGGATTAGATGGTATAAATATAATCCAATTACACTTTAAAACCAATAAAAAAATAATCTAACCACATAAAAAATTATATTAAAAGGATTTTTTGAATTAAAATGTAGTATTTTTCACTATTCATTAAAATGAAATTTATCAGAAAAATACATAAACTTTCTCCAAAGTAAATTTTGATATAATGATTCTGAAGAATAATTTCATTTTTTCAAATATAACATATAAATGTGATAAAAACTATATTTAAAATGGGTTTCTCAACAAAAGGTGGTAAATCAAACTTTTAAAGAATATTAGAGTATTTATACTTAAAATTGGATTCATTCAACTTTTAAGCCTCTAACGTATATTTTATAAATGTAAAACCATTTAAAAAATATGTGAAATCATATTGTAGCTAGGTCATCCCATTCCCACCAATATAACAAATATGTGTTAACTACCATTTAAAATAATAATATAATTATATTATTTTTCAGTATATCTCAATGTTGCGTGCAACATAGGATTTGAAAGAAACCCATTATTGCATGTTGATTAAGCTATCAAACATAGCATCCCCTTGAAGATAAAATAAATATTCAATTCAAAATTACTAATAAATATGAAAATTTTATATTCTTTATTTACCAGGTATGTTACACCCTTCAACCTTTTTGGGATTTACGTCCTTGCAATTTTAAAACTGGCCTCAGAAACATCATTTAAAGTCCCACATTATAAAAAGAGTCAATAAAACTATCACATTAAAAGAAATAAAGAGAAGTACAAAGGACACCCGAGATAACCCATACATGGATTCCATGATGTAAAACATGGTTATGGAAGAAAAAGTAACTCTCATAGACTAAAGGAGAGTGATAAAGAACATTGTCACAGAATGTTAACCTCAATAGTACCATAAATTTGTGTTTGGGTAAAAGTATGTTGATAAGAGAAATTGTATATCATTTTTTATTTAATATTAATTTTATAGAGTTTTATTCTTGTTACTACATAGAATAATATCATAAGGAAACATACTTACTTGCCATGTAGAGTGTCGTCCTTTAAAAATATTCTACCACAAACTCATATTTTCTCCAAACAATGAGTATTGAAGATGACTTATTCACACCTAACATGCTAGAATAAACATATATAGAATAACATAATCCACAATATATGAACTATATATTTCTCCTATATTTAGATATTAATAAAAAATGGTTAGAACAAGATCAGATAATCCCCAAAAGAACAATCCTTTATAAAAAGAATTACCTCTCTTAATCTCTAAAATTCAACAAATATTTCCCAAAGTTCAACAAAGTCCATTCAATACACTTTTGTCCATAAAATCCTTCAATATATTTCAAAATATGATTGAAACCCATAACTCAGAAAAAATTATTCAAATAGTCTTCCACAGTGAATCTTAACATTTTTCTCCAAATAACATCAACTACTCTTATTGTCTCATACTAATGTGTAATTAACCTAATTAAATATTCTATATGAAAGGATAATCATTTCAATAAATAACCCAAATTTCGACATGTCCACAATAAACACATAGTTTCTTATAAATTAAAATTTCAACCATTACCCCACAAATGAGATCCCATATTATTCTATTTTCCATAATCATATAGTGTTCCCAAAAAAGTGAATGTATTCCAAAATAACCATTATCACTTAATCACCAAATCATATTCCTATACTACAAATTTCTATTTGATAAAACATAAGTTCCCAAAATAAACTTATTCTTGATCCATAAAATCACCACACTAAAAAGAGTTAGTCATACTAACTGGGGACTTCACATATTCTAGTGGTAGGCAATAAATCTAAATTTTCACTTTGGTTGTAGGTTTGATTCCCGCAGCATTATCTGACACGACAGGTTGTCACATGGTCTGTGTGTTGTATTTTTTCAATAACTATATAATTTTATAACATTCCCCAAAATGAGATAATTTCCTCAAATATAACCATAACATATTTTAACCACAAGAGTTCTTATTACAGCTCCCATTTTATTCAGTTTCTCATTATGAAAAGCACCATAGTTTCCTTCACATCTATTATTACGATGGTTCCTACTAGTTCCAGCAATTTACTAAAACCAAAAAGGCCAGTGTGAGTATATAATTAAAATAATCATATAAAATCCTATGAGGAGCGTAAACACAAAGATATACTTATTTATGTTATCTTAAACTCATTCGATTTATCTAAAATAACTATGACTCTTTCTTATATTCCAACCATTATTGTTATCTCACTTTTTCTTAAACAGCACCCTAAATTCTAAAGTTATGTAAAATGAACACTGATACCAACTATAAGGGCCTGACCTTGTACATTACATAATCATTAATTTATTTAAAAATTAACACCGAAGATCTTTTCGGGTTTAGAGCATTAGAGAATTAGTTCATAACTTATACATAAAAACAAGAATTTTACATGTATCACTTCTACTAAGTATCCATTTTTTCATAAATTAAAAATTCTTATAAAATTAAACATGTCTAGTTCCATGTTTTAGATAGCATGAACCTTCCATGATCCCATTCTTGACCCTGTTAATCTTTATGTCACGTGGAAAACAATTCAAAAACATTGGATGATCATAAAAACCTCTATAAAGGATATAAAATGAAGAATGAAAACATTTCACCATGAATACATACTAATCAAAATACCTAAATTTTCATTATTAGGGATTTTTTTTAACATACCTCACAAAATTATAAGATTTATTAACAACACAATGAAATCATAAATCATAAAGGTATCTTGTGGAATCCATATCATACCTAAATTGTAGCTATCACAACTACATAGGGAGTTATGTTTTTAATACCCATAATAGTACATTACCTAAATATCTTAGGAGAAACATTAATGTATACTTCATTCATGTTACCCAATTCATTGGAGATCTATCTCGGGCTCACTGGCCCTAGGTTTATCCCGTAACCACCCATATACATAAAAAATGCCAAATAACCATAAAATATCCATAACACATAAAACAACCATAAAGGAAAGATAAAATTTCCACATTTCAATAACAACATATCATTTCAGGATATTTACATAATAAAATATTTATCAAAGAATTTTCAAAACCATTTAAAAACATAATAAAGAGGTTTTTAAATCAAAATGTCTCATACCAATTTGAAATTTTTAAAGTAATTAACATTTTTAAAAAATAAATTCAATATAAATAAATCATAAAATCCATTTTGACAACATGGACATTAATTAGATTTATTTGGAAGAATAAATCACTAAAACATTTAAAATAATGTTTCAGTTAAAGTGTCCCTTACCACTTGAGAAAATACTTCCATAAAAAAATTACACAATGAAATTAAAGAAAAAATATAATATGATAATAATAATTTGATTCATGATATATTATGTCAAATGGAAGTATATACCAATATAAAAGTGAATTTGTTTATAAAAACAAATAATTCACAATGGAATGCAAATTGAGATGAAGTCCCTTACAAAGATTGTATCCTTAGATTAAGGATAAATCAATGACATAATGATGTTTCAAAATTATGAATACACCCAATAAAATTGGATATTATGTGTAGAAAAATAATATTTCATTCAAACATATTCATAGCATGACATAATTTATAAGTATATGTTTAACCCAAATAATTAAAATTGTGTTAAGAAATTATCTTACAGAAATATGACAGCCTAATAACAGCGCTTTGAAATTTAAAAAATGAGTTGATGGGAGAGAAAAGGGTCTCAATTCACATGGATATAAAATATAAAACATTAAAGATATAGAAGAACATATAAAATAATAATAATATGGAAATTTAAAATGACATAACATAATAGAAGTCTTTGACAAAAAGAGGACGGTGAAAGGTTCTCTTACCGATTTGGTAACTTAAAAAACATACACCACAAGAAAGAAATATCATAAAATGAATATGTAAATACTCATAAATTAAATTATATTACACAATTAATACAATCATGGGAAGTACAGACACCACAAAAAAGCAAATAGTTTCAAATATATCATAAATATCATGGGGATAAAAAGTGAGATAAAAACCACTTAACTTGTGTCCGACTTGTCTTGTTCATTCTTTATATCCTTGAATAATTAACATAAATTAATTATACATTATTAAGAAACTTTTTATACTTTGTTATTCCTTTTATATCCCTTATTTCATTTCTCTATTAATCATATTATTATTCAAGTTCATATCGGTCTTTCTGTCGATGTTTGGTACTTGAGTGAAAAATTAACTTGTTATAATTACAAATAGCCCATGTGGTCAAAATTTCATTATCTCCAGAATTATATTCATCATTTAATATCATATATATCATATATATCTATTATATATGTATTTATAATATTCCATATCCTGTGGATATGAGAAATGAAATGCACTGTTCATGGAGATGATAAGTCGTTCGTACGCAAGAACGCTACATTCAATTGATTTTTTTTCATTTTTAATGGAATAAAACCCAAAAGATACATAGGTATATAATTATTCCAGTATTATGTAATATTTTATATACGTTACATATGTTCATTAACATCATCCTTTATATGATCCATGTAGGTATTAACGAGTTATATCACATTGTGGGGGCGATAGTCCGCACTTCCTCAAATAAAATTATTGTATTTACCCATTAAGGAAACCATAATGGTATACTATAATTTCCAAATATAGAATCATAGAGAAAAAAGAATTATAATATATATCACATATAAATACAGTTCCATATTAATGTAAACCATAAGAGGTGGTAGGAGAATATTGAACAACCATCGTTTCGTGAGGCAGTAGTTCATCGTCCACAAAAATAGTATGTTTGTATCCATAAGATGGAGGTGTGTTAAAGTGTAGTTCTAATAATTCTCATAAAAACAACCTAATATATTTAGTATACTAGTTTTTTATGTAAACAAATAATAAGAATAAAATAGTGAGTGAAGATGTAATATAAAAGAAGAGAAGATGAGGGATGATGTTATCATTAAATCGCGTAAATCCCTTTGGTTTGAACCAAAAAGCTTTCTTAAAATGCCCTATACCTATGGTATGTATTATAGAAGAAAGAGATGGATTTTGGGAGCTTATTTGGGAAGGTATTGGATGATCCAAGGGGCTTAATAGGTTTGTTTAATGGGTTAGAGTTAGTTTCCTTTTATAAGAGGGAGGAGGGGATCTTTAGGAATGTTTGAATGTATTATATTATTATAAACTTATTTCCAGTATAAAAAGGTCAAACAATTATTTAAATAGAATTTAATGTGAATAAATATAAATAATATCAATATATTAGAATTTTACAGCTATTGAGTGTTTTTTAAACCTTATCTTATTTATTTAACCCTTTGTTATCTTATATAATATTTTACCATGTACTCTTATATATTTATACTATATTGATAATATATTTACTATAAAATTCCATGTGACCCAAAATGGATCAGTAATTTTATTTTTAACATCATATATGTTATATGGAAGAATATTATTATTTTTAGGACTATTTTATCATTTAATAAAATGTGGATTGATTTAAAAACACTTTTATTTCAATTTAAATTATATTCATATCATGAATTTTTAAAAAATTAAATCCAACATAATTATTTTGAAAACCCTTCATTAATTAAATTATAACGAGTCCTACTAATCTATAAAATAATGTTATAGAATAAAAATTTTCAAAATAAATTTATTTTAATATTTATAATATCATTTATTTGAATCCTTTATTAATGAATCAAATACTGCATCACCAATATGTCATAAAAAATTATTTATGTAAAGTATAAAAATTATAAACAAAATACCATGATGTAGGAAATATTATTATATTTCCAAATAATTTTTATAGTCATAGATATTATTGATATATCCCATATAATTTTTATTTGTAACATGATTCATGTTTATGATATTTATATTTTTACTTTAAAAAACATTATTAATGCCATTATCTTACCCAAGTGGCTTTGAAAGGACAATTTTCTCACCCAAGGATTTTCTTGGTCATCCATTACTCATCTAATAAGGTTATGACAAGTGTTAAGTTAATTTTATATTATTATAATATTTTTTCCCTTGAATTACCATATTTTCCTGTAACCACGGTAAATAAATATCAAAAGATACCATTCACCCAAAATAATGATCATCCTATTGAACCACATATTACATACTTATGAAAACTATATATGTCAGAATTTTAAAATTCAACTCACAGAAGTGGTAATATTTCATTTAAATGAAAATGTTTGTTTTTAACTACTATGAAGTGTTTTTCACTATTCATAAAAAATTAACGTTTTCAGATAAATACCAAAACATCACCTAATTATAATCATGATATTCTGAATTAAATAATTATTACTATTTTACTAAATTTAAATCATATATGTTTCAATCTAATTAGTGTTAAAGACAGCCTCTCTTCGCGTCGAAAACCCTAGCGGCCTCTCTTTGCGAAGGTGGCAGCTCCTGACCCGGTCCCTCCCTCACCAATGGGAAAGGGACCACTAATGTCTGGGAGAGATTCCTACTCTCATTTCATTCCGTTCTCAATCCCTGAGTCGCTTTTGGATTTTCCTCAAATCCTGCTCGGCCTGAAAGTTGCGGATTGTCTCGATAGTTTCCCTAACCATACGCTATCGACATCAGAATTTTCAAAGTCTTCAGACCTCATGAAACTCACTTTGGTTGAAAGATTCATTCAGTTACAGCCCTAAGTTGAATCGTTTAATAGGCATGTTTTCGATTCATGGGGTCTACAATAGAGGGCCACGATGGGTCTTTTGGATAGTTTCCATATTATGGTCCGCTTTTCCTCGGAGGCTGATCTCATCGCAGCCTGGTCAAGCGCTTCAATGAGCTTCAATGGTTTCCGATTTCATCTTCTATTTGGACCTTCGACTTGTATATGAATCGCAATCCTCCTTCGATGTAAATTTGGGTAAGTTTCCCAAACGTCCATCTACCATTTCAAAATCTGTCCATTCTCCATATGTTAGGAAATTTGTTAGGTGGATACATGTGTTCGGATAGCCGCACAGAGGCAATTTTCCATCCAGTAAATCCTAGAATCTGTGTCGAAATGGATGTGTCACGGGTTACTTTTGAGTATGTGTGGATCACGATGGGTGATAAATACTGCTGCAAACAACGTGCGATTTTTTTATCATGGACTGATTATTATTCTGAATGCAACCGGCTGGGTCACTTGAAGGAGACCTATTGTAGGAAGTCTAAGAGGAATTCTATGAAGTCAATTTATTCCAGTTGCATAGAAGCTAAAATTCATACTGAGGGTAATATGAAATCTTCTAGGTTGGAAGAGAAACAAGTAGGGTCAGCCAGCCATACCAGGGTGTGCGATGGGGCAAGGGATTTCTTACGTGAGCGGGCTCCCCGAGTTTGTTCTCAAGTGAAGGAAGTCTTGAATAACCAAGTGAATCCAATGGTAGAGAATGTGTTTAAGAGGCTTAGGCATGATCTATTCGGGCCATCCTATAGCAGTAGATTCAATGTTGTTGGTAGGGAGGTTCAACTGACTACAACTCATGAAATGCCAAGGGTGTTTGGGATTTCATAGGTGCCAGTATAGCAGTGGGTTTTTGTGGAGGAGTTTATAGTGGGAGTGGAGGGTCCCAAATAGGATGACCGGAGGTTGGGAAGAAAGGGGATGAATAAGGAGGTGGTCCCTTCAAGCAGTGTAGTTTTTTCTAAGGGCCGAGCATGGTGGTGTTTCCTCCTGTGAGGAAGTTGTTAGGGGTTTCCAGTACTCCATACAGGTGGGAAATCAATTTGATGGCCTCACTATGGAAGGGTTGAACAATAATCATGAAGAACTAGAATGTGCAAATGGGGACCGAATGAAGTAATACTATTGAGTTGACAAACATGACTTGATTCTGGTTTGGGGATTCAACCAGACGTTGTAAAATCTTGAGGAATACATATAGGTTTGGGATAAACTATCTCCTACTTTAGAAGTCCTGTTAACGGAAGTGACACATATTTAGGTAACATATATTTCATGGAATATTTTTATGGATATGAACTCTAGCAGGAAGAAATTTTATTTCAATGACTCTATTCTCTAATTTTCTGACTAATCTTCGGTCTTTCATTTTAATTTTGTGTTTTATTATGAGGACCTATCTTCAAGAAGTGGGTTAAAGGTGAATTTGGGGTTATGTTCCTAGCATTTTTCTGGTTCTACATCAAATGAGGTTCAGAGCACGAGTTCACCACTTCAGCATGGCACTTGGACTCAGAGAGGATATGGCCTGGCCATCGGGATTGTGCTTGCGTATCTTTTCACGGGACCGTCTGAGTGCTCATGTCTTGGTGGTTGACCCATTCACAAAGAAAATGATGGGCAGAGGTAGAATCTTTATGTGCTTCGGAATTTTTTGTTTTTTGGTTGTTATGCTGAACATTACGGTTTCTCACTTTCCTTAAAAAAGTGATTTGATAAGTAAATAAAAAATAATTTTCATCATAAAACATAGATGTCTCATTAATTAATTTAAAATTAATTTCCATTTTCAAAACCAAAATAATTTTTTATTAAATAATCACAATCAAAAGATCGACACTTGTTTATGTCCAATTTTAATGTGATATTAAATCCAATGACCATCCATGTATTAAATGGTAAAATTATAATCCAAAAACTCTTTAAAACCAAAAAAATATAACCACATAAATATATTATATTAAATGGGTGTTTTGAATTAAAATGCGGTATTTTTCACTATTCATTAAAAATGAACTTTTTTCAGAAAAATACCAAAATTTCATCCAAAGTAAGTTTTTATGTCCCGAATATAAAGAAAAATTTTATTTTTTCAAATAGAACATATAAAAGTGAAAAAAATATATTTTAAAAGGGGTCTCCATCAAATGGTAGTAAACCTACCTTTTAAAGAATATTATAGTATTTATGCTTAAAATTGGATTCATTCAAATTTTAAGCCTCTAAAGTTTATTGGATAAATGTAAAAACATTTTACAAACATGTGTAATAATATTTTAGTTATTTCTCTTCATTCCCACTAATAAAATTACTATGTGTTAACTACCATTTAAAATAATAATAATATATTATTTTTTGGTATATATCAACATTCTGTGCAACGCATGATTTCAAAGAAAACTATTGTTTTTTATTGTTTATGCTATCGTACAAAGAATCCCCTTTAAAGTAAAATTAATTTTCAATTCAAAACTATTAAAAAATATGAAAATTTCATATTCTTTATTTACTTGGGATGATACAATGAATGACCAGAATCACCTTGTCCAACTCAGAACAGTGAAGTACAAAAAATAACTTCTAAATTTAGTTGTCCCAGTGTACCATGACCATTTTATTATAAGATCCACTTAATATCGATTATGTTTACTTCATAATAGACAAGAGTAAATCTTTATACCACTTTGGTGAATGTGGATATTCCACATTATTTAGGTTATTTTTCATAACATGAGATAGATGGGTATGAATAACCATTAAATTATGAGCTCCACCTCCCTAATAATTGGGGATTTCATTCAAGATATCATTTCATTGTCCCTTACATGGGTGTTGGATTTGTTTATATTTTTTTCATCCTTTTCTAAAATAGAATAGTATAAGGAAAAACATAATTAAATAATTCATGAATAAATAATATTTTCTATTTTATAATTAACTCTAATGGAATTTCAGCAGGTTTCATTTTTTTATAATTTTCTAAAAAAACATCCTTACGTTCATACATATACATAGTCTCTAAATAGGGTCTTTCAATATGGTTCACTAATACTAATTCCCAAAATAACACAACACAGATCTGATACCATCTATAGTGACACTAGTTTTCATACATGATAATTAATAAAATTAAAATATGAACAACTTAATAACATTAAAAGACTATGATCTAGTAGTTTTGTTTCATTGAAAAATAAGTACCATAACTACCTTTTTAATAATGAACCACAAATCTTTATTTAATTCCATATTCTATATATTATTTTTGGTATTTTTATACTAATTACTACAAGTATTCAACTTAGGATAATCATAAATTAAAGGGTTGATCTAAAATACTAATAAATGTACTGAAAAGAACATGATTAATTTTAACATGATTTGGGATAATCATCGCAATGAAAAACATAGTCATATGATCATTTTCATGAAATAAATCATTAGATAAGTTCATTGAATTTTGAAATGTATAAAAATAAAACATCATTTAGTTTTAGATAACCATCACACATAGATCTGAATAAATATACAATCAGGATCATGGATATTTCTCCTTGTACCATGAGAAAAAACACATTACACAATTCATTGGTTCTGTATATATTTTTAGTTGTTCATGTCACATCATGGAATTTACATACACTATATAATTCAAGGTGCACCCATCACAACAACAAATTTACATTATCTTGCATGACACATAGAAACCACAACAATCACGGACAAAAAATAACCCATGTAATTGAGTCGGTTTAATCTAAAAAATAATACATTAATTGATATATGTTGGGGCTAGCATAGGAAAAATGAAGTAACATACATGGTATAGTAGTGTTCGATCATGAGTAAAGAATAAAAAATATCAAGAGAAGAAAAATATGTGTTTTTAGAAATAATATTTCATTTAGAAGAATCATAATATTTTTCAGAAGAACATATTGGATGCATGTATTTACCAGAAAATAAAATGTAAGGAAAAATGAAATGAAATTTAATGATAATTAATGAAACATTCATACTAAGAATTTATTGAAATAGGGAAAACCCAATGAATGTGTATTTTGTTCGAGAATCCCCATACCTTATTTCCAAATGAATTATTCACTTTAAGATATCTGATAATAAAATTAAATGCATTAATTTAAAAATTTATCACCATTTATATATCATTTTTATTAATTATATTTTTATTATGTACATTTATGACCTTCTAGATGAGATATAGTGTTTAATTTCATCATTCGAGAGCATTCGTTTTCCTGGTTTTCATGATGAATGCACTTGTATACATGATTTTTAGATCATGTAAAATGGGAATAATTAACTAAAATTAAAATTATTTGAAATAAATTAATATAAATAAAATTATATGATATTACAAATCATTTGTTTATATGGTATGAATATGAATCATTAGACAGTTAGTTAATGATAATAATTTCAGTTAATTTTGGGGAATTTCGATCATAACTAACATGTATTTTTTTATAAATTAGCAATATATATTATTTTTTCAATATCATAAAAAGGTTCAAAACACATTTTACAATATTTTTCATCCATTATAAATGTTTTATTACCATCATTGAAGGCGTCAAAGGAAAATGAAAACACATCATCTAGGATTTTGATATATTAACACATAACAGGCGATGATTTAATTTTCATAATTAGAAAGAGGGAGAGAGAGTATATCAATCTTGGATATCCCGTTAACAATAAAAAATTAACATAAATGTTTTTTCCTAGAGTTTTCATTCAATTTGGATGAGGTTAGGGGAGGATAGAATATGAAAACAATGTATCTAGAAAATAATTTAATAGAAAAGAAAGTGGATTTTTACGTCACAATTTCTATCCATTGAGAACCACATTAGGGGAATGATTTTAGTATTTTGTTGAGAAAAAAGGCCCCTAGATGTGTGGGAGGTGATTGTAAATAGTATTTTGGGAGAATTTAAACATTTATCAATGACTGGAAGGTGTGAGGAGAAGACGAGACGACGAGTTGTATTTATAGGGGATGGTAGGAATGAGTTCTCATTATTTAATTCATTAGTATATTATTTTGGATCATTTATTTAAATATTTTAAGCCTTATAACTAAATATATTAAAAAAAACAAACAGACTAAGACATTTTGGGCTAATATCATATTTACAAAATCAATGTGTCAATAATTCATTTATTTTTCATTTGTTGTAAAATATCGAATATGAATATCCACACAAATTTATGGTATTTTAAAATGATTCATATAATTTACCATAAACGTTTTTTTACATGTACATTTCAAAAATGATCTATAATTTTCGGAAATAATTTTTTCACTGAGTATAAAATTAATTTCTATTTATAATCATCAATTATTAAAAAAATACAATTTTAACATTAGGACATATTTTATGACACATTGAAAAATTAATTAAGGTCTCATAAAAATATATTTTAATTATAAGATAGGAAAATATAATATTTATGAATTCATTTTATGAAACTAATTTTATTTTAAATTAACATAACAGTTTAAATAAAAAAACTTAACTTTCAATAAATACCAACAATTAATTACTAATTTTTAAAACATTTATTACATATAATATGATATAATTATTTCATATGTTCATTTATAAGAGGCATAAATTCTATTTTTACATTAATGTGTGAGGTTAATATACATTTTCGCGTTATAATTTTCTTAACGGTCATATTATTAGTATTGTTCTCAAGTTACTATTTCATTGGAATTGGTTCTGTAACTTCTAGAAATACTTCATAGGTTATTCATTGTTCATATGAAAAGTTCCCAATGTGTTTTCAAGGATACATATATGATTTATTCCATTTAACATAATTAAAAGAAGGAAGTTTCTTTTGATAATATTTTAATTCATTTCATATTAACTCCATTATTAATTGGATTATGGTATATTTATAGAGAAGAGATGTGAAGAGGCTTAGGGTTCCCATGAAGCTATCTTCAGATTCTTGCTGATGGGATGTGTTGATTGATTTTTACCAAGGATGTAGACATGTGATGATGTAGTAGCAGTACATGGGTGATTTATACTTATTGTACTTACAAGCATATGATGTTATCTTTTGCATATATTATATATATTATATGTGTTCATTCATTGACTCCTTTATAAAGATTGTTTTATTATCCGACATGTCAGGCTATTGAGAGATATTTTTTGGTGAGTGGGGTTATCAGATCAGTGGAAGGAAGGTGTATACAATTTTTTCTTATTTTCTATATTATCAATGTAAGATGAGTAGGAGTGTGTTTGAAATGTTTTATAAGTGTTCTTATATTTAGTTATATATTTTAAAGTGAAACTACCCATGTCTTCTGATGTCATGTTTGGGATAGAGTTTCAATTGTTCTTATCTCATATTTTGAAATATCCGTATCGAATAAAACCTATGGAGGAATGTGTTTTGATGAGGTAAGTTGTTGATATGATGCAAATGGGTTTTATTGAAAACTATTTTTTATCATTGTGGTGCTATAGGTTTATACCAGAAGAAGTACATGACGTTTTATAGTGGGTCATTAAAATTTTTTTCCCTTTCCACTGATTGATGATAATCTCCACTAGTTGAATCGAGAATGTTAGTATTCAAAGGATAACATGAGGTATGTATAGAACCATATGGGGGTTTAAGATAAGTATTTTTTATGGTGGACATTATATAATGGTGTTACAACATCATGTTTGTGGTCAAGTCAGTTTCAGCCACGAACTCAACAACGATGTACATGGGGATTTTGAAAAACATATTACATGGGTTACAAGACAATTTTTTCAAAATTTTCATCAATTATATGATAATGTACATGAATTCGATAAATGATCATGAACATCATTAAAAATATTATTGCATGTTATTCAACACTAGAAGCTCTGTGAAATGATTTTTATGTGTATTCTCTGGTCTTGATAGGATAATTAAAAAATACATTTTCATTATTTTTAGGGTGTTTACTGTGGACCATGATAAATATCAAATAACATGGCTCATTTTTCTGTATGTTCTTTGTTTTGGTCGGATATTTTTAATGTTTTGTGTTCATTTTATCAAGGTTATAAAATTGATGACATATTTTAATAAGAAACATAGGGCCTTCATTGGACTAAGTACTATCAGATAACATTAGTAATAATGAAGGTATTTTTGACTAGTTTTTCACTAATTGTTCTTCCATAGGAGGGAATGATGTTTGAGTATTTATGTGATGGTTCTTTTCTGGGTTTTAGGTTTTTATTCATTGAGAATAAGATTAATATCACTTATGGTTATCAACAATTACATCCCAATAAAAATAAATATTCCACACAGTATTTGGAATTAGAAGAGGATAATTCTCAATGAAATTGTGGAATAACTATTACAATGTTATGTTATATATGGTTTCATGACACATAATAACCTGAAATGTGTCTTATCATTACAGATTACAAAAACATTAGTGGTGTAAATCCTAGGTAAATAAATAATATGACATTTTCATATTAATTAATATTTTTGAATTCAATATTAATTATAATTACAAGGGGATTCTATGTCCAATATCATTCTCAACAAGCAATAACACTTTTCTTTGAAATCTTACATTGCACACAACTTGGAATTATACTAAAAAATATTATAATATTATTATTTAAAATGTTATTTAACACTTAACCATTTTATTGGTGATAATGAATAGAACAAACTAAAATATTGTTATAGGTTTTTGTTAAATGCATATAATTTTAATCAAAAAAATAAGAGGCTTAAAATAAGAATTAATTTGATTTTAGGCATGAAATACTCTAATTTTCACTAAAAGATTGATTTGTCACCTTTTGATAGAGATACGTTTTCAAATCTTGTTTTGTCACATTTATATGTTCTATTTGATGAAATACATTTTCTATTTAAAATTGGGACATCAATATTTACATTGGCTAAAATTTTGGTATTATTCTGATAAAGTTCATTTTTTGATGAATAGTGAAAAATACTTCATTTAAATTTAAAACTACCATTCAATATAATGTATTCTATATGATTATACTGTACTTTTAATTGGTTTTAATGTGTACATATATTATATTTTTATCATTTAATAAAAGTTTGTCCATTTAATGTAATTTCACATTGAAATACGATATAAACACATGTCAATATTTTTTTATAGTTTTTACTTCTTAAATACATGATTTTTGGTTTTAAAAACGGAAATTAATTTTAAATTAATTTATGAAACTTCTATGTTTTGAATTTGGAAAAATTGATTCCATATTTGGAATCAGGATGTTTAAATTGTGTAAATAAGTAATTTTTATTTATATAAATTATGAATAGTAACTCAGAAAATATTTTATATACCATGGTTATCTTATTTCTTATATCCATAATGTTGTTGACTATTTTAAATACATATATACATGGTATATATGATACTCACATCCTTAATATTATTCTGAATATGAGGGAATTTTGAGAACATTTGAAATTTAAATCAAAACATGTTCATATTCGACTCAAGTACCAAATAGCAACAAAACGTCCGATATGAACTCAATGAATTGAATAATTTGAATGACATATTAATAAGTGATATAAAATGAATAATAAACATGAAAATGGTTCTTAATCATGAAGAATTTAACCAAATTGTTTATTTCACGAGGAACGATGATCATAGGTGACAAGTCAGACTCAAGGTAAGGGAAATCATAACTCAATCTTGAATCATTATGTTAGGCATTCTTGTAATTGGTTTTGTCATTCAATGAATATCTGTGAATGAACTCTGATTGAATTACACAAAATATTCAGTTATAATGAGTGTATTTATATTTTTCACTCATATTTATGTCATGGATTTATCCTTTATCTAATTATACAATATTTAAGGGGGAATTTGACTTAATATCATTTCATTGAGGCATATTTTGATAATATACACCACATTCTATTATACAGTGTATAATCAACCCCACTGACTTTAAAATTCAGTCAATGGTTGTTAAAAGGGGATATTTTATAGTATTATTTAACTAAATCACATAAAGGAATGTTTTTAAATGTATGTGGTGACAATGACATATCCACTGCCACTAACATTATTTGATATATGGATTCCTCTACAAGATGTAATGTTTCTGAAAGAAAAATAAATTCCATATACCCTTTTCTTTTATTTTGGTATTCAAAATGTTTTTTATAATGGTTTTATTATTTCAATATTTTTAAACGATCTCTTGTGATTGAAATGTGACATTATATTTTTTCATATGCTTGTTTTATTTGTTATGAATATTTTATGGTACTTGGAAATTGATTATATATATAGGTTGTTCCATGATAAACCAAGAGCAGGTGAGCCAGTGATATCTCACCAATTAATTAGGTAATGAGATAGAGATAAAAAATGTGGTTTCTCTTAAGATAATTTCATAGTATACTATGATGGGTATTCCAAACGTAATCATGATTGTTACTCTCTATATAATTTTGAATGATACAATGTATGTAAGATAATGATGCCACAATTTACCTTTATGATTAATTATTTTTATGATATTTTATAATAATATTATGATTTCATGGGGAATGATTATGAGATATGTTTTAAGAGTGAAAATTAATAATTTATAATAAGGTTTTCACTGAGTTTAAAATATTCATGGGAAATATTTTATTTATTTATTTTATATTAATTACTGAACTTTTTATTATCATACCATGTTTTTGAAATGATTTATATACCATATAAGGATGGGTAATATAAAAGAAGAAGTGATGAATATTTTTATCAAGAAAATAGAAATCATTTTTTGTTTAATGTGATTACTTTGCGGGAAAAGAGGATACTGAGTGTAACTGTTATCAAGTATTGTTTTGGTTTAGAATGTAATAGTTATTGAAAAATTATATAATTCTATAAAACTAAATATATCCTCATTCTGAAATCTTAACTTAACTAAATATTATGTAATGTTTAAGGAATGAAGACTTATATTTGTTATGAAAGGGAAGTTCAGACAAATTTAGGGATTATGAGTCTTGGTTACACATATAGTAACATTATAGGTATATTATTTTTGTTAAATAATTGTTCTATAATTTTTCCTAGTCAAGGAAAGTCAGCTACAAATGGATGGAGGAAGATCGTAGACAACATTGAAATCTCATAATGATGAATTGCATGCAATAATTACTATAAAGTCATGTCCTTATGAATATAAAAAAGTTTTTATGATATAACTCCCTTGAAAGTAGTTGTTTGAGATATCAAACACCTCCACTATACCCCGATGAAATCATGTGTCATGGTTCTTTTTTAATCAAATATTTTTGATCTCATTATTCTCATATTTTTAAAAAAGGTAGATATTATCAAATAATTTTTAGATACTTTAACTTATCACGAGATTATCATGAATATTAAGATTTCGAAAATTAACCTGAAGACAGAGACCCTTTCACAACATGTTTATATTTTATTTTCAAATATAGTCTTCTAGTACATACATATGGTATTTTAAATGGACCATTAATTTAAATTATCAAATCAAACTCGTTCATAATGTTTTATAAAAAGAAGTTCTTATCTAATGTTGTCAAATTATATGTCATATATGATTATTTTCCAAAAAAATATTTTTTTAACACCCATACGCCCCATGTTGTACAATTTGTATTTTGATAAAGGATGTAAGGGATTGTGAAGAATATCTAATTCATTTTTGTAGTGCATGGATATTCTATCTACCTGAACAAAATGGGAAAAAAACCAAGTGGACACCATGATAAAGGTACGAGGTTATTTAGTTTAGGAATAGTTTTATTAAATAATTGATGGGTGAAAACTAAATATGTCAATATATATAAGACTTCATGAATTTATATGTTGACGTTATTATATGTTTTGTTCAAAATGAGAGATATTATAAAACCATTAGGGTTAAAACATGTTTTGGATACTTTTACGAATGTTATCTCATTTTTGGAAAGTTATAAGAATTATATTGTTTTAGAAAAAGTAAAACCCATAGTATGGGTGACAACCCATTGATTCCATAAAGTCTCCAGAAATTGAACCCAAAACTGAACGGTGGAAAAGGTACATCGCCTACCACTAGGCTACATGAAGTTCCATGTTAATATGACTTATTCTTTTAAATTTAATTATTTTATGGATTTAGGATAAGTTAATTTTGGAACAAATGTTTTATTAAAATTATATCCCTAGAATAGGAATCTTATTTGATGATTAAGTGATAAATGTTATTTTTAAATATGTTCACTATTTTGGGAACACTATATCCATAAAAAATAGAATACTATCAGATTTATTTTGAGGAGTAATTGTTGAAATTTGTTTTGTAAGAATCTATGTTTTTATTATGGAAATATGGCGATATGGGATATTTATGGAAATTATTAATCTTTAATTGAGAATATTTGAAAAGGTAAATTACTTTTTAGTATCATACTTTAAGAGTAGTTGATGTTATTTGTAGATAAATATTAATATTTATTTTGGAAGACTATGTGATCAAATCATTATGAATTTTGGGATTCAATCATATTTTGGATTATCTTGAGGAATTTTAAGGACCTTAGTGGGATGAATGATCTATGTAGAACATGGGTATTATGGTTTAATTTAAGAGATTAAAAGAAATCGTTCTCTTTATAAAGAATTATTATTTTTGTGGATTATATTATATGGTATTGACCATTGTGGTTTTGGTAATTGTTTAACAATAGTATAAATATATAGGTAAACTTTTGTCGATGATATGAGTTTTTCTAAGTTGATTATAGTGCATTGGTAATGAAAAATTCGCCTTAATTACTCATAGATCGGATAAATACACGAGTTTGTGTTGGAAATTGATTAAGGACTGAAACTATACAAGTAAAGTATGTATATTTCTTTATTTTATTATTCTATTTAGTAAAATAATTCCTCATCATTATTAAGTGTATCAATAATATAAAATGTTTTTTGTTTACATATTTCTACTATGAAATTAATGACAATTATACCCATCACGTGTGGTTTGATAGTTGTTATCTCTCTCTTGATCATGTTTTATATCACTCTATATCTGAACTAGAAACTATTTTTTTCTTACATATCCATGTTTTTTTATATGTAACCCTAGGATGTGTTATCTTAGGTGACATTTGAATATCACTTTTTAATTTTTTTAATGTGGATCTTTTATTAACCCCTTTTTCGATGTGGGATTAAAATAAATGTATTTTGAAAAGTCATAATGTATTTACCCAACTAAAATTAAAATTGTGAGGATTCAATTTATAAAGGGAGGGGGTTATGTAACATCCCATGTTTTAATAAAGAAACACTATGTTCAATAATGTACATGATAAGCAACATCGAGCTTAAATGAACACCTAAATATTAATATTTAGATGTGACCATTATAACCAAGTTGTTGGAATGGAGTGAATGAATAATATAAATTTAATTATGAAAATAGGGTTTAAATATGTGTATGTAATGATTCATTGGTTACAAAATTTATTAAAAATCTAAATAAAAACCAATTTAATATTAAGTATGTGTTTTTATGATAACCTATTTAAAATATAATAATCGTGTTTATAAAATCATATAACTCTATATGAATTTTTATTTAATGAAAAATATATGCTATGTATTCAATGTAATGTTTTGAATTCTCTTTATAGGTTTTCTTGATATTATATAAGAACCAATTAAAATTTTCTGTTAAAAGAAGTATTTTAAAAAATATATTTTACAGACTTTTTATGGAGAACCATTTTTAAATAATGTTTTGGAAAATATAATAAGTTCTAATTGGCATAATTATCTTCTTCCTTTTAATCTAGACATAAAAATTTACATTTATTGAAATTTTGTAATTTTTCTAATTAAATTCCTATTTTAATGAATAGTGAAATACACTACATTTTCATTCAAACCCACAATTTCATATAATTTATTTATATAGTTATACAATCACTCTAATTGGAATTAAACATGTAATTTGAATATGTTTTTATCATTTAATCCATTTTTGGACATTTGAAAAATATCACATTTAAATTGGATATAAACATGTGTCAATATTTTGATAGTATTTACTTCTTAAAAACCCACTTTCAGTTTTTGACAAAGAGAAATTTTTTAAAAGTAATTAATTAATGTTCTAGGTTTTGAATTTGGAAAAATGGATTAAATATTTGGAATCATAGGGTCTAAATTATCCTAATACATAGCATTTATTTTTGTACATTACATGTAGTAACTTCACTAATTATTTTTATTTAACACGGTTAAAGGAAAAATTTGGTAAAACAATGTAAAAATTATATTATAATATTATAAAACTACTCTAAATCGTTTCCTAATAATATTTTATCAGACCTGAGAGACCTAATAAATTCTTAGTAAAAACATTTGGTATTTTAGAGCCACACTGATAAGATAAAGACATTTTATAATAAGTAATTTAATGTAAAGAGAAATATAACATAAACATGCATCCTTTTACTAAATAAATTTTAGTATAGGGTTATATAACTAATATATTTGAATATAAATATTAACATCAAATATAAATTAATTTTATACCTCATGGTATTTTATTTATAATTTTTAGACATTAAATAAATAAAATTTTTTATGTCGCGAAAATGATGCAGTGATTATATTATTAATGAATGAATGTAATAAATGATATTATAAATATTTAAATAAATGTAATTTTTTACATTTTAATTCAATAAAATAATTTTATGGATTCTTAGGAAGTGTTATCATTGATTTAATATAGTTTCTTTGAATCAATCACAGTTTTATAACTGTAACAAAAATAATTTAATAAACATTGTAAAATTGACATAAATGAATTTTTTAAATAAATAGTATTTTTTAAATGATATATTAGTCATAAAAATATAATATTCATCAAAATGAAATAGATAATTTTAATAATGTCATTATAGATCCATTTTATGTTCTCTAGGAAATCTATAATAACTTTATAATCTATATATTGTTAAAATACAAGAAGACACGGTAGGAGATAAATTTTTTATCGATGGATTAATGCGTAGATATAAGGACATATTTCAAACCTAAAAATCAGTAAAACGTATATTTTTTTGAGCGGAATTAGACCCATAATAATATCATACCTGAAATGTATCACTTTTGGGGAATTATTATTTGAAAAAGTGATTAATATAAAATAATATTTTAAGGAATTCCTAATGTGGCCCGTCATCCATCTTTTAAAAGACCACCACCTCTACCCCCAATCTCACACATATCAAGCCCCTTGGATTGAAAATACTCTTATAAAATATTATTCAAACATAACTAACTTCCTCTTATAATCCATACCATGGGATGAAGTAATCTCAAGTAATCCTTTTGGCCCAAATCAATAAGAGTTACTTGATTTAGGGGAAAATTCTTCTCTCAAGATACTTTCATTTATCTTCCTTATAAAACATCTTATGCTCTGTTTATTAAATTATATTATAATAGAAACATTATCCTCAATATAATAGTATGTTTTTATACAAAGGGTTCAACCGAAACTTACATATACCTCAAGATAATGGATATAGATGATATTGATTCTGTTTACGGTGAACTACTGCCTCATGAAACGATGATTGTTAAATTTTATCCTACCACATCTCATGGAGGCCATTTTTATGGAATATCATATAAATATGATAAATATGATATTAATATTTTTCAATTCATATGCAATTTTTATTTACAATATACCATTATTTTTTCTATAATATGTAAATACGATAATTTTATTTGAGTAAGTGTTTATTACTTTCCCCTCAAAGTAATATGACTCGTTATTGTCATAAATGGAACACAAAAGTGATGATGTTAATGAAATTATAAAACACATATAACATAGATATTTTAATTCAATTATAATATACCTTTGTATAATTTATTTTTAATTCCTTTAATATGACACTCGAAGGAATGTAATGTTTATGCATATGTATGACCAACCATCTCCATGATCAGTGTATTTCATTTATTATATCCAAATGTTACAAACTATTATGAATATACATATATATATATATTGGATATATATGATATTTAAATAACGAATAATATTCTAGGGATGATTTACTTTTTACCACATGGGAATTTACATCAAAACATGGTCACTTTTTACTCACGTATCGAATATTGACAAAATGTCTGATATGAACTCAAATAATTGACTAATTGTTATAACATGTTTATAAGTGATATAAAATGAATAATAAAATTTTAGAAAGATCTAAACCATGTATAATTTAACAAAATATTGTTATTCAGGAGGAACAACCATCATACATGACAAGTTGAACTAAACTTAAGGGAAATCATAACTATATCACTATTCATGGAGTTAAATATCCATGTCATTGGTTTCATTTTTTCAAAAATATGTGAGAATGTCATATAATTTTATTACACTTATCATTCAATTATATTGGGTTTATATATATTTATCACACATATTTATGTCTTTTATTTATCTTTAATTTAATGATATGGTCTCTATAAGGGACTTAATCTCAATCACTTTTCATTCGGGTATATTTTGGTAATATACACCACCTTAATTTATATGGTGTATAATAAACCAAATTGAAATTAAATTTTATTCAATAGTTTCAGAAAAGGAATATTTTTATACAAATAGTTTTACCGAAGGTCAAAATAGAATCTTTTTTTCTCCTTTGCGGTGACAACAACTTCTCAACTGCAACAACCATTATTTGATATATGGTTCCCTATATAAGAAAAAATGTTCTTAAAAAAATTAATACCATATACCATTTTAATTTTTTTTGTTATTGAAGAACTTATTGATGATGGATTTATTATTTCAATATATTAAAATTATTTTTTGTGATTAAAATGTAGAATTGTTATTTCACTTTATTATTTGTTTCTGTGATATGATTATGTTACGGTTCTTGGACATTATTTATGTATATGATTGGTTCTGTGATAAAACATGGTTTGGTGAGACCATTATATCTCTCCAATGAATTTTTTAATGATATGGTATAAAAAATTAAGTATTCTCCTAATATATTTTTGGAATATACTATGATGTGTATTCTAAACGTAACCATTGAGTTTACTCGCTATATATATGTGAAAGCTATAATTTATTTAAGATATGGATACCAATAGTTACCTTTTTGTTTTATTATTTTGTTGATGTTTTATAGGAATATTATTATTTAATGGGGAATGATTAATAGTTAATGTTCTATGTGTGAAAATTATTATTTTATGAGAATGTTTTCAAGGTGTTTAAAATATTCATGGGCTAATGTTTCATTTCATTATTTTATATTACATAATGATATTTTAATGATCATCCCATGTTTTTGAAATGTTTTTATAGGTTATAAGGATGGTTAAGAGAATGGAATAATTCAATAATATTTATATTAGGAAAAATTAATCATGTTTTGTTTAAATGTTATCCTTTACTTTAAAAAGTGGACACCTAGTCTAACTATCCATATGTAATTTATGGGTCTATTATGTAATAGTTACAACCTAAATTCTCTAAAACTATACACCAGAAAATATAATCAATGTGAATTCATGAAATCTCTAAATATTACATAATTTTTAAGGATGAGGCCTTATACCCTTAATGGGATCCTCGAATACCAATTCATAGAAAGATTTTCTAGTGAATTAAATGAACGACATGTGTAAATAATTTTTTTTGTAAATAATCAACATTAAAATATATTCTTCCTTTTTCACAATAATTTTTTTAATTAAATTACACATTTTATAAAGATTAATAAATTAAAATACAATCTCAATTTCATGCGCTTCAAGAAGAAATAGATTAACTTGAGTGAAAAGTTTAATGTAAAATTGATTATTTATGAACATCCCCTATGAAACCAAACCTGAACATTAGCAACCGGTCAATGAGGTATCCCTAAAAATGTTTTATTTTTAAGAACTAGTGGTTAAATTGATATAATTCAAAGAAGATTCAGTTGTCCCTTCTCATACATTAATGGTGTATATTAATGAAGAATATTTTCCTTTTGATGTAAATATGGGTAATCAATAAGATTTAAATTTCTTCTATAATGAATATGTGGTGAAATAATATCTCCATATCCTATTAATGGTTGAATAATCAACACCAATGTACCTATAAAATTAATTGTAGGAAGTTTGAAACACTCAATTTGTTGAATTTAACGAAATTGTAATGCTTAATGAACAACAAACATTATATCATGAAATTAAACTCCAATAGGATCTTTTCAATGAAGATGTAATTAAATCAGAAAAAACGCAATGGGATGATGATTTCGTGAACACATAATGTTTTAATAATTTTAAAATATTATTTATTATCATCACTAATAATATTAAATGTTCAGATTAAAAACATTTTTATGTTTCATCAAAGGATGAAGAAGAAGATAAAATGAAGATTCAACTAGAGAGGAACACCAGGAGATCCCATAACATGTTGTTCATTCATTGAAGGGTTGATAATGAGGATATAAATGTGGATTCTCCCAATGAAATAGTGACGGAATATTCCCAATTTCAAGAGGATGAATTTGATATTAACTCTTTATGATTTAATTTTTCTCAAATATAACGTCACATAAAAATTCCCTTTTATTTTCACATTTTTTCATCAATGAAAAATTGATATTTGAAGAATGAAAATGTTGTTTTGCATGTGTCAACAAAGAAAGATGACAACTCTTTATTTGTCCGATAAAACCATTAAATATGTATCTGATTCCCAGGGGGGTTATTTTCTATATTCAATTTATGGATCTGTCACTAAAAATGAATTTTTACATGATATAATTGAAGAGTGACGATGTCACATCTCAATGAAACTCCACCAAATAGAAGATTTTGGATATCTAGCTGAAATTTCACATATAGAGTTTATCCAAATCCAGTTATCAAATTAGGGATTTAACCATTATATATCATTCGATTACTATTTTATTTATATTTTCATCTTTTCTAATAAATTTTTTATTTTTTTCATTTAAAAATTATGATGATGGTATTTTATGTTCATCACTTATGATCTTACCTCAACATTGCACTACCAATAAGTCATATTTGACCTCCCATTTAAACATAAATGTATGGTTTGATTCAAAAAAATACCATTACAAGTTAAATAATCATGAGTTTTTTTAATTATATTCCATAATTTAAGTGTTGTGTAGGGTAGTTTTTTAGTTTAGGAATTTTAATATTTTTTCTTTTTATATATTTTTTAAAATTTTGTATATTACAATTTTTTGTGTCTCTTTTATAATTCTTGGATTTTTTATAACATGTGAGATCAAATGATCTTATTTTATATTTTTGAAACATAGTAAAATGTGGGAACCAGATCATTACATGTAAAAGAACATAAATGAATGATGAATGTTCATTTTTATGAAATTCATAAATATTGTCATTTGATGACATGTCTTACGATTTTTGAATCCCATTCCACATATTACATCATTATTGTTGAAATACTATTACTATTAGTATTATTAATCCATTTTCCATATTTTATTCCTTTTCCTTACACCTTTAATGAACCAAAACATTTATCCTTTATCCATGATTTTATTTATTCTTTACTAAACATGATGGATTGAGGTACTTGTGTATTAAATGATTGATGAATTACATTAATTTTAATACCCCATTTTCAATGGATTCCATTGTATGAATATATTTTTTGGTTAGCCACAATATGATCCCATTTTACATTAAAACCTACTGTTATAATTAAATTGCATGATCTAGTGTAACCTAATCATGGGAGAGGTTATGTTATGAATTCTTAAAACAATTATAGATACATTGGTTGGAATATAAAATTTTGAAGATATTATTTTCTCATAAATGTGGAATTATATTTTTTTTAACTTTTTATGTAATCCCCTAAAATAATCTATTCCTTTTGGAGAATTAATTTGAATAATATGTTCAATTATAGATAATTCAATGAAAAAACAAATCTAAATTTTTAAGAATCATTTAAATTGATAAAGATGATTAATAGGAGAATGTATTGGAAATTAATTTACACAAAAATGATATTCTTTTGTTTTTTATTTAATTCAATGGGAGCAAGGGGGAAATCAATCTTATGTGATAAATAAAATAATTTGTTTTTTAAAACAGCCGACTCTACGTTATTCATATATTATAATTTGAAATAAAAATCCTAGGAACCAAAATTCATAGAACAAACATAAAAATAAAAATTGATAATCAACTTTCTGTGACTAACATCAGGTTTAGATCTATAAATTTCATAATCCTATGGTGATTATTGCATTAGTTTTGGATTATAATGGTTTTTTTCGGAATTAACAAGTGTGTGTTGAGAGAAAATAAATGTGGGGTATGTATCATCAGTTCATTAAAGGATAAATAATGTGAAAATGGATTGATTTTTTAAAATAGTGAAATAGAATTTATTTAATTTCCATGAGTTATGATATTCTATGTTTTTTTTTTTGATGAATTGGTGGATATCATGGGCATGCATTATTATGATTATTTGAATTTATTTTGATGTTTAAAAATCCATGAGTCTAAGTGATAAATGTGCGCGAAATAATATAGATAAACTTTCAATTGTTTTTAAAAGCCATTTCAACAATTTCATACCTTCCTACTTATAAATTTTAGATTATTTGCAACATTTTTTTATTTTTCATAATTTTGGGCTAAAATGTGAAAAATCTTTAATTCTGCAATATTAATAGTTTTCTATAATTTTTTTACAACATATAATTTTTAATATTGATCCAAATTGAGTGATTATTTTTTTATACTTTTTTCATCATTTCATTCAAATATATTGTTTGGACCAAGATCTCTTTTGATGTTTGACATGAAAACAAATTGATCAATTAAAAAAATATTTCTTACATAATGTATGGATACAATATAATTAAATGAGTACTATTTCAAGACATGTACCACAAAATTTAATGATTAGATTGATAATTGAAGTATGGGATGATGTTTCTTGATTACATTATATTTAATTAATAAATTATCTAATTAAGGAATTCTTTTCATAAGTAAAAGTATTGATTCTTGAATGACATCTTGAGATAGAAAATGTGTTTCCGGGTAATTTGGAAATAAATGATTTTAACCATGTCAAAAAAATATTGATATTTTTAATGAATATATAAAATCGATATATGAACATATTTTAAGACGAATGTATAGATATTTTTGGCTACTTTGTGGGAATGAAATGAGATATTGTTCAGTGGATAGATTTTTGGGGAGAAATTTTCAACTTTTATTTTTGGCACTTTTTCGATTCATCATTTTAACTTTATTTTTATACACCATTATTCATGTAAAATCACAAAATATAGTGGTAAATTTTATTTTTTTTCAAGGGGGGGGGGGGGAGGTTTAAATTTATAATTCTAGAGTTCTCCACATCATAAAAGAAAAATAGATGACATTTTCTATGATATTTTTTTCAATTTAAATGAGTGTTTCATATTTTCATTACAATAATATTTGGATTTAGATTCTATTTTTATTTGATTTGTAATTTTTTATTATATCCCTCCTCTAGTTTCTATTTTATATATTATGAAGTATACTAGGGATTAGAGGTGAGGAACATTAAAATCATTAGTTTGTGTTTAATGGTTAGTTGGTATACATGATTTTTTGGGATAAATAAGACCAAATATGATATTTCATAGTTCAATTGAGGATGTTTATGAAACTCTACCAAACATAGGATGGGTAGTAGGCAATTTTGAGTTCTTGGAAAATTTTACCCTCATGATCAATATTTTTATAAGCGAGTGAGAGGAAGTGGTTCTGAAAAATAACTTTTATCAGTTTACTATATTTGGGTTGGATATGTTCGAAATAGGATAAAATTGAAATATGAGAAATGACACTAACTTGATCAATGTATTCATATAATATCATTTAATCACCTAGATTTTAATTATTTATTAAATCTACGTCTTAATTAACTTCTTTTGTTTCTCTTGATAATTTTTTTTGAAAAAACAAAAATTTAATTAAACACCTCATTATCCCTTAATTTAATGTGATATATTGATTAATTTTCTCTCATATCATGTGAAAACCCGGTAAACAAGATTACCACATTTTAGAAAATGAAAAAAAATCACACGTCCCTTGAGTCATGTTTCATATATCCTTCATTAATAAATCTCATATATAACAATTCCATATCATGTAAAATAGGGTTACTATCAATCACCCTTTGGGTTAGAACTCTATGAACAATCCTACTAAATTAATCAAATACCTTATTTTCCTTCCCTGTGTGGTAATTTATATAAAATTATTAAACCATAAGTTTCCTGAGCCATTTCATTTTCCACATATTGACCACTTTTTATGAAAATATATATTTTACAATATTATGTTCAATTTATATCTTATATGTTCCACCCAATAGATAATTTCCATATATTATCAAAGGAAATATTATATCAACCAAATTAAGATCATGGATTGGATATTTCTATTCATGATCGCTTAACAACCATAACGAATAAGTAATAAATTTATCATTTTTATAAGGACACAACCAATTACCTTCATCGATGTATCATTATATATTTTGAAACTACCATAATTTCCTTATGGTTGTTTCAAAATTGGATCATTTTCCAATATCCTATTAAATTCATCAAATCATTCGTCACATTCCATTGTTCATTTAAGCTAAAAAAATTTCTTGTGTTCCTGGTTAATGGGTTTTCCAATCAAGAAATATACTAATTCAATCGCTGATGGTATCAACATTAACAAGCTAAACAATGCACATTGGTTACGTTCACTAGTTTAAGATATCCTATGAATCCATTTCTCTTATCATGATCAAATTAGATTCTAATATTGTAGAATATATGAGAATGAAAAATATCCAAACATCGGAGTTGAGAATTATACAGTTTTTTAGAAAACTATTTTTATATTAGACTATCAGAAACAATTTACAATATATTTTCTTTGTCCTCATATATTCTAGAATTCACTAAAATTTCATTACTAAATACTAGAATGAAATCTTAAGTTTATTCATTGAATACTATTTTAATTAAATGAATAAAAAATAGTGGGTGTTTGTTGATATGCTGTTTCAGCACATGGATGCAAATTTTAAATAGGAGAATGACTTAGAAAGAGGAGGATAAAATATATGATGAATGATATGATTATAAAAATAACCAATAGTGATTCACACAAGGTATCCCAAATCTCCGTTGGTGCACTTGAACACGTGTTCCACCCAACTTATGAATCAATTCACCTTATTCCATGGTCCTATTATATCTTATAAATCAATCCTTTGGGTATTAATTTATATATATTAATTTCATTGAAGGCCGATTACTACTATTATTTCTCTAGTCCTTCACTAAATTCATAAAATCCTTCAAAGGTCATTTCTTAAAATATATTGAGAGGTAATTAAATGGGTGTAATGAGACTTAAGACCATTCAATATTCAAAATAAACATCACTTGTGAGACCATTTGTCCAACCCTCATAACTCAAAAATAATAACATGCCTACACTTCCTCAGATAGTAAGGTGCACTAATAACTTCTGGGAATACCTATAGATACCCTTAAATAATTGAACTAAGATTCTCCCACGTTCAGTCATCAATTTTTTTGACCTGGGGTTTCATTAGTTCTCCCAAGTATACATGAGCAACACCACCTTACACGAACCTTCCTATTTCTCCCTACAAACCAGCCTAGTCATGAGTTTCATGAATACTCTTTCAAATCCACTAAAGGAAAGGATTATTCTTTATTGGATCCCTTTACTGAATGGGATCATGTTGAGACCACCACTTAGTCCTCTTGATTTACCAATGCTTTGGGAGAGGCACATCCTCATATCTCCCATAATAATTTATATTTCTACATTCAATGGATTCACACACTTGTCTTACCTAAGGATAAAGATCATCAAGAAAATCTATAGGATTTTATATCTACTTTCACATGGACCATTACCCTAGACACAGTGTGGATGATATCTCGATATCAGATTCCATGGATAGGACTCTATCTTTCCATTATTGTCTCTATGACCCATAGAATCCAGTTCACAGTATGAAGAGTGAGGATCACACATTCTATTCCATTAAATAGGTAATGAGATACATCAACCACGACAAGACAAATTTTATGTAACTCCTCCTGAGATAAGACCATATACATTCATGTAAAAGATTTCCATATTTCTCCTCTCTAAATCCTTTATCTCCAATTGTTCTTTATATTTTGACCAATTTCCACTATAAACTGAAGAGAGGGAAGGTTCATATCCTAGGCATCTTACATGGTCACCATTTACTCTTCCACCAGTAGAGGAGGAAATGAATTTTCCTTTTCTGAAACATTCTCATCTTCTTTTATCTAACACTGAGCACAAATCATGCAGGTTTAGTTGTTGGTACTGATTACAAAATCCATACAATCCACCACAATTTTTTTAACTATGAGAACTATGATTCCATTATAATTGATATATGTTGGAACCCTTCTCTACCCTCAAGCTCAATGCCATTTAATTTTTGAGATATGAAATAATTCCCCTAGATGGGAACCATTCATGTTATGAGCCCCAAATTTTCTTTTAACTATGTGAAATCTGATTCGTAATATAACCAGGATTTGAATGAGGCCACCTAGGCCCTGAGATCAAGGGGAATCTTCCCCAATGGATAAACCTAATCAAAATAAAAGACAAATATGTGTTTATACATCACTCATGGTCCAATTTCGTAGGTAATAATCTCAGATACTAATCCCCAAATAATTTATATCAATTGACCATACTCTCTTACAAGAAATACTTTAATATATGGGCTTTGATTTCAATCAAAATGGGAAATGTAAGAATCCTTCATGAGGTTCATTCCAGAGCCCAGAAATCAACTATATCCTTTTTAGGACATATCACCATTAGATTCTAATTCAACATCTAAACTCATATCCCTTCCAGGTTCCCATGTATTCTTCATCATAAGTCCTACAATAATATTTGACTAGGCATATTTCTTCGAGAAATTATTTCCATGTTATGTTAAAATCTATGGTATGGATATTATCACATGAATTTAAAATGTATGATGTGTCCCATTAAGCCACACTGAACTACATGGTTTCTAATTCCATCCACAAGACTACATTGGAAGACCAGCTATGGGATCATTCCTAACATCAAAATAATTTATGTCTGTCTGGATGAGGATAAACACTAGAGTTGAATTATTCTACATGGATGAAAATAAACTAGACAGTGCCACACTGTGTGTCTATTAAACTAGAATCATTGTAATAATGAACAATTTTTATTAAATTATAATATAAGCACATAATATTAATGGAAAACATTAGATACAAACAGATATACCTTTTAAAAATTACCTCAGATACATACAGATCATTATAAATTCTATACAAGCTAAAAAAATTATTTCTATTATCAAGGAAAATATACATTATGCTTTGTAAATTAGTTAGGATTCATGAATATATCATAAATATATAATAGAGTCCCTATCTATGCAATAATTCCCCTCATAAGGGTGAGATGAGCCTCTTCTATCATCCTCTTGACCAATGTAAGATCATAAAATTCATTGGAAAATCCCCAATGAGAAGGTAACTGTGTAAAGCAATGTCTTTTGGTCCCAGAACTATTGGGTGTTTATACTTCCATAAACAAATCTTTTGGAATGAAACTAGAATTTATGATTCCCAAACAGAGTCCCATTTCTAATGAATTTGTTTTACCCACTGTGAATCCTTAACCAAGAAAATACTGATTCTCATCTGTTACTCCCCTATCAAATTGATAAATAAGGTTCATTAAAGGAATTAAATCACACTAATGTTCATAAAAAAATATGATGCTTTAATACCGTTTATTGATCATTCAAATCATATATTAGGTACACATTTTCAGAACTCTATTCATTCTAAATGTCTTCCTTTTGATTTTATCCAATGAAAAACATGGCTTCTGCTCAAGGGGTGTCAGAATTCACATAAATTATGCCCTCACTGACTTTGTATCTTCAACATCGGGGCCCTATTACACTGGTTCCAGAGTATAATCATCACGGTACAATCCCAACCATGGAGGCTTCTAGATAGGCCCTCCAAATAATCAACGACCCCTGGTGGTCTATTCAGTGACGAATGGAGGTACAGAATCAGGTGACGTCGGCCTTCGTCTTCAATCATTTTAGGATCGTATCGCTGTAATGAAAGAATCATCCCCTCATATACATCTAGGATTCAGATCAAGAGGCCACCTAGGGGCAAACCCCAAATGCACATGGGTCCTTTCTCAGGGATCCTACAAATAATATTTGTATCCAAAAATGTGCAGCAGTGAACCTTCTACATGATGAGGGTGTCACTAACGGTTGTCTGGTCTATGTCCATTACAGCCGGACACACATGATGTCCCACTGAGGATGAAAACTAGCTAATAGAGACAAGTTTCACCCCTTTTCCCCCTTCGTATAATCCCTCTAATCATGTTTTGTGGATTATAGTGAGAGTTCGCATATGCAAATTGACCTCATCCAGCCAGCTAGTAGACTACCCATGTTTCATTTAATGAAGCATGCTAACCAAATATAGTGGTAATATCTATTCAAGAAACTACCCCTTCCTTCACCCACCAAGCCTTACAACAATATATTCTAGCAACACTCAATGATGTAAACCATCCATCCATAGTGAAAAATATCCAAAATGAACATACACCTACTAGCATCCACTAAGCCTTCCGATAGTTTCATTTCACAGCCCTAAGAGAAGTAAGTCAAAAATATCTAACAACAAGAAGAGGAAAGACTCAAATCTCTTCACCAACAACTGAGTACAATCAGTATCCACTGAAAGGAAATGGAGGATAGGAGTAGGCACATACACTACCTTTAGAAATGTAATGGATGTATATTCTTAATATAGTAGTATAAGACACCAATAATATTCTAGAAATTGTGACGGGGAAGACGCAAATTTATGTCCATATCCTAGAAACATTGTTTAACATCATCATGACAACTGAATCAGTACCAGAAGGACATACACATAATGCTATCCTAATATTTTGGGTGATTCGTCACCACGTAATCCCATAGTAGACACATTCCTCTTCTCTCATTTAGGATGGTCATGGGGCTTACACCCCCATATCGTATGGACAATCAGATCATGAACATACACCCCCTCAAACTATAGAAAACCAGTCTATCACAGTATCCAATACATGGATGGTGCATAAACCTATACATTATAATCAATTCCCCCAATAAGTGGCACCAAATGTTTTTAAAAAGGTTTCAAAGAAAAATTATTATTAAATAGAGTTGAAAAATGACGATCGGATCCCTAATATGGATCATCATAAAGCTGGTGTTCTTGAAGCCCTCATGCATTATCTATTGCAGCTCAAGATACAACCATCCTATTATAAAATTATGGGAGAAGTAAGAGTAGTTATGAATGACCGCATTAGAAACATCTTCATGAAGACATTCTTTAGGAAAATATTTTCAATCTCGAGGGCCTAATTTTTTATGAGAGTCATGGAAACCATCCATGTGGCCAGAACAAAAAAGAGAATGACAGTTTACCCCTTGTAGTAATCCACCATGGTGGTCCTCCCCATAATGGAAATAATTGTGATTTTTCTCTCTAAATTATTTATTCCCATTGACACAAATATTTTCAAAATGGAATATATAGTGACGAGAATCCCCTCTTATCTTGAGGCACTTAAAATGCATGGCCAATCATATCTGATTTCTTCACACCATAGGGTGAAATCATTTATCATCAACATGATAACCCAAGGTGATGACTATTCTCAAAATTACCCTTAGTACACATACCTTCCAATATATAAGAGGAAATGAAAAGTGTTACCACTTTTCTGATGAAAAAATAGGGAAGTGTCCAATATGAGCTAATAGGGTTGAAGATCCTCTGTTGAAAGATGATGAGGGTATGTTAAACATGGGGAACCAATTGGCTGAAGGTGAAATTCGAGTCCTTTTTTCTCCATTGTCTACACCTCAGTACAATATTCCAGATATTTTTGTGAAAGATTGAATGTATTTCATATATATAAACATATGGAAAACACATCAGAACTAAATGGAAAAGTTATTAAATTTTGACGAATATAAATTTCATGTTAAGGTAATAGATGAGAAAAAATCCAAATTGACATGGCATCAAACTATTTTTCTCGACATCAAAAAATAGTGAAAAAACAAGGATCCATTCAATGTGAATTCCTTAATACACTAATGATGTTGTGACAATTCATTGCAGACACCCCAGATGGGGTTCACATAAAAGGATGTGGTGCATATGGATAAATGAATTTCATTGTACTCTCCATCAATCAATTCCTCCAAATATTGGAATCATTAAATTTCATTGCCTATGGATGACTACATCAAACAAATTATATGAAATATCGATGATATTATCATAAATAATAGGCCATGATTATCTATATTCAAATTTATGAAAAAGGATAGAAATATATAGAGATAATTATAAAAAAATCATGTAAGAATCATGGGAATCTATCCCATTTAAAAAATGTAAATCATAGGGATGCACATATATCTGAAATGAATCAAAATTATTCTAAAAAAGGATATATATGAGTGTGTCATAGAATTTTTCCCAACCATTATTGGACTAGAATCCATTAATTCAAATTTATTTTTTTTAATTTCATCCATAGCAGTGCAAGAGGGACCCTAGCCTGTTGGGATAGGGTAATTTTTTATCCCATACCTTGTAACAAACAAATTGGGCTTGAAGGGTTATGAAGGAAGAAAAAGAGTAGACCAAGAACTTAGAGATGTTGGATGTTTCACCTCAACAATCCTCTATTTATCGAAAATATATTTTTTATCGATTAGGAGAGAAGAAACTAAATGAATCCTCATAGTTATGCCATCCTATGATTTAATATCTCACATGGAATGAACACAACTAAACTATCAGGGGATTATCTTCAATTTAATGCCAATTGGGCTATTCCTGGGGAAGTAAAAAATAATTGGATAGTGTCTCGTGGAGGATTCATATGAAGAAGTTCTTTTAGAGATACCGATAGGATGACTTTGATGCATCATTCATCAGTAAATGTCATCAATTTTTTCATTGTAGATACTCCAAAACACCAGTCTAGTTCAGATGAATCCCAAGAGTAAACTAGTGTTCATGTTGAGGTAGACACTGAATAATATTCAAGATGTGTGTATACTTGAAATTAGAGGCTATCTCAGAATCGAGTTATCTTCATGAATAATCAACCTTATCCTCCTTAGAAGGATCCTAAAAGTGAAAAATGAAAGAGTCCTTCCATATATCACTTACCCATGGAGAGGGTCAATAACATTCATTATAGGAATGGTATATGTCATGGGAGTAAGTAATCAAGGAGTTTATAAGTATCAGTGCAAATTTACTTTAGATTGTATGTCTTCTAAGTATATTTCAGAAGAAAATCCCCAACTCGCACTTCTAGTTTTTTCCATTTGGAAAATAAGAATCATATAAAAAACTATGACAGTTCATGAATTACTTCAATTTATATCACAACCATAACAAATTTAGGAGAATATTTGTAGGCCAATCCCTAAGGGTTACTTATTAAAAATTCAAGAAGCCCCACCAATAGTGGTCAAACTAGTCACTACACCGGTTAAATTTCTACCTATTTCACCTGCTTTGGTCCCATATCATCCAGATGTTTGTTGAATGCTTATGAAGACAAATGAATCATTACCCATTATTTCTGATGCTATCACCGGGGTATCAGAATCCATCTATCAAGGATGCAATAATTGTTTCCCAACATTCTTGCATTACAAAGGTAGGTGGATTCTATCGCTTATTCAGGGATGTTGCTCCTTGATCGAAACAAGATAATGGGATGTCATCCCTTCCTTCTATGGATTCCTCCTCGGAACTCGTTACCTAGTCTGGGTCTCCCATATAGACTTATGATGTTGATTATAAAACTCTTCCCAATGCCATATCTTAATGGACCCCGTTTAATTACACTACTTTGGTCAGGACAATCCAAGGGGTCCTGTCAGGGTAGCAACCTTCAGTCAGGGGAGTAATCACGTTGGACATCACTGGCGTGACTGGACACTAGAACACTAGAGAATCTGGGTTTCATCCCCTTATTATAGTGCTTCACCAGGTCACAGAATCCCGAGGCATCCCACGTATAATGTGAGGAATTATATGTCATAGGCATTTCTATGAGGTTTTCCTCAGATTCCCATGTTTAACACATGGTATTCCATGAGTTTAACATCTAGCGGAGATGGATTAGGCTGATCAAAACACTGACAGGAGTGCATCAGTTGGGAGAAACCCCTAGAGGGGACACTGACATCAGGGATATCATCTGGTTAGTAACCTGGTTACTGCTAGGAGCATTGAAGAGGTGAATTGGCCAGATCTCACTGGTACGTGGCGGCCCGGGTAAGAATAAGGATGGGTGGTGGGTAGTTAGGTGAAGTGGATGGATAATGAGATGGGGTTGACTCGAGGGTGATAGTGATGTTGGGATTGCGCCTCTAAGAGACTTCCTACGTATCCCCATGGAAGGGAGTCAATATCAATGTAGTTTGGTGGGGGTATAAGATTGAGGTGTGTGCTAAGGGCGATGACCCAATGATATACAATGGATTACATGTGGCTAGCAGCCTAGGTTGGTCTGACGCCTAGGAGAGGACCCAAGATGTGGGTCCCAACAATGTGGACGACATCAGATTACTATTGGATTGGAAACACAATGACATACTGTAGGTTGGGATTGAAAATGGCTTACCATTTATCTACGTACATAATGTCTTACTACTAGATGAGTCAGAACGGATGTCCACTGGATGGTATACAATGACATACTACTAGCTGGGTCACAACAGCTTACTGCAGGATGGGTCACAATGGCTTCCCACTGGATGGGACACAACAGCATCCCATTGGATGGGTCACAATGGCTTACCACTAGATGGTTCACAATAGATTACCACTAGATGGGGTCACAAAGACTTACTTCTTGATGCGTTTGAACATCATGGAGGATTCCTACGTACCCTGTCTAGGAGACATAGATCAAAGTCCTTGTAGTTCAGACAAGTAAAATTTAAAATCGCCTGGGACGAAAAGGGGGAATGTAGTTTAACGTCATGCGGGACGAAGCTAAACCATCATGAAAGTGGGTCAGTACCACTGGTTTTTGGGATTGATCCTCTGGGAGTCATCTTACATACCTTGCCATGGCAAGGATCTAATTCCACATAGATTGGAAGTGGGGCTTGGTGCGCTGACTTGAAGTGGTTCGGGACCAATGGTTTTTGGTATTGAACCTTTGGGAGGCTTCCTACAAACCCTACCTTGGCATGGATAAAATTCCATGTAGTTTAAAAGTGGTGTGGGGCTTACAATCTATGGCGGCCTGGAGAGGATTTCATGGTTGATTCTTACACTAAGCCCACATGAGTCGTGTTCGGTGTGAGAAACAAGAGGTAGTGAAGAACTAACGATAACGTCGTGAAAGGTGTGGATGTGGGATGTGGAATGGGGATTTGACATGTTTTGTGGACCAAAATGGAAACAGTGGAATACCAGTGGTCCGAAGCCCAGGGAGTTGAAGATTGGGACTCACTCCAGGATGGAGGCCCGGGTAGCAACAAAGCCCAGCGGGAGATGGATTTTTCATGGAAGAGAGGAGGGTTCTGGTGCCCACCCCCCTCTCTTGTCCTTGGCACCAGGGAAGAGAGTATGTGAAGGGATTTTAAATTTTGAAAGAAATTATTGGTGCTTACACAATGGTAGTTTCCCTTTCCCCGCGAAAAAACACCACTATGGTAAAGATGACCTTATTCCATGTGAGGAATGATTTCAGTCCCGTGGAGACCAGTGGCTATACAGAATGTCCGAGGTGAGGGACCATGCATGTGATGCATAGGGAGAGGCCATAGTTTTACTTCATGTGATGAGAACGATGGCACTCGGTAGTTTAATGCCATGCAGCTCAGACGAGGTGGGTTCACTCTGCGCCCCTTTAGGACTTACATAACATACACCTTCTGCCACTTGGGGGGAAGGAATGAATATGTAATGAATTGGGGAGGTGGTGTTATGGAGTTATCCATTGGGGGGGTCTATGTTAGTGTGGATATGCGAATAAGTAATAGCTATTATCATGGCTATGCGAAGAATAAGGAGGTGACGAAACACAACAGGAAGCACCTCCAAATATAATTTTAAGTTACTTTTTACGAGCCTAGAGGGACGTACGAGAGAAGGGTGTGTAATGTATATTATTTGGGAGTAAGAAGAACCTGAAGATGATGTCTGGAAGAGGGACATTGAAAAAGTGTGATAGAGTACACACATGGAGGGTGGCCTGCGTGCAAATGGAGCAGCTTCATGGAAAAGGATGGGTGGATGGATCCAGAGGTTTGAGCACCATTGGAGAGGTTTTCTTACAATGGGGAGATAAGGATTTACATACAAATTTAAGGGATTGTTAGCAAGGATGGGAAAAAAAGTCAGAGCAGTTGCGCACAAATACTGCCTGGGGATTTCAACACAAGTGGATGGGTTTTCACGGAAAAGCCCTGACCATACGGGACTTGGGCAAGGGTCAAGCCCGAGTGGTCCCACGCAAAGTCGGACCCCTCAGAGACCATTTGAGAAGAATCTCACACCTTAAATCCATCTTTTTCATGTGGGGGAGATGAATTGCATTCAGGGTAGACGGTTCAGATTCTTCATCCGCCAGAAGCCGAAGGGGATGCCTTCTATTTATAGGCATTTGGGTCCATCGGGTCCTCACAGAAGACGGTCATGGAGAATGATTTCGCACCCAGTGGTGGCGGTGCGAAGGATCCAACACCGGGTTCTATCCATGATAAAGATTCCACATTTGGTATCAGCTACATGGATGATTCCTCTATTTCTTAGAAATCTCCCTCGGATCCTGTGGTTTTTCATGTGTTAGAGATGTTTTTTTCACAGTTTTTTGACATTTCTTGTGGACCTGACATTCCTCCCAGAGTTGATCACCGAGTCAAAATATGCCTTCGCTTTATCCATAGATACCTTCTTTCAGCCCTGAGCATTTTTAGCATCTACAAATTCCCCCCTAGAATTGGATCAGTGAGGGAACTCAAAAGATGTATTCTAAGGGAAATGTCGAGATGCTATCCTCCTGGGGTCATTGCTCACAAAACACTATAGTATCACGTAAACCTCTTTTCATGCCCATGGAAACCCCACTCTGTGCCTATAAAAACCCTCGTTGGTCCTTCAATTCATACAGATTATCTCGAGTGATATAATATGATCTATCGTTCATGAAAAAACATCATTTTGTTGTGTGAAATTGCACTTCTATTGTGTGTAATTCCCTGAGTTCGGTCGTTATTTTATGTGAAGAATCATGGTTTTTTCACACCGCTGCCTTTTTTTCGCACCAATTTCTAATTTTTCATGTGCCTTACTAGTTTTTCTGTGCATCCTCCTTTTTACCTCACCAGAATAAGATGGTTGCTAATCGTGCTGGTGTTGAGAGAGAAGCTATGTACACTTCTCAAAGGGCCGAGATGGTTGCGAACGCTGATGTTTACCGAGCACATAATGTTTTTTCTAAGAATGAAAGTCTTTTAAACATGTTGAATCCTTCCCAAAAATAGTGTTTGATGTATGATAACCTACCAATATGGTATTTCAGTATTCTAGAGGTGGTGACTATGCCATGATTCGAAGTCGATACCCCGCAGTCATGGGTGACTCGTCATGATGACCCACGTCGGTATAATATTAAAAAAAATGGACATCATGCAATAGAATCTAGACATATGGATGTTTATGTCCTAAACCCCATGACCAAAACCATCTTAGGATGTAACCCAGTCCTGGAGAAGTCTCTGGCCCATTACGCAAGTAATTTCGGATAGAGTATCACTGATGAGACTAAAGGCTGGCTGCAAGATTGGGACATGAGGACTTGTGTCAATTTCACAAGAGTGTGGGCCTGAGTGTATTGGGTATTCCAAACGTGTGATCAAAATGGGTCAGAACATGGGCACATTGGGTTGTTCTAGGTAGTGTAGACATCGCAGTTCCATTTCTACCGCCAACATGAACATGGGCCGGAGTGGTTTACTCGGTGGTCCCTCGATACGGACACCTTCAATCTCCAATGTGGGGAGGTTGGTATCTACCTTTGGGACATTCATTTCATTGGGGGAACCCTTTGTATGGGCACCAGTATGATGAATTCCTTTCGACGGGGAACATCTGGGGAGACGGATCACAGACACCCATCTTGACATGGCATCTATTAGAGCTGGACAAGGAGAGGCTGGCAGTCAAGGAATTTTTGAAGGACATCACATACTTGAAGTGGTTCAGCATGTTTCTATAGATAGACCCGAACATAAAGATTCCTTGGAGAGGAATAGAGTCTCTGACCGCGGAACATAGGAGAAATAGAAGCTCATACTGGAGGATATTAGAAGCTGGTAAATATCAATCTTGGGGCTTCAATATTAATGGAAGTTGAGACCTGAACGTCCGATATGCTAGATTTCTGGCCACCTTCCTGAGTGGGTGGATCCATCCAGTGAGGTACATGAGGATGGGAGTTCGTCCAAAAACATTGGTGATAGATGGCATGATGGCTGCTAAACAGAGGTTTAATTTGGGTGTCCTTGAGTTGGCTAGTTTTTTCACCATTTTGGGACGCATTTAGGGAGGGGGTCACCGAGGAGGTTATGTGGCCCATTCCAAATACTTAATGTCAAGATTGCAGCTTATTATCATGGGTACACCTTCCAAAATTCCATATGTCCCCCAGGTAATGGTCTGCGGCTCACATTGTTGAATATTGTGAGGGTCATTCTCTTGACGCTCAATGAAGAAGGGTTATGGACCAGGATTGGAAGTCACAACCATTTTACCTTTAGTCCATTACCTATTCTGGATGTAAAAAAGATAGACAATGTGAAAGTCTGTATAGAGAAAATGGAATACTTTCAGAGCATTAGAGGTGGGGTGCTTGTTTCCCAGCTTGACAGGAAAATCCGTTGTGAGCACTACGTTCCATCATGATTTTCCAGGTTGTTCGGATGCCTCCAACAGATGCCAAAGAAAGTTTATACAGAGTTCTGGGAGGAGAGGCATCCATGTGTTCTTATCCAAATATGGTCGATGTTTACATCTTACATCTCCAGAGAAGTCATTACTTTTCCCTGTACTGGAGTCAATATCGGGATTTCAATAAAATACGTTGAACATTGTGCGGTTGAATACCCTAAAGGGATTCTGCATAAGAGGGTCTGACAGATCAAGGTGACTAGTGTAGAACATGGGAACTAGAAGAGAAGGCAAGGAGCCATTGGGGAGGAATGGTCAGGGGAAAGTCAGGCAAATGGATTGGGCATGCTGGGGCTACAGTAGTGGGAATGTCTCATGGTCAAGTTGTGACTTCGAAATCCAGGGAAGAGGGGCTTGTGAACAAACTTGTGGATTAGTCAGGTATATTATTGTGATGAATATATGGTACGTACTTCAAACATCTGATGATGATATATACCCCACGTCGTGGTCGTCCTGGTCAACTCTACGGCAGTCACTGGGTACCGAAACCCTCTGGAAAAGACATTTTGAGATGGAATATAGCTGCAAGAGTTCAGACTCATTTGGATTGAGGAAAAGGTGAAATTCCATTCTCAGAAAGCATACTTGATGGACATGGATGTTTATTCATTCCAACGGGGTCATTTTGAGGAACCATCTCTCCTAGTGAAGGTAATTCTCATCCAGGAGCATGACATAGAAAAGATGTCATCTGAGGATGATGATAGCAACAAGGAGCCCGGGGGTAGTGAGTCATAAGAGGAGGAGGGAGATGGAGAGGGTGAAGAATACGATGTTGTGAAGCTGATGTGGATCTTGGAGGTGGAGGGTCTAAAGGGATGCCCCACCAATAGAGTATTTTGGTGAGTGGTGATATTGTTGGCTCTAATGTAGACATAAGTATGAAACTTGTGGTATGCCTCAACCCTAATCTATCTCCCCCCTCCCCCAACATTTTTTGGCACGTAATCATCAATCGTATTTCATTATCCTAATAAGAAGAATATTGGAACCTACCAAGAAGATCTATCCGGAGGGGGAGGATGTTCCAATAATACATGGTGGGGAGCCAACACCCATTATTGAGATAATGAGTGATGAGGGGTCCCCTACAATGATGGATGATGTATAAACTGGAACAAGGGAGGATGATGCATTGGGATATTGTAAGTTCATCACTTAAACACAAGTATTTATCGTTGTAGAGCTCCACTGGTCAGGGTGATCATTGTTTGTGCAGTAATCACAGCCTTGGAAGCTCTTCAGGCATTCGAATCCAAGCCATCCACAGATGGATTGATGGATAGCGCATTGACCCACTCATGACCAACTCCTCAAGCTGAGACGGGCCGAGCACTTAGTGAGCAAGGATTTGTCGATACTAGCTATATCAATGTCGGAGCAAGGTTTAATGTTGGTGGAGTCAAATATGTTGGGGTTGAGGAGAGAGATAAAGGACTCCCTTATACCGTTGAGCCTAATCTCTCAGGAGTACTTGAAGAAGACCCTGCAACTGATCTATTGGATGCTTTCCCAGACTATCGACCTGCTGACCCTGAGGAGATGGATGACTCTTATTCCGAAGCAACTGATGAGAGTCATATGATGCGTCATAAGGGGTAGAAATGAATCAAAAACTACCTCAATCAGGCACATATATAATTGATAACACGGATGGGATCACCCCACACCTGATAGAACTTTCTCTGTGCTGGAGGGGTTTGTGCTCACTGCTTTCATCTAACAATCCATGACTACTTGGCTGAGAAGATAAGGGAGGAAATCTAATGCTCTAACATTGCCCGGTTCCTAATAGAGTAGGGAATACCTAGGAATTATTGACGGTGAATCATGAGGTTCGACATTATGAGGTTAAAATGAAATAAATGGAGGAATTCATAGAAAAATGCTTTGAGATAATTGAGAAATTGAGGTCCTACCTGGAATACACCCAAGATAAGATAGTGGATGCGAGTCACCAAATGACCAAACATCGGACAGAACAGGTGTGAGCATATGCTAGGGCCAATGAGCTACACTCCATAGCTGCTGATGAAGAGAGGGTTCTGAGGGGATGCATAACAATACTGGAGACCACAAACTAGAAGTTGGAAACATTTGAGCACTTCATCCAAAATGATGATTCTTAAGATTCATGCCTTGGTCGAAATCATTATCTTATTTCTCTACACTGCTTCTCGTTTTGTAGTACATGTATAAACAGTTTATTTACATGTTTTTTTGGATTAATGAATTAAACCACATTCTTTAAATTAATATAAATCACTTCCTAAAATCTTGTGGGTCATACACGATGTAAGAAACAATGGATGCTCGGAATATTACTTCGTGTGAATGTAGGAGTGCTAACCAAGATTTGTAAATCCGAGGTTTGAATAGCCAATCCGGATTTTTGGGAAGAAAATAGAGAGGTCAGATTGGAGGAAGAGTTTCTTGAAAGAATATATGTTTCATCTTTCCAATGTGCTTTAGGGCACGAGCGGGATAACTCCATCGGTGTTTGGAATCAACCGAACCATAAGGTATTGGAATGTGTGAATCACAATTCACCCTGTTCAGAACACTGTGGGGTGACATGACAATAAAGGATCACTGTTGAATGTGTTCGAAACACAACATCCATATTGTATTAGCATGATATGTGGACAAGAGGTGGGGGACGACCACTGAACATGTTCATAACACAGGGTCTGACTCAGAGTTTCATCCATTAGTCATCAAGAACATTGGCCCAAGACACTAGGTGATCCACAGGCCGAGCATCCATAAAAATAATGGGTTCATTCAGATGTGAAATAGGAAGAGGGTCGGAATAAAAGGCACGCAAAGTGTGGAGTTTGGAGAGAAAGGTTGTTTGAATAGAGGCCAACACTCCTGAAATTATGCCACTATGGTGGAAGCACATTATGTGGACGTCATCGGTCATTCCTACTACCAAACAGGACCTCTCTGGCGAGGAAGCTGATGTATCTGATCATTGTCGTGGGGAATCCCAGACGTGTTCGGGGTAAAGCTGCAGTTTCAGGGTTCCCCGAAAGAATTCGTTCCAAGGGGCCAAAAAATATGAGGATTCATATTAATTATTCATGGGAATGGACCCAAAGGCAAGATGCCTACGTGTTTCTATGCACCACATGATGATGGGAATCATGTCGTATGTAGTTCTGGAAGATGTTATGAAGTTTAATGTTATGTGGAAACGACACAGAGTGATCTTAGTTTATGGTCATAGAGTTCAGACTAGAGACGGTAGGGAATGTGGGAGACAAATGGGGAGGTAACAGTAAAACCTATCATGAATGGGGACATGGGGTCCAGATCACCATGTGTTCCATGGGGAGGTTTTAGGTCGAGGGACAGAAAAAAAAATTATACTAAACCCAAGGCCAAGTGGATGAGCGTCCCTACGTATCCCATGAGATTGAGAATCAAGCCACACATAGTTATAGGAAGATAATATATAAGGATATCTTAGTTTATGTTCATAGATCTCGGACCATAGATAATTAAATCTCTTCCAAGTAGGGTTCATACCTTGATCCAATTCCTAATCCCACGTGAGTCAAACTCGATGTGGGAAACAAGGGAGGAAGATGTTTTTGAAATACATGGAATACACGCAAAGGGGGAGTTGGTGCGGATCTCCGAATAATGCCTCATCATATCTTTTTCTGCCTAATGTGCAAATGCACACTGAGGAATAGCACCAGTAGTGTCAAAATTCAACTTTGACATGATGGAGTGGAAATTTTTGTGAATCATGTAACATATATTTAAGGATGTAAGGGGTTGGCATGATGATGGAGGATAACTATTGACCGTGTTCAAAACACATCATCTATATCGTGGTAGCCTGGAATGGTGATAAAAAATGAGAGTCGACCACTGAATATAGTCGCAATGAGGGAATTATATGAATTTTTTGTCTGAAACCCTCAAGGGTGTTAGCCATTTAATGGTAGGAGAGCCCTTGGTCTGAGCATCCATGCCATTTGGGGTCCCATTGGATGTGAAAGATACTGTAATTTGAAATGATGGTGAACAAAAATCCTGGAAATGGGTGAAAGTATTTCCAAGAAGAATCTGACATTCCAGGATCTAAACCAGAGTACTCCTGGGCACATTGGTGAATCACCGAAGAGGGTCAAGGGACCCGAATTAAGGGCGACCGACTCGAAGAAATGATGGTAGGTAAATGGATAGAAGGGAACTCAGGAGAGATAGGTATGCGGTGTGGTTGTTATAAACCTAACATGAATGGGGACATAATCCCATAGCACACTATATACCCTTTTCCTAGATGGACGGAGGCCCGTGGGGCAAGATGATAGGGTAGGTTCTAAGTGATGGGGTTGGACCCGATGACTAGATGTTCGGGCGGTCCTACGTATCCCATGGGGATGGGAATGAAGCCTTATTTAGTTCTAGAAAAGGATGATATGAAGTTTATCTCCATGAAGTAAGGACACAAATAAGGGTAAGATACCAAAATGAGGGATGAATACGACACTACAAGTAACCCGACGTGAATGAGGAAACAATCCCATACCACACCGTATAATCCTAAGTGAGAACTTGAGCCAGGGGCTCGAGAAGTTTGAAGGACCTAAGGCTGGGCCATAGACATAATGCCATAGCCATCGTGCAATTTAATGTCTTCCAGTGTGGACGATAGTGGTCTTAGTTTATGATCATAGAGCTCGAACCATAAACGCCTTGTTTAATTTTCTATTCATGGGACAACTAAATGGAGAGAGCGAATCATCATGACAAGGGAAGCCCACAAAGTGTTTACGATGAAAGAGGAAATTTTTTCACCAGGTTTGCAACACAGTATCCACCCTTGTGTGACCAGAGTTCAGGGGTAAACAATTGAGCGTCAACCATTGATTATATTCACAACACGGGACTTTTATCAATTAGCCTCTCAAAATGCTTGCGGACATTGGCCCAAAATGTTTGTAGAGCCATTTTTCTAAGTATGAATTCCATTCAGGGGTCCATTTGTATCTAGATTATGATGGAAACCCAAATGATGGGGATCATAAATCATGGCGGGGCCGATGTTTGCAGAAGGGATGAAAATGCGGGGATATCTCAAAGGGGGTTTGTGTGGCCCGACTAAATAGACCGACATGAATAAGGACGTGAGTCCACACCACACCACTCACTCCCAGATGAGAACTCATTTCAAGGGGCTAAAAGGTTCGAGGGACTTATGGTTTGGGCAACCTGGCCAACTGTAGCCATATGGCCCCTCATGTGGGTATTGCCATATCATTGCTCCTAATCACACAAGAGTAATGCTCAGTGTTATAAAAAAGAAGTAGGACAAGGATCTCCCCATCACATAATGGACCACCAGTTCGAATCAAACTCTTAATCAAGGAAGACCGAGGTTTGGATAGATGGTAGGGCATAATCAACCACTACACTCCATATTCTAGACATATGGGGGTAGTGAAAACAAAAATGGATGTTCGTTGACCATATTTGAAATAAAAAATCTATATCATGGTCACTAGAAATGGGAGAAACAAATGAGCATCTACATTTGACCATATTTGTAACGGGATACTTATATGAACTATTCGTTCAAGTTCCTTGAGGACATTGGCCCGTAAAGGTATGAGAGCCCATGGGCCGTGTAACACCCAGAAAATTTACAAATTGATTTATTATAAGATGAAAGGATCACAGAGTCTCTTCAAACAACACTTTGTTATATCCTAGCCAAGTAAACATATGTTTTTCTGTTCTGTGATGTGAATTTTGAAAATATGACATACACAGTTGCGATCAATAAGCTATTTCGAGTGCAATAAGGGAAACTTAATTTTTGGTGAATAGTAACCTACCCGTATGAATAGTCACATACCCTTATGAATAGTGATATAGCCTAATGAATAGTAACATAACCTATGATAGTATATTAATAATATTCAACTGTGAGTACGATTTACCTATTCTTTAAAATAAGTAAAAAATGTTTTTAAACTGTTATTTTTAGAATAAATTACGATTTGAATTAAATATTAAATTAATAATATTTAGAAAATTATTTTTGAAAAATGGACTTCATTTTGGATTCTAAACGTCTAAAAATGTATGGGTTAAATTTTTTGGATTTTTCTGAAATACTTGAATTATTGATGAATAGTGACATACCCTAATCTTCAAAATTAAGATAAATACACTTATTCTAGTGTGATGTGTGATGTTCTGCTGATGTAAGCCCACTTGGTACGGGATCACATGATAAAATTACTATTCTTGGTCATGGAATACTAACTAATTATTGAATTGAGGATGTATAATAAATTAATGAATTTTATATTATGAAATCCCCTCTCTCCTCCACTATAAAACCCCCCTCTTACTCCCTCTTCCATTCACTCCTCTCAAGACTTGTGCCTTATCAAATTTCTATCCAAATAGCCTCCCAACCTCCTATACCACTTCCATAAATCCTTGGTCTTATTGAATGAACAAAACCTCTCCCTTAAAGAGGATATCATGGATGTTTGGTTCAAGAGGTAATTTCCTCTTTTCAATTCATTGACTTTCCTTTTAAGTTCAATTTTTTTCTTTTACTATTACCTATCCTCATCCAAATTTTGTGATGACTCCAGTACCATATATTTACTGGAATGTTGTCGTGATAGTGGAATAAGTTTTCATCATCTCCCCCTTTTTCCTTCTTTTATACCAGTAGCAAGAACACTATCTGGGAAGTGTCAATTTTCCACATTCAAGGATGAGGGGATTTCGATTTCTATTATCATTATCAATTATGCTCATGAAACCATTATTGTTATGGTATAAACATATTATTATTTATGTAATATAACCTATGTAAGATTCTTTAATCCCTTTTTACAAATGGTATTATGTTATTATGAAATATGAGTTCATTGTAATAAAAACCCACAAATTAACCGAAACAATTATCATTAATGTTATATATAATAATTCATCCTCTTTCCATTAAACCATGTTATATAAATGACCAAAAACACATATTTATGCTCATATATAATATATAATTTCAATTCTTGTGATTTACATCTATTCCACATACTTAAAAACAAGTCTACCAAATATGAAAATAAAGAAAATCAACACTCTCAAACGATGGAATTCAATAACATAACTTATCAATAAAGACATAAATGAACCAAAAAGAATTATGATAAACTAAATAAATGTCTAATAATTTCATAAATAAGTTATTAAAAAGTATAATTTAATATTCCAGGAGCTTAAGTTTGAGATAGGAACACGTTCAGAGTTAAGGTAAGGGGTTTTCCACCCGAATTCCCATTTTCATTCGGGTTACTTTCATTGAATAATTACCTCAATGAAATTATTATTATTTTTTGTTATTTACTCCTCATAAATTATGTCTGAGTATTATATATATGATTACCAACCAGAAACCATCCTTATTTTATGGATAGTTACATGTTTCTAAAGGAACATTCAAAATTGATTTCAAAATACAAGCCTGATTCAAGGGAATATCTCAACTTCATTCCTATTTTCAAAGGGAAATATATAATCTGTTTTTGGAAGCCATTATATTTATATAATCATTAATTTTATTATGAATATAATATCTTACATTACTTCTTGTTTGATACAAATATATTTCCAAAATAACTCTTCTTTTAAAAATAAAATAGTATTTATCACCAGATTGCTTAATGATCTTATAATAGTATTTTCATTTGATTCAACACTACCGTTGTTTCTTATGTATTATTGGGTTAAATAATTTATTAATTAATATACCATATTTGATTTAATGGTTTATTACTAACTCTATTTTGGATGAACTATCCTAAAATTATTCACCACATTACTCAGAATGGTTAGTGTTTTATGTTTAATGATTGGGGAATGTTAGCTACATTTCATATGATAGTTTCAATATGAATTTATATGTTGTATGTGATTATCCATGCCCATATGAAGAATTAATTGTACTTATTATGTGATGGTTGGGGCCCTCTATAGCCCCTTGAAGCATCGGTAGGTCTCATGAGATAAACTATGGTCTTGGCACGGGGCCTTGACAAAATGATTATTTATAGTCCTAGCACGAGGCCTGGAAATTATGGTTATGATGTCTGGCATATGAAATTATCTCATTATGATTCTAGTATTTGATGTTAATGTGGTTATTAGACTAGTATAATACCCATGATTATGTTTTATTATGGAATTATTTACTCAACTGATAATTCTTCCATAATGTGTTGAAGTTCATTGTTAAAGGCATGTGTTTTCAATTATTCACCATGTCTTATGTTTATGCTATCTTCCACTGTATTTATTACTCATACTGAGCATTTGACCTAACCCCTTTCTTATGTATCATTTTACTCAGGACATGAAAAATAAAATTATGAATGACATGCAATCATAATCTAGGGGAAATGATGTTGCAAATGGAATAATTTAGTGTGGTTTCTTCTTTCCATATGTAATGTTGTTCTTATGTATGAATCTTGTTTCCAATAATACTAAACTACATGGTCCTTTGGGAATCATATTCTTTGTATATATTCCAATGTAATCAAATAAGGAACCGACTCTGGGCAACTAGGGCCGGGTCCATACAGTTGGTATCAGAGGAAGTTTAGTAGAAAACATGGAACCTAGATTTAGAAAACATAGATTAGGGAAGAATACCTAAGTGAGTATTTTAGGATTAATATACAATAATGTCCTGGTATTTTGGTAACGAATAGATTACGTGAGTAATTCAAGAAATAAATCCCTATCTGGATACGATCAGGTAGAGGTGGCTCTGGCACAGATATACCTAGGAGTGAATGCTCTGACAAGGACTTTTGGGCTTGACCCGAGGTATCCTGGTATACGAAAATGGGCCTTGCTGCACTCTTGCTTATGACACTCCCTGAGGATATGCTTAGGATAATTCAAATTTTATTTACCCACCATTGTGATGGATTTATGTTCTCAAAGTACCCAAAGTGTATGGTTCTAGGATTTACGATCCATAAATTTATGTTATATTCTATATCATGTTTAGAGTTATAGAGAGTTTAGTATTTTATGAGCTAATATATAATAAGTAATTGATTAGATATGAAACCTAGTAGATAGAATGAGAACATCACCAATTCATGGGATGTGTAGAGTAAGAAGGATCATATCTCTAATGGTCTTAAGCCATCTTTTCGAAGGAAGATTATCTCCCATATATTCTCATCATATGATGAAGTAATACCATGTGTTAACAAGGTATGTAAAAACTTTTTAGAGTCCTATGGATTTGAAAGGATGTAAAAGAATAAGAGGATGCAAAGATACACGTTGATAAAACGAAGAAGGGAAAGAATTTTTTCCCCCATATGATAACTGTGGAAAGAATGACTCTGGTAAATGCATAAAGGTAATGGGTGTTTGATAAAAGTGTGGAGAAAAGAACACCAAGTTCATGATTTCAAGGGTAATAAAGTGGTTTCCAATGTAAGATTATTCAATTTCATGGAGTTGGGACACTATGTTAACCAATGTCCCAATCGTAAAAGGAATATACCCCAAATTAGGATTTTGGATAATGAGCAAGTTATAATTTTACCACTGATGAAGTAGAATGATTAATATTCCTAGTCATGAATCATGACATTTATATATTTTTTCAGTAATGTAATTGTTTTATAAATTATGAGATATATATGGGTTGTACTTCTGTACTCTTTAATTAATGATTTGAGGTCATATGATGAATGGTATAAAGGAAAAGTGATTCAGTGGAAAGTTAAACTTTTTAGGAAAAAACATGATGGAGGGAAATGAAACCCTTAATATATATCTGACTTTGAGATAATGATTGATTCAGATAATTATTGACTACATTGGAACTAATTATTAACTTGTTGAGAAGTGGTCTATGCTATCATCAATGAATTTTACTACACTTTTTGATTTAAGGAATATATCCATTAACATGTATCATACTTAATGAATAAGGAAGAATGCATGTTTCCAATATGGTTTTTACGGTAATTCAATTCGTTACGATATTTCAAAAGGATACATGATGATGCTATTCACATGTTTGGAATGTGAAATTTAGATCAAATTTTTCTTGATTAATGGTTAATGATAATTTCATCTAGGAAATTTAGAGGACTTCATTATAATGTGTTGAATCATTATATTTTGAATTTTTTTTAACCATTTATGAAATGGTTTAAATTGATCATTGTATGAGCTTTTAGAGGTTAATGTATTTCATCACAAAATGGTGTAGTCCATGCTATGTGATAAGTTATAGATAGTTAAACTAAAATAAAAGGATGAGTTTATAAGTAGAAATGTTTATGTATACTCTTATAGAGTTGAATAATTCCTAAACTCAAGGAAAATATTCTTAAATAAAATGTTTTCCTATTGTCATAATCATTGATAATATTGATGATTTTTTTGTTTATATTATTTTAGTAATCAACATTCATCTTAACATGTCCTCTATCATGTTCCATCAGAACATCATAGTTAGATCTTTCTTCCATGTCCAGTTTTTTTTCTTTCCTTCCAACTAATGCCACCTCATTCAAAAAATAATATTTTTTTGGGTAACTACCTAATATCCATTAACCTTTTTAGGGGAATATTTTATTAACACTACTTCTGATGTGGGTTTCAATAGGGTAATTTTCAAGTATCAACCATTAACTTTTGAAGTTCAATTTCAAATTTTAAGGATGAAATTTTGTAAGGAGAGGATAATGTAATAACCTGAAAATTTAAAAAATGATTTATTATAGAATTATTGGATCACTGAGTCTCTACAAAACAGAACTTTTTTATATCTTAGCCTAGTAAACATAAGTTTTTCACTTCTGTGATGTGAATTTCAAAAATCCGATATACACAGTTTTGATCAGTAAGTTATTTGGTGTCAAATAAGAAAAACATAATTTTTTGTGAATAACACCCTACCCTTATGAATAGTCACATACCCGTATGAATAGTGATATACCATAGTGGATACTAACCTTACCTATGTTAGTGTATAAATAATATTCATGTGTGAGTACGATATACCTATGCTATAAAATAAGTAAACAAATATTTTAAAACAGTTATTTTTCGAATAAATTATGATTTCAATTAAATATTAAATTAATAATATTTAAAAATATTATTTTTTGAAAAATGGACTTTATTTTTGGATTCTACATGTCGAAAAATGTTTGTGGTAAATTTTTGGGATTTCGTTGAAATACATGAATTTTTTATGAATAGTGACATACCATAATTTGCAAAATTAAGATAAATACACTAATTATAGAGTCATGTGGGATGTCCTTCTGATGTAATCCTACTTGGTTCGTGATCAGATGATAAAAATACTATTCATGGTCATGTAATAATAACTATTACATGTCTTTAGGAGATATAATAATTTAATGAATTTTATATTAAGAAATCTCCTCCCACCTCCACTATAAAAATCCCCTCTCACTCCCTCTTTCGTTCACTCCTCTCAAGCCGTGTACCTTATCCAATTTCTGTCCAAATATCCTCCCAACCTCCTCTCCCATTTCCATCAATCCTTGGTCTCATAAAAAGAACAAAAACTCTCCCTTAAAGAGGCTCTCAAGGAAGTTTGGTTCCAGAGGTAATTTCCTCTTTTCAATTCTTTGTCTTTCCTTTCAAGTTCAATTGTTTTCTTTTTATATTACATATCATCATCCAATTTTTTTGATGAAACCAGTACCTTATATGTACTGGAATGTTTTCATGATAGTGGAATAATATTTCCTCATCTCACCCTTTTTTCCTTATTTTCTACTAGTAGCAAGAACACCATCCGAGAAGTGTCAATTTTCCACATTCAAGGATGATAGGTGTTCGATTTCTATTATCATTCTCAATTATGGTATTGAAACCATTATTGTTATGGTTGAAACAGATTATTATTTATGTAATATAAAATATTTAGGATTATTTAATCCTTTTTTACAAATGGTATTATGTTATAATGAAAAATGAGTTCATTGTAATCAAAACCCACAAATTAACCGAAACAATAATCATTAATGTTCTATATAATAATTCATCCTCTTTATATGAAACCAAGTTATATAAATGAACAATAACACGTATTTATGTTCATAAATAGTATATAATTTCAATTCTGGAAATTTACATCTATTCCGCATACTTAAAAACAAGTGAACCAAACATGCAAATAAAGAAAATGAACACGCTGGATCGACAGAATTAAATACAATAACTTATCAATAAAGACATAAATGAACTAACTAGAATTATGATAAAATAAATAAATGTCTAATATTTTCTTAAATAAGTTAATAATAAGTATAATTTCATATTTTAGGAGCTTATGTTTGAGAGAGGATCACGTTTAGAGTTAAGGTAAGGGGTTTTCCACCCGAATTCCCATTTTAATTCGGTTTACTTTCATTGTATCATTACCTCGATGAAATTATTATTTATTGTCATAAACTCCTCTTAAATTCTTTGTGAGTATTATATATATGATTAGAAACCATAACCCTTCATTATTTTATGGATAGTTACAAGTTTCAAAAGGAAATTTCAAAATGGATTTTAAAATATAAGCTTGATTCAAAGGAATATCTCAACTTCTTTCTTATTTTCAAGGGAAATATCTAATCTATCATTGGAAAAAATTATATTTATAAAATAACTCATTTTATTATTAAAATAATATTTTACTTCACTTCTGGTTTTATATAAAGATTTTTCCAAAAGAACTGTTATTTTCAAAATAAAAGATTATTTATCACAGAATTTTGTGATGATCTTATAAGAGTATTTTATTTTGATTCAAAACTCTCATTGTTTATTATGTATTATTGGTATTAATAATTTATAAATTCATCTACCATATTTTATTTATTGTTTTATGACTATCTCTATTGGGGTTGAACTATCCTAAAACTATTCACCATATTACTCGATATGGTTAGTGTTTTATGTTTAATGATTGGGGAAAGTGAGCTACATTTCATATGATAGTTTCAATATGAATGTATATGTCGTTTATGTTTATCCCTGATTATATGAGTAATGCATTAGAATTATTATGTGATGGTTGGGGCCTGCTATAGCCCCTCGATGCATCTGTAGGTCTAATGAGACAAACTATGGTCATGGCATGAGGCCTTGACAAAATGATTATTTATAGTCCTAGAACGAGGCCTAGATGGTATGGTTATGATGTCCTACATATGAACTTCCCTCATTATGATTCTGGTATTTTAATTTCATGTGGTTATTTGACCATTAGAATACCCATGATTATGTTTTATTATGGAATTATTTTCTCAACTCATATTTCTGCCATGATGTGTTCAAGTTCAATATTAAAGGCATGTGTTTTCAATTATTCACTATGTCTTATGTTTATTCTATCTTCTGCTAAATTTCTTACTCTTATTGAGTATTTGATCTCACCCCTTTCTTATGTTTCATTTTTATCTAGACATGAAGAATAAAATTATGAATGACATGCAAGCATAATCTAGGATACATGATGTTTCTAGTGGAATGATTTAGTGTTGGTTTTTCTTTTCTTATGTAAAGTTGAACTTATGTATGTATCATGTTTCCAATAATACTAAACGACTTGGTCCTTTGGGATTCGTATTCCTTGTATGTATGACAACGTAATCAAATAAGGCAGCAGCTCTTGGCAACTTGGGCTGGGTCCTTACAGGCCGAGTATCCATGACATTCCGGGGCTGTTTCGGATGATAACAATAATAGAAACCAAAAATAGGGGAGTGTGGGGTGTATACATTTTCCCACACAACTTAATGTCAAGATAGGAAGTAAAAGAGGTGGGGATTTTCATGTATTAGGTACACATGGTATGGTCATGATGAACTCACCGTGAATGAGGGAAAAAGCCTGCACCACACTATACATTTCGTCCGAATGGGAGATTGCGAAGCCTGGGGCTGGGCCTAAGGAAAAAATGTCTGGGCGGTCATACGTATCCCCTGAGGATGGGAATAAATCTATATGCAGTTAAGAAAACTCCATTCAGTTTAACGTCAAGAATTAAGGACGTATATAGGATTAGAAAAATGAGGCGGGTCACATGGCACAACCTTTGCAGTCTTCCTGCGAGTGGGGCCAAAGAAACATAGGCTGCATCACATGATATCCTCCTAGGGAACTACACCTAGGAGGGGTAGCCAAAATAAAAGAGCATAGGGATAGACTCAGGATAAGGCGTCCAAGAATTCCTACGTATACCATGTGGATGGGAATCAAGCCATACATTTTTCTAGGAAGATGCGGTTTAACATCTTGTGTGATGATGCATAGTGTAACATCATGTGGGACGTTTCACAGTTTAAGGTCATATAGTATCATAGAGTTTAAGGTCATGCTAGACCATCCGAATTGGGAAAATCATTTCTTGAGGAACGTGGAATTGGTGGGAGGAGTTATACACTCACTATCCATGGTAACTAGGTAGTATGTGGCATTTGATTAAACCTTTTGAGCAATGTAACTTCCTTCCCATTAGGGCTCCATCATGGGTGGTTTCCTGCCAGGTATCATTGGTCTCCTGAGGGACAGTACCAATTATCATTGTAATAAGGAGTGGAGAAGAATATTCTTGTTGAAATACCTAGATATATTGTTCTGATGCCTTTCTAGATTGTGCATGGAATGGAGCCTGTTCTCATCAAGTGCTTCTAGCTTAGCCAGACGGATTTATAATACTTTATCTGGCACTTGATGATCGTAGATAGCTGTGCACAATGAGGGAAACTGAATCTCGATGGTCAGGATGGCCTCCATTCTGTACACCAGGGAATATGGGGTCACCTGGGTGGATTTACAAGTCGTCGTCCGGTATTCTTATAGGGCATTGGGGAGCTTGTCCAGCCAACTCTTGTTATTCTAGCCATCCATTTTAGTATCTTCAGCTTAGCTAGCCAGAAGTTTGTGTCATTATTAGTGAGGACAATGTGAGGGACTCCAAATCTGTAGATAATGTTGGAGCTCATAATTTCAATGATGTAATGGGCCTTGACTTACACGAGCGGAACTTCCTCTTCCCACTTTGAGTAGAAATTCATACTAGTCAGCATGGACCTACACGGGCGAGCTGTTTCCAGTGGATAACATCCCACGACATTGAGTCCCCATACCGAAAATGGATAGAAGAACTTGGTGGAGTAGAGAGGATCTGGAGGCCGATGCATGAAGATAGATTGAATTTTGAATGCATGGAACCTCATGGAGAACTCGATGCAGTCATGGATTATGGAGGGCCAAATGTACCCTAGTCTCTGGATCTAGTGAGATAGGTTTGGCCCAGTATGATGAGCCCCTTAGGAACCAGCATGAACCTTTTGCATGAATTGTAAAATATCGACTCCTTGAATGAAATGGAAGATAACACCATCAAACCCGCTCGTGTAGGATATCTACTCACGAACAGGGCCGTCTTGGAGGGTGAACTGTAATGCATGTCATCAGATTCACTCGTGCTCACCCTGATCTGCCGGGAGATTACCATTTTAGAGATACTCAACAAAATAGGTTCTCTATTCAAGAGTCACTTCAATCACTACATCCTGGGGACCAGGGGGTCCAGACATGGAGGCGTCATTGGTAAGGTGGATTACCTACGGGCTGTCATCGTCATTTGGGGTGACGGTAGTAATGAATATTCCTTATGCCACGTGGATAATCAGATCATCTTGTTTGGGATCCACAAGTGATGCAGCTTGTCTTGCTAGGGTGTCAACCCGACCATTATGAGATCGAGAGACAAGAGTAACTTCCGGATGAGATGGGAACTAGTTCATTAGATGGAGTGTGTTATCTAACAATGGTATGAGCTCTGGCTTTCTGACGACATAGTCACCGTTGATCTACTTGATGACTAATTCAGAATCCCTTTTCACATGAAAATGGGGAACATCAATCACGGGGGCTAGCTCGAGGCTAGTTATGAGAGCCTGATACTCTGCCTCATTGTTGGTGAAGCCTTATGACAACAGGAATGAGTATTACAAAATTTCATGTGTCGGTGTAATGAAGATGATACCCATGCCTACTCTGTTGAGTTAGGAATCATTAAGCCTCCTGCTGATGGGGCTCTAGGAAGCACCATTGATGTGAGTCCGCAAGCACGACATGGATTAGTCTACCAAGGACATCACCCCATCAGGGAAATCAAGATAAATGGACTATTTAGCAGGAGATGAATGGGGAACAATGAAGTCTTCCAGTGTATTCCCCTTAATAGCCTTCTGAGGGACAAACCTGATGTCGAACTGCTAGAGAATCACTTCCCACCAATCTATATGTCTTTTCAACATGGGGAAATTTTGGATTTACTTTATTTTATCCACTCATGATACTAGTGGTACCTCATGGTGCTACAAGTAATGTCACAATTTCTGTACGGCGAATACTAGTGCAGGGAAGCTCTTCTCGATAGGGGAGTATCTGGATTCTGTATCAAAGACCATGCAACTGAGGTAGTAGAGGATGTTCTCCATCCCCTCATTATTATTATGGGGGTGAAGGGTGACAATAGATCATTCTAGGGAGGTCACATAAAGGACCATCGACTTTCCATAGGCTGGTGACATTAAAACTGGAGGATGGAGAAGATACTGCTTGATTTCTACAAAAGTAGTCTGACACTCTTCATCCCACTCATACACGGTTCCATTCTTCATGAGGTGAGAAAATGTATTAAACCTTCCATCTATATTTTTTATGAATAGGTGTATGTAGTCCATGTGGAATTGGAATCCTCGATGGCCCCAAATGCTGCTTGGAGGATACATCTTGCTAAGGACCTTGATCTTCTCTAGGACGATCTCAGTGCCCACGTATCTAACAACAAAGCCAAGAAACATTCCAGCAGTGACCCCTATGGAAAATGTCAATGTTTTCATCTTCAGGTGATGGGAATAAAGGAATCTGAACATATTCTCATGGTCTTTGAGATGGTTCTAATGCTAGAAATATTTTATTAGAAGATCAACCACATAACAGTCCACTATAATTTTGAGAATCAGCATAAATATGCGATGAAAATCCCATTTATTGGTGGGGCCTACATTCTTATAACTGAATGGAATGACTTGGTAACAAAAGGTACCATCTAGCACCCTGATGTCCGTAGAATCCTCATCCTCAAGGGGCATTCAGATATGGTTATATCTAGAGAACCCATCCATGAATGAGAAACCTTAGAACCTATTCGTAGCATCGATCAACAATTCTGTCATGGGAAGGGGGAAATCATCCTTTGGACACTAAAATTTGAGATCCTTGAATTTGATGCATACTATGATTTTTCCAGTCATCATCATAACTCTTACAATGTTGGCTAGCCATTAAAGATACTGGACGTCAATAAAAAATTGGATCTGGGGAGCTTATCAACTTCTGCCTCAACCATGGCATAGTGAGAAGGGTGCATCTTTCTGGGAGGCTTCTTGAACCCATGATGATTTTCTGGGATACTGATGTGTTGGATGGGTACCTAAAAATATAGTCCAATAATCTCTTTATAACTCTAGGAGAAAAAATCACGATTTTTTTATCGAAGCCTATGTACCTCTATTGCTCCTCTAGGGGCATATAGGCACTGATAAGTGTTGGTTTCAGCTATACCTCACTACCGAGGATCACCTGTATCAATTCATCGACCATGGTAGAGACACCATATTCAATGGTGGTAGGATCATCCTCTAAATCTTATTATTCACTTATGACGTAGGGATCATCGGTGGGAGGAGTTTCTTCTGAGTCGGTAGATCCCGACGGGAGGCTGGTACCAGCCTGAGCGGGAGTGGATGCTGCATTGGGGAACTTAGGTGCCACCACAACCATAGCGACGGAGGTTGTTGATCCGATCCCATATGGTCTTTGTCCCAATGGGCCATACTTGATGATATTGAAGAAATAATGGTGCCCTAGCATGAGCCGGTTAATTCAAGCCTGGAGAAATAAGAAAGTATGATGTATTGTCATTGCAATGGGGTGGACATCCCGATACCTTATGAGACTAGGAGGCTCCTGGATCATGTGAGCCTAATTCGTATAGGAGAATGAGGAGATCTTATGACGTCCCATATATATGGGAATGCATTCCCCCCTCATCCCAGAAACAACAAAGAATTTACCCATGTCCGTTTTTAACCTCCAATCGGTGGATTGGAAAGACATAGGAATCATCTAGTACTCTCCATGGGTCTGTTTCAGTCATGGCATGCTCGAAATTGTTAGTTTTATTTTTTTTCTTTGCTCTTGTGATAGTCAGCATCTAAATAGAGGGCTTCACAATAGGAAAATGGAGACACGTCACCCTGAAGCATTCCCACCCGACCATTAAGGGAGTACATGAGGCACTAGTGATATGATGATGTAACCGCCACATGAATGTGGAGCCATTCACTTCCCATAAACAAATTGTAGGTAGTGTTCTGGGAGACAACCATAAATTAGGTGCTGGAAACCATGCCACAAAACTGGGTCTTCAAGTGGATCTTGATGACTAGTGTCTGTTTCTTCCTGTCAGAACCTTGGATTCATAGATCAGAGGGACTTAGATCATATTCAAGAAATCCCCATTTTCATAGTGATTGAGTCGGGATTAATTTAATCCAAGATCCAGTGTCGAAGAGACAATTGCGAACCTCCACATCATTGAACTGGTCGAGGATGTACAGTGGGAGAATGTTCCCCTATATGGGAGAGCCTTAATCTTATCCAGAGAATGAGATAATGTCTGACAATCATCATTATCTACCGCCTCAGTAGGAAGGGATTCTCTGACTGCTACTTCTATCTCAAACTACAGGGGGCTACTTAAAGCCTCAGCGAGGGCCTCACACAAGTCTGATGGTAGGTGAAGAGAAACAAGGATGGAGAGCCATGCTGGAATGATAGAAAGGTTCTTGAGGATTTCATTCTTATATTCAATGAGTGATCTTCCTCTTACATGATGTCTCTCTATGACAGGAGGGATGATGGGCCATGCCAACTAGACCAGAAGTTGAATTGTTCTAGGAATATCCCTCTGATCACTTGTCAAAGCATGAGGAGTGGCTACCAGATGAGGGACAGACGACTGATACCATCAAATAGAAAAGAGTAGATGGTCCCGGCATAGCTGAGGTGGCTATGCTTGATCGATCCACACAAACTACCGAAAAATGTAGGCTTGATGTCATCAGATGAGAAGGTTGTGTATAATGAGCTTTGTGTTGTGCCTACGGTCTAGTTTTTGTCATGTGCACAACATGGCTAGTAGTCTTCACTGAGGCACTCCAACGACCTGTATAGCCATATCCTCTTCTACGCTTACGACGAATGGAGACATTGGGAAGATCCTCCTGGTGCTCCTCATCATCAGGAATCATGTAGGGGTTTTCCAGCTCGAGGGTATTGAACGAGGAATGCACTTGACTATAGATTAGTGATTCATACACAACTGGAAGAACTCTAGAAGGAATCACCATCTCTGGGGGAATTAAGTCCCCGAGAGTACGACATGAAAATGGAATTGGAGGGGGACTTTGTTTTCCCTTGCGCCGCCTGTGATTTCTCTTCTGAGAAGGGCACAACTTAGAAGACGACACAGATGTAGTATCTACAATTCCTGGAGGCTCTGGCCAATTCAGGCGTGCACAGATAACACCATGGGAATGAGCGACTATGTTATGAGCCATCCAGTCATCATACATCTGGGACCCATGACTATAAAACAGATGCAACTCGCCTTCGATATCACTACTGCTGTCTGGCCTCACGAAGATACATGCCACCTATGCCAGAGTTGCGCCTAAACGGACTATGTTGTTATCCACCTAGTCTTGAAGCCATTATTTGAACACATATCACTATTTGAGAGTGAACCCCAGGATCTGGTGATAGAGGATGTAATTGGGGCGATCTGTGAGGTTTCCCTCTTCTTGCCTTCTGCACTCACGAAAACGTACAATCCCCTACTCCAAGGAACTACAAAATTAATTAGGGACCTACGCCTCATTAAATGAGTAGGTCCGGTTCATCTTATATGGGAAGGGGGAACTTGTATCTTTATACTGAAGAGGGTCTAGAAGAGAATGTCGAAGAGGAGGAGCCTAGTTATCTCCCCTTGGCAGTGGCAGTGCATTAAGCGGGGCCGCCTGCCGATTCTAAGGTGGATGCTATTGGGCCGAAGGCTATGCCTGAGGTGGATGTCCTCTGCAATGCTATGGAGGCAGCTCAACTAGTAACAACTATAGTTTCTTGGGGGCCTTTATTTGAGCCACTAGGCAGCCACGACCCTCATGGCCCTTCTCGTGGGGATTGTAGAGGCAACTGACATGCCTACATAGCCTGTTTTAAGGATTCCTCTAGGCGCTGGGCCTTATCGGAGAAGTATCTGAATCCCCTAGGGTATTATGGGTAATCAAAGAGGGGGATAGTTCCATATTGACATTCCCTATGCACAATTTCATCAGTTACTCTTGTGTCACTGGAATGTAAAGAGAGTATGTGAGTCCGTTCGACCGGGCGACAAAGTCTGCAACGCGCTCATCAGGCCTCTCCTTGTACTTGAAGAGGTCTGCGATACTCCTCTTATGAATGGAGGAACTGAACTGGTGGAGAAATTTCCTATGAAGTTCTTCTCTGCTAGCTACTGATCTGATTGGGAGTTGGTACCAGATGAACTCAGACCCTTCCAATGTCTACACAAATCACAGGATTTTGGAGGCTTCCGGCTATGCAGGGGTTCCCAACATGGGAACACATCTTGAGATGAAGTGGGAAAAGTGCTGCAGAAGGTCCCCTAACCTATTGAAAGGGGAAAAGTGGGTTTTCCAAATCATGGGGGTGGTGTCATGTCATCCACCCATGCCATATATGACTTTCCATCATGTGGGATTTCCACATGTTGAGTCTCTAATGCCTCGAGGTGGGTGATGAGTACCACCATTAGATCATCTTGTGGGGGATTATTGTCTTTATGGGGATCCTAGTCTACCAGAGCATTGGAAGGTTCTTCCACATGATAGGGTGGCCCAACTGCTCGTTGGGCGACTGGTTGAATGACCTGTAGGGTATCCGAGGGAACCTGATCTGGGTCCAGAGGATTGCCTCACAACTCCAGTGGATTTGGGAACACATCCCACACCCTCATTCCATTTGTTCCGGCCTCAACCCTATCCATGTGGGTAGGATGGTCAGGGTCACCCATGGGTATTTCTCCAAGTGGAAGTTGTGCCTGGCCCTTCTTCCCCGTCTGAGGATCACCATAGTCTGGTCATCACTCTGTGGCCCATTCAACAAGGATTTCATTGACCATATTCTTCTGTTTGGAGATTTCATGGCACAACACATCTTTTTAGGGATTTTCTTACACCTTCTTCACCAAAACAGAATGGTTGGAGGGTTTGACATCTCTGAGGTGTTCTTTTCCCTTGTTGAGATTTTGTCTAAGGACTAGTGCCTTAGTAGGCACGAAGAGAACCAATAGATTTATATTCTGGTGAGTGATCCTTCTCGATGGATCCAAGAGGAGTGAAACTCCCTCAGGTTGAAGGTCCTCTCCAAGAATATCTAGCTTTTTCTCACATTCTAGAAGGTCATCCATGTTAACTGTGACTCTTCCTGGGGGCATGTACTCAATATCACTTAGCGAGTCGGGCTACTACCCAATAGGGCTGAAGAGGAGGGGAGCATTCTATCCCCAACCACAGATCTTCATGTGGGGGGGGGAGCCTCCTTGATAATCCTGCAAAGTACTTTGAATCTATAAATGCATAGTTGATGGAGGGCCCTATGACGGCCAAGCGACTCAGGGCCCTTGGCCACATGAAGAGCGGCCAAATCAACTTGGAGACATTGTTTTCCAATTTCTTCGAAATTCGCTGGGCTATTAGGGTATGCCACTCTTTGATGAAGAAGACAGAAATGAGTCGCCCATAGGGTCTGACGGAAACACTCAACTTCCTCTTGGGTGAGCCATTCCGGAACACAAAAATTTGGTACTACAACCAGCCAAAACATCTTAGGGAAATGGTCCGTTGTGAGAATGTCCCATAAGCTCCTAGGCTCGGACTCAGGGTCTGGCCCTTCATTTTCCCAATAGTCAATCAGTGGCAGTTGGGGATCCAGTAGTGGTACCGAAGTAGACTGCTGAGATGGTACGATAGCCGGTGGAGAATAAGAAGAGTGAGATGAAAACCTACGTATCTAGGGCTATCATCCTAAGTGTGTATTGACCGAGCCACCACATCACGGTATGATAGGATAACGACAACAGTTTCTGGCACCAGAGCTATAGATGACAGGGATGGACCGCACTGCTTCTCATCTTCCATTGATCCACATAATAGCTCTATGTGATCTCTAGTAGGGTTAGAGAGTGCTTCTTGTGATGATGGTGGATATTTCACCACCGTAACATGTGGAGTTACCAAAATGTTTTCCTCTTGGATATACCTACAGAGGGAGGTGAGAATCTTATGGATCTCACATTCTAGAAGAATGATGTTAATGCGCCTTGTTCCTGCCCCAACCCGTGACATGGAGGACCTAGTTGAGGGTTCCATTGTTGATTCGTATTATGACTTAGAGTCTGAGAAACAAACCGGTTTGATCTCAATCTGAATCTCATCGGCATTATTTCTATGGAAGTGATGAACTTCCCTCCTTCCTCAGGATAGTTATTCAGCACATGGTAGAGTTTTGGCATGAGGAGGAACATCCGTCATACAGGATTTGTGGTGAAGAGGATTACCACCGAAGTAATCAATGGTGTAAGGAGAACCGGGAAAAATATCAATGGGGACACATGGAGGTCGTCCGTGAGAAGTTATGGTACAAGTTGGACCCCTAATAGAGCTAATAGGACCACAGGTAGGACCTCCATACATATTTCCCATGATAGTGTCGGTGTGAGGAGGGTCATCACACTGGTCAAGCCATTCAAAGGTAGGACCTCTATGTTGCGTTCTAGTGAAGCAAAGCTAGAATTCACTCCTCTAATTTCTGACATAAGGAGGACCTTAAATAGCTGTTGTAAGGACATGGGGAGGACCCCCATGCTGGAGATCAGATGTAAAATTTCCCCACCCTTGCGGTCTGTGCCAAGAGGAATGACTCCATACCTGATGTACTGTGCATGGGAGAGGCTCCAGTAATGAGTGTCACCATCATGGGGAGGACCCTTGTTCAGATTGAAGGTATCATGGGGTGTACCTCCATGTTGAGCATGGAAGTGGGGATGACTTACATTGTTCATGGTGCTGGTACGGGGAGGCCCTCTGTACTGGGTGTCGTTGTAGCAGGTTGGTCCGTGACGGCTACTACCTGCGCTGGCAGTCAAGAGAGTCAACCCATACCACCCATGGGGTAGTCGAGGCCTTAATACGGACAAGGTATATAAGTTCCCATGCTCAGTGTAAATTGGGCGATAATGATACAAGTCAGCGGTGGCCCGGGCAAATGTAGTTTCAGATGTTCATTCCCCTTGACGGGCGTCCACCTCGGCCTACACCCGATAATGGCATCATGTCATTCAGACTGGTGCATGTGGTGGAGGTACATAGCTTACCTGCTCATCAACTCGGGGGGACTTGGTTGCAACATTGGTGTGGCCTAGTGGGGTCCGTCCATGGGGCCCCTATAATGTGATCCTGACCGAGCTGGACAATACATCCCCTACCTCTTCGGTGTAGAGGAGGGAGTCATCATGGAGTTCTGGGGAGAGGCTACTGAAACTATTGTATGTTGGAGTGGGGAGTAGAGGTTCTCTCTGCGTCCCTTGGGGGTGGTAGTGGTGACGAGGAGTAGATGCCTCTATATCCTGTCAGGCCATATCCTGAGTTGGGATAATCCCCTCCTCCTCATATCGGCATATGAGGTCTCTTATTACCCTTATGTGAATGATTCCAGAAGGTAATATAGGGCATGTGATCCCATCAACTGTGGTTGTGGTTGTCATCGTAGAAGTAGTAGAGCCACGTAGGGTTTCCGCATTGCTGTTTCCCCTACCCCTACGTCGGTGGGCGGGTGTTGATCTGATTCCTAATGCAACTACTTTGTTCCATGAAAAGAAGGGAGATTTACCCATTGGTTATGAAATAATGAAATCGACATCCAGTTCCCCAACTCCATTCCGTCGACCATGGCTGGTATGAAGGATCCACACTGACAACGTCGCAGACTAGGATGTCCAACATTAAACTCCATAAACATCTGGTTAGTTTCACACCAGACCAACTATTTTCTTGGCGGGACCCAGCATGGATAGTTGGATCTGGTGACACACTAATCCATTGATGTCCCAAACTCTATAAATCTCCACATTGAGGAGAATAACATTATATTGGGTTCACCAGTTTTGTTTATGATGCTTTTGTCGGTGTGCACACATTCATCTATCAAGGACGCACTGATTGTTGCCCAACATTCCCGCTTTCGAAAGGTGGAAGGCATCCATCGCTTATTCAGGGACGTTTTCTCCACGGTTGAAATGATATGATGGGATGTTAGTTCTTGCTTCTGTGGATTCCTCCATGGAACTCGTTACCTAGTTTGGGTCTCCCTTATAGACTTAAGACGTTGTTTGTGATACTCTACCAAGTGTCGTATCTTCATGGACACCAGTTAGTTACCCCGCATCTATATGTACATTCCAAGGGGTCTAGTAAGAGTGGCAACCTTCGGTCGGGGGAGTAGTCACGTTGGATGTCACTGGCGTGTTTGGATGCTGGAACACTGGAAAATCTGGGTTTCTTCCTCTTATTATAGGTTTTATCGAGGGCACGAAAGACTGAGCCATTCCACATCAAATGTGGGAAATTACATTCCATAGGCACGTCTCTGTGAATTTCCTTAGCTTCCCATGTTTAACATAGGGTATGCCATGATTTTAATGTCTAATGGAGGTGGATCAGACGGCTCAGAACACCAATAGGAGTGGATTAGATGGGTGAAACACCTAGAGGGGACACTGATGTCAGAGCTATCATGTAGTTAGTTACCCAGTAACTGCTAGGAGCAGGGAAGAGGTAAATTGGCCTGATCTCACTAGGACGTGGTAGCCCAGGTAATAATTAGGATGGGTGGTGGGTAGTTAGGTGAAGTGGATGGAGAATCAGATGGGGTCGACTCGAGGGCAACATTGACATTGGGATTGGGACTCAAAGAGACTTCTTATGTATCCATGTTGCAGAGAATCAATGTCCACATATTTTGATGGGGGTATAGGATCAGGGTGTGTGCCGAGGGTGAAGAACTGATGATATATAGGGGCTTATGCGTGGTTAGCAGCTTGGGATGGTCTTATGCATGTGGGTGGACCAGAAATGTGGGTCCCAACAAAGGGGACTGCAACGACTTACCGGTAGATCGGAAACACAACGGCTTTCCGCTTGTTGGGATTGACAATGACTTACTATTGGTCGATGTACATAATGGATTACCGCTAGATGGGTCACAGTAGCTTACTGTTGGATGGGTCACAACGGATTCCCATTGGATGGGTCATAATGGCTTGCCTCTGGATCGGTCAAAATGGCTTACCACTGGATGGGTCACAGTGGATTCCAATAGATTTTTCACAACGGATTACCGCTGGATGGGTCTCAACGGATTACCGCTTGATGGGACATTATATCTTACGGCTGGATGGGGTCAGAACGACTTACTGCTGGATGGGTTTGAACCTCATGGAGGATTTCTATGTATCCTGTCTAGTAGACAGATATCAAATTCCATCTATTTTGGACGTGTACATTTTAACATCGTGTGAGACCAAAATGGGGCATGTAATTTAATGTCATGCGGGAGGAAGGTGAACCATCATGAATGTGTGTTGGAACAACTAGGTGTTGGGCTTGAACCTAAGGGAGGCTTCTTACATACCATTCCATGGTAGGGATCAAAGTCCATGTAGTTCAGAAGTGGGGCTTGGGGCGCCAACGTGAAGGGGGTTGGGACCAATGGTTGTTGGGATTGAACCTCAAGGAGGCTTCCTACGTACAATTACTTGGAAATGATCAATGTAATCGTAGTTAGAAAGTGTTGTGGTGCTTACACTCTACGGTGGCCCAATGAGGATGTCATGCTCGATGCTTACTCTAAGCCCACGTGAGTCATGCTCAATGTGAGAAACAAGAGGCAGCGAAGACCTGATGATCATGTCACAAAAAGTGTGTCCATGGGAAGTGGAATTATTCTTACAATGGATAGCGGCCCAGAATAGAAATAGGGGCTTACACGTGGTTTACAGCTTAGGGAAATGATGATTGGGAGCTACTCAAGGATGGAGGCCCGAGTGGCGTCAAAGCCGAGCAGGAGAGGGATTTGGAATAGAAGAGAGGAGGGTTCTAGTGCCCATCCTCCCCTCTATGGTCCTTAGCATGGAATAAGAGAGGAGGATCATAGATTCTACCTCTTGCAATAAAGGATAGGGGCTTACACCAATGTGGTTCCCTTTACTCACAGACAAACCTCGCTCCAATAAAGAGGATCTCATTCCATGTGAGGAATGACTTCACTCCCATGGAGACTAGTGGGAGTGCAGAATGTCTGAGGTGAGGGACCCTCCATGTGATGCATGGGGAGATGACACAATTTAACGTCATGTTCTGAGGACCATGGTGCTCTAACGTTTAACGTCTTGCTACCCAGATAAGGTGGGTTCACTCCGCACCCCTTTAGGACATACATAACTAATACCCTTCGCCCCTTATGGGAAATAAGGCATCAAAAATGCGGTGGTGAGGGGGTGTTTTGGAGTGATCCATTGGGGGGTCAACATTAGTGTGGCTATGAGAAAAATCAATGGATGTTAGTGTGCCTATGTGAAGAAGCATGAGGCGAAAAAATGCAACGGGAAGCACCACCCATGGGACTTTGTTGTTACTTCATATGAACCTAGAGGGTCGTACGATAGAGGGGTATTTAATGTAGATTCTTTGGGCATAAGAAGTGCCCGAAGATGATGTCTAGAAGAGGGAAGATGAACACGTGCGAAAGAGTACACATAAGGAGGGCGACCTACATGAAAATGGAGCAGCTGCGCAGAAATGGTTAGTGGGTGGATCCGGAGGTTTCCGTGCAATTGGAGATGTTTGCGTGAAATCAGCGTGCAATTGGAAGAATTGTGTGGGGAGGGCCGGGTGTGCGTGCAATTGGAGAGGTTTGTATGAAAATGGGATATGAGGTTTTACATGAAAATTGAAGGGATTTATAGCAAGGAGTGGTGTAAAAGTCAGAGAATATGCGCACAAATCCTACCCTGGGTGTTCCATGTATGAGGAAGGGTTTACGCGCAAAAGCCCCAACCATAAGGGACTTGGGTGGGGGTCATGCCTGAGTGTTCCTGCGCGAAGGTAGACCCATGGGAGACCTGTCAAAAAAATACCATACCAGAAAGACATATTTTTCACATGGGGAAGATGAATTGCTTGAATGGGAGATGGTTCAGATTCTTCAACTGCAAGAATCCAAAGGGGAGGTGATCGTACCATGATTCACTGTGTCATTTTCACCCTTACACCATTGTATTAAACTGAATTTGTATTCTAAATTCCAAATATAATAACACAACTCACTTCGTGTTTGATTCAATTATTTTGTGTTTATCCCTGTTAAAAAGGGCAGTGTTACTTGTTATGATAATGTTATTGAAGGTGGAGGTGGTTTGGAGGCATGGAGATTATCTAGAAGAAAATTGGGCCAAACTGCATGGCATCCCATGGACATCTATCCACTAGTTTGAACAGTATGAGAAATCTGTGCATCCAAATGGTCTGAATCTTTGTGGACCGGGTCAAAATTTTATAGGCTACATTTTATTTCAAGGAACTCAATCCCGATTTGTCTTCTATAAGGCCCATCTGAACTGATCTGTCCAAGCCACCGAATATGCACAAAGTCCAAAGTGGCGTCCTATATTATATCAATATCCTGATCTGTATTTGTCAAAATGGTTCCACACTTTTAGTGATGATAGTAAAGATGTGAGGATACAACATTATTGTTTTATAAAAATGGGTTTTGGAATGTCTATTAGCCGAAAACCATTCTCCATGTGGTTTATCAAAATCTGGGTTCCAAAACCACTTCCCATTTTGGATATAAAAAGTCACCTTGGGAACCCCATTTGCAGGTTCGTCCAATGAGCGAAGTGCTTCCAATTTGGGGTCATAGAGGAGCCCTCTCCTCATCAATGAAATTATGGATGCCCCTATCTTCATAGGGGGATAAATAATGAAGGATTTCTACCCGATCTTCCTCCTCCACTTGATGTCGATCTAAATAGTGGGTGTACATTGTGAGGGAGCTATACACTTGTCAAGTGAGTTCCAATGAATATATTAGCTACTGGTTTGAATTAATTTGGGTGTTAAAACATTTATTTCCATTTATCTTACATACTTTCATATTTGAATGCTTGTTTTGATGCGTGCGTATGAGATGCTCTTAAAATATAACCAATCAGTTTGAGGTTTTGAGTGAGTGACTTGTGTTGTTCCGATTGGGTAACACAAAAATCATTTTCTTACACACTTTTATGATATTTCAATCTTATTTTTAAGATATTATTCCATTCATATGTTCTAGACCGTGACAATACAATTTTTATGTCTTGGATTAGTTCTTTTAGAAATGAAATAATGTCTTAGGAATTAATCGGGATTCCAATTAATTTCAACCAAATAATTACTCCAAACGTAAGTTAATCTCCAAGAATGATGAACTTGAAATTGTTTAGTGAACTCACAATGAACCCTTTTATCTCATAATTCTAAAACACCATTTTTTTATCAACTATTAAACTCTTTAAATAAATTTATTTTCTTTAAACCATTTTCAAAATCACCCCCACTTTTGTTCTTCTTATTAAAGATGCATACTCTAAACCTATCAACTCCCCTTGAGAGATGACCTAGGATCATCCCTATACTATAAATCAACCTTAATATAATAATCAATTCTTTGGGTCATGATAACACGGTCAAATTTTAGAACCTTTCTAGGGAGAGCTTTGGTTTTAGTGCGTGTTTTTGATAATTTTTCATTGTAAATTTTGTGAATGATTGTTTGTTTAATCTTATACATTTATATTTATTTTTGTGTTCTAATTTATTTCATGTGTAGGTTCTGTGTATGAAGAATTCTACTCCAGTAAACATACATCCTTTCTAACCCTAACTAGAGATGATCCTACATCAATGACCGTGAGATACACAAGAGGAACCTTTGATGGAGGACACACAAAACATTGACACTCATCTTGATCCTTCTTCTTCTTCTTCTTTGGAAACCCACATTAAAACTGAAATTAATGTGAAAACATGGCTGAAAAAAATCAAAATCTAAAATAACTACCCTCCGCTAATGTTGATATCCAACCCACCTATATTCAATTACAAGTTTAGGCACCCAGTTTTGAACTAAAATCTAGTTTAATTCATTAATTACCATGAATCCATAGACTTCCTGTAGAGGATCCACAAAAGAATTTAAATGAATTTCACAAAGAGTGTTCTACATTAAAAACTGCAAATGTGGATGATGAACAAGTAAAGTTAAGGGAATTCAATTTTTTATTAGAAGACACCACAAAAGATTTCTTATATTATATTAATTCCCCAATAAGAGACTGGGCGAACATGACCTTTTTCTTGAAAAATATCACCCAACCTCTCGAACTGAAACAATAAGGAATGAAATTTGTTAGATAATACAATCTCATGGGGAAACATTACATGTATATTGCGAATTCTTTAAAAGGATATGTTCAAGTTTCCCACACCACCAAATAAGTGATCAACTTTTAATTCAATATTTTTATGAATGTTTAATCCCTATTGATCTAAATTTGATCGATGATGCTACAAATGGTGTGCTAGTTGATAAGACCCTAATTGCTACAAGAACTCTAATTGAGAACCTGGCGCAAAACACACAACAATTTGGTTCCAGGTCTAATATACCGATGGGAGGTGTCCATGAGGTGTAATGTACTGAATTCGAGAAGAAGACAGACACAAAGATTGAAGAGGTAAGTACCCTTCTTCGACAACATCATCTTTCTCAAGTGAAATCCCAATCTACTGCTCCCATCAATTGTGGTATATGTTCTTCTGACACCCACTACCAGGAAAAATGTATTTAATTGAGGGAAACATCTGAGAGTTGTGAGGAAATATTTCCAAGTCTCCATTATAACCAAACCTTTATTAAAGAACCTTACTATCCATCCACCCTTTGGTGGGAGGAGAAACAATCCTATAGGAAAGGGGGGTATTCAAACCAACCTCAACAACAATGGAACCAACCGGGGCAGATTAGTCATCCACCACCACCACCAAGAAATACTCAACCACCCCAATGGACTTTCCAACAAACCCCTCCAAAACCTGATCCTAGACTTGATGATATGATGAAAAAATGGATTCTAACAATATCCAATTCCAACAAACCACTCAGGAAGTCATACAAGTCCTCAAAACCCAATTAGGCCATCTAGATAACTCAGTGGGTGAAATTCAAAGTCATGGGTCAGTTAAACGTCCCTCTCATCAAATAGTTAACCCTAGGGATAAAGGAAATGTTAGCCCATAACCCTTTAGAGTGGAACAAAACTAAAAATCCAAATGAACACTTCATTAGAGTCATCTCCTACGGAGGAAACCTCCATCCCTACCATTGAAAATGATCCCAATGTTGAAAAACATTGTATTGAGAGAATCTATTCCAAAAGAAAGTGTGTGTATGTCGATGAGTCTCCTAGACAACCCATTAATCTTACATTTTCATAAAGGGGCACCCAACATAGAAAACAAAAGGAAGATGAACTCAATAAGGAATGTTTGGAGACTTTCAAAAAAGTGCAGGTAAATATTCCCTTGATTGATGTTGTGAAACAAATTCCAAGATGTGCCAAGTTTCTAAAGGAAATGTGTACACACTGAAGGTGACATAGGGATGATGAGAAGGTGAGATTGGGGAGAAATGTTTCAGCATTGATAGAGCCATAACATCCCTCCAAGTGCAATGATCCTGGAACCTTCTCAATTCTGTGCACCATAGGGGATTATTCTTTTTCTAATGCTACTCATGATTTAGGTGCTTCTATAAATGTGATGCCTCACTCCATTTAAACTACATTGAAGGTTGGGGAGATTAATCCCATTAGAATTATTGTTCAACAGGCTAACCTGAGTATTGAACACCCCTCTGGTGTGTTATAGGATGTTCTAGTGAGGGTTCAAAATTTAGTTTTTCCTGTTGACTTTTATTTGCTTAAAATGGGGGATGATATGATTAATGGACATGCCTTGATTATATTGGGGAGACCCTTCTTGAAAATTTCAAAAACCATAATTATTGTTCACATGGTACGTTATCTTTGGAATTTGGCGGCAACATATTCTATTTCAACATCCTTGATGCCATGAAACACCCCTCAAAAGAACATTATTCTATCTCTGTTAATTCAATTGATGTACTTCCTTCCCCTAAAAAAACCTTTTCATTCCCCCAATCCCCTTTCTAAGTTTTCTTCATTGATTGAAAATCTAGGTAATGATTCACTCATTTATTGTTGTAGTGGTCAATAAATGTATCATTCATGTTTATTTATTGATGATTTCTTGAACAATAAGGATCAAATGACCATCGATGATACTATTAAGCATGGAAAAGATCATTCCACATTCGAGAATGATAACATTGAGTAGTTAGATTAGATCAGTGACCTTGAACATTAACACACACTCCCATAAATCCAAAATCCACCTAAATTAGAACTAAAAAACAACCTCAAGATTTAAAATAATCATATATTGAGATTGGAAACATGTTTCTCGTCATCATAGCTAGTTCACCCTATCCTGAGCATGAATTACAACTAATTTAACTTTTGAGGGAGTATAAAAAAGCTTTAGGATGGACACTTTCTTACATTCCTATTATTATACCATCAATTTGTACACATCACATTTTATTAAATGATGAGGGTAAACTAGTGAGGTAGCCACAACGTTTTCTGAACCCAAACCTCCTAGAATTTGTGAAAAATGAGGTAACAAAATTATTGGTTGCTAGAATCATTTACCCCATATCTGATAGCCAATGGGTCAATCCCGTTCAAGTAGTTCCTAAATATATAGGCCTTAAAGTAAATAAAAATGAAAACAATGAATTGTTTCCAACTCGCGTACAGAATAGTTTTCTTATCCATATAGACTATGGTTGACTAAACAAACACACTAGGAAAGACCATTTCCCTTTTCCATTCATTGACCAAATGCTAGAGAGGCTAGCGGGTAAGTCCAACTACTGTTTCCTTGATGGGTATTCTGGATAATTTTAGATCCATATTTCCCCCGAGGATCAGGAAAAAAACCTTCACCTTCCCCTTTGGCCCATTTCCAAATAAGAGGATTCCAATTGGTCTGTGCAATGCACCAGGTACTTTCCAACCATTCATGGTTAGAATTTTTTCGAATTACATGGAGAATTGTATGGAAGTATTCTTGGATTATTTCACTATTTATGTATCCTTGTTTGATGAATGTTTAAAAAGTCTTGTTCGGTCCTATGTCGTTGTATTGAAAATAATATTTTATTAAATATCGAGAAAATTCATTTTATGGTGTGAAAAGGTATAGTTTTGGTGCATGTCATTTTTGGGGATGGTATTCAAATAGATTAATCAATTTTGGATGTCATTTATTCCTAAACATTCCCCAAAAATTTGTGGGATGTGCGATCATTCCTAGGAAATGCTAGATTTTACCATCATTTCATTTATGACTTTAGTAAGATTATAGTCCCCCACTACTGGTTACTCCAAAATGAAATGGAATTTGTTTTTGATAATGAATGTGGGGAAGCATTTAATAAGCTAAAATGGAGTCTCATGTCACCCTCGGTAATTCAACCACCTCAGTCGGATTTACCATTTGAGATCATATGTGACGCCTCTAACTATGCATTTGGGGCAGTTTTGTCACAAAGGGTTGAACGAGATGCACATGTCATCTCCTATTCATCACGTACTTTGGACCCTATCCAAGAAAACAACACCACAACTGAAAAATAATTCCTCTACATTGTGTTTTGCTTGGAAAAATTAAGCCCATACCTTTTAGGGCCCAAATTCATTGTATTCTCAGACCATGCGGCCCTCCGATATCTCTTAATGAAACCTGAAGCGAAACCATGTCCCATTCGTTGGATGATCCTCCTTCACAAATTCAATCTATAAATTAGAGATAATAAATGAACAAAGAATGTGGTGGCTGACCATATCAATAGGATTCCCCCATCCTTTGACATTGAATCATCCCCGTATATTCCTATAAATGATATGTTTCCTCAGGAGCAATTGTACCAAGTGCAAGATGTTAATCCTTGGTATGATGAAATTGTAAATCATTTTAGATCATCTAGAATTCCTAATGATTTCAACAAAAACTAATATAGTCATCTAAAAAATATTTCTTGTTGGTACATTTGGGATGACCCCTACCTTTGGTGCACCTGTAGTGATCAAGTCCTTAGGTTTTGTGTTCCCGATAATGACTTCCAGTCTGTCCTTAGATTCTACAACACTCTTGCTTGTGGGGGCCTCTTTGTTCCCCAAAGGACTCCTCACAAAAATTCTTGATTCTGGTCCCTTTTTTCCAACACTTTTTTGGGATGCCCATGATTTTTTTTAAATATTGTTTTCGTTGTCAAATAATGAGTAATGTCTCTAAATGAAATGAAATTCCACAACAACCATTGCTCTTTCATGACATTTTTTATGTGTGTGGAATTAATGTTATGGGTTCATTTCCTAATTCCTTTGGAAACTTTTAAATTAATTTGGAAGTCGATTATGGGTCAAAATGGGTAGAGGCTCGAGCCATAAGGACAAATGATTCCAAAATAGTTGTGGAATTATTGAAAACTCAAATCTTTTATAGGTTTGTATTACCTTAGTTCATCATTAGTTACTAGGGTTATCATTTCTACAACCGAACAATGCAATCACTTTTTCATCGGTATGGGGTCGGTCATCGAGTGTCTACTTCATATCACCCACAGACCAATTGTCAAGCCGAGGTGTCAAATATAGAGGTAAAACAAGTTCTTGAAAAAACTGTTCAATCCAACAGAAAATATTGGAGTCTTAGACATGATAATTCATTATGGGATTACAGTACTGCTTTCAAAAACCCTATTGGTATGTCATCATATCAGCTAGTGTTTGGAAAGAGTTGTCACCTCCCTGTCGATATTGAGAACTGGGCCTACTAGGCCATCAAACAGTGTAATTCTAATATTTTTAGTGAAGGTTCTCAAAGGAAGTTAGAGATTCAGGAGATGAAGGAAATGAGAAGAGATGCATATGATAACTCAAGGATTTATAAGAAGCAAACCAAGGCATCCCCTTCCCATATCATCCTTCTTCGTCAATTCCACATTGGGCAGAAGGTCATCCTTTACAATGAAATGATAATGTTGAATCAAGGTAAGCGTCCTTCCCACTAGGTTGGCCCATACAATGTTATTAATGTATCTATATTTGGTGTTGTTCAGGTTCAAAATGAATAAACCATGGAAAACTTCACTGTCAATGGTCAGTGGCTGAAGCACTTCCACGAAGCCCTTCCGGAGTTCCTGATGGAGGAACTCCATGTTCAAAAATGATCATATTAGTGAAACACACCAGGTTTTATACTTCCTTATTAGATTCAAAAATATTATAGTGAGGACACTACATATTCTAGGTGTGGAGGGGATGGGTATATTCCTGGGTTAGTTAAGAATTTTTTTTGCCTTTTTTCTTTCTTCTTTATTTTTCCGTCTTTATGGTATTTTCATTTTTCTCCATATTTATGGGTTCATTAAGATTTCCATTGTCTTTATTTCTTTCTTCTATTTTTCTCCTTCCTTATGGTAATTTCATTTTTTCTACACCCAAAATTTCAATGTTCCATGATTTGGTGGCCATAAGGGGGGGGGGGATGTAAAAATACGATAATAATGGGGAAAAGAGTATTTATATGAATTTAACATCTGGGAGTGATTTTTAGTGAATTTATTATCTTTCAATGATATAAATGGTTGTATCATTGTAAAACATTTTAGATAATTGATGCCCCTTGTGTGAGATGTTTTTGGGATAACTATGTCCCTAATATCTCCACACATTTTTCCTCCAAACCACTAATTGTAAATATTTCTTACTTAATATAAGGTAAATATATGTTAGGTTAATATTTTTCCACTTTAGATAATATTTCCATACGTTCGTTCCTTATCTGATCATTTTCATTACTGTACCAGATTGACCTATGCATGGGTACCTAATGCCCGATTGTTTTACTCCCTCAAAAAAATTGGGCTGTGTTTTGGGAAGGTCAGAAACCACTCCTCCACTACCATGGATTTTGTTATAACTATTGAAATTAGTGTTGTGAGGAGATCAAACAAGGGTTAAGAGATGAGTGTGAGATTTTTTCCAAATGCAACTTCTAAAAAAACAAAAAAAAAATTAATAAATGAGTGGAGTGATGAAATGTGAAACATATGGGGATATCTAGGTCAGGAGCTTCTGGTTTGACTTCTGATAATGCTTACGTGAGTGGGTCTAGAAATATGATTTCAAATGATGTAGGATAGGTTCGGTGAAAAAAAAAATCATCTAAAGCTAGATAATGTTAAACTAACCTATATTTATTTGATAGAAAGTGGAAAGAATAACATGGAATGGTTTTCACACACACACATGGAGAGTTAGTGGAATGGTTGAGTTTTTAATTCGATTCTCATGTTGGTGTCCTGAATCTCTTTGAATTTAATTATCATATGATTTATGAGACATCCTTTTCCATTTTTACTAGGAAGAACACCTTAGTGGGGTTTGTGCATAGATCACATTACATAAATGAATTAAAATTACCTCTAATGTTAAATATTCATGATGTTTGGAATATATATATGAATCATTTTATTTTTTATGTGAATTTTCCCAAGAGTGCAAATGTTTAGGTGTGGGTGTGTGATCGTACCATGATTCATTGTGTCCTTTTCACCCTTACACCATTGTATTAAACTGAATTTGTATTCTAAATACCAAATATGATAATACAATTCAAATCATGTATGATTCAATTATTTTTTGTTTATCATTGTTATAAAGGGAAATGTAACCTATTTTGATAATATTATTGAAGGCAGAGTTGATTTGGAGGCCCGATGATTATCCAGAAAAAATGGGCCAAACTGAATGGCATCCCATGGACATTTGTCCACTGTTTGGAATAGTATGAGAATATCGTGCATCAAAATTGGCTGAACGATTGTAGGAAGGTCCAAAATTTGATACGATACATTTCATATGAAGGAACCCAATCCCGATTCGGCTTTTAAGGGGACCATCAGAAATACTCAGTCTAAGCCACCGAATATGGACAAAGTCAAAAGTGGCGTTATGTATGTTATCAATATCATGATCTGTTGTTGTCCAAATGTTGTCAAACGTTTGGTGGTGATATTAAAGAGGTGGGGCTACAACATTACCATTTTTTCAAAAGGGATATTCAACTTTATAATAGCCTAAAATTGATCTCCATTTGGTTTATCAAAATCTGGATTCCAAAAACCACTTCCCAATTTGACTATAAGAAGGCACGTTGGGGACCCCATTTTCAAGTTTGGAAAATGAGTGAAGTTCTTAAAATTTTGAGTTCCATTGGAGCCATATCCTCATCCTAAAAGTTATGAAGGCCACTATCCTCATAGAGGGATTGAGAATGAAGAAGGAGTTCCACTCGAGATTCCTCCTCCACCTGATGTAGACCTAAAGGGTGGGTGTTCGTTGTGAGGGAGCTACACACATGTCAAGGGAGTTCCAATGGATATATTAGCTACTAGTTTGGATTAATTTGGGTGTTAAAACATTTCATTCCATGTATCTTACATACTTTCATATTTTAATTCTTGTTTTTAAGCGTGCGAATGAGATGCTCTTAATTTCTAACTGATCAGTGTGAGGTTTAGAGTGTGTGACTTGTGTTGTTCTGATTGGGTAACACAAGAATCATTTTATTACCCACTTTCATGAGATTTTAATCTTCTTTTGAAGCTCTTATTCCATGCATTAGTTCTATACCTTGACAATACGATTGTTATGTCACATTTTGGTTCTTTAAGAAATGAAATAATGTCTTAGGAATTAATCATGATTCCAATTAATTTCAACCAAAGAATTACTCCACACTTATGTTAATCTCCAAGAATGATGAACTTGAATGTTTTTAGTGAACTCCCAATGAACCATATTATCTCATAATTGTAAAAAAACACTTTTATTTAACAACTATAAATCTCTTTAAATAAATTCATTTTCTTTAAAATGTTTTCAAAATCACCCTCATCTTTCGGTTTTCTAATAAAAACACATACTATAAATCTATCAAATATCCTTGATAGAGGACCTAGTGTCTTCCATAGACTATAAATCAACCTTAAAATCATAATAAATTTATCATTTCACAACAACATGGTTAGGTGACTTTCTTTTTATAGGAATTTAGTCCATCGGGTCCACGCAGAAGTCGTTCAACGCGAAAGATTACACATCCGGTGGTGGCGGCGCGAAGGATCTAGTGTCGGGTGGTGGATGCGCTCATGTTTCAGTGCTCAGTGTCGGATATGAATATGTTTTCATGCTTTCATAGGATACTCCCTCAGATCCCATGGTTTTCCATGTGCCCGAGATGTTTTCCATGCACTTGTAGGACATTTCGTGCGACCCTTCCGTTCTTTATGGAATTGATCGCATAGTCAAAATTTTCCCTCACATTATCTGCCAAAACCTTCTCTCATCACTGAGAGTTTTTGGCATCTAAAACTGCTCTATTAGAAGCTAAAAAATAATGATGTAAATTTTTGAAACCAAAGAATAAGGCTTATCCTAAATTTGTAGGTACGACTCCTCCCTCTCAAAACAATGAGAATCCCACATTTCCAATCATCAATTGATTGGGTGATCTAGAACACCACATGAATCATTTAGTATCTCGTTATGATCCTATTATGGGGTCCCCAGAACAAAAAGAGGAAGTGTAACACATATTTTTCATGCAATATTTTCAGGGATCATCCTTTTTATGGTATACAATCTTGTAGTTTTGATTGATCACTGGATGGGATGATCTCTATCAGAAGTTCCTTTTATATGTTAGCCTAACAATGTAGAATGAATCATTATTCAATATGAGTAACTACAAAAAAGAGAGAATGAAAGTGTTTCAAATTTAATTACTTATTGTAATGTATTAAAATATTATTTAAACCTACTACCGCCTCAAAATGAGTTGTTTTGTTTATGTGTGTAAAATCACCTTGATGGGTTACATACAACATTAATAAATGTGAAATACAAAGGAGTGTTTCATAAAGATTACATAATTTTTAAATAGGTCGATAACAAAATCATTGATATGAAATTCATGTCCTGATTAATCCCATTATCTCTTAGAAGAAGAGAACAAAAATAAAAAGCTACAATAGTTAAACTTCAATAGGCACCTGTACACGATACCTACTACAAAAAACATATAAAACCATAGGTCTCCAACTCCTGAGCATTTTTAGTAATTATCTCCTCATTAATAAGAACAAAAAGATAAGAGGAATATACAATATGAGATGTTTTTCAATAAGTTCTATTACTTTTGGAAGGAATAGTCTCCTGGATACATCATCTCCACTTTGGAAACAAACTAGTCTAGCTTTCAAAGCCATATAAGAAAGGAAATGAATGTGATGAGGATCTCCCAAATTAATTCCCCTTAAATAAAATTTTGGGGAACATCATCTAGGAGTGTTTTTTAAAGGCCTCTTAAAAAGTTTATGTTCTCTGTGAATCTAAAACTGAATGGGTTGCAAGACTATGTAGAATATTTTTCTACTACTGATCAGGAAGAGGAATGCGAGTAGTGGGATGTTAAAATAAATAATGCATATAAATTTGATTATTTAATTATAAGAAAAATAATCAAATAAACTCATTCCATTTCAAAAACTCAGTTCAAACAGTTTAATGTGCCTCTTTTTGATTTTTCAATATCAAATCCATCACTATAAAAAGCTCAGCCCTCCAAGGGCCAATACTCAATGAAACGATATGGGAATAATGAAAATAACAAATTTGAAGAATATTTTCTCATTTCAAGGCCCATGCTTTCCCCATATATATCATATTTCAGGCATATCATTTCAAAATCACTGTCAACACCTTTCTAAAATCCGCAACTAGAGTTAACCTTCTAGGAAGAATCATTATTAGATGAGGAGTTGATTTTAGGTTCAATTAATAAAATTCACCTAACAAACCCATTCTGAAAAAATGATTATTGATATGAATCCAATTTACCAGTACATGATTGGGTAATAGAAGGATAGAGTTGCCACAGTCGTGGAAACAATGGATGATGTGGCCATTCATGGAGTCACTACATTTTCCACAACATTTATCTAAAAATTTATGTAGTAGAATATCATGGGAGATCTCTCTAGTGACATTATTAGGAATAAGGGAAACCCCAACACATGACAGGTTCTACTGTGATATGAATTTCTTGGAAAATTGATTTGAATATAGGCCACCACCTCCTATGAAAGATAGTAGACTATGCCAACATAATCCAATAAAGGAAAAATAACTTCAAACTCCAACCCCAAAGGATGATCCATCCACATCAGAATCATCATATCCCAGAGCACAAAAAAAAGAAATTTCCATGATAGAAAATGAAGATATATGGAATAATTTTTTTATGTGTTGACTAAATTGGCTAAATTACGTTCCTAGGTATCAATACTAGATGCTTTGAGTCTATCAAAGGATATCTAGCATGCACCAAATGTGGATTTTACAATTCATAATGAGTTTGAAACAATTGTTTTTTCTAGATAGGCATAATATATATATAATTATTCTATAGAATTACATGAATTAATATCATTCATGAACATGGTTGAGGATTCTATCATACAAGGAAAACCACTACATTGTAAATAACATTTAGTATAAATGACATTGATGTCTGATGAGCCTTCATTGAAAATGGATTAGTGGTTAATATTATTCCAATCCAGACACTTCACTGATAGGGTCTCACTGAATCCCACTTTTCTCCTTCCAAATTGATGTTATAAGAATATTATAATAATGATAAAGAATCTCTCAGGGATACTATACTGAGAACTCAGTTTGGGGATCTCATGTCTTAATCCGAGTTAATGGTTATTTGGAAGGATATATCATTCAACATACTATTGGGTAGGCCATGGGTATATAAACATGTTTTTTTCTGTGATCAAATCACCAATGTCATAAATATTGCATCAATGATCAAATTGGTACATTTCATGGAGATAAGGAATTGTTCGAACTGTGGGAATATTAGTATATTGATGCAGAGTTTTATCAACATAATGGAGGAAATCAGTCCATAGATAATGATACTACTAGAATAAATGATCAGTATCATCAAGAAAATATCCAATCTGACACATTAAATAATCACATTAGAGATTATGTGTTTCCGATCAATCAAATTGAATGTGTAGGCCAAAATCCATGATCTCATTTAGTGGCTTCCAAAATGATAGTGGTGGTAATTGAAACTAATGGCATGAGAGTAAACATTAATTTTCCTTGAAATGATGAATTAATGAATGAATATTTCTTCATTCCATCGTTCGATCTTTAGTAAGTCTCTAGTTAATTATCCAAGTTGGAAGAAGATGTCACTTTAATAGTAAAAGATAAGGTTGGTGATACGTGATCCATTATTTTACCTTCAGACCTTCAATAAAACCCTTCACATATATTGTGTTAGAGATGATTGCTTCTTCCTTTAGATTTCCAACCACCAACTCCTCCCCTAGATCTAAAAATCATTCTTCACCACCTAACATCCACATAGAGGAAGAATAATAAGATAATGTGTAAGGTCAAGGATAAAAAGACCACGTGGACACCCCTATAGCATTTGAGGAAGTCATCTCCACAACCATAGATGAACATAGAAATATAAATTTTGGTATAATGGAAGATCAAAGGTACACTCTGATTAGTTCTACAACAAATCTTGAAGATAAAGAGGTGTATTTTTTCTTTCTAAAGAAACACCGATAATTTTTTTCTTATAATTACATACAAATGACATTCCTTGTCCCTGAGGTGCCCCACCATCATTTGGGTATAACAGAACTACATCACGGATACAATCAAGCATTAAGAAGATATCAAATGAATCATTCCAACAAAATTGAGACTGATGTCAATAAGATCGTTAATGTTGACATCATCGGGGAGGATAAATATCCAAAATTGATTGTCAATACATTCTCGGTTAAAAAGAATAACATAAAAATTAGTTCTTGCAATGATTTATTCGATATTAATTAGTATTTTCCCAAATAAGAATTTTTGATTCCTATTACAGAACTTTTGATTAATTTAACAACAAGCTATGAGGATCTCTGTTGCTTTTATGGATTTATACTCTTTCTACAATCCAATCATGATGGCACCTACAAATGAATAAACCACATCATTCAGATCCCCTAAAGGTTTATTTTTCTATCAGGTAATGAACTTTAGATATAATAATTTTGGGGAAACATACCAACCTTCATTTCACCACATCTTCAAACGCTTATTGGGGATGATTGAAATATTTTATGTTGATTATATAGTGGTCAGGTCATGGAAATATTCTGACCACCTATCTGATATAGAGTCTATATTCCTCATGATTATACTACATATTTTGATGATAAACCCCTTGAAATGTAATTATTAGGTATCTAAAACTAAATTTAATTCATTTTTTGTGCATCAATACAAAATATAGGTTGATCCTGAGAAGACCAAATCTATCCTTAGAATCTCACATCTAATCAACGTGAATGATATGAGAGGACTTCGAGGACAATTTCCCTATATCCAGAAATTTGAAACCAATATTGTGAACCTGTATTTACCCATCACCAAATTGAAGCAGAAGGGGGTCACATATCAATGGTCCAATGAATTTCAACATTCAATTGATATCATAATGAAATCCCACTTTGGCCAAAAGATGTTTTATTCAAACTATTTTATGAAATCCACTCATTCATTATGTTAAATCCTTGTTGTGATCACTAGGTTCCTTCCATTCACAAAATAGTGACATTGATAATTAAAATTACCTTTAATAACATAGTCATACGATGTTTTACACATAGACTAAATAATTAGATATTAATGTCATTGAAATTTTCACTCAATAAGTTGAGGGATTATCTACAACATCACGAGGTCCACTTCATTTCTCATAATAACTGGATTAAATTTATCCTCAATCATCCAATACTGAAAAGATGTCTAGAAACGGGGGTAGTTAATCTGTAGAAGTTTGATATACAGTTTGTGCCTCAAAAATTAGTGAAAGGCAATACTTTTGTAGAAATCCTTGCTAAAAACCTTATTTTCAATGAAATTTCATTAAATACTGGTATGAAAAATGATGAAATTTAATATATTTTGGATATCCATCAAATATGTGAAATATATTTTGATAGTGCTACTTGGATTCCAAGAAATAAGTGAATGGAAGATCTTATACAAAACAATGCTTGGTTAAGAATTGTTTTATCTCCCTATAAAGGGTATTGTTTCCATAGTCCTTCGTTTTATTATAATGTGGTACCAACAATGAGGTAGAATAGCAATATTTAATTTTAGGCCTAGAATTGGAACTCCATGTACCAGTGAATCACCTAGATTTGAAGGGAGATTCAAAATTGGTAATAAAATTAATCAGCATGGATTACGCCATCAAAAAATTTGAGCTAATTCCCCTATGTTATTGTGTTAGAGGGCTATTGAAAAAATTCACATCAGATTCTACATTGTTTTATGTCCCACAAATATAAATGACCAAGCTAATGCATAGTAAAATATAGCCACAAAACTAGTATATCCGAATCGAGATGACATAATCATCATTATTTAACATTATAATATCTTTTCATCTTTTCTTCATATTAAAATAGAGGATGTAAATGAAATCAGTCCCATACCAGAACCATATTGTACTACTATTAAATGGATAACAGAAATCATGGAATACCTCCATGATAGAGTACTTCCACTGGATTGAGAGGGGAAAGAAAAAATTTGGCAATGAGTAGTCAATTTCACTCTTTATGATATCATGAATTACTAGAAGATCCACTAAGAATGAGGCTTAGACATAATCCACATTATATTCATTGATGGGTAAGAGAGTATTATTTCCAGTAAGGAAGTACATGAAAGAGCATGTGGTACCCCCTATTAACATAATCATTAGTATTAAATAAAATGGATTAGATAATTCTGTCCTTCAATGATGTAGGATTGAAAAATATCTCACTGATGTGTCATACCTAACATGTAAATGCCAACATCATCCCTAAACCCTCAGTGATTGTATATACAGATAAATTCTCTTGGCCATACTCTAAATGGGAAATTGGTGTAGGGTGATCATATCCCCAATCTATGGTTAATATGTTCATGTATATCCTTACAGCTACAGATTTCACCTCCAAATGGTTCGTAGAAATACCTCTTAACGAAATTATATCCAATATCATTTTTAGATTTTTCATTGATAATATCATTAATAGATTTGGTTTTTGAAATAATATCTTGATGGAAAATAGATCCAATTTCAGTTCTGATGAGGTATGGAAGCTATATCTGTAAAGACCCGACCCCAGATTTCCAAATTCTGTGCCTTATTACATTGCTTTGGAATATAAACAGAAAAAAAAATTCAATAGAAATGAATGGTTTTCTTAATTTTTAGGTCTAGATACATGAATAAGCTGAATATTTTATGTTGAAATTAAATACAACATATAAATTCCAATGGGAACATACTCAACTCTTAGATTAATCAAACATGATTTCATATTAAACATATTAATATATTGGGGATAAATAAAACATAGGAAGGTGTGATCTCAGATGCTCAGTAAGGGTAAACAATACAGTGGAAGATCTTATAAAAATTTGTATGGTGAATAATTTAAAACACATTCCTTTAAAAATAAACTCTAAAATAATATAGTAGGAAAATGAGGTGAGAAAATATTTCCATAATAAAACATAATTATGGGTATTATTCTTGTAAAATAACAACATTAAAAATGAATATATTGATTCATAATGAGGTAAATTCCTATAACGTACATTCTAAATCATACCGTTATGGCCACGTCCAAGAAATTTAAAAATAATTAACGCCTCAGCCAAAACATTATCTAAAAATGGGCAAGGCCTCATCGAATTCCATAATTAATTGTCTCATGAGACCAACATATTCATCGAGGGGCTATATTGGTCACCAACCATCACATAATAAGTCAAATTTATTCCTCATATGAATGTGGATACACATAAATGACATATACATTCATATAGAAACTAACATATGAAATATAACTATCCTTCCCCAATAATTAAACACAAAAAATGACCACTCAAAGTAATATGGTTAATGGTTTGATGATATCACATTCATATTAAAATTAATCATAAAAAATAAAAAACAAATGTTACATGATATCATAAATTTTTAGCACAATTTATACAAAATAATAAATAAGTGTGTTGAAATAAATGAACATTCTCTTATAAAATCATCAAGTAATTAATGATATAAATTCAATTTTATATTGAAAAGAAGAGTTCATTGGGAAATACTATTTCTCTAAAACCAAAAGGGAAAAAATATTGTTTTTTCACAAAGATAAAAAATTGAGTTTTTTTAGAAAAATAATGGTTACTTAAATGTGATTATAGGTTTCTATTGAAAATATGTGAGAAATTGGGATGTTATTTTGAAATAGTATTTAATTTCAAGAATTTTTTTTAATGATCTATTTAAAAAATATATCTCCACCAAAAATAAATACTGATTCTGGTAGGAAAAAAAATTCATAACATTATCACCAAATTTATTTCGAGTACATAAGAATAAATAAGATATTTTTGAGCTAAGAAAGAAATATGTGTAACCCGATTGAAAATAGAGGTTATAGTAGAAACCCATTACTACTTTATAAATAATATATTCAATTCCCCAAAATTAAAAATATTCAATTGATACATTAAATACCATGAAAATAAATATATTGATGATATGATACAAAAATGGGTTTTATACATACACCACACACAATTAATAGTAGTGAAAAACGAATATCTCACAAAAATGAAAGTGATATGTGGAAACCATAAACATATGTCCAATGGTTTTCATAACATGAACTTAATCTCCTAGAAAACCAAATTAAATTAATAAATTTATTCTCTAGAATCTATTATATATGAAAATGATTCAGTATTGACTTATGATTCTTATTCATGTACTTTTTATGGGTTAATAGATTCAATTTCATATTTTGGACGCATCTGTTCCATTGGATTTCATGATCGGTATACTTATATACATGTATGGACAAACATGTAAAAATTGAATGGTTGTCCATAATTAATGATATATGATATTATTGAACATTCATAATATTAAATAGTTATAAAATTATTATGGTTATTTTTATTTAATGTGATTCATTATATAAAACATTAATGAAAATAATTTGGTTTATTTGGTGGTTTTTTGATCACAACAAACTCATTTTGATTTATACATTAATAAATTTTTTAAAAAAAGAATATTGAAAATTTAATAGGATATATATGATATATAATAATCTATTTCAACAATTCAAATGTTTTCATGACCAGAATTGAATTTGGCAAAAGTAATTAAAAACAGGTTGTCCATGGCTGTGATAAATTAACACATCTCGAATATAGTTTTCATTTCTTGTATAAAATAAGTGGAAAGAAGAGATGATGATGAATTATTCTATTATCATACTAAAATTATATTAAATGTAATCTATTGGTGTTTTCATTACATTTGAATATATATAGGTGAGTATATATAAGTAAACTATGAATCATGAAAAGAAAATTAAATGAAGGGAAATAAGAATTTACCTCCAAAATATATCTTCCTTGAGATCCTCTTTAGGGGAGAGGTTTTGGACTTTTTATGAGGCCATGGGAATACTGAAATGGGTTGAGGATCATGGGAGGAGATTTGAGATGAATTTAGGAAATGAAAAAGACTTGAAAGCATTTAATATAAGAGGTAAGTAGGTGTGGTTTTTGTAATGCAGGATAGGAGAGGTTTTTCAATATTGTAATCATTAGTTTAATAATTTTTCATAAGAGTATGAATAGTATTGACTATTGTGACCAAATATAGTAATATATGCATGTATGATCAAACCATGTAGGGATTAATTAATCCTTACATAACCTATGACTCAATAAATAATGTATTTATCATTTATTATAGATTATCATATTTTTGTATTCAACAAAGATTCAAGAAATTTAGAAAAATCCCTAAAATTCACCAAAAAATATTTCCAATGTGTTGAATCCAAAATTGATATCCATTTTATGATAATAATTGTCTTAATATGAGTAATTTATTTTTTATCTAAAATTATGATTTATTAATAGAACCGATTTTAAATTTTTAACAGATTTTGGGACACATAGAAAATATAACTATGTTCACATAAAATTTTCAATAATAATTAGACATAAATTAATTAAAATATAGTTATATTTTATATAAATATGTTTTTTTAATAATTTAATTAATAATATCAAAAAAAATTATTTATTTATAATATGATATAATTATATTATAATTTTTTTAAAAGATTTCTAAATTTTATGTATACATTCGTGGGTGACTTTACTATTAATTTTTTCAATTTTCTATTAATAATGTTACATTACTATTCATATTGGTATGTTACTATTTATAAGGTTATGTTACTATTCAATAAAATATGTGGATTTTATTCGAATCCTAATATCACCCAGAATGCAATCGTGTATGTCCGTTTTCCAAAAATCAAAAAACATAAGAGGAAAAATTATTTTTTTGGCATGGTTATAAAAAAGTGTTGTTTCGTTAGGACTCAATGTTTCATGTATTCTTTATTAAATTTATTTTTAATTTTTTTTTGATATATTAATATTGAATATATTCATATCATGATTTAGTATATATCAGGATAATTGAAATTTCCAGTATAAATATATTATTCCTATTCATTTAAAATAATTAATTAAGTAATATTTTGATACACATGATTTTTTTAATAAATTAATTAAATATATATATTATTTTACACAAAATAATAATCCACAATGGATTTTTTTAGATCATTAATTAATTTGAATGCTTTAAATTAGAAATATAATTATTTACAAGTATTATTATTAATTAAAACTGATAATTTGAAATTATTATTTTTTTAGAGAATATTTTATTTAAAATTTTAAAAAAAATTATTGGGATGTTACATTATCCACTCCTTCAATAAATTGCATCATACTAATTTGAAATTTCACTTCAAATGATAAAGGGCGATACTTGAAAAATATATTTTGGGAAAACCTCATCAGAAATAGGGATAATAAAATATCCATCTAATAAGATGGAAAGAGAGATTCACGTGTTATGAAAAATCTACACATTCAAATAGTTAAAATTATGTACATGGAATAATAATATATCCATCAATTTTTGATGGAGTGAGATATAAATCGTGGTCATTAGAATTTGGTCATTCAAAAAGGGATAAATCTATGATGATATAAAGAACGATTTGATTATAAGAAAATAAAGTTCTAGTGTAGCATTTTTTCAGTTCAAGGGCCTTTCCCTAATGTTGAGAAATTCTCTAACTCTATAATAATTTAATGAAATGTAATTAATTGATATGTTTCAACAAACACACTATTATCCATCAACTATTCCTATCCGATTTCATGGATTAAGTTGTATCATAAGTTAATATAATCCTGAAAACCATGTCCAAAAATCAAATTACTCCATTTTATAAGTGGATAACTTTTCAACAATATCATTGTGCAACACAATATTAATCATCTCACTAAATTTAAATATTTATCTTATTAAGCAATATAAACGTGCTCTTAATCATCACATTCAAACACGTGAGTACATTCGATTTGTCTTTGAATGATTAATGGTAATAAAATGAATTGCATAAAACCTTATTGAATACATTCACACTTATTTATAATAGGAATTTTGATATATTACGTAGGTATGAAATGCTTTTGACTATATAATTTTGTCAATAGTCGATTATATAGGTCCAAAATAGTATGATCCTTCCAATATAAGGTATCCAAAGAAAATAATCACTTTATTATGAAATAAGAGTCTTAGTACCAGGATAATATAAAGTTTTTTATTTCCCTCAACTATATATATGTTTTTCCAAATTTTTACCTTTCTACTAAGTGAATTTTCCTTTGTACCATTCCTAATAGGACCTCAAATCCATTATTATATAGTACTGATGTACAATACCCACATATTATATAATTCATATAAATATTAAATTGCTGATAAAATATTCAAATGACATGATTATAGACAAGGACCATTAATCATTAAATTTAATCTCTATAAGTATCTTAACTAGTTCATTATCCAGTTTCATCATTTGGTGTATAATCATTTGATGCTTGTGAAATTGATTCACATAGTGTCCCATCTCCATGACGTTGAGGAATTGTACATTAGAAACCCTTTTCTTACCCTTCCAATCACCAACCTTGAGCCCTTTTTCACACTTATGACAATCTACCAATCCCAGCATACATTTACCAAAGCGATTCCATCCATATTTATGACATGTGGGAAAACAATTTTCTCCCATATTACCTTTTTCAATATTTTTTTACCATCCATGTATTTATTTTCATTCATTTAATGCCATCTGGATTATAGGACTCTTTATATACCTTGTATACACACAAAAATATTTCCCCATATGATGAGGGTACATGGGAGATTATCTTCCTTTTAAATGACGTGTTAATTCCATAATATATATGATATATCTTACTCCTCGTAGAATTAGAATTGGTGTAGTTTTAATAACTTCTACTAGGAACAATTACCAATCAATTTCATATACTATATTATCTAATAAAATTTTGAACTCAATATAAATATAAACATAGGTTAGAACATAACATAAACATGGGCATCATAAATCCAAGAATAATATACGTCAGTTACTTTGAGGGAATAAATCATTAATAATGGCATGTAATGAAAATGTGTATTATCCTAAGAATATCCCCCAGGAGTGTAAAACTATGTGTACATTAAGGCCCATTTTCATGTACTAGGATACCTCATGCCAAGCCCAAAACTCCTTATCTCAGTTGTTACTCCAATGTACATGTGTCTCAGAACCACATCCACATGTAGTCTCAAAACATAGGTATATTATATGGAATGATACAAATAATCTAGTCCTTACCAAAATTTCAGGATGTTCTTATATGTTAACCCTCTCATTTTATCAATGGGTTTTGTTCCCTAATATATGTTTTCTAAATATAGTATCTATGTTTTCTACTAAACTTAATATGATAAAAACTATATAGACCGACCCTAGTTTCCCAGAGCCGATTCCTTATTACATTTCATTACAATATAAACAAGTAATATGAATCTCGAACGACCAAATAGTTTACTAGAATTGGAAATCTAGATACATGCATATGTTCATCATTATAACATGAAATGAAATACATCATCCAAATTCCAAAGTGAACATCATCGACTCTTAGATTACTCCTAGAATTTATGAAACACATTTCTATGTATCCTATAGAGAAATAAAATATAGTAAGGGATGATATCCAATTCTTAGTAAGGGTAAACCGTATAGGGAAAAATATTATAAACATTATTCAGGGTGAATAATTGAAAACACATTCCTTTAAAAATAAACTTGTAAATTTTATGGAAGTAAAATGTGATGAGTAAATATTTCCCAAATTTGACATAATCATGGTTATTCTAGTAGTCAAATATGTAGATGAAATATTAATTTCTAGTTCCAATTTGATAGAAATGCATATTCTTTATATTTTTAAACATATCGTCATGGCCTCATCCAAGACATCTGAAAATAATTAAGGACTCCGAAAAATCATATTTAAAAAGGTGAAACACCTCGACCAAGTCCATATCTATTGGTCTAATGAAACCTATCATTTCATCGAGGGGATATAGGGGGGACCTACTGTCACATAATATGTAAGAACCTGTTTTTTTCTGTGAAAGAATTTGGAATATTCTTGATGTTATTCCAGAGCAGCGCCTTCAGACGGCGTGCGATTCCGAGCCCCGGTGTGGCCGAAATTAAATTTTCAGTGAGTTCACACGGGAAATGCCAAATAAATGGGATAACTCCTAAAATGTGCTTCAAATTAGAGATTCAAGTGTACGGATGAGTCCAGAATGGGGTGTTTACCCTAGGAACGACACAAAACATGTTGTCGCGGGATGTTTGGACCCCTCGCTCGCTTTCGGAACATTAAACGGATAAATTAATTAATTAAATTATTCGTTTAATGGTGAAACTCAAGTATCTCTTAAACGTTGGCTTGGATTAAAAAACTGAGGGTACCGTTGAGTCTGGAACGTGTCGTTTACCCTAAGAGGGGTGTAAGTTTCGTGTGTGCGGGCTGTTTGTGAAAAATGTCCCTAGAGGCGTTTTCGTAATTTGGCGGCTTTAGGCGTTCAGTTTTATATCTTTTGAACGAGGCCTCAGATTAAAATTCAGTGACGACCGTTGCATTCATAGCATTGTTTTTTGCCTAGGGGAGGCTTAATCCTGACCCCGTCAGGAGTTCGGGTTTGGGCCGACGGGCGGGTGGTTAAGTGTTTTCTATTTAAACATTTAACTCACCCCCTCCCTCTTCTTCTTCCTCGCCTGGACACCAGCAGGCGGCAGCCCTCCCTCTCCTCCTCTAGCTCCAGTGAGGCACGGAAACTCCGGCAGTCCGTCCGTGAAGCGTCAGGTGAAGCCCAATGAGGTAGGAGGTTTTTGTTGCATTTTTATTTCCGAACCTTTCTTTATTGATTCATTTACAACGTCTAATTGACGTCAATTTTGCAATCAAAGCCCATAATCGTGTAGTATAATTTATGAGCTTTCCAAATCCTCTTTTGGTTTCGAATTTGGAGTTCTGAGTCCTCCTAAATCGCCTGCCGAAGTTTGCAGTTTTTTCGGTTTCCGGAGGGTTCGAGCGGCGGAGCGGCGACCCTAGGAGGCGGCGACGTCCGGTGGTTCCAACGGCAGGGGTCCCTCGGTAGGGCGGTTGGCGCGAGACGGCTTAACAGCAGCACAACTAAGGCGCAGGGCGGTCGGCCGCAGCCTCCAGGCATGGAAGCAGAGGAGACTGGCCATCCGGACGGCCGCGCGGCGCCTCATCGGTGCGGGCGAGGCGGGGTCGTGGTGCGCGACCCTAGCAGGACACTGAGACCCGCCTATGGACGGTCTTCGCGTGGAAAGGACCGGCCGTGTCGGCCAGTCAGCGGTGGCGGGCCGCAGCTAGCGGGCCACGGCAGAGTGAACCGGACCCGCAGACAGGCCGCGGGCCGGCTGTGCGGACAAGACCGACCACCGTGCGCCGGCCCAAGCAGGGCGGACCGGCCGGTCCGGCCCAAGGGATTTTTCCCCTCCAACTTCAGGCACCCGTATCTTGAGCTACAGGCGTCCGTTTTGCGTCCCGTCAATGGTACCGCGGACCTCGCTTTAAGACGAACCTTTTGAGATTGTTTCAGATGTTTTTAATTGTTGAAACGAGGGGCCTCGGAGGCGCAACACATCAGTAAGTGAGTTGACGTTTTTTCGGGGATCTTGTTTTGGACGGCGTAGAGGGATCCGACGTCCTATTTGAGCGCCATCAGCGGCGTTGGGATCTTAGTACTGAGGCGGAGTTTTCAAGTGGGGGTTCAGGTGTTGAAACCAGATTTGAGGCGTCGGCCCCACGGCCCATCTTTTGAGTTGCGAGCAGCGTTTAACGACTTTCTCATCGGACGTCTATTCGGGGCGTGAGAGCAGTCGATTCTGGATGTTTTTCTGAGGGGATTGTAATAGTGCAATCCACCCGCCCTAATTCGGCATGATGGTGCGGGCCCCACGAGGTCCGTCAGAGTGTTTATGGTGGTTTTCCATCTCTATCATCGAGTGACCGTTTTGGTCAAGTGATTAGTCGAACTTGTGTACTTTTTCAAGAGGATCACAATGGTGTGATCCATTGGAAGCGCTTCAGGACCGGGGTGTGGGTTCTGCGTGGTACCGCTCGTGCCTGGTAAACTGGAATGTATCTTTTTATCCGATTATCTATTCCACTCAGGTGAGTAGTGATTTTGACGTGATTTTCTAAGAGCATTGCGATGGCGCAGATCGCCCGACCTTTTTCAGGGGCGTGGTGTGGGCCCCACCCGACCTGGCTACGGTGGATAGTGCATTTTTCTCCGGGTGTCTATTTTGGGTGATTGAGTAGTCAATACCATGTGTTTTTCCAAGGGGATCGCAGTGGTGTGCTCTGTTTGTTCAGTTTTGGGATTTTGGAGTGGGCCCCACACGGGTTGGTTACGATGAATAGTACCTTTTTCACCGGTTGACTGTTTTGGGCGTGTAAGTAGTCTATCTTGCGTGTTTATCCACGGGGATTACAACAGTGTAATCGCTTTAGGCGACTAGAGCCTCATACGCGATCTTATTAAATGTGGAATGTGATGGTGCCCCGGTGGTGGTTCTTCCTATAGCGTTTGCAGAGAACCCTTACCGTGTGATCACGTGCACTCCCATGTGAGTGATGTAAATTCTTGAAGAGATATGGTGGGTTGTGCCTCAACGGTTGAGGTGGTAAGTTGGAGTTGTCTTGGGGCCACACGTCGTGTGGGCCCCATGTGTGTGTCGTGTTCTGCTTTGCGTACTTTGACATCTCGCGACGTAGATGGTCCCTCTGTGCTCATTTGTTTGACCAGTAGGGTTGAGTGGTCTCCCCTTGGTTTTGTTCTCGATGGTTTGGCCGGTAGTGGTGCTAGTGGCACCTAGTGTTGGAATGTGTGCTGAGCCTCTATTGGGTGAGTTGTTCCGGAGTTGGGTGGTTGTGCGGTACCCACTCAGTGCTTGGTTGGCCAGTGTTGTACCATCCAATAGGGATGACGAGATTAGTTCCGGGTTTACCCTCCATCGGGGCTCGGTAGTGGGTTTCTCATCGACTTCTCAGGGTTTACCCTCTAGTAGAGTCTAAGCAGTGGGTCACCCGACGACTCTTAAGGGTCTACCCTCCAACAGGGATGGGCAATGCGTCGCTCGTCGTCTTAATTCAGGTCTACCCGCCAGTAGGGCTGGGCAGTGGGTCACTTGTATATTTGTTCCGGGTTTACCCTCCAGCGGGGATGGGAAGTGGGTCACCCGTTGACTTCTTCCAGGTCTACCCTCCAGCAGGGCTGGGTAGTGGGTCGCCTGACGACTTATTCCAGGTTTACCCTCCAGCAAGGTGGAGCAGTGGGTCGCCGGTTGACTTATTCCAAGTCTACCCTCCAGCATGGCTAGGCAGTGGGTCCCCTGACGACTTATTCCAGGTCTACCCTCCAGCAAGGCTGGGCAGTGGGTCGTCTGTTGACTTCTTCTATGTGTACCCTCCAGTAGGGCTGGGCAGTGGGTCACCTGATGATGTATTATGGTTTACCCTCCAGCAGGGCTGGGCAGTGGTCACCTGATATCTTATTATGTTTTACCCTCTAGCAGGGCTGGGCAGTGGGTCACACGTTGACATTTCATACTCATTCCTTTCTACTAGGCTAGTCTGTGGCTTTCCTCCGTGATTACAAGAGTAGGACCCTTGTTTGTACGGGTCTGTGATGGAATGACCTTGACTTTGAGGAGACTTCTCGACTGTGGGGCAGTGACGAGGTGTGGTTTGAATTAACGAAGAACTCTCAAGTATGAGGGGAACTTTCCCCCACCGAGACGCGTCCTTGTGACGCGACCTGAAACTGTGCAGGCGAGTCAGTGCCGCCCAAAGCGAATAGTGTCGAGGTGCGGTGGTTTGAGCCCCTTGACTTGTAGTTCGGGGCAGACGAGCGAGATGCTGGGCATCGATGGCGTTTAGTCCTGAGACTGTTGGCGACTCACATTTCCTGGTCTGAGCTACGGGACAGAGATCCCCTTACAACCTTGTTTGGGTTTCTGGAGATATCATATATATATGTATACCTTGTTCCAGTACCCACTTGTTGGGTTTTGGTTACTCGCCTTCCAGGGGAGCCGAAGATGCGCGGGGTATGCCACGTGCTTTCCGTGTCTAGCTTCTCATGGTTGGACGAGTCTACTCTACTGCTATAGGTAGTGAAGACTTGATGAGAAGTTCATCTTCTCACCATTTCTAGCTCCTTGTGTCTGGACGAGTCTACCTTCTTTTCTCTTCTTGTGTTGAGCTGGACTCTTTACTGTTGTACTCTTGACTGCACTCTCGATTGTACTCCTTTACTTTTCCTGTTCGATCTACTACTCACCCTTAGGTACCTCCTTTGTTGATCCCTCGAGCCTTCAGGGTATCCTACTGAGTATTTTTATACTCACCCCTGCTTGGGATTTTTCCGCACTTAGTGTGCCCTTACAGACGACAGACAAGTTGGCCGTGACGTCAGAGGACCATAAGAGCCGGGAACATGGACCACGTGCAGTGGTCGTTGTCGGGTTCCAGGTGTGGGACCCTCCCAACTGTTTACTATTGGTTTACGTGTTGCCGGGTTGAGGCACTTTATGGTTGGTGGCGTGTTTTCCCCTTTTCTTTTTAGTTTACCTTCATCTTGTACTTAGTACTGTTTAGAGGTCGATGCACATATGTGGTTTATATATATATAGAAGTTTCTGTTTTACTATGCTTGTCCATTCTTTTGCTCTACACTTTTGCATTGAGTTCTCTGCTTGTATGTTTACATGTACTTTGGCAAAGGCCTCCCCGAGTTGTTGTGCCTTCGGCGCTGGTCGCCAACCTCTGGCCTATAGTGGCGCGCTTGGGGTAATTGCAGCTCGAGCCCGGGTAGGGTCGGGTCATGAAAAAGTGGTATCAGTGGTGGTTCATTCCTTGGGACGCTGTTAGGACGTCCCTAAAAAGGAATTGATTGGTATTTTGTGCAATAATGTTAATGTGTCTCGAGAGCGGATCTCAGGTCAGGGAGTCCAGTGATGGTGCGACGGCCGACGTATCCATTCACCAGGACCCTGATAACCCGCTTGTCGACTCGGCATGCTGAGACACTCGTTGCAGGGAAAATTTGTTTTGTGCATCACATAGGATTGAGTCTTCGGCTGTCCTTCTTGAGCCAGCTCTGCATCATTGTTATTGGTATATACATATATGCTCATTTGACCGCGACACTCCTTGATAATATTCAGGATGTCTCCGCGAAGATAGCCAGCCAAGATTCTAGCTTTGGTTCGTGACGACGACCTTGTGAGCTACGGGGCCTCAGTCTAGGACCCATCATGCGAGCCCCTTTCTCCAGGTGGGCCGGTAGCAGCACCCCTACCTATTGAGCAGCAGATAGCTTCAGCAGAGCAGGCTGAGTTTGAGTGCAGGTTGAGCACGCTCTGCAAGTTCTAGCGGCAGGGGACGCTGAGGTTCAATGGTGAGCTAGGCCCTCAAGTAGCAGAGGTTTGGTTGGAGACAGTGGTTCACCTCTCCACGCTTGTGCCGACGCTGACAGATCAGAGAGTTGCTTTGGTAGCCAGCCTTTTTCATGGAGAAACATGGCGTTGGTGGAGTCTGGTGACATAGTTTCTTAATGGGTCATCACTTTTGTCGGGCGGCATTCAGTTTTTGTTTCGTGAGGTATTTTTCCCCTCCTGCTTGTGCTCTGTTCGGATTTTGGAGCTCCTGCAGTTTAAGTAGGGAGGGATGACGGTGGCTGAGTACGCGGCTAGTTTCGTAGTCTGTGCACGCTATTACCTAGACTTGGTCCATGACGACAACATCCGAGCACAGAAGTTTAGGCTTGGTCTCCACTGAGAGATTCATGCTGTCATAGTACCCTTGGGCATTTCCACATATTCTGGGGTGCTAGAGCAAGCACTGGTGACAGAGAGATTCCTGTCACGTTCTAGATTTGGTGGTGGCAACAGGCACGTTGGAGCCGAGGTGTCTGCCGCAACTAGTGGGAGTCGGCAAGAAAAACCTCGATGCAGGTGTCTTTTTGACAACCAGACTCAGGGGCGTGGTTGTACACCACAATGGCACTGGAGGATACTAGTGCAGACCGGAGAGAGATTCAGTTCTATGCCTGCGATGAGCGAGGTCACCTAGCACGGGACTGCCCGACCAGGCATGCAGAGAGCTTCAGGCAGGCAGTAGATGCACCACCATGACAGAGGCAACACCATGATCAGAGAAGTACCCAGAGAGGTGGTGCTAGCAGTGGAGCAGGAGGATCTGGTAGTAGGGGATGACATTACGAGATCTTCCCATCACCACTACGCAGTCCACGTCAGGCTCAGGGAGCTGACAGTTGGGACCACGGACAGCCACGAGCCTTAAATTTCTATGATTCTGCAGAGCATGTGGTGATAAAGGGTACGCTCTATAGCTCTTCTACTTTCTATAGTACAATTGATAGACTCTGCGTGTGAAATGATTTTCTCCTTGCTCTTTATTTGAGGTGTTACCAGGGTGACGCAGGGCGTCGGGTGTAACCTTGTGTTGGTAGAGTAGAAGGTGTGTAACCTTCCTCTTTAGTCGATGGTGTCGACTCCAATGCTCTCCGAGCATGTTAGAGAGTCTTGGTTGGGGTGACATTGACTGTGAAACCTTACGTGACTATATATCCTTGGTTGTTTTACCATATTGATATTCTGAAGGAGGGAATCACCGAGCCTTGTTCCAGGTGCGGGCGGTGGTTCCAGTCAAGGCGTGCGACGTAGGCGTTTGATCAGGGAGGTGAGCTACCCCCGAGAGCCTTCGCGCCGTTTGAGACCATGCAAAGGGATGGTGAGGTTCCCTACCGCCTTGCCCTGACCCCAAGGTCGTATGTGGGTGCACGATGTATCCCGTGTGGCTTACCCATGAAAAAGTGTGTGTGCTCCAATGCATGTCATTGGCAAGGGCAGGCCTCACGTGAACGAATCAGTCCTTTGACCTTTGTGCGGTGGCGCAGAGCTATGCAGGTGTTCATCTAGGTAAGAGAGAGCCCGATGTGGGCATAGTACCCTGATTTATTCCCATGTTTTTCTTTTCGGGGATGAATATCATGAAGGAGGGAATGATGTAAGAACCTGGTTTTTTCTGTGAAAGCCTTTGAAATATTCTTGATGTTATTCCAGAGCAGCGCCTTTAGACGGCGTGCGATTCTGATCCCCGGTGTGGCCGGGATTAAATTTTCAGTGCGTTCACACTGGAAACGTCAAATTAATGGGATAACTCCTAAACGATGGTTCGGATCAGAGATCCAAGTGTACGGATGGGTCCGTAATGGAGTTATTACCCTAGGAACGACATAAATCATGTCGGTGCGGGATGTTTGGACCCTTCGCTCGCTTTCAGAATTTTAAACGGATAAATTAATTAATTAATTTATTTGTTTAATGGTGAAACTCAAGTATCTCTTAAACGGTGGCTCGCATTGGACAACCAAGTGCACTGTTGAGTCTGGAATGTGTCGTTAAACCAATGAGGGGTGTATTTTTTGTGGGCACTGGCCGTCTGTGAAAAATGGCCCCAGGGGCGTTTTCGTAATTTGGCAGCTTTGGGCGTTCGGTTTTATAACTTTTTAACGGGGCCTCAGATTAAAATTCCGAGACCTTAATTGCGTTTAGAGCGTGGTTTTTAGCCTAGGGGAGGCTTAGTCCCGACCCTGTCTGGAGTTCAGGTTTGGGCCGACGGGCTGCTTGTTAAGTGTTTTCTATTTAAACACTTATCTCACCCCCTCCCTGTTCTTCTTCCTCGCCTTGACAGTAGTAGGTGGAAGCCCTACCTCTCCTCCTCCAGATCCAGTGAGGTAGCTCCGGCGAGGCGTGGCAACTCCGGCGGTCCATTCGTGATGCGTCGGGCGAAGCCCAACAAGGTAGGAGGTTTTTGTTGCTTTTATTTCCGAACGTTTTTTTGATTCATTTACAATGTCAAATTGCCATCAATTTTGAAAGAAAATCCCATATCGTGTAGTATAATTTATGATCTTTCCAATGGATCTTTCGGTTTAGAATTTGGAATCACGAGGCTTCCGCAATCACCTGCTGAAGTTTGCAGGTTTTTCGGTTTCCAGCGGGTTCGAGCGGCGGAGCAGCAACCTGAGGAGGCAGCGGCGTGCGGTGGTTCCAGCGGAGGGGGTCCCTCGGCAGGGCGGTCGGCATGAGCGGGCTCGATGGCGGCGCGACTAAGGCGCTTGGCAGTCGGCAGCGGGCTCTAGGCGCTACAGCAGAGGAGGCCGACCATCCGGCCGGCAGGGTGGCGCCTCACATGTGCGGGCGAGATGGGGTCGCGGTGCGCGACCCTGGTGGGAGTCCAAGACCCGCCTATGGCAGGTCTTTACGTTGAAAGGACCGGCCGTGTCGGCCTTCGAAGGTGGCGGGCAGCGGCCAGCCAACCGCGGCGAAGGGAACCGGACCCGCGGCTGGGCCGTTCGGACCGGGCCGGCCGGCGTGGGCTGGCCCAAGCAGGGCGGACCGGCTTGACCGGGCCGGTCCGGCCAAAGAGATTTTCCCCTCCATCTTCGGGTGCCCGTATCATGAGCTAAGAGCATTCGTTTTGCGTGCCGTCAGCGGGAGCGCAGACCTCGCGTCAAGACAGACCTTTTGAGATGGTTTTGTAAATTTTTAATTCTTGAAACAAGGGGCATCGGATGCGCGATGCGTCTTTGGCGTGTGATCGCATGCACTCCCGTGTGAGTGATTTAATTGGTTAAAGAGATATGGTTGGCTGTGCCTCAACCATTGAGGTGGAAAGTTGGAGTTGTCTTGGGGCCACATGCCGTGTCGGCCCCATGTGCGTTCCGTGTTTTTCTTTGCGTACTTTGACCTCTCGCGACGTAGAGGGTCCCTATGTGCTCGTTTGTTTGACCAGAAGGGTTGAGTGGTCTCCCATTGGATTCATTCTAGATGGTTTGGCCGGTAACTGTGCTAGTGACACATAGTGTTGGAATGGGCGTTAAACCTATATTGGGTGAGTTGTACCGGAATTGGGTTGTTGCGCGGTACCCACTCAGTGCTCGGTTGGCTAGTGTTGTACCATCCAGTAAGGATGGCTAGAGCAGTTCCGGGTTTACCCTCTTGAAGGGCGGGGTAGTGGGTTTCTCATCGACGTCTCATGGTTTACCCTCTAGCAGAGACTAGGTAGTGGGTCACCCGACCTCTCTTAAGGGTCTACCCTCCAGAAGGGCTGGGCAGTGGGTCGCTCGTCGTCTTAATTCAGGTCTACCCTCCAGCAGGGCTGGGCAGTGGGTCGCATGTCGACTTGTTCCGGGTCTACCCTCCAGCGGGGCTGGGTAGTGGGTCACCCGTCGACTTCTTCCAGGTCTACCCTCCAGCAGGGCTAGGAAGTTTGTCACCTGATGACTTATTCTAGGTATACCCTCCAACAATGTTGGGCAGTGGGTCGTCTGTCGACTTCTTCCAGGTCTACCCTTCAGCAGGGCTGGGCAGTGGGTCGCCTGACGACTTATTCCATGTCTTCCCTCCAACACAGCTGGGCAGTGGGTCCCCTGTCAACTTCTTCCAGGTCTACGCTCCAGTAGGGCCGGGCAGTGGGTTGCTTGATGGCTTATTCCAGGTCTACCCTCTAGTAGGGCTGGGTAGTGGGTCACCTAATGATGTATTAGTGTTTACCCTCTAGCAGGGCTGGGCAGTGGGTCACCCGATATCTTATTATGTTTTACCCTCGAGCAGGGCTGGGCAGTGGGTCACCCGTTGACATTCCAGACTCAATTCTTTTTACTAGGCTAGTTTGTGGCTTTCCTACGTTATTACCATATCAGGACCCTTGGTTGTACGAGTTAGTGATCAAACGACCTTGACATTGAGGAGACTTCTCAACTGCGGGGCAGTGACGAGGTGTGGGTTGAATTAACCCATAACTCTCATGTATAAGGGGAACTTTCCCCCACCAAGACGCATCCTTGTGACGTGACCTGAAACCGTGCGGGCGAGTCAGTGTCGTCCAAAGCGGATAGTGATGAGGTGCGGTGGTTTGAGCCCCTTGACATGTAGTTCGGGGCAGACGTACGTGATGCTGGGCATCGATGGCGTTTATTCTTGGGACTGTTGCTGACTCAATTTTCTTGGGCTGAGCTACGGGATAAAGAACCCCTTACGACCTTGTTCGTGTTTCTTGACAGAGCATATATATATGTATACCTTGTTCCAGTACCCACTTCTTGGGTTTTGGTTACTCTCCTTCCAGGAGAGGCGAAGACGCGTGGGGTATGCCACGTGCTTTCCGTGTCTAGCTTATCGTGGTTGGACGAGTATACTCTCCCTCTATAGGTAGCGAAGACTCGATGAGAAGTTCATCTTCTCACCGTTTCCAGCTCCTTGTGTATGGACGAGTCTACCTTCTTTTCTCTTGTTGTGTTGAGCTTGACTCTTTACTACTATACTCTTGACAGCACTCTCAGATGTACTCCGTTACTTTTCCTCTTCGATCTACTGCCCACCCTTCGGTACCTCATTTTTTTCTCCCTCGAGCCTTCGTGGAATCCTACGGAGTATTTTTATACTCACCCCTTATTGGGATTTTCCCACACTTGGTGTCCCCTTGCAGACGACCGATGGGTTGGTCGTGACGTCAGAGGAGCTTAGGAAACGGGATCTTGGACCGCGTGCGGTGGTCGTTGTCGGGTACCAGGTGTGGGACCCACCCAACGGTTTACTGTTGTTTTACCTGTTGTCGGGTTGTGACACTTTTTGGTTGGTCGCGTGTTTTTCCCCTTTTCATTTCAGTTTACCTTCAGCTTGTACAGAGTACTATTTAGAGGTCGATACACATCTGTGGTTTATATATATATACAAGTTTCCCTTTTACTTTGCTTGTCCTTTCTTTTACTCTTCACTTTATCATTGAGTGTGATGCATGTATGTGTACAGGTACTTAGGAAAAGGCCTCCCCGAGTTGTTGTACCTTCGGCGCTGGTCGCAAACCCCTAGCCTATGGAGGTGGGATTGGGGTAGTTGCGGTTCGAGCCCGAGTAGGGTCGGGTCATGGCATAATATGTCCAATTTATTCCTCGTATGAATGGGGATACACATAGACAACATATACATTTATATTCAAACAATCATATGTAATGTAAATAGCTTTCCCTAATCATTAAACATAAACACTAACCATTCAGAGAAATATAGTGAATGGTTTCATGATAGCATATACATAGGTGAAGTAATAGTAAAACATTAAATAAAATATGTTAGATGATATCATTAAATATTAATTACAATTATACATAAGAATAAATATGGGCTTTTAAATAACCTGAAAATACTCATATAAAATCATCGAATAACACTTGAGATAAATACTATTTTACTTTCAAAAAAGGATTTATTTTAGAAAAAAATCCATTCCTACAATGAGATGTGAAATAATAATGTTTGTTAATAACAAAATTATTTTTAAAAAAATATAATTTTTTTTAAAACATATTATAATATTCCCTTGAAAATATGTAAGAATTTAAGAAGATCATCTAAAAGATTCTTGTTTTTTAATAATAATTATCGAATGATCTTTTTAAAAAATGTAATCCACCAGAAGAAATAAGAATTATTCTTGTTGGTAAACATATATAGAACATTAATAAAGAATATATGAAGAGTACGTAATAATAAATAAGAAATTTGTTTGAGGTAAGTAGAGAATAATATTTACCCGAATGAAAATGGAGGTTTGGGTAGAAATCCATTACCACTTTATAATCAATCAATTTTTATGCCCAAAACAAATAATAATGAAATTATAAATTTAATTCCTTGAAAATAAATAGATTCAGGATAAGATATATCAATTTCTAGTATACCCTATACATAAGTAACAATAGTCAATATATAATATCTATCAAAAATGGAATTGAGATGAGGAAACCCTTACCTTAAGTCCGATGGTGTTCTTCACATAATCTTAATATCATGGATAAAAAAATTAAATTAATTTTTTTTTTCAGAATAGCATCTATGTGTATTTTATTCAGTATAGATTAATTGTGTTCATTCATGGACGTTTTATTTCTAAATAGATTCAATTTCATAGTTTCGAAGCATTTTTTAATAATGGTTTTCATGATTAGATTACTTATGTACATGTATGGATAAACATGTTAGATGTAAATGGTTGTAAATAATTGATGTTATATTTTTTTAGTGAACATACATAAGATTATATAGTTTTAAAATTCATCTGTGTATTTGGAGTGAAGATGAATCATTATATAAATCATTGATGATAATTGTTTAGGTTATTTTGAGGGTTTTCTATCACAAAGAACTCATTTGGATTTATAAATAAATACCATTTGTAAAAATAAGATTATAGGTCCTTTCATAAGATATATAAAATATATTATAGTATTTTTCAACCATAAAATTGTTTCATTATCAGAATTGAAATTTGTTCTTGGAATTGAAAACACATCATCCATGACTAGGATAAATTAACACTTTTCGAATGGTGTTTTCCTTTCCAGTATAAATGATTTTGAAAGGTGAGATGATGATTAATTATTCCATTATCACAATAAAATTACAATAAATTTAAGGTAAGGGATTTACCATATCATTTGGATGACTATTTAGGAGGATAGAAATGAAAACAAAGGAACGTGAAAATAAAATAAAATAAAATAAAGTGGAAATTACCTTTTGAATATATCATCCCTGTGAGCCTTTTTAGGGGAGATGTTATTGTATTTTTATGAGAACAATGGATTTTCGAAGTGTGGGATGATCTTCGGAGTGTATTTGAGTCTAATTTAGGCAAGGAACAAGGATTTAGAGGAGTAAAGAGAATAGGTAAGGTGGGGTGGTATTTATAGTGGAGAAGATGAGGGGTTTCTGATTATTTTAATCATTTGATTAATATATTTACGCAATACTATGAATTTTATTTAATATTATTACCCAAAATTGTAATAATATCATTTGAGTTAGAAGAATGTTGTGATTAATCAGCGTTATATAATCTATGGCACAATAAACCATGAATTTAGCATTTACTGTAAATTGTTATATTTTACTATTTAAAAAAAATTCAATTATTTTAGAAAAATATCAAAAATTCACATTAAACAATTATTGATGTGTATAATATAAAAATGATCTCTATTTTATGAAAATAATATTATAAATTTGAGAAATTCAATTTTTATTTTATATTCCCATTTATTAAAAAAATTAATGTAAAACTGCTTTTGTGACACATTAAAAAATTAACTATGGTCTCATAAAAATATATATAATAATAAGACATAAAAGTATTGACATGGGATAATATTTTATGAAAATACATTTTTCTTTGAATAACCATATTAATTTTTTAATTAATAATATCTTGAACATTTCTTTATTTATACTATGATGTAAGTACATCATAATTTTAATTATAATATGCCTAAATTTTATTTATACATTCATGGATGAGTTTGAAATTAATTTTGTAAATTTAATATTTATAAGGAAATATTAAAATTCTTAAGGGAAGTTTACTATTCAAAATATAATGTTACTATTCACAAAATAATATTGTTGATTCTATCGGACTCCAAATATCTCCCTGAACACGACCATGTATGTCAGTTTTTTGAAATTCCAAAAACAAATGCAAATAAATTATGATTATTGGCTAGGTTATAGGAATGTTTTGTTTCGTATGAACTATGTGTTTCATGTATTCTTTATTAAATTTATTTTTAAAATTTGGTTGAGTCAAATTAATTGTGAATATATTCAAATCATGATTTAGTATTTATCAAAATAATTATAATTGACAATATATATTGTTGTTATTCATTTAAAATAATTAATTAGGTAATATTTTGAAAAATATTTAATTTTAAAATAAAATTATTAAATATATATATTCATCTATACAAAATAATACTGAAAATAGTATTTGTTTTTAGAACATTATATTATTTGAATGAAATAAATTTTAAATTTTAATATTTATAATAATTATTATAATTAATTAAAACAATTAATTTAAAATAATATTTTTTCATAATTGAATATATTTAAAACTAAATAAATTATTAGGGTGTTACAATATCAAGAACATTATATCAAATAAAACTATTTATCTCCCTATCAAGCAGTTCCCAATGGATATATTGAGGCTTTCAACAAGGTCGTGTTAAATATACTCGTGAAGATGGTGGATAATGATAAAGATAAATCCAAGACTGATAACCTCTTTCATTCCTTATATTACTAATACACTATAACATGTACTACTACACGGTCAACTCTATATTCTTTAGTGTAAGGAATAAGAGAGGTTCTAGGGATTGAAGTTCAATTTTAATCACTCGGAGATTCCAGAAGTGATCCTCTATCCACCAATGAAAATATAAGAAATTATTGGATGAACATAGATTGAATACCATTCATCATTTGGAAGTATATAAAGATATAAAATCATGATCATTAAATAAAAAAAATTCTTTTGTCCCTTCATTCATGGAGAATTGGTATTAATACTTAGGACTCAAATGATACCAGGTGGGATGCCTCTAAAGAGTTAGAAAATGTTGGAAGGATCATACTCAATAGAAAAGTTCCACAGTAATGGTGCTTATTCCATATTATCAATTGATGGATAACTCACAATTATCTCCATCCAATTCAATGATTATAAGGAAATAAGTTTTCTATTCACACCAAATGTATCTTAGTTATATGATGATAAACTAAATATCACTATATACGTCCACACCACATGATGTTAAACTTCATAGCATCTTCTACGTTATCACACGACATTAAATGACAAGATGAGTAGCATCACGCGTATGAATTATTCACATGATTACCAATCCTTAGTGGTACTTAAAAATTATTTCTTCTTATGTTTGAATCATTTTACATAGGGGCCCCATTCAAGAACTAGGTGTGCCTAGAAACATTCTCCAATAATATATTTTGTGACACCTCGGACATATCCAATGGTCTAACCACATTGTTTCTTTCATGCCAGGTGACCCACTTCCTCACCGCATGATGATAAACTATATGGTCATTCAATAAAAAATTGTAGATCGATTATCATTCGAATGTGGTACAAAATGATACTCAGATCTCCAATCTCAATCCTAGTCACATCAATAAAACAAACAATTTATCATTTTCCTTTATATGAACCAATTCTATATAGATCACTCTTCCAGAACATATGGCTTGATTCTCATACCATCTTATCTCTTAAGACCAACCACTATTCAGGAAAAAATTAAAAATACCCCTTCACCACATCAAAAACATTGTTGGTGAACCTTTTAATAACTACATGTGTCTTGATTCTTATTCCAATGAGATATATTTTGATTCCCAGATCTACAAAATTGTGTCCAATAACATCTACAAAACCATCTTTTCCCACATAACAACCTAGTTGGTGTGGGGATACTGTTTAACAAACACGTATGACTTGATTATTAGTCTAATATTATATATATTGAGTCCAATATAACTAATACTTAGTCCATCCTTGATCACAACAAGAAGAAAAGAACCTACATTTCATATGTGTATGAATCAATCCTTTATAGTTAATATATCAAAAACTATATTTGGATCGATTATCATCCAAATGAGACACATATTGATACTTGGGTTATATCCAATGGTCATGATGTAATATATCTATCTGTTCACATTATTTTATCCTCATCCATACCACATTACATGAAAATACATGAAAATTAATGTACTATGTGTGGCATGATTCTCAATCCAATGAGATACATAGTAACAACCGGATCTCTTATCTTGGGTCCAAAAAAATTGAAAAAATGTCCCCCTTTTGTCCCTTTGGGTATGAATTAAACCTATACATGGAAAATTTCAACAACTTTGTATGTCCTGATTCATATCCCAAAGAGACACATAGTGATGCCATGATCTCTAATCATGGGTCCATCAACATTTTTAGAGGCATCCAATGCATGTTTTCCCATTATCACAACCCAACTAATGTGGGAAACCATTTGTTGAGAACTATGTGTGGCTTGATTCATGACAAAAAAATATAGGTTGTGATTATATTTTCTATTAACTTGGTTTACCCAACATATAATCATCATACCCATATTCTACACTTTTGTTACCTTTTTCATGTTGATAAAACCATAACACCTCATTTTTTATCCCACTTAGAACCGGTCACATTGGATTAGGAAACTGACAGAATAAGTATCTGCACAAACTATTTTCCAAAATTCCTATAACAGTTATCAATGGTCCTAGTTGTAAGACCTTAAATTCCACAATATTACTCTTTCACATTAGAATCAATAATTTCATTTATGCATAACCTAAAGTTGCAAGATACATTGATGACTATGTTTGGCATGAATCTCACCCATGTGAGTTATGTAGTTACCTACAAACTTTTTATATTAAACCCATCTAAAAAATGATTCAATTAATTGATCTATCTACCATGTATTATTCATATCTATTTTGGGGATATTTTATATTATTTCTCTTCCAATGTATGGGTCAGTATATAAAAACCCATAATCCTCCACTAATGAATTCAATCATGCTGGAATAACATCCCTCATTATGTAAGTATGGTTTGATTATATCCCTCTTGTGATATATAGTGATGACCGTATTTTATCTTTTTGGCCCAACCATTGTGTTTCCACTACATCATGTAATCTCACCTTCATCCTTATAACATGACGTAAAATAGCATAGAATTTTATGAACTAAGTGTGTTTTAATTCTCATTCATTTGAGAAACATAGTTACATCCTCATCTCATATCTCCTATCAATCCAAAATATAAAACCCTGCATTCTATTTGTATAGATCAATAATTCATTGCTAACCCATTTTAAGAACTATGTGTGGATTGATTCTCATATTTAGTATATACGTCGTGATGTACATATCTTCAATCCTATGACCAACCACAAGACAACATGAAAAGGACTCTATTATCTTGTGTATTGATCAAATATACACATAGAGATCCCATAAGAGTTCTCATTTTACATGTGAACCAGTATCTGATAGAACAAAGAGTGTCTTGATTCATTCTTCAACATGATAGGTATTGATAATTTTGAACTATTCCCTAGTCCAGCTGCAATATTCCATTGGATTTAATTTCCTTACCCCTATGGTCCTTGTTAGATGACTTAAAAAATAACATAGCATAATTTCAATGGTGCGTGACATAGAACTGTAAATCATGATGTCATTTCTGCATAAATTAAAATTTCATTACATAATGTCCATTTTTCCTAAATTTAAAATCCACGGTATAATGAAAACAATGTATAGATTAATTCTCAAAGAATTTATATTTGAAGTGAAATAATTGTCTTAAATCCTAATCCTAGCCACATGTTAAATAATCAAGGGATTTCCACTTATACATATAAGTTATATCTATACAAGAGACTCCAATCACATGACAATTATTGGTCCAAAAAATCCTTTTTTCATTAAATAATTTCCCTTACGCATGTTATAATCCTAATCGTGAATACATTATGATAATGATTATAATTTTTAGGCTTAAGGTTATAGAATATCTGATACATAAGAGATCCATTACCCGACTATATAGTACTTTCCCCTAGGGATCTTACGCCAGTCAACAACATAATTGGACCATCATCCAAATGATTCCACTATATGAAAATATAGTACATTCCAATTTTTTCCGTCCATAAAACCTCCCCCATAAAGAGTTAAAAAAATCAAATATAACTTCATTATTGGGATATTCCTCTTATTTCCAATTAATATTTAATAATGGTATTCCTAAACCCAAAATTTAAAGTGTTCATGATTGCATATTTTTCCCATATACATTATTCCAAAATGAATGTCTCCTTGAACATGGCTTAAATTTTCCCCATTCATATATTCAAAGAATATCTCAATTAATGTGGCCCATTAAGCCAAATATAATTCATCATTTATATAATAATACAGTCCTAGTCGTAGGAACTAAAACTACATGAATCATATTTCCTACATTTGGATCATACCTTCGTAAAGAACCAATTGTCCTAATTGTTTAGAAATACATACACGAAATCATATTTCTATATTGTGTAACTTTTATCCATAAACCAAACAATATGATTGGGAAAATATGAATCACTATAAACAATCATCGTGTTTATGTGATTGAATGGTAGAATTCTTAGGATATCATTTTCCTTACAGTGAAGAACAACTCCCAGTTTGCCTTGCATAAGTTTCCTACATTACAAGCCTATCAACATAAGGATACTACTATTGAATATACAGTACGTTCCCTAGTTGGACTTGTATAAATTAACCCCCATAACATGTTTTATCGAACATTGGTACCTTCATTCTTGGAAGAGACCTCCTATAATTCCACTATAACTTTTTCCCATAGCACTCTACGATTCCAAATATCCCTAAACCAATATTTACAAACCATTCCCCCCATACCTAAATATATTATAACATTTCTACCTAGATGATAATTAATTGGAGAATCATTAACCATTTGGACAAACGTAAAGATATTATATTATATCACCACTACTTTCTTTTCTTCGTGACTTAAAACTATAGACCAAAATGTCATTATGTCGTGAATTAATACTATATAGAACAATTTACGTGATGTATGAATTAAAAATTCACAACATAATTCCATTTTCTACTTGAATTGGAATAGAATATTATAATTTCTTTGTTTTATGACATTTATCCTTCATAGTAACTTCATCATTTGTTAGAAGGAAACAATATCCCCCTGGCATTTATTATTTACAAAAATATAACCTATATATCATCCACAAATTCATGTATGAGTGGTTTCAGATTATTTTCCTATTTCTTCATATATTATACCACTATTATTAGATATCCTTCCTTGGAAAATCCACCCACAATGACCATGATACATAGAAGTCATAAATCACACTCTCTATTTGTAATAGAATTTCAGAAATCATGAGAACTCATTTACCTGACTATGCAGTACCGACCCTGATAGGCCTTGCATAAATTTCTCACATAATAAGCCTCACATTCTAAGGATACCACTGCATGACTATAAAATATGGACCCTTTTTGGCCTTTCATAAAGTCACCCCCATAAATATTTTCTCAATTAGAGTTATCTTTTTTCTTGGGAGACTCTTCCTCTATTTCTATAATTCAATTTTATGATTTCGTGACCATAAAACTCATGAAATAAGATTACCCTTGGAGGTATATAAATAATATTGGGACCTTCCTCAAACATTGTGCCTCAAAAATTGTGCCTTAGTTGGCATATCATCTAAAAATTCATGTTCAATGCTATTCGACCTAAAACATTATCCTTATTAGTCTAACATGCATGATAATAAATTGAACATAAAAAGAGACATGGTACTCACAATATGGAAATCATGAAAATGGAACTCATGAAAAATGTTGAGTATTAGCTCACTAGACCAACAGACTATATTGTCAAGGAAATATTGGGTATGAAAAATTTAAAAAGATGAAATCATGTTAGGCTGAACACCCAAAAAAAAAGGGATTCATAAACAAAATCCAAGGATCCCCTCCTATATCTCCACCATATTGAGTATAGAATGAATCAGGATGATGAAATTAAGAAAAAATAGTTAGGACTTACTATACGACCCTATAAAATGTACTAATATGCTCACTAGGCCCATTTTTATAGATAAAATTAGAGCACACTCCATCACTACAATTTTAATTATGATTAAAATTCATGATTATGTAATGATATAAAAATAATCTTTTACATTACGATTATAATAAAAAGTCTATTTTTATGACATTGATTATTATATAAAAATACATTTTATTTATGGAACAAAATTTGAGTAACATCCAAAAAATGGATAATATCAATCATATATTACAAAATGCCAGGGACATAGATTTTCATTTGTTGAACAGCCTTTGTGAGCCCCATCAACATACTATTCAACATCAATTAGTTGACCAAACTCAGTATACTCAGCAAGAATAAGTTATTCCTTGGCTTCTCTAATTACAATTTAACTTAATATTTGAGATTCTCCAAAAGATATGTGATTTTTTTCATGTTCCATGTACCAATATCCAACTATTGTGTGTTGAGAGACACTCGGACACTATTATATTTGATTTGATGAATGAATTAAAGAAATATTTCTCTAGGATTAGATTATTTATAGGATAATTCCACTAAAAATGCTTCAATATTGTAAGGAAATTTGGCCTTTATCAAATTTTTCGGGTGTTTATGCTTGATCCCCCCCTACGAATTCTACCTTTCACCACAATATGGATTAAAAGGTAATAAAAACCACTGAATACTCATATGATTAATAAATATGGAATTCCTGGTATTCATGAAGGAATGATATCAAGGGGAATATCAGAGATTATCTATAATAAATCTTGACATACCTTGCGACATGTATGGTGGAGAGCGTTCTATAGCTCCAGATGTAAAATAGAATCACTGACATAATGAGGGGTATATTTCAAGGTTAATTAAATTATAGAAGTGACCAGTTATGCTCCCTCTCTTATAATGGATTCCTTGCGTACTGATGCTGGTCTATTTGATATAGATGATTCACCCTCGGACCTAGCCATATAAGAGATAATTATAAATTTGTTAATTAAATTCATTTTGACCTCAAAAGTATGTATAGAGTGGTACGTAATAACAATAGTTAGTGACCCTTACAAATCAATATATCATCTCTATGAAAAGAATCTTCACTAACATTCCAAGCCTCATTCGATTGTGTTGGAGCCTATTGGTTGTGGATACTTCCCTAGGTATTCTTAAGACCTGATAGATGAACATAATGAAAGCTTCTTACTTCATGGTTCACCTGAGCTAGCGCATCCTCAATAGTTGGGCTGAGAGAATTATATATATTCTCTTCATAAAACATTACTGTAGATGATTTTTTAGATATATCTACACATTTCAAAAAATTATGATTAGTAAATAAGGTATAAAATTATTGATTGGAGGGAAACTAATCAAAAAAGCCATTTTGATTAATATTATTCCCCAAATTCTTATAAAGTGGTGGGTATTTTAATATTCTCTGATATTTCATCAAGAGACATTTCAGTGTTCAACATATATTCCATTAGAAATCCAAATCCCATTCTAATATCATTCATGGGAATAGTTTGAGCGGTTAACTCATGAACCCCTAATAATGACTTTAGACCCCGAACAACTTCCTTGGTAATAACCATAGGGTCGGTTCTAGTTTGTAGAGGGCTTTCTAGTGTATTTCATGAAACTAAATTATTATATAAATTGATGTTAGTTTTTCATATATAGATTCTAATGAAACACTTATTACATAGTAGTTGTCTCCTATCTACAAGAAATTATGACAGGAGTAGCATCATTAATAGATAATGTTATCTCTGGAAAATATGCCTCTTCAGTCATAGGATCCATTTCATTGGTAGAAATACGAACCTATTCAGAAGTTCCCTCCTCAATTATAAAAGTATCATTTTTAACTTCTTTATAGGAAGAAGAAGATATTCTTGTAATTACATGATAATTAGACACATTATCTAGATGAAGCTGAAATTAATGATGTTAGGAAAACATATCGGGGATAAAAAAACGTGTAGCCGTGGATTTCACACATTAGATTTCCTACATCTCTATCTTCATTAATGTATGGAAAGAATCATCGTATCCAAAAGATGACATAGATGGATGTTTTTCCATCATTTTATCCACTATGGGATATTTACCTAGAGTTAATTCTCTTGATTCATGAGCTGACTCAGCAACCCAAAACGTAGTAATAAGAGGAAAATACCATGGAGATGTTCCATCAGTTGAATTTCCCTTAGCTTATTGAAATTTAAGATTGTATTTATTGTTATCCATAATTATTTGGAAAATTTTTATATTGAAGCATAAAAAATTATGAAAAAATAGAACACGTGTCTTTTAGATAATCAAAATCACTACATTACACCATTGATTGGTTGATCCCTTTAGTGGTTCTACGTTCTATCATGGAATTTATACACCTTATGGTGGAGACTATATTTATAGTTCCATATATGATAATATTATTCTTAAAATATAAATTACTATTTGTGAAGTATTATCCTTAATATGAACATCAGAAAGGGATCAAATATCTCCTATCCCTGGAATATGCAACCCCTCACATTGAATCTCCCAATAATTTTCATCATGAAAATGAACTTCCTTCTAGATTTTAACTTCATATAGTCATTCATAGTAATAATACATTCCATATCTGTAATGCCTCAACCCTAGTTACCCATATTAGTTGCATTAATACATAACATTGGAATGATACATGTAATCATGTCCTGAAAGACCAATCAGTTTAGTAGCCTTTTATGTACGAGATACATACATATGTTTTACATTACATCATTAAATAAAAGAACAACATTGTTTTCTCTTTGAGAACTATTACATCCTTTATCCTATTTCTAAAGGTTAATCGTATTATACTTATTCACATCATGGGAAAAATAAAACATAAGAAAAGGGTGGGCTTAAATTCTCAGTAAGTATAACAATATAGCAGAAAAATTCATAAATAAGCAAAAAAATCTAAGGCAATGTATAATACTAAAAAATGATTTTTTAAACATAAAAATCAGCATAATATGGAAAAAAAATTCCTTTTACTTATTCACATGGATATTATACTAGTAGAATAATCACATGTAATATCAATAGATAATTTCATAATTATAGAATGCATAATGCCAGACCTCATAACCACAGAGTCAAGGCCTTGTACCAAGACTATAAATAAGATTTTGTCAGAGACTTGTGCCAAGAAACTAGTTTGTCTCATGAGACGAACTGATACATAGGGGAGTTATAGCGGGTTCCACCCATCACATATTATGTCTAGAGCATTTTTCAAATGAAAATATTTGAAACATAACATAAACATTCATATTTAAACTAGAATACGAAATGTTAATACTTTAATCATAAACCATGAATGATATAAAAATAAAGCATCCATAGTCAAACATATCAAAAAACATTCAATAAAATATGGAAGATTGTACAATAATAAATCAATTTCAAACAACTGTAAAATCCATTAAAAGATGTTGACATAGATGAAATAATCATTGTTTGAGAGAAATATTGAAATCATTTAAAAGTCACGTAATCATAATAGAAAAAAATTATATTGAAAATATTATTATAACCATTTAAGGGAAGATTTTAAGGTGTTATAATGGTGTAGAATATCCACACCCACTGTATAAGTTAAAACACATTCATACCTTAATTTTTTGTAAAAGTCATAAAGTACACTGTTTGGAAAATGACAGAAAGATTCCTTTCAAAACATTTAATAAAAAGTCAAACAAGGGTAAAAATGACTTTAACCCATAGTGTAATAAATTTTAAAGTTGTTTTGAAATACATTTTTAGGAAACACAGATGTGGATGATAAAGAGGTCCCAATAAATACTTATGTGTTAACAACCTCAGATAAGTAACTAGATTGTAATATTAACCCTTACCTTGTAAATTTTCTTGGTTGAGTGTATGTTTTCCTCGTATATAATAGTTAAATAATTTTTACTAAATTATAAAATTACCATATAAATAAATATGATATCATATATGACCTTCTAATATTTATTTTTTAATAATATTTTATTAGTATCATTATTTCAAGTGTTAACTAATTCATTTTCCTTTATATAGTTTGTAAAGTAATTCATGATTGTTAGGGATAAGATGTATTTGAATCATATCCAAAATTATATTAAGTTATTAAACATTTTTTTTAATTATAAAATGAAAATTATTCTAGAATGGTTATGTTGGGGAATGAATCTCATCACATTCGTGGAGACGGTAATCCATACATACGGACGAGCGAAAATACCATTCCATTGATGGTGAAATTGTATGTAATTGGATATTATATCATATATACAGAATCATAAACATTTTATATTTATTATTTACATAAATTATATTCATTATTATACCCATCCAAATAATCAATTGTTTAAAAACAAATTACACCCCGAGGAGGAGACGGTAATCCATACGTACACACATATGGTGACTTTGTCATTCATATGATGGATAGAATAATGAATATTGTTGTTCCATATTTTTAATAACATCATAGTATATAGAAGGTAATAGAGTTATTATTTTGGTTTGTAAATAACAAAGAAATTGGATGTGTAAGAAGAAAAGAGTTTTTAAATAGGTGATGATATTATTACATCTTCTTCGGGTGCTTCCTTTTGATTTAATCAAAAGGGATTTTTAGGTTGAGTTTATGAACAATTTAATGCCTCAAGGATGAAGTGAGAGTTTTTGGGAGGATATTTGAGGCTGTGTTGGACTGAGAAAAATGTTATTGGACATGTGATTTTGAGAGAAGTGGTGTACCCTTTTAAAAGAGAGGTGATGATCCCTTTAAGAAATGCGTAAAATATTATTTTATTATACAATATTATTCAGAATCTAATGGATCCAAAAGGATGTATTTTAAATATAAGGTGGTTATAAGTTGGAAAACTCTCAACCAATAGGTTTTAAATAGGTTTAGGTCACCATATTAACCTTATCTTTTAGATTTAACTCATAGTTAAATAGTTTAACTTTTACAATGTCTTCATGTATTATTATAATTTTTTTTAATAAACATAAAACAAAAATAAAAGGGAAGAACAAGTTGTTCATTATTGATATGTCATTCATTATATAATTACTTTGGACGAAATTTAGATCTTTTGAAATATTATATCATTTAATAATATAATATTTGTTTTAAAAAATCATATATTTCAATTTAGTCAATATTTGAATTTTTGTTTGTGCTAAAGTCACAAAAAATTTATTAATTAGAAAAAATCTATTTATCCAAACCTAACATGTCATATTAACCTATAAAAGTTGTGGAATGCATCAAAAGTATCAATTTAAATTAATTTTAATATTTCAAATATCAATTATTTTAACCATTCATTAATAAGGTAATTATTGTATCATCATTGTGTCTTAAATAAATTTAATTATTTAATGTCTACATGTTATAAATAAAATATCATTATGTAATAAGACTTTTATATTTCTAATGAATATTTATATTCTGATTTATCTCATGAATAATGTCACGACCCTTCCTCGGGGTCCGTGCCGTGACTACCCCAAGTCCGCCTTCCATAGGCCAGGGGCTGGCGACTAGTACCAAGGAGTAAATCCCGGTAAAAAGGGAAGGCATTGCCTTTGTAAAGTAAACAAACACCACAGATCAAGAAAGTAGTAGAAGTAAACACTATGTAAAAACTGTAAAGTAAAGCCGCAACGTCGGGCTATCCATCGGAAATCCCACCTGAAGGGTGGGTACAGATAGCCTCCACTACTACTCGGGTCTAGCCGACCACTCCAAGAACGTCCCTCCCAGTGGTCCACCTCCAGGTATCGTCCTACTTTCCAATCCTCAACCACGATCAGCACTGTCCGTCATCTACAACCAACACAACGTAGTGCGGGCATAGCCCGTGCAGGGGTGAGTATAAGATACTCAGTAGGGACCCCGAGACCCCCGAAGGTCTCCCAGAATCCACAAATGATAATCCAAAAATGAAAGATACAATCACGAAGTAACATCCGACACTGCTTAGGTATATGCCCATACATATACCTAAGTCATCAATTCTTGTTCGGCTCCAACATCCGAGCCCACGTACAACCCAGTCCACACAGGAAAGAAAAATGTAAATCCACATAGGATAGCTCAACACAATCCACATAGGAATGCAAAACAGGATTCAGCTCACATAGGTATACTTCATTATATGACGATAATGATGATCAGATATAGCCACTGATACATCTAAGTCGTCGGACCCACAAAGGATCGATAGGTACTAACCCCCGCAATGACCCTGGGAGGGTCTAACCCACATAGGATCGATAGGTAACTAACCCCCACAATGACCCAGGAAGGGTCTGACCCACACATGATCGATAGGTAACTGACCCCCACAATGACCCAGGAAGGGTCTGACCCACACCGGATCGAGAGGTAACTCACCCCCGCAATGACCCACACAGGATCGGACCCACACATGATCTGTAGGCGCTCGCTCACACAGAACCGCTGAGCGCTGAACCACACAGGATCGGACCCACACAGGATATGTAGCACTGATTCATGTAGGATCGCTGAGTGCTGTAGTCGTAGCTTTCAAATCCACTAAGGATCTCTGTAGAGTCGTCGTCGTCGTCGCAATCGAATTCGCAGTCAGCTCTAAGGTTCCCACACACAGCAAGCTCGTTCGGGAGGGTCCGCTCCACAAACCGAGAGGGCGATACATCAATTGACACATAGTCCAGAGTTTATGTATCCTAAAGTTCTGTATCGTCAATAGGAACTCAACGTCACAGACGGCGTGTCAATCGGATGCCCGGTCTTAGAGTTATTGGCCTTTTCGTTTTAGGGGCCCGGTTGGTTTTTAAGGCAAAACCAACCCGACCATACTCCACCTGCATCCAAACCCCGGGCAGAGTAAGCCAAAAGATTCGTCTCACTTAGAGGAATCCATCAAAGTCGACGGCATGCTAATCAGACGTCCGTAGCTCAAGACATGAGCGTTTCCGCTCTGAGGGCCCGGTTGGTTTCGTGTACGAACCAACCCGGCCAAACCTAAAGTACTCCGAAACCTTGAGTGCGATATACCGAAACGACCGTCTCGATCCAAGAATCGCATCGCCGCTGACGGTGCTTCAATCGGAGGTCTGTAGTCCGAGATATGGGCAAAAGACCGAAAAGGGTCCGAAAATGGGGGTTTCGGGCCCGACACCGACCCGGCACGAGACCCCCCCCCCCCCCCCCCGTGTTTTGTAATGGCAACCCCCTTAATGGGGGCCGCTAGCTGGCCGGCCGGGGATTTGAACCCCCGGATTCTCTCCTGTTCGGTCGGCCCGCCCCGGCCGGCCTGTTTCTGCCGCCACGGGACGGGCGACGGCAGGTCCCCTCCCTGCTCTGATGCCGGCGGCCCGTTTCCGGCCGCCGGTCCTGCTATGACGCCGGCGGCCCATTTCCGGCCGCTGGTTCCCACGTTCCGCTGCGGCCCGGTACCGGCCGCAACCTTCATTCGTCTGGTGCGCCACGACGACGCCGCACCCCTCCGCCGCGGCCCTGCTCCGGCCGCGGTGCTTTTGCAGTTCTCCAGCGTGGCGCGACGGTGCCGCGACTTGGATCATATTTTTAAAAATGTGGCACGTCAGCATCATGCATTCTTGACATTCGTTCCCACGAGGTGCGACGACACCGCGTCACTTCCCATCGTACCGCAACACACAAGAAAATAAAAGGGAGGGGGGTCGGCCATGTTTGTGCAGTCCGGCCTCCTCCCGTTAATTGATAGCATGCGGTCCAATTATACGTGGAAAATAATGGGAGTAAATCACGAAAATAAAACTCATAAACCCCTACCTCGGGGGTAGCTTGAACGGAGGTTCGTCGAACGAGGATTCGTCGCGGAAAGAGACGTCGCGAAAGAAGACGTCGTCAGTGTCGCGGTACACGGCATCGCGTAATCGGTTTCCGAGAACTCGGCGTTCTTCATCGGAGACCGATATGTTCTTCGTGTTCTTCGTCGAAGATGAAGAAGTTCCTCAAGTCCTTATCCATTTCTCCCAAGACTCCACCACAAGAAACTATTCCCAAAATAAATTAAGCCCTTACTTAATTTATCAACTAGACATGAGTTTGAATTTCAAAGTTTTAATTAATTCCAAATAATTAATTCATGAAAAGTTGTCATCCATAACGGTGAGTTGAGGGGGTTTAAAAATGTAAAGGGGTGGAGTTCGTGTGGGCCCCACCACCCTCATAACCTCCCTTAGGAAGTTGGGTAGTTACCCAACTTCCAGCCAAAGCTAAAACCACTTTAAAAAAATAAAAAATGTAGTTAAATTTTTATTTTAACTTCCACAATTTTTATCAACTTCTCTCGTGAAAACGCAACTCTGAAAAAGGTGTTCCTAAGAAATTACCGGTGCTGCGAATCCATCGGTGCCCTCAGAATTTGATTCTGAGCACCGATTCAAAAGATAGAAATTCCAGCTCGTTCGTTCACTGAACGTACCCGAGCTAAACTTCATATAGAAATTCCGGGCACACTGGGCCTCGGAATCAGGTGCCGTCAGAAACTGCGTTCTTGTAAAATACCAAAGAAAATTAAGAAAAAAATTTCGTTGAATTTTACAGGTCTTTATATTACACCCACCTCAGGGCTTTACGTCCCTGTAAAGATACATCATAAAATAGGGAAACAAAAGTGGGTACTGAGCACGCATCTGAGCCTCCCGCTCCCAAGTGCTCTCCTGGAGGTTCCCGTGCTGCCATCTGATGCACACTAGAGGAATCGATTGTCCGCATAGGATCCGCTCCTGTCGATCCTCGATCTCCACTGGGTCCTCTGTAAAAGTCTCACCATCATCAACGTCTAGCTCCCCATGGTCAATGATATGCGTCGGGTCATGCACATATCTCCTCAGCTGAGATACGTGGAAGACTTCATGCACCCGGTGCAACTGAGGTGGTAGAGCCATGCGATAAGCTACCTCGCCAATCCTGCTGAGGACCTAGAATGGTCCGATGAAGCGTGGAGAAAACTTGTTGCCTCGGCCAAATCTCTGTAATCCATGTCGAGGTGAGACACGCTAGAAGACGTGGTCGCAATTCTCGAACTCTAGTAGCCTCCGCCTCATGTCAGCATAAGACTTATGCCAGCTCTGAGCTGTCCTCATCTGCTCCTAGATGACCTGGACATTCTCCGTCGTGGCCTGGACCATCTCTGGTCCCACAAGTGCTGACTCCCCATGGTCTATCTAGCACAAAAGTGATCTGCAAGGTCATCCGTACAACGCCTCGTATGGTGCCATCCCGATGGTGGAGTGGTAGCTGTTGTTGTACGCGAACTCCACCAAGGGTAGGTGGTCCCCCCAGCTGCGACCAATGTCGAGGACACATGCGCGTAGCATGTCCTCGAGGGTATGAATGGTCCTCTCCGTCTGACCATCCGTCTGAGGGTGAAAGGCTATGCTCAGACGTAGCTGTGTCCCGAACGCCTCCTACAACCCCTTCCAAATCCGGGAAGTAAAGCGACCATCTTGATCTGAGATGATAGATGATGGCACACCATGAAGCCGCACAATCTCTAGAATGTAAAGTCATCTCAAGATCTCCATGGATCCCTGCTCTCTGATGGGTAAGAAGTGTGCCGACTTGGTGAGTTGGTCGACAATCACCCAAATGGAGTCGTGACCTCTGGAAGTGCGTGGAATTCCAGTCACGAAGTCCATAGATATGCCGCCCCACTTTCACTTCGGGACCACTAAAGGTTGTACCAAGCCTGCTAGTACATGGTGCTCTACCTTCACCTGCTGGTAGGTGAGGCATCGAGAAACGAACTCCGCCACAGCCTTCTTCATGCCCGGCCACCAGTGCTATCATCTGAGATCTTGGTACATCTTCACCACTCCTGGATGTACCACCAAAGGAGAAGTGTGAAACTCTCTCAGCACCTCCTCCCGTAAAGTAACTGGTACTAAGGTACGTCCTCTGAAAAGGACATTGTGCTCTGTTCCAAAGGAGAAACCATCAGGTGCCTGTCCTGAGGATATCTGTTCACGGTGCGTCTCACAGTCAACGTCCCCACACTGTGCCTCTCTGACCCACTGCAGTAGTGCTGGGGTGACTATGAGAGACTGAAGGAAGGATGTTCCATCTCTATCCATGAAGGATGTCTGCAAGGAGGCTAGCAGCTATGTCGCCTCCTCAAGTAGCTGAATGCCCGTCCTCCTGCTGAGAGCATCGGCTACCACGTTTCCCTTCCCAGGAGTATAGACTATCTCAAAGTCATAGTCCTGGAGAAACTCGAGCCATCGCCTCTGTCTCAGGTTCAGGTCCTTCTGAGAGAAGATGTACCTGAGACTCTGATGGTCATAAAAGACTGTAAAGTGCTCGCCCATCAGGTAGTGTCGCCATGTCATCAGAGCGAAGACCACTGCTCCTAACTCCAGGTCGTGGGTAGCGTATTTCTCCTCATGCGGCCTCAAATGAAGTGATCCATAGGCGATCACGGCCCCCTCCTACTATAGGACACATCCGAGTCCAGTCCCTGATGCATCGCAGTAGACTACGTACCCTACTCCCTCGTCAGGAAACCTCAAGATAGGTGCGTTGGTCAATCTCTGTCTCAGCTCGTGGAAGCTCTGATGACATCTATCTGACCACACAAAGGGTTTTCCCTTCTTCGTCAAAGCTGATAGTGGTGCCGCAACTCTGGAAAAGGCTGGCACGAATCTCCGGTAGTATCCAGCTAGTCCCAAGAATCTCCGCACCTCCGTCACGCTCCTGGGTGGCTCCCAAGCCAGCACTGCCTAGATCATTGCAGGATCCACCGCAACTCTCGCCTCAGAGATGACGTGTCCCAAGAAGTGGACCTCGCGTATCTAGAACTGACACTTCGAGAGTTTTCCATAAAGCTGGTGATCTCGGAGTGTGTCTAGTACAACCCGCAAGTGGTAGGCGTGCTCCTCCTCAGTCGTCGAGTAAATCAAAATGTCGTCGCTGAAGACCACGAAAAATCGATCGAGGTATGGCTGAAAGATCCTGCTCATGAGGGCCATGAACATTGCTGGAGCATTGGTTACGCCAAATTTAATAACCAGGAACTCATAGTGGCGATACCAACACCTGAATGCCGTCTTCTACACATCCTCGTCCTGAACTCTAAGCTGATGATAGCCTGACCTGAGGTCTATCTTTGAGAACCACCGTGCTCCCTTGAGCTGATCGAAGAGGTCATCAATCCTCAGTAGCGGATACTTGTTCCTCACTGTCACCTGGTTCAGGTGACGATAGTCGACACAAAGTCACAAGCTCCCGTCCGCCTTCTTGGCGAACAATATCGGGGAAGCCCATGGTGAAACACTAGGTCAGATGAAACCCTTTTTCCTGCATGTCCTCCAACTGTACCTGTAGCTTTCGAAGCTCAGCGGGGGTCATCCGATTTGCTGGAGTCGATATCGGAGCTGTCTCGGGGTACATGTCAATATAAAAGTCTACCTCTCTATGAGGAGGTAGTCCTGGAACATCGTCAGAAAAGACGTCCGTATACTGATCCACCACTGCAGGAAAACTGGGACTCCACACGTCAACTGCTCCTAGGATGAGGCTACCAAACTGATTAGTGATGGGTTTTCCTCTCCTCTGCGGAAGTCCATCCTGTGCTGCGAAGGATCCCTTCTCAACAGTGAAGGTGAACCTGCTCCCATCGGTGTGTAAACATGACACCTTGCGCCAAATATAGTCAATCTAAGCATGGAATGTAGATAACCAATCCATGCTCAAGATGACATCGTAAGGTCTCGACGCCGCTACAAGAAGATCCCAGCCGAAGCTCTTGCCTCCTAGAGTAAGCTCATACAACCGGAACCAGTGCGTAATCGTTGAGTCTGCTCCCATAGGAGTCTCTAGCCGTAAGGATCGAGCCAACGGCTCTGTCGGAATCTCCGAGCTCCGAACAAGTGCAGCGGCTATGAAAGAATGACTCGATCCTGTGTCTATAAGAACTGCAGCAAGGGTGAAATAGACACAAATAGTACCACAAATCATCTCGGGCACACCGTGGTCATAGGCCTCCGATGCTTGGAGCTGTACTTGTCTCTGCCCGCCAGCTCCCTGTGGCCGGGGTGGGCCTCCTGGTGGTGGTGGGGGTAGAGCCTCAAAGCGTCGCCCACCACCTGCTGCTTGGCCTGCTCCTGTGCCTCATCCGCCTGCTCCCTGTGGACCACCATGGTTGACCCTCTGCATTTGCTTCGGTGGTCCCCCAACCGTCTGCTGCTCCTCGGTACGATGGTTCAGGCAATCATGAGCCATGTGGCTCTGCCCGCCGCATGAGTAGCACTGCCTGTCTCTCGAAAGACTGGCCCCATGTTGTGTGCCCCGCACAGCTGAGCCAATGTCATGAGGTCGTCTGCCTGAGGATCTGGTCTGCTTGGACCCATGAGTCATCTGTCCACTGCCTGCTGCAGAAGACTCTGCTACGTACTACCCCGCGGTACGTCTCGCTCTTTAAGAAGGATCAGCAAGAAAGCTCTCGATCAAAAGGGCTCTCCCCAGTACTCCTGCCTGAGTCGGAATACTGAGGGAGATCAGCGATGACCTGATATCATGCATCAATCCCTGATCAAAGGTCCAGGACCGGAAGAATGGGTCCCGTACCATGTATGTCGAGTAGTGCGAGAGATCGGTAAATCTCGTAGAGTACTGGGCGACCGTCAAGCTGCCCTGTCGCATCTGTAGAAGTTCCTAGATGCGCACCGCACAGAGGGTGGCTGGGATGAACTCTGAGCGGAAGAGGCTCTCAAAGTTTTTCTAGAGGAGAGAGGCCTCATTGTGCACCTGGAGCATCACGCTCCACCATCTTCCTGCTACCGCGTGCAGTAGGCTTGCTGCGAGGATCACCATGAGGTCTGCTGGTGTCCCCACAAACCGGAAAACTCATACAACTGCCTCGAGGCAGTCCTTGGCTGCCTGGGGGTCCGTCTCCCCATGGAACATGGGCGGTCGCTGGCGCTGGAACTCGTGTAGTGCACTAAGGCGACGTGCATCATCAGCGGCTGGGGCTGGAAGCATCGGTGGCTCGGCGGGTAAAGGTACCGCCGGTGGCTCAGCTGTCAAAGGGCGCTGTACCGAGGCCTCGTCGCTCGGTGGGCGGTCGTCACGATCAACTCTCGGAACCCTAGATGGATGCCGTCGTGGGGGCATCCTGAAAGGGAAACATGTGCGCCACGGTCAGAACAGTATACCCTGTGAGCTGACCCAAAGCAATCACAACGAAAACTTGAAACACACATGCAATCAATGTTTTCGTGCATTAAGTCGGAAATCAGAAGTCAGAGTCCTGGTGTACGGATACGTCAGCCGCCGCAAAAACACTGGACTCCCTGGAATGATAACCACACCCAATATGCTAAAAACTATTGCTTCACATAGAAAAAGATTAGAGTCCCATGTTCTGCGGTAGAACCGAACTCTTTTGATACCAATTTGTCATGACCCATCCTCGGGGCCCGTGCCGTGACTCCCCCAAGCCCGCCTTCCATAGGCCAGGGGCTGGGGACTAGCACCAAGGCATAAATCCCGATAAAAAGGGAAGGCATTTCCCTTGTAAAGTAAACAAACACCACAGAGCAAGAAAGCAGTAGAGGTAAACACTAAGTAAAAACGGAGTACAATAGTAAGTGCGGAAAAGTATGTGGGCCAGTATACAAACCCAAACTGAAAGTAAAGTACAAGTGGAAGGGAAAACAACAACTGTAAAGTAAAGCCGCAACGTCAGGCTATCCACTAGAAATCCCACCTGAAGGGTGGGTACAGATAGCCTCCACTGCTCCTCGGGTCCAGCCGACCGCTCCAAGAACGTCCCATCCAGTGGTCCACCTCCAGCTACCGTCCTGCTCCGCAAGCCTCAACCACGATCAGCGTTGTCCGTCTTCTGCAACCAACACAATGTAGTGCGGGAATAGCCCGTGCAGGGGTGAGTATAAGCTACTCAGTAGGGACCCCGAGACCCCCGACGGTCTCCCAGAATCCACAAAGAATAATCCACAAAGGAAAGATACAATCACTAAGTAACATCTGACACTACTTATGTATATTTCCATACATATACCTAAGTCATCAATTCTTGTTCGGCTCCAACATCTGAGCCCACGTACAACCCAGTCCACACAGGAAAGAAAAACGTAAATCCACACAGGATAGCTCAACAAAATCTATATAGGAAAGAAAAATAGGATTCATCTTACACAGGTATACTTCTTGATATAAAGATAAAGATGATCAGATATAGCCACTGATTCATCTAAGTCGTCGGAACCACAAAGGATCGATAGGTACTAACCCCCGCAATGACCCAGGAAGGGTCTGACCCACACAGGATCGATCGGTAACTAACCCCCGCAATGACCCAGGAAGGGTCTGACCCACATAGGATCGACAGGTAACTAACCCCTACAATGACCCAGGAAGGGTCTGACCCACACAAGATCGATAAGTAACTAACCCCCGCAATGACCCACATAGGATCGGACCCACACCTGATCTGTAGGCGCTAGCTCACACAGAACCGTTGAGCGCTGACCCACACAGGAACGAACCCACAGAAGATCTATAGCACTGATCCATGTAGGATCGATGAGTGCTGTAGTCGTAGCTGTCGAATCCACTGAGGATCTCTGTACAGTCGTCGTCGTCGTCGCAGTCGCAGTCGCAGTCAGCTCTAGGGTTCCCGCACACAGCAAGCTCGTTCGGGAGGGTCCGCTCCATGAGCTGAGAGGATGATACATCAACTGACACATAGTCCAGAGTTGATGTATCCAAATGTTCTGTATCGTCAACAGGAACTCAACGTCGCAGACGGCGCATCAATCGGGCGCCCGGTCTGAGAGTTATTGGCTATTTCGTTCTAGGGGCTCGATTGGTTTTTAAGGCAAAACCAACCCGACCATACTCCACCTGCGTCCAAACCTCGGACGGAGTAAGCCAAAAGATCCTTCTCACTTAGAGGAATCCAATAAAGTCAATGGCACGTCAATCAGACGTCCGTAGCTCAAGATATGCGTGTTTCCGCTGCGAGGGCCCGGTTGGTTTCGTGTACAAACCAACCTGGCCAAACCCAAAGTACTCCGAAACCTTGAGTGCGATATACCGAAACGACCACCTCAATACAAGGATCGTATCGCCACTGACGGTGCATTGATCGGAGGTCCGTTGCCCGAGATATGGGCAAACAACTGAAAAGGGTCCGAAAATGGGGGTTTCGGGCCCGGACCGACCCGGCCCGAGACCCCCTGGGTCGGCCAGAACTAGGTCGACCCGACCCTGCTCTGGGTCAGCCCGGTTGGGCGCGGCCTGGCGGCCCGGCGCGCGGTGCCAGCTGGCTCAGCCGAACGGCTGCGTCGTTCGGTTTGCGGGGGGGGGGGGGGGGGGGGGGCTGCCCCCCCCCCCCGTGTTTTGTAATTGCGGCCCCCTTAATGGGGGATACTAGCTGGCCGACCGGGGGTTTGAACCCCCGGCTTCTCTCTTGTCCGTCCAGCCGGTTTCTGCCGCCAAGGGACCAGCGACGGCCGGTCCCCTATCTGCTCTGATGCCGGCGGCCAGTTTTCGGCTACTGGTCCTACTCCGACGCCGGCGGCCCATTTCTGGCCACCGGTTCCCACGCTCCACCGCGGCCCGGTACCGGCCATCGCCTTCATTCGTCAGGTGCGGTGCGACGGCGCCGCACCCCTCCACCGCGGCCCCGCTCCGGCCATGGTGCTTTTGTGGTTCTCCGGCGCGGCACGATGGTGCCGCAACTTGGTTTATATTTTGAAAAACGCGGCGCGTCGGCATCGGGCATTCTTGTCGTTCGTTCCCACGTGGTGCGACGGCACCACGTCACTTCCCGCCGTACCGTAACAACAAGAAAATAAAAGGGAGGGGGTGGGGGGTCGGATGTGTTTTTGCGGTCCGGCTTCTCCTGTTAATTTATAGCATGCGGTCCAATTATAGGTGAAAAATAACGGGAGTAAATCAAGAAAAGAAAATGGATAAACCCCTACCTCGAGCGTAGCTTGAACGGAGGTTCATCGAACATGGATTCATCGCGGAAAGAGACGTCGTGAAAGAAGACGTCGTCGGCGTTGCGGTACACTGCGTCACGTAATCGGTTTCCGAGAACTCGGCGTTCTTCATCGGAGAACGATATGTTCTTCGCGTTCTTCGTCGAAGAGGAAGAAGTTCCTCAAGTCCATATCCTTTTCTCCCAAGACTCCACCACAAGAAACTAACCCCAAAATAAATTAAGCCCTCACTAAATTTATTAACTAGACATGAGTTTGAATTTCAATGTTTGAATTAATTCCACATAATTTATTCATGACAAGTTGTCATCCATAATGGTGAGTTGAGGTGGTTTAATAATGTGAAGGGGTGGGGTTCTTGTGGGCCCCACCACCCTATAACCTCCCTTAGGAAGTTGGGTAGTTACCCAACTTCCACCCAAAGCTAAAACCACTTAAAGAAAATAAAAATTGTAGTTAAATTTTTATTTTAACTTCCAAAATTTTTATCAACTTCTCTCGTGAAAATAGAACTCCGGAAAAGGTGTTCCTAAACAATTACAGGCGCTGTGAATCCATCGGTGCCCTCGGAATTCGATTCCGAGCACCGGTTTAAGAGATAGAAATTCCTGCTCGTTCGTTCACTAAACGTACCGGAGCTAAACTTCAGATAGAAATTCCGGGCACACCGGGCCTCGAAATCAGGTGCCGTCAGAAACTGCATTCGTGTAAAATCCCAAAGAAAATTAAGAAAAAATTTTCCTTGAATTTTAAAGGTCTTTACAAATAACCCAAAATTAAAATGTTTTAGTTATGTTTGAATTTAAAACTTTAACTCTTCTTGAAATTGAATAATAATAAACGTCCTAATGTAATAAAAGTGGACCAAAAGGATCATAATTTATACCAAAGGGTTATTTTGGTCTAAATAAATTAATCCAAAAGAATTAGTACATGTTTTAGGTTAATAAAAATATCATTTTTACCTTTAATTACCTTATTTACGTTTAGCTGTGCTAAATAAAAGTCAAAAATAACTATTCACCAAAAAAATAATTTTATCTTATTCAACCACAATTTACAAACTTATATCAATCATTTCACTCGGATTTTTTAAATTCAATTCACATAAGTGGTTATGTTACGTTTTATGCAAATTTGCTAACCTACCTAAATAGTGGGTAAAAGATGTTAAAAAAATCAATAAAATTTTGTACATATAATTTTATTATAAAATGACTCCAATGAATTGCATTGAACTAATATAGGTATTATATATATTTTTTGAATTAAATTAAATTGAAATAAAATAAATAAAAATTTAAATAAAGATTCGGTTTTAAATAATAACGTAGTATTTTTCACTATTTGTCAAAAAATGAATGTTTTCAGAAAAATTCAAAACATCACCCTAAGATAATTTTGTTATTATGAATCCAAAAATGAAGCCTATTTTGAAAAATAAAATTTAAATAATATCCAAAAGTGGTTATTACTATTCATAACGGCTAGTCTCATTGGCTGTGGTGTGATAGAACTCGATGTTGTGTACACGGTAAGCTATTTCATTATTCAAAGTGAAACGTACCGTGGAAGCTTTTGGTGTTACATTCTCCCCTCCATCAAATAATTTCATCATAGAAATTTCTAGAATACTACTACATTAAAAGATTCGGGTGGTTCTTCATCCTAAGTTCCTCATGTTCCCATGTTACCTCACCATCTTATGGTTTCTCCATAAAAATTTTGCAAGATGAGTTGTCCGGTTTCTCCACACTTGTTCTTTGATTTCAATAATTCTGATAGGCTCTTCCCAATAAGATAGATCAGGTTCCAGATATAATTTATCATAAATGAGTACATGTGTTGGGTATGGCATGTATTTTCTCAACAGTGATACGTGGAACACATCATAATAATTAGAGAGACTTGGAGGCATTTCCAAATAGTATGCTAAAACTCCAATTAATTTTAGAATTTTGAAAGGTCTGATGTACCATGGACATCATTTACTATTCTTACTAAATCATATAACACCCTTCCATGGATATACCTTCCAGAAAACATGATCACCTACTTGAATTTAAAATCCTTCATTCGGTTATTGTCATTGCACTTTTTCGTACATTGATTTACTTTGATGTGGGTTTGGATACTCTTCACCCTTTCCATTGGTTCCTCAATATGTTCTAGACCAACGAGTTTTATTTCACCAATATCATCTAAACAAGTCAATGTGTGACATCTCTGTCCATATAATACTTCATATGGTGCCATCTGAATACTTGAATGGAATATATTGTTATATGAAAATTCTACCCTAGGTAATTATTGATACCACATAGCTTGATTGTCAAGTGAGAAAGATCTCAACATGTATTCTATGGTTTTAATAGTCCATTCTGATTGTCCATTAGTTTGAGGGTGGTTGGAAGTGCTCAAATGAAGTTCAGTATATAGGGAATTATGATGACTTTTCTAGAATCTTAATGTAAAACGGGGATCACGATTAGAAACAATCGATAGGGGTGCATGATGAAGTCTTACAACTTCATTAATATATTTTCATTCTAAACAGTCAAGTGGTAAATCTTCTCTTATAGACAAAAAATGTGATGAATTGATAAGATGATCAACAATGACCCATATTGCATCATTCGTTCTAAGAGTCTTTGGTTTTCAAAGTCCAATATAATATCATCCCATTTCCAATCAGGTATGGGAAGATTTTTCATGACTCCTCAAGGATGATAACTTCAAGCCTTCACATGTTGATAAAGCATAAATCATGACACATAATCAGAAATCTCCCTCTTCATGTTGTCCCATGAAAAATGTTCCTTCAGATCTCTATACATATTAGTGATACCAGGGTGTATAGAGATATTGGTGCTATGAGAATCCTCAAACAATTCCCTTTTTAGATCAGGTATGTCGGGAATAAAATGCATATTTTCAAATTTAAAAATTGCATATTCATATATGAAGACAATCATTATCCCTTCATCAACAACTTTAATTTTCTTTTGAAATTCCACATCATTAGTCTGGGAACTTTTTATCCTTTCTAAGATATATGGATTGGAATCCATTTGCAAAAGTATCAATGTTTCATCTTCCATGATTATTACCATATCCATTTTTACTAGATACATGTACATAAGATCACTTTCCACTCTCAGATGTTTCATAGATCCATGATCCTTCCTCTCAAAGCATCTTCCACCTTATTTTCCATCCCTGGGTGGTAGTGTATAGTACATTCATAATCATTGAGTAGTTAAAGTCATCACCTTTGCCTAATGTTGAGTTCTTTTTGTGAGAAAATATACTTCAATATCTTGTGATGAGTATCAATCTCACCATTTTCACCATATAGTTAATGTCTCCATATCATCAAAGAAAATATTATGGATTCTAACTCAAGATCATGAGTGGGATATTTCTGTTAATGAATTTTTATCTAAGGTGATGCAGTGAGAATAATTGAATCATTCTGTATAAGGACCCAACCAAGTCCTTTCATTGAAACATCACTATAAAAAAAAACACATCATTCCCCTATGGTAGAGTCAATATAAGAGAATTGACTAATATTCTCATCAATTCATCAAAACATTTTTCAGACGCTTTTTTGTAACCAAATTTAACCCCTTTACGTGTGAGCTTGCTTAATGGGTTTGCTAATCATGAAAAATTCTGGACTAAGCACCGATAATAACCTGCTAAACCAATAAAACTGTGTACCTTAGTTATACTCGTCGGTGATGTCCATTCATTGAATTTCCTTGGTCTTTGAATGATCAATATAGATTGCATCCTTAGATACAATATGGCCATGAAATGAAATCTCTGGATGCCAGAATTCATACTAGCTAAACATCCCATATAATTCAGTTCTTCTAAGAGTTTTTATAATATTGCACAAGTAACATTCATGATCTTCGTAGATTGTGATGTATACCAAGATATCATCAATAAATACAACTACAATGTGATCAATATATTTCATGAAATCTATCTTCATTAGATCCATGAAAACAGAGGGTGCATTAGTTAGTCCAAATGTTATTACAATAAACTCGTAATACCCACACCTGGTACGAAAATGTTGTCTTCGGAATGTCGTCTTTAATTACGCACAATTGATGGTATCCAGATCAAAGTTCAATATTTGAAAAATATTGAGCACTATGAAGTTGATCAAAAAATCATCAATGACAGGTAGTGGATACTTGTTCATTATTGTTAATGCATTGATCTCCCTATAGTCAATGCACATCCTCATGGATCCATATTTCTTGTTAACAAAAATAATAGGGGATCCCCATGGAAAAAAACTAGGGATAATAAATCCATTATTACTCCATTAACCTAGTTTTTTCTCTGTTACACTAATTATAATGTGTCTATTCTATAAGGGGTCATTGATATGGTCCTTTAACTAGGAATTAAATCAAAGTAAATCTCAATTTCCCATTCTGGAGAATGTCTAGGTAAATCATCTAGAAACACATCAACATATTATGGCACAATAAGTTCATCCTCTATTTGAACATTACTTTCCTCATCCAAATATATTTCATTATCTTCTTCCCCAATAATAGAATTTAGTAGAGCTACTGGGGGTGGATCTAGATAAGAATCAGATGGTGATGACTCTGCTCTAAATATAAGCTACTTCTTGTCATCATAAAATATTGTAACCTTCTTCTTATTATAATTAATTTTCTCCTCATGGTCTTAAATCCAATCTATACTAAGGATTATAACAAATTAAATCATGGGTTAGATGATTATATCAACAAATAAAGCATGTTTATATGCCCTAATGGGAACTGATTGAATAAAACTTACTACGATGATTCTTCCCTATAGTGTTTTGACTGAAAAATACCATATTAAATCAAAATTTAAATATCTAATTTTTATAGAAAACTGGGAAGATATGAAACAATGCGATCATCCAGAATCAAATAAATCATTAGATCAAAATGAAGAAATGATTAAATTTCTTTCCACCACATTATTCAGAGCTTCAACCTCAGGATTAGTGATCACATAAGGTTGGCCATGCTCCCTTGGCCTTCTCTGATGTTAGATTCCTTGGTTCTTAGGATATTAATTTGAATAATTCCCCATTTCTCTACAATTTTAGCATTCAATATTGATATCATGTTTCTATCCCTTGCAATCACTATCTCAGATTCCTTTTTCACCACACTTGTAACAGACTTCCATTCCCTTTAGGTTAGTACTGGGGTGTTTCTTCCCTCATTTACCATAGGATGGTAAATCAAAATTTCCCTTCTTCCCCTTATTCATATTTCCAGAGTGTTCAATAGATATTATATTTTATATATTTTTGTTAAAGTCGTAAGGCATGGAAAATTCTTTTTCGAACTTGATAGCACATGAGACTATATCTTCGTATGACGAGAATGATGGTGAGACAAATGGTCGATGTATAAATTTTTTTGACCCATTAATGGATCGATCAACATTACTCCTTTTGTTACGCATATAATCTTATGCACGCCTTGCTAACCATGTAATGTTAGACTCATACATTGCTTCATTTCATTCTCCTTTTTCCTTAGACTCGGAAATTGTCTTTCCATATCCGCTCGATGGTCATGAAGAGAGTATTTTTTTAAGAAAATTTCTTTAACCACCCTCTATTCCATATTTGATACTTCTTTATCTTCCTCGGTGTTTTGAATTAATGACCAACATTGATCTTCATCTCCCGTGAGGTGAAAACCTATCATGGGAACTTTTTCCTTTTCGCTACTACCCAAATCATTAAAATTTTCTCTGTGGAACATATCTATTGCTCATCTACAAATCGATTTGTTGTCCCATTGAATGTTGGTGGTTGTTTCCTCATGAAGCGGTCTAACATTGATCATCCACACTGTGGATCAGGGTACTCCATACGGGTATGATTATTATTTATCACCTAAGTGAGTTTTCCTAGTATGGTTAAATGTTTTTCAACAATAGTTGTATCACCATCTCCAATATAATTATCTTGAGTAGGAGCGAAATCCATACATGGTTTACGTGGTTTCATAATGTTTCCATTCATTCTACTAGGTGCCATTTCCAAAAAATTTCTTCGAATAGATTAGTTTATGGATCACAATACATAATTCCAAAATAGTAAAATAATGAACATATATTGAACAATTTCTACATGTAGTCCCTAATCATAAAAAAAATGTTTTATTTGAGTAAGTATTTACACATAAATCCTTCATAATAGTTCTTAAAGAAAATGTGAATTACCCTAAGAATATCCCCCTGGAGTGTTGTCACTAAGAGTTCAGTATGTCCTGTTTTCATGTAACATGATACCCCGAGTCAAGCCCGAAACATCTTGTCGGTGGTTTCACTCCTTGGTACATCTATTCCATATCTACCACTACCTACTTGATTCCATAAGGGGATTTAATTCTTGGAAAATACACAACATCTCTACATTAAAAAACTTCTAGTAACTTATTCTATACTAATCCTCAATTTCTATCTTCGGGTAATGTTCTCTAATCAGAGTTTTTCTAAATCAGGATTCCAATGCTTGTACTAAAATTTCTGTGATACGAACTATAACACCCTGACCTTGTTTACATAGATTCGTTGCATTATTACATAACATTGGAATGATACAAGGAATCATGTCCTGAAAGAACTATTAGTTTAGTAGTCATGGAAGTACTAGATATATAGATATGTTTTACATTACACCATGAAATAAAAAACAACATTGTTTCCCCATTGAACACTCTTATATCCCTTATCCTTTTCATATAGTTTAATTGTAATATACTTCTTTGAATCTAGGGAAAAATAAAACATAAGAAATGGGTGAGCTCAAATGCTCAGTAAGGATAAAATATAGCCGAAAAATTCCTAAATAAGAACAAACATTTAAGGAAATGTATAAGACTAAAAAATCCTTTTTAATCATAAACATCTTCATAATATGGAAAATATATATCAAAATAATTAATTTTACTTATTCACGTTGATATTATACTTGTCGAATAATAACATGTAATATCAATAGATAATTTCATAATGATGGAATTCATAATTCCAGACATCATAACCACATAGGCAAGGCATCATTCCAAGAATACAAATAAAATCATCACAAGGCCTTGTGCAAAGAAACTTTTTTTTCTCATGAGACCTATCGATGCATCAAGGAGATATAGCAGGCTCCACCCATCACTTACTAATTCCAATGCATTCCTCATATGAAAATATTTGAAACATAACATTAACATTAGTAAAAAACTAGAATAAGAAATGTTAATACTTAACCATAAACCCTGAATGGTATAATAATAACACATCCACAGTCAAATATATCACCAAACCTTCAATACAATATGGAATATTGTATCATAATAAATCAATTTCAAACATGTGTAAAATACATAAAAGGATTTTGATATAGATGAAATCAAAAATATTTAAGAGAAATATTGAAATCATTTAAAAGTCATGTAATTATAAAATAAAAAATATATTTTCGAAAGTATTTCAATAATATTTTAAAGGAATATTATAAGGTGTTATAACGATGGAGAATAGTTTTTACCCTCCGTATAAGTTAAAAAACATTCTTACCATAATTTGGTCGAAAATGTTTTAAAGTAAGTTGTTTGGAAAACGACTGCAATATTAATTTTAAACCATTTTATAAAAATTCAAACATGGATATAAATGAATTGAAACCATAGTCTTGTAAATAGTAAAAATGTTTTGAAATAGATATTTACGAAACATTGATGTGGATGATAATGAGGTCCCAGTACATACTTACATATTAACAACCTCAGATAAGTAAGGAGATTGTAAAAGTAACCCATAACTTGTACTTTTCCTTGGTTGAGGATACATTAAACTCATGTATAATAGTTAAATCATTGTTATTAAATTATACAAGAACCACATAAATAAATATGATATCATAAATGATATTTTAATTTTTCTTTGTTAATAATATTTTAGTTGTATCATCTTTTCGAGTGTTAACTGATTCATTTTACTTTATATGTTTTATTATTTACATTATGATTTTTATGGATAGGATTTATTTTATTCATATCCAGAATGATATTATGTTCATAATTTTTTTTAATCAGAAAATTAAAATTATTCTTGAATGGTTACGATGAGGAATGAATCTCATCAAGTTTGTGGAGAAGGCAATCCGTACGCACACACAAGCGACAATACCATTCTATTGATGGTGAAATAGTATGTAATTTGATATTATATCATATATAAAAAATAATTAACTTGTTATATTTATTATTTAAATCAATTATACTAATTCTTATACCCATCAAAATAATGAAGTGTCGAATAACAAACTACACCCCGACATGGATACAGTTAGCCGTACGTACGTACGTACATTGACATTGTCATTAATGGGATGGATTGAAAAATAAATATGGTTGTTACATATTTATAATAACATCACTATTTTAAGAAGGCACTGGAGTTATTATTTTTATATGAAAATAACAAATAAAGAGGATGCGGATGAAGAAAAGAACTTTAAAAGAGGTGATGAAATTTTTACATCTTCTTCGAAAGATTTGTTTTGATTTGATCAAAAGGGCTACATAGGATGTATTTATAGTCAATGTATGACCTATAGGTATAATTCAGTGTATTTGGGAGGATATTTGAGCATGGTTTTTCTGAGCCAATTGGCTTTTTATGTGTGATTTTGAGTGAAGGGAAGTACCATTTTATAAGAGAACCACGGGTCACTTTAGGAAAATCTTGATATATTATTTTATTATATAATGATATTAGGATTATAATGGCTAAAAAAGGATTTATTTTAAGTATAAGGTGGATATGGGTGGAAAACCTCTCAACTAATAGGTTTTAAACAGGTTTAGGTCAGCATAATAACCATATCATTTAGATTGAACTCTTAGTTAAATAGTTTAACTTTTACAATGTCTTCTTGTATTATTATAATAAGTTGTTAATAAATATAATATAAAAATACAAGAGAATCCCAAGTGGTTCAGTATTGATATTTATATCATTATATGTGTTCTTTTTCCGAACCACTGACTTTTAGGCATATTATATAATTTAATAATATAATATTTGTTTTAAAAACTCATTTACGTCAATTTTGACACTATTTCGTTTTTTTCATAAAGTCATAAATACATTATTACATTGAAAATATTTTCATTAATCGGCCCTAAAATGTCATATTAACCTATAAAATTCATTGAATGCATCAAAATTATCAATTTACATTTATTTTAATATTTATAATATCAATTATTTTAACCATTCATTAATAATTTAATTACTACATCATCATTATGCCATAAAATATTTAATTATTTAATGTCAAAAAATTATAACTAAAATAATATTATGTATAAAAACATTTTCTCTTTATAATTAATATTTATAGTCAAATTTATATCATGTATAACCCTATATTAAAAATGTTTTAGTTATAAAAATTTTAATTTAACAAATTTAAATATTATTTAAATAAAATAATAATAAATGTCCTAATATAATCCTAGTGGTCCAAAAGGATCATATTTTATTAATAAGGATTATTTTGGTCGAAATATACTTATCCAATATAATTAGGACACGTGTTAGGGTAATAATATTATCATTTTTACTTTTAAATACCCAATTTACTCTTAATCTTTTTAAATAAAACTCAAAAGTTAATATTCACAAAAAATTATTTTCATCTTAGTCAAGCATATTTTACATACTAATATCAATGGTGTCTCTCATATTTTGGAAATTTAATTCACAGAAGCGGTAACATTTTGTTTTATGAAAATTTTCTAACACGCCTATAAGGTGTGTCAAAGACATTAAAAAATTCAATAAAATTTTATACATATAATTTTATTATAAAATGACTGCGATGAATTACATTGAACTAATATTGGTATAATTTATCTATTTTGATATAAAATAAATTTAAATAAAATAAATAATTATTTAGAAAAAAGTCGGTCTTAAACAACAATGCAGTGTTTTTCACTATTCATAAAAAATTTAATGTTTTCAGAAAAAACCAAAAATTAACCATAATCTAATATTGATATTCCAAATCCAAAAATGAAGTCCATTTTGAAAATTAAAATTTATAATATTTCAAAAAGTGGGTATTACTATTCATAATGTGTAGTTTGATTGGTCGTGGTGTGTTATAACTCGATGTAGCATACTACGCAAGATATTGCATTTTTCAAAGGGAAACATATCATGGAAGCTTGGGGTGTTGCAATATTTCTATGAGGATAAACCTGTTTTCATAGATTTTATAGGTTTTCCAATTCTCCATCACATATGGTGGACAAGAAAATGGAACCCAATTTTATTCTAATAGGTGGTGACTAGACTGACCTGGGGCAACTTTAATAATTAATGATGGTGTATCCCTCTTTATTATCGGGGTTCAGATTATACATTGCCTATGGGTGTTTTGACGAGTCATCATCCTTGTCATCCTCGCTCTCTAAATCTGATCTCTCGACCATGTAAGGAGATGATGTACCATACAAATGAGAAGGAATTTTATTTCCCTTCAACTTTATTAAGACTAGAAGAATAGTTGTGACCAACATTAATTCACAGTTTGACACAATTTAGGCCTCAACATACTAGTTATTCAATATTATGTATGCATCATATGTGGGTAGATTAATCACCTCCCTTGACAGTTCAATAGTTTTCAGCAAGCATAACTTTCAATCTGCCATTAAATTTTGTTCTAAACTAAAATACATTAGAGGGTATACATGAATTTGTTTCCTAAATTTAAATTGTCATGAAAATAGATAATGATAATAGGTCGTTCATATGACATATCCATTGATCCTAGATACCAAAACACTATCCATGTAAGCTAGAATATATGACCTAAACTCAATGTTATCCATTCCATCATCAAAAATCATTCTTGTATATATATTACCATATGGATAGAAGTGGAAATAAATGAATATACACATCAATGTCTTAATTTCATGAGGTTTCAATGGTAATTATGATATACTATGGAAATCTGGAGTTAATTATTCTAATGGGGTCTTGAGGACCAGGATCCAACTCTTCAAAAAATAGGATCTGAAATGAGTCACACTCCATCACCAAAAAAAAATTAATAGTCCATGATTTCTGAAAAGATTCACTCCTACATGATTTTGAAACACTATCCTCTAAATATTCTACAAAATAGGGATTTCCACCCCACCATTTTCATCTCTTCCAGCGTGGAAACTAAAAAAATGTTCATGATCTTTTGACCCCATTGGAATCATGGAAAATAAAAAGATATAGGTTGAGCCACATGACCGGAAACCCACAAGACATTACATTGAAGTTTCATTAGGTTTAACTTCATACCCCCATATGTAAAACTATCCCATTTCCAACATCATCCAAAAGGATCCAAGAACACCTCTCTTTGCCGCCTTTGTACAGTTTGTTGGACATTCGTACTTGAGGGCTTCCCCATCTTTATCAAGAATGTTATCATCCAGGCCTCTATATGAATATCCCCTCTTGAATGGGGATATTCAATAGTGATATTATGATATATTTTAAATAGAATAGGATCTATGGATATCCTCCTATAAGAATCATTCTAGGTATCTGTTGGGGCAATGAATTCATCATATACATCCACAAGGATCAGAGCTCCAATGATATTAAAGCATCCCACATATTGATACGCAGTTATCCATGCATTATATGTAATGTAGTATTATGTAGAATCCATTGGCTTAGTACTTATGGTACAAAATCATCATTAATATATATGTAGGTCTTCCTAACCATCAAAACATCTTAAATTACAGCTCCTTCTAAATATATTTTTAACTACGGTCATGTCTGGCAGTACACCCACATCCATACGGGATTGACACTCTCTCCTAGTCAGAAGTCCCTACCTTTCATCCAATCCTTTGATTGATCTTTATGTGAATCGCGTGAAATAGTAGAATAAAAATGAATAATTGGTTTGACTGTGTGTGACATAATATCATTAGCACACGTGTTTTGTTGAATAAAATAATTTATGGTTGTTATCCCAACATTGATATATTTTCCCAGAGTAGAAATTTATGAGATTGAGATGTTTTTAGGATATAGAATCCTATAGACTAGTAAACAATTATTTGGATCTTGTACACAGGCTTCCTATGAATGGTTGTAATTCTAAAGTGTCAGATAAATATCGTTTGGTAAATTGCAATGATTCTTCATTATATTCCCTACAAAATCATGAAGGGTGGTACACTATATTTCATAGTATCTAGAAAATACATCATTATTTAAAACCTTCTTGGTAGCCATTTGATTTTGAAAGAAAATACCATGTTCATTTCAGAGCAGGTTCATTGTGGAAAAAATTCATAAATAATGAACATTTGGAAAAGTAATTGTGGTGTGCATGTAATAGATTGGAACCCAAGTGTCTCACTCAACATTAGACATGCAAGTAAAATATTTATTATTCTTGAACAAATGAAATATGAAGAAAATTAATCGAAACAGTGCCTAATGATTAGACATTCATTCAATGAGCTTTAATTTTTGAATGAAGATAGTTTTTTACCAACGTAAAGGCCATATATATTAATGAGTATACATGAATGAGTGCCGCCAACATGCATGAATAGCCTAAAAAAATGTGTGTGAACCATCATACATTTCCTTATCATTTGACCTCAGGTTTCTACCACATTTTTCATTCATATCCAATCCCAGGGGGGGTTGTTGACACTCCATTTCATAAAATTGATGAAAAGGTAAAAAGTAAAATGCCTTATAGATAGGAGGAGAAAAAAGACGAGGAATTCAAGGATTTACTAAGTTTGAAATAGTGGATCACCCAAGGTAGACCAAATCACCATCAATGTGAAAGCACATGAACACGTCCCCAATTGCATTGAGTTTCTATATCACCCATGGTCATATTTTTCCTATAAATAGACCATTTATGACTTCATTTTTACGAACAAATTTCTATGAATTCCGATTTACGTTTAGATATTCCTTGTGCTTCAAAAATGTTTTTGAAACTCTCCATGGTATTTTCATGACACCAAAACTGAGGGAATTTATTGGGGGGGATTAATGAGACATAATATCATTCGGTGTTCAAAATAAGAATCCCTTATGTGACCAATCATCCAATCCTCCTGACATAAGAAGAAAAGATTGCCTGTCATTCCCCAAATATTAATTTGAACTACTCGCATCTTGGAATTACTATATAGATCCTTGAAGTCTTGAACAAATAATTACCCATGTGTAGTGACCTAGGTTTTTCCCCATTAGTGTCATTAATTTTCGCATGTATACTTGCATGTCGCTACCTTGTTCAACCCTATATGGGTCACCCTTCCCTTTACCCTGGTCAAGCCTTTCATGTATCCTCTTTCAACTCCACTCATGGTAGGGATTATCCTTCATTAGATCAATTATATATAAGGGATCATGATGAAACCTCATCATAAACAACCTAATTTACCAATCCTTTGGGAAAATAACACAATCATGTCAGCCAATTGGATTTTTATTTCTATGGTAAGAGGTTTCCCACACATGTCTTACCAAAGAGTCAAGATCCTCAGGACATCTGTAGGTTTGTATATCAATGGTCATGTGGACCCTTACCCAAGGGATTGAGTTGAGGAGTTGCATGACATGGATTTCAGGGGTAGAACTTCATCTATCCATTCTTGTGTCTAAGACCCGGATCCTCCAGTACCTAGTAGGAAGAGTGACGATCACACTTTATTTTTCATATAAATAGGGAATGACATCCTCCTCCCACTAACGGACCCATTTTAGGTCACTCCTCCAGAGGTAGCCACATATCCCTTAACATTATAGGTTGTCATCCAACTCCTCTCTATATACATCACCTAAAATCATTCCTTACATTTTGACCCATGTCCAGCATAAAAATAACAAATTGTAGGTGTTTATCATATCCCTCTTCCATGGTAAACCCGTCCTCTTCAACATGTAGAGGTGGTAAAGTGTGTGCCATTTTGAATATTTCACATCCTTTTTATCACTCTAAGAATGAATCACATTATATTAGAGATTTTTAATAATTATAACACCCACCTAATCCAACCTTGTTAATTATCTATATGAATTTGGATTCATATCATAACTGGGATATGTAGATAGCCTACTTGAGGACCATGATTAATAGAATATAATTCATGAGATAGGAACCCATGGCCCCTAAATTAACCTTCTTTGAGGTATAATCCCCATATATCATTTGAATTATGAGATATTACGTTCCTTCTCTAAACATAATTTGTAGTAAGGCCACTTAGGGCCGGAGTACATGGGGATGCCTCTTCAAAGGATAACCACAATAAAAACCCCCAACCACTATGAGTCAAAACATCACTCATGGTCCCTTTTCATAGGGCATCCTCTTCCTGACGAATCCCAAACTCATTTCTCTCAATGGACTATACTCCACTATGAGACATACCGAACAACATGGGAATTGATTAACATCCAAATTGGAAACATATGAAGCCTCCCTGTAGTTCAATCCCAAAAACCCAAATCAGGCATGTCGTTTATTGACCATTTCCCCCTCATGATCTAATTCTACTAGGAAACTCATATCCCATCCAGTTTCACTTGGTTTCATTGGAATAAGTCCTACACCAATATTTTATGAGGCACCTTGAAACACAATACATTTAAAAATAATATTTATCATATTAAGGAAAGAATAAAAAATTCAATATAATACAATAATATCCCAGGATACTCTGATAGTTTAATGATAAAATGGAATATATATAACTAATATCACAATAAGGGAATTCATAATTCCATACATCTGCTGTTTCAAGTTATAACATCAAATAATGTTCTATTAATATATATAAAAATTATAGTATATGTTTGTGGGATGAAAACCATCTGATTTAGGTCAGGATCTATCCTCTTGACAATGTTAAACTTCCTGGAAAATAAATGTGAAGGGTTTTCTGGAAACTAATTTCATCTCATGAGACCTACCGATGCATTGAGGGGTTATGGTGTGACCTTCTAGTCACTTACTATGTCCAATACAATAATCATATGATAATGGTGAAAAACAATCAACATAATCATTCATTTTCAAAACTATTATATGAATTGTGAATACTTTAACCATAAACCAATATATGTATCTGAACTGCACATCCAGGGTCTAATATATCATAAACCCTTAAATAAAATTTGGTATATTGACTAATAATTAATCAACAAAAATATGGCATAAATTACATCAATGGATGTTGACATAGATGAAAACAATCTAATATAATCATTAAAAATCAGAGAGAAAAATCCCTTTTTTACATTTAAAACATTTAAAAATGCACAATTTAAAAGAATAAATTTCATTTGAAAATAACATTGTAAACTTTAATGGGAAGCTACAATATGTTAAGGTGACATAACATTGGAAAATATCTTCTTGCACCATATATGTTAAAAAAACAATTTTTCTTAAATTTTCGAAAAGGTCATAAAGTACCTCATTTGGAAAATGACGAAAATATTACTTTCAATACGTTTTATAAAAATTGAATCATAGAAAAAAATGAAATTTTGAAATTTTAGATAATATTTTGAAATAATTTATATGAAACAAGGACATGGATGATAAGGATATCCCATTTGATACATAAGTATAAATAGCTTTGGATAATAATGGGATTGTGAATTTAAACCTACCCTTGTACTTTACTTCAGTGAAGGGTGATTTAGCCTCCTTTATAATGGTTGAGGAATGCTCTTAAATTTTAATAAAACCACATATATATTTATGATATCTTATATGATCCCCTTATATATTTTATTAAATAAAATTTTGTATTAACATTGTTTTTTGTGTTAACTACTTCATTTTTCCATTCATGTTTTTTCGAATACATCATGTTTACTATGCATGGGATTTAATTTTTTCATATAGATAATTATATTAAGTTCATAATATTTATTTTGAATCATCATATAAATATTATTATTGTTCCCGAATGGTTAAAATTTAGAATGAATCTCACCACGTTGTGGAGGTGGTAGACCGAACATACGCACGAGCAACAATATCATTACCTTGATGCTTAAATGGTATGTATTTGGAAGAAATATGAATTATACAGAAAAAATATCATGTATTATTTTTTATTTACATCCATTAATTGAATCATTATACCCATCAAAATAATTGATAAATGAAAAAAGCTATCACCACAGTGGGGAGACGGTAAGTCATACATATACATTCATGGTGAAATTGTTTTTCTTAGGATGGGTAAAAGGAGGAGTATGATTTTCCCATAATCATAATAAAATATATGAATCTCTATTATATTATAGATGTTAATTTAGTATTGAAACAACATAGGAAGGGGATGTAGGAGAGGAAAATAAATTGAATTGAATTGGTAAAACAATTAGCTCTTCCTTGAGTGTCTCTTTATAATTTGTAAAAAATGAATCATTAGGAAGGATTTCTACCCAATGTGTGTCCTTTAGGATGTAGTGAGGGGATTTTTTAGGATAAGTGGAAACGGATTGGACAATACAAAGTTATTTAGAGTTGAATTTTTATGTGAAGGAGATGTTCTATTTTATAAGAGGGTTAATGAGTGTAACAGTTGGTGTCCTAGAACCAAATGGTTTTACTTTTATTATATAGATATTCAATGTATTTAAATATTAAACATCTTATTACATGATTTTCATTGTTTAGAATGACTATGATTCATTGTTAATGTACAAGGTATTTGTTGCATTGATAAGGTCATAGTAGTTCCCCACTATGATGGGAAACTTGAAATGATATAAAAATATTCATAAAAATAGTTATTCGGTTGGATGAAATACTATAGAGGGATACATATCATGCAGACCGTTAGGTAAAAGTACCCGTAAGCATGTCAGAATTCCTGTCATGATGTTTGGACTTGGTAATCTCCAAGACAGGTGATTATGAGAACAGACCTGCCAGTAAAAATTCGACATGTTTTGGTGTCATCATATACGTATATCTCTAAGCATGTGTATCAATCCTTATACATTAATATTATCATTAATATGTGTCATGACTCATGTACTTTTATTTAATGATGAAAATTGTCATGCAGAAAGTTGGTGGGAAGTAGGGTATATTGGGTGCGTCACAAGTGGCATGTTATTAATGGATATTTCATGGAATGATTTATCCATTCTATATATGAGAGATTATATCTTAGCCCTTTGATTGAAGTAGAACTGTCATGAGAAATTCATTGGCCATGGTTTAATGATGATTTTATTTCAGGTATTCAATGAATGACATATCTATCATAAAAGTTGAGGACACTATCATGAATCCTTCTTGATGAGATATTGCGATAAAGGGATTATGATACATAGTGAGTGTTCATACATGGATGTCATTATTGTGACATTATTTTATTTCTCTTGAGTGCCTTGACCCATTTCTAGACATACCCACGGACGTTAGGTAAGCCCACCTAATCCCTATGAGATGGAATCCTAAAGCATCACACACTATGTGTTTCTGGTGGTCTTGGTTAAATTCTATTTGAATTTAAAAAAAATATTATTCTCAAGACACTAGAATAATTTTATTTTTGTTAAAATGATAGCATAAATTAAATAATATTTATTCACTAAATTATGGGTAAAATATAATTATTTATTTTATTGAACATTTAATAAATATGTATTTTCTTGTTTGTAAATAAAATATTTGTATAGGAGAATAAATTATTTATTTATTTATTTGGGTTGTCAATAAATGGATGTAGAATTCGAGTGAAAAAATTCTATTTCAGTAGTAAAATAATTAATTTCAAGATGAAAAATAATTATTTGACTAGTTGGAACAAATTAAAATAATGCTTCTATTATTTTGTGATGTGGAATTTTATTTATAATAACGTTTTTCACATGTTAGGGAACTATAAATAATTATGCATTATTATTATTAAAAGAATTGGTTTTCCATATGGTTTTGAATGTATATAATAGATGTTAAAAAATTAAATATTGTAACTGTAGCCCCATCTCAATAAAGAGACATGTATATCTATTTTTTCGTGTATCGAACCACACATCCAATGAATTGATAATTTTTGAGCTAAACAATTTCTTGCTTGAATCCTCTTCCCTACCGAATAAAAATGAGATACATTAATCAGGGAAAAATAACAATCGATCAAGAACGACTAACACAAGACACTCGTTTCACCATGATAGAACCCAGAGAATGAGTGGTGTCGATTGGAGGCTATCAAAGCATGTTTGGATCTCCTATAGAGGGATTGTAGTGTTGATCCTTGAAAGAGAAACATGATAACCCATAATGGTCATTACTAATGATCAACATCCTCAACGACGAAAATAACGAAGATCTAGGTATTATTTGATTTATGAAATTATTTAAATTAATTATAAATATGATTTGCAAGATCCACTAAAAAGTCTTCAGGACTTTTCCTTCATTATCTAAATCTTTGATTCTATTCAATGGTGACTGGCATTCATCGTCGTATTTATCTCTGAATAATCATTGATCATGGTAAAAATGAAATTTGGGTGTCAACGCAACCATGTTTTCACTGTGCTCAGATCCTTCAACTGGTATCATAATGGTTACATCAATGTTTATTAATATTTAAATATTTCACTAGTAATTTATGTATTTAATAATTTAGTTTTTTCAATTCATGATAATCAATCTCCAAATCTAAATCATGAGATTTGATCCTTCTATTTATTTTATCTTTTACCTTTTAGATACTATCTATTCATATAATTTTTATTAAAATAAAATAGATGATCTCATCCGAAGGTTCCAATGGTTCATGAACATTAAACACTAGAACACAAAATGTGTATTCAGTAGTACACACAGTGTAGTCAACGATCAATGCACAGAGCTTAGTCCACCTATCCAAGCCATGTCATTTGTGTTTTTCTATGTCATAATAACTACATGTGTTGTCAAGGAATAGATGGAACATGGTTTTCAGATTACACACTGTGTAGACCACTAGGCATGCCATGTAGTCCCTTTGGGGAAGGGTTGGACTTTGTACCCCAAACACGGCTTGTCCGACTGGAGATCGTGTAACCCGTATACTACATGTCATGTGGCCCACAAGACACGTAGTGTACTCTAAATATTTTTTAAGGACACTCACATGTTGTATCCTAAAGAATGTTCTTAGGATGGATGGTGAACAATAGTACACGCTGTGTAGTTTAGTTTACATGTCGTGTACTCATCCAAATTACGCAGATTTATTAAAATTTATTACTATTTTATATCAACCCTTGATATGTTTACCATGGTGTGGGTGTAATGTTGAAAAAAAAACATGTGATTGGAAATTTATATATATGTTTTTAATTTATAATCTATGTATTGTTCATTTCTACCCATTGGGTAGTTATGAACTGGAATTCCCCAGGTTTCCTCCAAGGTACAAGTTATGTAAAATGATAATATTAAAAGAATGTGTTTGTTTAAAATTATGATGTATGATAATCTCAATGAAATTCAGAAAAGGTTTTAAGATAAAATTATCGATTAATTATATATGATAATTAATTTATTATAGCATGATTTATCTTAAATAAGATCAATTAAATAATTTAATGCTATTTTAATTTATGCTTAAATATAATTGCATGTATGGATGATCATGAGTTAGACAAGGACCGTTGTATTTGGATGATTTATTTTGATTTATTTAATTAAATTAAATTTGTGGTCATGAGATCCTTCTCCTCATTAATATATAGGGATTTCATGACCAATGATTCTTTTATTCAATTCCCCATTTTACCCCTCAACTGTGTGTGAGATTAAAAGAAAATATAATGGATGTAACTACCAAGTTAGTGGAGGTGGTTCAATCTAGAGACGAGATGAAACCAATCATGGGAGATACAAAGGTGGACACGTAAAAAGTTGTAAACACAAACCTAAAAGGGTCAAGGTGTTTCTCCCCTAGTTCAGGGTTAGTTTTTCAATTTCTAGTTAAACTAACTATTATAAAAGCTCATGTTAATGACATTTTCATCATTTTATTTCTATGAGTTTCATTGTTTATCATTATGGATGTGTTTTCATGATCAGATATATAATTAATTAAACCAGTGTGCAATATGGTACTAAACTAAACCATGACTTACGCCTAAATATTATCAAGACATGGTTAATGACATATGTAAGTTAAACATAATATTATCAATCATGTGATAATGATAGTATGAAATTCACACATAAGATATAAAAATCACATAAATAAAATATTAATCCATACAAAGACATTCATTACATGATTAATTTAAAAACTCAATAAAATTATGCGTTTGACCGACACTTCTTGGGAAACATACTTTTATAGATGAATCCATTGTGAATGGTTTTGTGTTGACTTAACCATATTACATTAAGAGGAGTATCCCTTACTAGACATCGTTTAATATTAATGGCTAGTGTTAAAGTAATACAATGTCATTATTTTAGGATTGGGGAGTCAACTCAATAGATGAAGGAACTGGAAGCTCATAGTTGGCAAAGACCTGCCTACCTAAATATCATCAAATAGTTGGACCAACCCTTGTTGTGGTTTTGAAAAGTGGAATATAGATACATTCAACTAGAATTTCATGGAAACTAGACATTCGAATTTCAATGGTGATGGCCATTGGGACATGATACAATATTTTGAGACTTAATAAAAATAAATTTATTATTTCTCATAAAATGTAATCAAGAATGTACTAATGATATGATATCTTAATTGTAGAATAAAAATGACATGTTTTTTAACCACACTATCCCTATGATCAATTCTAGATAAATAAAACATCCTCACCAGCAGTAATATCTAGAAATGGTTTAGACACCTCTAGGTTATCCTATTCCGTGAAATGAAGTCTTATGTGTTGGTGTGAACATCAACCGATCCTCTTACCAAAGAGGCGAGTGATGAGGATTTCTTGGTCTATGAGAAACATATGAAAGACTCGATAAACATTCAATGTTAGATGATATCATCAATGTCTAGTGACCTCATGACGTCTCTTGAATACATGGATTCTTATAGCATGATCGAGCACATTTTTGGTTTTTACCAGGATAGAGAAAGCCATGAATGGTTTGAGATCTCCAATGCACTCATTCAGAGTATGCATGGAGAGGGTCCCCCAATTGGACCTCATGTAGTAAATATCATTGGATACATTTTTCACGTAGAGGTTCTATGATTTATTCTCCCTGACGAAATGGGGACCAATATCATTCTCAAATTACTATCTCAGAGCTTCTCGAACGTTGTTTTCAATTTCAGCATGAATAACATTGACAAGTGTCTACATGATCATTAAATCCTCTGTCGCCAAATGGACAAATATATGATGTGTGAAAAGCATTTTCTACTTATGGTGTATTATAGGAAATGGAAGGAAAATATATTTAATCCCAAAGCATCTTCATGCCCTTCCATGAGAATGATGATCAAAGTGGAGGCAAGCGAATAAGAGGCTTTTTGTCTCTAATGTGACAAGAAAGGCCACTGGAAGAAGAACTCCACCCAACCAAAGAAGCAAGGGGAAGCCTCCAGTGTGTTTGTTATCAAATTCAATCTAGCTGTTTCTACAAATTTTCATTACAAAAAACTTTTGTTGCTCACATATGTATCCAAATATAGAAACCATGTAGATTTAGATTGATTGACTGAGGGATGGTAGATCTGTGAGCAGCCAACGGAGCCAGACCTGCTGCAATAGTTGTCAGGGAATACCACCTCACGTTTCCAACTGGGGTGATCATGGTGTTAAAAGGTTATTATTATGTGATGTCTGTTACTAAAAAACTAATTTCAATATCTAGATTAGATACATATAATTTTTTTAAAGTTTGGAAATGAATGTTTTTTCTTTTAAAAATATATCTTATGTTTTGGTAAGGAAAATTTATACCACGGTCTTTACATGTTGGATTACACAAACAAAGTGATGTCAATCGATAACAAATTACTTTACACGACCCATACCATAACCAATTTTTGAATCACTGGCTAGGTAATGTAAATGAAAAACACTTGATAATGTTACATCATTGTGGATATTTATATTTTTTCGATCGAAAAACACTTTGAAAATTGTCATGAATGTTTATAAGGAAAAAATGACCAAATCCCCATTTAGTGGGAAAGGTGAAAGGACAAAAGAACTTCTTGATTTTGTTCATACTGATTTGTGTGGACCATTTACATTTTAATCAATGGGAGGGTACTCATACTTCATAAATATTACAAATGATTTCAGTAGATATGGAAATTATCCACTAAGTGAGTTATAAGTCTTCTTCTTTTGATAAGTTCAACTAATACAATAATGATTTTTGGAACCATCATTGTAAGAAAAATAAGAAAATCCACTCAGACTGAGGTAATGAGAATATTAATAAATACAACATTGATTACTTACACGAGTTTTAGATCCTATTTTACCTCATTCCTCCGTACACTCCTCAGTGGAATGGTGTGAGTGAAAGGAGGAACCACACCATGTTGGACATGGTGAAATAAATGATGAGTCATGGAATTATTCCATTATCCTTTCGGGGATATGCGTTACAAACAATTGTTCACATACTAAACCATGTACCAACATAATCAATAAATGGTATTCCAAATGTGTTTTTGAGTGGAAAGAAAGCAATGTTGTCGAATTTACATGTGTGGGGAAGCGATGCATTTTTTATGGCCTCTTAAGTCTACAAACATGCCCCATGAGGCTGAAATTGTACCTTTATAGGATACCCCAAGGATAAAAAGGGTTATTACTTATAAAATAAGGACCCGGACTTAAAAAATTCCATAATCTTTAAGTAAATTAATAATTAACATTGAGGATCTTTTCAGGTTTAGAGTTTTAGAGAGTTAGGTCATTACTATTACATTACATCTCAAAAATTAAAAGTAGACACTTATACTCAGTTTCCATTTTTTCATAAAATAAAAACTCTTGAAGGAAAAAGAAATTTCTTATTCCATGTTTTAGATAGCATGAATTTTCCATGATCCCACCCTTGACCATATTCCACTTTATGTCCTCTAAAAAACAATTCAAAAAAATGGAATGAGCACAAAAATATCAGTAAGGGATACATAAAGAAGGAAAATAGTCGGTATTACAAAACAATAAGTAAACCACGAATATTTAACGCTTTTCACCTTTATGAAGTGGAAAAACACTCTTCACTGAATAAAATATCATTTAGTACCATTTTGTGACAAAAATATTACAATAAAACCAATAGAAAGAACACATAACATATAAAGGTAACTTTGGATATAATCATAATTAAATGGAATAACCATACGGCTGACTTCCACACATATCACTAAATGGAATAGCCATATGGCCGACTTCCATACCCAATGCATTGGAGGTTATAACATAACCACCCATCCTGGTTTATCATGCCACCACTCGTCATTTGGTTAATTGCGTATGCACCCATAAAATGTCCATGTACCATTATAAAATCATAGCACAAAAAATATTTCAAATATACACATTTCACTAATAACATTTCATTTGAAATTACAATTTATAATTTCATGATATTGAAAAAATCAATGTTTTATCAAACCATTTCAAAACCATTTAATAAAGGGATTTTTGAATCAAAGATTCTCATACCACTTTGATGATTTTAAATTAATTAACATAGATAAATTAATTTCCATGAAAATAAATCGTTAAAACCATTTTTTAAACCTATAAATTAATGAAAATGATTTATAAAAATAAATATTTAAAACAATATTCTAGTTAATCAGTTGTTAACCGAATGAGAGATGCTTGAATACAAATAATTGAGGAATAAAATTCAATCAAAACTTTATAATATCATGATAATAAAGGTATTAATGGTATAATATTCCAAATGAAATTATATACACCATATCAAAGTGAATTAGCGCATAACAACAATCAAGTATCAATGGAATGTAAATTGCGACGAAAGCCCTTATAAAGACGATATCCATTGATTAAGGATAAATCAATTACATAATTATGTGTGAAAAATAAGAACACACTCAATATAAGTGGTTATTAAGTGTATGCAATAAAATTTCATTTACTCATATTCATAGGATGACATATTCAAAAAGTACAGGTTTAACCCAATGAATTGAAATTTGTTTAAGAAGTTCCCTTACAAAAATTCGACAACTAAACGACGTCACTTTAAAATTAAAAAAAAGGTTTGAAGAGAAAGAAAAGGGTATATCATCATGAGGAAATAAAATTTACATCAATAAGGATATTGAAATCATATCCCAACATAATAAGATGTAAATTAAAAGACATAACAAAAAGAAGTTTTTTTAAAAGAGGAGGGTGAAAGTTTCCCTTACCGATTTGGTACCTTACGAAAAATACATCCCATGAAAGAATGATATTACAATGAAGATGTAAATATACATAAATTTAATTATATTACACAAAGAATACAATCATGGTCAGTAAATACACCAAACAAATGGAAATAGTGTCAAATATAGCTTAAATCTCACCTGAATAAAAAGTGAGATGAAAACTCTGTACCACATCCTAATCGATCCAATCGTATGGAAAAAAGGTAATTAACACCAAACTAATCATCAAATACCATTATTATAAATAAAATCAAGATAATATATATCATTTTTTAGTATACAATACACCACATGCAAGAAATAAGTGGCGAATCAATGGAAATCACACAGAATTAAAATTGAGATAAGAAACCCCTTACCACGTGTCTGACTTGACTTGATCGTATGCTATTTTATTTCTGAATGATAAACATAAGTTAATTTATACTTGATTAAGATTTTTTTAAAGTTTATTGTTCCTTTTATATCACTTATTACCCTTATATAACAATTAGTAAATTTTTTTAGTTCATATCAGACATTTTTTCGATGTTCGGAACATGAGTCAAAAATGAACTTGTTATAATTATAAATTGTACATGTGGTCAAAAGTAAATTATCTCCAGAATTATATTAATCATATATATGTAATATATATCTTATATATACAATATATATGTATTTATAATTTTACATAACATTTGGAGATAAGAAATGAAATGCACCGTTCATGGAGACGGTAAGCGGTACGTACACATGAATGCTACTTTCATTTCTATTTCATATTTTAATGGATGAAAAAATAGTGATTGATAGGTGTATTATAATTTTAGTATAATATATATGTAATATATGTTACATATATTCATATATTCTATCCTTTATACATTCCTCATATGGAATGAACAAGTCATATCATTTTGAGGGGGTGATAGTCTACACTTCCTCAAATTAAATTATCGTGTATACCCATTATGGGAACAATAAAGGTATTCTATAAAAAGGAAAATACAGAATCCTAAAGAATAAATAATGAAAATATATATCATATAAATATACAGTTCTACCATAATGGCCACCGTAAGAGGTGGTATGAGATAATTGAACAATCATCGTTTCGTGAGGCAGTAGTTCTCTGTCCACAGAAACAATATGTTCTTTACCCATTAGATGCATGTGTGTGTAAGTGTATCTCAAATACGTCTCATAACAACATCCTAGTATATTTAGGATAATTTTTTTGTAATAAAATAATGTAATAAAAAGAGTGTATGGGGTTGGAGAAGAAAAATAAAACAAAAAAACTTAAGAGAAGATGTTACCTTTAAATCGTGTAACTCCCATTGGATTGAACGAAAATTGTATCTTGAAATGATTTATGCATAAGTTATTTCTTCTAGAATGAATATAGGTATCATGGGAGATTTTTATAGTAGTTTTTGGAAGAGCCAAGTGCTTGAGAAATGTGAGAGATGGGTCGGAAGTGAGGGCTTTTTATAAGGGAGAGGAGGGACTCTTTTGGAATGTTTGAAAATATTTTTTTATTATAGAATTATTTTTGGGTTATAAACATCAAAAAATCATTAAAGACTAAGATAAGGTGCCTGTTGTTCTATATAAAATCATACAATAATTATTGGACAAGTTTTGGATACAGTTTTAATTTTTATATTGTTATTTATTTAAATCATCCATTAATGACGTAAACACACCATCATCATTGTGTCATAAATAATATTATTTATTTGATGTCTAAAATTATAAAAAAATAACATGATTTAGGAAATATATTTATATTTCTAATTAATATTTATAGTCAAATATATCAAATACATAAACACATATTAAAATTGTTTTACTAAAACAATACATGTTTATGACATTTTTATTTTAACTATAAATAAAAAGTTATTAATGTCATTATCTTACCCATGTGGATACATGAGGTCCCAAAATTGACCCATGGATTGTCTTGGTCTTCCATGAATCATACAATGTGGTTAGGACAAGTGTAAAGGTAATTTATTATTATTATAATATTATTTTTACCTTAAATGACCCTAATTACCTTTAATTGTAGTTAATAAAAGTCAAAAGTTACTATTCATAAAAAATTGTTTCCATCCCATTGTACAATATTTTACTAAATAATTTGATACATATATATTGTATTTTTGAAATTAAATTCACAGAAGTGGTAAAATTACATTTCATTTAAATTTGGAAAAGCACTTAGAAGGTGGGTAAAATGACGTCAAAAAGTTCAAGAGAATTATATATATATATTATTATTATAAAATTACTATAATTAATTAAATTATGTTAATACATTAATAATGTATCAATTTTTACTTTAAAACAAATTTTAATTTAAAAATAATTATTTAAAAAAAATTGGTTTTAAACAACAACACAGTGTTTTTCACTATTCATCAAAAATTGAAAGTTATCAGAAAAAAAGCAAAAAATCACTCTAAGATAAATTTGATATTCTGAATTCAAAAATGATTTCTATTTTACCAAATTAAAAACATATAGGCTTTATTAATTAATTTTATAATTAATATTTCTTATCAAAACAATAATCTCATTTTTATGAAATAATAACTATCAAAAGATTGATACTTGATAATGCCCAATTTCAAAGTGAAATTACTTCCAATGACCAAATTTGGATTAATTGGTAAAAATATAATCTATTTACCCCTTTAAACCAATTAAAAATAAAATGTATCCATATAAATAAATTAGATTAAAAAGTGGTTTTGAATTAAAATACTACATGTTTTCAATATTCATTAAAAAATGAACAATATTAGAAAAAAATCAAAATTTCATCCAAAGTAAATTTTGATGTAATGATTATAAAGATAAAAATTATGTTTTCAAATATAACATATAAAATTAAAAAGTCTATATTTAAAAATGGTTCTCCGTCAAAATATGGTAAATCGGCCTTTTGAAGAATATTAGAGTATTTAGTCTTTAAATTGGATTTCATTCACATTTTAAGCCTCTAACTTTTTTTGGGTGAATGTAAAAACATTTAACAAACATATTTAATCATATTTCAGTTATTTTTATTTATTCCCACCAGTAAAATGACTCAGCATTAACTACCATTTAAAATAATATTATTGTAATATTAGTATGCAACTTAAGATTTAAAAGAAACATGTTGTTGCGTATCAGGTGTGCCATCGAACATATCAGCCCCCTTAAAGTAAAATTAATTTTTAATTCAAAAATATTAATAAATATGAAAATGTATAATTATTTATTTTCCTAGGATGTTACATCATTCCCCACTTTAAGGAATTACATCCTCACAATTTAAAAAAAAATTGGGCTTGGAAACATCATTGAATGTACCAAATTGGAAAAAGAGTCAATAAAACTATCACTTTAAAATAAATTAAGAAAAGTGAAAAGGTCACCCAAGAAAAAAGATAATAGGATTCCTTGAAAACATGGATATGGAGGAGAAAACAAACCACCATGTTCTGTTAGAGAGTGATAGAATAACATGATTAAGAGAAAGTTAACCACCATAAAATCACAATCTAGTGATGGGTTAAACGGTCTTTGATTTCACAATAAGAAAATTTAACGGAAAATGTTTTTGTTTTATGTTACCTTTCATAAAGTTGAGGAATTTATTTAATATCCTAACTAAAAACATAAGTTAATGTACTTACTAATCATGTATACTTTCATCCAATACTAAATTTTTACCACATTTTTAACTATTATCCCAACGATTAGTATTCAAGCTAACATGGTCACATCAACATCTCTAGAATCAACTTCTATAAAATCACATTAAAAAAAGAGCTATATATTTCACCCGTCTTTATACATTATCCAATACAAAAAATCGTTAGTATGAGATCTGATAATTCCCAAAAAGGATAATCCGTTATTAAGAATAAATACTACTCTTAATCTCTAAAATTAAACAAACAGTACCCAAAGTTTAAGAAATACCATTCAATAAGAAATTGACCTCAAAATTATTTAATATAATACAAACTATGATTAATACCCAAAACCCTGAAGAATTTAATGATATAGTCTTCCAAGATAAATCTTAACATTTATCTCTAAATAACATCAGTTGCTCTTAAACTCCCAAATTGAAAAGTAATTAACATAATCACATATTATCCTTGATAGTTTAATAAGTTCCATAAATAACCCAAAATCCACTTATTCTTGATTCATAAAATAATCTAACTAAAAATAATTAGTCATACTAACCATGGAATTCATGTAGTCCAGTGGTAGGTGATAAATCCCAATATCACTTTGGTTGTGGGTTCGATTAATGCAGTGTTTTATGAGGTGATAGGTTGCCATGCAGTCTGCATGTTTTCCTTTTTCAAAAACTATATAATTTTATTACATTCCCAAAAAGAGATAAACTCATCAAAAATAACCATAACGTATTTTAACCATGAAGGTTATCAAATAACTTTTATTTTGCATCTTGAGATGTATTAACCTGTAATTGCCTCAAATTCAATGATCATATAATCCCAAAATGGTTCTTTATAACTATATCCACAAAAGAAAATATAATTATTCCTTGATTAAAATTTTCATATATCAAACTATAGGGTTATACATACTATAAAAATTCTTCTAATGTAATCCCATCATTAAAAGATCCTTAATACTTTTAAGCAATTCACCATCCAAAAATCTACCAGGACTCTTGAATCCCTTATATGTTGACTTCTTACTCATTTAACATTCTTCATGATCCATTAACGATTACATTCTAACATATTATGAAATACATCATTCCCACATACCAAATCATGAATCATATCTAAATTTTCAATAATATCAAAAAATATATTAGAAATAATCCATACCTTTCATTGGTCATTGATAGTTTCTTCATCCTCAATCGGAATGGAATTAGGTATTGGTAAAAAAATATTTGTACCATCCTGGTGATCCCATTCCTGAAACATTTTTTAGGACATCTGTTTGTATATTTCCCAAGCACACCACATTTAAAACAGTCAATTGATCCCACAAAAAGAACTTCTTTCCATTTCCTAGAGTCAACTGGATGCTTCTTTTTTCAATGGTAGGTTATTTCCTTATGACCTTTATTTACACATCTATAGTATCTTTCTGTCCCTTTGAAACATTTTCCTAGGTGTTTCTTTCCACATCCATGACACATAGGATTTTGAACATAATTAACTTTATGATTATTACCTGAACTTTCGTAGGGATTCTTTTCCGTATATATGTTGAATTATAAAAATAACATTGGTTTAGGTGGTCATTCATGACTCTAGATAGTTGGTTGAGAATAACCACAAGAGTTATCATTATATATCTTATTTCATTGAATTTATCATTCTGAAAATCGTCTCAGTTTTCAATACATCCACTATTACATTGATGCCTGTTATATCCAACCATTTAATAAAACCAAAAACTTCAGTGTGAGTATATCAGTAAAATAATCATATAATATCTTATGAAGAGGGTATATACTAAGACATAATTATTTATATTATCTTAAACTCATTAACTTTATCTAAAATAACTATGACTCTTTCTGAAATCCTAACCATGATTGTAACATCACTTATGCTTAAAGAATAAGCCAACCTCTAAAGTTATCTTTTCTATCCTATTATACCAACTATAAGGACCAAGAATTAATAAATTAAATAATATTTAATTAAATTAATAAATCACGTTGAGGATATTTTTAGGTTTAGATTGTAAGGCCCAAACCCCAGTTACCCAGAGTTAGTGCATTATTACATATAACTGGCATGATTACAGGGAATCAAGTCCTGAAGGACCGATCAATTTAGTAGTTTTGCAAAATATATTACATACATGAAGTTTATCATTCCAACTTGAAAAGAAAAACAAAAGGAATTTATTCCATTAGAAACGTCGAAGCCTCCTAGATTATGCCTTCAAGTCACTCAAAAATAACATCTTCATGTCCTGGGTAAATAAAACATAAGAAATATGTGAGCTCAGATGCTCAGTAAGGGAAAATATTTTTGCGGAATCTATAAACTTTTAAGGAATTATTTTTAATAAAAACAACATCCTTTTAAACATAAACTTGAACATAATATAGAAAAAATAAATACAAAAGTTGATAATAAACATGAACATGGATATTCTACTAGTCGAATAATCACATGTAATAACTAATTTCATAATGAGGGAATGTATATTACAAACATTAATTTCTATGTCAAGGCATCATGGTAGGACCTAGGGGCTTATTGTAACCTGACCCAAACCCAGAGAGCCTCTGTAACCAGACTCCATCCTGGAGAGCCCCTATAACCGTACTCCAACCCAGAGAGCCTCTGTATCTGAACTCCATCCCAGAGGGTCTGTTGTAACTAGACACCAACTTGGAGGGCTTACATTTACCGGTCCCCAACCCAGAACATACTAGACAAATACATTCATCATAAAAAGGGTTGAAATATAACATAAACATTCATATTAAAACTATCATACGAAATGTCAATACTTTAATCATAAACAATGAATAGAATAAAAAATAACTCATCCATAGTCATACATATCACAAAACCTTCAATATAATATGAAATATTTTTATCATAATGAATCAACTTCGAACAAGTATAAAATCCATCAAAGGATGTTAAGATAGATGAAATCAAAACTATTTGAGAGAAATATTTCTCTTTTCTTTTGAAATCATTTAAAGTCCCATAATTATAAAGAAACAATTTATTTCGAAAAAAATATTATAAGGTTTTAAGGGATGCTTCTATGATGTTATAACAGTAGAAATAGCCTCACCCACCGTATAAGTTAAAAAACATACTTACCTTATATTTTTCGAAAAAGTCATAAAGTACCTTGTTTAGAAAACGATGGGAGGATTCCTTTCAAAAACAAATAAGCTCAAATTAGGTTATAAATTAATTTTACCCATGGTCTATTAAATAGTAAAAATGTTTTGAAATATATTTTTAAGAAACATGGATGTGGATGATAATGAGGTCCCAATAGATACTCACTTATAAAACAACCTCGGATAATAAAGAGATTGTGAAATTAACTCTTACTTCGTTATAATAAATAGAGTCATATGACCAAATGTTAATAACCAAAAAATGATTCAAAGAATACTGTGAATATAATTAATATAATAATAATCATGATAATATATATCAAATGGCAGTACAAAATACACCACATTAAATAAATAAGTGGAAAACAATGGAAATCTCAAGGAATTAAAAGTGAGATAAGAAACCCCTTACCTCAAGTATGAATTGTCTTGTATGTTCCTTTTTATTACTAAATAATAAACATAAGTTAATTTATAATTTATTAAGAACATTTTTAATGTTTATTATTCCTTTTATAAAACTTATTACCTTGCTATAACAATTAGTTAATTATTTGAGTTCATATTGGATATTTTATCAATGTTCGGAACTTGAGTAAAAAATGAGCTTGTTATAATTACAATTTTTCCTTGTGTTCAAAAGTTTATAATCTCCATAATGATATAAATTATTTTTATATCATATATATATTATATATCCAATATATATATATATATGTATTTATAACAGTATATAACATTTGGAGATAAGAAATGAAATGCACCGTTCCTGGAGACGGTAAGACGTACGTACGCATGAACGCTACTTTCATTTGTATTTTGTATTTTAATGAAATTAAAAAATAATTATACATAGTTATATTTTAATTAAAGTATAATATCAAATATAATATCATTAACTCCATTCTTTATACATCCCACAAAAGTCATTAACGAGTCATATCACCTTGACGGGGCGGTAGTCCGCACTTCCTGAAAAGAAATTATCGCATTTTACCGATAATGGAAACCATAGAGGTATGATATAAATTGAAAATACTAAATTAAAAAGAAAAAATAAACACAATATATATCATATATAAATACAGTTCCATCTTAATGGCCACCATGAGAGGCGGTAGAAGATAATCGAACAATCATCATTTCGTGAGGCATTAGTTTTCCAACCACAAAAACAATATGTTCTTCACCCATTAGATGGAGGTGTGTGTAAGTTTATTTTGAATAATTATCATAAAAACATCCCAGTATATTTAGGATACTAGTTTTTTATAAAATAAAGGAATAAAAAGAGTTTAGGAGGGTTGGATAAGTAAAATAAAACAAATTAACTTAAGAGAAACTGTTACCTTTAATTTCGGAAACGTCCTTTGGTTTGAAATGAAAATAATTCTTGAAGAGAGTTCTGCCTAATGTAAGGATTCTAGGTGTAATAGAGGGATCATGAGAGCTTATTTGGGTTTGAGATGGATGATCCATGGGGCTTGAGTGGTGTTTGGAATGGGATACAAGTGGTGTCCTTTTATAAGCGGGAGTATGGGCTCTTTAGGAATGTGTGAAATTATTATTTTATTATATAGGGATATTCAGTTTTTAAAGGTCCAAAACTTATTTAAGTAGAATATAAGATGACTAATGGTCTAAATAAAATCATAAAAAAAGAATCAGAGAGGATTTGGATATTTTTTAATATTAATAATCTTATTTATTTTGATCATTTATTAATTAGGTATATACTACATCATTATTGTGTCATCAATAATTTAATTTATTTGAGGTCTAAAAATTATAAAAAAATACCATAATTTAGGAAATATTTTTATCTTTACAATTAATATTTATAGTCCAAAATATGACTTATATAACACAATGTAAAAATTGATTTACCAAAAGATATTTGTTTATGTCATTTTTCCTTTACTTTAAGTTAATTAAAATAAGGTGTCATTATCCTTCATAAATGGCTTCATGGGGTCCCAAAATCTATACAAGGATAATGATGGTTGGACATGACTCATAAATTAGGGTTAATACAAGTGTTAATGTGATTATGTATTAATATAATATTTTTTTTTACCTTGAAATACCCTAGTTACATTTAGCCGCGGTAAATAAAAGTTAAAATTTACTATTCACTAAAAATTATTTTAATCTTATTGAACCAAATTTTACATAATAATAACAACCATGTAAGTATAATTTTCAAAATTGAATCCACATAATCTGTAAAATTTCATTTAAATGAAAAAGTCATATTTATAACTACTACTTAGTTGTTTCACTATTCATCAAAAATTGATTTTTTTCCGAAAATACCCAAAATTAACCCTAAGCTATATTTGATATTCTGAATTAAAAAAGGATTTCTATTTTACCAAATTAAAAAAAATAAAATATGTATTAATTAATTTAAAATTAATTCCTATTGTTAAAACAAATAACGTGATTTTATGAAACTATAACTATCAAAAGATTGACACTTGTTTATGTATAATTTCAAAGTGAAATTAATTACAATGAACAAAATTGGATTAAAGGGTAAAAATATAATCTAATTAAAGTTCAAAGAAATGTAAAATATATTCTAACCTTATAAATAAATTATATTAAAATGAAGTTCTGAATTAAAATACAGTATTTGTCACTATTCATAAAAAATTAATATTATTAGAAAAATACCAAAATTTCATCTGAAGTAAATTTTGATATCCCAATTCTAAATAATAATTTTTATTCAAATTGAATATGTAAAAGGGTCAAATATTGGATTTAAAAAATGTTCTCCATTAAAATGTGGTAAAATTGATTTTGTTTGAAAAATACATTTTTTATCTGAAAAATTGAATCTGTTCTTATAATATGTCTATGAACCACATAATACATATGTTAAAATTATATAGAGTATATAATGTTCAAAATCCAGTTAATACTATAAATAACCACTTTTGAACGACTTGTTTGGTTTGTCATGGTGCGCTCGAACTCGTTGTTGCGTGTAGCACAAGCTATTGAATTTAAAGGAAATAACTTACTATGAAATATTGGGGTGTTACTTTCTCCCCTCCTTCAATAAATTTCATCCTTTCAATTTGAAACTGTTCTTCGAAAATAAAAGTTTTAAAATAGAAAAAACACCTTCGTGGAAAACCCACATTGGAAATTGTGTTAATAAAATTTAATCTTAATAAGAGGGAAATGAAGATGAAAAAGTCACCAAAAAATTATGATCTCGATTAGGAGAACATTGGTCGAAATTAAAAACACATAATTGAATGAAAAACATAAATATTTATAGGGATTGTTCGAGTTCATCAATCACAAACAAGAGTTAAATTTAGGGAATCAATGACATCAATCAATAATGATTTAAAATACAGTTGGTTCAACAAAACCTAAGTATTAGGATAAAAAATTTTGGGTTATGAGATCCCTTACCTAATGTTTAATAATTAATTAATTTATAGACTAAGAGAAGAAAAAAAAAATACTTTACAAGAAGAGTCTCATCCTTTAACTAATTTCTACCACAAACTCATATTTCACTCTAAGAGAAAATAGAACCTAAAAAAATTATATTTATCTTATTCGTATAGGGTTCCAAAAAATTGAATTTATAATTCATCTACCAGATCTTTTAAAAAACTACATTTTTAAATATAGGACATCACGTCGGCCCGTGGTAGGTGATACACCCTTGTCACCCTTCGGGTGTAGGTTCATGTCTTGTGGCCTTACCGGATGTGACGGGTTTCTGCCCAACCTCCGGGTTGTCCTTTTTATGAGAATCCAAAAATAATCTCAAACTAGACTAATCGAAAATTCTTCTTTCCAATCTCACTGTTCAAAATTTATAAGGAAGGTAAACACAATAGAGATCTTTTTTGCCACGTAATAACATGTGAATAACTTCATCATTTATTCTTTTAAAACACTACAACATCCTGAATTACCATTAATTCTTATTGATTAAATTCATTCTCCCTTATTCCTTATCTAATACTATATATACTCCCTCTATCCAAAAATGTTGTAAACTCCAACAATTATGGAATGTACAGATCATTAATCACTTTCATGGTAGTCAAGAATATCCAGTGTAATTTATCCAAATCAATCTTGTATTATTCCGAAATCACTACCTAAGTATCACAACCATATTATGGTTTATCTTTCTCTCAACCATATATTTTACAATAATTTTACTAGCTATTGAGTCACTTTTCATGGTTCCACACAATCTTACGTCCTTAACAGAATAGTACTGCAATACAATCCTTATATACTCTATAATTTATATAACATGTACATTATTAATACAACACTCAAATGAAACAATAATTTAATAACAACATAAGAAATCTAATAATTCCTCTTCATATTCAGTAGTATAATTACATGATTATTATTTAATAGCATCATTTGGTGTATATTTTGATGATTTGGACATTGATTTGTGTAGTCTCCAAACTCCTTGCTGATAAAGCATTGTACATTTGAAACCATTTTCCTACTCTTGCAATCACGCACTTAGTGTCCTTTTTCTCTAAACTTATAACAAACACCCATTCCCTTTAAGCATTTACCAAGGCGATTCTTTCCATATGTGTCACATATGGGAAAATCATTCTTTCCTCTCTTCCCTTTATCCATCTTTATCTCTTCCATCGATTTATTCTTTTTCTTCCCTTCAATTCCATATGACTCATAAAATTACTTACTTGTCTTATTAAAACATGATACTATTTATTCATATGTTTAGAATATGTGGGAGACTATTTCCATTTTAAAAGTTGGATTAATACCGTGAAAGATATGATCCATATTACTGTTTGGATCATATGTATTGCTGGAGTTTTCATTCCTTCTACTGGGCACTATTTTTAAACAATGACATACAATAGGTTAGTTTATGAATCACAATTCATAATTCCAAACATGTAAAATACCTAATGTAAATTGAACAGTTTGTGGATATAATCCATAATTATAAAAATGTTTTCATTGAGGATATATTTATTTCTAAATACTTCATAATGGCTTGTAATGAAAATGTTAATTATCCTAAGCATATCCCCCAGGAGTGTCGTAACCAAGAGTGGAACAAGGCCTGTTGTTGTGCACTACTTCCCGTTCAATTCTAGCTCAAAGAGGTGTTTTTGGGTTTTACCCCTAGGTACATATGTGCCAGAGGCGCCTGTACCTGCTCGAATCCAATCATTAATGTATTTCGAGGAAAACTCACAAAATCTATATAATACAAAAATTATAAGAAGTTCTACTATACTAATCCTCAAAGACTATTTTAGGGTAATGTTATCTAATTAGAGTTTATCTAAATCTATATTCCAATGTTTGTACTAAACATCCTCTGATACCAACGGTAACACCCCGACCCCAATTACCCAGAGTTGGTGCATTATTACATAGCATTGACACGATTACAAGGAATCTAGTCCCAAAGGACTGATCAATTTAGTAGTCTTTGAAAATATATTCTATACATGAAGTTCTACATTAAAACTTTAAAATAAAAACAAAAGTAATTTATTCCATTAGAAACATCCAAGACTCGTAGATTATGCCTAAAAATCACTCACAACTAACTTCTTCATATTCTGGGAAAATAAAACATAATAAAGGGGCGATCTCAGATGCTCAGAAAGGGTAAAAAATTATTGGAAGCTATAAACTTCAAAGGAATGATGTGTAATAAAAAACATCATTTTAAAGATAAAATTCAATATAATATGGAGAAAATAAATCTATCATTAACAATTAAACATGAAAATGGATATTATAGTAGTCGAATATTCAAATGTAATAAAAAATTGCATAATGATAGAATGTATAGTACCGGCCTTTAATTTTTGTGTCAAGGCCTCGTGCCAGGACCTAGGGGCAAACTGTAACCATACCCAAACCCGGAGAGCCTCTGTAACCAGACTCCATCCTGAAGAGCCCCTATAACTGGACTCCAACCTAGAGAGGCTTTGTAACTGGACCCCAACCCGGAGGGGTTACTTTTACTAGTCTCAAACCTGGAACATACTAGTCGAATAAATTCATCATAAAAGGGTCAAAATATAACATAAACATTTGTATTAAAACTAGCATACTGAATGTCAATACATTAACCATAAACAATGAATGGAATAAAAAATAACTCATCAACATTCATACATATCACAAAACCTTCAATACAATATGGAAGATTTGTATCATAATGAATCGACTTCAAACAAGTATAATATTAATCAAAGGATGTTAACATAGATGAAATCAAAACTATTTGAGAGAATTATTTTTCTATTTTTTTCAAATCATTTAATGTCACATAATTATAAAAGAAAACATTTTGTTTGAAAATATTATTATAAACTTTTAAGGGATTCTTCGACAATGTTATAACAGAATAAAATATCCTCACTCTCTATATACGTTAAAAAAATATTCTTACCATAATTTTGTCGAAAATGTCATAAATTACCTTCTTTGGAAAATGTCGGAAAGATTCCTTTCAAAAAAAATATAATCTCAAATAATGGTATAAATGACTTTAAACCATTTTATATTTAATAGTAAAAATGGATTGAAATATATTTTTATGAATCATAGATGTGGATGATAAATAGGTACCAGTAGAAACTCACGTATAAAACAACCACTAATAATAAAGAGATTGTGAAATTAACCCTTACATCGTTGGTATCAAACGAGTAGTATGACCAAAAGTTAATCACCACAACATGAATCAAATAATAGCATGAATATAAATAGAATAATGATAATATATATCAAATGTCAGTACAGAATACACCTTATTTAATAAATAAGTGGCGAACAATGGAAATCTCACGGAATTAAAAGTTAGATAAGAAACCCCTTACCTGAAGTCCGACTTGTAATGTCTGTTCCTTTTTCTTCCTAAATAATAAACATAATGAAATTTATACTTGATTTAAAACATTTTTAAATTTTATTATTCTTTTTATATCACTTATTACCTTGTATAAGAATTAGTTCATTACTTGAGTTCATATTCGATATTTTATCGATGTTCGGAGATTAAGTTAAAAATGAACTAGTTATAATTACAATTTTTCCATGTGGTAAAAATTAAATTATCTCCATAATGATTTGAATGAATTATATATCATATATATATTATATATCCAGTATATATATATATTTATAATATTACATACCATTTAGAAATAACAAATTAATTGCACTGTTCATGGAGATGGTAAGCCGTACGTACGCATGAAAGCTACATTCATTTCTATTTTGAATTTTAAAGGAATCTAAACATAATTATACATAGGTATATTATAATTACAGTATAATATCATATATAATATCAGTAACTCTATTCTTAATATGTCGCACACAAGTCACTAATGAGTCACATCACTTTGAGGGGGCGGTAGTTCTCACTTACTCAAATGAAATTATCGCATTTTACCCATAATGGAAAAATTAATGTTTGATAGAAATGTAAGATACCAAAGAAAAAATAAAACATAGATACAATATATATTATATATTGAAGTGCATTGTGTTGCATTTGTTGTCAATGAGGCATGAAGTTGTCTTGGAATGAATGGAAGTCAGGGAATGTCAAGATGTGAATGCCAAAGGTTGTGATGGTGTTGGTGGTAAAGGAGAATGGCAATAGTACTAAGATGCATGTCACTTAGGAGATTCACTAAGTGACATAGGAGATGATGGTTTGAAACATTCTCTAGGAACATCAGACGATTGTTGAGCTAATCTTTATGTTCATAGAACTTGTATCAATATGGTACAAAGTCACAACATGATTAGAAGTCCATGCATTGTAGTGACAATGCATGAGGAGTTGAAAGTGATCCATCCATAAGTTGTAAGTGGATGAAGTGGTTTAATGAAGTCCATGCACTATCACTTAGTGCATGTGAATCAGAAGATGTTCCAATTGATCTCTGATTAGATCAATGAAGTTTATTGAAGAAATATTTGATTCAGGAGCTCGGTTGAAGATGAAGAAACCTTTTGAATTCCATATCCTAAGTGAAGATTATATGTCGAGGAGGATTAAGGAATTCTTAAGAAGTAGAGAAGGGAAGAAATGGAGAAGAAGAATGAAAGGGCTTCATTTGGCATTTATACATTGGGAGAACTTTGTTTTCAACAAAGTGTTTATTATGTCCTTTGCCAAAAAATAGGCCATCTCAAGCCAGCCTTAAGGGTTCAACCCCCAAGGCACATGTGGGCCTATGGCGCCAAGCCCAAGGGGGGATCCCATGTGGCCAGCCCGAGAGGCAGGGGGGCCGTGTGTAAGCCCCCGAGGAAACGCGGTGGTGAAACCCGCGCGCCGGGTGTGCATAGTGGGCGCTAGGAGCGTGCCCGCAGGGAGCAGAGTGGGCGCAGAGCGCGCCCGCAGGGAGAACTCGGCGCGGGGTGGCACCGAGAGGGTTGGAAGTTCAATTGCTGAGTAGCGGAGAGCGCTGGGGTGATAAACCGCGGAAGAACCGCGCCCCGTTTCGATGTGGGACGCACAATTTTCACCGGGAACAAATCCCGGCCGTCCGAGCGATCTCGCGCTTGATCTACACCGCACGATCCATCCGCGGCAAGGCGATCTAATCCAGGCCGTCCGATTTCTTTCAATCGCCTGATCCGACGGCTCCCCATCCGTCTTCTTCTCCGAGCTCGCACGAAGCCACCAACATGCCGCCGCTGAACCAGAGCCTCCCCGACGACCTGATTTCGAGTTCCCGGCCACCTCCGAGCAAACCGAGACCTCCATGGTGATCGTCTGGCCTCTACGAACACATTCAAGCATAAATATGAGTTTTCATGCGATGAGAAGAAGAATTCGAGATTTGGCCGAAGGCAAACCGAAGGTGCCGAGGCCAGTTGGTGTTCGTGCTTTGCATGCATGGATTGGGTTTAAACAGAGGCCGTGCATGCGTTCTAAATCGCATGCACGAGGAAGAAAATAAAAAAAGAACCCGCGTTGAAACAGAGGAAAGAAAATAAAGATTTTAAAGATTTTAAAGATCCGAAACATTCGGGAGTTTGAATTTATATCCCACGCGGATGAACCGAGGCCCTCTGCCTATATAAAGAGAGGCCGAGACCTCTGAATTGTTTTGCTGAAACTCTGTTGAAAATCCGAGTCCCGCCTGTGCTCTGCCTCACGAAGAAAGAAGCCACCGTGCAAAAACATTGCGCGGCTAATGTTCTCGGTGCCACCCGAGGCCCGAAGGAGTTCCTTTCACGCACCCCTTGTGCGAAAGAGGTGAAGGGAAAGTCCCCTGCGCGCCTACTCCCTTGCGCGACAGGAAGAACCCGAGGCCGCATCCTTGTGCGCCTGAGGTTGCATCCCTCTCTGCCCGCGGACTTGCGTGGCAGGAGGTGTTTGCGCGGCCGCTTGTGCTCTTGCACCTGCGCGCCTGAGGTGTTGCACTTTGCACACCCGAGGTCTTGCGCGGCCCTTGTGCACCCAAGTGCTTGCGCGGCTTGGTGCCTTGCACGGAAGGCAGTAAAGGCCACCACATCTAGTGTGTGTGTGCCAAGTGGAGAAGAAGACCCTACGGCTGGTGGGTGCAAAACAAGAGGAAGGCCGAGGCCTTAGTGCCTTATGTGCAAAATGAACAAGAGTTGGCCGTAGCCTTGTGTGTGTGCAAGAAGAGAAGGAAGGCCGTGGCCGTGTGTGTGCATAAGGAGGAAGACCACAATATTTGTGTGTGTGCAATTCAAGTGAAGGCCGAGACTTGCATGCCTTGTGTGCATAGTGAAGATAAGACCCTATGGTTTTGGTGTGTGCAAGGAGTACCCAAGGCTTGAACCCTTGTGTGTGTGCTAAATTGAAGAACACACTTTGTGTGTGCATTTGAAGAAGAGACCGTAGCCTTTGGGGTGTGCAAAAAGAGGAGGAGGCCCTAAACATTGGTGTGTGCAAAAAGAAAACAAAGAGGCCAAACCTAAGTGTGCACTAAGAGTGTATACACTTGGAGGAATAAGGAAGTCCAACACTAATGTATAACACACTTTTAAGTGTGTAAACAAATTGGATAAAGTGTGTGAAGTTCAGTGAAGGTGTGTGCTTAAAGTGACTACACCCTTTTAGGGTTTATTGCACCAAGTGGAGAAAGAGAAGAGTGCATGCATGCATGCATGCACGTGCACACGTGAACAAAGCTAAATCTGGCTGTGTGCATTTGAGTTGTCCAAGACCAGTGGTTCTTGAAGAATTGAGAAGGCCATGCAGTCAGTGCATGAGGAAGCAGAGTTGCCATGCACTCAGTGCATGAAGTTGAATTGATGTGAGACTGAGCCAGACTAAAGTGAAAGATATTGTTTGTCTGAGTTTGCAGTATTCGAGAAGCCCTGATCAACCACAAGTGATCAGAAGAGAAGAGCAAGGCCAGCAGCCTTTATCCCAGGCTGCTGAGCATACTTGAAGAACTTAAAGTGAAGAAGAGCTACTCGTGTGACTCGAGGAGCCAGGAGAAGACCCTGTGGGACTCAGGGAGAAGAAGTCTTCAGTGGGATTCTGGAGCAGGCCAGTGGGACTCTGGTAACACTGTGGGACGCAGTATAAAGACCCTCATGTGGGACTCAGGAGAGATACGGTGGGAAGCTGTATCGACCATTGTAATACTAACAGATTATAATGGGAAAATCCATGCTGGGAGAGCATGGAAAGGATGTAGGCCTTTGGTGCCGAACCTTGTAAATCCTTGTGTCCTGTGCCTTTTCATTACTGCATCATTCGGGAAAGGTTGAGAGATACAAGAAGAGTGGATCGAGGCTTTAACTAGCCATAGAGGTTTAATTGATAAGAATCAATTAGTAAAAAGTTTTAAGTGATCACCGATTCACCCCTCCCCCTCTCAGTGATTCACACTGATCTGGGCACTTCAATTTGTATCAGAGGGAGGTTGCCTCTAAAAGATCCAAGGGAGTCTTTATGAAGTGCAGATTTGAGGAAATGAGCAACCAGCCTCAAATGGAGATATCTGCCAAGACTCAGAAAAATAGAAAGAAGAAACAGGCCAAGAAGATGAAGAAAGCCTGTCCTAGCTGTGATGAAGTTGGAACAATGAAAGATCTTCAAAGTGCAATCGAATATCTTCAGAAGACAGTCCCCAAGGAAGTGGCAATGTGTATAGCTACAGGCATCCTTGATCTTCAAGAAGAAAAATCACAGTTAGAAGAAGAAGCCAATGTAATGGAAGATCAATTGGCAAAAAGGGTTGGCATAACCAACACTCTCAGAAAGCTGGTGAAGGCTAAAGATGAGACAATATCTCTTTGCAATGAAAGATATGAAGACACTGCTGAAGAATTGCAAATAAGCTCTTCTGAGAAAGAAATATTTATGATAATGATCAAAGAAGTTTTCCATGCACTGGAAAAGAAGCACAAAGTTTCAATGATTGTCAGAGATGCTCAAATTGAAGACAAAGTCAAAATGGTGAAGGAGCTTGACAACTCATTGCATGAAATAAAGAAGGTGCATGATGACCAGATGGAACAGCTGAAACAGAAGTGGGAAGGTAGGCTAAGATTGGTTGAGGATGAGAAGAACTCCCTCAACATGAAATGCTTTGAACTGGAGGTGATATTGAAAAATCTGCAATCACCCAAAGCTGAAGCCTCCCAGTCAGCTAAAAGAAGAAATGTTGCTACTCAAGTATGCATTGAGCAGGATGATTCTAAAAGAAATACATCCTCTAATAAAATGGCAACAACTTCTAAAAGGAAGGTACCATCCATCCCATCTTGTACTAATGCTTCTAATTATGTTTTCACAAAAAGTTCAGGATGGAAGAATGAATCCAAACAAGTATGGATGAAGACAATGAAGAAAGAAAGCTCTCCTGAAACAGCACAACAATTCAAGAAAAGTACCCAACAATCAGAAGGACTGAAGAGGTCAAGATTTGTGGGGCAGTGTTGGTGTTGTAATAAGTATGGGCATTGTGCAAAGGATTGTTGGTACAATCCACTGAATGCCAAAGCACAGAGGAAGCCCATGCCAAGGGGGAGCAAGCCAGAAGGAAGGAAGAAACATCCACAGGTCCAGAGACATCTGTTTACTGCAAATAGATTTGGATTACTTGACAACATCTGGGATGTTTGCAAAAGTGGACAAAATGATACATGTCAATCTCCAACTGTATCCAAAGATGAAAAGAAGAGAAGATCACTGAACCTGGCTAAAAAGGAATCCTTGGGAAGCAAGTAGAAGAAAGCTGAAAAAGCTCCCAAGAAGATGTTGAAAAAGGAAGAGAAGTCCTTGGAGTCTAAATCCAAGAAGGGTGAGTCATCTAGAAGGACCACCAAGAAAATATGCTTCTACTGTGGGAAGAAAGGACATATCATGGATCTTTGTAAGGAAGCCATGAAACTGAATAGAGGCAGGCTGGACTCAAACAGACAATCAATCCAGATGAAGCAGACGGGATTGATTGAAAACAAGTTGCCTAAGAGAGGTAGCTTGACAGCATCAAAGGAACCATGTGGAACTTCCAAAACTGGGGCCACTCTTCCAAATGATTTACTTGTCATATGGCCACATCAGTTTCAACTTTCCAGAGAACTACAAAGAGCTGAAGATGATGCTCTGGCAATTGCTAAAGAAAAAGGGAAGAAGAAGGTTTCACATGAAGATGTTTTGAGAACCACACCAGCACAATCATCTATGAAGATCAAATGTGCAAGTGTGAAGACTGGTGAAAATAGGACATCTCGGTTGAGAGAATCTTCTCAACCTTGTTGTTCACATTGATGAACCAAGGAGGTTCCATCTTATTCCCTTATACACTTGTATTTACATGTGCTAACATTGCAGGGAATTGAAGATGATGATCATTCTCAGCTGGAGGATGGTTTGGAAAGAATTTAGTGCACCCCTTGAGGGGGAGCCAATCTGAAGAAGATGGGATTCTGAGATTAATACCATCTTGAGAAAAGTGAAGGTATTCCAATCATACTTTCATCCCTTGTTTCTTAATTGAGTTTATCTTGTCAATTAAGGGGGAGTATGGATTGAAGACAAATGGATGAAAGGGGGAGATTTATCTTTGCACCTGAACTTTCTAATGAGTTTTGTGATGTTGTGCAGGATTAAGAAAATTCATTGTTATATCTGAAAAATTTCAAACCCCTAAGCATGATCTCACATGTGTAGAGAATTATGGACAGCTTTGAATTCCTTGGTTACATCACTCTTGTTTTCTACACCGGGTTAGCCCAAGTAGACTTAGAGATGATTTACTAAAGGTTCTTTGCTAAAGAGGAAATGTGACATCATCCCTCTCTTAGTGCTTTTCAAGAAAATGTTATTCAAAGGGAGGAAGATATTTTTAGAAGAGTACCACACCACACCTTTGCATTTGATTGCCAATAAGGGGGAGAAAATATTGGCACACATATTGACCCATTCATATGTGCTGAAGGAGTGTATTGACAACAAATACAATGGGGGAGATTGAAGTGCATTGTGTTGCATTTGTTGTCAATGAGGCATGAAGTTGTCTTGGAATTAATGGAAGTCAGGGAATGTCAAGATGTGAATGCCAAAGGTTGTGATGGTGTTGGTGGTAAAGGAGAATGGCCATAGTACTAAGATGCATGTCACTTAGGAGATTCACTAAGTGACATAGGAGATGATGGTTTGAAACATTCTCTAAGAACATCAGACGATTGTTGAGCTGATCTTTAAGTTCATAGAACTTGTATCAAGATGATACAAAGTCACAACATGATTAGAAGACCATGCATTGTAGTGACAATGCATGAGGAGTTGAAAGTGATCCATCCATAAGTTGTAAGTGGATGAAGTGGTTTAATGAAGTCCATGCACTATCACTTAGTGCATGTGAATCAGAAGATGTTCCAATTGATCTCTGATTAGATCAATGAAGTTTATTGAAGAAATATTTGATTCAGGAGCTCGGTTGAAGATGAAGAAACCTTTTGAATTCCATATCCTAAGTGAAGATTATATGTTGAGGAGGATTAAGGAATTCTTACGAAGTAGAGAAGGGAAGAAATGGAGAAGAAGAATGAAAGGGCTTGATTTGGCATTTATACATTGGGAGAACTTTGTTTTCAACAAAGTGTTTATTCTATCCTTTGCCAAAAAATAGGCCATCTCAAGCCAGCCTTAAGGGTTCAACCCCCAAGGCACATGTGGGCCTAAGGCGCTACGCCCAAGGGGGGATCCCATGTGGCCAGCCCGAGAGGCAGGGGGGCCGTGTGTAAGCCCCCGAGGACACGCGGTGGTGAAACCCGCGCGCCGGGTGTGCATAGTGGGCGCTAGGAGCGCGCCCGCATGGAGCAGAGTGGGCGCAGAGCGCGCCCGCAGGGAGAACTCGGCGCGGGGCGGCACCGAGAGGGTTGGAAGTTCAATTGCTGAGTAGCGGAGAGCGCTGGGGTGATAAACCGCGGAAGAACCGCGCCCCGTTTCGATGTGGGATGCGCAATTTTCACCGGGAACAAATCCCAGCCGTCCGAGCGATCTCGCGCTTGATCTGCGCCGCACGATCCATCCGCGGCAAGGCGATCTAATCCAGGCCATCCGATTTCTTTCGATCGCCTGATCCGACGGCTCCCCATCCGTCTTCTTCTCCGAGCTCGCATGAAGCCACCCGCATGCCGCCGCTGAACCAGAGCCTCCCGGACGACCTGATTTCGAGTTCCCGGCCACCTCCGAGCAAACCGAGACCTCCATGGTGATCGTCTGGCCTCTACGAACACATTCAAGCATAAATATGAGTTTGCATGCGATGAGAAGAAGAATTCGAGATTTGGCCGAAGGAAAACCGAAGGTGCCGAGGCCAGTTGGTGTTCGTGCTTTGCATGCATGGATTGGGTTTAAACAGAGGCCGTGCATGCGTTCTAAATCGCATGCACGAGGAAGAAAATAATAAAAGAACCCGCGTTGAAACAGAGGAAAGAAAATAAAGATTTTAAAGATTTTAAAGATCCGAAACATTCGGGAGTTTGAATTTATATCCCACGCGGATGAACCGAGGCCCTCTGCCTATATAAAGAGAGGCCGAGACCTCTGAATTGTTTTGCTGAAACTCTGTTGAAAATCCGAGTCCCGCGTGTGCTCTGCCTCGCGAAGAAAGAAGCCACCGCGCAAAAACATTGTGCGACTATTGTTCTCGGTGCCACCCGAGGCCCGATGGAGTTCCTTTCACGCACCCCTTGCGCGAAAGAGGTGAAGGGAAAGTCCCCTGCGTGCCTACTCCCTTGCGCGACAGGAAGAACCCGAGGCCGCATCCTTGCGCGCCCGAGGTTGCATCCCTCTCTGCCCGCGGACTTGCGTGGCAGGAGGTGTTTGCGCGGCCGCTTGTGCTCTTGCACCTGCACGCCCGAGGTGTTGCACTTTGCACACCCGAGGTCTTGTGCGGCCCTTGTGCACCCAAGTGCTTGCGCGGCTTGGTGCCTTGCGCGGAAGGCAGTAAAGGCCACCACATCTAGTGTGTGTGTGCCAAGTGGAGAAGAAGGCCCTACGGCTGGTGGGTGCAAAACAAGAGGAAGGCCGAGGCCTTAGTGCCTGATGTGCAAAATGAACAAGAGTTGGCCGTAGCCTTGTGTGTGTGCAAGAAGAGAAGGAAGGCCGTGGCCATGTGTGTGCATAAGGAGGAAGACCACACTATTTGTGTGTGTGAAATTCAAGTGAAGGCCGAGACTTGCATGCCTTGTGTGCATAGTGAAGATAAGACCCTATGGTTTTGGTGTGTGCAAGGAGTACCCAAGGATTGAACCCTTGTGTGTGTGCTAAATTGAAGAACACACTTTGTGTGTGCATTTGAAGAAGAGGCCGTAGCCTTTGGGGTGTACAAAAAGAGGAGGAGGCCCTAAACATTGGTGTGTGAAAAAAGAAAACAAAGAGGCCGAACCTAAGTGTGCACTAAGAGTGTATACACTTGGAGGAATAAGGAAGTCCCACACTAATGTATAACACACTTTTAAGTGTGTAAACAAATTGGATAAAGTGTGTGAAGTTCAGTGAAGGTGTGTGCTTAAAGTGACTACACCCTTTAAGGGTTTATTGCACCAAGTGGAGAAAGAGAAGAGTGCATGCATGCATGCATGCACGTGCACACGTGAACAAAGCTAAATCTGGCTGTGTGCATTTGAGTTGTCCAAGACCAGTGGTTCTTGAAGAATTGAGAAGGCCATGCAGTCAGTGCATGAGGAAGCAGAGTTGCCATGCACTCAGTGCATGAAGTTGAATTGATGTGAGACTGAGCCAGACTAAAGTGAAAGATATTGTTTGTCTGAGTTTGCAGTATTCGAGAAGCCCTGATCAACCACAAGTGATCAGAAGAGAAGAGCAAGGTCAGCAGCCTTTATCCCAGGCTGCTGAGGATACTTGAAGAACTTAAAGTGAAGAAGAGCTACTCGTGTGACTCGAGGAGCCAGGAGAAGACCCTGTGGGACTCAGGGAGAAGAAGTCTTCAGTGGGATTCTGGAGCAGGCCAGTGGGACTCTGGTAACACTGTGGGACGCAGTATAAAGACCCTCCTGTGGGACTCAGGAGAGATACGGTGGGAAGCTGTATCGACCATTGTAATACTAACAGATTATAATGGGAGAATCCATGCTGGGAGAGCATGGCATGGATGTAGGCCTTTGGTGACGAACCTTGTAAATCCTTGTGTCCTGTGCCTTTTCATTACTGCATCATTCGGGAAAGGTTGAGAGATACAAGAAGAGTGGATCGAGGCTTTAACCAGCCATAGAGGTTTAATTGATAAGAATCAATTAGTAAAAAGTTTTAAGTGATCACTGATTCACCCCCTCCCCCTCTCAGTGATTCACACTGATCTGGGCACTTCATATATAAATAATGTTCTATATTAATGGCCACCATGATACGCAGTAGGAGATAATCAAACAATCATCATTTCGTGAGGTGTTAGATTGCCAACCACATAAACAGTATGATCTTCACCCATTAGATGGAGGTGTATGTATGTTTAGTTATAATAATTATCATAAAAAAATAATAGTATATTGATTATACTAGTGTTTTTATAAAGTAAATGAATAAAAAGAGTTTATGGGGGTTTGAGATGTAAAATAAAACAAAAGAATTTAAGAGAAATTGTTACCTTTAATTTGGGTAACTTCATTTGGTTTGAACCAAAAGGACTTCTTGAAGTTACTTAATCCTAAATTAAGGCTTTTATGTGTAATATAGGTATCATGAGAGATTATTTAGGCAGGTTTTGGATGAGCCAAGGGGCTTGAGAGGTGTGTGGAATGGGTTAGAAGTGGTGTCCTTTTATAAGGGGGTGGAGGGGATCTTTAGGAAAGTGTGAAATAGTTTTTTTATTATATAGTGATATTCGGTTTCTAAAGGTCCAAAAATAATTAAATTAGAATATAAGATGACTCATGGTCGTAATAAAATCATCCAACATGAATTGGATAGGTTTTGGATGTTGTTTTAATATTAATAATCTTATTTATTTAAACTATTTATTAAGGAAGTAAATACTACATCATTATTGTGTCATATATAATTTAATTTGTTTGATGTATAAAAATAATAAAACAAATACCATAATTTAGGAAATATTTATATCTTTACAATGAATATTAATAGTCTAAAATATGACCTATATATCCCCACGTAAAAATTTATTTACTAAAAGATATATGGTTATGTCATTTTTTCCTTTACTTTATGTTAATTAAAATAAAGTGTCATTATCATTCATAAGTGGTTCCATGTGGTCCCAAAATAGACCAAAGGATGACCATGTTTGACATGACTCATCCAATAAGGTTATGACAATTGTTAAGGCAATTTTGGAATATTATAATATACTTTTTTACCTTGAATTACACTATTTACCATTAACCGCGGTAAATAAAAGTCAAAAGTTACTATTCACAAAATGATATTTTCATCTTATTGAACCATATTTTACTTACTAATAACAACCATGTACCTCATATTTTTGAAATTAATTTCAAAAAAGTGGTAAAATTTTATTTAATTGAAAAAGTCGTAATTTTAACTACTACTTAGTGGTTTCACTATTCATCAAAAATTGAGGTTTTTCTGAATAATACCAAAACCTCATCCTAAGAAATATTTTATATTCCGAATTCAAAAATGATGTCTATTTTACAAAATTGAAAAAATATATGTTGGATTAATTAATTTAAAATTAATTCCCGTAGTCAAAACAAATAGCGTGTTTTTAAGAAACAATAACTATCAAAAGATTAACACATGTTTATTTATAATTTCAAAGTGAAATTAATTCCAATGACAAATATTGGATTAAAGGGTAAAAATAAAATATAAATAAACTTAAAAAAATTAAAATATATTATATCTTTATAAAAAAATTAGATTAAAATTCGTTTTTGAATTAAAATACACTATTTCTCACTATTCATAAAAAATGAATATTATTAGAAAAATACCAAAATTTCATCCAATGTAAATTTTCATATCCATATTCTAAAAAAGAATTTTATTTTTTAAAATTGAATATGTAAGAGGGTCAAATATTGGATTTAAAAAGAATTTCCATTAATATTTGGTAAAAATGATTTTTTTTGAAAAATACATTTTTTATCTGAAAAATTGAATTTGTTCTTATAAAATGTCTATGAGACACATAATACATAAGTTAAAATTATATGGAGTATATAAAATTCAATATCCAGTTAATACTATTCATTACTGTTTTTTAAGGGCTAGTTAGGTTAGTCGTGGTGCGCTCGAACTCGGTGTTGCGTATATCACAAGATATTAAATTAAAAAAATTAACTTAATATGAAATATTTGGGTGTTACATAGAGCAATCTAGAGTTATGTCATTATTATTACATTACATATAAAAAATTACCAAGTAGACACTTTTACTCAGTTTCCATTTTTTTATAAAATAAAATCACTTGATGAAAAGAGGCATGTCTAGTTCCTTGTTGTAGACATCATGAATTTTCCTTGATCCCTTCCTTGACCCTATTCAACTTTAAGTCCTGTGAAACAATTTTCAAAAAACCTGGGAGAGCACAAAAATCTCAGTATGGGACACACAATGAAGGAAAACTATTATTTTTTCAAAACATCAAGTAAACCATGATTAAGTATTTTTTTTCAGATTAATGAATTGGAAAAACACTCTTCGCTGAATAAAAGATCATTTCTTACCCTTTTGTAACAAAAATATTACCATAAAACCCATAGAAATAACACATAACATATATAGTTAACTTGGGATATTAATATACTTAATGTAATAACCCTACGGTAAACTTTAACACATATCACTAAATGGAATAGCCATACGACCAACTTCTATACCCAATGCATTGGAGGTTATAACGTAACCACCCGTCCTGGTTTATCACGACAACACCCGTCATTTGGTAAATCATGTAACCACCCATCAAATGTCAAAGAACCATTATAAAATCATATCACATAAAATATTTCAAATATAAACATTTCACTATTAAAATTTCATTTTCAATCACAATATATCATTTCAGGATATCGACAAAATCAATGCATTATCAAAACATTTTCCAGACCATTTAATAAAGAGATTTCTGAATCAATGTATCCCATACCACGTTGAATATTTTAATGGAATTAAAATAATAAAATATTAATATCTATATAATTGAACCCTCCAAACCATTTTCAAACCACAAACATTAATGAGAATTATTTATAAGAATATATATATAAAAAAATATTCTAGTTAAGGAGTTCTTAACCAAATGAGAGATGCTTGAATACAAATAATTGAGAATAAAATTTAATCAAAACATTATAATATCATGATAATAAAGTTATTCACGATATAATATGCCAAAGAATAATATAAACAACATATCAAAGTGAATTGGTGCATAACAAAAATCAAGTCTCAACAGAATGAAAATTGTGACGAAATCCCTTATAAAGACGATATCCTTTGATTAATGACAAATAAATTTAAAAATTATGTATAACAATAAGTACACACCCAATATAAGTGTATATTAATTATAAAAAAATTATAGGTCATTCACACATATTCATAGGTCACATATTCATGAAGTACATGTTTGACCCAATGAATTGAAATTGGGTTAAGAAGATCCCTTGGAAAACTTTGTCAGCCTAACGACGTCACATTAAAATTAAAAAAAAGAACTGATGAGAGAGAAAAGGGTATCTCATAACTTGGACATACAATTTACATCAATAAGGATATAGAAGAACATATTGCAACATAATAATATGTAAATTAAAATACATAACAAAAAGAAGTCTTTTTAAAATAGGAGGGTAAAGGTTCCTTTACTGATTTGGTAACTTACCAAACATACACCCCATGATAGAAGGATCATACAATGAATATGTAAATACACATAAATTTAATTATTGTACACAAATAATACAATCATGGTCAGTACATACACCACACAAAAGGAAATACAATCAAATATAGCTTAAATATCATGAGAATAAAAAGTGAGATGAAAACTCCTTACCACGTCACAATCAATCGAGTCGTATAACCAAAAGTTAATAACGACAAAATTAATAATATAATACAATGATTATAAATATAATAACTATAATATATATAAAATGGTAGTAAACAATACACCACATTAAAAAAATAAGTTGTGAATATATTGAAATCTGGAAGAATTAAAAGTTAGGTAAGAAACCCCTTACCACGCGTCCGACTTGACTCGCTCATATGTTTCTTGTTCTTCCTGAATGATAAAAATAAGTTATTTTCTACTTTCATAATTTTTTTTCAAGTTTATTATTCCTTTTATATCATTTATTATCCTGCTATAATAACTTTTCAATTTTTTTTGATTTCATATCGGACAAATTGTCGATGTTCGGAACATGAGTCAAAAATGAACTTGTTATAATTATAAATCGTCCCTGTGGTCAAAATTACTCTATCTACAGAATGATATTCATCATTTAGATGTCATATATAACATATATGTCCAGTATATATATTAATTTATAATATTACATAACATTTAGAGTTAAGAAATGAAATGCACCGTTCATGTAGACGGTAATCCGTACGTACACATGAATGATACATTAATTTATATTTCATATTTTAATAGAAAAAAAACATAGTGATTCAAAGGTATATTATAATTTTATTATAATATATATTTCATATATGTCACATATGTTCATATATTTATTCCTTTATATGTTCCACGTATGGCATGAATGAGTCATATCACTTTGAGGGGGCGATAGTCCGCACTTCCTCAAATGAAATTTTCGCGTTTACCCATAAGGGGAACCATAAAGGGATGATATAAAAAGGAAAATACAGAAGAATAAAGAAAAATATATATAACTAATATCATATAAAGATACAGAGTCGTCATAATGTCCACCATGAGAGGTGGTAGGTGATAATTGAATAATCATCGTTTCGTGAAACACTAGTTCTCCGTCCAAAAAAACAATATATAATTTTCCCATTAGATGGAGGTGGGTAAGTGTATCTCGAATCCTTCACATTAAAACATCCTATTATATTTATGATACTGGTGTTTAAAAAAAATAATTAAATAAAAATATTTTAGGGGGTTGGAGAAGTAAAATAAAACAAAAGAACTTAAGAGAAGTCATTACCTTTAAATCGGGTAACTCCCTTTGGTTTGAATGAAAAATGTTTCTTGAAGTGTTTTTTGCCTAAGGTAAGTATTAGAGGATTAATTGGGGGATATTAGGTGCTTATTATAGCAGTGTTTGGACAAGCCAAGGGCTTGATGTAACACCCCAAGCTTCCACGGTACGTTTCCCTTCGAATAATGCGATAGCGTGTGTTGTACGCAACCTCGAGTTCTAACACACACCACAACTAATTAAACTAGCCGCTGTGAATAGTAATACATACTTTTTGAAATCATATATATTTTATATTTCAAAATGGTCTTCATTTTTGGATTCGGAATATTGAAATAAGCCTAGGGTGAAATTTTGGTACTTTTCAGATAACTTTTATATTTTGATGAATAGTGAAAATTACTAAATTTTAATTAAAATCAACTTTTTTAATCAAAATAATTAATATTGATAAATTATGAATTTGAGTGGTTTTAAAGTATATTTAGAATATATTTTTACCATTTAATTTAATGTTTGTCATTGGACATAATTTCACAATTAAACCAGACATAAACAAGTGTCAATCTTTTGATAGTTATTATCTCTTAAAAACACTCTTTTTATTTTAACAACGGGAATTAATTTTAAATTAATTTCTGCCACTTCTGTGTTTTGAATTTGGAAAAATGGATTACATATTTGGAATCAGGATTTCCAAATTATGTAAATAGGTAACTTTTATTTTTACACATTTTGAATAATTACTGCGGTAAATATTTTATTTACCATGGTTAAAGGGTAAATCCGGTAAATAAGGGTTAAAAAATAATATTATAATAATACAAAATTACCCTAAAACGTGTCCTAACCTTATTGGTGGACACACACCCGACCATGGGCATCCTTGGGTCGATTTGGGGACCCCTTAGAGCCACTTGTATGTGGTAGGGACACATTATATTAATAAAGTTAAAATAAAAATAAAAATGGCAAAAGCTTACATCTTTTAGAAGAACAATTTTTACATAGGGTTATACATATTGGATTTTCGATTATAAATATTCATTAGAAAGCTAAAAGGATTTCCTACATAATGATATTTTATTTATAATTTTTAGACATCAAATAATTTAAATTATTAATGACACAATAATGATGCAATGTTTACCTCATTAATAAATCATTTAAATAAATAAGATTATAATGATTAAAATATTATCTAAAACCTGTCCAATTCTTATTGGTTGATGTTATTTAGAAACTTAGGCATCTTATATTCGACCTCAATGATTTTTGGACCATTATAAACCGAATATATTTATATTATAAAGTAATACTTTCACTCTTTCCTAAAGAGCCCCTCCTCTCCCTTATAAAAGGAGACAACTTCTACTCATTCCTCACACCTCTCAAGCTACTTGGCTCGTCCAAAACCTGCCCAAATACTCTCCCAACTTCCCTCACTACAACCTAGAGGCATTAGTTTGATCAGAAAGCCAACCTAAGGAGCACTTTTGATCAAATCAAAAGGAAGAACCCGAAGAAGAGGTAATGTTTTCACCACCCCTTTTCAAGTTCCTTTCTTCTTTCACTTCTTCTTTCTTTGTTCTTACCATTCTAAAATAATAACTCCAGTATCTCACATATACTGTGATGTTATTATAAATATGGTACAACCATATTCAGTATTCTATCCACCCTTTGAATAACATGTCACCATACGTGCGTACGTACGGCTTACCGTCTCCACGTCGTGGTGTAATTGTTATTCAATATATTATTATTTGGATGGGTATAAAAATGATGTGAAACTCATGTAAATAATAAATATAACATGTTAATTATTCTGTATATATGATATAACATCCATTTATATATTATTTTAATATCAAAAGAATGATATTGTCGCTCGTGCATACGTACGGACTACCGTCTCCACAAACGCGATAAGATTCATTCTCCATCGTATCCATTCAAGTATAATTATCATTTGATGATTTAAAAATGATGTTTAAGGACTTGATATCATTCTGGATATTAATAATATAAAACATATCCATTACAAACATCGCTTACGTAACAAAACATATAAAATAAAACAAGTAAGTTAACACCCGAAACAACGATAATACTAAGATATTATTATCAAATCAATATTAAAAGATCATATATGATATCAAATTAATGTATATGATTCTTTTATAATTTAATAACAATTATTTCACCATTATACAGGAGGTTAACCTACCCCAACCAAAGAAAAGTACAAGGTAAGGGTTTATTTCGCAATCTCTTCATTATCCGAGGTTGTTTATACATAATTATCTACTGGGACCTCGTTATCATCCACGTCCATGTTTCTTCAAAATGTATTTCAAAATTTTTTTAATTATTTAAAAGAATATGGGTTAAAGTCATTTATACCCTTGTTTGACTTTTTATAAGAGTTTTATAAGGGAATATTTCCGTCGTTTTCCAAACAAGTTGATTTTTAACCTTTTCGACAGAATTAAGATAAGAACGTTTTTTTTAACTTATACGGCGGGTGCGGTTATTTTCCGCCGTTATAAAATCGTCAAAGATTCCCTTACAAGCTTATAATAGTATTTTCAAATAAAATGTTTTATTTTATATGGATCTTAAATGATTTCAAAATAAAAAGAGATATTTCTTTAAAATGAATTTTTATTTCATCTATGTCAATATCCTTTGATGGATTTTACACTTATTTAAAGTTGATTTGTTATGATACAAAACTTCTATATTATATTGAAGGTTTTGTGATATGTTTGACTGTGGATGTGCTATTTTTTATATACCATTCATGGTTTATGATGAAAGTATTGACATTTCGTATGCTAGTTTTAATACGAATGTTTATGTTATGTTTAAACATTTTCATATGGGAATGCATTGGACTTAATATGTGACGGGTGGAGCCCGCTATAGCTCCTCGATGCATCGGTAGGTATCATGAGACAAACTAGTGTCTTGGCACAAGGCCTTGGCAAAATCTTATTTGTAGTCTTGGCACGAGGCCTTGGCTATGTGGTTATGATAGTCTGGCATTATGCATTACATCATTATGAAAGTAGTTATTGATATTGCATGTGATTATTATATTAGTAGAATATCCATGTGAATAAGTAAATGGCATCATTTCATTTTATTTATGCCATACTATGTTGAAGTTAATGTTTAAAAGGCTTTTGTTTTAGTTATACATTGCCTTAAATGTTTATTCTTATTTATGAAAGTTTCCGCTATATTGTTATCCTTACTGGGCATTTGAGCTCACCCCTTTTCTATGTTTTATTTCCCAGGATGTGAAGAAGTAAATTATGAATGACTTGTAGGGATATTTTGAGGGGTTAATAGTGTGGACTATGGAGACAATATGTTGTTGTAGTAGTTCTTTTTATTTTGATGATGTAATGTAAAACATATGAATATATCTAGTGTTTCCAAGGCTACTAAACCAATCGGTCTTTCGAGATTTGATCTTTCTTGTGATCATGCCAATGTTATGTAATTAATGCACCAACTCTGGGTAACTAGGGTCGGGGCGTTACAGTTGGTATCAGAGGAAGTTTAGTACAAACCTTGGAAGCTAGATTTAGATAAACTCTGATTAGAGCACGTAGACCTAAGATGAACTTTGAGGATTAGTATAGAAGAACTTCCTAGAATTTTGGTATTGTAGAGATTTTGTGAGTTTTCCGAGAAATACATCCCTGTCTGGATACCAGCAGGTAGAGGCGGCTCTGGCACAGATGTACCTAGGGGTAAAACCCGAAAACACCGCTTTGAGCTAGACTCGAACGGGAACTGGTGCACGACAACGGGCCTTGCTGCACTCTTGGTTACGACACTCCTGGGGGATATTCTTAGGATAATTCTCATTTTCTTTACAAACCATTATGAAGGGTTTATGAGTATATACATGCTCAAAGGAGACATTTTTATGATTATGGATTATATCCATAAATATTTCAATTTATGTTAAGTGTTTTATAAGTATGAGATTATGTATTTTGATTCATAAACTGATCTAGTTTCTGCCATTGTTTAGAAATGGCGCCTAGTGGAAGAAATGGTAACCGTATCAATGCACACACTCCATGTAGGGATTGCCCTCCTGCTCAAGATAATTATAGTGGGGCTGGTGATGCAACTGGTGCCGATCAGCTAATCACCATACTGGGACAACTTACTCAGGTTATGAATAATAACCTTACCCGTATGGAGCACCCTGATCCGCAGCGTGGAGGATAAATGTTAGATCGATTCATGAGGCAACAACCACCAACGTTCAATGGGAGTACAAATCCCTTAGTAGCTGAGAAATGGATAAATTCCCTAGAGAAAATATTTCAGGCTTTGGGGAGCAGTGAAAGGGAAAAAGTTATCATGGCAGTTTACCGCATCACTGGAGATGCTGATCAATGGTGGTCATTGATTCAAAACATGAAGGAAGATGATGAAGTATAAAATATGGAGTGGAGGGAGTTCAAAGATCTGTTTTTAGAAAAATACTTCCCTCGCGACCATCGAGCAGATATGGAAAGGCAATTTCTAAGTCTGAGACAGAAGGAGGATGAGAATGTCACAAAGTATGAGGCTAACTTTACAAGGTTAGCAAGGTACGCTGGTGATTATATACGTAACCAAAGAATTAAGATTGATCATTTCTTTGATGGGTTAAAACCATTTCTCCGTCGAGCATTAGTCTCACAATCCTTTTCATCGTACGAAGACATTGTCTCATGTGCTATCAAGATCGAAAAGGAATTCTCTAAGTCTTATGACTTTAAAGAAAAGAAAGAGAAGAATTGACCTTCTGATCAATCTGGGAATGGAAATAAGGGGAAGAAGGGAAAGGTTGAATATCCATCCTGTGGTAAATGCGGGAAGAAACACCCTGGTACTTGCTTGAAGGGAATGAGAGTCTGTTACAAGTGTGGTGAAAAAGGCCCCCAAGCTCGTGATTGCAAGGGGAAGAAGGAAGCTACCAACGTTCAGTGATACAATTGCAGGGAGATGGGGCATTATGAAAATGAATGTCCTAAGCGTCAGGAGAACTTACCTCAGAAAAGGACAAGGGATCAAGGCCAGGCTTATTCTATCACTACTGCTGAGGTAGAAGCTCCGAAAGACGTGGTGGCGGGTAATTTAATGGTTTCCTCAAGTTTAGCAAATGCATTATTTGATTCTGGATCATCGCATTGTTTCATATCTTCCCAGTTTGCTACGAAAATTAGATATTTCCAATTTGATTTAATAAGGGAGTTGTCAGTTAAAACTCCTAAGGGAAGTATCATTGCAACAAAGTTTTTTGAATCAGTCCCCAGTAGAGCACATAAATTTTCTTTATCTGCTGATCTCATCGTCATACCTATGATTGAGTTTGATATAATCCTCGGTATGGACTGGATTTCGGACTATGATGTGAAGATTTATTGTAAGAAGAAAGAGTTTACGATTCTTGATGATAATGATAAGGAACACCTTATTTTTAGAGCAGAATCGTCACCACCTAATTCTTATTTAGATCCACCCCCAGTAGCTCAACATAATTCAATTATTGTGGAGGAAGAGAATGAAATAACTGTCGGTGAGGAAAGGAATGTTCAAATAGAGGATGTACCCGTTGTGAAAGAATCTGTAGATGTATTTCCGGAAGATTTACCTGGACATCCTCCAGAACGAGAAGTTGAGTTTTCCATTGATTTGATTTTTGGATCAAGGCCTATATCGAAGACCCCTTATAGAATGGCCACTGTAGAATTAGTCGAACTAAATAAACAACTAGAGTAATTGAGTAATAAGGGATTTATTCGCCCTAGTGTTTCTCCATGGGGAGCCCCTGTTCTTTTTGTTAAAAAGAAAGACGGATCTATGAGGTTATGTATTGACTACAGGGAGATCAATGCTATAACGATAAAGAACAAGTATCCCCTACCTCGTATTAATGATTTATTTGACCAACTGCATGGAGCTCAATACTTTTCAAATATTGACCTTCGATCTGGATACCATCAGTTGTGTGTGAAGAAGGAAGACATTCCGATGACAGCATTTCGAACCAGGTACGGGCATTACGAGTTTACTGTAATGCCGTTTGGATTGACTAATGCACCCTCTGTATTCATGGATCTGATGAATAGAGTTTTCAAGGAGTATCTCGATGAATTTGTGGTGGTATTTATTGATGATATCTTGGTATACTCCAAAACCTACGAAGATCATGAAAATCACTTGCGCATTATCTTGAAGACTCTGAGGAGGCATGAATTATATGGGAAGTTTAACAAGTGTGAATTCTGGCTTCAGGATATTTCTTTTCTTGGCCATATTGTCTCTAAAGATGGAATCTCTGTTGATCCTTCTAAGACCAAGGCAATCCAAGAATGGCCAGCACCTACGATTATAACTGAGGTACGTAGTTTTATTGGTTTGGCAGGTTATTATCGACGTTTCGTCCAGAATTTTGCCTGATTGGCTAACCCATTAACGAAGCTCACACGTAAAGGGGTTAAATTTGTTTGGACAAAAGAGTGTGAAGAATGTTTTGAAGAACTGAAGAGAAGATTAGTCAATGCTCTTATATTGACTCTACCATCGGGGAATGATGGGTTCGTTATTTATAGTGATGCATCAAAGAAAGGACTTGGTTGTGTCCTTATGCAGAATGATAGAGTTATTGCCTATGCATCACGACAGTTGAAAATTAATGAACAAAACTATCCTACTCATGATCTTGAGTTAGCAGCTGTGATCTTTTCTTTGAAGATATGGAGACACTACCTCTATGGTGAAAAATGTGAGATTTATACTGATCACAAGAGTTTGAAGTATATTTTCTCACAAAAAGAACTCAACATGAGGCAAAGGAGATGGCTTGAATTACTCAAGGATTATGATTGCACGATACACTACCACCCAGGGAAAGCAAACAAGGTGGCAGATGCTTTGAGCAGAAAAGACCATGGAGTTTTGAACATGATGAGAATTGAAAGGGATCCAATTTTCATGGATCTAGTGAAGATGGACATGGGAATAACCAGGAAAGGTGAAACATCAATGATTTTTCAAATGGTTGCCAAACCATCTTTACTAGAATGGATTAAGAGTTCTCAGACCAATGATGAAGAATTTCAGAAGAAGATTAAAGCTGTGAATGATGGGAGATTGAGAGTCTTTGTGTATGAAGATGGAATTTTGAAATTTGGGAAGAGACTTTGTGTTCCCGATTTACCTGATCTGAAAAGGGAATTGCTGGATAATGCTCGTAGTTCCAATTTCTCTATACACCCTGGGAGCACCAAAATGTATAGAGATTTGAAGGAACATTTTTGGTGGGACAACATGAAGAGGTAGATTGCTGATTTTGTGTCAAGATGTATGGTTTGTCAACAAGTGAAAGCTGGAAGGCAACAGCCTGGAGGAGTCATGCAACCTCTTCCCATACCCGAGTGGAAATGGGTCAATATTATGATGGACTTTGTCATGGGGCTACCAAAGACTCCTAGAAGGAACGATGCAATATGGGTTATTGTTGATCGTCTTACCAAGTCAGCACATTTTCTTGCTATAAGAGAAGATCTACCCCTGGAACGTCTAGCAAGACTATACATTAATGAAGTTGTGAGACTTCATGGACTACCCCTATCGATTGTTTCTGATCGTGATCCCCGTTTTACTTCAAGATTCTGGAAAAGTCTTCAGAAATCCCTGGATACTGAACTTCATTTGAGCACTGCTTACCACCCTCAGACAGATGGACAATCAGAACGGACTATTCAAACCCTAGAAGACATGTTGAGATCTTGCTCACATGACTTTCAGGGTATGTGGGATCAATATTTACCACTGGTAGAATTTTCCTATAACAATAGCTTCCATTCGAGTATACAGATGGCACCATATGAAGCGTTATATGGAAAGAGATGTCGTACACCAACCTGTTGGGATGAGGTTGGTGAATGAAAACTTGTAGGCCCAGAACTGGTGGAGGAAATGGTGGAAAAGGTGAAGGTAATCCAAAATCACATCAAAGCAGCTCAAAATAGGCAGAAAAGATATGCCAATAATCGAAGGAAGGATTTGGAATTTCAGGTCGGTGATCATGTTTTCCTGAAGGTATCTCCATGGAAGGGAGTCATAAGTTTTGGTAAGAAAGGTAAATTGAGTCCCAGGTACATCGGACCTTTCGAAATTCTAGAACGAATTGTGGCTGTAGCTTACCGATTGGCAATGCCGCCAAGTCTCTCCAAAGTTCACGATGTGTTCCACGTATCTCTGTTGAGAAAATACATGCCTAACCCAACGCATGTACTCACCTATGAGGAATTAGAACTGGAACCCGATCTGTCTTATTGTGAAGAGCCTATCAGGATTCTTGATACAAGAGAACAAGTACTGAGAAACCGGACGACACGTCTGGTAAAAGTTTTGTGGAGAAATCATAAGATGGAAGAGGCAACGTGGGAACCCGAGGAACTTATGATTAAGAACCACCCGAGTCTTTTTATGCAGTAATACCCTAGAAATTGCGAGGACGCAATTATTTGAAGGAGGGGAGAATGTAACACCCCAAGCTTCCACGGTACGTTTCCCTTCGAATAATGCGATAGCGTGTGTTGTACGCAACCTCGAGTTCTAACACACACCACAACTAATTAAACTAGCCGCTGTGAATAGTAATACCTACTTTTTGAAATCATATATATTTTATATTCCAAAATGGACTTCATTTTTGGATTCGGAATATTGAAATTAGCCTAGGGTGAAATGTTGGTACTTTTCGGATAACTTTTATATTTTGATGAATAGTGAAAATTACTAAATTTTAATTAAAATCAACTTGTTTAATCAAAATAATTAATATTGATAAATTATGAATTTGAGTGGTTTTAAAGTATATTTAGAATATATTTTTACCATTTAATTTAATGTTTGTCATTGGACATAATTTCACAATTAAACCAGACATAAACAAGTGTCAATCTTTTGATAGTTATTATCTCTTAAAAACACGCTTTTTATTTTAACAACGGGAATTAATTTTAAATTAATTTCTGCCACTTCTGTGTTTTGAATTTGGAAAAATGGATTACCTATTTGGAATCAGGATGTACAAATTATGTAAATAGGTAACTTTTATTTTTACACATTTTGAATAATTACTACGGTAAATATTTTATTTACCATGGTTAAAGGGTAAATCCGGTAAATAAGGGTTAAAAAATAATATTATAATAACACAAAATTACCCTAAAACGTGTCCTAACCTTATTGGTGAACACATACCCGACCATGGGCATCCTTGGGTCGATTTGGGGACCCCTTAGAGCCACTTCTATGTGGTAGGGACACATTATATTAATAAGGTTAAAATAAAAATAAAAATGGCATAAGCTTACATATTTTAGAAGAACAATTTTTACATAGGGTTATACATTTTGGATTTTCGATTATAAATATTCATTAGAAAGATAAAAAGATTTCCTACATAATTATAGTTTATTTATAATTTTTAGACATCAAATAATTTAAATTATTAATGACACAATAATGATGCAATGCTTACCTCATTAATAAATCATTTAAATAAATAAGATTATAATGATTAAAATATTATCTAAAACCTGTCCAATTCTTATTGGTTGATGTTATTTAGAAAATTAGTCATCTTATATTTGACCTCAATGATTTTTGGACCATTATAAACCGAATATATTTATATTATAAAGTAATACTTTCACTCTTTCCTAAAGAGCCCCTCCTCTCTCTTATAAAAGGAGACAACTTCTACTCATTCCTCACACCTCTCAAGCCACTTGGCTCGTCCAAAACCTGCCCAAATACTCTCCCAACTTCCCTCACTACAACCTAGAGGCCTTAGTTTGATCAGAAAGCCAACCTAAGGAGCCCTTTTGATCAAATCAAAAGGAAGAACCCGAAGAAGAGGTAATGTTTTCACCACCCCTTTTCAAGTTCCTTTCTTCTTCCACTTCTTCTTTCTTTGTTCTTACCATTATAAAATAATAACTCTAGTATCTCACATATACTGTGATGTTATTATAAATATGTTACAACCATATTCAGTATTCTATCCACCCTTTGAATAACATGTCACCATACGTGCGTACGTACGGCTTACCGTCTCCACGTCGTGGTGTAATTGTTATTCAATATATTATTATTTGGATGGGTATAAAAATGATGTGCAACTCATGTAAATAATAAATATAACATGTTAATTATTCTGTATATAGGATATAACATCCATTTATATATTATTTTAATATCAAAAGAATGATATTGTTGCTCGTGCGTACGTACGGACTACCGTCTCCACAAACGCGATAAGATTCATTCTCCATCGTATCCATTCAAGTATAATTATCATTTGATGATTTAAAAATGATGTTTAAGGACTTGAAATCATTCTAGATATGAATAATATACAACCTATCCATTACAAACATGGCTTACGTAACAAAAAATATAAAATAAAACAAGTAAGTTAACACCCGAAACAACGATAATACTAAGATATTATTATCAAATCAATATTAAAAGATCATATATGATATCAAATTAATGTATATGATTCTTTTATAATTTAATAACAATTATTTCACCATTATACAGGAGGTTAACCTACCCCAACCATGGAAAAGTACAAGGTAAGGGTTTATTTCGCAATCTCTTCATTATCCGAGGTTGTTTATACATAATTATCTACTGGGACCTCGTTATCATCCACGTCCATGTTTCTTCAAAATGTATTTCAACACATTTTTATTTATTTAATAGAATATGGGTTAAAGTCATTTATACCCTTGTTTGACTTCTTATAAGAGTTTTACAAGGGAATCTTTCCGTCGTTTTCCAAACAAGGTGCTTTTTAACCTTTTCGACAGAATTAAGATAAGAACGTTTTTTTAACTTATACGGCGGGTGCGGTTATTTTCCGCCGTTATAAAATCGTCAAAGCTTCCCTTACAAGCTTATAAGAGTATTTTCAAATAAAATGTTTTATTTTATATGGATCTTAAATGATTTCAAAATAAAAAGAAATATTTCTTTAAAATGAATTTTGATTTCATCTATGTCAACATCCTTTAATGGATTTTACACTTATTTAAAGTTGATTTGTTATGATACAAAACTTCTATATTATATTGAAGGTTTTGTGATATGTTTGACTGTGGATGTGCTATTTTTTATATACCATTCATGGTTTATGATGAAAGTATTGACATTTCGTATGCTAGTTTTAATACGAATGTTTATGTTATGTTTAAACTTTTTCATATGGGAATGCATTGGACTTAATATGTGACGGGTGGAGCCCGCTATAGCTCCTCGATGCATCGGTAGGTCTCATGAGACAAACTAGTGTCTTGGCACAAGGCCTTGGCAAAATCTTATTTGTAGTCTTGGCACGAGGCCTTGGCTATGTGGTTATGATAGTCTGGCATTATGCATTCCATCATTATGAAAGTGGTTATTGATATTGCATGTGATTATTCGATTAGTAGAATATCCATGTGAATAAGTAAATGGCATCATTTAATTTTATTTATGCCATACTATGTTGAAGTTAAAGTTTAGAAAACTTTTGTTTTAGTTATACATTGCCTTAAATGTTTATTCTTATTTATGAAAGTTTCCGCTATATTGTTATCCTTACTGGGCATTTGAGCTCACCCCTTTTCTATGTTTTATTTTCCCAGGATGTGAAGAAGTAAATAATGAATGACTTGCAGGGATATTATGAGGGGTTAATAGTGTGGACTATGGATACAATATGTTGTTGTAGTAGTTCTTTTTATTTTGATGATGTAATGTAAAACTTATGAATATATCTAGTGTTTCCAAGGCTACTAAACCAATCGGTCTTTCGAGATTTGATCTTTCTTGTGATCATGCCATTGTTATGTAATTAATGCACCAACTCTGGGTAACTAGGGTCGGGGCGTTACAGTTGGTATCAGAGGAAGTTTAGTACAAACCTTGGAAGCTAGATTTAGATAAACTTCGATTAGAGCACGTAGACCTAAGATGAACTTTGAGGATTAGTATAGAAGAACTTCCTAGAATTTTAGTATTGTAGAGATTTTGTGAGTTGTCCGAGCAATACATCCCTGTCTGGATACGAGCAGGTAGAGGCGGCTCTGGCACAGATGTACCTAGGGGTAAAACCCGAAAACACCGCTTTGAGCTAGACTCGAACGAGAACTGGTGCACGACAACGGGCCTTCCTGCACTCTTGGTTACGACACTCCTGGGGGATATGCTTAGGATAATTCTCATTTTCTTTACAAACCATTATGAAGGGTTTATGAGTATATACATCCTCAAAGGAGACATTTTTATGATTATGGATTATATCCATAAATAGTTCAATTTATGTTAAGTGTTTTATAAGTATGGGATTATGTATTTTGATTCATAAACTGATCTAGTTTATGACATTGTTTAGAAATGGCACCTAGTGGAAGAAATGGTAACCGTATCAATGCACGCACTCCATGTAGGGATTGCCCTCCTGCTCAAGATAATTATAGTGGGGCTGGTGATGCAACTGGTGCCGATCAGCTAATCACCATACTGGGACAACTTACTCAGGTTATGAATAATAACCTTACCCGTATGGAGCACCCTGATCCGCAGCGTGGAGGATAAATGTTAGATCGATTCATGAGGCAACAACCACCAACGTTCAATGGGAGTACAAATCCCTTAGTAGCTGAGCAATGGATAAATTCCCTAGAGAAAATATTTCAGGCTTTGGGGAGCAGTGAAAGGGAAAAAGTTATCATGGCAGTTTACTGCATCACTGGAGATGCTGATCAATGGTGGTCATTGATTCAAAACATGAAGGAAGATGATGAAGTATCAAATATGGAGTGGAGGGAGTTCAAAGATCTGTTTTTAGAAAAATACTTCCCTCGCGACCATCGAGCAGATATGGAAAGGCAATTTCTAAGTCTGAGACAGAAGGAGGATGAGAATGTCGCAAAGTATGAGGCTAACTTTACAAGGTTAGAAAGGTACGCTGGTGATTATATACGTAACCAAAGAAGTAAGATTGATCATTTCTTTGATGGGTTAAAACCATTTCTCCGTCGAGCATTAGTCTCACATTCCTTTTCATCGTACGAAGACATTGTCTCATGTGCTATCAAGACCGAAAATGAATTCTCTAAGTCTTATGACTTTAAAGCAAAGAAAGAGAAGAAGAGACCTTCTGATCAATCTGGGAATGGAAATAAGGGGAAGAAGGGAAAGGTTGAATATCCATCCTGTGGTAAATGCGGGAAGAAACACCCTGGTACTTGCTTGAAGGGAATGAGAGTCTGTTACAAGTGTGGTGAAAAAGGCCACCAAGCTCGTGATTGCAAGGGGAAGAAGGAAGCTACCAACGTTCAGTGCTACAATTGCAGGGAGATGGGGAATTATGAAAATGAATGTCCTAAGTGTCAGGAGAACTTACCTCAGAAAAGGCCAAGGGATCAAGGCCAGGCTTATGCTATCACTACTGCTGAGGTAGAAGCTCCGAAAGACGTGGTGGCAGGTAATTTAATGGTTTCCTCAAGTTTAGCAAATGCATTATTTGATTCTGGATCATCGCATTGTTTCATATCTTCCCAGTTTGCTACAAAAATTAGATATTTCCAATTTGATTTAATATGGGAGTTGTCAGTTAAAACTCCTAAGGGAAGTATCATTGCAACAAAGTTTTGTGAATCAGTCCCCATTAGAGCACATAAATTTTCTTTATCTGCTGATCTCATCATCATACCTATGACTGCGTTTGATATAATCCTCGGTATGGACTGGCTTTCGGACTATGATGTGAAGATTTATTGTAAGAAGAAAGAGTTTACGATTCTTGATGATAATGATAAGGAACACTTTATTTTTAGAGCAGAATCGTCACCACCTAATTCTTATTTAGATCCACCCCCAGTATCTCAACATAATTCAATTATTGTGGAGGAAGAGAATGAAATAACTATCGGTGGGGAAAGGAATGTTCAAATAGAGGATGTACCTGTTGTGAATGAATTTGTAGATGTATTTCCGGAAGATTTACCTGGATATCCTCCAGAATGAGAAGTTGAGTTTTCCATTGATTTGATTTTTGGATCAAGGCCTATATCGAAGACCCCTTATAGAATGGCCACTGTAGAATTAGTCGAACTAAATAAACAACTAGAGTAATTGAGTAATAAGGTATTTATTCACCCTAGTGTTTCTCCATGGGGAGCCCCTGTTCTTTTTGTTAAAAAGAAAGACGGATCTATGAGGTTATGTATTGACTACAGGGAGATCAATGCTATAACGATAAAGAAAAAGTATCCCCTACCTCGTATTGATGATTTATTTGACCAACTGCATGGAGCTCAATACTTTTCAAATATTGACCTTCGATCTGGATACCATCAGTTGTGTGTGAAGAAGGAAGACATTCCGAAGATAGCATTTCGAACCAGGTACGGGCATTATGAGTTTACTGTAATGCCGTTTGGATTGACTAATGCACCCTCTGTATTCATGGATCTGATGAATAGAGTTTTCAAGGATTATCTCGATGAATTTGTGGTGGTATTTATTGATGATATCTTGGTATACTCCAAAACCTACGAAGATCATGAAAATCACTTGCGCATTATCTTGAAGACTCTGAGGAGGCATGAATTATATGGGAAGTTTAGCAAGTGTGAATTCTGGCTTCAGGATATTTCCTTTCTGGGCCATATTGTCTCTAAAGATGGAATCTCTGTTGATCCTTCTAAGGCCAAGGCAATCCAAGAGTGTCCAGCACCTACGAGTATAACTGAGATACGTAGTTTTATTGGTTTGGCAGGTTATTATCGACGTTTCGTCCAGAATTTTGCCCGATTGGCTAACCCATTAACGAAGCTCACACGTAAAGGGGTTAAATTTGTTTGGACAAAAGAGTGTGAAGAATGTTTCGAAGAACTGAAGAGAAGATTAGTCAATGCTCTTATATTGACTCTACCATCGGGGAATGATGGGTTCGTTATTTATAGTGATGCATCAAAGAAGGGACTTGGTTGTGTCCTTATGCAGAATGATAGAGTTATTGCCTATGCGTCACGACAGTTGAAAATTCATGAACAAAACTATCCTACTCATGTTCTTGAGTTAGCAGCTGTGATCTTTTCTTTGAAGATATGGAGACACTACCTCTATGGTGAAAAATGTGACATTTATACTGATCACAAGAGTTTGAAGTGTATTTTCTCACAAAAAGAACTCAACATGAGGCAAAGGAGATGGCTTGAATTACTCAAGGATTATGATTGCACGATACACTACCACCCAGGGAAAGCAAACAAGGTGGCAGATGCTTTGAGCAGAAAAGACCATGGAGTTTTGAACATGATGAGAATTGAAAGGGATCCAATTTTCATGGATCTAGTGAAGATGGACATGGGAATAACCAGAAAAGGTGAAACATCAATGCTTTTTCAAATGGTTTCCAAACCATCTTTACTAGAATGGATTAAGAGTTCTCAGACCAATGATGAAGAATTTCAGAAGAAGATTAAATCTGTGAATGATGGGAGATTGAGAGACTTTGTGTATGAAGATGGAATTTTGAAATTCGGGAAGAGACTTTGTGTTCCCGATTTACCTAATCTGAAAAGGGAATTGCTGGATGATGCTCATAGTTCCAATTTCTCTATACACCCTGGGAGCACCAAAATGTATAGAGATTTGAAGGAACATTTTTGGTGGGACAACATGAAGAGGTAGATTGCTGATTTTGTGTCAAGATGTATGGTTTGTCATCAAGTGAAAGCTGGAAGGCAACGGCCTGGAGGAGTCATGCAACCTCTTCCCATACCGGAGTGGAAATGGGACAATATTACGATGGACTTTGTCATGGGGCTACCAAAGACTCCTTGAAGGAATTATGCAATATGGGTTATTGTTGATCGTCTTACCAAGTCAGCACATTTTCTTTCTATAAGAGAAGATCTACCCCTGGAACGTCTAGCAAGACTATACATTAATGAAGTTGTGAGACTTCATGGAGTACCCCTATCGATTGTTTCTGATCGTGATCCCCATTTTACTTCATGATTCTGGAAAAGTCTTCAGATATCCCTGGATACTGAACTTCATTTGAGCACTGCTTACCACCCTCAGACAGATGGACAATCAGAATGGACTATTCAAACCCTAGAAGACATGTTGAGATCTTGCTCACTTGACTTTCAGGGTATGTGGGACCAATATTTACCACTGGTAGAATTTTCCTATAACAATAGCTTCCATTCGAGTATACAGATGGCACCATATGAAGCGTTATACGGAAAGAGATGTCGTACACCAACCTATTGGGATGAGGTTGGTGAAAGAAAACTTGTAGGCCCAGAACTGGTGGAGGAAACGGTGGAAAAGGTGAAGGTAATCCAAAATCACATCAAAGCAGCTCAAAGTAGGCAGAAAAGCTATGCCGATAATCGAAGGAATGATTTGGAATTTCTGGTCGGTGATCATGTTTTCTTGAAGGTATCTCCATGGAAGGGAGTCATACGTTTTGGTAAGAAAGGTAAATTGAGTCCCAGGTACATCGGACCTTTCGAAATTCTAGAAAGAATTGGGGTTGTAGCTTACCGATTGGCAATGCCGCCAAGTCTCTCCAAAGTTCACGATGTGTTCCACGTATCTCTGTTGAGAAAAGACATGCCTAACCCAACGCATGTACTCACCTATGAGGAATTAGAACTGGAACCCGATCTGTCTTATTGTGAAGAGCCTGTCAGGATTCTTGATACAAGAGAACAAGTACTGAGATACCGGACGACGCGTCTGGTAAAAGTTTTGTGGAGAAATCATAAGATGGAAGAGGCAACGTGGGAACCTGAGGAACTTATGATTAAGAACCACCCAAGTCTTTTTATGCAGTAATACCCTAGAAATTGCGAGGACGCCATTATTTGAAGGAGGGGAGAATGTAACACCCCAAGCTTCCATGGTACGTTTCCCTTCAAATAATGCGATAGCGTGTGTTGTACGCAACCTCGAGTTCTAACACACACCACAACTAATTAAACTAGCCGTTGTGAATAGTAATACCTAATTTTTGAAATCATATATATTTTATATTTCAAAATGGACTTCATTTTTGGATTCGGAATATTGAAATTAGCCTAGGGTGAAATTTTGGCACTTTTCGGATAACTTTTATATTTTGATGAATAGTGAAAATTACTAAATTTTAATTAAAATCAACTTTTTTAATCAAAATAATTAATATTGATAAATTATGAATTTGAGTGGTTTTAAAGTATATTTAGAATATATTTTTACCATTTAATTTAATGTTTGTCATTGGACATAATTTCACAATTAAACCAGACATAAACAAGTGTCAATCTTTTGATAGTTATTATCTCTTAAAAACACGCTTTTTATTTTAACAACGGGAATTAATTTTAAATTAATTTCTTCCACTTCTGTGTTTTGAATTTGGAAAAATGGATTACATATTTGGAATCAGGATGTCCAAATTATGTAAATAGGTAAATTTTATTTTTACACAATTTGAATAATTACTGCGGTAAATATTTTATTTACCATGGTTAAAGGGTAAATCCGGTAAATGTGGGTTAAAAAATAATATTAAAATAATACAAAATTACCCTAAAACGTGTCCTAACCTTATTGGTGGACACATACCCGACCATGGGCATCCTTGGGTAGATTTGGTGACCCCTTAGAGCCACTTGTATGTGGTAGGGACACATTATATTAATAAAGTTAAAATAAAAATAAAAATGGCATAAGCTTATATCTTTTAGAAGAACAATTTTTACATAGGGTTATACATGTTGGATTTTCGATTATAAATATTCATTAGAAAGATAAAAAGATTTCCTACATAATGATATTTTATTTATAATTTTTAGACATCAAATAAGTTAAATTATTAATGACACAATAATGATGGAATGTTTACCTCATTAATAAATCATTTAAATAAATACGATTATAATGATTAAAATATTATATAAAACCTGTCCAATTCTTATTGGTTGATGTTATTTAGAAAATTAGTCATCTTATCTTCGACCTCAATGATTTTTGGACCATTATAAACCGAATATAATTATATTATAAAGTAAAACTTTCAGTCTTTCCTAAAGAGCCCCTCCTCTCCCTTATAAAAGGAGACAACTTCTACTCATTCCTCACACCTCTCAAGCCACATGGCTCGTCCAAACCATGCCCAAATACACTCCCAACTTCCCTCACTACAACCTAGAGGCATTATTTTGATCAGAAAGCCAACCTAAGGAGCCCTTTTGATCAAATCAAAAGGAAGAACCCGAAGAAGAGGTAATGTTTTCACCACCCCTTTTCAAGTTCCTTTCTTCTTCCACTTCTTCTTTCTTTGTTCTTACCATTCTAAAATAATAACTCCAGTATCTCACATATACTGTGATGTTATTATAAATATGGTACAACCATATTCAGTATTCTATCCACCCTTTGAATAACATGTCACCATACGTGCGTACGTACGGCTTACCGTCTCCACGTCGTGGTGTAATTGTTATTCAATATATTATTATTTGGATGGGTACAAAAATGATGTGCAGCTCATGTAAATAATAAATATAACATGTTAATTATTCTGTATATATGATATAAAATCCATTTATATATTATTTTAATATCAAAAGAATGATATTGTCACTCGTGCGTACGTACGGACTACCGTCTCCACAAACGCGATAAGATTCATTCTCCATCGTATCCATTCAAATATAATTATCATTTGATGATTTAAAAATGATGTTTAAGGACTTGATATCATTCTGGATATGAATAATATACATCCTATCCATTACAAACATGGCTTACGTAACAAAACATATAAAATAAAACAAGTAAGTTAACACCCGAAACAACGATAATACTAAGATATTATTATCAAATCAATATTAAAAGATCATATATGATATCAAATTAATGTATATGATTCTTTTATAATTTAATAACAATTATTTCACCATTATACAGGAGGTTAACATACCCCAACCAAGTAAAAGTACAAGGTAAGGGTTTATTTCGCAATCTCTTCATTATCCGAGGTTGTTTATACATAATTTTCTACTGGGACCTCGTTATCATCCACGTCCATGTTTCTTCAAAATGTATTTCAAAACATTTTTAATTATTTAAAATAATATGGGTTAAAGTCATTTATACCCTTGTTTGACTTTTTTTAAGAGGTTTATAAGGGAATCTTTCTGTCGTTTTCCAAACAAGGTGCTTTTTAACCTTTTCGACAGAATTAAGATAAGAACGTTTTTTTAACTTATACGGCGGGTGCGGTTATTTTCCACCGTTAAAAAATCGTCAAAGCTTCCCTTACAAGCTTATAAGAGTATTTTCAAATAAAATGTTTTATTTTATATGGATCTTAAATGATTTTAAAATAAAAAGATATATTTCTTTAAAATGAATTTTGATTTCATCTATGTCAACATCCTTTGATGGATTTTACACTTATTTAAAGTTGATTTGTTATGATACAAAACTTCTATATTATATTGAAGGTTTTGTGATATGTTTGACTGTGGATGTGCTATTATTTATATACCATTCATGGTTTATGATGAAAGTATTGACATTTCGTATGCTAGTTTTAATACGAATGTTTATGTTATGTTTAAACCTTTTCATATGGGAATGCATTGGACTTAATATGTGACGGGTGGAGCCCTCTATAGCTCCTCGATGCATCGGTAGGTCTCATGAGACAAACTAGTGTCTTGGCATAAGGCCTTGGCAAAATCTTATTTGTAGTCTTGGCACGAGGCCTTGGCTATGTGGTTATGATTGTCTGGCATTATGCATTCCATCATTATGAAAGTGGTTATTGATATTGCATGTGATTATTCGATTAGTAGAATATCCATGTGAATAAGTAAATGGCATCATTTCAATTTATTTATGCCATACTATGTTGAAGTTAAAGTTTAAAAGGCTTTTGTTTTAGTTATACATTGCCTTAAATGTTTATTCTTATTTATGAAAGTTTCCGCTATATTATTATCCTTACTGGGCATTTGAGCTCACCCCTTTTCTATGTTTTATTTTCCCAGGATGTGAAGAAGTAAATTATGAATGACTTGCAGGGATATTATGAGGGGTTAATAGTGTGGACTATGGAGACAATATGTTGTTGTAGTAGTTATTTTTATTTTGATGATGTAATGTAAAACTTATGAATATATCTAGTGTTTCCAAGGCTACTAAACCAATCGGTCTTTCGAGATTTGATCTTTCTTGTGATCATGCCAATTTTATGTAATTAATGCACCGACTCTGGGTAACTAGGGTTGGGGCGTTACACTTGAGATGTGTGGGAGATGGGTAGGAAGTGAGGGATTTTTATAAGGGAGAGGAGGGGATCTTTTGAAAAGTTTGAAAATATTATTTTATTATATATATATTTTTTGTTTATAAAGGTCCAAAAATCATTATAGTTGACGATAAGGTGTCCCATGTTCTAAATAAAATCATCCAATAATAATTGGACATTTTTTGGACATTTTTTTAATGTTTACCTTCTTATTTATTTATATCATTCATTAATTACATAAACATTGCATCATCATTGTGTCATAAATAAATTTACTTATTTGATGTATAAAAATTATAAAAAACATATATGATGTATTTAATATTTTTATATTTTTTATGAATATTTATATTATAATATATCAATTATATAACACCCCAGAAAAATTGTTTTAATAAAAAAATACATGTTTATGACATTTTTATGTTTACATTAAATAAAAAGTTATTAATGTCATTATCTTATGCATGTATCTCCACGGGGTCCCAAAATTTACCAACGAATTATCGTGGTCAGAGATGACTCATATAATTAGGTTATGAAAAATTTCAAGTTTATAATATATAATTATAATATTATTTTTAAATTAAATTACCCTAATTACATTTAATTGCAGTTAGTAAAAGTCAAAACATACTATTCAGGAAAAATTATTTTCACCCCATTAAAATAAATTACATACTAATGAAAACAATATATTTTGGATTTTTGAAATTCAATTCACATAAGAGGTAAAATTATGTTCAATGCAAATTTGGAAAAGCACATAGAATGTGGGTAAAAACAGGTTAAAAAGTTCAATAGAATTTTATATATCTAAACTTATTATAGAATGACTCTAATGAATTAAATTGTATTAATATAGCCATTATGTATCTATTTTTATTTTAAAATATATTCAATTTTATAAATAATTATTGAATGAAAAGGTTGGTTTTAATGAATAATGGAGTGCTTTTTACTATTCATAAAAAAATTGAATGTTTTCAGAAAATTGCAAAAATTTAATCTAAGATAAATTTGATATTTCAAATTAAAAAATGATGTCAAATTTTTCAGATTAAAAACATAAAAGTTGTATTAATTAATTTTATAATTGATTCCCATCTTCAAAACAAAATGCGTGTTTTTAAGAAATTAGAACCATCATATGCTTGATACTTGTTAATGTCCAATTTCTAAGTGAAATTAATTAAAATGGACAAAATTGGAATAAATGGTAAAATTATAATCTATTTACACTTTAAAACCAATTAAAAATACAATCTAAAAATATAAATAAATTATATTAGAAGGTGGTTTTGAATTAAAATACATCATTTTTCACTATTCTTAAACAAATGAACATTATCTGAAAAATATCAAAATTTCTTCCAAAGTAAATTTTTATGACCTAATTCTAAAGAATAAAATTATTTTGCCAAATATAACATATAAAAGTTACAAAAAAATATTTAAAAGGGTTCTCCATCAAAATACGATAAACCGTCCTTTTAATGAATATTAGACTTTTTAGGCTTAAAATTGGATTTCATTCACATTTTCAGCCGCTATCTTTTATTGGAAAAATATAAAAATGTGTAACAAACTTATGTAATCATATTTCAGTTTGTTCTATTGATTCCGATGAATATAATAGATCGGTGTTAGCTGCCATTTAAAATAATATTATTATATTATTAGTGTAGAATGTAAGATTTCAGGGAAACTTGTTGTTGCGTATTGGGTACTCCATCAATCATAGCATCCCCATTAAAGTAAATTTAATTTTTAATTAAAAAATATTAAAAAAATATTAACATGTTTTATTGTTGATTTATTTGGGATGTTACATCCTTCCCCCCTTTTGGGAATTTCATCCTTGTAATTTTTTTAAAAACAATTGGTCTCTGAAACATCATTGAAAGTCACACATTGGAAAAATAGTCAATAAAACTATCACTTTAAAATAAAATAAGAGAAGTAAAAAGGTCACCTAAGACAACAAATACTAGTATTACATGAAAACATAGATATGGTGGAGAAAAAAACCATCAAATTCTGATGGAGATTGATAGAAAACATGATTAAAAGAAAGTTAACCACCAGAAAATCACAAACTTGTGACGGGTTAAAAGACCATTAATTCCCCAGTAAGAAAACATAATAGACAATGTTTTTTTAAGTAACCTTTCATGATGTAGACGAATTTATTTAAGATCTTAACTAAAATCATAATGAAACATACATACTTTTCATGTAGACTTTCATCCTATACTATATTTCTACCAAAAAGACATATTTTCTCCCAATGATTGGTATTCAAGCTCACTTTGTCACATCAAGAACTCTAGAATAAAATTCTACAAAATCACATAATCCAAAAAGTGCTATTTATTTCCCCTATATATAGGCATTAACCAAAAAATGGTTATTATGAGATCAGATAATCCCCAAAAATGATAATCCAACATAAAAATAAATACTACTCTTAATCTAAAAAAATAAACAAATACCACCCAATGATTAAAAAAGACCATTCAATAAAACTTGTCCTGTAAATTATTCAATATAATCAAAATTAATATCAAAACCCAAATCCCAAAAGAATTTAATAATGATGTTTTCCAGGATAAATCTTATCTTTAATATCCAAATAACAAAAATTACTCGTAAAGTCTCATATTTAAAAGTAATTAACATAATCACATATTTTCCATGATAGGTTAATAATTTCCATAGTTAATCCAAAACTAACATATTCTTGATTCATTGAATCATTTAACTAAAAAAATGAGTCATAATAAACCGATACTTCACATAGTCTAGTGGTAGGTGACAGATCCCAGTCGCACTTTGGTTGTGGGTTTGATTCCCACATCTTTTTCCGATGCGACAAGTTGTCACGCGGTCTGCATATTGTCCCTTTTCAAAAACAATATTAATTTATAACATTCCAAAAAAGAGATAAATTCATCAAATATAACCATAACATAATTTAACCATGAAGGTTATCTAATAACATTTATTTTTCGTCCCAAAATGTATTAACCTGTAATTGCCTAAAATTCCAAGATCATATAAACCCAAATGGTTCTTTTTTACTATATCCACAAAATAAAATATAATTATTCCATGAATAAAATTTTCATATATCAAAATTCAAGGTTACACATACTATAAAAATACTTCTAATGTAACCCCAGCATCAAAAGAGCCTTAATACTTTTAAGCATTTCACCATCCTAAAATCTACCATAACTCTTGATTCCCATATATGTTGACTTCTAACTCATTCAACATTATTCATGATCCTTTAACCAATTACTTCTAGAATATTATGAAATAATTATTTTTAACAATCAAAATCATGAATAATATCCTAATATTCAATAATATCCAAATATATGCTATGAAATAATCCATACCATTCATTGGTCATTTTTAGTTTCTTCATCCTCAATAAGAATTCCATTATGTATTACTACAAAATATTTATACGATCATGGTGATACCATTCCCGAAAAATCTTCGTAGGAAATATGTTTGAATAATGACCATGCACACCACATTTAAAGCATTTAATTGATCCCAAAAAAACTTCTTTCCCTTTCTTAGAGTCCACTGGATTCTTCTTTTTTCCATGGAAAGTTCTTGATTTATGACATTCATTTCCATATCTATAGAAACTTTCAGTCTCTTTGAAAAATTTTCCTAGGTGTTTCTTTCAACATCCTTGAAACATAGGTTATTGAAAACAATTACCTTTATGATTATTACCTGAACTTCCATAGGGATTTGTTTTCTCACATATATGATTCTATAAAAAAATCACAATGATTAAGGAGGTCAATCATGAATCCAGATAGTTGGTTGAGAATGACCACAAAATTTCTCATTGTAGATCCCATTTCATTCAATTGATCATTAAAAAAACCATCACTGTTTTCTTTCCATCCATGGTTAATTTTTTACCTGCTAGATCCATCCATTTTCTTAAAAAAGGCTACTATGAGAATATTAGTAAAATCATCAAATAATAACTTATGAGAAGGGTAAATACTAAGATATAATTATTCATATTATATTAAACTCAGTCAGTTTTTCTAATAAAATTATGAATCTTTCTGAAATTCTAACCATTATGGCAATTTCACTTATGCATAAAGAATACCCTAACCTCTAATGTTATCTAAAACGACATCTAATACCAACAATAAGGACCCGACCTTAAAACACTATATTATCTTGAATTAAATGAATAAGGCACATTGAAAATCTTTTTAGGATAAATGTTTTAGAGAGTAAGGTCATTAATATTACATTACATCTCAATAATTTCAAAGTAGACACTTCTACTCAGTTTCAATTTTTATCATAAAATTAAAACTCTTGATGAAAAGAGACATGTCTAGTTCCATGTTTTAGATAGCATGAATTTTCCTACATCCCATACTTGACCCTATTAAACTTTATATCATGTGAAAAACATTTCAAAAACACGGGATGACCACAAAAACCACAGTAAGGTATACATAGTGAATGAAAACTACTAGTTTTTCAAAACAACAATTAAATGATGAATAAGTAATTCTTTTCACCTTTATGAAGTGAAAAAACACTCTTCATTAAAAAGAAGATCATTTCTATCCCTTTTGTAACAAAAATATTACCATAAAACCCATAAAAATAACACATAACATATAAAGGTTAATTGGGAAATAAAAATTTGTAAGTGGAATAAAAATACGATTGACTTACACACATATTAGTAAATGGAATATCTATATGGCCAACTTCCAAACCTAATGCATTGGAAGTTATAACGTAACCACCTGTCCTAGTTTATCACGGAACCACCCATCATTTGGTCAGTCAAGTAACCACCCATCAAATGTACAAGTACCATTATAAAATCATATCACATAAAATATTTCAAATATAAAAATTTAACAATTAACATTTAATTTTCAATCACAATGTATCATTTCAAGATATCGACAAAATCAATGCTTTATCAAACCATTTTCAAAACTATTTAATAAAGAGATTTTCGAATCAATGTGTACCATACCACATTGAAGAATTAAAAGAAATTAACACCATAAATCATTAATGATTATATAAATAAATCCTTAAAAACATTTTTAAAACATGTACATTAATGAGAACTATTTAGAAGAATATATATTTAAAACAATTGTCTATTTAAGGAGTTCTTAACCAATTGAGAGATGCTTGAATACAAATAATTGAAGAAAAACATTTAATAAATAGTTTATAATATCATGAGAATAATGGTATTCAATATATAATATGATAAAGGATAGTATATAAATAATATCAACGTGAATTGGTGTATAACAACAATGAAGTATCAATGTAATGTAAATTGAGACAAAATCCCATATGAAGACGGTATCCTTTAATTAAGGATAATTAAATTACAAAATTATGTGTGAAAATAAAAGAACACCCAATATAAGTGGATATTACGTGTAAAAAAATAAGATAAAATTCATACATATTCATAGGATGAAATATTCAAGAAGTACAAGTTTAACCCAAAGAATTGAAATTGGGTTAAGAAGTTCCCTTGCAAAAATTCGACAGCCAAACGACGTCACATTAAAATTAAAAAAAAGGGATGAATAGATAGAAAAGGATATCTCAAAACATGGACATAAAATTTACATCAATAAGGACATAGATGTACATTTCCCAACATAATAATATTTTAATTAAAATACATTACAAAAAGAGGTCTTTTTAAAAGAGGAGTGTGAATGGTTTCCTTACCGATTTGGTAACTTATGAAACATATAACACATGAAAGAATGATCTTAAAATGAAGAAGTAAATAACCATAAATTTAATTATATTTCACAAATAATAAAATCATGGGAATTACACAAACCACACAAAAGGAAATCCTTTCAAATATAGCATAAATTTCACGAGAATAAAAAGTGAGATGAAAACTCCTTACCACGTCATAATCAATCGAGTCGTATGACCAAAAATTAATAACCACCAAATGAATCAAAAAATACCCTGATTATAAATAGAATCATGATAATACATTTAAAATGGAAATAAAAAATACACCACATTTAATAAATAAGTGGAGAATCAATGGAAATATCACGAAATTAAAAGTGAGATAAGAAACCCCTTACCACGTGTCCGACTTGACTCGCTCGTATGTTCTTTGTTCTTTTGAATGATAAACTTACGTTAATTTATACATGCATAATTTTTTTTCTTAATGTCTAGTAATCCTTTTATAACTCTTTTTATAATTATATAATAATTAGTTAATTTATTTTGAGTTCATATTGGACATTTTTTCGATGTTTGGAACATGAGTAAAAATTGAACATGTTATAATTATAAATTGTCCATGGGGTCAAAATTACATTATCTATAGAATTATATTAATAATTTAGATGTCGTATATATCTAATATATATGGTATATATATTTATTTATAATATTACATAACATTTCGAGATAATAAATGAAATGCACAGTTCATGAAGACAGTAAGCCATACGTACGCATGAACACTACTTTATTTCTATTTCATATTTTAATGAAATGAAAAAATAGTGATTCATAGGTATATTATAATTTAATTAAAATATATATGTAATATATGTTAAATATCATCATATATTAAATCCTTTATATGTTCCACGTAGGGCATGACCGAGTCATTCACTTTGAGGGGGTGGTTGTCTGCACTTCCTCAAATGAAATTATCGTGTTTACCAATAATGGGAACCATACATGTATGCTATAAAAAGGAAAATAAAGAATAATAGAGAAAAATATAAATATGTTATATAACATATAAAGATACAGTACCATCATAATGTCCAACATGAGAGGCGGTAGGAGATAATTGAATAATCATCGTTTAGTGAGGCAGTAGTTCGCCGTCCCTAGAAATAGTATGTTCTTTACCCATTAGATGGAGGTGTGTGTAAGTGTAACTAGAATACATCTCATAAAATCATTCTAGTATATTGAGTATACTGGTGTTGTTATATTATAAAGGAATAAAAAGAGTTTATGGGTTTGGAGAAGTAAAATAAAACGAAATAACATCAGAGAAGATGTTACTTTTAAATCGGGTAACTCCCTTTGGTTTTTAGCAAAAAGGTTTTCTTGAAGTGATTTATGACTATGGTAAGGCTTATAGGATGAAAATAAGTATCTTGGGAGATTATTTGAGTAGATTTTGGATGATCCAAGTTCTTGAAAAGTGTGAGAGTTGTGTAGGAAGCGAGGGCTTTTTATAAGATAGTGGAGGGGCTTTTTGGATGGTTCGAAAAAATTATTTTATTATATAATTATTTTCAGTTTCAAAAGGTTCAAAAATATTTACGGTAGAAGATAAGGTGTTCCATGTTTTAAATAAAATCATCCAATAATAATTGTACAAGTTTTGGATATTTTTTTAATTTTTATCTTCTTATTTATTTAAATCATTCATTAATGATGTAAACACAGCATCATCATTGTGTGATAAATAATTTTATTTTTTTATGTATATAAATTACAAAAAAATAAAATGATGGAAGAAATATTTTAAGCTTTCTAATGAATATTTATAGTCAAATATATCAATTCTATAATCCCACATTAAAATTGTTTTAGTAAAACAATACATGTTTATTCCTTTTTTATTATTACATTAAATAAAAAGTTATTAATGTCATTATCTTAAACAAGTGGATCCATGGAGTCCCAAAATTGTCCAATTTAATTTCTTTTTCATCCATGACTCGTCCAATAAGGCTAGGACAAGTGTCATGGTAATTTTATATTATTAAAATATTATTTATTCCTTAAATTACCATAATTATCTTTAATCGCGGTTAATAAAAGTCAGAAGATACTATTCAGAAAAATTTTTTTATCCCATTGAACAAAATATTACAATTTAATTAAAACCATATATGTTGGATTTTTGAAATTCAATTCACATATGCCATAAAATTACGTTTTATGCAAATTTGGAGAAGCACATAGAATGTGGGTAAAAAGATGTTAAAAAGTTCAATAGAATTTAATATATCTAATTTTATTATAAAATGAATATAGTTAATTAAATTCTATTAATATAGGTATTATGTATCTATTTTTTACTTTAAAAAAATTAAATTAAAAAATGGTTATTTAAACCAAAACGTAGTGTTTTTCACTATTCATCAAAAAATGAAAGTTCTCAGAAAAATACCAAAAATTCACCTTAAGATAAATTTCATATTCTGAATATAAAAATGATTTCTATTTTACCAAATTCAAAACTTATAAATTGTTTTAAATAATTTTAAAATTCTTTCTGTTGTCAAAACAAAAATCGTGTTTTTAAGAAAAAACAACCATCAAAAGATTGGCAATTGTTAATGTCCCGTTTCAAAATGAAATTATTTCCAATGTACAAAATTGGATTAAATGGTAAAAATAAAATCTATTTACAAATTAAAACCAATTAAAAAGACAATCTAACTATATAAATAAATTAGATTAATAAGGGTTTTTGATTTAAAATACAACATTTTTTCACTATTCATTATAAAATGAGTAAGATCAGAAAGAAATCAAAATTTCATCCAAAGTTAATATTGATGTCCCGATTCCAAAGATGAAAATTATATTGTCAAATAGATCATATAAAAGTTTCAAAAACATGATTTAAAAGGGGTTATCCATCAAAAGACAATAAATCAATCTTTTAAATAATGTTAGAGTATTTCTACTTAAAATTGGATTTCATTCAGATTTTAAGCCGCTAACTTTTACTGGATGAATGTAAAAACATTTATCAAACATATGTAATCATATTTTAGTTAGTTCAATTCATTCTCTCCAAAAAAACGGCTCGACATTAACAACCATTTAAAATAATATTATTATAATATTTGTGTGCAACATAAGATTTCAAAGAAACCTATTGTTGTGTATCAGGTACGCCATCGAACATATCATCCCCATTAAAGTAAAATTAATTTTTTTAATTATCAAATATTAAAAAATTTTAAAATGTCTTCTTTTTTATTTACCTAGGATGTTACACATACAACCCCTAAAAAGGTTATAGTTTCCAGACAACTTATATTCATTTAGAGAGATCACATCTCCAAAATAGATAGTGCGAGTGAGATAGACATTGATTAATTTGAGGATTGAGAAACACAAGAGTTGGTATATGAGCAGATTCAAAAAATCCTCATGGAATAAATATTTGTTCCAGTGACACAAAAACTATGTAGGAATACAAGAGAGGTTAGAGAACCATAATGGTATGGTTTTCTAGTTACTGATGATGGTGACTCATTATTTGTTGTAAATAATGATACTCTAACATAAAATGAAGTAGTATGTGTCACTAATGTATCCATGTGTCAAAAACCATTAATTCTAAAATGGATTCAATGTACCAAAACCAAGTTTGTATTTTTGTACATCCTCTAGTTGATCTAAATCCTATTGGTTTCAAATGTCTATTCAAGATGAAACATGACATGAATGGACAATTCAGTACCAATAAGAAATGACTGGTTTCAAAACGGTTAAAAAAATGCTAATGCATTGATTAGAATGAAACCATTTCACCAGTTGTGATGCTGAAATCCATAAAAATTCTATTTTCCATCACCACTTAGCATGATTATGTGATTTGAAAAATTGATGTCAAAATAGCCTTCTTTAACAGGATCCTTCAGAAATATATCTACATGAAAAAACCTGAAGGGTTTAAGACACCAAAGGATTCCAATAAGTTATGGAAGTTGCATAAATTCATTTATTGATTAAAGAAAGAATCCAGGTCCTAGAACATTTGGCTTAATGAATCCATAATGATATTTTGTTTAATAAAAAATTTATGTGCGGCTTGTTTCAACAAACGATTTAGTTAAAGTGCAGCCGTTTTCCTAATAGTATATGTTGATGACATATTACTTATAGGAAATGAGATAATTGCCTTATCGTATGTTAATGAAAAGTTTAATCTATGCTTCTCCATGAAGGAGTTGAGCGAGGTAGATATTATTGGGATCAAGATCCATCGTGATATATCCATGAGATTGTTGGGCCAAATTCAATGTACATATATTGATAAAATAATAAAGAGATTCAGTTGGGAACAATCCAAGAGTGAATTGTTGCTAATATCACATGCCATTGATCTTTCCCAAAAACATTGTCCTCAGAAAAATACAGAAAGAAAGATAATGGAAATTACTCCATATGCATCAGTGATTAGGTCAATCATGTATACCATTCAATGTACTAGGATGGATGTCACCTATGCATTAAGTGCAGCAGACATATGTCATGTTGACCCAGGTTACCTCCATTTCATGGATGTCAAGGCTATCATAATGTATTTGAGGCATTCTAAGGATATGTTCCATGTTTATAGATTAGATGAGAAACAAGTCATCTGAGGATATTCATATTCTAGTTTCCAGACTGATCAAGATGACATGAAGTCAAAAACAGGATACATCTTTACTTTGAATGGAGGACCAATGAGCTAGAAGATCTCAAATCAAAGTGTGGTCACATATTCAATAGTATATTCCGAGTATATCGCAGCTTCTAAGGAAGCTAGAGAAGAATATTGGATTCAATTGTTTTTAGGAGATCGATGTGTACATAGAAGAAAAGATCCCATCACACATTACTATGATAATACTCCAGTGGTGGATCTTGCAAAAGATTCACAGTCACATCAACATATGAAGAACATACATTGGAAGTATCATCTCATGAGGGAGATTTATGAGAGAGGTGATGTTGCAGTGAGAAGTATTTTCAAAGAGGACAACATGGTGGACCTCCTAACTAAATCATGGACTTAGCATAAACATGATCATTATGTGAGGTCTAGAAGAATGAATGTCGTAGGTAGTTGGCTCTAGTCTATGTGAGATTTTTTAAGATTTTGTTTCCTAGAACCAAATATTTTTACATTGATTACACGAATATTTAATAAATTTAAATATTAAAAATCTTATTATATATTGTTCATTGATCTACAAGACTCTGATGTAATAATATTGTAGAGTATATGTGGAATTTATAAGGTCATGGAAGTTCCCAGCTATGATGTGATCCTTGAAATGCTATAAAAAAATTCTTAAATAGAGTTATACAGTTTGATGGAATACTTTTATGGGACACATTGAATGCAGAACATCAGGTTCAAGTACTTTTAAGAATATGAGACTTCCTATCATGAATTTATCACATGGTAATCCTTAAGATTTGAGATTATAAGAAAAGACATGTCAATATTAATTCTACATGTTTTTGTGTCACCTGATATTTCTATCTAAGACCGTGTGTAATTATCCATAATCATTAATATTATAATTAATATTTGACATGACTTGCGCACATTTATTTATAGACAAAAACCTTCACACATACAATTTGAGATAAGTAGGGTGCATTTGGTTCATAATGAGTGACATGTTATCAATTGATAATTCAATGAAGGATTTGTCCCTTCCATTTATGGAAGTTGATATCTCATCCCATTGATTGAAATAGAATCGTTGCATGAAATTCCATTGAAATGTTGTAACGAAGAGTTTATTTCAGGTGGTCAAAGAACGATGTATCAAACATTAAAGTTGATGACACTATCATGAAACCTACATCATGATATATTGTGATAAAGGTATTATTTTACACAACGATCGTTTTATTTGGTTTTTGTTTTTGTGATGTTAATTTCTTTATCATGGGTTCCCTAACCCGTTTCTAGACAACCCTCTTGGTCTTTTGGCATGACTACCAAATGCCAACGAGAATGAAACCTAGAGTGTCACACACATAGTGATTTTACGGTCTCTGTTAAATTCTATTACAATTTTATTATTAAATTTTATTCTCAAGATATTGGAATAATTTATTCAAGTTAGAAGGATTTCATAAATGAAATAATTTTTTATTTACTAGATTGTGGGTAAAATATATATATTTATTTTACTAAACATTTAATAAATAAATATTTTCTGTTTGTAAATAAAATATTTATTAAAGGGAATAAATTATTTACTTATTTATTAATTTTTTCAATAAATGGAATTGGAGTTGGAACAGACCAAGGCTGGTCTAGTAGAAAAATAATTATTTTCATGGTGACAAAAAATTATTTAACTTTGTGGAAAAAATTAAAGTAAAGCTGCTATTATTTTGTGATGTTGAATTTTATTTATAATTCTATTTTGCGCAAGTTGGATCACCAAAAAATAACACGGTATTATTATTAATATCATGGTTTTTCTCTATGGTTATGAATGTGTTAAATTGATGTTACACAACAAAATATTATAACTGAAGCCTTATGTCAATAAATAAACATATACTTCTATTGTTCCATGTAATGAACTGTACACCTGGTGAATTGGGAATTGATGAGTTAAACAATTTCACTCTTGTATACTCTTCCCACCCCTCTCAAGAATGAGATATTTTCTTCCAGGCTGAAGAACATGTGATCAAAAAAAATCACACATGGCACTCACGTCATCGTGCTAGCACCCAGAGAATGAGTGGTTTCGATCATAGGCCACCAGAGAACGTGTTTTCACCGCTAGAGGGATTATAGTTTTGATCCTTGAAAGCACAACAATATAATACCGAATGGTTATTCTGAATGGTCAACATCATCAATGAAGAAATAACGGTGTTCCAGATATTATTTTCTTTATGAAATTAATTAAATAACTTATAAACATCATGTGAAAGACCCACTCTAAATGTATAGGTCATCAACCACCTATATCTAAATCATTGATTCTATTTTGTAGAGAATGGTATTCAGCATCGTATTAATACCAAAATAATAAATGATTGTGGTAAAAAATAATGTTTGGTGTCGACCCATCCATGCTTCCGCTATGCCCAAAACCATCAAGGAGATATTTTGGGAGATAATAAAGTATTAATTTATTATAAATTTATATTCAGTTTTAAATAGATACAATGTCGTTCAATTGGATTATATGAATTTTTTTGGAAAAAATCCCCACAAAAAATGAATTTTAGACGTATTTACATCATAAAATATTCCTTCTCTTTTGGATTTAAGCCTTAGTTAAACATTTTAACTCTTATCGTGTCTTCTTGTATTTTTACACCATATGGTTAGTATTGTTACTATAAAATTTCTAATTGAACCCCAATTGGATAAATTATGACATATTTGTAATTTTCCATATTAGTTGGATGAATCATCAATTTTAATGACATTTATTTCATTTAATAAAATTGTATTCATTTTAAAATATCATTTACCTCAATTTTACTACTATTCAATATTTTTAGTTATAAAAACATCAAACCAACATGATAATGTCGATACAATACTTCCAATATGACACTATAATATCTATGTTTGCAATAAAGTTAGTTTAATTAATTAAATAAGTCAAATTATATTTTTTTCATATTTTTAATATAATTTTTTATATATCTATTTATAAAATAGTTTTTGAATTACTATTATGTCACCAATAATGGTAGTAATTTAATATCCAAAAATTATAAATAAATTTCTAAGGTTGAAGGAATTATTTAATTTTTCTATATACAATTTATATGTGATGTTATCTCCTGGTGGTCTCAATATTAAAATTATTGTACATATACCAAACGACAGTGTGACATTTTTCACAGTCAATAATTTTAATAATATTAATTTCATATTAAATGACAAGGGTCCATTACATGATTCCATTTATAAACATTGGTGATATGGGTAGAATTTATACTTCAATTATAAATTATATAGTTGTTATAGTTATTATATAATAATATTTTATATTTAATTACTAGATTTACCCTTAACCACGACAATAAAAGAATTTCTAAAGTCTATATTCATATTTCCAACAAAAATGAACTTATTTACATTATTTGGACACACATATTGAAATTATGTAATCCATTTTTCATAATTCAAAATAAATAACTTCCAAATTTTTATTTAAAAATAATCTCGTTCTGGGAATGAATAACAGGTTTTATAAAGGTAAAACTTTGCTAAAGAATGAAATGTTTTTACATCACAATTCATGGTAAAATTAATGCCAATAGCCAACACCAAATTAAGCTGTAAAATATATTCTATTTTTATATTTAAATAATTAAATAATATAATTTATCCATAAAAAATATTTCAATGAATAAAATCAATTAAAATATTTTATATTTTTACTATATATCAAAATTTAAAACTTATCAGAAAAATTTCAAAAAATCATCCAAAGTAAATTTTAATATATCTCTTCAAAATAAGAAATATATTTTTTCAAATATATAATATAAATGTTTCAAAAACTAGATTTATAATTACTGCACCATCAAAATGAAGAAAAATAATGATTTAGAAAATACATCTTTTATCTAAAAAATGGAATCTTTTCTTATATCATGACTATAAAATAAATGAGATGAATTTGGAAATTATATAAAATATATATAAATAATTTTGGTTAATATTATTCATAACCTCAAATTAAATGACGAAGTTTTATATTATATTAAATAATAATTTTTCATTATTTTATCATTGTTCGGTAAAAATGGGACTTTCATGTAATTCATGAAAACTCATTGCTGTTTGTAGACTGTGAATAACATGGTGTAGCATAAAAATAAATTAAATAAAAAATAATTTTTTTTTAAAATAATAATATTTAAAATTCTCTGGGTGTTACATTATCCTCTCCTTCAATAAATGGAATCTTTTCATTTTAAAATAAGGATTGAATACTAGAGTTTTTAAATTTTAAACATATTTGTTTAATTCCCACCTCATAAAAAGGATTAAGAAGACCCCAAATTAAAAAAATAAAAGGATGAATGATGGACACTGGAGATAACACATACTAGGGTTAATGTCTGAAAACATGAAAATGAATGAAAATTGTAACCATCATGTTCTACTCGAGAGTGATAGAGAATATGTCGAGGAAAAGGATAAAAATCACAAAGTTCTAAATATGTAATGATCTATGGGATAATTTGATTCATCAGAAATATGACAAGGATAACAAATTTTGTTTCATGATCCTTTCCCTAAGAATAATTATTACGCAATAATTTAATGTATTTATTTCCAGGTCATAAGAATAATAACATCTATTGGTGGTGCATCAATATATTTTCCCTTTATCACATACACATAAAGATGAATGTTCCAAATGAATTTTTCACATATAAATCCCATTGATAAATAAATAGGCCCTCGTATATTTCATTAGTCCTCAGACTATTTGCTGAAACAAATAATGTTATCCTAAAGTATCCAATAAATCACAATTTCACCTCAAAAAATAATATCCAATGCTAAACATACTCTATTCTATCCTTAAGTTTTTCCAAACTAATTCTGTCTAAATAAACAGCCTAAAAATATTTCTAAATTTATAAAATCATTTGTAAAATCAAATTCACTATACAAAATATGTAGCTCATATTGACAGATAATAAATATTTGATCACCTAAAAAATATAATGTAATCATTCGTGCCTACAATTCCATAAAGAATAATAAATTTATTAAAATCCAAACTTATTTTATAGTTCTTATAACCAGTACATTGCTAATAATATATTCAAATTATATAATTCTAGAATCCAAAATACAAAAAATACATTAATTATTAGGATTCTACTATAGTAACAACAAAATCATGACCATGATTGGATTTAATTTTCTAATATACAATTCCTTGATGATTATGACATTTATTTTCATAGTTCCCCATTTCACTATAGTTGAATCATTTAATATCAGTACTTTTATTCATCCCATTGCATTATTTTTCCTATTGTCCCATTTCTCCACAGCTATAACAAACGCCCAATCCATTCAAGTACTTCCCATGGTGATTACTTCCTCAATTATAACATGTGTGATCATATTTATCTCCTTTATTAAATTTTTCAATCTCTTGATCCAACATCCTATTCATCACTTTCGTTCTCTTACAGTAATAATTCAATGATAATTTCTTTTTTTCATGTTATCAAATGAGTCTATATCTTCGTATGATAAGAAATATTTTGAGAGTAGTGCATACCAGATGAATAGTTTGGACCCATCAATGAATTGATCAATAATACTTCTTGGAATATATATTTATTCTTTTTAATGCCTTGATAAACTTGGATTGTTAGACTCACACATTGTGACATTCTCATATTCAGTTTTCTCCAGACATAGAAATTACATTTCTATATCAGCTCATTTTTTCCAGTGAAGTTATTTTTCTACGAATTATTCTTTAAAATCACTTCATTCGGTATTTTCTAGTAATTCTTCTTCCTTTGGGTTTTAATTAATGAAAAATATTGATATGAATATCTAATTCGATGATAATCTCCCATAAAAACATTATCCCTTTTGTTATATCAAAAATAAAGAAATATATTCTCTAAGAAACATATCCATGATTCAACATTAAATGGATTTGTAATCTTATTGAATACTGGAGGATGTTTTCTCTGGAATTTTCCTAAAATTTTTCCTCTTCATTGTAAATTAGGCCACCCTATATTGGTAAGGATATTGTTCATAGGCTATGTTAGTTGTACCAATATTGTTATTTGTTATTTAGAACTAGTTACAACTCCTGCCCCAACAACACTATCTTGGATAGGAGTGAAATCCCTACATAGATTACATGCAATGATATGATTTCTAATTCATCCATTATGCATGATTTCTAATTTATGATATCCACTACTAGATCAATGAAATAAACTCTATTAGATCATAACATAATATAATCAAAGAACTAGTGAATCACATAACCAATATTGAAAATTTAGGTATGACTAATCTCACTATCAAAAACATGGTATCATTGGGGACATGTTTACTAATAAGTTATTTATAAGGATTTGTAATGTGAAAGCGAATTATCCTAAGACTACGCCTCGAGAGTGTAAAACCTGATGTGTAGTAAAGACCATCATCGTGTATATGTTTACCACGATTCAATCCCAAAACACATTGTCAAATATGTTACTCCTAGGTACATTGTTTTGTAAACCACGCCCACTTGTACTATCTATACAAGGATGTATTGCATGGAAATTCCACATAATATCTTTTTAACCAAAATTATAGTATGTTATTCTATAATTATTATGAATGTATATCTTAGCATAATGATTCCTAATCTATTCCTTCATAAACTGATTTTCATGGTTTTTTCTAAACTATCGTTGATATCAACTTTACCTCATTGACCCTAGAATACAAAAGATTGAGAATTATTTTAATTTATTTCAATAATTATCAGGAATAAAATACTGAAGGACTGACCATCTTGGATGTTTTGGAAAATATATTTCATTCATTGTACTTAAACTACAATTAAAAAAACAAAAAAAAATCCATTAAGAATTCCATTATTCACCAAGATTAACCCTACATATTTTTCATAATAAACATTAAAGAAATATATAAAATAAAACATAATAATGTGGTGAGATAATATGCTAAGTATTGTTAATGATAAAATAGATTATATTATGAATCAATAATCATAAAAAATAATATAATATTTCATAGTAAATCAAAATCCTTTTAAATATAATTTTTATCATAATATTTTAGAAATAAATATTATAATATAAAATGAGAATAACCATGGATATTATTCTATTATAATAATCACATATAATATCCATAACAAATATCACAAATAGGGAAAGACTAATACTAGAAATCATCAATATCAGGATATATCCTCAAGACAGCTAATGTCAAGATCTATCCTCAAGACAATTTATGTCCCTGGGATGAAACCTGTCTGATTTGTGTCAAGATATATCCTCCTGAAAATGTTAAAATATATGGAAAACAAACATAATAGTTTTTCAGCATTTAATGTTTTATCCTAATACCTTTTTAGGAATTTAGGGGATGTAGTGGGACCCACCCATCATATAATAAGTCTAATGTATTCCTTAAGTGAAAATTGTAAAACATAAACAAAACAATCCTTCATATTCAAAACTATTATACAACATCTGAATACATTATTCATAAACCAAGAATGGTATCTAAATAGAACATAAATATTCAAACATATCATAAACCCTTCAATAAAATATAGTATATTTTATCATAATAAATGAATTAATATTAATAATAAAATCCAACCGTGGATGTTTTCATTGATGAAAATACATTAAAATCATTAAAATTCTATTGTAAAAATTATCCATTTTTCTACTTTGAGAACATTATAAATATAGAAAAACATTATAAGAAAAAAATTCATTTGAAAATATCCTTTTAATCTTGTATTGGATGTTTCAAAATGTAAAGGCGTCATAATTATGGAAAATAGTCGCTCTCTCTATATAAGTTAAAAAACATTCTTCCATACTTTTTCAAAATGGTCATAAGGTACATCATTTGGAAAACAAAAGAATGAATTATTTCAATATGTTCTATAAAAATTATATCATAGTTGAAAATTATTTTATAAAGTTGTTGATAATATTTTGAAACACATTTTAGTAAACATGGATAAGAATGATTAAGATATCCTTGTAGAAACATTGGTATAAACACCCTGGGATAGTAATAAAGATATTAAATTTAACCTTACCTTGTACTTTTTTTTAGTCTATGGTGAGTTAAGTTCCAATATAAGGATAAATAATGTTATCAGTTAATTAAATAAAAGTATCTATTTTTATGACATCATATATGATCCTATTATATAGTTTTGTTAATAATATTTCTGTATTACCATTGATTCGGGTGTTACCTATTTTTTTTCACATTGCTGTTTTACATGTAAGTCATGTTTGTTATGCATAAAATGTAATTTATTTAAATAATTAATTTTATTATGTTCCTAATAAATAGTTTTACTCATAATATAAATTTTATAATCATTAATGGATGGTTAACGTGGATAGTGAATCTCACAGAGTCACGGAGATAGTAGGTCGTACGTACACATGAGCAATGATATCATTCCATTGATGGTTTTATAGTTTTTAATTTGATTGAATATGAATTATAAATAAAAATTAACATGCAATATTTTTTATTTAAATCCATTATAATCAACGTTATACCAATTGATATAAATTATTAATAAAAAAAATGGCTTCCTTACGATGTGGAGGAAGTAAGTCAAACGTACACACGCATAGTGATATTTTCCTTTGTAGGATGGGTAAATAAGGGAATTTGTATGTCCCATAATAATAATAACATATCAGCATGTATATGATACTTCATATACTAATTTATTATGGAAATAATATAGGAATATGATGTAGACTATGAAATAAATTGAAGTGATTTGGTTAAATAGTTATGTATTATTCGAGTGTCTCCATTTAATTTGTTCAAATGTACTCTATAGGTAGTATTTATGATCAATGTGTGGCCAATAAGATTAATTGAGGGAAAATTTGAGGATAATTGGGAAGGGGTTTTCCGATCCAAAGGGGATTAGAGGTGTGAATTAAAGGTGAGAAGTTCCCTTATATAAGTGCGGTGAGGGAAAATTTTGGGATATCTTAAAATTTTAATTTATTATAAAGTGATATTCAGTTTCAAATATATATAAAGTGATTTATTTAAAGTATAATGTAATTATGGTTCAATATCTATACAACCAATTATATTTATACATGTTTATGTAATAAAATTAAACCTCTCTTTTGTATTTAACCCTTAGTAAAACAATTTAACTTTTACAACATCTTCTTGTATTTTTACAATATAGGGTTAATATAATTACTATAAAATTCCAAAATAACCAAAATTGGACCATTTATGAAAAATTTGACATTATTCATGACAGTTTTATGATACATATATTTATATGTTTTTTATATAATTAAATAAACTCTTAATTATTTTAAAATGTCATTTATGTATGTTTTAATACTATTTAATATTTTCATTTTCAAAAATATCAATCCAGCATGATAACTTCAAAAAATTACATAAAATATTTTTATAACATGTATATGTTATAAATAAAATTATTTTATGTCATCAAATAGGCCAAATTATTATATTTTTTCATATTTTTAATATCATTTTTTTGATATCTCTATTTATAAAATAATTTTTTCATCACTTTTCTGTCATCATTATTGGTAATAATTTAACGAAAAATAATTATAAATAAATTTCAAGAATATAGGTATTTATTTATTATTTACATAGACTATTTATAATCAATGTAATCTCCAATGATCTCTATATTAAATTATTAAACATATACGAAATTAGAGTCTGACATTTGGTCACATTCATTAATTTTAATAATATTTAAATCTTATTCATGGAAAAGAGTTCACTATATGATTACATTAAAAAAACAGGTTATAATGGTCATATTTAGTGATACATTAACATTTTGACAGGATTTAGGTGGTTTTTATAATATTATGTTAATCGTTAATTTCACAATTTACTAGTAATCATTATTACATATTTTTCTACTAAAGTTGCAATTCATAATGCCCAAAAAAAGGAACCTATTTACATAACATGGAACAACATACTAAAAATATTGAATCCATTTATTAAAATTATAAATAATTAATTGTTATAAATTATAAAAAAATTAATCCAATCGACGGAATGGAAAACTAGGTTTTAAAATTTATAACATTACAAAATATGGAAAAGTTTTTACATCAAAATTCATAGTAAAATTGATGCCAATTACCAAAAATAAATTATATGGTAAAAATATTTTATATTTTATATTTAAAAACCTTTAATAAAATAATTTATCGACATATATAATTTCATTTAAAAATTTTGTTTTTTATTAAATGTTAGTTAATTTTTACAATTCATTAAAACAAAAATCTTATCAGAAAAATATAAAAACATCATCCAAATTAAAATTTTATATCTCATATCAAAAAAGATTATTTTTTGAAATAAAATATATAAAAGTTTCAATAACTATAATTTAAATGGGTGCTCCATAAAAATGTGGAAAGACTTCAATATTTTAAAAATAACTCTTTTTTCTAAAAAATTGATTATTTTCTTCTTTCATGTCTATAAAATACTCAAGTTGAATGTTATGATTATAAGTGTCACGACCCGTCCTCGGGGCCCGTGCCGTGACTACCCCAAGCCCTCCTTTCATAGGCCAGGGGTAGGCGACTAGCACCAAAGGCATAAATCTCAATAACTAGGAAGGCATTGCCTTTATAAAAGTAAAGAAAACACCACAGAGCACAAGCGAAAGTAAAACACTATGTACAAAAGAATTTACTGAAAAGTAAATGGGCCAGAATATAGACCCAATTGAAAGTACAGCTACAACTGAATGAAAGTACAACAGAAAAAGACTAACAGCTGGAAGAAAGGAAGCAGCTCCTGGGTCGTCCTCCTCGGATCCTACCTAAAGGGTAGGTACAGATAGCGCAACTCCTGGATCGTCCACCACGGGTCCTACCTGAAGGTTAGGTACAAATATCCTCCACAACGCTCTCACCCGTCAAACTCCTCCATGTGTTGTCTCGTCGTGAAGTCCACCTTCGGATACTGACTTGTCGTGTGGTCCACGTCCGGGTACCGTCCAGTCCTCGAACACTCGGCCTCCGTCAGCACTGTCTGTCGTCTTCAACCAACACAATGAGATTCGGGCATAGCCCATGCAAGGGTGAGTATTACGATACTCAGTAGGGACCCCGAGACCCTAAAGGTCTCACTAAAACCAACATGGATAACCACAAAGAATATCTCAACAGATAACATCTACTAAGGTATTTTCCCATACATATACCAAAGTTATCAAGTAACCCATCTCAAACATGAGGAAACACAAAGATTATGAAATCAACAGATAACCACTACCCAGGTATATGCTCATACATACACCTAAGTTGTCAAGTGACCCATCTCAAACATGAGGTGTACACAAAGATCAAAAACTTAGCACAAACCAGGATTTTCATCATCGAAACCGTAACTGCTGAAGAGCCCCGTCTCTGGAGTGTAGAGTGGTCCTGTCACAACTCTGAGGTACAGCTCACTAACCTAAGACTGCTGAGGTACTCCTCCTTTCGAGTACTGCGGTTCAGCCACCCGAACACAGTAGTGCATTCCGCCAGGGTATGCCACCCAAACACAGTAGTGCACACCCCCTAGTAGCCTGTAGAGGTACTCTACGGACGTGTACCGTGGCTCGGCACTGTCACACAGGTAGTGCTCCGTCCGCCATGGGTCTGAAACCAAACAAAGTAGTGCTCCGTCCACTGGGCTAGTCGACTCACTCCAAGTCGAGTCGGTCAAGCAGTCGTCAGGTCTCAGCCGGCTACATAGTCTCCGTACTCCACATGCTCGTCTCTATGAGGGTCTGCTCCATGAGTTATAGGTCGATACTCCAAGTATCACAAAGTCCCAAGAATAAGTATCTCAAAGGACTGCCTCGTCATAGGGGTCTCAACGCAACAGACGGCGCGTCTATCGGACGCTCGGTCTGTGAGTTACTCACTTTTTCGTCCCAGGGGCCCGATTGGTTTCGTGTGTGAACCAACCCGGCAGTATCTCAACTTTACCCTGAACACTCATATGGTATACTCATAGGGACTGCTTCTCCACGTGATCACCATCGCCGCTGAGGTTCGTCAAACAGACATCCGGTCTGAAAGTTATCACCTTTTCCGTTCGAGGGGCCCGGTTGGATTTCAGGTACAATCCAACCCAGACACTATCCAACTATATCCAAAACTCACGCGAAGTATGCCAAATGTTCCGTCTCATCAAGAGGAATTCAACGAGAAAGACGGTGCGTCAATCAGATGCCCGGAGCTGAAGACATAAGTGTTTCCTCTTTGAGGGCCCGGTTGGTTTTGTATCTGAACCAATCTGGCCGAACCCAAAGTTTTCCGAAACCTTGAGTATATTATATCGAAACGACCGTCTGGATCTGAAGATCGCATTTCCGCTGATGGTGTGTCAATCGGAGGTCCGTAGCCCAAGATATGGGCAAGAGACCGAAAGGGGTCTGAAAATGGGGGGTCTGGGCCCGGACCGACCCGGCCCAATGCCCCCTGGGCTGGCCCGAACTGGGGTGACCTGACCCGGGTCCAGCTCAGCTGGGCACGACCTGGCCCGGCCGGCGTGGCGCAGCCCATCCTGGACGCGACCCAGCTGGCGCTGGCTGGGTGGCCAGCAGGTCAGCTCGGCCGTTACGGCCGAGGGACGCGGGCGGGGGGCGCGTTACCCATGCGTGGAGAGACTGCGGCCCCGCGTGGGGCCGCCCTTGTCAGCGGATGTGGCCGGCTGCCGCGTCCCGTTGCCTCCGGTCCCGCACGGTCGTGGGACCGCGCCCTGCCGCCACGGTTTCAGCCGCGACAAATTCTCCCGGCGGCGCGTCGGGCGCCGCCCCAACCTGCCACCAGCGTCGCCGTGCTGGCGAGGTGCGCCGGCGGGCTGCTCCGCGGACCACCGTACGAGTTCTGTTGGTCGAAATTGCGTGTCCCCTTCACCAATAGTCCTCTCGGGACACGACCTTCACTGCGGAGGCTTCAAAATTACATTGCGGCCTCGTTTTTCGTCGCCCATCAATCTGCGCTCAACGATCAAATAATCAAACTGCGGCCTCTTCGTGGTTTCCTGGCGTGGCGTGACGGCGTCGTGGCTTGTTCAACATCAACGGCGCGGCGCGACGACGCCGTGCTTCTTAGCCCTTCCTCATAATTTCCGCGCAGTGCAACGGCACCGCTCCACCTTTCACATGCCACAACAAATTCAAACAAACAAGGGGAGAGGAGGGTCGGCCGTGTTCGTGTGGCCCGACCTCCTCCCATTATTACGATAACAGGTGGCCCAATTTGAACCAATAATGGTGACAAATGAGATCACGAACAAAAAAAACCAACCCCAACAGTTTTCCCCACAATCAAGAATTCGCAACCCGCAACATATTCTTCACAGATCAACATAATGTTTTGTTGATCTGCATTCTTTTATTTTGAAAGAAGTAACATGGGGTTTATTAACATTACACAAACAATTCCCCACCTCAACGTTGTCGTCGAACGCGCGTTCTTCGTGGAATTAACCGTCGCGGAAGAAGAGGGTCATCGTGGAAGAAGAGGATCTCCACGGAAGAAGAGGATCACCGCGGAAGGAATGTCGCGGGCGTTAGGTGATCTCTAAGAAAGGCGTCTCTTGCCAACATAGGTTGGCGTTCTTCGTTGGCGGTAGAGCGTTCTTTGTGTTCTTCACCGAAGAACGAATAATCCTCTCTTTTAAGAATCTCACCATGAAGTCTGCAGGCGTCCACACTAGCCTGAAGACTCTCACCATAGCCTCTAGCCAATCCTCAGCCGCCTGTGGGTCCGTCTCTCCCCAGAACCTGGGTGGCCTCTGGCGCTGGAACTTGTGCAAGCGTGCTCAAGTGGCGTGCATCGCCTACTGCTGGGGCTGTTGGCATCGGGGGCCCAACGTATGGTAGTACCGCTGGTGCCTCCGCTGGTGCCTCAACTGCAAGAGGGCCCTGTACCGAAGCCTCGTCGCTCGGCATGCTGTCAGTACGCACATCCCTCTGGGATCTAGCTAGTCCTCCGTGAAAAGGCATCTTGAAAGAAACATACGTGACACGGTCAAATGATTTATACCAGGTGAGATGACCTTCACATGGGAAGACTTCGAGACCTTCTTCAGGGTGGAGTTTGTGCTAGTAGCTCGACACGCCGAGCGTGTATAGGTGCTTCTGCCTTTGCCACAGGGTTTTCGATCAGTAGCCGAGTCATCTGTGGGCAGAAGACAGATGATGCAGAGGTCCAAGAGGACCAGAGCCAGCCGTACGAGGAGCAGGAAGTGTTATGAATGCGGTAGGAAGGGTCACATGGCACGTGACTGTCCGACTCCTCGCACAGTCGATCCACAGGCGTTGGAGGAGCCACCGAGGCAGAAGTAGCGGCAGGTGCTTGAGAAAAAGCCGAGCAGTGGACAAGGCAGTAGAGCTCCGAGAGTAGGTGGACAGGAGCGGAACTAGTGGATACGTCCCTTGTACTTCTAGTTCCATATTGCTGTTGTATTTGTGTCTTTGTTCTATTAGATGAAGTAATATAAAGACACATATCTTTGTGATGTTTGATTTCCTGTCCTTTTTTTTGGTTGATACTGAGTGGTCCCGGTTAAGACAGTTGACTTGACCCTCACTTTCGATATTTCTACTGGAGGAGACCCAGAGACCTCACACTGATGCCGATAGTGTGACTCGACCCTTAGAGGCGAGAGTGACAGTTGGATCTCTTGGTAGTTACGTCGAGGCCTTACGACGTCATCCATGGCATGAATACATCATTCATGTTAGGATTGACCGTATTAGGAAATGGGCGTGGTTCATCTAGGGGATGAGACCGAGTTTCTCTTTTCGGCAAAGGAGAAATTTTAGCAGCTCTTTCAAAGCGTAGGCAAAGAAGGTGAAAATCATCCAGGAGCGGATGATGACTGTACAGTGCAGTAGAAACATGAAACTGATGCCAGTATTAGAGACTCGGGCGTGTTAAATGTTTCCATAAGAAAGGAATCAGCTCCTGGGTTATTCTCCTCGGATCCTACCTGAAGGGTAGGTACAGATGGCACAACTCCTGGATCGTCCACCACGGATCCTACCTGAAGTGTAGGTATAGATAGCCTCCACGACACTCTCACCCATCAAACTCCTCCGTGTGTCGTATCGTCGTGAAGTCTACATCCGGATACTAACTGGTCGTGTGGTCCACCTCCGGGTACCGTCTAGTCCTCGAACACTCGGCCTCCATCAGCACTGCCCATCGTCTGCAACCAACAAAATGAGGTGCGAGCATAACCCGTGCAGGGGTGAGTATAACGATACTCAGTAGGGACCCTGAGACCCTCATGGTCTCACTAAAAACAACATGGATAACCACAAAGAAGATCTCAACAGATAACCTCTACTTAAGTATATGCCCATACATATACCAAAGTTATCAACTAACCCATATCAAACATGAGGAAACTCAAAGATTATGAAATGAACGGATAACCACTACCCAGGTATATGACCATACATACACCTAAGTTATCAAGTGACCCATATCAAACATGAGGTATACACAAAGATCAAAGACTCAGCTCAAACCATGATTTTCATTATCGAAACCGTAACTGCTGAAGAGCCCCATCTCTAGAGTGTACAGTGGTTCTGTCACGACTCCGAGAGACTGCTCACTAACCCAAGAATGCTAAGTTACTCCTCCTGTCGAGTACCACGGTTCAGCCACCCAAACACAGTAGTGCTTCCCGCCGGGGTATGCCACCTAATCACAGTAGTGCACACCCCCTAGTAGCCTGCAGAGGTACTCTCCGGACGAGTACCGCGGGTCTGCACTGTCACACAGGTGGTGCTCCATCCTCCATGGTTCTGCACCCAAACAAACTAGTGCTATGTCCACTAGGCTTGTCGACTCACTCCAAGTCGAGTCGGTCAAGCAGTCATCAGGTCTCAGTCGGCTACACGGTCTCCGTACTCTACACGCTCGTATTTGGGAGGGTCTGCTCCACGAGCTACAGTTCGATAATCCAAGTATCTCAAAGTCCCATGAAGAAGTATCTCAAAGGACCGCCTCGTCATAGGGGTCTCAACGCAATAGATGATGCGTCAATCGGACGCTCGGTCTGTGAGCTAAGGGGCCCGGTTGGATTCGTGTGCGAACCAACCCGGTCGTATCTCAACTGTACCCTGAACTCTCATAGGGTATACTCATAGGGACCGTTTCTCCATGTGATCAACAACGCCACAGACGGTTCTTCAAACGGACATCTAGTCTGAAAGTTATAAGCTTTTCCATTCCAGGGGCCCGGTTGGATTTCGGGTACAATCCGACCCGACCACTATCCAACTGCATCCAAAACTCAGGCGAAGTATGCAAAAAGTTCCATCTCATCAAGAGGAATTCAACGAGAGATACGACGCCTCAATCGGACGCCCGAAGCTCAAGATATAAGCGTTTCTGCTCTGAGGGCCCGATTGGTTTCGTATCCGAACTAACCCGGCCAAACCCAAAGTTCTCCGAAGCGTCGTCCACCTCCAGCTGCATGTCCAGCTCCCCTTCCATGGCCGCCTGCTCTTTGCGGCCCGCCCTGATCGAACCTTTGCCTCTGCCTGGGGGTTCCTTCGTCCATCTGGTGGTCATCCGTATGGCGGGTCGGACAGTCACGAGCCATGTGACCAATCCCGCCGCAGGAGTAACACTGCCCTCTCATGGAAAGTTGTTGTCCACCCCGAGTTCCTCGCACAAATGATCCAGAGTCATGCTGTCGACCACCTGTAGGTCTAGTCCTCTTGGACCCCTGCGTCATCTGTCTACTGCCCACTGCAGAAGACTCAGCCGCATGCCGGAAAGTGGAGGGTCCTACTTCTAGAGACTACTCAGCAAGGAAACTCTCCAATAAGAGGGCTCGCTCCAACACCCCTTCCTGAGTCGAAATGTTGAGGGAGATCATCGAAGCCGTGATCTCTTGCCTCAGTCCCTGCTCAAAGGTCCGGGCCCGGAAGAACGGGTCCCATACCATATCTGTGGAGTAGCGCAAGAGATCAGTAAATCTCGCCGAGTACTGGGCCACTGTCATGCTGCCCTGCCGCAGCTGTAGTAGCTCCTGGATGCGCACCGCTCGGAGGGTGGCTGGGACGAACTCGGAGCAGAAGATGCTCTCAAAGTCCGTCCAGAGGAGAGATGTCTCGTCGTGCACCTGGAGCATCATGATCCACCATCTGCCTGCTCCCGCGTGATGGAGGCTCGCTGCAAGGATCACCATGAGGTCTGCTGGTGTCCTCACTAATCTGAAAACCCGTACAACTGCCTCCAGCCAGTCCTCGGCGGCCTGAGGGTCCGTCTCCCTGTGGAACCTAGGCGGTCGTTGGCGCTGGAACTCATGCAGTGCACTAAGGCGACGTGCATCGTCAGTGGCTGGGGCTGGTAGCATCGGTGGCTTGGCGGGTATAGGTACCGTGGGTGCCTCATCTGTCAAAGGGCTATGTACCGAGTCCTCGATGCTCGGTGGGCTCTCTCCACGAACATCGCTCGGAACCCTAGCTGGCTACCGTCGTGGGGCCATCTTAAAAAGGAAACAGGTGCACCACAGTCAGAACAGTATACCTGGTGAGTTGACATAAGGTAATCACAAAAAAACTTGAAACACACATGCAATCAATGTTTTCATGCATTAAGTTGGAAATCAGAAGTCAGGGTCCTGGTGTACGGATACGTTGGCCGCCGCACCAACACTGGACTCCCTGGACTGATAACCACACCCAATACGCTAAACACTATTACTTCACATAGAAGAAAGATCAGAGTCTGCGGTAGAACCGACCACCTCTGATACCAATTTGTCACGACCCATCCTCGGGGCCCGTGCCGTGACTACCCCAAACCCGCCTTCCATAGGCCAGGGGCTGGCGACTAGCACCAAGGCGTAAATCCCAGAAAAAGGGAAGGCATTGCCTTTGAAAAGTAAATAGGAACCACAGAGTAAGCAAGCTGAAAAGTAAACACTAAGTAAAAACTGTAACAAGCTGTGCTGAAAGTAAAAGGGGCCGGAAATACAAGCCCAACTGTAAAGTACAACTAAAAGGGAAAAACAGCAACTGAAAGGAAAAGCCGCAGCGTCGAGCCGTCCTCTGGAAGTCCCACCTGAAGGGTGGGTACAGATAGCCTCCACTGCTCCTCGGGTCCACCTAACCGCTCCGAGTACGTCCGACCCAGTGGTCCACCTCCAGGTACCGTCCTGCTCCGCAAGCCTCCACCACGATCAGCGTTGTCCATTGTCTGCAACCAACACAACGTAGTGCGGGCATAGCTCGTGTAGGGGTGAGTATAAGCTACTCAGTAGGGACCCCGATACCCCCAAGGTCTCACTAAAAACAACAAGGATAACCACAAAGAAGATCTCAACAGATAACCTTTACTTAGGTTTATGCCCATACATATACCTAAGTTATCAAGTTACCCATCTCAATCCTGAGGAAACACAAGGATTTAGAAACAACGGATAACCACTACCCAGGTATATGCCCATACATATACCTAAGTTATCAAGGTCAAAAGTCTCAGCTCAAACCTGGATTTTCATTATCGAAACCGTAACTGCTGAAGAGCCCCGTCTCTGGAGTGTGCAGTGGTCCTGTCACGACTCTGAGGTACTGCTCACCAACCTAGGACTGCTGAGGTACTCCTCCTGTCGAGTACTGTGGTCCTGCTGCTACAACCAAGCGCTTCCCCGTGCCGCTACAACCAAGCACACCTCCGTCGTGGGTCTGACGCTACAACCAAGCGCTCCCTTGTGCTGCTACAACCAAGCGTACCTCCGTCGTGGGTCTGCCGCTACAACCAAGCGCTCCCCTGTGCCGCTACAACCAAGCACACCTCCGTCGTTGGTCTTCCACTACAACTAAGTGCTCCCTTGTGCCGCTACAACCGAACGCACCTCTGTCGTGGGTCTGCCGCTACAACCAAGCGCTTCCCTGTGCCGCTAGAACCAAGCGCACCTCCGTCGTGGGTCTGCCGCTACAACCAAGCGCTCCTCAGTAGGCTATCCGTAATACACCGAGCCGTTCGATCAGCAGTCATCAAGTCTAATCCGGCTACACGGTCTCCGTATTCCGCACTCTCGTCTCCGGGAGGGTCCGCTCCATGAGCTGCTGGTCGATACTACACGTATCACAAGGTTCCACAAAGAAGTATCTTAAGGGACCGCCTCATCATAGGGGTCTCAAAACAACAGACAGCACGTCAATCGGACGCCCAGCCTGTGAGTTACTAGCCTTTTCGTCCCAGGGGCCCGGTTGGTTTCATGTGCGAACCAACCCGGTCGTATCTCAACTGTACCCCAAACCCCCATAGGGTATACTCAAAGGGACCGTTTCTCAACGTGATCACCAACGCTGCTGACGGTTCGTCAAACGGACGTCCGGTCTGAAAGATATCTGCTTTTCTGTTCCAGGGGCCCGGTTGGATTTCAGGTACAATCCAACCCGGCCACTACCCAACAACAACCAAAACTCGGGCGAAGGATGCCAAAAGTTCCGTCTCTTCAAGAGGAATTCAACGAGACAGACGGCGCGTCAATCGGACGCCCGGTCTGTGAGTTATTGGCTTTTTCGTTCCAGGGGCCCGGTTGGTTTTTAAGGAAAAACCAACCCGACCATACTCCACCTGCGTCCAAACCTCGGGCGGAGTGAGCCAAAAGATCCGTCTCACTTAGAGGAATTCAACAATGTCAACGAAACGTCAATCGGACGTCCGAAGCTCATGATATGAGCGTTTCCGCTCCGAGGTCTCGGTTGGTTTCGTGTTCAAACCAACCCGGCCGAACCCAAAGTATCCCAAAACATTGAGTGTAATATACCGAAACGACCGCCTCGATCCAAGGATCGCATCTCCACTGACGGCGCATAGTTCGGAGACCTGTAGCTCATGTTACGGGCAAAAGACCGAAAACGGTCCGAAGACGGGGGTCTGAGCCCGGGCCGACCCGGGCCGACCCCCCCTGGGTCGGCCCGAACCGGGTCGACCCGAACCGGGTTCGACCCAGCGGGGCCAGGCCCGGCCTGGTCCGGTGCGGTCTGGTCCGTCCCGACCGGCCGGCTGCAGCCGGGCGGTCGCCGCAGAGCGGCGGGGGTGCGCCCCCCCCCCCCCCCCCTTCGCCATTGATTGACGCCGGCGGCAACCGCCGCCGCCGGTCGCCGGCACCGGCGCCGCCTTCCACGGACCACCGGACGCGCTCCGGTGGTCCGTTTCTACTGCCGTCTTCGCCTAGGGTCCCCCCGGGACCCCACCATCACTGCGAAGGGATTCAATCGCCAAAACGGTCTACTTCGTCATCGCGCGTCAATCCGCACGTCAAACGATTAGCGTCATCTTTGTAGATTTCCAGCGCGACCCGATGGCGCCGCGCCCTTTCGCCATGGCCCGACTCCGACCGCGGTTCTTTGGTTTTATTCGACGCGGCGCGACGGCGTCGTGTTCATAAACATCCTTCCACGGCGCGGCGCGATAGCGCCACACATATCCTTCCGCATGAAAACCGCGTGATGCGACGACACCACGCCTTCCCGTACCAACCACAAAAGAACCATCACAAAAAAATAAGGAGGGTCGGCCGTGTTTGTGCGGTCCGACCCCCTCACGTTATTCGATAACAAATGGTTTAAATCCACGAATATCATCAAGTTGGTATTCACGAATGAAATAAATAAATAAAACCCCTACCTCGTCATGTCGTCGCACGCGGGTTCTTCGCGGATTTGATCGTCGCGGAAGGAGGGGTTCGTCGCGGAAGGAGGGGATCGTCGCGGTATCCGGCTTTGCGTCGACGAACTCCAAGGACCAAGAAACAAGATATTTAATTATAAATAATTAAATCCGTGTGTTGTTATAAACCACAAAGAAGTTTAAAAAGAAACCCGAGATCTCTTACCTCAAGCAGTTGGTGATCGGAGATCGGGGCGGGGAAGAACGTCTCAGATGAAGCGTCGTCAATCTCCGAGGGTGACGGCGTTCTTTGTGTTCTTCGCGTTCTTCGCGTTCTTCGCGTTCTTCGCATTCTTTGCAAGGAAGGATGAAGACACAAAGTTGTCAAAACCTCTCAATGAGCATTTTTTTCCAGAAGTCGTGCGTTGGTCTTATTTTATTATTACACCAACGGATTTAAAACAGGTTAAGAAACGATTAAATTAATTCACCGAATTAATTCAACGAATAAAACCACCCAATTAATTGGTGTGTTAAGAATTTAAGAAAACGCGTCAGTTGACTTTCATAATGACGGGTTTTCGCGGGTGCGTTACTTAGCGGAAAGAAATGGTGGGGCTCGTGCGGGCTCAACCCCACAAATATCCTACCAAGAGGGTAGGATATTTTTGGAAAGAACCATATCCTCAACAACTCAGATTAAGTAGCTTTAAGTGGTTTTCAAGCGGCTTTAAGTGAAATAAAAATAAAATTGTCGCACAACTTTATTTTATTTCTTAACTTAAAACCCAAAAATTAAAAACCACAACCGAGCAAACGCAACTCCGTAAGTGGCGTTTCTAAGAAAATATCGGCACTGCGATTCCATCAGTGCCCTCGGAATTTGATTCCGAGCACCGGTTCAAAATTTAGAAAAAGCTGATCGTTCATTTACTGAACGTACCCGAGCCAAACTTCAGAAATTGATTCCGGGCACCCCGGGCCTCAAAATCAGGCGCCGTCAGAAACTGCGTTCTTCTAAAATTCCAAATAAAATTAAAAAAAAATTTCCTTGAAATTTCCAGGTATTTACACTAATATTTAATTTATGGTCCTTATCACCCTTTTCCTCACTCCTTTTAGCTGATTTATCTTATTATTTCACTATATTTGAGTTCATGAAAACACTATGGTTGGGATAATAAAAAGTTCTGTTTGATTTATTCAGTGTTAGTGTGTGAGGTACATCGCTCTAGAATCATTCCTGAGTGTTTTGATATTTAATAAAGAAGGAAATGGGTTATTGGTCAATTCAGTTGGCCGCTTCCATTCATGTTTAGGATCTACACACTCTGTTTGGTTTCACATAGTCTATTTTTGTTGATTTTGATGATTTATGGTCCCCAGTAATTTTTTAGTGAGTTGTTTCTTTCCTTGAGGTGGGTTTGAGTTTCCAAGGATATTGATGACATACCATGTATTCAAAGGTATGAATATATATATATATATATGATCCCTCATTATATTTATATCATTCCATGGAACTGTGATTATATATATGAGACTAGGTGTGCTTATGTATATATTCGAAACATTCATCTGTGTGTAAGTGGTAACATGTATAGGAATATGAGAAATATATATTGATACCCTTGTATATATTCATGACCATGAGGACATGTACATCGGGTCTATGCATCCTTATGTATAAGTGAAGGTGCATATGATTGATGATGAGAAGGAGCTGCTTAGATTGGTTTTTGATAAATGTGTCGAGTGCCGAAGTGTTCGTCTTGGACTTCATATTGAGGTAGAATCAATATCTATTTCCCCTTTCAATTAATGAATGCATTAGTTTTTAACTTAATTTATACTTTCATAATTGGAACTGCTATTCTTGAATTAAATCACAATTAATGATAAATTACTGACTTCATAAACAAATTCATGTGTTTTAATAAAACCAATTTATGAAGGTGAATTGTCTTATAATCTAAAATGTAATGATTAGTTATTTAAATCATGTTTCTTTTATGGATTCATGTATTCTTATCCCCTCATGTAGAAAATTAATATGTTGAATAATGTACATGGTATCCTTGTGTATATGTGTTAAATGAACCATGAAACATCGTAGCTGTCGAGCCCTCCTATAGTTGGAATTGACCACGGAGGAAATTGACTTGTTTCCCATATGAGAAATTGGTGTCTTCTATAGGCAATAGATGTTAAGCATGATATTATTGATATATTGATTTTCTCACATATGGGAAATTATGAACTATGCTGGATAGCTTTCATATTGTTAAGACACCTTTTGAGGTGAGGTGTATATGATATGATCATGGTGTTGAACTGGACATGTTAAATGATCCTAATAAAATGATATTGATTGACATGGATTGATTACATATGTATGAGATTAAATTATAAGAAAATTCCCACATATTATAAATTAATATTAAATCATCTGAGTTTGACAATACCTTGAGTTACTTTTTTAGGTGAGATGATTATGAATTGTTCTTTCTATTGACCATGACATGTAAATCTTAATTATTAAATTATTTTTGTGGAATGTATTAAATTATTACTCCTTGATTTAACCATGTATCATATTAGGATTCCATGGAGGAAATAACATGGTTTCAACCATGATTATGATCTAGTTGTGTAAAGACCTGTAAATTTCAAGGAAATTTTTTTCTTAATTTTCTTTGGAATTTTACAAGAGCGCAGTTTCTGACGGAACCTGATTCTGAGGCCCGGTGTGCCCGGAATCATTTTCTGAAGTTTGGCTCGGGTACGTTCAGTGAACGGACGAGCGGGTTTTTCTAACTTTTGAACCGGTGCTCGGAATCGAATTATGAGGGCACCGATGAAATCGCAGCGCCAGTATTCGCTTAGAAACGCCTCTTCCGGAGTTGCGTTTGCTCGGGTGTGGTTTTTAATTTTCGGGCATAAAGTTAAGAAATAAAATAATTTTGCGACAACTTTATTTTATTTCACTTAAGCCACTTGGAAGCCACTTGAAGCCACATATTGACGGCTTGAACTGAGTTGAACCGGATAGGATGGTATCCAGAAATATCCTACCCCATGGTAGGATATTTGTGAGGTGGGGCCCGCACGAGCCCCGCCGTTTCTTTCCGCTAAGAAACGCACCCGCGAAAACCCGTCTTAATGAGAGTCAACTGACGCCTTTCTTAAAATCCTAACAGACCATTTAATTGAGCGGTTTGTTTCTTGAATTAAATGGGCTGTTTCTTTCATTGAATTAATTCAACGAATTAATTCAATCGTTCCTTAACCTGTTTTCGTGTGTTGGCATATTAAAAAAATAAGACCAACCAAAATCTTTTGGGAGATTACTCGTTGAGACAGAATCCTTGTTCCTTGTTCCTCCTTCGCGAAGAACGCGAAGAATGCGAAGAACGCGAAGAACGCGAAGAATGCCGAACCCGAAAATCGACGATGCGACGTCGTGATCCGCAACGCCGACAACGTTCTTCTGCGACGTCTCTTCCTCCGCAACGGATCTTCGATCGGCTGCTTGAGGTAAGAGTCTCGGACCTTCCTTTTTATCTCCTTCGTGGTTCTTAACCAAAAACACGGATTTAATTAATTAAATTAAATCTGCTGTTTCATGGTGCGTTGAGTTTTCCGACTCAACGCCGGATTCTGCGATGACGCGACGCCTCCCCGCGACGACGCGACGATCCCTCTCTTCCGCGACGAGCTTTTCCGCGAAGAACGCCTGCGCGCGACGATCGACGAGGTAGGGATTTATTTTGGGAATTTCCCCTTTTTATTATTCCCGTCAATGTTTTTTTAAAGAAATTAAAGAACCGAATTGTGAACAATTTTAATCTTATTAAAATTGTTGCTTCCTGTGTGGAATAAAATTCCCCCGTTTGTTTATCTCTAACGCAGAGGGTGCGGGCCAAACGAACACGGCCCGACGACCCTCCGCCGTTCTTCATTTTGTGCGGATTTGACGGGCGATGACGGAACGTGCCGCAACAGATGTTTGACGATCCCGCAGTGAAGAACGAGTCCCGGGAGGAGCAATGGCACAAACGGGAAGAGAATCGGACCATCGGAACGATCCCGGTGGCCCACGGCACTCGCCGGCGGTGCGGGTCGCTGGCGCGGCGGCACCGACAGCCGGGAGTGGCGGCGCCCCGGCGCGCCGACAGACAGGCCGCCGCGACTCAGCGCGGTGGTGGCGGCACCCGCGGAACCGCGGCCGCGCGGGACCGGTGCCCTCGGACGTGGCTGAAGCCGTGTCCCGACTCAGCGTGGCCCCACACGGGGGGCCGCGGCACCACCAGGCCGCGGCGGCGGCGCCCCGCGTGCCTCGGCCGTTCGGCCGCTCGGCCAAACCGGGCCAGGCCGGTCCGACCGGTCGGGCCATGCCCTGGCCAGACCGGACCGGGTCGGGTCGACCCAGTTCGGCCGACTCCCGGGGGGGGGGGGGGGGGGGGGGTCGGCCCGGGCCCGTACCCCCCGTCTTCGGACGGTCTTCGTTCAAACGCCCGTAACTTGAGCTACGGGCCTCCAAACGACTTTCTGTCAACGGCAACGCGATCCTTGGATCAAGACGGTCGTTTCAGTATATCTCACATCAAGGTTTCGGAGTACTTTGAGTTCGGCCGGGTTGGTTCGTACACGAAACCAACCGGGCCCTCGGAGCGGAAACGCTCATATCTTGAGCTACGGACGTCCGATTGACGTGCCGTCAGCTTTGTTGTTTTCCTCTAAGTGAGACAGATCTTTTGGAATACTCCGCCCAAGGTTTGGACACATGTGGAGTGCGGTTAGGTAGGTTTTTCCTTAAAAACCAACTGGGCCCCTGGGACGAAAATGCCAATAACTCTCAGACCGGGCGTCCAATTGACGCGCCGTCTGCGACGTTGAGTTCCTGTTGACGATACGGAACTTTTGGATACATCAACTTTGGACTTTGTGTCAGTTGATGTATCTGCCTCTCGGCTCCTGGAGCGGACCCTCCCGAACGAGCTTGCTGTGTGCGGGAACCCTAGGCTGGCTGCGACTGCTACTTCGACAGCGACGAGTGTGCAGAGATCCTCCGTAGACTCCGACGATGACCGTGCAGAGATCCTCAGTGGACTGCGGCGACGACTGTGCAGAGATCCTCAGTGGACTGCGACGACTACTGCACTCAGCGATCCTCCGTGGACCAGTGCTACAGGTCTTGTGTGGGCCCGGTCCTGTGTGGGCCCGATCATGTGTGGGTCCGATCCTGTGTGGGTCCGCGCTCAGCGGTTCTGTGTGAGCCAGCGCCTACAGGTCCTATATGGGCCCGATCATGTGTGGGTCATTGCGGGAGTTAGTTACCTATCGATCCTTCGTGGGTCCGACAACTTAGATGGATCAGTGATCATCTTTATCGTCATTTGAAGAAGTATACATGTGTGAGCTGAATCTTGCGTTACTATCCTTTGTGGATTGTGTTGAGCTATCCTGTGTGGATTTACTGTTTACTCTCCTTTGTGGATTCTGTTGAGCTATCCTGTGTGGGTGTACGTTTTGGTTTCCTGTGTGGACTGGGTTGTTCTTGGGCTCAGACGTTGGAGCCGAACGGGAATTGATGACTTAGGTATATGTATGGGCATATTCTTTAAGCCGTGTCAGATGTTACTTCGTGATTTTATCCTTCCTTTGTCGATTATCCTTTGTGGATTTCGGGAGACCTTCGGGGGTCTCGGGGTCCCTACTGAGTATCTTATACTCACCCCTGCACGGGCTTTGCCCGCACTACGTTGTGTTGGTTGCAGACGACAGACAGCGCTGATTGTGGTGGAGGCGTGTGGAGCAGGACGGTACTTGGAGGTGGACCACTGAGCGGGACGTACTCGGAGCGGTCAGGTGGACCCGAGGAGCAGTGGAGGCTATCTGTACCCACCCTTCAGGTGGGATTTCCAGTGGACGGCTCGACGCTACAGTTTTCCCTTTCAGTTGCTATTTTTCCTTTCAGTTGTACTTTACTGTTGGGCTTGTATTTCCGGCCCCTTTTACTTTCAGCACAGCTTGTACAGTTTTTACTTAGTGTTTACTTTTCCGCTTGCATACTCTGTGGTGCTTGTTTACTTTTCAAAGGCAATTCCTTCCCTTTTTGTTGGGATTTATGCCTTGGTGCTAGTCGCCAGCCCCTGGCCTATGGAAGGCGGGCTTGGGGTAGTCACGGCACGGGCCCCGAGGGCGGGTCGTGACAAATTGGTATCAGAGGTGGTCGGTTCTACCGCAAACTCTGATCTTTCTTCTATGTGAAGCAATAGTGTTTAGCGTATTGAGTGTGGTTATCAGTCCAGGGAGTCCATTGTTGGTGCGGCGGCCGACATATCCATACACCAGGACCCTGACTTCTGATTTCCGACTTAATGCACGAAAACATTGATTGCATGTGTGTTTCATGTTTTCTCTGTGATTACTTGTGTTAGCTCATCAGGTATATTGTTCTGACCGTGGCACACATGTTTCCTTTTCAGGATGGCACGACGACAGCAGCCAGCTAGGGTTCCTAGAGTAGAGCGCGACGACGGCCCGCCGAGCGATGAGGCCTCGGTACAGGGCCCGTTGATAGCAGAGGCACCGGCGATACCTTTACCCACCGAGCCCCCGATGCTTCCAGCACTGGCAGCTGACGACGCACGACGCCTCGGAGCTCTGCACGAGTTCCAGCGCCAGCAACCACCCAGGTTCCATGGGGAGTCGGACCCCCAGGCAGCCGAGGACTGGCTGGAGGCGGTCGTCCGAGTTTTCAGGCTAGTGAGGACACCAGCAGACCTCATGTTGATCATCGCGGCGAGCCTACTGCACGCAGCAGCAGGGCGATGGTGGAGCCTGATGCTCCAGGTACACGATGAGGCCTCCCTCATCTGGACGGACTTCGAGAGCCTCTTCCGCTCAGAGTTCGTCCCGGCCACCCTCCGTGCGGTGCGCATCCAGGAGCTTCTTCAGCTGCGGCAGGGCAGCTTGACGGTCGCCCAGTACACGGCGAGGTTCACCGACCTATCTCGCTACTCGACAGACATGGTACGGGACCCCTTCTTCCGGGCCCAGACCTTCGAGCAGGGATTGAGACACGAGATCAGGGCATCGTTGATCTCCCTCAGCATCCCGACCCAGTAAGGAGTGCTAGAGTGAGCCCTTCTGATCGAGAGCTTCCTGGCTGAGTCCACAGCGAGACCTGCCGCAGGGCGGCAGATAGCGTAGTCTTCGGCAGCAGGTAGCCGACGGATGACTCAGGGTTCCAGGCAGACCAGGCCTTCCGGCAGATGACCCCGGGACACTGGCTCAGCGGTGCGGGGCACACAGCGCGGAACCAGCCTTCAGAGAGGCAGACAGTGCTACGAGTGCAGCGGGCAGGGCCACATGGCTCGTGACTGCCCGACCCGTCGTACCGAGGGGCAGCAGACGGTGGAGGGACCACCCAGGCAGAGGCAGAGGGTCGACCGTGGCAGTCCGCAGGGAGGAGGCGGACGAGGCAGAGGAGCTGGCCGAGCAGCAGGTGGTGGGAGACGCTTTGAGGCTCTGCCACCACCACCACCCGGAGGCCCGCCCCGACCACAGGGAGCTGGCGGGTAGAGACAGGCGCAGCTCCAGGCAGCTGAGGCCTACGACCACGGCGCGCCAGAGATGATTCGAGGTACGATCTGTGTCTATTCCACCCTTTCTGCAGTTCTGATAGACACAGGAGTGAGTCACTCTTTCATAGCCACTGCCCTTGTTCGGATCTCGGAGATTCCGACGGAGCCGTTGGCTCGATCCTTACGGCTAGAGACTCCTACGGGAGCAGACTCGATGATTACGCACTGGTGCCGGCAGTGTGAGCTTACTCATGGAGGTGAGAGCTTCGGATGGGATATTCTTGTAGCGGCGTCGAGGCCTTACGACGTCATCTTGGGCATGGATTGGTTATCTACGGTCCATGCTCAGATTGACTGCATTAGGTGCAAGGTGTGATGTGTGCGCACCAAAGGGAGTAAGTTCACCTTCACCGGCGAGAAGGGAGCCTTAGCAGCACAGGATGGACTCACGCAGAGGAGAGGTCAGCCCATCACTCATCAGTTGGCTAGCCTCATCCTGGGAGAAGTCGACGTGCGGAGTCCCAGTTTTCCTGCAGTGGTGGATCAGTACGCGGACGTCTTTCCCGACGACGTTCCAGGACTACCTCCTCACAGAGAGGTAGACTTTTATATTGACATGTACCCCGGGACAGCCCCGATATCCACTCCAGCATATCGGATGGCCCCCACTGAGCTTCGAGAGCTGTGGGTACATTTGGAGGACTTGCAGGGCAAGGGGTTCATCCAACCCAGTGATTCACCCTGGGATTCCCCGATATTGTTCGCCAAGAAGGCGGACGGGAGCTTGCGACTGTGTGTCGATTATCTTCGCCTGAACCAGGTGACAGTGAGGAACAAGTATCCGCTACCTAGGATTGATGACCTCTTCGATCAGCTCAAGGGAGCATGGTGGTTCTGGAAGATAGACCTCGAGTCAGGCTATCATCAGCTCAGAGTTCGAGACGAGGATGTGTAGAAGACGGCCTTCAGATGTCGGTATGGCCACAATGAGTTCTTGGTTATGCCTTTCGGTGTGACCAATGCTCCAACAGTGTTCATGAGCCTCATGAACAGGATCTTCCAGCCATACCTCGATCGATTTGTCGTAGTCTTCATTGACGACATCTTGGTGTACTCGACCACGGAGGAGGAGCACGCCTACCACTTGCGTGTTGTACTAGACACACTCCGAGAGCACCATCTTTATGGCAAGCTCTCGAAGTGTCAGTTCTGGTTACGTGAGGTCCACTTCTTGGGGCACGTCATTTCTAAGGTGGGAGTTGCAGTGGTTCCCACGAAGATCGCGGCAGTTCTAGCTTGGGAGCCACCCAAGAGCGTGACAGAGGTGCGGAGTTTCTTGGGCCTAGCCGGATACTATCAGAGATTTGTGCCGGACTTCTCCATAGTTGCGGCCCCACTCTAATCGTTGATGAAGAAGGGGAAACCCTTCGTGTGGTCAGACAGACGTCAGCAGAGCTTCCAGGAGCTGAGGCAAAGGTTGACCAGCGCACCTATCTTGAGGTTGCCTGAGGAGGGAGTTGGATACGTAGTCTACTGCGATGCATCAGGGACCGGACTCGAGTGTGTCCTGATGTAGGAGCAGGCCGTGATTGCCTACAGATCACGTCAGTTGAGGCCGCATTAGCATAACTACGCTACCCATGACTTGGAGTTGGCAGCAGTGGTCTTCGCCCTGAAGACATGGCGGCACTATCTGATGGGTGAGCGCTTCACAGTCTTTTCTGACCACCAGAGTCTCAGGTACATCTTCTCTCAGAAGGACCTGAACCTGAGACAGCGGCGATGGCTCGAGTTCCTCCAGGACTATGACTTTGAGATAGTCTATACTCCTGGAAAGGGGAACGTGGTAGTCGATGCCCTCAGCAGGAGGACGGGCATCCAGCTGCTTGAGGAGGCGACAGAGCAGCTAGCCGCCTTGCAGATATCCTTCGTGGATAGAGACGGAGCATAATTCCTTCAGTCTCTCACAGTCTCTCCTCCACTTCTACAGCGGGTCAGATAGGCACAGCGTGGGGACGCTGACTGTGAGACACGGCGTGCACAGATATCCTCGGGACAAGCACCTGATGGTTTCTCCCTTGGAGAAGAGCACGATGTCCTTTTCAGAGGACGTACCTTGGTACCAGTTTCTTTACGAGAGGAGGTGCTGAGAGAGTTCCACACTTCTCCTTTGGCGGTACATCCTGGAGTGGTGAAGATGTACCGGGATCTCAGACGTCAGCACTGGTGGACGGGCATGAAGAAGGTTGTGGCAGAGTTCGTTTCGCGGTGCCTCACCTGCCAGCAAGTGAAGGCAGAGCCCCAGGTACCAGCAGGCTTGGTACAGCCCTTGGAGGTCCCGTAGTGGAAGTGGTATGGCATATCTATTGACTTCGTGACTGGACTTCCACACACTTCCAGAGATCACGACTCCATTTGGGTGATTGTTGACCGACTCACCAAGTCGGCACACTTCTTACCAATCCGAGAGCAGGGCTCAGTGGAGAGCTTGGGACGTCTCTACGTTCAGGAGATTGTACGGCTTCACGGTGTGCCATCGACTATTATCTCTGATCGGGATGCTCGCTTTACTTCCTGGATTTGGAAGGGGTTGCAGGAGGCGTTCGGGACGCTGCTACGTCTGAGCACCGCCTTTCACCCACAGACGGATGGTCAGACGGAGAGGACCATTCAGACCCTCGAGGACATGCTCCGTGCATGTGTCCTCGACTTTGGTCGCATCTGGGAGGACCACCTACCCTTGGTGGAGTTCGCATACAACAACAGCTACCACTCCACCATCAGGATGGCACCCTACGAGGCGTTGTACGACATGCCTTGCAGATCTCCTTTGTGCTGGAAAGACCCTGGGGAGTCAGCACTTGTGGGACCAGAGATGGTCCGGACCATGATAGAGAAGGTCCAGGTCATCCAGGAGTGGATGAGGACAGCACAGAGTCGGAAAAATTCATATGCTGACAGGATGCGGAGGCTACTAGAGTTTGAGGATGGCGACCACGTCTTCTTGCGTGTCTCACCTCGACGTGGGTTGCGGAGATTTGGCCGGGGCGGCAAGTTGTCTCTACGCTTCATTGGGCCTTTTCAGGTTCTCAGCAGGATTGGCGAGGTGGATTATCGCCTGGATCTGCCACCTCAGTTGCACCGGGTGCACGACGTCTTCCACGTATCCCAGCTGAGGAGATACGTGCACGACCTGATGCACATAATTGACTATGGGGAGCTAGACGTGGAGGATGGGGCAACTTTTGCGGAGGTCCCAGTGGAGATAGAGGATCGATAGGAGCGGGTCCTACATGGGCGATCGATTCCTCTTGTGCGCATCAGATGGCAGCACGGGAACCTCCAGGAGAGCACTCGGGAGCAGGAGGCTCAGATGCGTGCTCAGTACCCACATTTGTTTCCCTAGTTTATGATGTATCTTTACGGGGACGTAATGTCCTGAGGTGGGAGTAATGTAAAGACCCTTAAATTTCAAGGAAATTTTTTTCTTAATTTTCTTTCGAATTATACAAGAGCGCCGTTTCTGACGGCACCTGATTCTGAGGCCCGGTGTGCCCGGAATCATTTTCCGAAGTTTGGCTCGGGTACGTTCAGTGAACGGACGAGCGGGTTTTTCTAACTTTTGAACCGGTGCTCGGAATCGAATTCTGAGGGCACCGATGAAATCGCAGCACCAGTATTCGCTTAGAAATGCCTCTTCCGGAGTTGCGTTTGCTCAGGTGTGGTTTTTAATTTTCGGGCTTAAAGTTATGAAATAAAATAATTTTGCGACAAATTTATTTTATTTCACTTAAGCCACATGGAAGCCACTTGAAGCCACTTATTGATGGCTTGAACTGAGTTGAACCGGATAGGATGCTATCCAGAAATATCCTACCCCCTTGGCAGGATATTTGTGAGGTGGGGCCCGTAAAAGTCCCGCCGTTTCTTTCCAATAAGAAACACACCCGTGAAAACCCGTCTTAATGAGAGTCAACTGACGCGTTTCTTAAAATATTAACAGGCCATTTAATTAGGCGGTTATTTCGTGAATTAAATGGGCTGTTTCTTTCGTTGAATTAATTCAACGAATTAATTCAATCGTTCCTTAATCGGTTTTCGTGTGTTGGAATATTAATAAAATAAGACCAACCAAAATCTTTTGGGGGATTACTCGTTGAGACAGAATCCTTGTTCCTTCTTCCGCCTTCGCGAAGAACACGAAGAACGTGAAGAACGCGAAGAACGCCGAACCTGGAAATCGACGACGCGACGCCGTGATCCGCAACGCCGACAACGTTCTTCTGCGACGTCTCTTCCTCCGCGACGGATCTTCGATCGACTGCTTGAGGTAAGAGTCTCAGACCTTCCTTTTTATCTCCTTTGTGGTTCTTAACCAAAAACATGGATTTAATTAAATAAATTAAACCAGCTGTTTCATGGTGCGTTGAGTCTTCCGACTCAACGCTGGATTCCGCGACGACGTGACGCCTCCCAGCGACGATGCGACGATCCCTCTCTTCCGCGACGAGCTTTTCCGCGAAGAACGCCCGCGCGCGACGATCGACGAGGTAGGGATTTATTTTGGGAATTACCCCTTTTTATTATTCCCGTCAATGTTTCTTTAAAGAAATTAAAGAACCGAATTGTGAACAATTTTAATCTTATTAAAATTGTTGCTTCCTGTGTGGAATAAAATTCCCCCGTTTGTTTATCTCTAACGCGGAGGGTGCGGGCCAAACGAACACGGCCCGACGACCCTCCGCCGTACTTCGTTTTGTGCGGAATTGACGGGCGATGACGGAATGTGCCAAAACAGATGTTTGAAGATCCCGCAGTGAAGAACGAGTCCCGGGAGGAGCAATGGCGCAGACGGGAAGAGAATCGGTCCACCAGAACGATCCCAGTGGCCCGCGGAACTCACCGGCGGCGCGGGTCGCCGGCGCGGCAGCGCCGACAGCCGGGAGTGCCGGCGCCCCGGCGCGCCACCAAACAGGCCGCCGCGACTCAGCGCGGCGGCGGCGGCACCCGCGGACCCGCGGCCGCGCGGGTCCGGTGCCCTCGGACGCGGCTGAAGCCGCGTCCCGACTCAGCGCGGCCCCACGCAGGGGGCCGCGGCACCACCAGGCCGCGGGGGCGCGCCCTGCGTGCCTCGGCCGTTCGGCCGCTCGGCGGAACCGGGCGAGGCCGGTCCGACTGGCCGGGCCGTGCCCTGGCCGGACCGGACCGGGTCGGGTCGACCCGGTGCGGCCGACTCCCGGGGGGGGGGGGGGGTCGGCCCGGGCCCGTACCCCGCGTCTTCGGACAGTCTTCGTTCAAACGCCCGTAACATGAGCTACGGGCTCCAAACGACTCGCCTTCAGCGGAAACGCGATCCTTGGATCGAGACGGTCGTCTCGGTATATCGCACTCAAGGTTTCGTAGTACTTTGAGTTTGGCCGGGTTGGTTCGTACACGAAACCAACCGGGCCCTCGGAGCGGAAACGCTCATATCTTGAGCTACTGACGTCCGATTGACGTGCCGTCATCTTTGTTGTTTTCCTCTAAGTGAGACGGATCTTTTGGAATACTCCGCCCGAGGTTTGGATGCAGGTGGAGTGCGGCAGGGTTGGTTTTTCCTTAAAAACCAACCGGGCCCCTGGGACGAAAATGCCAATAACTCTCAGACCGGGCGTCCGATTGACGCGCCGTCTGCGACGTTGAGTTCCTGTTGACGATATAGAACTTTTGGATACATAAACTTCGGACTTTGTTTCAGTTGATGTATCAGCCTCTCGGCTCGTGGAGCGGACCCTCCCGAACGAGCTTGTTGTGTGCGGGAACCCTAGGCTGGCTGTGACTACTACTTCGATAGCGACGACTGTGCAGAGATCCTCCGGGGACTCCGACGACGACCGTGCAGAGATCCTCAGTGGACTGCGGCGACGACTGTGCAGAGATCCTCAGTGGACTACGACGACTACTGCACTCAGCGATCCTCCGTGGACCAGTGCTACAGGTCCTGTGTGGGCCCGGTCCTGTGTGGGCCCGATCCTGTGTGGGCCCGATTCTGTGTGGGTCCGCGCTTAGCGGTTCTGTGTGAGCCAGCGCCTACAGGTCCTGTGTGGGCCCGATCCTGTGTGGGTCATTGCGGGGGTTAGTTACCTATCGATCCTTCGTGGGTCCGAAGACTTAGATGGATCAGTGATCATCTTTATCGTCATCCGAAGAAGTATACCTGTGTGAGGTGAATCTTGCGTTACTCTCCTTTATGGATTGTGTTGAGCTATCCCGTGTGGATTTACTGTTTACTCTCCTTTGTGGATTGTGTTGAGCTATCCTGTGTGGATTTACTGTTTACTCTCCTTTGTGGATTGTGTTGAGCTATCCTGTGTGGGTGTACGTTTTGCTTTCCTGTGTGGACTGGGTTGTGCTTGGGCTCGGACGTTGGAGCCGAATGGGAATTGATGACTTAGATATATGTATGGGCATATGCCTAAGCCGTGTCAGATGTTACTTCGTGATTGTATCATTCCTTTGTGGATTATCCTTTGTGGATTTCGGGAGACATTCGGGGGTCTCGGGGTCCCTACTAAGTAGCTTATACTCACCCATGCACGGGCTTTTCCCACACTACGTTGTGTTGGTTGCAGACGACGGACTGCGCTGATCGTGGTGGAGGCGTGTGGAGCTGGACGGTACCTAGAGGTGGACCACTAAGCGGGACGTACTCGGAGCGGTCAGGTGGACCCGGGGAGCAGTGGAGGCTATCTGTACCCACCCTTCAGGTGGGATTCCCAGAGGATAGCTCGACGCTACAGTTTTCCCTTTCAGTTTCTGTTTTTCCTTTCAGTTGTACTTTACTGTTGGGCTTGTATTTCCGGCCCCTTATACTTTCAGCACAGCTTTTACAGTTTTTACTTACTGTTTACTTTTCTGCTTGCTTACTCTGTGGTTCTTGTTTACTTTTCAAAGGCAATGACTTCCCTTTTTGTTGGGATTTACGCCTTAGTGCTAGTCGCCAGCCCCTGGCCTGTGGAAGGCGGGCTTGGGGTAGTCACGGCACGGGCCCCGAGGGTGGGTCGTGACAAGTTGAATCATGGATCCATATTAGGATTCCTTGGATGGACTCATTTGGATTGAACAATGATTATGAATTGGCTAAATCATTGATCCTTAATAGGATTCAAAGAACGGAGTCAGTGGCTTGACTCTTATATTCTAAGTAAATCAAATATCCATATTAGAATTCAATGGATGGTCTCAAAGGGAACGATTATATGTCATGGGTGATAATGGTGATTCCATATAGGACCTCTAGTGATTTAATATAATTACAAGTATTTTGTACAATATCTAGCGTGATACCTGGTATCGTGAGAGGTTCTTTATGAATGTGATTGTAGTGTGTTGATTGATATAATATCTGAATTGATACCTAGATTCATAAATAGGAATTTCATGGGTGGGATCAAGTTCCAAATTAAATAAGGGATGATATACCACACTTGTAGCAATACCTGGGTTTGTGGGAGGTTGACTACGGACAAACATTCATGTTGTTGGTTGATATAATACAGGAAGCAATAGATAGACAAAGAATTAGGAATACCTTCAATTTGGCCATGTATTAAATTTTATATTAAATGAAATGAATTATCTGATCTAACTTCGAAGCCAATGTAAAATATTAGAGTTGGTATTTATTATGATTTTTATATGGTATTTTTAGTAATATTTGATTAAATATTTATAGGGGATTTCAGGATTCTGATAGATCTCAAGACATATAAATTTACTGATATTGAATGTTTATTGACAAAAGTATAAATGAAACAGGTTTTAATGTTAAATCAGGGACATCTTTTTAAAATGAAAGTATTAATAAAATAGTTTATAAATTGAGAACCCAGATTTACATTTGAGTAATTCCAATAATTTTTTTTACTTTATAACAAAATTATGAATTAAATTTCCACATAATGGTTTGGGATAGACATTGTGGGTGTTGAGATACTGAGATTTATAAATCACACCCTGCTTGAGAATCCATTGCACTAGGTTACCTATGTAGAAAATATATCTACATGAACTATATTGATTTATTGACTTTTCATCCTTACACCTAGTAGTTTAGAGAAGAGGATTGAGTTGGTGCTTGGGATACTTGTTGAGCTTGTCATGGGAGATATTATTATTTTTAATTATTCCTTATTTTTAGGGTTTTAATATTATATTTTTTGCCTCAATTTTTATACATGTATTGTTAAATATTGTCATTAGACATCACTTTTATTCATATGTTATATTCTAATGATATTTTCATTCAGTGAATCATTGCTTATTCTTTTTTCTATTGTTTACATTCTGTTATACCACTTTGAAACTCAGATTATGAGGGTATTGAAACCTCAAAAAACCACTATTACACACTCACTATTATTCGATAGCCTCTCGTGTATGGGGACGTGGGCATGAGGCCATGTGGTGACCGGTGTGTCCACAATTTTAGTGGTAACTTGGGATGGGATGTTACATTAATAAAAGATAATGTGTAGTGTAATTTTCATATTAAATAAGAAGATAAATGATTATATATGTAGGAAATATATATATATAATAAATACATGGATATGGAAGAGAATACTAACTCTCAAGGATTAATGGATAGTGATAGATATAATGTACCACAAGAATGTTGGTGATCCTGAGAAGGTTCATGACCACAAAACCAAAAATATGTGATGTGTTAATTGACCATATGATTATCATAAATGAAGTTGATGGGATAAATATTTGTTTCATGATATATTTCTTTTATTGAGGACATATTTTACAATCTAGAGGGAGAACAAATGAAACTATACATACATGTTAACTTTCTATTATAGAGTAAATATTCTATCTTTTGGTTTTTATTTGATGAATTTACACTTCATTTCCTTCTATAGTAAATGATTTTCTAGGATGTTTTTTACATATGAAACTAATAAAATAATTTAACAAATTATATGATCTATAAAATAGTAAAAATTTATTCCCTATTTTTTTACTATAAAAAAACACCAGAAGAATTTATTCAATAACTACAAAAGTTAAAATTATGCCTTCCAATAAATTATTAGAATTAATTATCATCCAAAATTTGTTTCTCCAAATATAGAAGTAATTTCACTAAATAAATATTATATTCCCCAGAAAATATAATGTTTCTATAAATGTCACATTCCAAATATGTGAATACAATGATCATGTGAAAAAATTAATATAATCATGAATTCCTCCAAAAATAAAATTACATGATGTCGATTATATTCCTTGAGAGAATACATGAAATAAACTCATGAATATTTGGAATAAAACATCAAAACACTAACCCAAATTCATTATAACCCATACTATCCAATAACCATATCATAATTATCCTACCATTAGGGACATATTAATGGTTATCCACCCATAATCACCTTTTTTACATGTGGTTCAATGTGTCACTGATTACGATTTCATGGCCATTTGTAAAATTCGACATATGATCCAAAGTGAAATTAATAAATAGTACAATATTACTATAAAAATAAATTTTAGGAATATTAAAAAAACAATATCATTAATAATTACTTGTATAAAATATTTGTAACACCTCAAAATTTCATAGTACGTTATCTCTTTAAAGTAATTCAATATCTTGTGCTACACGCAACACCAAGTTGAAGTGCATCATGACCTATTAAACTAGCCATTTAAATTTTTTTTATGAATAGTATTAACTAAATTTTAAATAATTTTAACATTTACCATTTTTATTTCTTACACATAATATAAGTACAAATTCAATTTTTCAGATAAAAGAAGTATTTTTCAAAAATGCAGTTTTTCCGGCTTTTAATGGAAAACAATTTTAAATACAATATACTTTTATATATTAAATTTAATGAAATTAAATTTTTATTTAGAGGTCGGACATAAAAAATTATTTTGGATAAATTCTTGGTACTTTTTTTTATAACATTCATATATTGATGAATAGTGAAGAATAATAAATTATAATTGAAAAACAACTTTTTTAATTGAAATAATTTGTATTGTTAAATTATAAATTTGAGTATTTATAAATTATGATTAGATTGTATTTTTATCATTTAATATGATATCTGTCATTTTAATTAATTTCACATTTAAATAGGACAAAAACACATGTCAACCTTTTGATAGTTTTAACTTCTTAAAAACCTACTTTCTGGTTTTGACATCGGGTGTTAATTTAAACTAATTAGTTTAAATTATATGTTATAAATATGCTAAAACATACATAATTTTTGAATATGGAATATCAAAGTTATCCTAGGGTGAATTATTAATATTTTTCTAAAAACATTTAATTTTTGATGAATAGTGAAAAATACTACGTTATTGTTTAAAGCTAAATTTTTATTTGAATAATAATAATAATTTATTTAAATTTATTTTAAATTCAAAAAATATATATTATACTTATATTAGTTCAATGTAATTAATTGGAATCATTTTATAATAATAATAGATATATAATAATTTATTGAACTATTTGACACCTTTTACCGTCCTAGGCATATTTTCAAATTTGCATCAAACGTAATTTTACCGCATTTGTGAATGAAGTTTAAAAAATATTATATACATAGTTGACATTAGTAAGTAAAATGTTTTTGAATAGGATGATTTTTTTTGAATATTAACATTTAAATTTTATTTACCACCGTTATAAGTAAATCGGGCAATTAAAAGTAAAAATGATATTATGATTACCCAAAAAAATGTACTAATACTATTGGATATGTTTTTTTCAATGAAAATCAACCTTAGGAATAAAATATTATTCTATTTTATCTGGATAGATTAGAATAAGATATTTATAATATTTTATTTAAAGAAGAGTTATAAGTGTTAAATTCAAATTTTAATAACCTTATCATTATAAATATAGGGTTATACAAAAGATAAATTAGACTATAAATATTTATTATAAATCTGAAAATGTTTCCCAAATAATGGAATTTTATTTATAATTATTATAAATTAAAAAATTAAATATATTTCTGAAACAATGATTATGCAGTAATTACACTATTACTGAAAGATTAAAATAATTGATATTATAAATATCTAAATAGATGTAAATTAAGAAATTAGATACATTAAAAAACAATTCATGGTTAATATTGCAAGTTAGGATTTATTTGATTTATTTTTTTCTAAGTAATCATATTATTAGGGCTTTCAATAAAACCAAATAATGAATAGTGTCAAAATTCGAATAAATGAGTTTTTAAAACAAATACAGTTTTATATAATTATATAATAGTCATAAAATATATGGTTTTAACAAGATACGTATATAATTATTTATATGTCATTAATTAACCAATTTAGGTTCTATAGGCTTTTCATAGTATGTTCATTTACCATTTATTATAATAATTCAAGAATACATTGTAAAAGTTAAACTATTTAACTAAGAGTTAAATCTAAAAAATAAGGTTAATATGGTGACCTAAACAAGTCTAAAACCTCTTTGTTGAACGGTTTTCGCCCCCATCACCACCACATCCTCAAAATAAATCTTTTTGAAGCCACTATAAACCGAATATGATCGTATAATAAATTAATATTTCAATCTTTTCATAAAGTGACCCTCATCTCACTTATAAAAGTGTACTTCCACTTCTCTCAAAATTACACCACAAAATCCATTTGGTTCAGACATACCCTGATATTATATCTTCTAAAATAACCTCACTTAAACCTAGAGGCCTTAAATTGATCAGAAGGCCGACCTAACGATCCCTTTTGATCAAACAAATAGGAAGCACCCCAAAAAGATATAACAATTTTATCACCTCTTTCAAAGTCATTTTATAATTCCTCTTCCCATTTCATTTTTGTTTCCATAAAAAAATAATAAATCTATTACCCTATACATACAATGATTTAATTTTAAATATTGTACAACCATATTCATTATTCTATCCATCATAAGAATTACAAAGTCACTAAACGTGCGTACGTACGACTTACCATCTCCACACCGTGGTTTAGTTTGTTATTCCACACATCATAATTTTTAGGGTTTTACTAATGAGTATAATTGATGTAATAATAAATATTAAATGTTAATTATTCTGTATATATGATGTAACATCCAATTATACACACTTTCAGTATCAATATATTGGTATTGTCACTCATTCGTACGTTTGGATTACTGCCTCCACGAACGCGATGAGATTCCTTCTCCATCGTAATAATTTAAGAATAATTATCATTTTATGATTTAAAATAATGTTTAAGAAGTTAATATCATTCTTTATATGAATCAAATACATCCTATACATAACAAATTTGACTTACATAACAAAACATAAAAAAGAAAATTTTTTAGTTAACACCGCAAACAGAAATACAACTAAAATTTTATTAACAAAAAATTAATAGAAAATCATACATAATATCATTTTATGTATATATTTCTTGTATAATTTAATAATTGTGGGTGTGGAAATTTTTTCCATTATAAAACCTTCGAAGCATCACTTACAAGCTTATAAGAATATTTTCAAAATAAATGTTTTCTTTTATAATTAATCTATTTTTAATTATTTCAAAATATAAAGAGATATTTCTCTCAAATAGGTTTTATTTCATCTATTTCAACATCATTTGATGGATTTTACACTTGTTTAATGTTGATTTATTATGATACAAACTTTCATATTGTATTGATGGTCTTGTGATATGAATAAATGTGGAAGTGTTATTTTTATACTATTCATGATTTATGGTTAAAGTGTTAAAATTTCCCATGCTAGTTTTAATATGAATGTTTATGTTATGATTCAATATTTTCATATGAGGAATGAATTGGACTTAGTATCTGACAGTTGGAGACCGCTAAAACTCTTCATAGACATTTGTAGTTCTCATGAAACAAACTATTTCCATGGCACATAGCCATGACTAAATCTTATTTTTAGTCTTGGAACGAGGCCTTGACTATGTGGTTATGATGTCTGGATTTATGAATTCCATAATTATAAAATTAGATTTTGATAATAAATGTGATTATTCAACTATTAGAATATCCATGTGAACAAGTAAATGTCATTAGTTGACTTATCATTTCCATATTATACTGAATAATATGTTTAAAAGGATTTTTTTAGTATTATAAATTCCCTAAAAGGATTGTTGTAATTTATAATAGATACTTATATATTGTAACCCTTACTAAGAATCTGAGAGAACTCATTTCTTATGTTTTTGTTTTCCGAGATGTGAAGAGATGTATTACAATTATCCTACAGTAATAGGATATGGGTAATGTGTGTGTTCAAGGGTCACACAATTTTTTTTATTTCATAATGTAATGTAAACCATATTTATATATCTCGTACTTCCAAGGATACTAAACTAATCTGTATTTTAAGACATGATATATACTTATCATGCCAATGTTATGTCATAATTCACTGACTCTGGGTATCTTGGGCCAGGGTGATACAGTTGGTATCAGAGGAATTTTAAAAAAAACGTTGGAAACTAGATTTAGAAATATTTATATTAGAGAAAATTACTATAAGATATACATTGAGGATTAATATAGAATAACATCGTAGAATTTTGGTAATGTATAAATATTATTGATTTTTTATGAAATATATCCTTATCAGGATGCGGGCAGGTAGAGGTGGATATGGAACATATGTATATAGGGGTAAAACCTGAAAACACCTCTTTGAGGTTGAATCAAACAGGAAATAGTGCACAACAACAGGCCATGTTGCAATCTTGGTTGCAAGACTTCCAAGGGATCTGAAGAAATAATAACATATGTTAATTATATAAGTAATGAATTCTCTATGTTTTATGGATTTGAAGGGAAGTTAGATAAGAAGAGAATGGTGGAGAGAATGATGGATAAAGAAAATAAGGGAAAAATAATTTTCCTATATGTGATATCTGTAGAAAGAATCAACATGGGAAGTGATTGAATGGAATGGGAGTTTGTTATATGGGTGGATACAAAGGACACTAAATTCGTGGTATCAAGGGTAAGAAAATGTTTTCAAATGTATAATTATTCATCTGGAAAGAGTTGGGACACTACACGAATCAATGTCAAAATCATCAGAGTATACCCCAAATGATGCTATTGGATAATAATAAAGTTATGATACTACTATAGATGAAGAGGAATAATAAGTGTTCTTATATATTTTTTATTAATGAATTATGTCATATGAGTGTTATATCAATGATGTAATGGTAATATTAATTATGGAAATAAATAAGGATTGTACCACAATACAATTTCATTGAGGATTTGAGATTATATAGTACTAATAAAGGTGACTCAACAACAAGTTATAAATTTTAAAAAATACATGGTTGAAGAATTGATAAACATCAATATGGTCCTGATACTGTGGTAGTGATTTTGGAATAATAGATGGTTGATTTGGATAAATTATATTGGATATTCTTGACTAATATGAAGCTGATTAATGGTTTTTTATTCCAATATTGTTGGATTAGTCAAAATTTTTGGATATAAGAAATATACCTAGTATTTTTTAAGGAATAAGGGAGCATGAATGTAATAAATATGTTATTATTGTTATTCAGGTTGTTACCATGTTTTAAGAGAATACATAATGAAGGAACTCGCATGTTATTATGTGAAAAAAAGACCTTCATAACGTATTGCTGACGTTCTTTATAAATTTTTATACTATGATTTTGGACAAAAGTATTTTGGTAAGACTAAAGGTTGGACATGATTATGTTGGGCATTGGATTCTATGGTTTAAGGTTAAAACACTACATAAAATTATTTTTGTAATTTTTTTATAAAAATGACAACTCGAAGGTCGGGAGACAACATGTCGCATCCGGTATGGCCATGAGACTTGAACCCGCAACCAAAGGGTGACAAGGGGGCATCACCTACCATTGGACTACGTAATGTCTTGGTTGGTATATAGTAGTTTATTATGTTCTGAATGACGAATTATAAATTCATTTTTTAAACCATATACAATTAGGTCAAACAAAATACTTTTGAGTTCTATTATCTTTTGGAGTGAATGTTGAGTTTTTTGTAGAAATTAGTAAAAGGATGGAACTCTACTTTTCAAGTATTCTTTTTTCCCATAAACTTTAGGGAATGTATCTTAAAACCAAAAAAAATTATCCTAAAACCTTGTGTTTTGTATAACCGATAATATTTTAAATCATAATCATAGATTGAAGGATTTCGCCCCTTCAATTTTCCATTTATTTTTCAATTTTTTATTTATTTATGACCCCAATAACTCCCAATAAATATTTACGTTTCCCACCAATTATGTGTTTCTAATTTCCACCAATTTTCACTAAATCAAAATATTAATTTGGTGGAGACTTTTTCATTTCCCCTTCCATATTATTAAAACTAAAATTTAATAACCCTATTTACAAAGTGGGTTATCTAAAAAGGTATTTTCTTTTTTCATCCAATTATTTTTAAAAAAAATTCAAATTGCAAGGACGTAATTTATTGATGGAGGGGAGTATGTAACACCCCAATATTTCATAGTACATTATCTCAATAATGTAATTCCATTGCTTGCGCTACACACAACACCTAGTTCAAGAACATCACGACCTATCAAACTAGCCATTTAATAATATGTTATGAATAGTATTAACCACGTTTTCAATAATTTTAACATACATCATTTTTTTTCTTAAACATAATATAAATACAAATTCATTTTTTCAGATAAAAGAAGTTATCTTGAAAAATGCAGTGCATTCACCTTTTAATGGAAAAACCCTTTTAAATACATTAGTTCATACATATATATATACAATTTAATGAAATTAAAATATTCTTCAGAAGAAGGATATAAAAAATTACTTTGGATAAATATTTGGAACTTTTTTGATAACTTTCATATTTTGATGAGTAATTAAAAATACTGAATTTTAATTAAATTTTTTTAATTGAATTAATTTGTATTTTTTAATTATATATTTTAGTATTTTTAAATAATAATTAGACTGTATATTTATAATTTAATATAATGTATTTAATTGTAATTAATTTCACATTTAAATTGGACATAAACACATGTCAATATTTTGATAGTTTTTACTTCTCAAAAAACTGATTTCTAGTGTTGACAATGGGAAGTAATTAAAAATAATTAATGATACCTAAATGTTTTAAATTTGGTAAAATAGACACCATTTTTAAATTTGTAATATCAAAAATAGCTTTGGGTTATTTTTTTGTATTTTTCTGAAAACGTCCAATTTTTGATGAATAATGTAAAACACTGCGTTATTGTTTAAATCCGTATTTTTATTTAAGTAATAACTATTTTACATTTAAATATATTTTAAATTAAAAATATTTACATAATTCCTTTATTAGTTAAATTTAATTCCTTGTAATCATTTTATAATAATATCGATATATAAATTCTTGTTGAAATTTTAAACGCCTTTTACTCATTTTATAGAAACATTTTCAAATTTGAAGAAAACGTAATTTTTCTTATTATGTGAATTTAATTTAAGAAATACAGAAAAACAATTGACATCAGAATGTAAAATATTGTACAGTAGGATGAAAATAATTTTTGGTCAGTAGTAACTTTTGGTTTTTATTTACCATTGTTACAGGTAAATAAGGTAATTAAATGTCAAACTGATCTTATAATTACCCTAAAACATGTACTAATTTTATTGTATAATTTTTTTTCAAAAAAAATAATCCTTATTAATAAATTATGATCCTATATGATCCACATGGATTAGATTCTGATATTTATTATATTTTATTTAAAGAATATTTAAATGTGTTAAATTCAAATTTTAATAAATAAAACATTTTTAATATTGGGTTATTCATAAGATAAATTGGACTATAAATATTCATTAGAAAGTAAAATGATTTTCCTACATAATGGTATTTTAATTATAACATTTATATATCAAATAATTAAATTTACGTACAACACAATGATTATGCGTTAATTACCATATTAATGATATATTTAAATAATTGATATTATAAATATCCAAAAAAATGTAAATAGAGACTTTTGATGCATTAAACTAATTTTATAGGTTAATATGAATATTTTGGATTGATTTAATTAATTTTCTTTGATGTAATAAAGGTTTTTTCACTTTCACATAAAACAAATAATGAATTGTGTCAAAATTGACAGAATTGAGTTTTTAAAACAAATACTATTTTGTTAAAGTGGATAATAGTCCTAAAAATATATAGTTTTTCCAAATGACTTATATAATGATTGATATTTCATTAATGAACCACTTTCAGATCTCTGGAAATTTCATAGTATGTTTATATACAATTTATGATAATAATACAAGAATACATGGTAAATGTCAAACTATTTAACAGAGTAAAATCTAAAAAATAAGGTTAATATGGTGACCTAAATCTGTATAAAACCAATTGGTTGAGGTTTTTTCGACCCAAAACCACATTAGCCTCGAAATAAATTTTGTTGGATCGACTATAAACTGAATAATATTTTATAATAAATAAATATTTGAATATTTTCCTAAAGTGACCCTCAACTCTCTTAAAATAGGGTACTTCCCCTTCTCTCAAAATCACACCTCCAAATCCATTTGGATCAGCCAAACCCTGCTCAAATATCTTCTCCACTACCCTCACTTCATCCTAGAGGCTATACATTGATCAGAAATCTGACCTAAAGAGCCATTTTGATAAAATAAATAGGAAGCACCTGATGAAGATGTAATAATTGCATCACCTCTTTCATTGTTCTTTTATTCTTCCACATCCCCTTTATTTGTTGTTTCCTTACCAAAATAATAACTCTAGTAACTTATACATACTATGATGTTATTATACATATTTTAAAACCATAATCATTATTTTTTACATTCTATTAATGGAAAAGTCATCATATGGGTGTACGCATGGGTTACCGTCTCCACATCGTGGTATTGTTTTTAATTCTACACTTCATCATTTTGATGGATTTAATAATGAGTATAATTGATGTAAATAATAAATATAACATTTTAATGATTCTGTATAAATGATATACCATCCAATTACATACAATTTCACTCATGTGTACATATGGATTACCACCTTCATGAACGCGATGAGATTCATTTCTCATCGTAATCATTAAAGAATAATTTTCATATTATGATTAAAAATAATGTTTAAGAACTTAATATAATTATGTATATGAATCAAATACATACTATCCATAACTAACCTAACTTACATAACAAAACATATAATGGAAAACGAATTACTTATCACATGAAACAATAATACTACAGAAATATTAATAACAGAAAATTATTAGAAGATCATATATAATATCATATTTAAGTATATTGTTCTTTTATAATTTAAAAAATATTATTTAACCATTATACAAGAGGTTAACATTCCCTTGGACATGTAAATGTACAATGTGGGGTTAATTTTAGAATCTCTTTATTTTCTGAGGTTGTTTATATGTACGCATCTACTTGGAATTATTTATCATCCACATCCATGTATATTACAAATGTATTTCAAAACATTTTTACTATTTCTTAGAACATACGTTAACATCATTTATACCCTTGTTTAATTTTTTGTAATTTTTTTTGAAATTAATCTCTCCATCATTTTCCTAACAAGGTACATTATGACCATTTTGGAAAATTAACGTAAAAATTTGTTTTAAACTTATACGGTGGGTGCGACCATTTTCTCCTGTTATAACAACTTCGAAGCATCCCTTAATGTTTATAGGGATATTTTCAAAATAAATGTTATCTTTTATAATTAAATTATTTTCTAAATGATTTCAATATAGAATGAGATATTTCACTTAAAAAGTTTGGATTTCATCTATGTCAACATCCTTTGATGGATTTTAAACTTGTTTGATAATGATTTATTATGATACAATCATCTATATTGTATTGATGGTTTTGTGATATGTTTTATTGTGGAATTTTTATATTTATACAACTCATGGTTTATGGTTAAAGTGTTGACATTTTGTATTCTAGTTTTAATACGAATGTTTATGTTATGTTTCTATATATTCATTTGAAGAATGCACTAGACATAGTAAGTGACAGTTGGAGACCTATATAGCTCCTCAAAGACAATAGTAGGTATCACGAGACAAAATAGTTTCTTGTAATAGAGCCTTGACAAAATATTTTATTTTTTCTTGGAATAAGGCATTGATTAGTTGGTTATGATGTTTGATATTATGCATTCCATCATTATGAAATTAGCTATTGATATTAAATGTGATTATTCGACTAGTAGAATATCATTGTGAATAAGTAAATGAAATTATTTGACTTATATTTTCCATAATATGATGAAGATTATGTCTAAATGGTTTTTTAGTCTTATACATTTCCTTAAAAGTTTGTTCTCATTTATGATTGTTTCTTCTATATTGTTACACTTATTGAACATCTGATCTCACAGATTTTATATGATTTCATTTTCCCAGGATGTGAAGAGATATATTACGCTTAACATTCTGGAATAGGATATGGTATATGAGTGTGTTCAAAGGGCAAACAATGTTGTTTTATTTCATTTCATAATGCAATATAAAAACATATTTATATATCTAGTACATACAAAACTACTAAAACAATCGGTCTTTCCAGACATGATCTCTTGTGATCATGCCAATGATATATCATAATGCACTGACTCTAGGTAACTATGTTCGGGGAATTACAGTTGGTATTAGTGGAAGTTTAGTATAAACATTGGAAACTAGATTTAGAAAAACATTAGTTATATAACATTACCCTAATATATACATTGAGGATTAGTATAGAAGAACATCCTATAATTTTGGTAATGTATAGATTTTGTGAATTTTTGCATGAAATACATCTCTATCAGGATACGAGTAGGGAGAGGTGGATCTAGAACTGATGTATCTAGGGGTAAAACATGAAAACACCGCTTTGAGGTAGACTTAAACATGAAATGGTACATGATAATGGTCCTTTCTGCACTCTTGGTTATGACACTCCTGAGGGATATGGTGAAATAGATTCATGCTTTGATAAGATAATTAACGAATTATCTAAGTCGTATGGATTTGAGGGGAAGCCAGATAAGAAGAGGATGGTAGAGATAATGATAGGTAATGGGAAGAAGGGAAATAAGAATTTTCTTGTATGTGATAATTGTAGAAAGATTCAACCTAGGAAGTGCGTGAATGGAATGTGAGTTTGTTATAGATGTGGAGAAAAAGGACACCAAATTCATAGTTTCAAGGGTAATAAAAAGGTTTCAAATTTACAATGCTTTATCTACAAAGTGTTGGGACACCACATGAATCAATGTCAAAATCATCATATCATACCCCAAATGATGATATTGCATTATAATAAAGTTATGATACATCTATAGATGACGAGGAATAATTAGCATTCTTATATTAATTTATTAATGAATTCTATAATTTGAGTGTTGTATCAATGATGTATTGGTTATATTAATTATGGAAATAAGTAAGGATTTCAATATAGTACTATTTCATTGAGGATTTGGGATTATACGGTACTAATATGAAAGTTATAATTTTTAAAAAATATATGGTTGATGGAACGATAATCATTAATATGGTCTTAATACTGAAATAGTGATTTTGAAATAATAGATGGTTGATTTGGATAAATTATATTGGATATTCTTGACTACCATGGAACTGGTTAATGGTTTGTTTATTCCATAATTGTTGTAGTAATCAAAATTTTTGTATATAAGGAATATATCTTTTATTCTGTAAGTAATAAGGAATTTTGAATGTAATCAATAAGATTTTATGGTTATTCATGGAATCACCATGTTTTAAGAGAATACATTATGAAGGTACTAACATGATATCATGTGACAAAAAGTGATCTTCATTATGTTATGCTAAACATCCTTATATATTTTTGGACTATGAGTTTGGACAAAAGTGTTTTGGATATGTCTAAAGCTCAAACTGTATTATGTTAGACATTGGATACCATGGTTTAAGGTTAATAAATTTCGCAATTTTAATATTTTTTTATAAAAAGTACAACTTGATGGTGAGTAGACAACTCGCCGCGTCTAGTAATGTCATAAGACTTGATCCCACAACCGAGGAGTGACAAGAGTGCATCACCTTTTACTAGACTACATGATGTCATGGTTTTTATAATTTAGTTTTTTATGGTCTAGATGATGAATTTTATATTCATTTTTAAACCCTTTACAATTAGTTTAAATAGAATACATTTTAGTTCTATTATGTTTTGGAGTGAAAGATGAGTTTGTGGTAGAAATTAGTTAAAGAATGGATCTCTACTAATCGTGTATTTTTTTTTTCCATAAACATTAGGGAAATGATCTTAAGACCAAAATATTTTGTCCTAACACCTTATATTTTGTGGAACTGATAATATTTTAATTCATCATCATATATTTATGGATTTGAGGCCCTCAATTTTACATTTTTTTCACTTGATTATGATGGAAGACCTTAATAAATCCCTATAAATATTTAAATTTTCCCTCTAATAATGTCTCTCTAATTTCCACCAATGTTCTCATATTCAAAATCCTAATTTGGTGGTTACTTTTTCAAGTCCCTTTCCCTCTTATTAAAAATAATATTTTAACATTATTTTTGATGGGGGGTTTTCCAAAAAGGTATTTTCTATTATCAACCATTTATTTTTGAAAAAAAATTCAAATTGTGAGGATGCAATTTATTGAAAGATGTTAGATTGTAACACCCCAAGTTTTCATAATATGTTATCTCTTTTAACTAATTCAATATCTTGTGCTACATGCAACAAATAGTTCAACTGCATCACAACCTATCAATCTAGACATTTAAAAATATGATATGAATAGTATTAAACACATTTTCTATAATTTCAACATTCTTCTTTTGTGTTTAATAGACGTAATATAAGGAAAAATTCAATTTCTAAGATAAAAGATGCATTCTTTAAAAATGCAGTGCTTTGGCGTTTTACTGGAAAACCCTTTTTAAATTCAATATTTGTAGCTTTTAAATGTTAAATTTAAGGAAATTAAAATATTATTTAGAAGCAGAACATTACAATTAACATTGGATAATGTTTTGGTACTTTTCTGATAAATTTCTTATTTTGATAAATAGTGAAAAATAGTAAATTTTATTTGAAAACAACTTTTTAATAGAAATAATGTGTATTATTGAATTACACATTTGAATATTTTTAAATTATTATTATACTATATTTATATGATTTAATATAATTTAGTTCATTGTAATTAATTTCACCATTAAATTATACATAAACACATGTCAATATTTTGATGGTTTTAAATTTATAAAAACCCCCTTTCTAGTTTTAAAAAAATGAATTAATTTAAATTAATGAATATAAATTATTTTTTTTAAATTTGGTAAAATAGACACCATTTTTTAATTTGAAATATCAAAATTATCTTAGGGTGAAGTTTTGGTATTTTTCTAAAAACTTTCAATTTTTTATGAATAGTGAAAAACACTGCGTTATTATTTAAAGCTGACTTTTTATTTAAATAATAATTATTTTTTAGTTAAATTTATATGAAAGTATAAATAGATAAATAATAACATTATTAGTTCCATTTATTTCATTGTAATAATTTTATAATAAGATGATATAAATAAAATTGTATTGCAATTTTTAACGCCTTTTACCCAGCTTCTGTGAACATTTAAAAATTTGCAAAAAAACAGAATTTTACTTATTCTATGAATTGAATTTAAAAAATCCAAGAAACATGGCTGAAATCATTATTCAAAATTTCGCTCAATAGGATGAAAATATATTTTTTGGAATAGTAATCGTTGTTTTTTATTTACTATAGTTAAAAGTAAATAGGGTAGTTAAAGGTAAAAATGATATTATAATTACCCTAAGAAATTTCCTAAGTCTATTTGATATGTGTTTTTTGAGAAAAATAAACCTTAGGAATAAATTATGATCCACTTTTTTCCACTTGGATTAGATTAGGACATTTATTATATTTTATTTAGAAAAGAGTTAAAAGTGTTAAATTCAAATCGTTATAACGAAAACATTTTTAATATAGGTTTATACATAAGATAAATTATACAATAAATATTCATTAGAAAGATAAAAAATAAACTAAATAATGGTATTATATTTATAATTTTTAGACCTTAAATATATAAATTTATTTATGAAACAATGATGATACTGTAATTATCATATTAATGAAAGATTAAAATAATTGATAATATAAATATGAAAACAAATGTTAATTGCATCTTTTAATGAATTATAATAATTTTATAGGTTAATATAACATATTATTCTGTATTTAATTTATTTTTTTAGGTGTAATCATGTTTTTCTGACATTCAACAAAACCAAATACTAAATAGTGTCAAAATTGAAATGAATATGTTTTTAAAATAAATAATTTTTTACTAAATTATATTATAGTTATTAAAATATAAGGTTAATACAAAGGACTATATATTGTTATATATGTTATTAGTGAACCAATATAGGTTCTCTTTACATTTTATAGTTAGTTTATTAACCATTTATTATAATAATACAAGAATACGTGGTTGAAAAAAACTATTTAACTAAGAGTTAAATCTAAATGATATGGTTAATATGGTTACCCAATACCCTATAAAGCATATTGGTTGAGATTTTTTCGACAAAAAACCACATTCTATTCTAAATATATACTTTTTTTGAAATTATAAAGTGATTATGATTGTATAATAAATTAATATTTCCATGTTTTCAAAAAGTGACCCTCACCTCTCTTATAAAAGGGTACATCCTATTCTCTCAAAATAACACCTCCAAAGACATTTGTATCAGAGAAACACTACTAAAATATCTTCCCAACTATCCTCGCATCATAATATAGGCCCTAATTTTATCATTAAGCCAACCTATTGTGCCATTTTTATCAAATCAAAAGGAAGCACCCGAAGAAGAGGTAATAATTTCATCACTTCTTTCAAAGTTAATTTATTCTTCCACTTCCTCTTTCTTTGTTATTTACATAACAAAATAATAACTCCAGTACCTTCTACATACTGTTATGTTGTTCTAAATTTGGTATAACAATATTCATTATTCAATGCATCCTATGAAAGGAAATTTCAAGAAACATGCGTAGATACGGCTTACAGTCTCTACGTTGTGGTGTAGTTTGTTATTCAAAACATCATCATTTGAGTATGTATAATAATGAGTATAATTGATGTAAATAATAAATATAAAATTTTAATTATTCTTTATATATTATATACTATACAATTACATACGATTCCACCATCAATAGAATGGTGTTGTCACTCGTGCATACGTACGAATTACTTTCTCCATTAACACGATAAGATCCATTCCCCATTGTAACCATTATTGAATTATTAATCATTTTATGATTAAAAATAATGTTTTTGAACTTAATATAATTATAGATATGAATTAGATAGATCATATCCATAAATAAATTTAATTACGTAACAAAACATATAAAGTAAAACGAATCAGTTATCACCCAAAACAATGATAGTGCAGAAATATTATTAATAAGACAATATTAGAAGATCATATATTATATTATATTAAAGTATATTGTTATTTTATAATTTAATAACAGTTATTTAACTATTATAAGGAACATTAACATACCCTCGACCAAGGAAATGTAAAAGGTAAGGGTAAATTTTATAATATCTTTAGTATCCAAGGTTGATCATATGTAAGCATCTACTGGGAATTATTTATCATCCACATTCTTGTTTCATAAATATTTATTTCAAAATTTTTTTACTATTTCCTAGAATATGTGTTAATGTCGTTTATACCCTTTTTTGACTTTTTATAAAATGATTTTAAAGGAATATTTCTGTTGTTTTCCAAACAAGGTACATTACGACCTTTTTGGAAAATAAATATAAGAATGAGTTTTTAACTTGTACGGTAAGTACGACCTTTTTCAGCAGTTTTAAGACCTTCTAATATTACCATACAATCTTATAAGAATATTTCAAAACAACGGTTTTCTTTTATAATTATGTGACTTTAAAATGATTTCAAAATAGAAAGAGATGTTTCGCTAAAATATTTGGGATTTCATCTATGTCAACATACATGAATGGATTTTACACTTGTTTGATGTTTATTTTTTATGATACAATATTCCATATTGTATTGATGTTTTTTGTGATATGATTACTTTTGGATGAGTTATTTTTATACCATTCATGGTTTATTGTTAAAATATTACCATATCGTATGACATTCTTAGTACGAATGTTTATGTTATGTTTCAATCATTGCATTTGAGGATGTATTGGACATAGTAACTGAAAGGTGGAGCCCGCTATAGCTCCTAAAATACATCAGTATGTCTCATGAGACAAACTAGTGTCCTGTTACAAGGCCTTGAAAAAATCATATTTGTAGTATTGGCATGAGGCCTTGACTCTGTATTTATAATGTCGGACATTATGCATTCCATCATTATGAAAGTAGCTAATAATATTACATGTGATTATTCGACTATGAGAATAACCATGTGAATATGTAAATGGCATTATTTGACTTATATTTTCCATATTATTATTATGTTTAAGTTTAAATGGATTTTTTTAGTCTTATACATTTCTTAAAATGTTTATTCTCATTTAGTATACTTTTAGTTATTTTGGTACCCTAAATGTGAATCTGAGCTCACCCCTTTAATATGTTTTCTTTTTCCAGGATGTGAAGAAGTATATAACGATTAACTTGTAGGAGTATGATAATGGATATGAGTGTGGTCAAAGGGTACATAATGATGTTTTTTTATTTCATAATGTTTTGTTAAACTTAGGCATGTTTCTAGTATATCCATGTCTACTAAACAAATCATTTTTCATATACATGATATATTTTGATAATGATAATGTTATGTAATAATGAACTAACTCTTGGTAACTAGGGTCTAGGAATTACAATATTTCATCAATACAAAATATTAATTTAAATTATTTTACTCATTTTTGGTAATAGATTAATCATTTCCATGATACCCTAGCTACTTTTGAGATATAGACTCTTGATGCTCGAGGAATTCAATTTCACAGTTCACCATATCGTGAATGATAATGAACTGAACATATTCAATTTCTTTCATTCCCTTGAAATTGTAATCACTATGGTCTTTCTCTGCATGATTGTAAAAAAATCAATTTTCTATTACGATTTTCTGAAAGCTATTTCCTTCTAAAAGTGTCTCATATTGGAAAATCATTATTCCTTTTCTTCCTTGTATTTTTATATTAAATTTTAATCCTCTTAATATTTTTCATCCCTTATATGTCATGATACATGTTTAGCTATATATTTTTCTTGATAGAATATTTTACTATATCATCATATGATGATTATGTTTGCGATACATGATTACTTCATAATAATGAATTATTCCCTTCAATGAAATATCTATTCTTACTCTTTGGATAATATTTAATGATATAGTTACCATTCCTTCCATTTGGATCCATTTCTAAACAACATAATACAATATATTATATCATATCCTTATGGATGATAATTTTTAATCCAATAACCACTAAATTAATTCACATAAATTGAAAACACATTTCATTTCAAACCTCAAATCAATAAACATGGGTTCATGGGGGTATATATTTTTTAAATACACTATAGTGTTTCATAATGATAACATGATTTATCCTAATAATTTAACCATGGAGTATCAAACAATGTGAAAATTGAATCCTGATTTTATAAGATAGGTGATGATCGTGTCATGGTCAATGCGCCATTTTTGTGTCAATACCAATAGGTTCCTCTGTTCAATAATAAAATAATCATTTTTTTCAAAAAAATATTTTTTTCTATGAAGACACAGACTATATATTACTTAACTAAACATTATACCTCTCGTATATTCATATCATCAAAATCGATCATAAGTATTTAATCCCTAATATGTTATATTTGTATTCCAGTTTCAATGTTTTTTTACTAAACATCATCTGAATTCAACTATAACGAATCTAACCCCAGTGTCCAGGAGCTAGTGTTTACATTATTATTTTTGAAGTAGATATTAGATATTGTATCATAAAGGATAGAATATTTTAGTAGTAAAGTAAAACTATATTCATTCATAGACATCTGGTAAATTTGAAAAAATAAATCATTACAACATAATATTTTTTTAGGAATATCATTATTCCCTCTTAAATATCGTATCATATTATTTATAATAAACATCATAGTCTCTTGGGATATGAAAATATTTAAATTGATCTCAAATGTTTAGTAAAGGATTTTTATATGTTATGTTATAACGAATCATTCAGAATAACTAATATTTAATGATTAATAATTGAAAACACGTGACACATAATGAAATTTACTATCTTCAGAAGATAAGGCATAACAACTATACTAAAGTAAATGACAAAACACACATTCCATTTAGTAAATAATCTATGATAAAACGCATGTATAAAAAATACCATTTTGAAAATATCATTGATAATTATAACTAAATTCATAAATTTAAGAAATCATAATTATTGTACTTCATTATCATAGACATAATGATGATGCATATACTATAAATATCTTTTCTTAGGAATATTTAAAACTATTTCAAGATCCCTATTTAATTTGATCGAATTATTTGTGTCATGATACATATAAATGAATCAAGTGTATATCTATTAATATAACCCAACAATATCTGAATGTCCAACGTATTCCAGACATATTTAATAAAATATTTAATTCATGAGAATTTTTCCGTATCGTCAAATATACATATTGAATAATGAGAAAAAATTTCACAATATTCCCCATATTAATCAAATATTATTCAATGAGGAAAATTGTTTTTAAAAATGGTATAAATTTTAGAATGTAATCATATACACCATATAAAAATATGAATTTTAAATGTAAATATAATTTTCAATGAAATTTTATCAGACGATGTAAATTTTTGTATATAATGATAATGATAAATAAATAATGTTAGATTGTATAGTAACACATATCACTTGTTAATTTTCAGGTCAAAACCCCTTCTATAAAATAATTAGAATGTAAAAAACAATTAAATATAATTGTCTTGTAATAGTTATATTACACTTAAAAAATAATTTATATTGATCATATAATGTAAATTATATTATAAAATTATAATATTCTTTGAGGATGGAAAATTGATATGAAGAACCTTACCACAATATAAGTTTCTTATAAAATCAACATGAATTAAATAATTGAAATTTAAATATATTATTCCATTATGCATGATGTATTCATGATATCATATGTAAAAGGGGTAGTATATACACCATATAAATTATATTAGATGAACAATAATAAAATTTACCTTAATGAAGATTAATTGTGATTAAATCTCATACATCATGATTCAATTTTTATTTTCATCATTTATACTCTTACATAGTTATTTTAAACATATAATTATCTTATTAGAGGAATATATTAAAATTAAAAAAACCAGATATGGTTCTTATTATGACATCATATAAACAATTTTTAAATAATAAATCCATTTTTATATTGTTTCTTATGTAAAATTCCTTGTTTACTCATTTGTGCATTGTCATTAAATTTTATGTTCTTCTATATATTATATATTTGCATCAATTTCATAAAAATAATCATGAAAATAATCATATATTAAATTAAATTATACTTTTAAATATAATAATGAAATATGATCTTGATAAATGATGTATGTTGAGATCATGGAGATAATATTTCATATGTTTCCTTGAGTCATGTTTCAATTTTTAAATGATAATTACTATAATCAATGAAGGAATATTTTTTTCAAAAAATAACTGTTACAAAACCATAAATATGATATTTTTACTATAAATATAATTATACATATCATCAATTTTTTTTGTGAAATGAGAAGTGGTTCATGTCACTTCGTGAATGTGGTAGTTTGTATAAAAATTAAAGATGTAATTAGTATTCACTTAATGAAATATAAATTAATAAATTCATATATATTATCGATTCATAATGTTAAATTTTTGATTAATATAATAATTATTTCATGTAACCCAAAAATATATATCATATTTATACTTATTAACATCATTGTAAAGCATAAATGAAAAATAAATAAAATCAATTGGAGACACAGTAGTCCATCATACATATGAGATAATTTATTGTTTATCCAATAGAATGTAATGAAAAACTGTATTTATTGTATAATTACTCCAAATGTAAAATTATATTATTAATAATATATATATACATTATATCTATCATCATTACCAACCGGGAGAGTTGGTAATGGAAAAATGAATGACATAGATTTGTGAGGCAGGAATACACCACACACATGAATGATTATTTCGAAAATCATTTGACGGAATTGGGGATGGTTTTAATTTAATCACATAAAATAAAAATATTTCCATATATTTATTATAGTGAGGATATTATATCATCATATTTTAATAATAATTGATGGTGTTTATGGAATGAATAAAAATATTCTCATTGATGTGTGTTACCATTTTTTTAGGTAACCACTATATGTTTGTATCAAAAAATATCCTAGGATTTATTTATACCAAAAATATTCATTATATTATTTTTGAATTGATTTTGGGAATTAATATGGTTATGGAATGGAAATAACTAATAAGGTGTAAATATTGTGATGAAGAGTGGATTAAGAGTGGATATTATATGTGAGGTATGTGGCACAATTTTTATATTTGGAATGTATACTTTGTACCCACATTTATTAATTTTGAAAAGGTAAAAAAATTGTTTATTATAGATAATTAGAGAATGTAATTTCTATATATTGTCATTAATGAAATTTTATTCATGTTTTGAGGTCATTTTAACCTATATCCATTTATTTTTCCCAAATATTACACCCATTTGTACATTTATGATGTTAAATGTTTTTCTATTTTCATAATTAAATTTAGTGAATATTTTTCATAAATTAATCGATAATGTTAAAAAAATACGATACCAAGTATTTGATACATTTTTTTCAAACTCTATTCACATAATTTGAAATATTTAATTTTAATATGACTATACAGATGGGATTATAAATCTTTTTTTCAATGAGAAAATGATCAATAATATACAATAATAGTATATAAACGTTAAATAGAAAATTTATTCCACTCTCCTAAAATTTAATAATTGAAATATAATTAACATCATTTAATATTAATCATAATTGAAAATAAAATATATCTTTGGAAATACTATAATGGAATGGGTAATTTTTAATTAAAATACATAATTATCTGTTATGCATAAAAAATGAATCTTTTCCAAAGAATAAAATCACAAAAAATCACCATAATATAATTTTGATATTTTGATTCCAAAATTGAATTATATTTTTTTCATATAAATTTCATAATTTCTGTAAAAATTAATATTATATTAATTTCAGAATGTTAAACAAAACTATCTTTTAGAAAAAAAAATTTATTTTTGTGAAAACATTTGTTTTTTATTGAAATGAAACCTATTTTACTTATTTTAAATATATATGAAATTAATTTTTTTGTACATTTATGCCTTATTTTATTTTATTATATTTAGTACAATTCCAACATACTAATTTAATGGATAATATATATCATTACAACATATTATGGTTCAATATTGAATATAGAATACACATTCAAAAACAATGATATTATTTTTAAAATTTCTGTTTTTACACAATTATTAAAATATATTATATCAAAACAACACTAAGATGTGTTATTTTTCAATAAAATTCAAGGATAATATGATGAATTTAAATTATATTAATTTTAATATTATAATGAGGATGATATGAGCATGTAATAGACATAGGGGAGAATCGAAAATATTAATTCCAATGTTCTTGATGGTGGTTATAATATGAATGATGGTATAAATCTCAGATGTTGTCCATCGTTAGATCATTTTTTGAATATAGAATTATTTCATTTTATATCAGGGAACTCTAAGGTGGAAGGTCATTCCCCTAAGAATATTAATGGATAGAAGAAGAACATCGTATATGTGGTTTGATCTACAACAAACCCTTCCTTATCGAAATATGATTTTCCTCTTTCCAGTTTGGTTATCATCAAAGGTAAGACAATGAATTTGGGGGAAAAATAAGAGATGTGTATTAATGGGTAAACCTATATCGATACTCTATTATTGGGAGAGTCATGGTTAAAAGGATAAGAAGTTGTGAAAAAATTAATTATCTCAGAATCATATTGCTGAGATTTGGGGATTTAGTGATTGGAAGATGACCATAATGGGGAGTGGATATTACCATGATGTCTTTCCCTATAATTACTATAAGAGGAGGGAATAGAGCATTGGATCTTTATCCATGATGCCTATATTACTTATAATCTATGATTGGGATATGGAAATAGACCTATACAAATTATGTAATTCTCACACATATATTTGGATTCTCAAATTCAAATTTAATTGGCTAAATTAGAACCCACATATTCAATAGGTCATATCATTTGATAAGGGGATTCCAATTAAGATTGACAGGAAGATGAAAAATTTGAGGAGTGGTCACAATTCTAGGATCATTGTGTATGTTGATATGTCTGTCAACCTTATGTAGAAATTTGTTTCAACCATAGGGGATGATTAGATTAATATACAGATTTAGTATGAGAGAAGAAAAATGACCTGTAAGAGTTTTTTGTTATTTAAGAACCTTTTATCTAACAATAAAATGGTCATGGATTTAATATTCTATCATAAGATGCGTTATGATGCCACAAATTGAAGAAAGAGTACAGAATTTTAGATACCACCTCACGGCCCTGGCCTATCAATGGAACTTTAGGACCCTGGCCCATCTACAAAACCTATGTGGATAAAAACTTGGAAAAAAACTATGAAAAATATTTTAATTCTAGGTCCTCCTATAATTAAACAAATAATGGTTTTGTTAATGAGGTGTAGCAATCACAACCAAACCATTATTTTGATATTATTTGAGCTACAACTATGGGAAAAAAACTTGATCACTCATGGACTCCACACCTCAACCCAAATTATAATCACACTAGGACCAATGAAGTCGCTGCTGTTAGGAATGTGAATATTCCTAAGGGGAAAATAGAGAACCGGCCAAAGGAACAATACATGAGTTATGAAATAGTTACAAAAACATTATTGTATGATCATAATGGAATTGTGGAGTATAGAAATTAGATACTCAATAGGGGTATTAACAACATGAGAAAACTAATGTGGTGATACCTATAAAAGAATTATCAAGTCTACACCATTAGTTGGATTTGAATTAATAAAATGTGAAATTTATGAACACCTTAGATCACAGGTAAGACATAGTCATCCACATTAATAATTTTTGTTTAAGAGGAACACACTTTTTATGAGTAGTTATTCATTGCTAGATAGGTAGTGAAAAAAATGATGTAAATACAGAGGTAACGTCTAAGAACCTGAATGTAGAGAGGTGGGAAGCTGAATACATGAAGACAACATGTAGTGAAAGGCATAAAAAAGAATACATAGATGAATCTATATTAATGAACATGTAGAATAGAACTCATGTCTTTCATCTCGATGATATTAATTACATGGTGGATTTCTTTTTTACATTCCCCCACTCTAATACTACTAGTATGTAGTTACTTACAAATAATGCAACTGATCCAATTCCATACAAAATCCAATTCAACCCATTGACTAGATGTTATTTGTCATATTAGTCTGGTGTTCCATTATTCCCTATGAAGTATGATAAATATGTGGAAAAATATGAGAAAAACAATAATGTTTTGACTTAATATATGGAGAGATTAATAATTGATGCAACTCTAATGTATAGATTGTTAAAAGGTAAAAAGAGTTAAGAAAAATGATATGTTATGATGTCAAAGTAAAGGGAACCTGTTTAAAGGGACATGACTCAAATAATTTATCTCCTCTATTTGAACTTCTATGTTATATGGAACCCCCTTATATTCAATGTTCATATGCGTTTCATTATTGGTAAAAACCCAATAATTACATGTATAGATAAACCAAAAATATTTTTTAGAGAATTGGATGAACTTCAACATGGAATCTTTAAGATACAACTTTTTCCTAGAATCATTGTAATTTCATCATGGATCACCTATGTGTGCTCAGGAATAGAAGCATTCATATTGATAGATTTAATTAGAAATATTAGATAATCACCCTCAATCATAACACATTTGGTAAAAATATTCTTATATCATTTGTGTTTGTATCCACATAACAGATCAGTAGAAGATACCTATGGATGTAGATTAGAAACTCATATAGGAATTTTATTCATATGGTGGTCATTTTTGGGTACTTCAACACTATCCTGATTCATAAGGAAACAACAGGGTCAAATTTCAGTAATTTAGTTACCACTGACATTTCATCTTTAGTTGATCTATGAAACCACGTAGAAGATCTAATATTTGGATCCATGTTCACATAGATAAGGTACACATTAAATGTGATACAAGTGAGAAATCATGGAATATATTTTTTTAAAATGAACGCTAGGTGTTTTTTCAATGGATTTTTAGTCTACAATCTCCATAAACATCACTTTTAACACAATCCCATATTTAGGTGGTCTCTAACATGGAATGGATAACCCCCCTCTATTTGATATCAATAATGGATGGGTTAACAGTACTGGATGTGGAGTATCTATTTTGGAGTGCAGAAAAAACGAACCAATGGGGAGCCTAATCCCAAAATAGTCTATGAAATTAAACCTCAGTAACGGAATCCATAGGGAATAGAGTACAAAATAATTTCAAGGTTGGGTATCAATATTATAGAAGCTATGCAGAAACCATAAAAAATTAAAGAATGTAATCAATATAAAAAATTTCCATATAGGGAAGAGTTACAAACTCATTCAATCCTTGATAACCTTTTATCAATTGAGTAGAGATTGGAAAGGAAGCATATGAAAATCAAAATACCTGGAATAAGGGGACATGAAATATATATTCTTCCACATATTATATAGGTATAATTGATCGACAACATGAACAAATGATATGATCATAAATTCACAACTTCACACCCCTGAGAATGATGTATCAAGGGCGGTGGTAGACTATTTTAGTGGAATCTAAGTAGATGATAAAATGGATAACACATTGTACATGATTGATAATATCGCCCCATATATTGATGAGAAATTGAGTAATGGACCTATAAGTGTTGAAGACATAGAATTGGAAAGGAAATTTTTCTTCTCCTTACAATTAAAGAGTTCCGTTAGACCAGATGGATTTACTAATAAATTATTCATGTTCTATTAGGACATTATAAAGGATTATTTGGTTGTTGTGAAAAGATATTTCTTCACTAATTATTCTCTTCCTTGCCTAATCAATTGTTTCATTGTTTTTAGAATTCCTAATAAATAGAATGTTATTGATATCATATATATTAGGCCTGTTGAACATAGGAATACTTTCCCCAAATTAATCAGAAAAATCATAATGGTTAGGGATAGTGGAATTATTAAACAACACACTACTTGAAATCAATGTAGGTTTGTTCCAGGAAAATGTAATTAGAGTTATTTATTCACAGCCATAGAAATAGTCAACATAATGAAGGGAATGGTGAATGAATGAAAATTTAACCTCAATATTTATATATCAAATGCATTTGATAAATTGAAATGGAATTTTCTTCTCAATTTTCTTAGGTTGTATCGATTATCATTACCTCTCTTTAGATTAATACATCCAACTATCTTATCTTCATCTTTTTCCATTCAAAAAAATGGATCCCCATCAGATTTTTTCAATTTATATGGTGTGTAAGAAAACTAGAACTTCTCTAGGTAATATATTTTCTTTTGTTGAAGATTACATAAGAATATGAATTAATTACATTTCACAGGTTTTCTTATATATCAAAATTATGGATGGGAAGGGTGAAACCATTCACTCACATATTTTATTTGGAGATGACACCCACTTTTTTGGGAAACCAACAATGTGGAAAATAAATTCTATTCAAGTCCTCTTCAATCATTCAATTAATCTGGTTGGTATGGATATAAACTAGGGAATTTAATTTATTGTGTTAAGTGAAGGGATATCTATGTGAAAAACCCAATTGGATAGCAAGAACACTTAGTGTGAAAAGAGGATCCCTCCCATTAAATTACCATGGAGATGCATTATTTTGGCTAAAACACAACCTAATACCTTAGAGGAATATGATTTTGTGTTACCAATATACAACCCAGATTAATGAAATATACATGGCTCAAGGAAGGAGGGTATGCCTTATTAATTCATACACCACCTCCAAAATTTTATATTACTTTTATTCCTATTGGTGTCCATGAAGATTAATAATTGATCTATAGTGTTTGATCAGGAATTTTAAATGGAATTAGTCCATTAATGAATGAAAACCGATAACTCTCTCATGAAAGGAATTTATCAAGACCAATGAAATTGGGGTACTTGGTATCACTGATCATAGAATTTATATTGATGTTTTGATAGTAAAATTCACATACAACGTATTGTCAACATATGATCCCACCTATTGTTTCATATCAATAAGGATCAAAAGATAATTTTTGGATGGATATCCACACTATCCTGGGACATCAATATAGACCTCAATCAAACAATCATGTAATGAAATAGTGTGAAACAGAAAATGGTGGGATAAAAAGAAATATAACCTAAATTAAGAGGAAAACTTGTTTCTTAATAGAACACTTAGGGACATTCTTATTATAACCCATTACAATTGAATACAATCAATAAACAATTATTAACCAAGAATTCCATCAATGAAATTGTTCCTTCACATGTTGTGATGGATATTGAATGGCATGCCTTCATGGATTTTGAAACACTAATATTGAATACGAGTATTAGTGGGGTGTTCAAAATCAAGTAATAATATAAAATAGAATATGAGTGATCCACTATGACACCATCACTACTATCCAAATTTAAGGTACACTTTATATAACCCTGATGACAAATTATTCAAATGATAGGTATGAAAATTAGGTTGCAAATGAAAAACCAAATGAGTTAGGTTGAACAAAGCAATTTATCTACCTTTAATATCTTCATATGAGTATAAGAACACATGTACCACTTGTCAGCTATTTAAACTCAAGATATATGATGGTGGGATACTAGAGTTTTTTATGGAATTCATTGCCATCATTATAAAACGTGACATGCTTCAACACCTTCTCAGGGAATTTGAAAATTCTATATTTTACTCAATCTGGAGATCTCTGAATAAATTAATTTTTGATGTACTGGTGCAATCCAATAATTCTAGAGAATTAGAATTGCATAAAGAGGTGTATGTGTAAATAATGATTTATGTGGGTGCATTTCACAACATAATGATTTATCTGAATACCTTAATGTTATTTGGAGTTGAAGAATGATCAAGAAATCACATTTTTATCAAATAATTGAGATAGTTTCTCCCAATTTATTATTGGATAAAGGTCATTGATGATGGTCCAACATCAGGCATGCCATGGCCTTAGGATTTTGGAGATATTTTCCTAATCAACAATAGATTTTTCAAATCTTTTCTGCATATCTATAATATAATTGGAGATAATGGTGTAGCCGAGTTATGGAATTAATGTATTTTATTAAACATGACACTTGAAAAAAGTTTATTTCTATGTAAATTGAATGTGACTCTCAATATTTTATCATGGACTTTAAAATTGGAAACATGAATGTCCCATAATAATTATTAAATAATTTTATAGAGTTCATCCGAGAAGCCACCAAACTTTTTTTGGTCATCTCACATGAAAATATTTATTCCAACCAGGTGGTGAACGATTTTTCAAAGAGGGTGATCATGTAAACATGCACGATGTGGGATTTTCATGATCCCGAGTATTGTGCCTCAATGGTGGATGATTATATTCGAGGATATTCTCACTAAATTTTTTATAAAATCCTTTGTAAGATTTTAATTCTTTTTTTAACATTCCATTAATAAATCTTGTTAGGGCCAACTTCTCTCGGATCCCATATCATGTTGGTATATTACAATTAATATTTTTTAATTCAATTTTTTTAATTTTTCTTTTAATTTATAAATATTATCTCCTTCTTCCGTAATCCATTATGGTGATTAGTTTATTACCAAATGTTATAAATAAATTAATATAATAAAGAATAATGTGTATTTTAAATATCAATTTATAATCAAATTAATATTATTGAAATCACAGTTAAAAATTATTATTCATATTATAATCAGGAAAGTGTCATTGTGCTCATTTTTTATTGAAAAATTCTAAAGGTAAAAATCAAAAAATATGATACAAACTAGCAATAAATTCAATATTTTAATGGAAAAGGCTGAATTAAAACAATAAAATTGGAATAAATGAAGAGTTAGAGACAATTTTATACAACAACATATTATTTATAAATATCATTACATGTTTTACCATTACCATGATGATAATCATTTAATATAGTTAGTATTCACACTCACATAAAATAAAAGTTTCATTTTAAATAATATGAACCTCATAACTATCAATATTTAATCCAATATTAAACATTAAATTCAAATATATTGAATAACATCATTTTTAATTAAACCATAGTGTTCTATGATAATAAATAGTTTATCTAAGAATTTATCTCTCAGTCCATAATTAAACTAATACCCACATATAGTATACATATCATTAAAATGTAATTACTTAGATTAAAAATAATTTTAAATTATTATTTTACATTTAAATAAATATTTTTAAATAATGGGGATTTTAGATTAATAAATTTAAGGGAAAAATTGAATATTTTTCAAAAAAAGTAATTTTTAAAATTTATAAAAAATTATTATTTTTCAGAAAAATCAAAAAATATCAATAATAGATAAACATGATATGAATATTTCAATAATTATATAATTTTTATAAAAATAAAATTTCTATGTTTTCAAAATTTTGTTAACAAATTTTCAAAATAACAATAAAATAACATTTTTGAAGAATATTTATTTTTGAAAAATAATATTAAATACTAATTTTTTTTGATTATTAATAATGAAATTATAAGTATGTTTATATTTATTTGAACCTTTATATATATTTCATAAATATTTTAATAATATTCATACAAGATAATTTAATGGATAAGTTATTATATTATTATATAAATAAGAAGATTTCATCGTTTCATTTATTTTGCTGTTACATTTTGTAAACACTATCGAACAGATTTTTATATTTTAAAGTCATAAAGAGATAAATTATTAAAACATTAATGAATTTGATCCTCAGAATTGAAACTTGAAATAGTTAGTCAAAAAAATTTACATTTGAAAATTAATTATTTTTAATCCCACATCATAAAAAGGGTTAATTAAAATATCCTCCTAAAATTAGAAAAAGGGAAGTATAAATCCTACCATGAAATTATAATAGTTGGTTTCCAAATAGGTGATCCATAGTAGAAAGTTATAATCTGAACTTAAAAGAAAATAAATGTTCAAAATAGTGATATGGTAGGATTGAGAACATTGATCCTAATAATGTGAATTTTAAAAAGAATTTTAATGATAAAAAAACATAATCCAAAAAGTTCTGTAAAAAATTGGATTCATATAAATTAAAATAAATAAGATAATAGTTAATTTGTTTCAATAACCATTCTTATGGTTGAAGAATTATTTTACAATCATAAGTAAAAACAAAAAGGATATATAAATAAAATATTGTTAGAATAACACCCATTAATCAATTTACTTCATTATATAACATTATTATTTCATATGATTAGTTTTCAAGATTAATTCTTTATTCATTAAGAGCTAATCATTATTTCTAGGTGATAGAAAAATTCCATAAGGATACCAATATATTACTCATAACATTATACATTATCCAAAAAATGGTTATCATATGGTATGATTATTCAAAAATTGAATAAATCAATAAATGATGAAATATAACATTTATCTTTAACAGCACAATAATAAAACACATTGTTCACCAATGAAAATTTTATGTTTAAATGAACATAATAGTCATCAACCCTATTATAGAATAATATTTATACCAATTCATAGAATGTTTTAATCACATATTAATCTAATATAAATTCAAAATCACTAATAATGTATCATACTATAAATTTAAATTCCATAATCATTTAATCTACTAAAAAGTTGAATCAATTCCCTATATAACTGAAGTAACCATAATACAAAATTAGAATCATATATCCTATCAAATGATGATTCAATCATTATTCCTCAAATAAGATGTCATAATGTTGTGTTTACCATTATGATGAATCAAAATAGGATGCCATATTACTCGGCACCTGAACTGATTCACGATAAGGCTGAAAGGTTTTCTGCATTCCCCATAGTCTCAATGTAAATTCCATGGAATCACATATACTACATTGTTTTCTTAATCAAATCAGAGATACAAAAATAGAATAAATACATATATAAGCGAAAATAAATCAATTTCATTCAACATAGATCACAACCAACTAATATGATCCAACCCATTTTTATATACATAATTAACATACATAAATTAATATATATAGATATATGGGAAAAAATAATATAAAAAAGTAACAAAAATAAATACACTATAAATAAATCCACTAGTATACTTTTTTAATCCAAATTCCATTTCAATAATCACTTTAATGAACTCAAAAAATAGACTATAAAACTCCAAACAATCATAGAAAACACTGATAACATATTTCCAATGGAAACAATGTAACACCCCAAGCTTCCACGGTACGATTCTCTTTGAATAATATAGTATCGTGTGTTGTACGCAACTTCGAGATTCTGACACACCGCAACCAATCAACGTAGCCGTTATGAATATTAATACCTAGTTTTTCAATTTTTATAAATTTTATCTCTCAAAATGGACTTCATTTTTTTATTTGGAATATAAAAATTAGCCTAGGTTGAAATTTTGGTACATTTCGGATAACTAGTATATTTTGATGAATAGTGAAAATTAAAAAATTTCAATTAAAAACAACTTTTGTAATCGAATTTATTAACAGTGATAAATTATGAATTTGGGTGGTTTTAATGTATATTAAGAATATATTTTTACCATTTAATACAATTTTGGTCATTGTGCATAATTTCACATTAAACCGGACATAAACAACTACCAATCTTTTGATAGTTATTATCTCTTAAAAACACGCTTTCTGTTTTTACAACAGGAATTAATTTTAAATTAATTTCTGCCACTTATGTGCTTTGAATTTAGAAATATGAGTTCCATATTTGGAATCAGGAGGTCCAAATTGTGTAAATAGGTAAATTTTATTTTTATACATTTTGAATAATTATTTCGGTAAATATTTTATTTACCATGGTTAAAGGGTAAATCCGGTAAATAAGGGTAAAACATTAATATTATAATAATTAAAAATTACCCTAAAACGTGTCCTAACATTATTTGTTGATATATTTCCAACCATGTGCATCTTTTGGAAGATTTTGGGACCCCATGGAGCCACATGTAGGTGATAAGGACACTTTATAATAATAAAGCAAAATATATGAAATAAGCATATATCTTTTAGAAAAACAATTTTTACATAGAGTTATATATGTTGTATTTTCTACTATAAATATTCATTATAAATATAAAAATATTTCCTACATAATGGTATTTTATTTATAATTTTTAGACATTTAATAATAAAATTTATTATTGACATAATAATGATGTAGTATTTTCCTTATTAATGAAAGAATCAAATAATTGGTATTATAAATGTTAAAATAAATATAATTTGAATGTTTTGATGACATAAATGAATTTAATTGGTTAATATGACATTATAGGATATCTTAATTTTATTTATTTCTAATTAAAAATGTTGTTAAGACTTTAACAAAAATAAATTATTAAATATTGTCCAAATTGACATAAAAGTGTTTTTAAAACAAATATTATATTATTAATTGAAATTATATTTCTAAAAATCTAAGGTTCGCCCAAAGGACTTATATTATGCTTGGAGTATCACTAATGGACCACTTGAGGGTCTCTTGGATGTATATAGTATGTTTATTAACTATCTAATATAAAAATTCAAAGTGACATGGTAAGTGTCAAACTAATTAACTAAGAGTCAAAACTAGAAGATAAGGTTAATAAAGTGATCCAAACCTGTCTAAAACCTATTGGTTGAGTGGTTTTAGACCTATTCCAACCATAATCATTAAATAATACACTTTGGAGCTATTAGAAACCGAATATGAATTTATTATAAAATAATATTTCCAACTTTTCCAAAGGTGCCCTCACCCCTCTTATAAAAGGTCAGTCATCCTTCTCACTAATTCACACATTCAAAGACTTTTGGCTCGGACAAACCCTACACAAATACTCTCTCAACTTCGCTAAATTCATCCTAGAGGCCTTAGTTTTATAAAAAATCCAACATAAGGAGCTCTTATGACCAAATCAAAAGGAAGAACCCGAAGAAGATGTAATGTTTTCACCACCCTCTTTCAAGTTCCTTTCTAATTCAACTTCTTCATTCTTTTTTATTTCCATTATAAAATAATAATTCCATTATCTTATATATAATTTGATGTTATTATAAATATGGTACAACCATACTCATTATTCTATCCATCCTTTGAAAGACATGTCACCATACGTGCGTACGTACAGCTTACCGTCTCCATGTCGTGGTGTAATTATTATTCAATATATTATTATTTGGATGGGTATAGTAATGATGTGTAATTCATGTAAATAATAAATATAAAATGATAATTATTATGTATATATGATATTCCATCCAATTATATATTAGTTTAATATCAAAATAATGATATTGTCGCTCGTGCGTACGTAGGGATTACCGTCTCCGCAAATGCAATAAGATTCATTCCCCATCATATCCATTAAAGACTGATTCTCATTTAATGATTAAATATAATGTTTAAGGACTTTATATCATTATGTATATGAATAAGACACAAATTATCAATAACAAATACGACTTATGTAACAAAACGTATAAAAGAAAAGGAGTAAGTTAACACCCGAAACAACGATAATACTAAGATATTATTAACAAAGCAATGTTAAAAGATCATATATGATATCATATTAATTTAAATTATTATTGTATAATTTAATTAGAATTATTTCACAATTATACAGGATTTTAACCTACCCTCGACCAAGGAAAATTACATGTTAAGGGTTTATTTCACAATCTCTTCATTATCCGAAGTTGTTTATACATAATTATCTACTGGGACCTCTTTATCATCTACATCCTTGTTTCTTAAAAATGTATTTCAAATCATTCTAAATATTTTAAAGTCACTGGGATAAAGTCATTTATAACCTTGTTGGATTTTTATAAGAAGTTTATAAGGGAATATTTATGTCTTTTTCCAAACAAAGTCTTTTTAACCTTTTCGAGAGAATTAAGGTAAGAGTGTATTTTTTACCTTATAGGGCGGGTGCAGCTATTTTCTGCTGTTATAAAATCGTCAAATACTCCCTTATAATATTATAATAATAATTTCAATGTAAATTTTTTATTTTATAATTATGTTACTTTTAAATGATTCAAAAAAAGTGATATTTCTCTCAAACAGTTTTGATTTCACCTATGTCACACATCCTTTGATGGATTTTAAGCTTATTTGAAGTTAATTTATTACGATACAAAACATATATATTGTATTTATGGTTTCGTGATATGTTTGACTATGGATGTGTTATTTTTATACCATTCATGGTTTATGGAGAGAGTATTGACATTTTGTATTCTATTTTTAATACGAATGTTTATGTTATGTTTAAACCTGTTCATATGAGGAATGCACTGGACATAATAAGTGACGGGTGGAGCCCTCTATAGCTCTTCGATGCATCGATAGGTCTCATGAGACAAACTAGTGTCTTGGCACAATTCCTTGATAAAATATTATTTGTAGTCATAGCACTAGGCCTCGACTATGTGGTTATGATAGTCTGGCATTATGCATTCCATTATTATGAAAGTGGTTATTGATATTGCATGTGATTATTCGACTAGTAGAATATCCATTTTAATAAGTAAATGGAATTATTTCATTTTATTTTTTCCATATTATGCAGAAGTTTATGTTTAAAAGGAATTTATTTTAGTTATACATTGCCTTAAATGTTTATGGTTACTTATGAAAGTTTATGCTGTATTGTTATCCTTACTGGGTATTTGAGCTCACCCCTTTCAATGTTTTATTTTTCCCAGGATGTGAAGAAGTATTTTATGAATGACCTGCAGGGATAGTATAAGGGGATATGAGTGTGGGACAAGATGTTGTTGTAGTTTTCACTTTATGATGTAATGTTAACTTTATGAATGTATTTAGTGTTTCCCAAGACTAATAAACTAACCGGCCTTTCAAGATATGATATTTTGTGATCATGCCAATGATATTTAATAATGCACCGACTCTGGGTTACTGGGGTCAGGGCGTTACAAACAACCCAAATCATATGTGATAAAAAAAATATTGAACCAAATATGTATCAAAAAATCATAATAAAATGAAACAAAAGAGAAAAATATTTTGTATCAAATATAGAAGTTGAAATGATAAAATCAAGAACTAGATCAATCTCAACAAGATCAAGAAATATCCATGAAAATGAATGTTTCATGGTCATACCCTATGTCACAAACATTCCATGCATGTAACTGTATATGGGTATGAACACACAAAATAGTTTTTAAAATAAACTATGCCAATACCACCAATACAATTAACTTATAAAAGAATCATTGAATTAAAATAAACTTGTTATCTCTTTTTCACATTATGGGTTCATTAGTGGTATGTGAACTGGCTAGAGGAACAAGATGAATCATCCACATAATACTCGACATCCCAATTTTTTTTTTGATATATGGTGTATGGGAAATAAGAAAAATAAACCCAAATAAAATAAATATAAAAATCCTCACCCAAAAAAACTAATGATGAAATCAATATACGCGTAAAATTGACATACCACCAAACAAGAAAATTTCTACAAAGTGGTGGGAAAAACCTCACATAGTGATCACAAACCCACCGACTGGGTACACATGAAAGCTTAATAAAGTGTCTTAATCCAAAAATATCATTATAAAACTAATGTTCAAAATGGGAAATTAACAAAAATTAATAGTTCTTAAATCCAATACTTTTAATATATTATAACAATGTTTTTAAAAACAATTTTTAAAACGATTGAAATCACCCAAAATAAATAAATAATGTCAATACCACCCCTACACAAGGGCTCTCTTATTTAAAAATATAAAATTGAAATCATTTATTAATTCCATCACAAATTTCCTAAAACAAAACAAGATACAATTTAATACCTTCAAAGAAATCGATGATTTACTTTAAAACCATTCAAAGATACACATTATCAAGGGTCATATGATATGAAAATTAAAATATGTCCAAGGGTCCAAATGATTTCCTTAATTACCTTAAAAAAGTAACTTTGGTATTTCAAAAGGGGTAAAGTACACACCCATTATAAATAAACATTTGATGTAAATTAAAACACTCCTATACAAATAATTATGTGGTTCTCACCTCAATTGAAACCCATATTCCCTTTAAAATAATTGATTTCACTAAAAACCTGAGCTATGTTAAAACCGATGTGTCCTCATGAAAATATTTTCAAAACTATAATTAGTTCAGAATATTCATAGAAAAATAATACATTTAAATGTTTTAAAAAAAATAAGGAATTTACTTATAAAACCAATATTGTCGATCATAATTCTCAATGAAATGGTATCTAAACAAAACAATTTTATAAAACAATTTTTAAAATGAATAAAAAGAAATTTCAAATTCATAAGAATAATATAATTCTAAAAAGATTCAATTTTATAGTAATACTTAATTCAATGATCTTATGTATATGCTGAAACACCCTAAATAATGTTTCTGATAATAATGACAAAAATCATGGGAGATTCAATGGTCTTTATAACCCAAATACATAAATACACAACCAATAAATCATCTCATCCTGATAAAATCAAATGACATGGTTCATTGGGTTTATTGGGGGAGGGGGGTCCAAAACCAGTGATAATATAGGATGTATGATGATGGAATGAGATGATGAACAGACATAAAATAATATCGGGAATAGAAAATAGAGAGCATGAATCCAAATATTATGATAATGGAACATTTCCTAGAGCATTTTGGGGTTGTATGGCATAGGGTATGTGAATAGGGTGTGAAAAAATTCTAATTTTGAAAATGATATTTTGGAATTAAATTTTTTTGTAGCAATACGTCATTGAAAAGATTCATGTAAACTATGTTCCTACATTGTGGATGATGATGCAACCCAATCCATTTAATCATGATGGTGAATTCTATGAAACCTAATAATTGAAAAAACTATAAACCTCACTTTAGGGCGACACATGCCTCAAATTACCACATTGTAATCCTAGAACAATTTTTTAAATCATAAGGAATCCATGATAATCGAACTTAAAAAAAATAGGGTCCTACACACAATTGCCTAATTGTTTACAAAACCATATAGAAGTTTTCCATCATACCTCAAGCACATGACATACCCAACATAGTTTCTCTTAGGGTGAAGATGGTTTATAATTATTTATATTCATCCAATGTTGACAACCCAAGAACAATTGATAGTTAACTGAGAATTATCATTACACATGTAGGTTACACTCTTTCCCTATAAACAAATTATAGTACTGAAGTATTGAAAAACATAATATATTTCTTGGTTATAAAACTGAACTCAATGGATAATCAACCCATACCACCATGTCACCATAGAACACTAAAAAAGTGATATTGGTGGTGTCCCAAACTCCCCACCATGCCACTTTCAACCCATACATTTCCCCGATTATGAAAAGTAAAATGATGATCATTTATCCCAATAAGACCTAACCAAATGAACCAAAAAACATTTATGAACCTCAAAGAAAACAAATGGGATCCTCCCAAACTATAAAACGAATCGGCCTTAATATAACTACTTGTATCGAGGAAGAGGGAAATTAACAAACTCTAACAAGAATCCCTATGAATAATGAGAGACCTAGACCATTTTCCCCAATATTTTGAGTTTATATAGAATTGTGGCACAAGAAACCCATATTAATAACACATTATAAAAAAACTCATAAATCAAGATAGATACATGAACATGAGCCTCAGCCTGGTTGGTGAGGACTCTTCAAGTGCATCTAGAATGGGTCTATGTATTTTTATAAGGTAAATAGTATAAATATAGATGAGTTTTAATGATCATAATGAAGTGAAAAATGACGGTGGATGATCCCTTTTATAAATGTGTTGAGGGGAGCTTTTGGAATCATAAGATATACTAATTTTAAATAAATTCAACCATACAAGCACCTATAAATTTTAGTATTATATAACATGACATGAAAATGGTTTTAATATAAATATCCAATAAATTTTACACAAATGTTTCTATCAAATTATACTTTATCCTTTTAATTAACTCTTTGATATTTTATTTTAATTTTTACTAAGGTAAAAAATTTATCATAATTAATAGTGTGTAATTTATACATATTTGATATAATTTTGATATTGATTGAAAAATTGATAATATATTTGGCCATATCATGAATAATATATATATTTTTTGAAACTTTGATTTATAAATAATTTACTAAAACTTTATGTTGATAAAATGTAAATAGTGTTTTTTGACACTTTTCATTTCATTGAATTTAAAAATATCATAATAACATGATATATTCGGACACAACATTTTATTTTATCCATAAATTTTTAATTTAATGTTGAATCATTTTTTATTTATTGAAAATTTTATATTATATTTATTTTGATATTTTTTAATAACTTTTATTTCATAATACTATATATAAATTAATTAATACATAGAATTAGTGTAATAATTTAATATTCATATTTATTTACTATAAATAATATATAAAATACATTTATGAAGAAAAAAGCGACTTTATAATAATATATTTATATGAATTTATCTTATTCATAACCATATTTTATAATATATGTATTTATTTAATCATGAATAAAAAATATTTAAAATTTTATAAACTAAAACATTATAAATGTCATAATTTCACCAAAGAGGCCCACAATATCACAAATAAAATTTATTTATGAAAATATGTATTCTATGTTAACTATATAAATTGATATATTTCCATAATATTTAATTTTTCCCATAAAGAAACATAACAGATATTAATGATAATGAAAATTACATTTCATGTCTTTCGTTGATTTAAATATTATATAACTAATTATTCATGAAACATTGTCCATTAAATGACTTAAAATAGAACAGTATGTATTATGAGTCAAATTTTATTCAACTAGTAATAAATTTCACTTGTTAGTGTAATTTTATAATCATGATAATTTTATTTTTAACCTAGATTACCATAATTACACTTTACAATGGTGAGGAAATAACCCTGGTTACTTTTGTTATTTACCAAAAAAAGGACATGATTATTAAATTGAGGATTTATGAATCCAAATTTCATATTAATTTTTCAAAATTCAAAACACAGATGTTTCTGAATTAAATTAAAAATAAAACAGGTAAAATGAAATGAAAATCAGTAGTTCAGAAATATAGCCTTTTAAAACATGAAATATGTTTATAATATGTTCACGTAAAAAATAATTTTTAAAAAACTATAATTATATTATTTAAAATAAAAAAATACTAATTTAAATTTATAAAAAATCCAAAAATTTATTTTACATTGTAATTAGTGAAATAGATAATATAGTTTTCGATAAAAATCTATTATTCTCACTATTCCTTCAAAAAGTAATTTAAAAAATCAATTGTAAGATATAATTTCAAAATGATTTGGATATTGAAATTTATTTCATAATTTATTTATAAAAATATATTCATTTATATTTAATGGGTAAGATATAATGGTAATTTTTATACTGATAGAGTCTTGTGGTTTGTTTGAACTCATAGTTGCATCCAATGAAATCCATTGAAAAAAATTTATATAAAATGAAATATTTCATAAAAAACTAGGTGTTACATTCAAACCTCTTAAAATTTTTTCACCTTCATAATTCACCACCTAAATGAATGAGGAAATCATTATTTCATCACATCATCATGATCCCATGTAGCTACCTAAAATTTGTAGTTCCTCTATAAAATATTAATTATACATGTTGTATTATTTGAATGAATGTTGTACATATGATAAATAATATATATCAGTTTCTCTTCGTATGAAATAAAATTCTCTTATTGTACAACATCTAAGTATTGTAAATGTGATGGAAATGTTATGTAATTTCTTGGGAGCGATACATGGAATTCATCACAAACATGAGATATATTTTGTCAAAATGCCAATCAATAATCAAACTTCACCACATGTTCCATATTTTGAAAAGTGTATAAATTCCTAGGTATTATCTTCCCATTAATTCAAATATAATAACCATATTAGAGGGAATATTTAATGAAAAAAATTTCACTCACTTCATACTCTAGTTCCTTTCATCGATTTACTACTTAAATATTTTGTCTTATTTGAGATGATCTTATATGTTATTTAATATATATGACCTTATACACAATTTCCTCAAAGATATTATCTACCAATATATTTCTTTTCCCAACTCCATCCCAAAACGTTGGAGTGATGAATTTCATATAAAAGTGGGCTTGATAACGAGCCATCTGAATATTGGTTTGAAATCCTTTTTAATGAAAATTAAAACTAATGTTGATGTTGATCCCAAAATCCTTTTAAATCCATTGAGATATCACTTGACAGGACTTATAGATTTAGAATTATACTTTCACATCAGCCATCATACTATGGATGTTATGTAGTTCTGTAATCTAACTCTGTATCCAGAGCAAAATGAAAATTTATCGAGAGCATTGAGGTAATGCTCATATCATGATTAGATATAATGTAATATTTTACACCATGAAATCTCACAACATAATTTATATATATCTTGGAAAGATGACAAAGAGTAAAAAATACTCTAATTAAAAATAATTGTGCTGACATAGCCTGGATATCAACTATAAACCATATAATATTATGGAATGTAGATTTTTTGGGATGTTCAATAACATAGTCCATGGAGAAGTTTTCCAATTTATATTCTGGTATGGGTAATGGATATAAAATACCTTTATACATATATCTCTCAACCTTAACATAATGACAATCCATTAATTGTGAAACATATTCTGCAATATAACTCTTCATGTTAACCAACTATAAATACTCTTTCATGTCCCTAAACATATTTGTTCCTCGACAAAGAATGGATAATGTCAAACTATGTGCCTCATCCAATAGTTCCTTCCTTAATTATGGTATTTATGGAATAAGAATAGGGTTTCTGAACCTTATTATTCCAACATAATCATGGTTTATCTCTTGTAACATCTCTTACCTTCATTTTTAGTTACACATATTTATTATATGCCTCATTAATTCTCTATTGTATTGATACTAAAACAATAATTTGAGAAAGATAATACATAAACCATTTTTCTAATATTTTCTGATCTGTTCTTTTCAAAACCTATTGGGCACAGGTACTGTAGCAGCGACGACACTGTAGCAACGGCGGGCACTGTAGCGGCAGCAGGGCACTATAGCGGCGGCAAAGCACTGTAGCAGCGGCGTAACTGTGCAGTACTATAGAAACGCGGGTACTGTAGATGTACTATTCACAAAATGAGATTTGGGCCATAAAAACGGGCCTACGGGTCATGTAATGGGCTAAATGCCCACTGGGCCTTTGGGCTTTGTAATGGGTCTCCCTCTACCTAGTTAAAGAGGTCTTTGCTTTACTTTAATAATAAAAATGATGCTTCGACCCCAACCTTTAAAAAAATAGACTAGAATTATCTCATCAACTCAATGCATATTCCACCTTGTTTTCTATCTTAAGGTGGTAATGTTGTGAGTAATCACAAACATTAATGAATTACAACTATCTCCTTTGGTTAATATTCAATTCAGGTTTAGTGACGATATAATTTAATCCTTGTTGATTAGTATATATGTCACACCGTTCTCCAAAAATTAAATGGATCCATATATTAAATTCATATATTACTATTGCTAACTCCAAATCATGATTTGGGTAAATTGTATCATGTATTCTCATTTATCATGGGGCATAATCTATCACAATATAATTTTCCACGATAACACAACACATCACATACAATGATGTATCACTATAGATCACAAATCATTCCCCACTATAAGGTAATGTGAGCACAGGTCCACAGACTAAATTTCTTTATTACTGTTATAAATTCTCTTCACATTCATCCATACATATGAACATAACTCATGTTCAATTAAACATGTTTATTGGATTATATAAATGTTAAAATAAATTTCAAAAAACATTGATAGTATCCATCAAAACCACAAAAAAAATCAGATCATAAGTATCATTTTTGGTCTAAGACAATCCTAAATAGCTTCTATGCTTGATGGATCCATATATATCCTCTATATTTAGATTATGTGTCACAAAAATGAAAAATTATTATGTAAAATTCACATATGGTAAATGTTTCAAAAATCACATCCTTTCTCTGGGACTCCAGTGAAATTCATAACTGAACAAATGTTCATCCTTTATCCTGAAATAAAAAATTATATCTTCTATAATCACTAACAAATAATCAATATGATAGTCTATAATGAATCTATCAATTAATTCCATAATAATATAAGGGTAATTATTAAAACTATAAGGAATCTCTATAAATTCCAAGTGTCAATACGTTGTAAATTTTTTTCCCCTTTTATGTAAACTTTCTAAGGCCATTATTGAGAATATCCTAAACAATGATCATTAATGAAATATTATAGAGCTATATGTAGTTGGAATAATAATTCATCAATGTGGGAAAATGATGTTTGTTCTTGATAGTGATCTTGTTATGTTTTTCATACTCAATGTAGAGTCCCATTGATCCATCATTTCCTTAAGAAGCATAATACGATCACCCAAAGGTGATACATGTAGGAATATGAATCCCTTTTCATTAATATCGTGTATTTATTATTTAATTTTTATAACTCAATTGGATCCATTAAATATGGTTTCTTTAAAATAGGCATAACACCAGATATGAGATCTATTGAAAACTCAATTTCAAAATTTAGGGGAAGGCCTATCTATTTTTCTAGAAAGAAATCAACAAAATATAATATAGTAGGATTATCGTTATTGGTGAGTTTATACCCAACCATCATAGATATATATCCTTCATTTATATGATTCACGACACAAAATATGCGTGTGATTTACTCTAAAATTTCTTATTCATTCTTGTATCGATAGACAATTATATATTCATTTAGAATATGAAATTTGACATTCCATCCTTAGAAATTAATATTATATCCATATATAGAAAGTCAATCCATTAAAAGAATCACATAAAAATAAACTAAAGGAAGGATCACAAGAATTATGGGATGCACTTTCACACAAATATCAACTGAAGAAGAATTATAAACTTTTGCTGTTACTATTGTACCATTAAGTGTATTCATAGAAGACTCAACATCTAATTGTTGAGGTAATATAGATATTCCATTATAAATTCTTCCAAAATAAACATCTTGGTGGATCCAGGGTCAAATAAAACAATTTCTACTTTATAGTGGAAGGTACATGTACCTTTCACCTCTTCATTATCATAATCTAGATCGCCGATAGTGATTGAATGTTATTTTCCTATTTCATTAGCCTTAAGAGTTTATTAATGTCGATCATCACTGATAACAACTATATTAGGTAATTGGATAGCATAATTATTCATTTCATTACAGTTATATAATTGATGATTTATAGGTGCATTCTATGTAGAATTTTCACTATTCCCATCATTAGATAACGGTTTTTCTATCATGTGTGTATTCATCTAATAGAAGACATTATTTTACATGATTAATTCATTTTCTAATCCCAAATATATTTTACAACATGAATAATTCAACATTTTGAGCATACAAGAAGTCTCATCTTTTTTTAGTATGATCATTATATTTTCCTTTGGATTCCATTTTTCTATTCTTATAAAATCCATTCGACTAATGGGTAACTCCTAACACTATTTCTACCATAAGAGAACATTTAACAATTGTATCATTCTATTCAAGTCCCTTATGGAAAATTTTATCTGGAGACTTTTTTTTAAACTACTGATGAATAGATCAATCTTAGTCCCTTTTTGGACAATAATTCCATAAGTGTACGCTGAAAATCTTGTAAAATTTCCTTCTCATGTACCAAGGGTGTAACACCCAAGGTAAATAAAGATTATGAAATTTTTATATTTATCCATATTTTTGAATAAATTATTAATATTACTTTAAAGGGAACACAATGCTCAATGGCATACCCAATACGTGACAATGAGTTCCTCTTAAATCTTACGTTGCACTCTAATAATAAAATAATATTACATTAAATGGTAGTTAACGCCTAGTCATTGTAATTGCAGGAAAGATCGGAAATAACTACAAAATTATTATATATGTTTGTCAAATATTTTTACTTTTATCCAATAAATGTTAGAGGCGTAAAATGAAAATGAATCCAATTTTAAGCATAAATCTTCTAATATTCATTAAAAGGTCGATTAACTGCCTTTTATGGAGAACCCTTTTTAAATATACTTTTGACAATTTTATATGTTGTATTTGACAAAATTAAATCCTATTTTAGAATCTGGACATCAAAATTTACTTTGTGTAAATTTTTGTTATTTTTCTGATAAAGATCATTTTTAGTGAAAATGTTGCATTTTAATTCAAAACCTCCCTTTAATCTGATTTATTTGTATGGATAAATTATATTTTTAATTGAGATTAAAGTTTATTTAGAATATATTTTTACCATTTAATCCAATGGTGGTCATTGGAATTAATTTCACTTTGAGATTGGACTTAAACTAGTGTTAATCTTTTAATAGATATTGTTTCTTAAAAACACGCTATTTTGTTTGACAGTGGAAATTAATTATTAAATTAATTAATGAAACTTATATGTTTTTAGTTTAGTAAAAATATTCATACTTTTTGAATTCATAGTATCAAATATATCTTAGGGTGATTTTTTTGTATTTTTCTAAAAAACTTCAATTTTTGATGAATAGTGAACCCACTAAGTGGTAGTTAAAGAAACTGATTTTTCATTAAAATGAAACATTACCACTTCTGTGATTTTATTTTCAAAAATCTGACATACATTTTTGTCATTAGGAAGTAAAATGTGGTTCAATGAGATTAAGATAATTTTTGGTGAATAGTAACTTTTATGTTTTATTAATCGCGATTAAAGGTAATTAGTGTGATTTAAGGTAAAAATAATGTTTTAATAATATGAAATGACCTTGACACATGTCCTAACCTTATTGTATGAGTTATGGCAGACCAAGAAAATCCATGGGTCAACTTGGGGCCCCATGGAGCCACTTTGGTTGGAAAATGACATTAATTACTTTTTAATTAATGTTAAAATTAAAATGTCACAAACATGTATTGTTTTACTAATACAATTTTTTTACATGGGGTTATACAAGACATATTTTTTACTATAAATATTAATTATAAAGCTAAAAAGATTTCCTACATCAATAATTTTTTTAATTTTTAGACATTAAATAAATTAAATTATTTATGACACCATGATGATGCAACGATTACCTCGTTATTTAACGATTTAAATAAAATGAAAAGATAATGTAAAATATAAAACCTACACTTGTAAAAAAACCAATTGGATGGGTGGACTTATAACTCTTATCACCTTATCCTATAAATATATAATTTTGGGACCTTTAAAATCCGAAAAACATTTTATAATAAATTTAAAGATTATAACTTTCCAAGAGTGCCCCTCCTCTCCTCTTATAAAAGGCCCCCACCTCTACCACCATACCCAAACATCTCAAGCCTTTGGATCGGCCAAACCCTGACCATTTCATCTCTCCATATCCCTCTATTCATCATTGAAGCCTTACCTTTGGGCATAATTCTTTCCAAGGAAGCCCTTGAGCTCAAATCAAAAAGAGTTACCCGATTTAAAGGTAATGTCTTCCCTTGTGTTCTTTTGATTTATTTTGCTTCTCCAACCCTATAAACTCTTTTTATACCTTTATTTTGTAACAACACCAGTATCTTAAATATACTAGGATGTTGTTATGTGAATTATTCTAGCTACACTTGCACACATCTTCGTCTAATGTTTAAATAACATACTCTTTCTGTGTATGGTGAATTTTTACCTCATGAAACAATTATTGTTCAATATTCTCTTAACACCTTTCATGGTGGCCATTATGATGTCACTATATTTTATATATTATATATATGGTATTTATGATTTCTATATTCTTCTTAATTTTATATTTAAAACATTCCTTTATGCTTTTCATGTTGTGAAAATGCGATAATTTCATACGAGGAAGTGTGGACTACCGCCACCTCAAGTGATGCGACTCATTCATGCAATACATGGAATGCATGAATAATGAAATTAATGAACATATGTGACCTATATAAAATATATATTATACTTTAATTATAATATATATATCTCTAAATTATTTTTAATTCCATTAATATGACAAAGAAATGAAAGTAGCGTTCATGCGTACATACGACCTACCGTCTCCAGGAATGGTGCATTTCATTTCTTTTTTATCTCCAAATGTTATGGAGTAGTATAAAATGAATATTTATGGGATATATATGATATTTAAATCATTAATACTATTCTGGAGATGATTTACTTATAACTACATGGAAAATCATTTTCAAACAAGTTCATTTTTTACTAATGTACCAAACATCGACAAAAACGTCTGATATGAACTCATATTATTGACCAATTATTATAACATTATAATATGTGATATGAACTGAATAATAATCATTAAAAGAGTTCCTTAAGGAATTATAAATTTAACAAAGTTTTTTATTCAGGAATATAATGAAACGAACAAGACAAGTCATACTTGAGGTAAGGGAACCAACCTCTCTCATTCTTTTTAAGTACTCTCATTTATGTCATTTCTTATAAGCTCATAATTCTTATGTTTGGGGATGTTATTTTATATTCATCATACTATAATTTTTTTGTTCATATTATGAGAGACCCTATTTGATATCATAAATCCATTTTTTGATGTTTTAAGTGGCACCGTTAGGCTGCCGAGTTTTCGTAAGGGATTTTTCATCTCACTTTTATTCCTATGAGATTTATGCTAAATTTTCCACCATTTTCCTTTGAGTGGTGTATTTAATTCCCATTATTCTACTCTTGATGTAATATAATTTCGTTTATGGGTATTTATTTCAATGTGGTATAGTCCTTCTTTCATAGGGTGTACGTTTCAGAAGTTACCCAATTCGGTAAGGGAACCCTTCACCCTTCTCATTTTAAAAGACTTTTTAAAGGTCTTTTAATCTTATTATGATGTGATATGTTCTTATATATCCTTATTTCTATAAATGTTATGTACAAGTGATTAGATACCCCTTTTTATCTCCTATCAACTCATTTTCGGAATTTTGAAGTGACGCTATTTGGCTGTCAAATTTTTGCAAGGGAACTTCTTAACCCAATTTTGATTCTTTGGGATAAACATGTACTCCTTGAATATGTAATTATATGAATATGTTTTAATAATCTCTGATTGTTTTACACGTAATAACCACTTATATTTGGTGTATTCCTTTGTCACACATAATTATGTAATTTATTTTTCCTTAATCCAAGCATACAGTCATTGTAAGGGACTTCGTCTCGATATCCTTTTATTAAGGAATATTTTTGTTCTAATACAAGGCTTTCATTAATAGAGTCTATAAAACCCTTTGACTTATACTTATATTCGAAAGGAATCTTTTCTATACGAAGCGTTTTACTAAACGACAAAAAGTATGTTTTTTTAACGTACATAGTGACAATGACTTTTCCACCACCGCAAGTATTATTTGATCTTTGTACTTCTCAACAAGCCATTATATTTTTAAATGTAAATAAATACAACATACTCTTTTTTGGTATTTAAAATGGTTTTGATAATGGATTTGTTATGTCAATATATTTAAGTGATATATTTTCCTTGTAATGTGGAAATGTTTTCTTTCCTTTATAGTTGTTTTATGTGTTATGATTTTATAATGGTACTTGGACATTTGACAGGTGGTTACATGATAAACCATATGACGGGTGGTGTCGTGAATACCCGGACGGGTGTTTACGTTATAACCTCTGATGCATTGGGTATGGAAGTCAGTCGTATGGCTATTCCATTAAGTATGTGTGGAATTTGACCGCATGGTTATTCCATTTAAGTATGTTTATGTCCCAAGTTACCTTTATATGTTATGTGTTATTTATATTTGTTTTGTGGTAATAGTTTGGTTAAAAAAGGGTAAGTAATGGTCTTTTATTCAGTGAAGAGTTTTTACTACTTCATAAAGGTGAAAAGTATTACTTTGGTAAAGTACTCATGGTTTACTTGTTATTTTGAAAAACTAACAGTTTTCTTTCTTTGTATATACTTTACTGGGATTTTTATACTCATCCCAAGTTTTTGAAATGTTTTCCATAGGATGTAATGATGAATAGGGTCAAGGATGGGATCAAGGAAATACATTCTGTGTAAAACATGGAACTAGACATGTTTCTTATTAAGGGTTTTTTTATTTTATGGAAACTTTTTAGAAGTGTATACTATGTAATCATTTGAGATGGAGTATTTATGACCTAATTCTCTTAAACACTAACCCTAAAAAGATCCTCTATGTTAATTATTCATTTAATTAATGATTAAGTAATGTTTAAGGCCCGAGCCTTATAGTTGGTATCATAGGTCGGTTTAGATAACTTTAGAGGTTAGGATATTCTCTAAGTATAAGTGACATTACCATAATGGTTATAATTTCAGAAAGTGTCCTAGTTTTAGATAAAGTGAATGAGTACGTATATCTTAGTTTTTATCTTCCTCATTAGTACATGATGGTTTTGTTGATATACTCACACTGACCTTTTGGTTTTAGTAATTGGTTGGATCTAGCAGGCATCAAAGTAAGAGTGGATGTGAAGGAAACCGTGAAAATTTTCTGAGCGAGCAACTAAATGATATGGGAGCTGTAATGAGAAATTTTTTGTTTATCCTCAACCAACTATATGGAGTCATGATTGACCACCTAAACCTTGGTGATTTCTATAAGGCATCATATATGCAAGAAATAAATCCCTATAGAACTACAGGTAATAATATTAAAGGTTAGTGTGTTTAAAATCCTATGTGTCAATGATGTTGAAAGAAACACCTAGGAAAATGTTTCAACGGGACAAAAATATGCTATAGATGTGGAAATGAAGGTCATAAAGCAAGAACCTTCCATGGAAAAGGAAGCATCCAGTTGACCCGAGGAAATGGAAAGAAGTTCTTTTTGAGGGATCAATTGAATGTTCTAAATGTGGTGTGCATGGTCATTATGGAAACACATGTCCCTTTGATGAAGTTTTGGGAATGTGATCACCAAGATCATACAAATATTCGTTTACCAATACCTAATGCCATTCTGATTGAGGATGAAGAAACTGAAAATGACCAATCCAAGGTATGGATTATTTCTTAACATTTGTTTTCCTATTTTGGAATCATAGGATATGATTCATGATTTTGTTTGTTGGAAAGAAGTATTTCAGAATAAGTTGGAAAGGAATGGTTAATGGATCATGAATAATGTTGAATGAGTAAGAAGTCAACATATAAGTGCATAAAGAGTTATGGTGAAATTATTAAGAGTATTAAGTCTCTTTTGATGATGGGGTTACATTAAAAGTCTTTTTATAGTATGTGTAACTCTAATGTTTGATATATGAAAATTTTATTCATGGAATAGTTATCTGTTCTTTTGTGGACATAGTTATAAAGAACCATTTGGGTTTATATGATCCTTACTTTCAAGGTAATTATGGGTTACTATATGTTATGATGGAAAGTGAAAGGCATGAGATAAAATTGAGGTTAAATTATGTTATGGTTATTTTTGATGATTTTATCTCTTTTTGGATAATGATTTGAGAATTATATAGTTTGGAAAAATGACAACACGTAGACCGTGTGACAACCTGTCGCGTTGGACAAAACTAGGGGAATCGAACCCATAACCAAAGTGTGGCTGGTATTTAGCACCTACCACTAGACTACGTGAAGTCCCTTGTTTTTTTGACTATTTCTTTTTAGTTAGATAATTTTATGAATTAATAGTATGTTGGCTTTGGGTTATCTATGAAAATTATTAACCTATCATGGAGGATATGTGATTAGGTTAATTACTTATCAATACGAGACTTTAAGAGCAACTGATTTTGTTTGGAGATAAATGTTACGATTTAACATATAATACTATGTGATTAAATCCGTAAAAATATTTGGGTTTCAATCTTAGTTTGGTTAACTTTTGGTTTCCGTTGAACTTTGGGTCTTGTTGGACAAATTTTGGAGATTAAGAATAGATTTCATTTTTATAAAGGATTATCCTTTTTGGGTATTATCTGATGTCATACTAACCTTTTTGGTTTTAGTTTTGGTTAAGGTCTAAAGACATGGGAAGTATACAGTTATCTTTTGTTGATTAGGTGATTCTCTAAAAGTTTATTATAGCTCTCTTAATGTAAACAAGTCATCCTAAATACTCATCTTTTGGAGAAAATATGAGTTCGTGTAAGAAATCTAGTAAAAGTTGAAAGTCAACATGACAAGTAATTATGTTTCCTTATGTTTTAGTTAAGCTCAAAAATAAATTCCTCTATGAAATGTAACATAGAAAAAAATGTTGTCTGTTAACTTTTCCTACTGGGGAATCCAATACCGTTTAACCCATCACAAGTTTGTGATTTTCTGGTGGTTAACTTTCTCCTAAGCATGTTTTCTATCACACTCCCTCAGAACATGACCCTATGTTTTTTCTTCCATATCCATGTTTTCATACATGGATTCCTAGTATGGGTTAACTCGGGCGACCTTTGTACTTCCCATTCATTCTTTTAAAGTGATAGTTTAATTTACTCCTTTTCCGATGTGGGGTTTTCACTGAAGTTTCCGAGCCCAATGTTAAAATTGCGAGGATGCAATTCCCAAATGGGGGGAAGGATGTAACACCCCAGGTAAATAAAGAATATGAACTTTTTATATTTATACATATTTGTGAATAAAATATTAATATTACTTCTAAGGGAACGCTATGCTCGATGGCGTACCCAATACGTGACAACGAGTTCCTTTGAAATCTTACGTTGCACTCTAATAATAGAATAATATGATTTTAAATGGTCGTTAACGCCTAGACATTGTAATAGAGGGAAATAATGGAACTAACTAAAAAATGATTATATATGTTTGTCAAATATTTTTACTTTTATCCAATAAATGTTAGAGGCGTAAAATGCAAATGAATCCAATTTTAAGCATAAATCTTCTAATATTATTTAAAAGGTCGATTAACTGCCTTTTTATAGAGAACCCTTTTTAAATATACATATGAAAATTTTATATGTTGAATTTGACAAAATAAAATTCTTCTTTATAATCTGGACATCAAAATTAACTTTCTGTAAATTTTTGCTATTTTTCCAATAAAGTTCATTTTTAGTGAAAATGTTGCATTTTAATTCAAAAATTCATTTTAATGGGATTTATTTATATGGATAGATTATATTTTTAATTGATATTAAAGTGTATTTAGAATATATTTTTACCATTTAATCCAATGGTGGTCATTGGAATTCATTTCACTTTGAAATTGGACTTAAACTAGTGTTAATATTTTAATAGATATTGTTTCTTAAAAACAAGCTATTTGATTTGACAGCGGGAATTAATTATTAAATTAATTAATGCAACTTATATGTTTTAAATTTTGTAAAGTAGACATCATTTTTGATTTCGGAGTATCAAATATAGCTTAGGGTGAATTTTTGGTATTTTTCTGAGAAACTTCAATTTTTGATGAATAGTGAAACCACTATGTGGTAGTTAAAGAAACTGATTTTTCATTTAATTGAAACTTTACCACATCTGTGATTTGATTTTAAAAAATATGACATACATGGTTTTCTTTAGGAAGTAAAATTTGGTTCAATGAGATTAAAATAATTTTTGTTGAATAGTAACTTTTAAGTTTTATTAATCACGATTAAAGGAAATTAGTGTAATTTAAGGTAAAAATAATGTTTTAATAATATGAAATGACCTTGACACATTTCCTAACATTATTGGATGAGTAATGGCCAAACAAGACAATCCATGGGTCAACTTGGGGACCCCATGGAGCCACATTGGTTGGAAAATGACATTAATAACTTTTTAATAAATGTTAAAATTAAAATGTCACTAACATATATTGTTTTACTAAAACAATTTTTACCTGGGGTTATAAAAGACATATTTTTGACTATAAATATTCATTAGAAAGCTAAAAATATTTTCTACATCATGATATTTTTTTTAATTTTTAGACATTAAATAAAATATATTATTTATGACACCATGATGATGCATCGATTACCTCATTATTTATCGATTTAAATAAAATGAAAAGATAATGTAAAATATAAAACCTACACTTGTAAAAAACCTATTGTATTGGTGTATTTCGAACTCTTATAACCTTATCCTAGAAATATATAATTTTGGGACCTTTAAAATCTGAAAAGCATTTTATAATAAAGTAAAAGTTTATAACTTTCCAAGAGTGCCCCTCCTCTCCTCTTATAAAAGTCCCCCACCTCTACCACCTTACCTACACCTCTCAAGCCTTTGGCACTGCCAAACCCTTCCCATTTCATCTCTCCACATTCCTCTATTCATCATTGTAGCCTCTCCTTTGGGCAGAATCCTTTCCAAGGAATCCTTTGAGCTCAAATCAAAAAGAGTTACCCGATTTAAAGGTAATATCTTTCCCTTGTGTTCTTCTATTTTATTTTTCTTTTAAAACCCTATAAACTCTTTTTATTCCTTTCTTTTGTAGCAACACCAGTATCTTCAATATACTAGGATGTTTTTATGTAAAGGATTCGAGCTACACTTTCACACACCTTCATCTAATGGTTAAAGAACATACTGTTTCTGTGGATGGAGAATTTATATCATGTGTGACGGCCTTTACCCTTTGGAATTATATTTTTGATTTATTCAATTTCAGAAAGATCCTTACTTACTCAATCTCTTTGTTTTTAAAAAACTGCACTAGACATGAAGCTTCACTGCAGTTTAAGAATCTATTTCTTGCGGTAGTTGCTAAACTTCTGCATGATCTATGGTATGTTAGAAATGATCTTATTCACAATAATCACTCTCTCAATCTTAATGCAGGGAAATCTCGGATTCTTTTTGTGATTCATGAAGCCGCCTCAATTCAAAAAGACTGTTGTGATAACTCAGTTGGTGACTTTGATATCCTTCGTCATCTCCATATTCCTGGCATCTTCCCAAAGCCTAAACGTTCCTTTGAAGTGTTCTAGAAATCACCAATGCCACGATGGATCAAAGTGAACGTTGATGGAGCCTCCAAAGGAAACCCAGGCCCTACCAGTTGTGGTGCTATCTTTAGAGACTCGGCAGGCCAGTTCCAGAGATTTTTTTATGTTGGATGTGGATACTCTTCATCTCTGGAGGCGGAAATGCTTGGGGTCATTCACACTATTGATTTTGCGCTTCAAAGAGGCTGGAGAAAGCTATGGATTGAAAGTGATTCAACCACTATCATTAATTCCATATGGAATGGAAACATCCATATATCTTGGCCTCTTACTCCTTGTTGGATGAACTACCTCAACTTGCTTCATGGGATTGATTATATAGCTACTCATGCCTACCGTGAAGCAAATGTTGTTGCTGATTCTCTTTCCAACAAAGGAGTTCATCAGACCATGACTTGGTTGGACTCTATTCCTTCTGATTTATTATATCTTTTGGATAGATATTGTAAAAAAATCCCATCCTCTCACCTCTTGTAATCCTTTTTGACTTTCAATAAATTCTTCTTTGGTCTTACACCAACGCTTCACTTTTTTTTAAAAAAACAATGAAATGAAAGTAGCGTTCAGGCGTACGTACGGCCTACCATCTCCAGGAACGGTGCATTTAATTTACTTTTATCTCCAAATGTTATAGAGTAGTATAAAATGAATATTTACTGGATATATATGATATTTAAATCATTAATACTATTTTGGAGTTGATTTAATTATAACGACATGGACAATCATTTTCAAACAAGTTCATTTTTGACTCATGTACCAATCATCGAAAAAAATCTCTGATATGAACTCACATTATTAACAAATTATTATAACATTATAATATGTGATATGAACTGAATAATAATCTTTAAAAGAGGTCCTTAAGAAATTATAAATTGACCAATGTTTATTAATCAGGAATATAAAGAAACAAACAAGACAAGTCAGACATGAGGTAAGGGAACCAACCTCTCTCGTTCTTTTTATGTACTCTCTTGTATGTCATTTATTATAAGATCATCATTCTTATTTTTGGGGATGTTCTTTTATTTTCATCATACTGTAATTTATTTTTTCATATTATGAGAGACCCTATTTGATCTCATAAATCCATTTTTGGATGTTTTAAGTGGCGTCGTTAGGTTGTTGAGTTTTCGTAAGGGATTTTTCATCTCACTTTTATTCTTGTGAGAATTATGCTACATTTTCCAGCATTTTACTTTGAGTGGTGTATGTACTATCCATTATTCTACTATTTGTGTAATATACATTCATTTATTGGTATTTAATTCAATGTTGTATAGTCCTTCTTTCATGGGGTGTATGTTTCGGAAGTTACCCAATTCGGTAAGGGAACTTTTCACCCACCTCATTTTAAAATACTTTTTTAGCTCTTTTAATCTTATTATGATGGGATATGATCTTATATATCCTTATTTCTATAAATGTTATGTACAAGTGATTATATACCCCTTTTTATCTCTTATCAACTCATTTTCTGAATTTTGAAGAGACCCCGTTAGGTGGTCAAATTTTTGCAAGGGAACTTCTTATCCCAATTTTGATTCTTTGGGATAAACTTGTACTCCTTGAATATGTCGTTCTATGAATATATGTGAATAAGATTTGATTGTTTTACATTTAATATCCACTAATATTTGGTGTATTCTTTTTTCACACATAATTATGTAATTGATTTATCCTTAATCCAAGGATACCGTCTTTGTAAGGGACTTTGTCTCGATCTCCTTTCATTAAGGCATATTTTTGTTCTAATACAAGGCTTTCTTTTATACTGTGGATAACCCCCTTTGAATTATACTTTATTCAAAAGGAATCTTTTCTATACGAAGCGTTTTACTAAACGACAAAAAGTATGTTTCTTTTTAATATACGTGGTGACAATGACCTTTCCGCCGTAGCGAGTATTATTTGATCTTTTGCTTCCTCAACAAGCTGTTATATTTTTAAAAGTAAATATATACCATATACTATTTTTTGGTATTGAAAATGGTTTTGATAATGAATTTTTTATGTCAATATATTTAAGTGATATATTGTGCTTGAAATGTAGAAATGTTTTCTTTCCTTTATAATTTTTTTATGTGTTATGATTTTATAATGGTACATGGACATTTGACGGGTGGTTACGTGATAAACCATATGACGGGGGTGCCATGAATACCAGGACGGGTGGTTACATTATAACCTCCAATGAATTGTGTATGGAAGTCGGCCGTATGGCTATTCTATCAAGTATGTCTGGAAGTCGACTGTATGGTTATTACATTTAAGTATGTTTATGTCCCAAGTTACCTTTATATGTTATGTGTTCTATATATGGGTTTTATGGTAATATTTTGGTTACAAAAGGGTATGTAATGATCTTTTATTCAGTGAAGATTTTTTACTACTTCATAAAGGTGAAAAGTATTACTTTGGTAAAGTACTCATGGTTTACATGTTGTTTTGAAAAACTAACAATCTTATTTCTTTTTTTATCCTTTATTGGGCTTTCTATGCTCCTCCCATGTTTTTGAAATGTTTTCCACCGGACTTATTGATGAATAGGGTCAAGGATGGGATCAAGGAAAGACATTCTATCTAAAACATGGAACTAGACATGTTTCTTTTTAAGTGTTTTTTATTATATGGAATCTTAGTAGAAGTTTCTACAATGTAATCTTTTGTGATGGAATAGTTATGACCTAATTCTCTAAAACTCTAAACCTGAAAAGATCCTCTATGTGAATTATTCATTTAATTCATGATTATGTAATGTTTAAGGCTGGGGCCTTATAAAGGGATTCATCATCCTTATTATTATGTTAATGGAAATAATTCTCCATCATCATAAGAAGAATATGAGAAATTAACTTATGGAAAAATACGTTCTTGAACTCATCACATTAAATAGATTAAATTTTATCTCTTTTCCTCAAATTCATGATAAAGTTCCACCATTGAACAACTTCACATTCGAAATTATTGATTTCCAAGATGAATTTATCATGTTTAAGTCATTGGAGAACTGAAAATATATTTTTAGTTGTACGAATACATCATTCTGTCACTAATGGATCAAAAAACCAACTATAAAAAGGTGGACACTATCTCAAGATGGACTCAACAGAATATTCTTCCCTCCTTTTCATGTTAGGAATTGTTGTATGATTCATAACACGAGAATTTTGTTTCATCATGAAAACATGATTTTTTATTCAATCTCCAACAATATTTTCTTTCTCTAGAGAACATTCAATGTATTTCCCATAGCATCCAGCATTAACATTGTTTTTTCATCTTCTAACCATTAAATAAAACTAAGAATCATATTCTGAGTAGCACTAATGATAATGGAAATGTATGATAAGAAATACAAATTACTTAAAAAATATTAATTCAATACACAATAGTTTTTATCCTTGGTTATTCATGATCCTTACTAAAACAATTATATCATTACCTATATATAGACATATTGTTTTGGAGTATATTATGGTTTTATTTACATAGATTCCAATGTTTAACTAATAATTTTTTCTGATACCAACTATTATAAACCATACATTATATACATATATATTAATTCTAAATATAATAAAATTCATTAAAAAAATTAAAAAAAACCCACACAATGACCTTATAGGTTTAGTGACATTAAAAACTAATATATATAAACAAATGGTTTATCAAAAAATATAATCTCACACATATTACTTCAAATCTTGAATCATTTTTGACATATCTTACACAATACCCTTTATAATATCCTCGGAAAAAGAAACACAAGAATGTGCCAGCTTAGATGTGCAATAAGGGTAAACATAAGAAATATCAACCACATAAGAGTAGAAAATAATATTCACATTAGTCAAGTATCATTTCCATGACTATAATAGTTTACAAAGTCCATTACAAAAGTGAATTCAATCCTCGTTCCCACCCTATGTTATTGAACCATGTTTACTTCTCGTTCTAGACCTATATTGTTGAACAGATATCATTTCCCATTTTAGTCCTTTTTATCTCATGAGATATAAATCATTAAATTGTGAATTATAAAAGGATATATGTCCCAAAAATCTCATAATAAAAACCATGTATATGTGTTCCATAATAACATAAATCATTCCTCATACTAGAACCCATGGAATTAATTAGGTTCCATAAACATTATTTTATCGTAATATAATCCCAGGAAAATAAATGAATTTCATAAATATAATTCCATTATAAATATAATAAAACCAAAAGAATAACAGGGATTATATCATTGAATAAATATCCCACTTAAATAATAAGTAAATTTAGATAATGTTTTCGTTGATGGAAAATTAATTTTTATATACCAAATGAAAATAACTCATGCGGAAAATATCCTTTCTTCTATAACAATGATTTAGTTTCATAAAATTTCATGCAATATTAAATGAAAAAAAATCTAAATAATAACCCTGCAATATTACAAGTCATTACTAATGTAATTAAGGTGAAATAAAAGCATAAAAAATTCATTAATGTTTTATAAGTTAAAATAAGACATCCTCCTCGTACCTTTGTCAGATAAATCAAAATGAACCTCGTAATGAAAATAAAAAATATATTTCATTAATGTAAAGAATAGGAATTTCAATGTAATTTTTGTAAATATGTGGGAATATTACTAGTCATAAAAAATTTATTGTGTGTGATTAAAATCCCATGTTTTCCCAAGAGGAATTTCTGAACTTTTCTTCGGGTACGTTCGGTAAATGTACGAGCAGGTTTTTACAACATTTGAACCGATGCTCAGAATTGAAATCTGAGGGAATTATTGAACTCGTAGCACCAGTATTCACTCAAGAAGTATTTTACCTCAACAACATTTGGTCGAGGGTGAAAGTTATTTTTTGGGTTTTTTGTGAATGAATAAAAAAAATAAAATTGTGTAAACATTTTATTTTATTTTTTATTAGGATCTCCAATGTGTATGTTGAGAGGTGTGGACCACCAAAACTAAAACCTCTCAACAGCAGTTATAGTGGTGGGGACAACCCAAGCAAAACCACCCATGTGGGTTATGGTGGTGGGGACCACCCGAGACATAACCCTCTTGAACTCCCATCTTAACTGTGAGAAACCTCTAGAGCTCCCCTAATTAATTGTGCTAACCCTCCACATAATTAATTAGGCCAACCCATCAAATAATTAATTAATATAATTTGTTTTTTTTCCAAAAACATAATAGTTAGAATAATCTATTTTGTTGGATATCTCTTCATTTAGTTAGAATTGGGAGGAAGGAGCTATGGGAGAAATTTCTCCAATAAAGAACGCCAATAAAGAATGCCGACTTCGACTCTGACTTCATCCACGAGACATTCGTTGAGGAAGAATGTATTCAATGTCAACGAACTGACAATAAAGGTAACACCGACATCCTCGATGGCCATCTATTACCAATGACATCATCTCCTTCCCCGGGGACAATCATAAACAGATCAAGCGAAATAGGTAGGGGTTATTATTGAATTATTGAATTCACTTGATTAATTTCCCAATTCTTGGAAAGCATCGAGAACGTGGATCAACCCAAACGTGTTGATAAAAAATTCGTATTATATTATAGAGTTCATCGTGATTGACTCCTGATTTTTGGTGAGATTCTTGATACCACTATAACGCGGAGGGTGTGGGCCAAAAAAAACATGTCCCAACCCCTCCGCCGTTCTGCTTTATTTGTGTGTTCTTCGCAATGGACAAAGATGACGAATGTGACGAAGGAGATGAAGGCAACGACACCGCTACCTGCGGCCTCTGCGCCCAGCAGCACTCCACTGCCCACCGCCTGCTGCCCCACCCCGTTGTGTCGCCCCACTGCCCCGCGGCCTACTATGCCACCCCGCAGCCTCCACAGCCTCACGCCCACACGACTCCCCACGGCTGAGCCACCTCGCGGGCTCGCACCATTGTGGCACCCCTATGACCCATTGTGGCCTCGCTACCACCCGAGGCCCTCGGCGTCCCCTCGTGGCCTATCAGGCGAGACCCAGCGGGTCGGGCCATGTCTACCCAGGCCGGGTCGAGCCAGGTTGGTCCAAACAGGTCGGACCGGACCCAGACCCACTACGACCCGTTTACACTCATTATGCCATAACTTTGGTACCAGAAATCCATTTGACGGACCATCAGCGGCGCTGGAAACCTTGGAGTTAGATTGTCCCTTTGAGTATACCCCACTAGAGATTTAGATTATTATGGGGTACGATTAGGTTGGATCGAGCACGAATCCCACCGGTCCCCCTGGACTGAAAGGCTAATAACTCAAAGACCGGGCGTCTAATTGACCCACCGTCTATTGCGTTGAGACCACTATGATGTGGAATTACTATGAGATACTTCTTAGTGAGACTACATGGTTGTTGGAGTATCGAACTGTGGCTTTTGGAGTGGATTCTCTCCGAAACAAGTAAGCATAGTGCGGGATCCTAGTAGCTGGTTGTGCCGTGAAGAATGAGGAGTGATCTTGTGTGGGTTAACATAGAGAGATATTTTGTGGGTCAGAAGCTAGAGATTCTATGTGGTTCATCACCTAGAGATTGTAGAGACCCTAATATTGATGTACATGGACATTACATTACTTTTTCATAATAATTAGTACATAACAAAAACACACACACAAGGACCGTAATAGTTTAGTGTCTCTGGAAACTCGGAATATAATCATCTAATCGGGGTGAAAGAACTTCAAAGTCTCCCATTAAGATATTCCCTTTTTTTACCTAAAAAATTCTTTTATATCCTAGGGAAAATAAAACATAAAAGGGTGAGCTCAAATGCTCAGTAAGTGTAAACAAAATAAATATCAATCACATCATATTCATAAGAACATAACAATTTGGAAATCTTACCCTGGAAAAGAGATCATAATTTCATAACATGGGATAAATAATGGTAGTGAAATGTAATCACAATAATAATAACTTAAAACATGAAGATTTGTGGCATTCACACATAATCATAGAGAATCATTTCTTATTAGTCAAGACTCATTGCCAAGACTATCTTAGTGGACAAAGTCCATTTCTGAACCCAGTTCATTCTTCATTTTAGTCTTGTTTCAATGAACCGGTTTAACCCGCCGTTCCATCCATGTCTATCTCATGAGATATAGAATCTTCACCCAATGCATTGGAGGGAGATATAGGTCCCACCCATCTCATAATGATACCATTAATATGATTGCCACACAATCATAAATCATACATCATTGCATAACCCATGAAATAAAAATGGGATTCTTAATCAACATGACATCATAAAACAATTCATATAAGATAAAGGAATTCATAAAAATAATTCCATCACAACATAATCAAATCAATGTAATAATAGGGATAGAAACAGAACCCTATATTATCTTAGATGGAAAATAATTTTGATAAAACACATGAACTCCATTCTTGAGGAAAATATCCTTTCTACTTCAAAAACATTTTCCTTTCTTAACATGTCATGCAATTTTAAACTAAAAGAAGTTGATTAAAAATAAACATGAAAACTTATAAAGTAATCTTCTTGGAAATAATTTTTTAAAAATCCATTCATTCTGTATAATTTAAAAAAAACATTATTCCCGTACTTTTGTCGGAAAAGTCAAAAAGTACCTCATACGATAAATGACAAAAGATTCCTTTCATATTTTTCACTAAAAACTCACCGAAAAGTAAAATGGGATATAAACTATTTTATAAGGATATAAAAATTACATATTGAGGAAATTGGATGTGGATGATAAAATAAACCCCAGTAAATACCAAAGTATAAACAATCTCGGAAAAAAATGAGATTGTGAGATTTTCCCTTACCTTAGGTCCGATTTGCTTCGTAAGTGTTCGAACCTCCAGTATAATGATTTAAATAATGTTATTGAAATATTCTAGAATCATAATTATTTTTATTATATCATATATGGTCATATTATTAGCTTCTTGTTAGTAATATTTCATTACTACTTGTTATTCGGGTGTTTATTACTTTTTGTTCTTATGCACGTTTTGTCGAATAAATTATTATTTTTTCTTTTTAGGTTTTAGATACCTCATTTAGAGAATGGTATTAGTGTAATATATATCATATTCATTCACTCAATTCATTTATATAATCATTATGAAATGAAGACCATGTATAACGAGTCGCATCACATCGTGGAGACGGTATTCCGTACGTACGCATGAGTGATGATATCGTTCCCATGATCGTGGAATTGTATTGGAGTATATGTATACTATTTCAGAATAAATATCACTTTAAAATACTAATATATAGTTATTACTTACACCATTATACCCATCCAAGTAAGGTGGTGGTGGAAAACAGATTACACCACGGCGTGGAGACGGTATTCCCTACGTACGCACGCGTGGTGATTTTGTTTTCTGTAGGATGGATAGATGGTGAAATAGGTTTGTTTCATACATATAATAACATATCAGTATATTAGTGATACTGATGTTATTACTTCATAATTAAACAACTAAAGAAGAAGAAGTGGAAGAAGAAATAAAGATGAATGAATCGGTAACGAGCATTACCTCTTCTTTGAAGCGCCTCTTTGAGACCTCCTCTTAGGGCACTAAAATTGGTCTTTGAAGAATACGAGGACCTCTAGGATGTTTCTAGGGAAGTGGAGAGGAGATACTGGTAGGGGTTGGACGATCTTGAAGGCACAAAGTGGTGTGAGAAATAGAGGGAGGAGGTTCCCTTTTATAAGGGAGGAGAGGGGCACCTTTGGAATAACAAAAAATATTATTTTATTATAAAGTCAAATTCGGTTTTTAATTGCTCCAAATTGATACATTTAGAAGCTAAGGTGGGGATGGGTCGAAATCCTCTTATCCAATAGAATTTATACAAGTTTATGTATCAATTTTAACCTTATTATTTAGATTTAACTTTAAGTTAGATAATTTAACTTTTACAGTGTCTTCTTGTTTTCTTACATTATAAGGTTTACAAACTTACTATATCAAGGAAAACGAACCCCAAGTTGTTTATTATTAATATATATAACCATATCTAAGTCATTTGGCCGAGACATATATTTTTAGAAATAAAATAACAATTAATAATATAGTATTTGTTTTAAAAACTATTTTATGTCAATTTTGACACTATTTGGTAATTGATTTTTGTGAAAATCATAACAGAATGATTAGTTCTAAAAATTTAATCAAATCAATAATAACATGTAATATTAACATATAAAATTATTTTAATTCATAAATAGTCTAAAATTACATTTATTTGGGTATTTATAACATCAATTATCTCAATATTTCATTAATAAGATAATTACTGCATCATCATTGTATCATAAATAAACAAAATTATTTTAAGTCTAAAAATTTAAAATAAAATACCATTATGTATGAAATATTTTTATATTTCTAATGAATATTTATAGTCGAATTTATCTTATGTATAACCCTATATTAAAAATACTTTAGTTATTAAACATTGATTTTAACTATTTTAACCCTTCTTTAAATAAATTGATAAAAAATGTCCTAATCTAATCCAAGTGGGACTAAATGGTCATATTTTATTCCAAAGGTTGTTTTTGGTCGAATTAAACTTATCCAATATAATTAGGACATGTGTTAGGGTAATAATACTATCATTTTTACCCTTAACTACCCTATTTACTTTTAACCGTGGTAAATAAAAGTAAAAAGTTACTAATCACCCAAAATTATTTCCATCTCATTGAACCAAATTTTACTTACTTCCATCAACCGTGTCTCTCGGATTTTTGAAATTCCACTCACATAAGTGGTAAAATTAGGTTTTATGAAAAAATTCAGTATTTTAACTACTACTTAGGGGTTTCACTATTCATCAACAAAATGAATGTTTCCAGAAAAATTCCAATAATTAGGCTTAAGATATATTTGATATTATGAATTCAAAAATGATGTTTATTTTACTAAATTCAAAACATATCAGTAACATTAACTAATTTAAAAATTAATTCCCGTTGTCAAAAAAATACCGTGTTTTTAAGAGATAATAACTATCAAAAGATTGACAGTTGTTTATGTCAGGTTAAAATGTGAAATTACATCCAATGGAAAACATTGTATTAAATTGTAAAAATATATTCTAAATATACTTTAAAACCACTCAAATTAGTAATTTATCACTATTAATTATTTCGATTAAAAAAGTTGTTTTTAATTAAAATTTAGTAATTTCCACTATTCATCATAGTATGAAAGTTATCCGAAAAGTACCAAAATTTCACCCTCAGCTAATTTCGATATTCCAAATCAAAAAATGAAGTCCATTTTGAAAAAAAAAATTACAAAATTTCAAAAACTGGTTATTACTATTCATAACGGCTAGTTTTAAAAATATTTTAATAGCATATCGTTGTTTAGTGAAACTCGGTATTGCGTACAACACACGCTATCATGGAAGGTCACACTTGCGTGTAATGCAAGCCAAGTCAGGGATGCGTGTTGTGCAAGCTCCTTTTGGTGTAGTGTACAACACAAGACATTAATGAAATTAAAAAGAATATTTTTCGTAAAATCTTGTGGTGTTACATTCTACCACCCTTAAAATGAATTTCACCCTTGAAATTCTTCGGGGTTATAAATGGGTTACTACTCGAAAGTTTCTTTAATAGAAACCCACATCTTAAAAAGGAATACCAAAACCAATACTTAAAAACAAAAGTATGAAACTTAACGGTTACTCAAATAAACTGATCACTGGGTTTCCACATAGGTGAAAATATGGATATGGAAGAGAAATTTAACCATCTTGTTCTGATGGAGAGTGGTAGAGAACATGGATATGGAAAATCCAGCAATCACAAATCCATAGAATTGTCATGATCTAAGGTACCATCTGATTCATCGGATATAAGGGCACCAGGACAACATTTTTGGTTTTCAAGATCATCTATCTAAAGATGAAGAATTTGAATTAGAATAAATACTTACTTTATTTTGGTACAATATCACTGTTGTTCGTGCTTTGAACAATTTCCTCTTAATATATTAAATAAATGAAGTTGAATTTGTTATTCGTGAAGTGTTAACAGATCATGTGATAGAATGATGGGTCATTCCATCTGTTTCAAAAAAAAGGTTAGCAAAAGTTATCAAATATACATAAGTCCATCTATGGTGAGGTTAATCATATATGATTCCATGAATGAACCTATAATTCATATATCATACCGCGTAATAAAACAAAACTAGTTTCTACTAACCAGGGACTTCCTGTAGGCCAGTGGTAGGCGATAAAGGCCAGTCGCACTTCGGTTGTGGGTTCGATTCCCACAGCCTTGTCCGACGCGATGGGCTGTCGCCCGTCCTGCAGGTTGTCCTTTTTCAAAAGCTATATTACTATAACATCCCATCAATAATATCGAAAAAATTTCTATCCTTAAACAATACTAACTTATGTCCAACATAATCCATTCCAATATTTAGGCTTATCTAAAATTCTTCGGTCCAAGATCATAGTATAAAGAATATGATTACTTGAAATGTCACATAACAATCACGTGAATGCCATCATTTATCCCCCATATATCATAAGATATATCTTGTTGGTCAAATTACAAACATGTGAATAACTTAATCATTTATTCTCTTGAAGAACTAATACCCATTGAACCGTAGTGAAAACATGAATGCAGTTAAAAGTTAACACATTCCACAAACCAAAATCCTCAAAATTCTTTATACTCAAACCATGATATTACTTAGTCCTTATATCAATCATGAGCTCATGAATACAATCAAACATCTCATTATCTTCTTATCCCTTCATTATGCGCATATCATCTGCTTACCAAAAATATCTCAATCACTTCCCATGGTTACCGGTACCATAAAATTATTGAAAACCACAATAGATCAATACATAAATATTCCAATATTCCACGATACTATATACAACATTATTTTGGAATCCCATTACATAAACACTTAATCATTCCACCAAATCGTTGTCATATTAAACATCACCAATTGTGATCGCATGTGACATCCCGTTGTCCATTGCCTTAAGTAGTTGCTCATGTCGATCATCATTAACCCTTGGATTAGGGAATTGATTAGCATAATGCCCAATTTCATTGCACTTGAAGCATTGAAGTGTTGTTGGTGCGTTCTCTGTAGTCTTTTCTTTATTCACACAATTTGAAAACATTTTTCCTTTATTTTGACACTCAGCTGATCGATGACCTTCTTTTCCACACTTAAAACATTTTCTAGTCCCATTAAGACAATATCCACCATGCTTCGTTCCACACTTTGAGCATAAGGAAACATTCATCTTCTTTTCACCATTATTCTGAGATTTCTCCTTGAACTCCTTCTTTTGTTTCTTGTCAAAACCATGAGATGGATATGTAACACCAACTTCCATTTCTACCTTGATAGCACAACGCACAATTTCTTCATAGCTACTGAAGTCTCTTATAGCTAATGCCCTTCGAAGATTTGGTTTTAAGCCACTAAAGAATCGATCCATTTTACTTTCAAGTTGGATGATAAAGCCAGATGCATACCTTGCAGGCCTTGTAAAATTCACTTCGTATATACCAACAGATTCATCATCCTTTTTCTTTAGTTCAAGAAACCCCTTCTCCGTCTTTGTTCAAAGAATATGAGGGAAGTACTTATTGAAAAATAAGTTATTTATCTCATCCCATTCCATGGACTCAATATCATCTCATGGCCTCATATTCTTGATAAGATTCCACCATTGATCAGCATCACCATCCAAACGATATACTACTAAGATGACTTTATCATGTTCAGAACATTTAAGAACTGAAAATATATTTTCAGTGGTACTGATCCATTGTTTAGCAACAAGTGGATCGAAAGACCCACTGAAAGAAGGTGGGCGTTGCCTCATGATGGAATCAATAGAATATTGTTCCCTTCTCTACTCATTTGGAAGTCCAGAATGATTTATATATTGTGTAAGTATAGAAATAAGATTTTTCACTCCATCTCCCATAAAATTAGTTTTTTCAGGAGGACGATCATTGCATTGTCCATTACATTGATCAACACGGTTCCTTCGGGTTCCAGCCATCGTCTAAAACCCAAAAAAAATAGTGTGAGAGGAAAAAATCACACTATGGAAAACAACATAATTAAGGGGGATTACCATTAGTATCTAACATATTAGGATTAATTCTATGATGGTTAACGCAATTCTAGGACTATAACTTATACTTAAACTTAGGGACATCCCTAGACATACCTTAGAAATAGCTCTAGGGATCTCACTAAAGTTCTCGCATCCTAGTTTCCAAAGGTTGACTAAACCATTCCTCTGATACCAAATGTAGAGACCCTAAGCCTGACATACATGGACATTAAATTACGTTAGGGGAATACTTAGTACATAACAAAAACACACACACAAGGACCGTAATAGTTTAGTGTCTTTGGAAACTCGGAATATAATCTTCTAATCGTGGTGAAAGATCTTCAACATCTCCCATAAAGATCTTTCCTTTTTTTTCTTACCTAAAACCTTTATTTATATCCTGGGGAAAAGAAAACATAAAAGGGTGAGCTCAAATGCTCAGTAAGGGTAAACAAATGAAATATCAATTACATCATATTCATAAGAACATAACAATTTAGAAATCTTACCCTACAAAAGAGATCATAATTTCATAACATGGGATAAATAATGGTAGTGAAATGTAATAACAATAATCATAACTTAAAACATGAAGCTTTGTGGAATACACACATAATCATAGATAATCATTTCTCATTAGTCAAGACTAATTTCCAAGACTATCTTAGTGGACAAAGTCCGTTTCTGAACCAAGTTCATTCCTCGTTTCAGTCCTGTTTCACTGAACCAGTTTAACCCGCCGTTCCAGCCATGTATATCTCATGAGATATAAAATCTATACCCAAAGAATTGGAGGGAGATATAGGTCCCACCCATCTCATAATGATACCATTCATATGTGTGCCACAAAATCATAAATCATACATCATTTCATAACCCATGTAATAAAAATGGGATTCTTAAACAACATGACACCATAAAAAAATTCATATAAGATATAGGAATTCATAAAAATAATACCATCACAACATAATAAAATCATTGTAATGATAGGGATAGAAACAGAACCCTATATTATCTTATATGGAAAATAATTTTGATAAAACACTTGAACTCCATTCTTGAGGAAAATATCCTTTCTTCTTCAAAAACATTTTCCTTTCTTAACATGTCATAAAATTTTAAACTAAAAGATGTTGATTAAAAATAAACATGAAAACATGTAAAGAAATCTTCTTGGAAATAATTTTTTAAAAATACATTCATGCCTTATAAGTTAAAAATAACATTATTCCCGTACTTTTGTCGGAAAGGTCAAAAAGTACCTCGTACGAAAAACGACAAAAGATTCCTTTCATATATTTTACTAAAAACTCACCGAAGGGTAAAATTGGATATAAAGTATTGTAGAAGGATATAAAAATTACATATTGAGGAAACATGGATGTGGATGATAAAATACACCCCAGTAAATACCAAAGTATAAACAATCTCAGATAAAAAAGAGATTGTGAGATTTTCCCTTACCTTATGTCTGATTTGCTTTGTAAATGTCTGAACCTCCTGTATAATGATTTAATTAATGTTATTAACTTATTAAAGAATCATAAATATTTTTATTATATCATATATGGTCATATTATTAGCTTCTTATTAGTAATATTTCATTACTACTGGTTATTCTGGTGTTTATTACTTTTTGTTCTTATGCGCGTTTTGTCGAATAAATTCTAATTTTTTCTTTTTAGGTTATGGATACCTCATTTAAAGAATGGTATTAGTGTAATATATATCATATTCATTCACTCAATTCATTTATATAATCATTATTCAATGAATATCATGTATAACGAGTCGCATCACATCGTGGAGACGGTATTCCATACGTACGCACGAGCGATGATATCGTTCCAATGATCGTGGAATTATATTGGAGTGTATGTATACTATTTCAGAATCAATATCACTTTACAATAATAATATATAGTTATTCTTTACACCATTATACCCATCCAAGTAAGGTGGTGGTGGAAAACAGATCACACCATGGCGTGGAGACGATATATCGTACGTACGCACGCGTGGTGATTTCATTTTCCGTAGGATGGATTGATGGAGAAATAGGGTTATTTCATACTTATAATAACATATCAGTATATGAGTGATACTTATGTTATTACTTCATAATGAAACAACTAAAGAAGAAGAAGTGGAAGAAGAAATAAAGATGAAAGAATCGGTAACAGGCATTACCTCTTCTTTGAAGCGCCTCTTTGAGACCTCCTCTTAGGGCACTAAAATAGGTCTTTGAAGAAGACCAGGTCCTCTAGGATGTTTATAGGGAAGTTTAGAGGAGATATTGGAAGGGTTTGTCCAAGCTTTAAGGCTTAAAGTGGTGTGAGTAAGAGAGGGAGGAGGTGCCCTTTTATAAGGGGGGAGAGGGCCACCTTTGGAATAACTAAAACTATTATTTTATTATAAAGTCAAATTCGGTTTTTAATAGCTCCAAATTGATATTTCGAAGCTAAGGAAGGGATGGGTTGAAATACTCTCATCCAATATAATTTAGACAAGTTTAGGTATCAATTTTAACCTTATCATTTAGATTTAACTTTAAGTTAGATAATTTATCTTTTACTGTGTCTTCTTGTTTTCTTACACTATAAGGTCAATAAACTTACTATATAAAGCCAAACAAACCCCAAGTTGTTTATTATTAATATATCTATCCTTATCTAAGTCATTTGGCCGAACCGTAGATTTTTAGGAATATAATAATAATAAATAATATAATATTTGTTTTAAAAACTATTTTATGTCAATTTTGACACAATTTGGTAATTGATTTTTGGAAAAATCATAACCGAATGATTAGTTCGAATAATTTAATTAAATCAATAATAACATATCATATTAACATATAAAATTATTTTAATTCATAAAAAGTCTCAAATTACATTTATTTGGGTATTTATAACATCAATTAACTCAATATTTCATTAATAAGATAATTACTGCATCATTATTGTATCATAAGTAAATTAAACTATTTTAAGTCTAAAAATTACAAATCAAATACCATTATGTAGGAAATATTTTTATATTTCTAATGAATATTTATAGTCGAATTTATCTTATGTATAACCTTATATTAAAAATGCTTTAGTTATTAAACTTTGATTTTAACTATTTTAACCCTTCTTTAAATAAATTGATAATAAATGTCCTAATCTAATCCAAGTGGGCCTAAATGGTCATATTTTATTCCAAAGGTTGTTTTTGGTCGAATTACACTTATCCAATAGAATTAGGACATGTGTTAGGTTAATAATAATATCATTTTTACCCTTAACTACCCTATTTACTTTTAACCGGGGTAAATAAAAGTAAAAAGTTACTATTCACCAAAAATTATTTTCATCTCATTGAACCAAATTTTACATACTAACATCTACCGTGTCTCTCGGATTTTTTAAATTCCACTCATAGAAAAAGTAAAATTATGTTTTACGAAAAAATTCAGTCTTTTAACAATCACTTAGTGGTTTCACTATTCATCAAAAAATGAATGTTTCCAGAAAAATACAAAAAATTAGGCCTAAGATATATTTGATATTATGAATTAAAAAATTATGTTTATTTTACCAAATTCAAAACATATTAGTTACATTAACTAATTTAAAAATAAATTCTCTTCGTCAAAACAAATGGCATGTTCTTAAGAGATAATAACTAACAAAAGATTGACACTTGTTTATGTCTGGTTTAAATGTGCAATTACATTCAATGAACAACATTGTATTAAATTTTAAAAATATATTCTAAATATATTTTAAAACCACTCAAATTAATAATTTTTCACTATTAATTATTTCGATTAAAAAAGTTGTTTTTAATTAAAATTTAGTAATTTTCACTATTCATCAGAATATGAAATTTATCCGAAAAGTACCAAATTTTCATCCTAAGCTAATTTTGATATTCTGAATCCAAAAATGAAGTCCATTTTGAAAAACAAAATTAAAAAATTTCAAAAAGTGGTTATTACTATTCATAACGGCTAGTTTTGATAATATTTTAATAGCATCTCGTTTTTTAGCGAAACTCGGTATTGCGTACAACACATGCTATCGTGGAAGGTTGCACTTGCGTGTAATGCAAGACAAGTCAGGGATGCGTGTTGTTAAAGCTCCTTTTGGTGTGGTGTACAACACAAGACATTAATGAAATTAAAAACTAATATTTTTCGTAAAATCTTGCGGTGTTACAGAGATCACGCATGGGTTAGCAGCTAGTAATCCTGTGTTGGTTAGCACTGAGCGATCCTGTGTGGTTCTGCACCAAGCGATCCTGTGTGGGTCTACCTCTTAACGGAGTAAGATAATTCAGTAGTTATAACTAATCTTCATTACTACAGTACCTATGTTATACCTTGTGTGAGATGAGTCTATACCAGTGTGGTATATTTCTTCTTGGTAACACCTTAGTGGTATTCTTCTTTGTGGTGTACCTGTGTGGTACATGCCTTCGTGGTTTTTCATCCTTTTTGGAATAGTTGATCCTGGGGCTTTGGAGTTGGACACTGTGTTTTACCACGTGATTGAGATGGGTTTACTTGATAAAATATATATATGTATGAGAATATACAAATGTATGGTTATCAGTTGATTCATTCATTTTGGTTGATCCTTGGTGGATTTTGTGAGACCTTGAGGGTCTTGGGGTCCCTACTGAGTATCATTATACTCACCCCTGCATAGGATATGCCTTCACATTGTTGTGATGTATGTAGACGATAGACTGTGCTGACTGAGGCTGAGAGTACTAGGATAGGATGGTGCCCAGAGGTGGACTATACGGAATATCGGTACGCAGAGGAGACTTGTGGATGTGGAGTACTAAGGAGGTGATCTGTACCTACCCTTCAGGTAGGAACCTCGGAGGACAACCCAGTAGCTGTCTTAATTTTTCTTCAGTTGTATTGCATATCAGTTGTACATGAATCTTTATAGTTGGGCTTGTATTCTGGCGCCTTTTTAGTTTTACCACTCTTTCTTCTATACAGTTGACTTGTGTTCGTATCTTATTGTGTGCTTCATTGTGTGTGTTTACAGGTTATAAAGGAAATTCCATCCCGGTTATAGGGAATATGTTTTTCGGTCCTAGTCGCTAGCCCCTGGACTATGGAAGGCGGGTTTGGGTAGTCATGGAATGGGCTTTAAGGGACGGGTCGTGAAAAATTGGTATCAGAGCAGTCAGTTCTACCATACAACATATGACTCTGATCTTTTTTAAATAGAAATAATGTTAAGTTTAGTGAGTGAGCTTATCAGTTTAGGGAATCCAGTGTTGGTGCGGCTGCCGAAATATCCATGCACCCGGACCATGAAATCTGATTTCTGACTAAGTGCACAAAAACAATAATTGTGTGTGTGTTTTCAAGAGTTTGCTTTGTGATCTTTTGAATCATCTCAGCAGGTATATCTCATTTACTGTTGCACACATATTTCTTTTCAGCACGCCTTTATGAAGACATCTAGCTATGGTTCCGAGAGTAGTACGTACTGATAGCACACCGAGCGATGAGGCCTCGGTGTTGGGACCTTTCCCAGTAGAGGCACCAGCAGAGGCACCAGCGGTACCACTACCCATTAGACCACTAATTCCACCAGCCCCAGTAGCAGCCAGTGCAGGCCTCTTGAGTGTGTTTCCTGAGTTTCAGCCCCAGAGGCCATCCATGTTCATGGGAGAGACAGACCCACAGGTTGCTGAGGATTGGCTGGAGGCTGTGGTGAGAGTCTTTCGACCTATAGGGACACCCGCTGATCTCATGGTGATTCTTCTGGCCAACTTTTTAAAAGAAGTAGTAGGCAGATGGTGGAGCATGATGCTCCACGTTCACGATGAGGTGACGCTTCTCTAAGCAGACTTCAAGAGCCTATTTCTAGCAGAGTTTCTCCCATCGACTCATCGCGTAGCGCGTATACAGGAGGTACCTCATCTGCAACAGGGCAGCATGACTATAGACCAGTCCTCAAAGAGGTTCAATTCCCTCTCACGCTACTCCACAGATATGGTGCGGGGCCATTCTTCATGGCCCAGAATTTGAGCAGGGGACCATGCGTGATATCAGGGCCTTAATGATTTCTCTTAGCATCCCAACGCATGTGGGGGTGTTAGAGAGATCCCTCTTAATGGATAGTTTTCTTGATGAGCAGTCACAAGAAGAGAGACACACCACTGGACTTCATGTAGCCAAGTCTTCAGTATCTGGCAGTAGAAATATGTCGCATAGGTCTAAGAGAACCATACGTACAGGTGGATGACTGCAGGATTCAGAGTCGATTGCGTGGGGCACCTATTGTAGAACCATTCATGTCAGAAGTGGTAATTGTTACACATACAGCATGAAGAGTCACATGGATCATGATTGTTCGACCCGCCATATGGATGATCAGCAGATGGTCTAAGGACCACCCAAGTAGAGATTGAGATTCGATCGAGGAGGTCTGCAGGGAGCATGCAGACGTGGTAGTAGAAATGGTCGTGCATTTGGCGGTGGGAGATGATTCAAGATGTTACTGCCACCACCACTAAGAGGTCCACCCCAACCATAGGGAGTAGGTGGATAGGGGTGAGCTTAGCTCCAGGAAGTTGAGGCCTATGATCACGACACTTCGTAGATGATACGAGGTACGATCTGCGTTTACTCCACCTGAGTTGCAGTGCTTATAGACACAGGTTCAGTCATTCATTTATTTCCACTACCCTCGTTCAGATCTCGGAGATTCCGATGGAGATGTTGGCTTGATCCTTACGGTTAGAGACTTGTACGGGAGTGAATTAGAGGATTACGAACTGGTGCTACCAGTGTGTGCTTACTCTAGGAGGTGAGAGCTTCGGCTGTGATCTCCTAGTTTCAGCGTCGAGGCCTTATGACGTCATCCTGGGTATGGACTTTATATCTATAGTCCATGCTCAGATAGACTATATTAGGCTCATAATGTGGTGTGTACACACAGATGGGACCAGGTTGACCTTCACCGGTGAGAAGGGAGCCTCTGCAGCACATGAAGGACTTACCCATAGGAGGGTGCTACCGATTACACATTTGTTGGATAGCCTTACCCTCAGAGTGGTTTATATGGATATCCCAAGTTATCCTGTAATGGTGGACCAGTACATGAATGTCTTCCCTGATTATGTTCTGTGTCTACCTCCTCACAGAGAGTTGGACATTTACATTGACCTGTACCCCGAGACGACACCGATATCTACACCAGCGTATCAGATGGCTCCCGTAAAGCTTTGTGATCTACGGGTACAGCTGGAGGACCTGCAGGGTATGAGATTCATCTGGCCCAGTGTTTCTTATTGGGAAGCCCTATTTTTGTTTGCCAAGGAGGTGGATGTGAGCTTGAGACTTTATGTCGACTATCAGTGCCTGAATTGGGTGACAATGAAGAACAAGTACCCACTCCCTAGGATTAATGACCTCTTTGATCAGCAGAAGGGAACACAATGGGTTTCTAAGGTAGAACTCATATCAGGCTATCACCAGCTCAGAGTGCGAGATGAGGATGTGCAGAAGACGACCTTCAGATGATAGTATGGCCATTACGAGTTCTTGGTTATGTCATTTTGCGTAACCAACACATCAGCAATGTTCATGGGACTTAGGAACAAGATCATTCATCCATACCTTGATTGATTTGTAGTAGTCTTCATTGAAAAAATTCTGATCTACTCAACTACTGATGAGGATCGTGGCTATCATTTGAGTGTATTACTGGATACACACCAAGAGCACCATCATTATGGTAATATCTCGAAGTGCCAGTTCTAGATCCAAGAGGTTCACTTTCTGGGACATTTCATATCAGAGGCTGGAGTTGCAATGTATATAGGGAAGATTGAGGAGGTACTTTCTTGGTAGCCACCCAGGAGTGTGATGGAGGTACAATGTTTCCTAGGTTTGGCCGGATACAATGGGATATTTTTTCCAGATGTTTCCAAAGTTTCAGCCCCACTATCAGTGTTTCCAATGAAGGGGAAACCCTTCATGTGGTCAGAGATATTCCAACAATGTTTCTAGGGGATGAGGAAAAGGCTAACTTGTGCCCCCCCATCTCGAGGATTCCAGAGGAGGGTTTAGGGTACGTATTCTACTAGGACGCATCTAGGATTGGGCTCAGATGTGTCCTGCTGTAGGAGCGAGCAATGATCTCATATTGTTCTTGACCGCTGAGACAGCATGAGCAGAACTATGCTACCCATGACCTGGAGTTAGCAGTAGTTGATTTCACCTTGATGATGTGGTGAAATTACTTTATGGGAGAATGCTTTACAGTCTACTCGGATCACAAGAGTCTCAGGTATATCTTCTCTCCAAAGGACTTGATCCTGAGACATCGATGTTGGATTGAGCTCCTCTAGTAATATGACGTTGAGATAGTATTTACTAATAGGAAGGGGAACGTTGTAGCAGAATCACTCATCAGGAGGTCTTGTATACATCTACTATAAGAGACAACAGAGTAGCTGGACACTTTACAGATATCCTTTATGGATCATGATGGAGTAATTTTTCCTTAGTCTCATACAATCACTCCAACAGTTATTCAGCGAGTCTCGGAGACGCACCGAGGGGACACTGGCTGTGAGGCTCGACATGCTCAGATATCCATAGGACCGACACCTGATGGATTTTCTGAAGGTGGGGAGCATGCCATCCTCTTTAGAGGATGTACCATGGTACCAGTGTCACTTCAGGAGGAATTATTGAGAGAGTTCCAAACTTAACTTATAGCAGTACATCTAGGAGTGAAAAGGATGTACCCGGATATCCAACTACAGCACTGATGGCCGATAATTATCAATGCATTAGCAGAGTCTGTCTCTATGTTCCTTAGTTTTCAGCAAGTGAAGGTAGGGTATGAGAATCCAATATGCTTGGTTTAGCATTTAGAGGTCCCAGACTAGAAGTGGGATGAGATATAAATGGACTTCGTGACAGTAATTCCACATACATGCAGGAGACATGATTCTATCTAGGTGATAATTGAACGACTCACCATGTCGGCCAACTTCCTAGAGATTAGAGAGTAGGGTTCAGTAGAGAGCATGGGAGGCCTCTATGTGCAGGAGATTGTTCGGTTACAAGGAGTACCCTTGACGATTGTCTCCGATCGTGATGCACATTTAACTTCATTGTTACGGAAGGGGTTGTAGGAGGCTTTCGGGACACAACTACGTTTGAGCACCCACTTCTATCCTCAAACGGATGGCCAGACCGAGTATACCATTCAAACCCTCTAGGACATGCTACGTTCTTGTGTCATTGACTTTGGTTACAACTGGGAGGATAACATTCCTTGGTGGAGTTTTCATACCACAAATAATATCACTCCACCATTGGGATGCCACCATTTGAGGTGTTTTACAGACGAACGTGGAGATCACCTTTGTGCTTGAATGCCCATGGGGAGTCTGCACTTGTGGGACCTAAGATGGTACATGCTACCACAAAGAGAGTGTAGATCATCCAGGAGCAGATAAAAACTGCACAAAGTAGGTAGAAGTCATACACCGATAGGAGATGGAGACCTCTAGAGTTTGAGGATGAAGTTCAAGTCTTTCTACAGGTCGCACCTCGATGAGGTTTGCGGAGATTTTTCCGAGGAGGAAACTTATCTCCGAGGTTAATTGGACCCTTTCAAGTCCTTAGTAGAGTTGGACAGGTGGTTTACCACTTAGATCATCCACCTCAATTTCACCGGGTTCACAATGTCTTCCACTTATCTCAGCTGAGGAGATATGTGCACGACCCTTCCCACGTCATCGACCACAGAGAGCTGGACGTCGACGATGGGGAAACTATTACGGTGGTTCGAGTTAAGATTGAGGATTAACAGGAGCAGATCCGTTGTGGGTGGTCAATATCTCTGGTGCATGTTCATTGGCAGCACCAGATCCTCCAGGAGAGCACAGAGGTGCGGGAGGCTTACATGCATGCTAAGTACCCCCACTTGTTTAACTATTTTGAGTTGTGGATTATGGGGACATAAATCCCTGAGGTGGGGATAATGTAATGACCTGAAATTTTAATATTTATTCTTTTAAAATATATGAGAGTTCTATGAGTCCACAAAAAATTAAATCGTGTGATTCTGATGCCCGATGTGACCAGAATGAATTTCTGAACTTTTCTTTGGGTACGTAGAAAAAACATATGAGCAGGTTTTTACAACATTTGAACCGGTGCTTGGAATTGAAATCTGAGGGAACATTTGAACTCACAGCACTGGTATTCTCTTATGAAAATGTTCACCTCGACGGCAGTTGGTCGATGGTGAAAGATAATTTTTTATTTTTTCATGAAAGAATAAAATAAAATAAAATTGTGTAAAAATTTTATTTTACTTTAATTTAGGATCTCCCGTTTTGATGTTGAGAGGTGGAGACCACCTAAACTAAAACATCTCAACATAGGTTAATGTGGTGGGGACCACCATAGCCTACCCTCCCATGTGGGTTATGATGGTGGGGACCACCCGAGACATAAACCTCTTGAGCTCCCCCAGTTAATTGTACCAACCATCTCCTAAATTAATTAGGCCAACCAATCAAATAATTAATTAAGCTAATTTGGATTTATGCCAACAAATTAATAAATGGAATAATCAATTATATTGGCTATCTCTTCATTTTGTAGGAATTGGGAGGAATGAGACTTGGGAGAAAGCTCTTCGTTGAAAAATGAAAACGAAGAACGCCGACATCGACTCCGACTTCTTCCACGGGACATTCATTGATGAAGAATGTCTTCAACGTTAACGAACCGTCGATGGAGGAAACACCGAGATCACCGACATCCGTCTATTCCCAATGACATTGTCTCCTTTCCCACATACACTCTTTAAAAAATCAAGCAGATGAGCTAAGGGGTTATTATTTAATTATTGAATTATCTCGATTAATTACCTTGTTCTTGGAAAGCATGGAGAATGTGGATCAACTAGAACATGTTGATCCATGATTCGTATTAAATTGTAGAGTTTATCATTTTTGGCTGAATATTTTTGTTGAGTCACTTTCTACCGCTATAATTCATACGGTGCAGGAAAAACAAAAATGATCTAACCCCAACGTTGTTATGCTTATTTGGTGTGTTCTTCGCAATAAACAAAGGCAACAAAGGCAACAAAAGAAACAGTGTTTCCACCTGCGGCCTCCGCGGCCTATGGCGCTCTGCCGCCCGTGGCCTTCCATGCCGCCCCGCTTCCTTGCCTCACCTCCACACAACATTCCGTGCCACCCCACATCCTTGTTGCATCGCCCAGGCTGAGCCGCACCACCTCGACCGAGACACCACGCGATATCCCTGGCCTCACACCCTCACGACACCCCTCGGCTGAGCCACCTTGTGGCCTCACGCCCTCGTGACACCCTAGAAGCTTTACGACCACCCGTGGCCCCCACATTCCCTTGTAGCCTACCAGGCCGGACCCAACGGGTCGGGCCAGGTTGACAAAAAACTAGGACGGACCAGGCTGGGTCTGGCTGGGTTGGACCAGACCCGGACCCACTACGACCATTTTGTGCTCAGTAGGCTATAACTTTGGAACCAGACATCCATTTGACAAACTGTCAGTGGTGCTAGAAACCTTGGAGGGAGACAATCCCTTTGAGTATACCCACTAGAGATTTGGATTAAGATGGGGTAGGGTCTAGATGTATTTAGCACAAATCCAACTGGGCCCCTGTGGCTAAATAGATAACAAATCATAGACCGAGCGTCCAATTAACCCACTGTCTTTTTCATTGAGATCCGTTTGACATGGAAGACCTTTGAGTTACTTCATCATGGGACTACGTGGATGTTGGAGTATCGAATAGTGTCTTGTGGATTGGATCCTCCAAGAGACAAGCAACCATAGTGCAGGAACCTAGTAGCTGACTGTGACATGAAGAATGATGAATGATCCTGTGTGGTTCAGAACCGAGCGATCCTGTGTTGGTTCGCCCCAAGTGATCCTATTTGGGTTATTAACTATAGATCCTGTATGGTTTAGTAGCTAGGGAACCTGTGAGGGTCAGCATCGATAGATCCTGTGTGGGTCAACACCGAGCGATCCTGTGTGGGTCTGCCTTTTAACGGAGTAAGATGATTCAGTAGTTATAACTATTCTTCTTTACTATGATACCTAAGTTATACCAGGTGTGAGCTGAGTTTGTACATGTGTGGTGCATTCCTTCATGGTAATACCTTGGTGGTATTATTCTCTATGGAATACCTGTGTGATACTTTGCATCTCATTATTTCTTCCTTTGTGGAATATTTGATCTTGGGGCTTGGGAGTTGGACTATGTGTTTTACCTCATGATTGAGATGTTATTACATGATAACTTAGGTATACATATGGGTATATAACTATGTAGAGTTATCAGTTGTTTCTTTCTTTGTGGTTGATCCTTGGTGGATTTTGTGAGACCTTGAGGGTATCAGGGTCCCTACTAAGTATCATTATACTCACTCCTGCACGGGCTATGCCTGCACGTTGTTGTGTTGGTTGGAGACAATGGACAATGCTAAATGAGCCTGAGAGTACCAGGATTGGACAGTGCCCGGAGGTGGACCATACGGCATGTCGGTACGCATAGGATATGGGTGGACGTGGAGTGCTGAGGAGGCGATCTGTACCTACCCATCAGGTAGTAACCTCGGAGGAGGAACCAATAGCTATCTTTCACTTTCTTCAGTGTTATTGCATTTCAGTTTTACTTTTATCATTACAGTTGGGCTTGTATTCCGACCACTTTTTACTTTTAGCACTCTTTCTTCTATACAGTTGAATTGTGTTCGTGTCTTGTTGTGTTCTTGGTTGCATATGTTTACATGTAATAAAGGAAATGCATTACTAGTTATAGGGAATACGCCTTTTGATGGTAGTCACCAGCCCCTTGCCTATGGAAGGCGGGTATGGGGTAGTCACGACACGGGCCCCGGGGGACGGATCATGACAATTAATTACATTTTTTAAAGATTAAAAAAATGTGTAAAATATATTTTAAACAACTATAGAATAATAGAGTAATAATTTGCAATAAATTTTTAGGAATCATGGACATGGATGATCAATACATATTATTAAATAATTCCATATAATCGATCTCCATAATAATAAGATTTTGAAGTTATCCATTACATTAAGTCTAGGATCCATTTCCTATTTCATAAAATCATATATAATTGATTATGGAGTGTTATTAACTTATTATTGAACCATATTTATTTTTATTATATCAAATATGATCATATAATCACTTGTTAAATAGTATTTCATTATTACTCTTTGTTCGGGTGTTAATTACATCATTTTTATGCATGCTTTGTCCTATATGTCTCAGATACTCCTTATAGGTCATAAATTTATCATTTTCATAATTATATGTAATATTTATTAAATATAAAAAATTATAGAATCATTTTTTAATGGTCAATAAGTCATATGAGTTACATTGTGTCGTAAATATGATATGTTGTACATAGGCACGAGCGATGGAACCATTCCTTTAATAATATATTATTTAGAGATTTGGATGATATAAATATTATTTCATAATAAATATAATGTTAAAAAATAATTATATTTTCCTACTAGATTCATTATCGTACCCTTCAAAATAATGTGGGGATGAAAAACAGAGTACACAATAGCGGGGAGATAAAAGTCTCAATGTAGAAATGCTTGGTGATTTCATTTTTCATAGAATAGAGAGAAGGGGAAATAAGTTTTATCCATAATAATAATAACATCTCATCATATAGTCAATATTTTATATATTACATTATTATGAAAATAAAATTCAAATAGTATGCAGAAGAAGAAATGATATTGAGAGAGTCGGTAATGGAGAGTATCTCTTCTTCGGTGAGCTCCCTCAAGATAACCTATTCAAGACACTAGAGTTGGTCTGTTGGTGAGAAAATAACCACTAAACTATTTCTCAGGTTGTTGACAAGTAAAATTACAATGGGGTAACTTTGTATTATGTCTCAGCGTGATTTGAATAAATGAAGGACAATGTTATGTTTATAATATAGGTGAGGCCCACTTTTGGAATATCTAAAAATATTAATTTATAATAAAATAAAACCCACATTAAAAAACTCCATTTTTTCATCTTTTAGAGATGGGGTGATATAAGGTTGTAATATTATCAACCAATAAATTATATACATGTTTTTTATTTCAATTTAAATCATATCAAATTAATTAACCCATAATTATTCTATTTTAATTTTAATAAAGGAATCAGATTTTTAAATAACAAAATAGTATAATTTTTACTAATTTGGTGAAAATTAGAGCAAAAATTATCATTTTAGAATATATTATACATTATAATATTAATTATTTATTTTTTTAAAAAATTATTTTAAAATTATTTAATAAGTTATTATTTTGAAAAAATATCAATACTGCATATTTGACACTATTCATTTCCATGATTTTGAAAAAATATCATTATAACAAGATAACCTGTAAAAAAATATTAATTTATATACTCAATATTTCAAGTCCATCATGTAATTTTATTAGATATAATATTTATATCAAATTTGATTTATTTTAATATTTTATATAAAATTTATTTCATATTTCCATTAAAAATTAATTACAATATAATGTTTGTTTAATAATTTAATATAGTTACATATTTACTAAAAATAAAAAATAAAATACCATAATGTCTTTTAAATTATATATTTTAGATGATTATTTATTGAAAAATTTATCAACATCATAACACAAATTTAAAAATAATATATTTATTAAAACATTAATGTGACATCTTAAATATTTCATTAAATAAAAAATATAAATATAACAATTTCAGCCATGTATCCCAAAACATCAACAATAAATTTAAGCCAAGAAAATGTGTGTATTAAGTAAGAAATTTAGAAGGATATTTCTTCGTTATATTCATTTTTCTCATCTAAAATCATAATGGATATTAAAGATAGAAAATGAAATTTTGTATCTTTTATTGATTTAAATATTATCTAAATAATTCTCATGGTCATGTGTCCCTTATATGACTTAATTCTTATCCATAAGTATTAAGGGTAGAATTTTACTCATCCAATAAAATTTCAGTACATGTTAGCGACATTTTATAATCTTTAAAACTATAATATTAACCAAAATTACCTAATTTATGGATCCATAAATATGGTTCTATTTTAATTTAATGTGAGGTATTTGTACTGAAATTTCTATATACATAATTTATGTTGAGTGTTTTTATGATGTTATTTTTTAGTGGTTTATCTTTCGATTGAAGGATTTTTTGAAATACAAATGGAGACCATGGTTTTTAATGATGATCAGTGTTAATATTTTCTTGGTGCTTTTGTTGCAAAATGATAAACATATCCATACATAGGTGTTTCCCTTTTTGAATATAAGGGATTGTGTTTAATGACATGGATTATATATTTATGGTATTTCTTATGATATTTATAGATATTTGAGGTTGATCAACATGATGGGTCTTTTGAGTATGATGTGGATGTTTCCACTTGTTTAATGATTGCTAAAACCACTTTAATGATGGCCTCAATTTTGACATTTATTTAGTTTTTAGGCTACCAGGGAATTTCAGTTGGATGAATTTTATTTTAAGAAGTAGTTTACTACTGAGATGTGGCTTATATTACTCTTATAAATTTTCCGAAGAGGTTATGTCAGGATAAATTCGTTCATTTACCTTCCTATGTCTTTTTCCTTAGTTTTTCTCTTATTAGGAGGACAAACCTAGTTATTTACTAAGATCCCGACTCTGAGGATCATGAGATATTTTCATTGGTTGACATGGATCTTACATTATTTTTTATATCTGGTGGTATAGTTTTTCGATTTGTCATGCGAGATGAATATTGACCTCTTGTACCTTTTTATGAGAAGGATGAGAGTAATCTTGTTTGACTGAAGTAACCCCAAGTTTATAGTGGGTACTGGAATTATGTTTTATATGATGAATACAAGATCGACACTACATGAAAGTAAAAAATCAAATATGTATCTTGATGTTAGGTCTTCATGTTTCAGTAAGAATCTTTATAACCAATACTACATGATTTGTTCTGAAATTTTATATCGTGCAATGTGTTACAATCATTGTTTTACATTATTACATTGAAACATTATTGGTTCAAGATTATTTCACCTCATGTATTCATTGTAACCCCTTTCATTAATAAATTATTGAGGAGCATGTTTTGTCTTGTAACTCATGTTTTGAGTAGTTCCAAGAAATATTACAATATTTACCCATTACCATGGTAAAATAATTTAAAATGGTTAATATTCTTATTGGAAAAAGCTAAGAGGGACCTACATTATAAATTTTGAACTTTTTAATAAAACATTGATATCCATATATTACAATTAAAAACATTGAATTTACAAAATTACTTTTATAATAAAAGTGGTCCAATGTCATGGAAAAATGTTTTTTTGTAAGTGTACACTTTTAAAACATAAATTATTAAAATAATAATTACCTGTATTAAATCATTTTCAAAACCCATAATTGGATTAATTTAAATAAAATTAAATTAATAAAATTTAAAAATAATCCAAATCAACATTTTCCATTGTTAATATTATAAGGAAAATATTATTTTAATTAAAATTCATTATTTTCCCTTTTTGTGAATATATAAATTTTTTCTGAATATAATTTTAATATATAAATACCTATTTATTTTAGAATTTATATTTATTTAATACTTTTTTTATTAGAATTTATTCATTCCAATTTGAAATATAGTTTATAATAATATTTTTTAAACTAATAGTGTCTCATGGTTCTTTAATCCCACATTTAAATGTAATGAAATCTATTGAAAAATTGATTTAAAGACAAATATTTAATAAAAACAATTGGTTTTCATTGGTATTGTATCATTTATATTCTAAAAAAGTGGATTACAAACCAATCATGGGAAATTTCATTGATGATGCATTGAACTGGAGAATGTGCACAGATTTAGAGTGGAAATCATGTGGTGACCGATGAAGTATTTAATAGATTGTGAGAATGAATCTATTTGTTTAGTAGCCATAAGGATAAGTAATTATAATATTGAAATATTTTACAAAAACCATTGATCACTGGATAAAATAAAGTTAATTATCTAACTAAAAGGGATTTTTATGGATGTAGATCATATATGTCAGGGAGCCAACATTATGATGGTCCCTTGGAAGCAGAACTTTTCTTCGCATCCATGGAATATTAAGGGTTCTTTGGGGAATTTAAAAGGATCTGATGAGAGGGTTTTATGCTTCTATATGGGTATTACACCAATGTCAAAATGAAGATTAAGCATGACCACCATAGACAATACTAGTGGCCAATAATGAAGAATAATGTAGAGGGATTCATTGTGATATGTTTTTACCTATCATCATGTGAATGAAAATCATCAAATTTCATAAAGGATGTTGTTACGTCCTCCCACTAAACATAGAAAATTAGAATATTTCACATTAGAGTTTATGAGAGTAATACCTAGGGGACATCACAAGAATTATGTTTAATGGGTGTTCGTATATCGACTTATGATGTCATCACAATTATTTCATATTTGTTAGACCATAACTGTAAGATCTCGTGTTTTGAACTAGGTTAAAATTACAATTGTTTCTTAAATTGTTTTTTGGTTTATCAGCGGGTCATTCTATTTAGACCTGAGTTCCAAAATTTTATTCCAAGTGTTGGATCACCTAAAGATGTCATTTGTTTCGAACATTGATAGATGTTTTGAGGTAAAGGGTAAGTTGCACAGGCGGCGCATGGTTTATCAAACTGTGCGACCAATCTGTGCATAGTTGGTCTTGGAGGCACTAGCTTCCACACGGGCATCACACGGTTTATCTTACCGTGCGACCAAACCATGCGAGATGGGTTGCCGAGGAAGTAGCTAACTCACAGTTAGCACACGATTTGTCAAACCGTGTGAACTAACTATGCAAGCACTTAAACGAGATCCTTAAGTTGTGGATATCACTTGATTTTGCCTTAAGATTTCTTTTTGCTCATCCTAAGCAGCCATAACTCGAGATTACCCTCCCTTGAAGGTTGGAGAACCTCTTCCAAGCTTTTTGGAGGCAATCTGAAGGCTTCTATTGGCGAATCAATGACGGATTCTTGAGGTATGTTATCTTTCTTCTTCGTTCTTGATCGGTTTCCTAGATTTACTTTGATCTACATCTCCTCTTCTCATGTATTCTTAGATCTAATCCCATTATGGGTAGATCTAAGTGTGTGGATTCCATGTTTGATGAGTTTTGGCCTTGGTATTTCTAGGATAAGTGATCTAATGATGGTTCTTGAAGAATCAACCCATTTCTTTTGAGGGTTCTTCGTTCATTGTGTTTTCCGTCAAAACCCTAGGTAGGGTACCAAATCATTAACACTTTATATGATAATTTGATCTCCATTTTATAAATTAAGAATGTGAGTTTACTTGATTATGATATGTCAATGCTTGGCATTTTTTATGTTATTGATTAGTTCCGCCCACATGAGAAAAGTGAGGACTTGAACTTCTGTTGAGTTTAATCATGTTTGGCTAACTTGGTTAAAGTGATATGATAAAATAGTAAAATTATTGGAATTGGGAGAATGAGTATAAGGATAATTAATTGTAGAATTAATTATCAAGTCATGAGATGGAATGAGTTTGTGGGCATTACTGATTATTGGGAATATAGAATATTTGACATGTTCGGAAGATAATTTGAAAACTGGTAATAATTAATGGTTGGATTAGTTATTACATAATAAATTGTAAATGGTTAACTAATTGATGATTGGTTAAAGAGATATGTTTTCATTAATTAATTTTTTAATTAATTATTTTAAAACATAAAGTTAAGATTTTGTATTGATTGTTTGTAATGATTGTTGGATAGCAGTACCCTTTTGATGTGTATTAGTTTTCCATGCCTTATGTTGTCTTGGATGGAGTTGTTTGGAGATATCATATGTTGTGTGAGATGGTCACTAAATATCTTGGCTTTTTTCAGTATGTTTCGAGATGAGTATGGTGTTCTTGTAGATTGTTAATGTCCTAGATAAACCATTTTTTTAATGGAAGGGTTCATACTTGTTGAAGAATTTGCATAATTAAGTGTTGAGTTAATTATTTAGTTAAACTACTAAGAATAATTAAATGTTAATTAATTATTAATTAAGGATATTTTTAATGGATAAATATGTGTTGACTTATATAAAGAGTGATTTTTGTTGTTAATTAATTGTTGAATTTTGTAACGGATTGGTTTTGTGGTGTTATACATTATATTCTACACTAATGATAGATATATATGTGTGATTGATGAATGGCTTTTGAGACAGGGATTGATGCTCCAAATAGTCACAAGGTGTTAGAAATTATGTTCTACAAGAACGTAGAAGTATATGTATGATTGATAAATGGGTTGTGAGAAAGGGGCTGATGCTCCAAATACTCACGGGGTGCTAGACATGGCATTCTACACCCATCTTGGAAGAAAATATTCTTCTATGGGACATGGACTGATGCTCCAAATACCCATGGGTTGTGAGACATGGACTGACACTCCAAATACTCACAAGGGTGATATACATGATGTTCTACATCCATTAATTAACATTGGACTGTGGGTCTAATTGTTCATGCATGAAACGAGTTACTAGTTAATGAATGTTGTTGTGACATGATGTTTTATGATTTGATTATGAGAACGGGTTTAGACTTATTAATGAATTGGGTGAACCACTATTAGTGGACGGACACAAAAGAAAACCACTATTATATTGGATGAGCTTAGAATTATTATATGAAAGATTAAATTGGATAACGTATGACGCGTTATCCATGAAAAAGAAAAAGTTTGAATTTAGTATTTACATTGATTACTTAGATGGTATTTAGAAACATCTATGGCGAGTGACTCATACGGGGGATGTCGGGCGTAGGCCGAATCTCAAGACATTCATGATAATATTTGAGTAATTTATAAATAGAAAATAATTTTTTAATGATTGTTGAGTATGCATGAAAAATAGTTAGTGTAGGTTCAGACACCAGATGAGGGCTGAAGCAGCTAATTGAGTATATAGTTATTTTGTACTGTTTACTATATTTTATTCTTGTCGTCACATGTTTTAAATTATTTATTAATTTTTTTGATTTGGGGTAGACACCGGTGGTCCCGACCTATAGAGATTTATATCTCACACCCTACTCGGGCCGTCATTGCCCTGGGTACCTGAGTAGATTCTATTTGGTTGCAAGAATATGTTGTTTTCATTTACTTGGGAGTTAGGAGAAGAGGACTCATCGAAGGCTCGGGATGCTCGAGGAGATTCCCTTTGGGATTTTGAGTCATTATTTATATATTTCTAAATTGGAATGTAAAGCATACTTTTTTGTTCATTGTTTTCTAATTTTGTATCATTATAATTTCATTCATGCATCTACTGTATAATTTGGCGTTGGCCAATTGTTTTGTGCAAGATTTATAAAATCTATTTTCCACTAGTTAATCATTATTAGACCGTTTCTACTACTTCATTCCTTTTTCTATTTTTGAACACTAAAATGAGGGTATAGTCTCCCCACGAACTATCCTTAGACCCTCACTCCTAGTCGGAAGCCTATGGCGTAAGGGGAGTAGTGCTTGAGGTCATGTGGCGACCGGTATGGCCACCAGTTCAGGGGTGAGCAGGGTCGGGACGTTACAATAACTATGGATGATCATTGTTTTTTATGGTCATGATATATTATACATTAATGGTGTTTCATTTAGTATAATTTTTCATATATTTTATTGTTTCATATCATAGTTATTAATGTTTATTCAGATTTCTATGGGGTAAAAACATCATCTAGTCACAACCTATCAACCAAATACAAGAATTCAATATGAACGAACTATTCATATTAAATGTGATATTGTATCATAATGTTATTATGATTTTTTTGGTTCATGGGAGAAACATTTGGGAACCATATATTTCTCTTATAAAAATATTTATCTTGGGTTGAACCGTTTTGAACCTCTCATGTATTTTTATGGAAGCATTTACTCTTTGACTATTTGTTTTTTGAATGATAGTGATAGAGTAAATCATGGACCTAGTTCTATGTATAAGATGTATGGGTATTTTATGTTTCTCAATTGGTGGTTGTTGAACACATATAGGATGAAAAAATATTACACTAACCACTGGATAATACTGTTATAGTTTTTGGGTGGTCATTTTTTTCATTCAAGTGTCACCTAGGTTGGAGAAACTCTATATCCAGAAATAGAGAATGAAAACATCCTAATTTTCTATGATGTTTTAGATAGTGTAATGTTTCTATAAATTGGGGAATATATTTTTCCTTCAACAACTATATTGTTAAATGTTTCACATATTTCATGTATCATAACTTCATATATATCATCATGATCATTCTTGTGTGGTAGAATTTGAGGATTTATAGCTTGTTGTAGAAGAATCCTTTAATGAAAATATGATATGAATTATAGAACTTAGTGATAATTATCTCTATAAAAATAAAAAACATCAGGTTCATGTGAGGTATAATTGTGGTTCGGTTAACGCTCATACATAGGAGATTGGTTATAATATTAGATCATTAATTCCATACATGTTCATAGAGAACCTATTGGGATTCTTAGACAAGATCGAAGATGAGTATTTATATGGTGGTGGATTCTATAGGATCCTAACATTTCTAATTATGTTCCATTTATTTTTGGACGAATATAATTTTTTTTTTGCAATTTCTTGTTATAATTTTTTTTTGGTCTTTGATCATTTTCTATGGCGGTGAAGAGAATTGTCTAGGGGAAATTATCTATTATTCCTAGATATAATTATGTTTTAATGAATATAATGTTGTTATAAATATGTAAAATGGATTATGATTTTTCCCAATGAGTTTTAAAATTAAACAATCATATTCATCTCATACATAGATATTACATCATTTAGATGAATATTCATTGCATTACACAATAAAAATATTTAGGTTCGTAGAGGTTTAGTTCCATTGTTGACTACAAACACAATCTTCTTAATTCATTAATGATCATAAAAATCTCTCAAAATGATCTTTGCACGTAGTAATCCTCCAAATAAGACCATTCATTGTCATATATTCATAAAATAGTGAAGAAAAAATAATAAAAATTAACAAAAAATGCTACGTAATGGTAATAAATAAATATTCATATACATAAACTGAGCGAAGGGTCATGAGAACATGAGAATAATTTTTTTAAAACATTACCCTTTAGATCATAGATGATAATATTGAGTAATGTTTTAAATATCATCAGTTTATAATCCATTAATAATAAAAGTATAAAAACAGTATACATATATTTGGGGAATAGACATAAGCATTGAAATTATTTTATTATAGTTGAGGGACTCTACCAAGGAAATCATAGTTGAATGGGTTCACACTGAAGAACATCATAATGTTCCAGGTTCCCACCCAAGACAATCATTATGTAAAATATCCCTTAATGAAGTAGGTTCACAACCCATTTTAGTCTTTTTTGTATTATTTAATATAAATCATTACCTAATTCATTAGAGGGTGACATAAGTTCCACACAATTTCATTCAATGAATAATATGTAAGTGTTCTATAAGATCATATTATATTCGTGATATTGCAACATGAGAAATTAAATGGGTTTCATAAGCATTTCCAAATATCATTAAATCTGGAAATGAGGAATAATTTATTGTAATGTATTTATTTAATCCTCGAATAATCATTTAAATGATGAGGGTTTTAGATTCTTTTTATCATGGTATACCCCATGGAAGTGAAATGAGTTTCAAAAAAATAATTCATTCATAAATATAAACCATCCATGGATAGTAGAAGATTGATAACATTAGATAATAGCCATAAAAAATAATAATTAATATAAATTAATTTATTTATAGATGTAAATGAATTTTGAAAATATAAAATTTATCAATTTTGTAGGAAAAAAAAATTCTTTGAAAATCCAAGAGTACAACTAAAAAATCAGTAAATATTATGGAAATACTATCATTTTAATATAATCATGGAATTATATAAATGATGATTTAAAAAAAATTCCTGGGGAAAATTTCCTTTCACCCATGAAATAAATCTTATAAATTTTTTTTTGAAAAAAATATTATTTCCAAAAAAAATTGAATGATTAAAACAAATGATTTAAAAATCATTATTAATAATTCTTGATGGAATAATAATTTCTCCATTAGAAAATTAATATATAAAAAATTATACACTCTAAATATCATATTCATTTAAAATTACCTTGATAATAAATAAATGATGAATTTAAAATAATTTCATAAAATTTTTAAGCTAAATATCGTTTCTAATTTGAGAATCACATTTGAAAAAATTACACAATTTCCAAATAATTTTATTTGAAAATATGGTTGAATAAATTTAATATATTTTTCAATAAAAATAATTCTAATTATTATTGGAAATTCTATCCATGTTTTACAAGTTAATCAAATGATTCCTTTCACTTTTTTGGTAAAATATAAATAGGAATTATTTAGAAAATATATTTAATATTAAGTCCAAAATAATTTATAAACGTATTTTTTTAAAAAAAATCAATCATTAAATAATTTTAAATATGAAAAAATTGTAAAATATATAATTTATTGTTTTGGAAAAAAATATGGTTTTCCATTCAAGAGAAAAAGAAGAATATTTTTAACAAAAATATTCTTTTGATATCATAGATACATAAAGAGAGTAGCATGAATATGAAATAATTATTGTAATCAAATAATATCAGGAGAAGAAAATTACTTTGATTCATTGTAGTTTTATCATAATATTAAATTATTAGAATAATAATAATAAATAATCCAAATAAGAATTGATACTGTATCTTAAAACATAATCCTTTTGGTAAAATTGAATTGCAATCCCAAGATAATGAATAAAATTAGACAATGACAATAAATAAATTCATGATATTAAATGTAAAATGGGTTTTATATAAAATAATAAAATAAAATAGGTGTATAAAAAAATATATACCTCAAATAATGAAAATTTAGAAAAAAATAAATTATCTCCTTGTTAACTTTTTTGCACTGTAATACCCATGAATGTGAGTTCCTGAAATTTTGATAGTGGTGATAGATATTTTTTGGAATGTTTTGGGAGAAGAATGTTGACAAAAGAAACCAGTTATTTTTGAATCGTTAGGGGATTTTTATTCATCATGCCACAAAATGGGGAATTTGATGATATTAGGTAAGAATAGGGGTATAAATTAAAATCATAATCCACATTTGGGGTTGAAATTTTTTGTTTCTGTCTCATGTGAAGAATTGAATGAGCTACTTAGGAGTGGTGATACATGTGAATTAAGCCTGAAATTGGAGGTAGTTCCGGTGGGATTACACATGTAAAATTATTTTTTTGTGGAGTTATTTGCTTATAGGGATCTTATATGAAATCTTGGATTCTATTGGAGTATAAACCTATGTCATCATATCTAAGTAGGCATGGTGTTTGCTTAAAATTTAAGGTTTTTGACTATCTTTGGAGGATTGAGCATCAACATTATGGATTTTTCTGAAATAGGTTTGTTGTATATTCAAACATATGAAACTAAAAAAATTTACAGTAATGAAGATGTTAACACTTATAATGGTAATAAGGGAATTATGGTGACTCATGAATCAGTTAAGGAATATTAATATATCAGTTATTCTACTAAAGGAATATAGGAGTGAGTGATGGTTCTATATATGTTGAGGTCGAGAAGGAACAATCCAAATAAAATGGTTATTAATTTTTGGAGAAAAAAATAGGTTGATTGTTCAACACATGATCTTGGGAATGTGAAAAAAATAATCCTCCAATCCACAATGCTGACAAAGATCTACATAGATATGCACAACATTGATGAGACTGACTCATACGATGAACTTTATATCTATGTATCAGTGTAATGTGTTTTATGAAGGTCATGGAAAATATCATCATAGACCAAGAACAATGAAAGGGATGAAATGAAAAAGAGATTATGGGAGACACGTTTTTTGAAAGGGAATGTAAAATATAGGCCTCATGTACTAATCTCAATGACCAACGATTATGGAAACTAGGTCTGCCGAAATGAATATGTTTGTGTGTAGTAAACCCTTAGAAAATGTTAAAGAGGTAAAATATAGATTAATCTCTCATAAATATTAACATATAGTGGTGTGTGGTGAAATTATGGAATCAAAACATGGTTTTTGTAGGATGGATGATCTGATTAATGAGTAGGTAGGAGCTAATTATATGTTTAGAGAAACATATAATGATGTATGATAATAAAGGGATTCATGGGAGCCCATCATGAATTCTAATGAAGAAGTGATAGTAGAGGCATTTGAGATAAAACAACAAGATTTAAATAAAAGGATTCTTGAAATAGTTATTTGAGTGAACATAAAAATTGATCATTTTGTATGTATTGATAAGAAAAAACACATTTTAACACGATGTAACATTGAAAGGATGATCGGTGTGGAAGAATTTATCCATGCGATGGACAAGATCTCATATTGTGTTGAGGATATCATCATGGATGATCTATAAATGGAGGAATCTACTCAAGCATGTATTCATAATGGAGGTAACGATTCCAAGATACTAAATCCTGATTTCTATAGTTTCATAATTTTTTTTGGTGTTAATAGGTTTTCTTTCCAAAAATATAAAGGATTCCATCTTTTTATATAAAAGTGAAATAATGAATTTAGTCAATATACATGTTATTTGATTTGTTATTTTTTATCTATATTACACTTATAATGGTACCAGAATCTCGCTAACATTAATGATGTTACACATATCATATATATTCATTATACATATATTTGGTGTTTTCAAAAACATTAATAGATAAAAAATGAAATACAAAGTTCATAGAGATGAAATGATGTACATATACGTTAATGTTGTATCCCATTACCAGATGGAATGAATGAAAGAAGGTAAATAATATATTACTATTAATTATCATCGTTCTATCCTATATATCATATATTTTCATTAAAACCATAATTATTATCTCTAATGTAATGTGTGAATGAAATCAAATTTCTTCAAGAGTAGGTAGTCCACCATAAACACGAACGATGTTACATATTATCCTGGAGTATAATATATGAATAAACATGTGATATATTTATTCTATAAGAGTAATAATATCATAAATAATATATATATTAAAATTTAATATATCATTATATCTAATTGTGGGTTGTGGTAATTATAATACTAACAAAATAAGTTCACGTGGCATTAACGAACTATACTCGTGAATGATTATTCCATAGGAAATTTTATGGATGTAGAAATAGTCACAGTCAATGAACAAAACATAAAAAAAGCTCAGTATATGTAAAATAATTATTTTAATAAATATCAAAGGAAAAATAAATATTTAGAATGTGGATGAAGAAATAAAAAATGAGACTCATTGAAGAATGTTAACTCTTTTTAGGATAACCACCTTAGGATAACACAAAAACATTCCTTAAATTGATTTTTATGAAAATTTTTGACTTTAGGATGAAAAGATGAAATTAATTAACAGACATGGAATGGGAATTTCTAAACCAATGGGGTTTTTTCATCTGAATTGTAGAGGAGAGTGGGTGTCCATTTATATGTGAGGTGAGCCATTCAATTTTTATCATTTTCATAAAAATATAGAACCTTGTTTTATTACATTTATAATCGTAAAAAATGGACCATTATTTATATAATAAGATATAGGATAGAATTATATCCATACAATTTGGTTTTTATTATTTTTGTATAATTTTTAACTCTTATAATGTGAAATTATCCCCCAATAAACCGATTTTTACTAAAGAATATGAAATATTTTATTAATGTTAATTAGGTTAAAAAAATAAATTATCCATAATAAATAATTTAATTTATTATAATTTTGAATATGGAATAAACTTTAGAAAATTCCATTCAATTAATGTGAAAATTTTAATATAAACTTCATCATTAATATGTAGTCAGAAAAAATGTTTTGCAAGGGGAAAAGTTCAATAGATAATAATGATTACATATGAAAATTCAGAATGAAAATGATTCCAATAAATGAAATTGGATTTATAGATATAATAATGAACTGAATTATCTTATAAATGCATATTAAAATAATTTTTTACAAAATGATTTAAATGATATAATAAGTAAGAATAATAAAAAATTCTTTTTTACTATTAATGTAATTCATTATCTACTCTAAAAATATTAAAAAATTATACCACAGATAATTTCAACATGCATATTAAAAAAATTGATAATATTTCTCAAAAAAAAAATTATAAATTCTAAAAATTCTATTTTGAAAATAAATTGTAAAATCGTGATTAAACTAGTTTATAGAAAATTATAGTTTTTATGTTTAATTTTCTTATTGTTATCCATTATAATGTAAAATATTATATTTTTGTAAAATATTTGTTTTAAAATGTAATATATAAATTCCATTTAATGAATAAATAAATTAAAATAATTATTGAAGTGTTATATTCTGCCCTCCTAAAATTTAATCTTCCATAAAAAGACATCATTTTGGTTAAAAAATTGATGAATATTTTTTTCTCATTACAATGTTAGGAATCCAAAAAGCTTCTACACATCAATGGATTCATAAGAAAAAACATTTACTTGGAATATGGATTTGTTTCATAGAACATTTTCAAAATGATTTAAAAGTCTCTATAGTTTTTTCCTTATAATAAATATCAAGATCCAGTTGTACGACCTCTAATTTCTGTAAATGTGATGGGTGAGTTATATAATACCTCATGATATATAAACTAAAGTATTATTTAACATAAAACATTGTCAGTGGAGGCTCCAATTTATTATCAATTATTCCCATATGGTTATGAATACGAAATGAACATATTTAACCAGATCAAAGCTTTATAATGTATCATGTGTACAATATAATCCATTTTTTTTTATTTGATCAATTTTCAGAATATATCCTACATCAAAAAATCAATATGTACTTCTTTATACTTGAATAACTAATGGATTATAAGTTCTATAATAGAATTATAATTAATTACTTCTACATATATTCATAATAAAATTGGTATCACTAGTTTTTTTATATGTTTAATTCATCATATGGTGATGTAATAAGTTAGTCTCTCAAAACACATCCAATTTTAAACATAAATAGTTTCATAAATAGTTAATATTATAACCCTTCCAAAATATTAATATTCAAAATAATAGAAATAAGGTCATTAAATTTAACAAAATGAACTTATCATTAATCCCCCCAAAAAACATGATGTTACTCTTAATTGTTACATACGAAACATGTGAATACATATATCTTTTATGATCTTGAATGATTTTTAATAACATGATTTACCACAAAACATTATTGAAATGGTATATGAATCTCATTTAATTAATAAAAAAGGGATTATTATATATATTACAACAATCAATAAAATTTTCAAAATACATTAATAAAATAATAAATGTCTTGGTCATTAAGTATTTAATAATTTAAAATGTAATCAGAAATATAAATTTTATATTATCCCTATCAGTCAACAATTTACCCAAAATAATTTCAAAATTCTCAATATTATGAAAAAACAAAGGGACACAATCCTATTATAATATTTCTTCCATAAAAAGAACCTTTCCATAATATCACATTTCATGTTCATCATTACCATTTAGCATATTAAATTAAATATGTGTTGAGAAACATATACGAAATAATTATTATTTATTCAATAATTAAGGAATTCTAAAAAATAAGGATATAGTTTTTTATAATAAATTATTTAAACACTAAATAGGCTTCGTTATCTTTTTTCCATAAAACATATTTCCTTTGATACATCATTTTTTCGACTCTTCATAATGAACATTATATCAATTACCCATACCCCCATGATGATTTTTCTCATGATCTTTCCCTTTAGGATATCAGTTTTTATAATTCCAAAACCTTTAAAATTTAAAACACTCATAAATTGATGATACTGTAGGGAAACAATAATTTTAATCCATTTTGAAAGCATAACATTTCAATCTTAGTTTTTAGTTACCTTCATTTTTTATATATTTTCCATACCCATAACATCGAATCATCAATAATTTTAATGATTACTTCATCTAGAATTATCAACTTCAAGGAAAACGAATCTATGTTCCTATCAAGTATACACATAATAAAAACTCAAGGAACTTTATCCTTCTATTATTTAGTGATTTTGAGAAGTTGTTCAGATTCCCTTTGTTAATCATGTACCATAATTACTGATTAAGAATAATCAGAATATCCTTGAATCAATTCATCATATAATTTTCTAACTCATCGTAAAATTTTCTATCATATTCAATGTTAAATTTCATTATTCTGGTAACATTTATTAAATAAAACCCAAAATCATTTTGTGGAACACTAATCCTAATCAAAAACAAAATAGTCTGAAAGATATTTTATATGATTTCTAAAGGAAGACACCTTCTTTTAAATATATAAAAGCATATTTTAATCCTTAATCATCAATGGTAATCATGTATTGAAATGATAAATGACGTTATTTATGCAGTTTGGGAATTTCTAATAAAATACCCAACAATATTGTTAATTTGGTCGTGTATTAAGGTCCATTGTCATGCATTGGGTGATGATGGAGTCCAAATAAATTATCTCTTTTTAGAGATATTACCCACATGAATCTCTATTCCTGCGCCAAATCGAATTTTAATTTATAGAAAATTAATTTAATTTCTTGAAACCACTCACATTATCCATTACCAAAATTCCAAAAAAATCCATATACATTCATTCATCATTAGAATTATCCACAGAAGTATCCCTATATAGAAATTTCAGAATATAAATAGAGACATCACTATCTTTTTATCGTCCAACATTGACATTAATATCTAAAACTATTATCTAATACCAAATATAAAGAGTAAATATTCACATACATCGATGTTGAATATAAAAAATTTATAATCATTTATTAATTGGAAAACATGTTTGGAGATCAAAAATGTTTAATTTATTTGGATATTACCAAAGAATTATCTTATTTAATTTCATATATTCAACATATCCTAAAATGATCAAATCACATTGTACTCCTCCTATGTGTAAAAAAATTAACCATTCATCATTTCCTAGTGATAAATGTATAATAATAGGTTATCTTAGATACTAATTATAGGTATAAAAGGGTTCTACATAAGAAAAAAAAGATAATTGGGATATGAGGAAATGGGAATAAAATTTGAAGACCATACCCTTAATACCAAATATCATAATCTTATGATATGTATTAATGATTAGAATTTAATAATATATGAATCATAAGAAAATATAAGATCATTAGTTATTGAATTTTGGCACATAAATAATCATTGAAAAAGAATCTCACAATAATAATGTGTCACTTCCTATAATATGATAAGGAAACACGGTCCATATCAAATCCAACATAATTGTCATGGATTACATCAAAGACCAATAGAGTGGAAAATGTGTGGTATAAAACCATTTTCTCTACACATTCCAGCATTCTATATATTATGATATATATAAATTTATGATATTCTTCTGAGGTATATATAGTTCTCACCTATCACATAATGAAAATATTTTGTATGTGTTATATAAGATCACAAAATATTCATCATAAAATTACCCGTGAAATGAAATGTGTTTCAAAAATAATTTATCATATAAAAACATGTATAAAAAGTGTCCTTTTTCGTAATCATTCTATCAATTCATCATATTATAATCTATGAAAATATGTGGACTTCATAATAGTATTTCAAGGTATAACATGTGGAAGAGAAACATGTTTCAGAAAAATATTATCATCATAATGACTAACCATGTAGAGAATGAATTAGAAGGGTATCCATGAATCATTCACTAAATAATCATAACAAACATCCCATGATTTCAACTTATACAAAATTTGTTTTGGAAATATAGCATCTATCATTCCATGAGAAAAATAATATTTCCTTGAAAATTTCATTTTATAACAAAATAATCATAAAATATCAGTGAAATAGTATTAGTTGAAATTAACATATAAAACCTACAATAGAATCTATAAAAATATTTTCAAACTTTTCTTCAGGAAAATATACATTCCCAATTGAAAAAAATATTTTAAAATACAAGACTTCTTCGAATTCCATGTATTGAAAATGACATTGAAAACATATAATGGAATATTTGAAAAATAAATAAATTATTTGTTTATTTAAATAACCTTTTAATTTTAAAAAACACATTTTAAAACATAATACATTTTAAAATTCATTTACTTTTAAATAACATTGATAAATTATAAAGGATCCATTAAAAATAAATTAAAATATTTCATGAAGAAAATATCTAGTAAAATATTAAAAATATTTTATTATTAATTACCAATTTTAAAAACAATATAATTTAAAAAATTCCATTAATACTAATAAATAATCCAAAAATTAAAACAATTATTATGGATGTAAGAAAAAATGTTCATGTTGTACAAATTTAAAAAAGAATTCCTGTATATATTTTTAAAAAATATAAACAGTTTTTACAAGATTTAATGATGAATTTATTCTAATTACATTTTATAAATTAAATATGGTTAAATATATATGTAGTTTTTCGTTTTAAGAATTTTTATAATTTTTTTAGAAAACGCAGATTTATTGAAAAAATGGTTTTTGATCGAAGAGTGAAATAAAGAAAAAATTTATTAAATATATATTGTTTCAAATATGGACTAAAAATATAGTGGATAATTACAGGAATGAATGTATATTGGTGAAATAAAAAAAGTATAATAAATTTAATGTTTTCTCTAGATAATGATGCTATGATTTATCGTTTGAAGCATAATCATAAATATTCCAAATTAATGATAATATTGTAAAATAAAACACATAAAATTTTGGTAAATCTTAATTGTAATCCCTATTAAAATAATTTCATTAATTGAAACATAAAATATCCCAGAAATAAATATATAAATTATATTAAATTAAAATGGGGTTTTAGATAATAATCATAAAAATTATATATCTATAACATAACATATATCTCTAGGAATGAAAATTTAGACACCCATCCCTTAACACATGGGAAACATTTGAATTGGAAACGCTATGAAAGTGAGAAAATAATATGGTTAGGTAAATAATTATAATTTTTTTATAGTAATAAAATTTTAAATTAATGTTAATTATATACACGACATAAAGAAATGATGTTGTGAATGTGGATTGTGTTTCATAGAAATTAACAGCGAGAAATAAATTCCTTACATATTTAGTAACCATATGAGTCTTAATACGAAATAATTAATATAATCAAATTGAACGTTATATTTGAACCAAAAAATGATTTTAATGATACAAAATTTCAATGGTATGTATGAAAACAGAAAAAATAAACAGTGGTAACTTATTGAATGTCTACATGAAATAAAATATTGACTTGAAAATCCATTACAATAAGTAACATCTTCCATAAAACCCATTAAAAAAACATATATAATAAATATAATTTAAGTATAAATCTATTTAATAACTATACTATAATTTATAGTTGAATATTTGATATTCTTATAACTATTCAATACCTAGTTATCAATTATTCATTTTTAAAATCACATTCTTGGTAATAACTAATATGTTTCCTATGTATGTATTAATTTTATATTATTTAGGTCATATTAAATATATCATGGTTCTATGATATTAATAATATTATCCATTCTATAAATTTAATATATCTTTAGTATATATGTATCTATAGGGATCCATTAAATTTAGAGAGAAAAAATTAAATACACCGTTCTTGGAGATGGTAGGTTGTACAAATGGATGAACATTGTTCCAATTTTCCGTTGGAAATAATTAGATGATGCTCAATAATAAATTACGATTATATAATAAATTTTATAAAATATATCTAACAAATTTTCATTAAACAACCTTAAAACTTAAATTTATTACGTGAAAAAAATCATATCACGTCATGAGGTGATATTCCACCATACACAAGAACAATGTTATCATATTCTCATGGAATGTAAAGTTATAATTAACATGTGATATCATGATATTTGTAGATAAATAATATCAATAATATAATAAATAAGCATTTAATTCTCATTATATCAATTCGTTAGAAGTGTTAATGAAAAAATTGAATCACATCCATTTACAAGGCATTAGTCCACTATAGACACAAATAATGATTTCTTAAACCATTTGATGAATGTGTATAAAGATATAGGTCATGAAGTAAAAATAACCCAATATCATTTTATGTAATATTCCTTGATTTTTTATAATATTGTTTTAATTGGACTTGAAGATGATTTCCATAGAAATAATCTAAAATCTAAGTTAGAAGGACATTTCCTCTTCTTCAGATAATAACATTTGTTTTGTACTGGAATCCATCCTAGGATTGATTTCTTCCAAAAAATGAGGATTATATAATGATTTTATGGAATTAAGATAAATATTTTGTTATATATTTTATTAACCCAGAGATTTTTTATGTGTTCAGTGGGGAGGAGAGTGGTTTCCATTTATAAGTGTGGTGAGTGGCACACATATAAATCTGGATAATGGAAAAGATGTTCCATTGATTTTCAAATTCTAAAAGGATAAAAAAATTCATTTTTTTATAATAGAAGATAAATAACCAAAACATGTCCACAAAATGGGTATTTCTATGTTTTGGGTCTTATTGACCCTTATTATTTTAGTTTAACCCCTCAGTGACCTTATTTATACCATTAATGTGTTATGTAATTTTTATTATTCATTATTGTAGAAAGTTAAGCTAAAATTATAAAATAATATAAATTATTGTTATTCAACATATGGATTAAATTTTTCCAAATACTCATAAATTATGTGGAATAATAAAATATAATATTAATCCTACAAACTCATAGATAATTTGTGTTTGTGATGAAAAAGTGTTCAAATATTTAAAAACTCTTATATAATTATTATATATCAAAATGATTCAAAAAAAAATAAATTTCATTAAATGATATATAAAAGAAATAATGTAACTTTTAAAACCATATTATTTTTTAATAATTTTTTAAATTCTATAAAATTTCTTACAATTCATAATAAAAACTTATATTTTTCACTATTTATAGAGATTTTTTCCATCTATGAAAATTAAAAAAAATACCATAAATAATTTCTAAATTATTTCTAAAAAATGAACATTGTTTTCTGAATATAAATGTAAAATTTTTAAATATTATTTTTAAAATATTTTTTCGAAAGATGGAAAATTGATTTTTAGAGAAATATTGTTTTTAACTATAAAATTTTATTTATTGATACATATTTTATTGGAAAAACATAAGAAAAATTATAAAAGTTTTATTTGGTATATAATCTATAAAAAATAATAAATTAATGAAAAATTTAAATTATTATATTTATTTTGGTAAATTATTTTTTGTATATCAATTTTTTTTATAAAAAAATTTCACTTATTTCCCAATATATTATATTTTCATTTTGAAGTAATTTGTCACCATTGAATTATGTTTATATATAAGGGTAGACTTCATTTTTGTATTATTTAGTTATTCCTACTCATATTATCTATTGAAATAGTTATGTGAAAAATATCATATTGAATAAAACTGACATAATTGGATATCTCATTTTGTTTAATCACTATGTGTCATTAATTTATTGATACACTTAGGGTTATGTGTAATGAAAAGGAAAATAATGTTGAATTTAATGGAAATTATATAATAATGATTTTATTTATTTAAAAAATATTTTAAAAAATTATTACGGTGTTACAAAAATATCTAAAGGATGTTTTGGTTTTCTCTACAGATGTTTTGGTGAGATCAATCTAATGTAAACCATTCCATTGTGAATGGTTTCTACATAGAGAAACTATTGCTGAGAATATATTGTGAACTCGTATAGTGAGTGAAAATTATACAATCCAAGAAACTAGTTCAAATCATGAAATAGTTGATTAGGGTTATTTAAACCCATGGATAACATTTTTCAATGTATATTATAAATTGATATATTCAAATTCCGGAAGGGATAAACAATGTGAATATCACAGGTCCTATCATTTTAAACAAAATTGTGCATTTTTTTCTCTAGAGTGAATCCTTCTCTCTTGATTATTTAGATGACTCCATGTGATTTTTCATAATTTTCATCCTTTCATAATGAATCATTTAATCAATTAATCTCCAATTATATATTTCACATTATTTTTATGCTTTTAATCTATTATACACCATTATAGAATTGACTTCAATTTACCTCCATTGAATCAGGTTTTTGGTTTTGGTTTTTTTTAATCTTTGTTTTCATTAGGATCACCAATAACATTTATCCTTTTTGGATATACCTATTGAAAGAGATTCACTGATCTCTATATTATTGTTGGTTTTATATAATAATTCCCTTTCTTCTATTTGTAATTTTTTATGTATGGGAAATAGTATTTGAGTGTGACAAAAAAATGTTCACTTTAATTTATGACATAATTGGTAAATATAATAATGTGGTTAGAATACTCTACGGGTTCCATTGGATGCAATGGTGATTATACCTAGCTTGTGTCTACCTGTATAAGAGCCTTCCCTTGAATTATAATGTTCATGACAATTGCATAAAATTATATTTTATCATGGAATGATACTCTATGTGATTTCATGTGATAGGATCACATTGGTAAATAGATCACTTTTTAATATTAATTGACTAGGGAAGAATTTATATGATATGGATTTATATAGTGTAATCATAATGGTTCAATAAAAAGAATGAAAATTGTCATTAATTGAAATTATTGAATTTATTTAACTTAATTGAACTTTGTGGATTATTATGTATATTGTTATATTCATTCCATTAGTGAATCTATTTTATTCAATTTCAAATACTTATATAGTATTCATAGACAGGTTATGTTTTAATTAATATAGTTCATTTTTTAATTATATAGTTATTCTTATAGAGGATAGCCCAGTTATATTGTAATTATTATAGCTATTGTCTTTATTATTTTGTAATGATTATAGGGAATGGACTAGTTTGGATGATATTAATATAAAATGGGTGTGGCCAAGTCACATTGTATCTCTTATAAGTCTTGGAATGACTATTGTAATGGCCTGGACCCTCCTGGCCCATTACTTTTCCAAATGTGAGGCTCCACCCAAATAGTGGCACTATGAGGGTGAGACCGTGAAGGTGACACCGTGACGGTGCCACCGTGAGGGTGACACCATGAGGGTGACACCGTGACGGTTGCACCGTGTCCCCTCGCCAAGTACCTGACTTTTCTGCTTCTGCAATGTATGTTTTGACATAAAATAATTATTTTACTCCTTTTTAAAACCACTTAAAGCTCGTAATTAATTCCTGAAAATCCCATGAAAACTCCTCTATAGGGGATACTAAATAACACCTTAATATCATCGTGTGTAACTACCCGACCCCGTGGTCTACCCATGACCCCGCTCATGCGGTTTTTCGTTCTCATCTAAACCATCTGCAGCCCTTACAAACTAAAGGGTTAGGCATGGTTTCATCATTCCTCGATCGCGGCTTTTCACGAACAGCTTTTGGTGCATCGGGCGAGCCGCATCGTTATCCGTAAAGTTCCAAGCCTGGCCTAAGCGTCGATCGTCTATCTACAGGTAGGGAATTTCTCCTTCGCCTCTCTCTTTTGTGTATCATGCGAGGTGGGTGTTCTTTTGACTCCATAGAATTGGATAATCTCGTCTTAATGAAGATAATGAATGGATTATATAATGAAAGAAGGGGGGGCTTTGATTGTTGTTGATGATTTATGTTATGATCTTCTTTCTGAGTTGTGCTGGATTACGCCTTCTGAAAATCGAGGCCATTGGTGGTCGTTGTCTGTTCACTAATGAACCCTCGTGGTGTTTTAAATGGCTTGTTTTGAAATCATAAACTTCTACTGTGATAAGTAAATTGGTTAATCATGTATACCCGGATGAATAAATTGAAAGTACCAGGATCAATCCCTCTGTGATAACCCCCGGTAAAGCACACATAAATTGAATCATGGTGCATGTAAAATCTTTTAAATATGAAAATACTGACATGACCCTGCTTAGTGTCAGTGGTGGTAGTTTGGTCGTTTTCCTTCACGAGCCGATTAGTGGAAATGTGGGAGGTGATGGGATCCCATTTTTTATGCTCTCGGTGTTTGTGAAATTGGGAATGGGATTCCCTGTTGTTATTGATTTAGTTTATACTAGTTTTAAGACTGGGTGGTTACCTTGTTTATATCAAGAATTGGGTGGGATCCTCTTTTGATGAAAAAGTTTTTTGGGGGAGGGCACATGGGGCAATGTCGCGGTATTTTCCTTAGTTCCAGTACTTCGAGGGTTCTCATTTTTCCTTTGTTGTTGTGACTTCACAAGAGAACAGGGTCTGGATGCTTAGTTGACGTTTGGCTGGTTTCTTTTCCTGGGTTATTCTTATGGTTTAGATTCCAATCAGTGCATAAACTCATTTGAACATTTTACCGAATATGATACCAAGAATGGGACAAATGGGTTTTGTTGGGGAGAGTTGTGACTCGGACTTGAGCGCTGTTGTGATCTGTAGGCTATCTGAAGAAAAATCTAAATATGGGTGAGTGCCTGTTACCTATATATATATTTTTAGTTTTGTGTTTCTTATTCACGCCCCACCCAAGTTGATCACTTAGTGCTGAACACCCCATTTCATGGGGGAGGGTGTTTTCCCAACACTATTATTAGTGGATGGTTATTAGCTCCTTTTATGCTCCTTTTCTCGGATAGCCCAAGTATATTTGGGCAGGCTGTGATGGCCTGAGGTCCATTATTAGCCCAAGAACCTTCGGGCGGGGTAGTGTAGTGGTTGGTCAGCTGTGTGCGGCAGGTGGTTTCCCAAGTATCTTCGGGATGAGGCCCAGGTGTCTTCAGACGTGGCAGTGGATTTTCTAGCCGAGGTGTTTTTGAGAGTGGTGGTGGTTGTTCTGGCCTAGGTGTTTGCAGGCGTGGATACATGTGATAGTTGTGGCCCAGGTGTTTGTGGGTGGGATTCGACAGTGGGAATGCGTGTGGTTGTGGCCTAGGTGTGTGCGGGCAGGTGTGGCAGTGAGACTGCAGTGAGAATGGCGGGATTGGTCTGATGCGTAGGATGTATCAATAACCAGTGGGAAAGTGGCATGTGGTACCCAAACATCGATGTTCTCTGATTATATATATTACTTGATTTGCGTATTTTGGTGATTTTACCTTGGTGAGGCTTGGGTGGATGATTTTACCTTGATAGGTGTTTGGTTTATTCCTTCTATCACGGGACTTTAGTACGTTCCCCCACTTGTGCACGAGAGTCTTTGGTTTTCCCTACTGAGTGTACTTGTATGCTCACCCTACGTATATAAAAATGATTTCAGGTATCCAGGAGGACATCGTGGATCGCGCAGGACCATACTAGCTCAGACCTTTGGGGCAGTTGCAGTTGCTGCTTTTCTTCATTGGTACATACATTTGTAGTCACCTTTTTGTACTTTGTGGCTTTTACTTTTGGAACATGCATGTGGGAATGGTCTACTTTTGGATTTTCTTTTCTTTTATCTTGGTTTTTTTGAGTTTAATCATCTTATCTACCGATCCTATAAAACAAAAAGGGGTAATGCCTTCCATTTGTGAGAAATTTCTATACCCTTCATGCTAGTCGCCACTCCGGGACCTATTGAAGGCTGGTCTCTGGGGTCATTATATCTCCTTCAACATAAAGAAGGATGGGCATGGAAATCTGCTGACCCTTCCCTCCTTTTGGTGATGGCGGGTCGTGACAAGTACGTTGTAATGTATATTGGGTTTTTCTTGGTAATTATATAAACCTTATAGTGGTCAAACTGATTATGATGAAATGATTATACATATGGATTTTCTTGGTTAAGTGACTATACATTGAAATTGTGGTTGTTCCTAGCATGGTGATACCAAATTCATATACATATTTTATAATGATTAAAATTAATGTTGATTATTGTTTTGAATTAATTATTAAATTAATACACCATTTTATATCTTTATTCTAGTAACATATTAATAGACATGTCTTGATTATAATTTATGTTTTATACCTAATCATTATTACTCGTACCCTATTCAGGTTTCCATTTTTTATCCATGTAGATAAAATATATGTGGGATTCAATAAGGTAAATTGACCATTTTTTATTTTAACATTCTTGTTGGGATGGATCAAGGAGACCAAACCGACTATGAATTTTGGACTGCGGTCTATTGAGTATATTTTTTTCATCATGTTATTTTTTTTTGACTTCAAGTATGTAATTTTTCCACATTTCATTCTGAATTTTCATTTTTGTAATTTAATTTTATTATTTGGTATTCCCTTTATCTTCTAGTTGAATGATATAATGTTTATGATATTTCATTTACTAGTGTATTTTATTTTTTCGATCATATAGAAATACTATATTAGGGTGAATACTCTTACCACTATATCCACTACACCACCACAACTAGTTAGAAGTATCTAGTGTATGTAGAGGTGATCATGATATCTAGTAACAAATTACATTCTTCCATGAGAGATAGTAATGGATCATGGGATTTTATAATGAATTATTTCTGTAATTTTATTTTATTGATTATTAATCTAAAATCAAATGAAATTACTACCATTTGATAATGAAATAATCAATTCTTGATATGTTTAGATTAATAACTATTTGAATAATATCTATTTTTTATCTTCACCGCCTCACATGGTTGGTTATATTAAATGAATTAAACAATAAATATTATAGTAATGTATTTTTTGTGAGTCTAGAATGAAAAATAATTATCATGATTAATCAAATTCCATTTATTGAAAAATTTAAACGTCCAATGTTTTTATATTTTGAATACCACATATATGGATGATATATATATTATTTCATCATTATAGTACATTTATCATTATGAAAGTGAATTTATTGTATAAATAATACAATTTTAATAATAGTAAGATTCAAATAAGTAATTTTTTTATTATAAAATAATATGATAGTTTTAATTTAACTATTGTTAGTTGTTCTTAATTTGGTTGGTTTTCCAAAAGTCACGAAAATTGTTATAATTTTTTTGAAATTAATTAATTTGGTTATTATATACAATTTATATTATTTAATAATGTCCAATATAAAAATATTTTTTAAATATTTTTTATATTAATATTAATATTAACCTAATGATTCAATACAATTATTATTTCAATAATAATTGCAAAATGGAATTATTATTCTCTCCATGAGAATAGTTAGAATAATATCAATATAGTTTTTTTGGAAATTGCAAAAAAAATATTAATATATTTTTGGAATTTTTTATTATTATTTTAGAAGAAATTAAACAACGATCTATGATTAATGATGATATTTTCCAAACAGGAACATGTATATAAAATTTTATAATATACAAAAGTCTATTTATTTCGAAAAAATGCTATAAAAATATAATAAAAACTTAAATGAACGTAGATTCTAGTTATAATTATTAATATAATGATCTTTTTTAGGAGAAGATGAAATCATGTATTTCTATAATTGATTTTTACCACATTAAAATATGTTCTCTTCTATGGTAAGGTGTTTCTTAAATCAATTACCTTTGATTGTATTATATAACATCTTTATCAACTATGTAATGGAAAAATGATGTATCTCAAAAACATTTATATTATTATATAGTATTTATATTTTTAACAGATTGAGGTTTAATCCCACTTTTATTAAAAATATAATATGAGATACTCTTTTGAAAAATGGGGTATGCGGTATCCCATTACAATCACGATAGAAAAATGTATATTTTTTGAGGTAAATAAGACCAGAACATCTAAAATGTGGCAAATATCAAGGTATAAAAATGAAATTATTTCACCCCCCTACAAAAAATATTGTAGTGGAGTTGGATGAAGAAATGTGTCACCACATGCCTTGAAGTTGTGTTGTGTTAGAAACTCAACAACGAAGAGATCACATACAACGTTGATGGTGAAGGATGGAATTGGAGATAAGTGCCTGCACACCTATCTCTCGTTCGATTTCCCCACCCGATGAAGATTTTGAGAGAATCACAGGAATTCTACCTAATGTGATGGAAATCAAGAAAAGAAAAAATGTGCATAATCATGTCAGAAAACTCATCCATACAATTAAAATAACATATGGATCGTGATTAGTTCCAACACACCCACCACAAAAAGAGGCTTCCAACCCAGATGTTCCAACAATAAGTTGTACCACTCCAAAATAAATGATACTATATCCAATGATAAAAGTAGAACATTCACCATCACCAAATGAAATAGTCAAAAAATTCAAATGGATTTCGTAAAAGGAAACCAAATGAGAAAATAATAGATCAGTTCCAACAACACTATGTCCATTACTGCCATCCCTATGGCCACTGAAAAATATCATAAAATGAGATTATCCCATCCTCCAACCACCTAGATATCCTTTAATCAACATCTAAATCATCATAACCTGATATAAAAACATTAATGTTGACCAAGCAAAGCTATTTCCATTTGAGTAGGACCTCTAACTGCTTGTTTAGAATGAACTATTTAACAAAGGTGAACAAAAAAGTACATCTCTAGCATCATATCAGTATTAAATGATATATCTAGATACCATAAGTTAAATTCCCTAATATACAAATAGTTGCTAGATCCAAAGAATATATGTGGATGATGGAACCCATCCAAAAAATTTTGGAAGCTGACAAGGACATCAAATACGTCATGTAGAAGAGGGGATAATCAAATGACAAAACAGAGGTGGAAGACCACAAATATTTCCAATAGATATTTCAATATAAATCATGATGTATTCTGCTACCAATTAACACTAATAGAGCCAAACAAGCTCAGAATAGGAGATCGTAAAACCCTTGTAGAAGGAGCCACTCTACCATGTGAGTGGGGAGCCATTATTCAATAAAAGTGATTTTGTAGTTGCAAATATATATATATATATATATATTTAAAATAATATCTTCATTAATTGGGTCATTAATTAAATGAAATGATATTGTTAGAAGTTTTTATCTCAATTTTAATCCTTTTAAGTATGATTAATATTCACAATTTAATTTCCATTTGGTGGAGTGTAAAATTCAAATGGATGTGATTCATCATATGTTTTGTGAAATTAATGGTAATTAAGTATCAAAAAAGGTTATATTTTTAAAGTTTATTTAATTAAAATTGGATGAATGTCATAATAATTTATTATCTCATCATTCCATTATTCATACATATATATGACTATGCACCAAAATAAATTTTTATGGTCTATATACAAATTGATTTACATTTTATATCATGGATAAATTTAAAATAATTTCATTTTATATTATTTCTGGTGTTTTTTTAATTAGGATTATGATTTTAATTTAAATATCTTTTTTTATTTAAAATGAGTTATATAAAACTGTTAACATCTATTAATTTATTCATTTTATCCAATGATTATCATATATATCTTGTAGAAATATTTTATTCTAAAAAATTAATATATATCAATTTTTATTTTACAAATAAATATTCTAAATTTAAAAATGTTTTAATATATATTTTCTATATGATTTTTATACATGTCACTGATCACTCTCTTTTTAAATGTGTGAAAACAATGTTTTTAATGATTTCATATTTAATTAAAATTAATAAAGCATGTTAATTATTTTTAATAATCTGCCATTAAATATTTATATGTTATTTAAAGTTTATATTTTTACACTTAATTTCAATATTTTTTTTAATTTATGTCAATATAAAATAGAAATTCTTTGATTCCATCAAAAAATCTAATAATTATAATTTTTTTCCATTTATGTAAAATTGAATTATATCTTATTATTCCCCATTGATGATCTGTTATACTAATAACATCCATATCATTTCTCTAGAATGATATTTTTTATTTTTTGGGATGTTTTAATAAAAATCATGTTTTACTATAAGGTTAATTGATTATGTTACAAGATTTTATGATATTATATAATTTTGTTTATATGGTTAATATGTTCCTAGTGTGTCAATATGCATACATGGTTTGTATATGGATTCTATGATTTTTATAGAGATACCATAATGTTTTTAATCTTTAATTTATTTACTTTTAGGGGATTAAATGTGAAATGGATGGTTTTACATATTAAATTTGGTATGACTCATATGACTTATATATTTTAAATTTAATAATTAGTATAATTGTAATAATGAGTTAACAATATGGTTTTTATTTTGAAACAATATATTTTTCAATTCATATTTATTTTACTCATATGTAATTATTTTTGTATTTTTAATCCCTTAGAATATTAATTTTCTAATTCTATGTTCATTATTATTATGTGTTTGTGCTCACCCTTCTTATGTTTCAATTTCCCTTATATATTTTAGTGGCTATTAGATATGATATGTATACAAGGGTATATGTATGGATAATTTATAGGATGATTGATGATGAATAAATATGAAGTAAGATTGCATCCTAATGGTGGGAAATATGCCTATTTTATTGTGAGTGATATTGTTTTACTAAAATAATTTAATTTTATAATTCAATCAAACTATTTGAGAATATGGTATATTGTATATATGAATCTCAAAATATTTTTTTAAATTGCGATTCATGTAATTTTCTTTTTGAAAAATTATGTATATATCATTGATGGTATGTAATTATTCTATATTTAGTATTGAATATATGTGTATGGTTCTTGGGTATTATATATTTTTAACAAATCGTATACATAAAAAAATTGTTTCGATCTCGCTACCCCATCGAATATTATTCTCGTCATTTTTTAAAATCACCCATGACATGATACAATTCCCAATGTTGTGGTGTGGTCTAGAATTTATATCAAAATTTAATAACATATATTAAAATTTAGCCTCTTTTTGCTAATGAATATACATACAGCATTTATATTGCAATAATAACAATATTAAATTAACACTTAATACAAATTGAACCAGTAAAAATCTCGAAATAAAAATCCTTTTAATTAATTTGAAGGGAAAATATCATTTTCTCCAAAATACCCACCAATATATAACATAGTAAATTATAAACTATACTTTATATGAAATAATATCTTCACGAAATGGGGACTTCATGATTATTAATTAAAGCATATGATAAAATTATCATTTAAAATGACTAATCTTTAATTGATATGGATGATTAAACCATATGATCTATAATTTTTTTCTTGAGAATTTCCTTCAAAAACTAATTCTTGAACACAACATAGACCAATAGTTTTCTAAAAAACATTAATGTCTGATAAATCATAATATAACTAGTATTTAACAAAATGATATTAGTTATTGATCTTATCAATTTTCACCCAATAGAAATGAAAATATCCCAATCACTCTTCCATTGTTCATATATTCATAAAAACACCATAAAAATCATAATGGTCAAATATTTCATGTAAACTAATTACAAAACATAGATAAATATTTATTCCATAATAAAAAATCCACCAAATATACAAATATCCAATTGAGTCATGATTACAAATATATTAAAATTTTGAGTTTCACTCTAACTAATCTACATGAATTATTTCCCTAAATCTGTTGGAGGATCATTTTAATCCAATAATATTTTATAGATTAATAGAAATAGTATAGTACTGCTACATGAATTTACTAATCATATAATTTAATAAATATATTCACCCATATTTACATTTCATCTACTATGAGCCATAGGGTTTACCGTATTTTCATTTATCCATATCACTAAAAACACTAGTAATTCAGTATTGTATCAACCTATTATGTTTACTTGGAAAAAGTAACCCATAAAAACCCATGGAAGTAATATCTGAATACACTTTACTAGGTTCCATAACAGCCAGGTGTCCCTAAACAGCCTGATTAACACATGTTCACAATGGAAAATCCTTAATAACCAAAATTCAAATTCATAAACTTAGCCTCAAATAAATTATTCCATCATTGAAAATCTATATTATCTTATAATATCTTATAGTCAATACATTCATTTTTAATTATGTCCATTTTTCCTCATGTAAATTACTTACATTCTATTTCCAACAAACACTCATGGTGCTCAAAACTACCAATTAAAGCAGTCTTCTTAGAAGTGTATTAAATATTTTAATAAGATATTATTATCCTATATTTTTTTGTAGATCAAATAATTCGTCCATATATAACATAAAAAATAAATGTAATATCCCATTATAATTATGAAATCACCATCAAGACTTCAAAAAATATTTAATATCCCTCTCTTGGGGATGTTTCGCTGGAGATATAACATTAAATTTTCTCCATGAATGTGTGGGATATTTTGGGAGAGATTTTCCACATATCATCTTCTACATATTCCAAGAAACTCATATATTCGTCATATCCCATGAACTTTCCATATCCCATTAAGAAATCCAATAATTAAACTATTAGTTCATTGAGTATTTGTAGTCTAAAACAATGTTTTCCATCAAATTACAATCTACAATAATTACACTTCGTGATACTCATTAACCTATTAAAAAAATATCACTTATAAATCTTCATCTATGATTTCACTTATTTTATAAAAAAATTAAATCCAATAAAAAATGAACATCCAATCATGAATTTCCTTATAAAAGTTATATACCAATACATTCAACAAAACAAATATTCATATTTAGACATATCCATTAACAACCACTGGGGTAAAACAACATCACACTAGATTAATATCACAATCCATTACAAGGTTAAAGTATCTAATAACCCAACATAATGCCACACTTGAAAAAATATAGTGAAAAACATTTCACTATAATAATGAAATTTATCAATGAATTCATACCACATCATAGAGAAAAATAAAATCTATCATCCAACATTCGCATATTATAGATTCCCAATTACCACCTATCCATACTAATAGAATCAGATCAACTACCCAGAACAACAATGTACATGGATGTATTCTACCTTTAATATAAATTCTGGGTTCATATTAAAAAGTTAATGACACATGAAATCCATATTAATAAGTCCAATTATTTAACTTTTAAATGGTGGATGGTTTGAGAAAACCCATTCAACATAATATTTTGAGTATGATAAAATGATGAATTTTTCATGAAAAACATTTCAACGGATTCCCTATAATAACAAAGTTATCAAAATAAAATTTCGAACATAAAATAATCATTATATTTTGTCACCAATCATTTACATACATAACTATTCATGTGTATCTTTCATAAATCATGAAATCAAACACTCGTTCAAAAATCGTAATGGATTTAAAAAGTAATCTATGAGCATCAGACCATAATAAACGTATTATACATAAACATCTATTTAAATGAATAATAATAAAATTACCCTAGAAACATATTCATACTATAGAAAATGATGATGTACTTCAAAATCTCTATCAAATCCAAAATTGGTATATAATTTCATTACACTATAAAATAATGAAAATAAAGACGGAATTTATTTTTTTAACATACTTTAAATGGAATATACATAAAGAATGACGCATGTTGATGTGAAAGAACCACATACATTCCACCCCATTTTCCAATGAAAATAAACAGGCCATAAATTTATAAAATATACATGGGGAGAAAATATAATTAACATCATATGATAAAATTAAAAAAAAATTATAATGTAATCATTGATATCATAATATGTAATGTGATTTCATGTAAAAGGAAACTGTATAAAATGAATAACAATAATTTTAATTTCAAAAAACGAACCCACAAAGAGAAACTTACATACTTTAGAATAATATAACACCTGATAGGTTAGGTACCGATTAAAAAATAGAAAATAAAACCTAATGGATACATATCCAAATAATTATATTATATGTATATATTTTTCTCATAAAATATAAATGCAAATACTCTAGAAATTTCCAATATGATAAATTTGACATAAAAAGAAATCATGACTTCATCTCATTCATCATGGTTCAAAAATAGGTTTTTAAAATAATAGCTATTAGGAAACCAATGATGAATCACATATTTAATTCGTCATATATTTTATATATTATTTATCTAAAATAATAAAATTTGTAATAAAAAAATCATGAATCCACATCAGGTAATTGTGCAATAACAACACCACTGAGATACTGTAACACCCCAATATTTCATAGTACATTATATTTCAATGTGATTTAATAACTTCCACTACATGCAACACTAAGTTCAAGCGCATCACAACATACCAATATACTATTTCAAAAGTGGTTATGAATAATAGTAACTAAATATTGAATTTTATATAATCCTTATAATTTTAGAATCCATATTATGAGTTTCATAGACATAATATAAGAACAAAATCATTTTTTTCAGATAAAAGAATTATTTTTAAAAAAATGCAACTTTATAGCCTTTTAATGGAAAACCATTTTTAAAATCCAATAATTTAAACATTTATACATTCAATTTGACTAAATAAAATTATTCTTTAGAATTGGGACATAAATATTTAATTTTGGTAAAATTTCCCTATTTTTCGGATAAAAATAGTTTTTTTATGAATAGTGAAAAATAATGTATTTTTTTTCAAAAAATATCACTTTTAATATAATTTATTTATATAGTTAGATTAACTTTTTAAAAGGTTTAAAAGAGTAATTAGATTATATTTTTACAATTTAAACCAATGCTGGTCAATGGAAGAAATTTCACCTTGTAATAGGGCATAAACAAGTGACAATCTTTTGACAAATATTGTTTCTTAAAAACCCGCTATTTGTTTTGACAACGAGAATTAATTTTAAATTTATTAATACAACATCAATGGTTTGAATTATTTAAAATAGACATAATTTATGAATTGATAATATCAAATATATCATAGACTGAATTCTTGTTAGTTTTCTTAAAAACATCAATTTTTGATGAATAGTGAAACCACTAAGTAGTAGTTAAAAAACTGAATTTTTCATTAAAATGAAATTTTACCGCTTCTGTGAATTGAATTTTTCAACAATATGAAATACATGGTTTTTATTAGTATGTAAAATGTGATTAAATAAGATAAAAATAATTTATGGTGAATAGTATCCTTTGACTTTTATTTACAACGCTTAATGGTAAATTTGGTAATTTAAGGTTAAAAGAATATTATAATAATTCAAAATTACCTTAAAACATGTCCTAACCTTATTGGACGAGTCATGGTAGACCATGGGAATCTTTAATTCGATTTGGGGACCCCATGGAGCCACATAAGAGGGATAATGACAATTTATTTTAATTAACTTAAAGAAAAGGAAAAAAATAAAATAAACCAATATCTTTTAGAAAATTAATTATTACATGGGGATATATAAGTTTTCGTTTCGAATATAAATATAAATTGGAAGGATAAAAGGATTTACTACATCATGGTATTTGTTTTATAATTTTTAGGCACCATATAAATTAATTTATTTATGACACAATGATGATGAAGTAATTACCATATTAATAAAATATTGAAATAATTGATATTATAAATAACCAAATAAATTTAATATTATAATTTTTATGAATTAAACTAATTTTATAGGTTAATATTATAAGTTAGTATTGATTTAATTAACTTTTTTCGATGTAATGATTCTGTTATTATTTCTACAAAAAATCAAATTCCAAATAGTGTCAAATTTGACATAAAAAAGTTTTTAAAACAAATATTATATTATTAATTGATATTATTTTACTAAAAACCTAATGGTTGGCCAAGAGACTTATATAATGATATTAGTATCATTAATATACCACTTGGTGTTCTTTTGGATGTTTATAGTAAGTTTATTAACAATATATTATAAAAATACAAAGAGACACGGTAAATGTGAAACTAATTAACTAACATTAAAAAATAAAAGAAAACGTTAATATTGTGACCCAAACCTATCTAAAACCTATTGGTTGAGTGGTTTCAGACCCATAACCAACTTAGAATTGAAAGAAATTAATTTTAAGCCATTTGAAGCCTAATATTAATTTATTATAAATTTATATTTCTAGCTTTTCCTAATTTACCCTTTACCACTCTTATAAAAGGGCACTCCCCCTTCTCTTTAATTCACACCTTCAAAAGAATTTGGCTCGGCAAAAACCTGCCCAAGTAATCTCTCATCTATCATCCCTTAATCCTAGAGGCCTTATTTTGATTATACAGCTAACCTAATGAGCCCTTTTGATCAAATCAAAATGAAGAACCCAAAGAAGATGTAATGTTTTCACCACCCTCTTTCAAGTTCCTTTCTTCTTCCTCTTCTTATTTTTTTGTTTTTTCCATTCTAAAATAATAACTTCAGTATCTTATATATACATTAATTTTATTATAAATATGGTACAACCATATTCAGTATTCTATCCATCCTTTGAATTACTTGTCACCATACGTGCGTATGTACGGCTTAACGTCTCCACGTCGTACTGCAATTGTTATTCAAAACATTATTATATGGATGGGAATGAGAATGATGTGTAATTGATGTAAATAATTAATATAACATGATTATGATTCAGTATATATGATATACCATATATTTATATATTATTTTAATATCAAACTAATGATATTGTCGCTCGTGCGTACGTACGGATTACCGTCTCCACGAACGCAATGAGGTTCATTCCCCATCATATCCATTCAATACTAATTCTAATTTGATGATTAATTTTTTTTAAGGACTTTATATAATTCTTGATATGAATATGATACAACCTATCCATAACAAAAATCACTTAAGTAATGTATAATAGAAAGCGAGTAAATTAACACCCAAAACGACGATAATACTAAAATATTATTAACAAAGCAATGTTAAAAGATCATATATGATATAATATTTATGTATATGATTCTTTTAAAATTTAATAACATTGATTTAACTATTATACAGGAGGTTAAACTAACCATGACAAAGTAAAAGTACAAGGTAAGCGTTAATTCTACAATCTCTTTATTATCTAAGGTTGTTTGTACGTAAGTATCTAGTGAGACTTTTTTATCACCCACATCCATGTTTCTTAAAAATGTATTACAAAACATTTTTAATATTTAATAGACTATGAGTCAAATTCATTTATACCGTTGTTTCAATTTTTTTAAAATTATTTGGAAGGAATATTTCTGTCGTTTTCCAAACATGGTCCTTTTAAACCTTTTTGAAAAAATAAAGCTAAGAATGTATTTTTTATCTTTTACAGTGGGTGCCGCTATTTTACACCGTTATAAAATCGTTGAAGCATACCTTAAAAGTTTATAAGAGTATTTTCAAAATAATGGTTTTATTTTATAATTATATGACTTTTAAATGATTTCAAATGGATATATTCCTGTGAAGTAGTTTTGATTTCATCCATGTCAACATACTTTGATGTATTTAAAGCTTATTTGATGTTGATTTATTGTGATACAAAACATCAATATTGTATTGAAGGATTTGTGAAATGTTTGACTATGGATGTGTTATTTTTATACCATTCATGGTTTAAGGATAATGTATTGAAATTTCATATGCTAGTTTTAATATGAATGTTTATGTTATATTTTAACCTCTTATTAAGAAGAATGTGTTAGAATACTATGTTCCGGGTAGGGGACCAGTAAACGTAAGCCCTCTAGGTTGGGGTCTGGCTACAGTATACCCTCTCGGTTGGAGTCTGGTTACAGAGGCTCTCTGGGATGGATTCCGGTTACAGAGGCTCTCCGGGTTGGGGTCCGGTTAGAGTTATCCCCTAGGTCTTGGGATGAGGCATTGACACAAAAATTAAAGATTGGAATTATACATTCCATAATTATGAATGTGATTATTGATATTCCATGTGATTATTCTAATAGTATAATATCCATGTGAGTACATAAATGGAATTATTTGATTTTTATCTTTTCCATATTATGATGAAGTTAATGTTTAAAAGGATTTTGTTTTACTTATACATTGCCTTAAATGTTTATAGTTATTTATGAAAGTTTCTGCTATATTATTATCCTTACTGAGCATCTGAGCTCAGCCCTTTTAATGTTTTATTTTTCCCAGGATGTGAAGAAGTATTTTATGAATGACCTGCAGGGATAGTATGAAGGGGATATGAAGAAAAGTTGTTGTTTTAGTTTTCCGTTTTATGATATAATGCAAGACCTATGAATATATCTAGTGCTTCTAAGGCTACTAAACTGATTGACCTTTCGAGACATGATCTTTTGTGATCATGAAAATGTTATGTAATAATGCGTCGACTCTGGGCTTCTAAGGTTGGGGCGTTATAGTTGCTATCAGGATATGTTTTTTAATAAACCTTGGAATCTAGATTTAGGTAATCTATGATTAGAGAACATAGCCATAAGATGGAATTTGAGGATTAGGATAGAATAACATCCTAGAATTTTGGTATTGTAGAGATTTTTTGAGTTTTCCGAGCAATACATCCCTGTCTGGATACAAGCAGGTAGAGGTCTCTCTAGCACAGATGTACCTAGGGGTAAAACCCGAAAAAATCACTTTTCACTAGACTATAACAGGAACTAGTGCATGACAATGGGCCTTGCTGCACTCTGGGTTATGATACTCCTGGGGGATATGATTAGGATAATTCTCATTTTCATTACAAACCATTATGAAGGGTTTATGAGTATATACTTCTCAAAGACAAAATTTTTATGATTATGGATTATATCTATAAACTATTAAATTTATGCTATGTGATTTAAATGTTTGGAATTATGTATTTTGATTTATAAACTGACCTAGTGTATGACATTTTTTAGATATTCCGCCCATTTGAAGGTATGGTAACTCCAGCAATATGGATGATCCAAAGAGTAAGAAGGATCATATATTTTATAGTATTAAGCTAACATTTAGAAGGGAAATAGTCTCCCACGTATTCTCATCATATGAAGAAATAGTCTCATGTCTTAATAAGATATGTAAATAATTCTATGAGTACTATGGATTTGAAGTTATGCCAGAGATGAAAAGGTTGAAGGAGAGAAAGATGGATAAAGGGAACAAGGGAAAGAAAGATTCTCCCATATGTGGTAACTATGGAAAGAATCACCATGGTAAATTATTGAAGGGAATGAGAGTTTGTTATATGTGTGGAGAAAAAGGACACCACTTACACAATTACAAGGGTAAGAAAAAGGTTTCAAATGTGCTGTGCTTCATCTACAAGGAATTGGGACACTTTGTGAATCAATGTCCCACTCATCAGAGTAGGCAGAGAATGATGCTATTGGATAATAATCAAGTTATGATACTACCACAGATAAAGAATAATGACTAGTGTTCTAATGTTGTTATAAAATAATTATGTCATTTTAGTGGTGTGTAGATGATGTATCAGTTATATGAATTATGGAAATAAATAAGGATTGTACGACAGTAGTATTTCATTGAGAATTAGAGATTTTATGGTACTATGAAAAGTGACTCAATAGCAAGATAAACTTTTTTCGTGAAAATAAATTATTGAAGAAAATGCAATCCTTAATATTGTCCTAATACTAAGGTAGTAATTTTGGAATAAGAGATGGTTGATTTGGATAAATTATATTGGATATTCTTGACTACATTGGAACAGATTAATTTTTTTTCATCACTGTTGTAGTATTCAACATTTTTGGATATAAGGAGTATATCAAGTATTCTATAAGGAATAGTGGATAATTAATGTAATCAATAAGGTTTTATGGTAATTCAAGATGTTTTAGTGTTTTAAAAGAATACATGATGTAGTTGTTCACATGTTTTTATGTGGGGAAAAGGATCTTCATTGTCTTTACCTTCCTTATAAATTTTAGACTGTGAGTTTGGAAAGAAGTATTTTGGATAATTCTAAAGGTGGGAATCGATTAAGTTTGACATTTGATATTATTTTCATGGTTAAATAATTTCTAGATATTATTTTTGGATTGTTATAAAAAGGACAAACTGGAGGTTTGGTGGCAATCTGTCGCGTCGGGCAAGACTGCGAGACTTGAACCCACAACCGAAGGGCGAAAATGGTGCATCAAAAACTACTGGAATATGTGATGTCCTGTTTTGTATAATGTAGTTTTATTTTGTTTTTATAGATGAATTAAAACTTCAATTTTTTGGAACCCTATAGGTAAGGATAAATAGAATATTTTTAAGTTCTACTACCTTTTGGATTTAAAGATGAGTTTGTGGTATAAAATTAGTAAATAATGAAAGTCTACATGACAAGTAAGTATATTTCCTTAAGTTATTAGTAAATCTCACAAATAAATTCTTCAACATTATGAAAGGTAACATAAAACAAAAACATTGTCGGTTATCTTTTCTTACTGGGGAATCAAAGACCGTTTAACCAATCAGAAGTTTGTGATTTTCTGGTAGTTATCTTTCTCCTAATCCTATTTTCTACATCTCTCCATCAGACATTGATGGTTTCTTTATCATCAATATCCATGTTTTCAAAGAATCCTAGTATGGGTTATCTCGTGTGACTTTTTTACTTCTCTTTCTTTCTTGTAATGTTATATTTTTATTAACCCTATTTCCGATGTGGGTTTTCCAAAAAGGTATTTTCTATTTTCAACCATTTATTTTCGAAGAACAATTTCAAATTGTGAGGACTCAATTTATTGAAGGAGGGGAGAATATAAAACCCCAATATTTCATAGTACGTTATTTCTTCAAAGTAATTCAATAACTTCCACTACACTCAACACCGAGTTCAAGCACTGCATGACTTACCAAAATAGCCATTCAAAAGAGGTTATGAATAATATTAACTAAATTTTAAATTTTATATAATATATATAATTTTAGAATCCATATTATGAGTTTATTAGACATAATATATGAACAATTCCATTTTTTCAGATTAAAGAAGTATTTAAAAAAAATTCATATTTACAACGTTTTAATAGAGAACCCTTTTTAAATCCAATATTTGAAACTTTTATATATTCAATTTGAAAAATAAAATTATTCTTTAGAATCTATACTTCAAAATTTACTTTGGGTAAAATTTTGGTATTTTTCTGATAAAATTCATTTTTTTGATGAATAGTGAAAAATATTGTACTTTAATTCAAAACTATCATTTAAAATAATTTATTTATACATTTAGATTATCTTTTTCAATGGTTTCAAAGTTTAATTTGATTATATGTTTACCATTTAAACCGATGCTGGTCATTGGATCAAATTTCACCTTGAAATTGGGCATAAAAAATTGTCAATCTTTTGACAAATATTGTTTCTTAAAACCCCGCTATATGTTTTGACAACGGAAATTAATTTTAAATTAAGTAATGAAATTTCATTGTATTGAATTTTTTTAAAATAGACATAATTTTTTAATTCAGAATATCAAATATAGATTAGACTGAATTATTGATAGTTTTCTAAAAAACATCAATTTATGATGAATAGTGAAACCACTAAGTAGTAATTATAAAACTGACTTTTTTATTAAAATGAAAATTTACCATTTATATGAATTGAATTTCAAAAATCCAACATACATAGTTGTTATTAAATAGTAAAATGTGGTTCAATAAGATGAAAATAATTTTTGGGGAATAGTTACTTTTGACTTGTATTTACCACAGTTATAGGTAAATAGGGTAGTTTAAGGTTAAAATAATATTTAAATAATTCAAAATTACCTTAGCACTATTAATAAACCTATTGGATGAGTTATGGCCGACAATGGGAATATTTGGGACGATTTGGGGACCCCACGGAGTAACTTAATAGGGATAATGACACTTTATTTTAATTAACTTACAGTAAATGAAAAAATGAAATAAACCAATATCTTTTAGAAAATAAATTATTATATGGGGTTATATAAGTTGTCTTTTTGACTAGAAATATTAATTAGAAAGATAAAACGACTTACTACATCATGGTGTTTGTTTTATAATTTTCAGACCCCATATAAATTAATTTATTTATGAAACAATGATGATGTATTAATTACCTTATTAATAAAATATTGAAATAATTGATATTATAAATACTCAAATAAACGTAATCATATACTTTTTATTAATTACACTAATTTTATAGATTAATATGAAATGATAGGATTGTTTTAATTTTTTTTGTTCGAAGTAATCATTCTGTTATGAGTTTCACAAAAATAAAATTCCAAATAGTGTCAAAATTGACATAAAAAAGTTTTTAAAATAAATATTATATTATTAATTGATATTATATTCCTAAAAATATAAGGTTCGGAAAAGAGTTTTATATTATGATATTTGTATCATTAATGAACCACTTTGGGTTCTTTATGACGTCTATAGTATGTTTATTAACCATATAATATATAAATATAAAGAGACATGGTAAATGTGAAACTAATTAACTAAGAGTTTAAACTAAAATATAAGATAAATATTGTGATCCAAACCTGTATAAAACCTTTTGAATGAGTTTCTTCGAACCCATATACACCTTAGAATCGAAATAAATCATGTTGGAGCCATTAGAAACTGAATATGAATTTATTATAAATTAATATTTCTAGATTTTCCTATAGTGCCCCTCACCCCTCTTATAAAATGGCACTCCCCCTTATCTTTAATTACACCCTTCGAAGCTATTTGGATCGGCCTACCCCTTCCCAAATACTCTATCAACTATCATCCCTTCAACCTAGAGGCCTTATTTTGATACTAAATAAAACCTAAGGATCCCTTTTGTTCAAATAAAATGGAAGAACCCTAAGAAGAGGTAATGTTTCACCACCCACTATCAAGTTCCTTTCTTCTTCCTCTTCATCTATTTTTTGTTGTCTACATTCTAAAAAAATAACTCCAGTATATTATATATATAATATGATGTTATTATAAATATGTTACAACCATATTCAGTATTCTATCCATCCTTCGAATAACATGTCACCATACGTGTATACGTACGGCTTACCGTCTCCACGTCGTGGTGTAATTGTTATTCAAAACATTATTATTTGGATGGGTATGACAATGATGTCAAATTGATTTAAATAATAAATATAACATGATTATGAATCTATATATATGATATAACATACAATTATATATTATTTTAATATCAAAATAATGATATTGTCGCTCGTGCGTACGTACAGACTACCATCTCCACAGACGCAATGAGATTTATTCCCCATAATATCGATTCAAGAATAATTATAATTTGACGATTAAAAATAATTTTTAAGGATTTAATATAATTCTTGATATGAATAAGATACAACCTATCCATAAAAATCATGAATTAAGTAACATATAAAAGAAAGTGAGTATGTTAACACCTGAAACGACGATAATACAAAAATATTATTAACAATGCAATATTAAAAGACCATATATGATTTCATATTTATGTATATAATTATTTTATTATTTAATAACAATTATTAAACTATTATACATGAATTTAACCTACCCTCCTCCATGGAAATGTACAAGGTAAGTGTTAATTCTATAATCTCTTTATTATCTGAGGTTGTTTTTACGTAAGTATTTACTGGGATCTCTTTATCATCCACATCAGTGTTTCTTAAAAATGTATTCAAAAACATTTCTAATATTTACTAGACTATAGGTTGAAGTAATTTATACCCTTTTTTGACTTTTTATAAAATGTTTTGAAAGGAATCCTTCTGTCGTTTTCCAAACATGGTCCTTTTTAACCTTTTCGACAAAATTAAGGTAAGAATGTGTTTTTAAAATTATACAGCAGGTGCGGCTATTTTCCACCATTATAAAATATTCCAAGCTTCTCTTACAATATTATAAGAGTATTTTCAAAATAAATGTTTTATTTTATAATTATATGACTTTTAAATGATTTCAAAAGGATATTTTTCTCTCAAGTAGATTTGATTTTATCAATGTCGACATCCTTCGATGGATTTAAAGCTTATTTGACATTGATTTATTATGATACAAACTTATATATTTTATTGAAGGTTTTGTGACATGTTTGACTGTGGATATGTTATTTTTATACCATTCATGGTTTATGGATAAAGTATTGGAATTTCATATGCTAGTTTTAATATGACTGATTATGTTATATTTTAACCTCTTATTAAGATGAATGTGTTTGAATAGTATGTTCTGGGTTGGGGACCGGTAAAAGTAAGCCTCTGGGTTGCGGTCCGGTTACAGTAGACCCCCGGGTTGGAGTCCAGTTACAGAGGCTCTCCGGGTTGGAGTCCGGTTACAGAGGCTCTCTGGGTTGGAGTCCGATTACAGAGGCTCTCCAGGTGGGAGTCCGGTTACAAAGGCTCTCTGGGTTGGGGTCTGGTTACAGTTAACCCCTAGGTCTTGGCATGAGGCCTTGACACAGAAATTAATGTTTGGAATTAGGAATTCCATAATTAAGAAAGGGATTATTGATATTGCATTAGATTATTCAACTAGTATAATATCGATGTGAGTAAGTTAGTGGAATTATTTGATTTTTATCTTTTCCATATTATACTGAAGTTCAAGTTTAAAAGGCTTTTGTTTTAGTTATACATTGCCTTAAATGTTTATAGTTATTTATGAATGTTTCTGCTATATTGTTATCCTTAATAAGAATCTGATATCACCCCTTTCTATGTTTTCTCCCCAGGATGTGAAAAAGTATTTTATGAATGACCTGCAGGGATAGTATGAGGGGATATGAAGAAAATTTGTTTTTGTAGTTTTCCATTTTATGATGTAATTAATGACTTATTAATATATCTAGTGTTTCTAAGGCTACTAAACTCATCAATATTTTGAGACGTGGTCTTTTGTTATGATTCCAATGTTAAGTAACAATGCACCAACTATGGGAAACTGGGGTCGGGGCATTACAGATACCTATACCAACATTCTTTGGCCGACGGTAATAATTCCATCTTTCATTGTTTTGAAATTTGAGTAACCCATCATGAAAAATACTTGAAAGAAACTTTTATTAGAATATCATAAATTCATAATGGAATGGTAATAACATATCATGTCTCAAAAATATGAGAACCCATTTATAAAAAGATGAAATTATTCCCCTCACTGGAATATTAGAAACACATAAAGAAATGATATATTCGTACAGACAACATAGTTTATGTTACTCAATATAGGTCATGAAAATTAATTAGTTTTTTCCAAAAAAACTAAAAAACATAAATTATTTATAAATAAAATATCACTAAATACCTAATTACATATTAAATAATATAAAAAGGCTTGAAAAACCACCATATCAAGTCATCACCTCAAGAATACGGATAAATGATTCACATAATGATCCAAAATTCAATGTAAATTGTCAATGGACCATTATATATAGAAGTTATATACCTAAAAATATCTTCAAATTATTCCCCCTAATAATGTGAACATAAAAAAGAGGACATAATAAATATCTCATTGACACCCCTATCATTATCACCAAACTAATTCCACAAACTAAAAAAATTCTATAATATAAAAAAATACATAGAACACCCCACATGACTACCCATAAGAATCAAAATCATTAGATTCCACTGGGAAAATATTTTTTCATGATATATAACAAAACACATTAAACACCAAACTATAGAATAAACATTCCATATTTTATAATTAGGGTCTCTACACGTGTTTACTATATAATTTCCACCCAACCCCCACCATGGGTCTTCCAATGAAAAATTTCTTACACGTAAACCATTCAAATCGGTTCACTGAATAAAACAATATTATGACTACCCCTTATGTACCACCACTTGAAAAAAATCTCACATTCCATTATACATCATCCAAGACTACTCATAACTCATTGTGTGAGATAAAATCCATATAGGGATAACTAAAGATAATTATAATTTCAAAAAAAATTGAAAATATAGCAACAAAGAATATAAAATTTTCCAAATATGTTACTAAAAAATCCTCATAATAATTAAGGATTTATCTAGAAGAATCATTTAATAGGAACAGTATAGTCTCAACCTATAGTAAAAATCTAGAAAACCTATTGATAATGAAAGAATATTTATACCCACATATGATTAATGATTAATGGGGAGACCTACATCAACATTAGAGGCCAATTCTTTTAACCATATCCCCCAATATGTTACTATTATTTATAATGGAACCAACCCCATATATCATACAAAAAGAAACCATAAACTCATTAGAAACACTTATTATTATTTCCTTATAATTATATATGAATTCATAAACCATGAAATTATGCATACAACTTCTCATTTTTTAACAAGTAGTAATGTCACGGAAAATCCCAATGAAAATAAACTAGAATTACTATTAAAAAATCAAATCATGTGACCCAAAATAAATTGATTAATAATAATTATTAATTTAAATATAATATAAAACTCTTTATGTGGCTATTAATTATCAAAATAACCCGAAAAATGTATATTTTAACAACTTTCATTATATTATATCCACCATTCCATGATGACCCACAATAAAAATATGTTTCTTTCATGACAGGATTTTAATGATATTGTGTCCTAATCCGTACACCATTTCATCAGAAGAGGATTATGTGGATTGATAAGAGGTGGATAAGGGTATATATATATATAAATAATTTTTATCTTAATGATAATGATTCAAATAATATCATAGATGGGAAAATATGGAAAAAAGTGGGTGTATGGTCTTTTTCATTTTTTAGGTTTATGATGAGTAAATTGAAGAATGTGAATAAAATATTGGGATCATAAATTACCAAAAAATACTATAATTAATAGATAATATGTGGACTTCTATTTATATACTAAAAGGTCCAATGCATAAAAATACAATACATGGGAAATGTTGGTGTCTGAACATGTGGTTTTGGAACATTATTTCATTAAAATGATATTCTGTTAATTTATATGGAGTTCTCAATTATTAATCACAGTAATTATATTGGGACAATATCCCCCTTAGGAATCCCTCTACGTGAATTACCATATGGTGCATCTTGATCTACGTTGACTCTATACCATAAAAATACGAAGGCTCTTTAAAATTAATTAACCATAGTATTTCAATTATATATGTGATATTCCATAAAATTCATATCTCATACAACATGGTACCCCCTCATGACCAACACCCTTCATAATGTAATAACATCAAGACATTCTATATTAACATTATTATAGTTTGGTCATCAACCTGTTTAAAAAAACCTTCACAAATCCTGTAAAAACATGAAATTAACCCCTTTCCAAGTAAAAATATTACAAACCTTATAGAAATGTCATCAAATTTACACTAAATTATTGGCTTACAATATCCAATTAATAAATAAAAACACTATCAGTCCTTGATTCTTGATAATAAAACATTATCCTCAAATCATTGACCTAAAATTAAACATCATATTATTTTAATATAAAAAATAATATTATGAAGTAGTAAATTAATCAAACAAAAATAAAATAAATATGAGAAATTTAAAATTTAATGAATTGGAAATGTTTATGGACTAGGTACCTAGTGGGAACCTTATCCTCAAAATACAATAAATGTATCAAATGACCAACATTCATGAATGGAATCAATTTCATAGGGATGATTAAGCTATCCAATGTGGTTAATAAAATTCATTATAGGCCCTAATTCAATGTAGATAGATTAAACTCTCCTCTATGTTGAGGAGACTTTAAAATAAGAAATCATCCCATATAGAGAGACAACATTTTCTTTGGATACATCTGATAAAATTGGAAAAATACAGAGAAGTTTAGAATGGCCATTCATATGGATGACATGAATATAGAGAGACAACCGAGAACATGGGTGGACACTAACTCTCACCATTGTAAAACACAATGTAAACAGTCCCCTGATTATTTTCCACATAATCAAATATCCTTTAATTATGTATTTACCAACTACATGATTGGTTCACAATGACCTTTCATATGAATTTTCATTTTTATCCTAGTATGGGGGTATTGTAAGAGAAATATATAGAAGGCATGTAGAAGGAGTTTGTAGTGATACACCCATATATTTTTTATTCCTTATAACAGTGCAATTTTGGGATGAATTTCATATGAAAGGCCATCCTACATGATTACATATTAGGATATGTAAATTACAAATATATTATCCATGCAAAGCCCCTATGACAAATATTCCCACGTGAAGCCTCAATATGATGAAAATATTGAAGGCACTCTACCTAATATCCCAACATAGAAACATGATTCCATAAATACTCAAAGAACATATGAGTCCTAAAATATTTTTTAATAACAACACATCCCATGTGGAATTCCTTCTGGTGAAAATTCGAATTCCCAAGAACAGTTAGAAATTCTCTTCAAAATGGTCATTATAATATAGATGACTATACATTCAAGGGTTATATAAAACAATGAGTATAATTTATATAATATATTATTATTTAAATCATAATTAATTTTTCCAAGAGAGCTCAAATTAATAATTATTTCAATCCATTGATGTGAAAATACATAATTGGACTATATAATGTCTAATCCAAAAACCACAAGACAGAATTTATTAGTGAATTGACACCAATGTTCACCCCTTCGAACATTTACTAATTAGATAATATTCCCCTAGAAATACTTACTAATAAATTAAAGGGTCTAATAAGGAATAAAAATATTGTATATCTGAAATAATTATAGTCTCTTGTGTTAGGATGTTGAAATTAATGCATATAGTTTATTGAAATAATATAGGTAGAAATATGAAACATATTATTATCCTAGTTTATTGGTGGAATTATACCACAATCATTGAGAGAAGAGGTATATGTCCTCCTCCCTATGAGTAAATTTCATGAAATAATTCCAAATTAATGTATATTCTTCTTAATGGGTTAGTTTTGGTTTTCATTTTAGCTTCAAATTGGTATAATCCATCAAATACCTTATTTTCACCCCTTCCATGAAAATGAAGACCTAGAATCAGGGAAAAAATATACAAAACATTATTTTGAATAAACAATTTACACATCATAATGGCATACCATTACATAACCATTAACTTTGACAAATGAGTTACACATTAAATGAAATAATTAATTTGTATATGTATACTTCTCCTAAAATAATCATAAAAAACATCTTATATCGTGTATTCATCAATTATATATTCCCAATGACATCTTTCCATCTCTAAGAGCGTCATATTGAAACATGTAATTTCTACAACATACCATATAATCCATATAAATTATCATACTACATCCATCCTTGTAGGAACAGATTTCTTGTGAAGCCATTTGTAAGACCCAGATCTTTTTATGAATTATTTTCTTTTAAATATTTTAAAGTCATCAATATATTTAATTGTACACAATGATGAGTTTAAATATACCCCAAAACACCAGTAGTATAAAATGACCACTATAACCTATTATTTTGGTCAAAGGGAATTAATATAACAAAATGATAAAAATATATAATGAATCCTTTTCTATTAATATTTTATGTTAAATATAAATCCATTATATATTTTTATTTTTGTATTAATAAATTGAGTGAATTAAAAAAACTAAATGGAATAAATTAAATATATATTTTACATAAATAATAATTTTTTTTGATATTCATCCAATGGATATTAGTAATATGGTATTTATAAACCCTATTTTATGTATATAAGACAAATATATATTTTAAAAAATGGAAATTTTTACACCATTCGATGGAGAATAACTTTTTAATTATGATTTTGAATAATTATTTATTTGAATATGAAAACATAAACCTCTTATTTGGTACAAAAATATAAAAACAAAATTTGTATGATTTATTGATATTTTCAGACAACAATAATTTTCTGTTGAATAGTAAAAATACACTAAATATTAATTGAAGGTAAACTTCTTCATAGAAATAATTTATATGGTCAAATTATATTATTTAATGGTTTAAATAAATAAATATAATATAATTTATTTACTAAATATAATTTAGGTCATTAGCATTTATTTTATATTTAATTTAGATATAAAACATTTCAATCATTTGTAATGTTTTACTTTTTAAAACACATTTTCTCTTTTCGACAGTGAGATTTATTTCAATGTAATTAATAAAACATATGTGTTTTTAATTTTTATAAATGGATTCCATATTTTTAATCAAGATGTCCAAACTATGTAAATATCATTATTTTATTTTTGGGCATTATGAACAGTAACTTCAATAGTTTTTGTAAATTCGAAAAAAGGGTAAATCATGTAATTAGGGGTAAGAATAATATAATAAAATTACACTAACACAATTCATAATAGTGTAGTATGTGTATATATAAACCTTAATCATCCCTTGTTGATGTTCAATACATTGGTATACACATGGATGAAATTAGGACATTCAAAATATTTTATTTAAGGATATTCAAAATAGGTCTCACTCAAACCTTACTAATTAAATTATTATTAATATAAAGTTATATAAAAGATAAATTAGATTACAAATAATGGAATTAAAATTAATTTTTTTCTTTATCATCTTAATTTATTTGTAATTTTTTAGAAATAAATAACTTACCTTTATGACATCTAATTTGATGGTGTAAAAATTAAATAATTGTAGATAAATCAATAATTATTTTTATTTAAATGATAATAACAAAAAAAATTAGCAAAAAAATTACCAAATCATATTGGTCATTTATATATTTATGGTAAGAATCCATGGGTTGTGGTAGGTACCATATTAATCTTTATATGGGATATTGTGACACTTATATTATTTTATTAAAAGAGAAGTTAATGTTGTCAAATTCATAATTTAATAAATATAACAATTTTATGTTAATTTTTTAGAAGTTTAATTCAACTAAACATATTATTTTAAATTATAGTAAATTTTTATTCATCTTTGTATTTCATTTCTTTTTTTAATATAGAAATATTAATATTAAATAATTATACTATGTTGTTGCAGTAATTATTTTATTAATAGAGCTATCAAATAAATATTATTAAAAATTTTAAAATTAATAAAATTTGAGAAATTTAATATTTACAATTAATTTTTTGATGACCTAGACTTCATTATAATATATTAAATTAGTTTGTTTGATGTTTACCATTCATATGAAATTTTTTGAAATCTAGTGAATTGAATAAGGTCAAAATTGAATTTGTTGATTGTTTATCTAAATAATGTTTTATAAAGCATTTTAAAAAATAGAATTTTTTTAAAAAAGTTTAAAATATTTAATATATGTCAACAATGTTCTAATTTATTCATTTATTGTCTAAGTTAATTCAAATTAGTAAATATTTTACCATTTTAATATGGAAATATTTTGTGAACCTGGTAAAAAATTAAAAAGAATAATGAAGTGTTGATTAAAAATATAATGTTATTATTGATAGAAAAAATTATAAAAAATTATTGTTTGATGATTTTAAATCCCTATATCTTCTCATATTAATAGTTTAATAATTGGGAAATTTTGTTTTTATAGGGTTTTAGTTTATTATAAATTAATATTTATCAGGTTTCCAAAATTTCCCCTCAAATAAATTATAAAAGAGAACCTCCTCCCTCACTTCTTCAATTCACATTGATCCATAATGAAAAGAAATACACTAAAAATTTCCCTTATCAAAATCCCTATATACATTATAGATGTTCTTTCATTCATCAATGATAATATCTAGTCCACTTAGAGGATATTTTGAGGAAGCACATCGAAAAAGTGGTATTCTCTTCTACTGATTCTTTAAAACTTTATTGTTCTTATACCTACAAATAGAATGTTTTTTAATTATAATGAAATATATGCATTAAATAATATATTCTGATAGGTTTTTATGATTATGAAACTACCATATTCCATGTTCTATACATCTTACAAATAATAAAATCACCACACTTGTGTACGTACAACTTACCGTCTCTACGTCGTGGTGTAATCTGTTTTTCACCACCACTTTACATGGATGGGTATAATGATTGAAGAAAGAACTATATATTATTATAATAAAATTATGTTCAATATGAAATATAGTACACCGTGAACTTTAATACCATTCAAAAATTATGGGTATGATTCGTCACTTGAGAATACGTACAACCAACCATCTCCACAATGCGATGTCATTCATTCTATATGATATTAATTAAATCGTAACTATATAAATGAATTTAATTAATAGATATTATATATATTATACTAATATCATTCTATAAATGATATATCTATGACCTAATAGAGATAACCAGAAATTATTCAATATAACATGTGTCAGAACATAAAGCAGTTAACACTTGAATAATGAGTAACAATGAAATGTTAGTAACAAACGAATGAAAATATGATTTTTTATGATTTCATAAAAAATGAAATGATTTTGGAATAAGTCAGGGAAATTATTTAAATCATTATATAGGTGGTTCAGATATATACAAATGGGATCAGTCCTAAGGTAAGTGATATTTTTTCAGTATAGTTATTATCATTGATTGATTATTTGTGTATAGTTAATTTTGTTTACTTATCATTCACGTATATGTTTCCTGAATATGTATCTCAAAATATTTTTTAAATCATTATAAAACTATTTAATGTCCATTTTAACCATTGGTTAATTTTTATTTAATGGTATGAATATAATATTTTTTTGATTTCTGTACGAGGTACTTTTTTTACATTTACAGCAAAATTATAAGGAGAATGTTATTTTTAGCTTATATGGAATGAAAATAATGGATTATTTACATGAATGAACATTTTCATGATTTCATGTTTATTTTCAATTAAATTATCTTCTTTCAATATTCCATTGAATTTTGAGAAAAAAAATTGTATAGAAAAGTATATTTTACTCAATATTTAATTTCAAATGATTGATAAAAAATATATTCCATATTAAATGATATTATTTATATCAGGTTATTTTTCTATCATAATTATTATTAATATTTTACCATGAATATTAAGTAATTAAATTTATGAATTAAATTTTTTTATATAGATTATTATTGAATGATGTTTAATAAAGCGATCTTATTTATTGGGTTAGGCTATAATGAATGTCTTTTGTTTTTGTGATAATTATATATATAATATCATTATGATATGGTTGTGACATATATCTCCCACAATTTCATTGGGTAATGATTTATATCTCACGATATAAAAATGGCTATAATTTTAATGGAATATGGTTCAATATTATAGGGTTAGAACAAGGTATGAACTTGGGTCAATAATGGACTTTTTCCGCTATGATTGTCTTAGAAATGATCCTTGACAAATATGAATTGATTTTATATTCTTATGTAGTTATTCCACCAAATTTCATGTCTTATGTTATCACTTTTTGGATTACCTTAAAATTTTATTATTTATCCCATGACATGATATCAAGATCAATTAAATGTAGGACAATATTCAAAAAACAAACTGTAATCCCTATGATTATGATATGATTGATATCTCCCATGTTGATCCTCAACTAGTATTTGTGCCCACCCATTGTTATTATTCTATTCCACTAGTCAGGAAGAAGAGTATGAAGTAAAATATTTCAAAAAGGAGTCTAGTTATGATGAAATAAGAAGGGGAAAATATAGATTTTTTATGAACCAGTTTTTTATGTTTCCTAGTTTCTAAATACACTAAACCTATACGTTCGTGGTGTGGTTTTGTAATTTTTGGTAATAAATATTCATCAATTTTGAAGTAATATCTATGTATGTAATGAATGGTATATTATATTTGGTACCAAAGGAATGTTATAGTTACCCTTTGGAAATAAAGAAGTGAAAACCCTTAGTAAGAACCCTATGGATATTCTGGAGTATAGGTTACAATCCTAGTGTTTTATAAATGATCATGATTAATCTGGGATAAAACCTATGGAATCCTAAACTGAAATTTTAATCTTCATTATATGGTTTTCCATTAAGATTAATGTTTCAAACACAATTCTTTTTCATTTTAGTCAGTGGATAGTACTCGAATAAAGCACATTAATGCTGAATATGTATGGGAATGCAATGATTGGCCTCCTGATAAAACAAATGTTATGGGATTTGGAATTAAAAATAATATATCTCTGCTCACATAACATCCTAAATCTAGGAATAATGAAGGACATCCAAACAAAAAAATGATGTAATAAAATTCTTGTTGAGTCCTTCATGAGGTAGAATCCACCATTTTATTAGTAGGTATTCTGATACATTAGTGTTTGAACAATGTATCAATTCCAATGAAAACATATTTTCAATCCATCAATGTTAAGAACATGAAGAAGTGATATTGGTATACTATTGATTGGAAGGTTAATCTGATCACTGCTGGAATGTTATCAATAATACGAAGAGAGAAAATTAAATTTACTAGATGGAATGGTATGTGTTAATGAACTTATTTTTCAGTCAAATATATCCTCATATTCTTCAAACAATGATGGATAAGAATTTCCTTGAAATTATGAAAAATGAAAATGAATATATAGGTACTTATGATGATAATTTTTCAATACATGAAATGTACTCTTATGGAATTAATATCTAACCTGAGATTAAAATGGATCGATTCTTTAGTGGTATAAAACCAAGTCTCTCTAGGGAATTATCAAAAAGGTACTTCAATATGTACGAAGAAATCATTCAATGTTCTCTCATGGAGGAAATGGAGATTGAAGTAACCCGTCTGTCCAATGGGTTTTATGAGATGATAAAAATGTAATTCAAGGTAAAATAAAAAGATCACACTAAAAATAAGAGCATTTTCCCCTTATAATCACTTTGTTGAAAGAGACATTGAGTAAATTGGCCAAATAGGACTACGAAATGTTATATGTGCTATATAGAAGGTCATCATGAATTTGAATGTTAATGTGATGGAAAAATGTTTATAATGATCCAAATAAATAAAAGGATTAAAAAAATCATATAAATTAATGCTACAATTGAAAGATAAGGGGTAATTATACTAATCAATTCTTGAATCCAAGGGAAATTGATAGTGATCGACATCAGAAAAATATTCCGGCCAAAGACAAAGGCATGTCATATACAATAACTATCATCCATGCAGAGTATGATAATGAAGTGTTGAAATCTAAACACGCCATCCACATAAAATAGAATTCTTAAATTAGTTAAAAAATAGCATATAATGGGTAATTAATTGGTGAAATTGATCATTATATAGAAAAAATTGATTTTGAAAATTTAATATTCCATCGTCCATACATTGAGGGACATTAATAGTAAATTAAATTGTATATTAGATAGGAAATAACTTATGTGTTACTATAGATGTGATTACAATAAAATATTAATTATATGATATTGATATTTTACACAAATATTAAATAAATAATAAAAACATGGGAAATTAGACTGTGATTAATTATGTCTAGTGATGTTGAGGAAGGAGTAGTTGATATGAATCATGAAAAATTTGAAATTTCATGCCTAATTATGATATGTTATAGAAACCATGATAATGAATCACTATTTTCATCCATATAATTACTATTATAATTCATGTGAATTTATGTATCTATGAGATCCTCTAATATCATAATCTTGATAGGATAATGTGCTTATGAATGATAATAATATGAATATCGAATGGATCACTAGTAAAGAATATGTGAATCCGGTAAGTGTCATAAAATAATTTATTGAGAATGGATTCATTTTAAAAACATGTACTAAACTCAATTCCCCAATCATTTGAATAACCAAATTGTTCATACATATTAGCTTATTCATGAAATATAATATTATTTAGTATTTAAGTTTCATTACATCGAATCTATACATCATAAATAAATGTAAACATTAAAATGAACTCTTTGAAGAACTCGCTATGTCCCTATTATGGTTTAATGAATATAAGGATGGAATTGTTTTAGTTTAGGAATATGATTCTAAGACTAACCCAAGTGGTATTTCATAAAATAAAATTATTTATAAAATATAAACATGATGTTTCAATTCTGTATTGTATAAGAACATTTATCATTTATGGAATGCATTATGAAACTAAAATTCATTGATTCCACATTAATAACATCTCTATAATAAACCTCATAGTGACGAAGAACCTCATATTTTAGGACTAAATTGATATCTCCCTATCTCCTTATAATATAATAATCAAAACATATAATATTGGGGGAAAATAATATTTATAGAATAAATAATTGAACATAATTCTTTAAGAACATTTCTAATTACAATTATATGGTCATCAATTAAAAAATTAACTTCATTTCACTTACATGTATGAAATGGATTCATAATCATGTATCATTTCCCTCTTCATACAATCAGTTCCAGCAGTATTATATCAATAAAATATTCTAAGTAGTTTATTATTGATTCCAATATTTGTATCTCTTGAATCACTATAAATATTTTTAGTACACTTAAAATACATTTGAGTGTGCCTAATAATAGATAGGGTTATCTGTATCACCCCTCCAACTTATGTGATAATTACTCTTATTAACTTGACGAAAAAACATGGTGAATAATATGTATTCCATATCAATTGAGTTGATGAGGCATTTCTAGATACAGATTGTATCTAGAACACAAATTTTATTATTATACTCATTATATCTTCAAATTAAAATAAGGTCATTTTTAATATAGAGGTGTAATATTAATGTATGATACATTTTAACCCCATCAAAAATAACTCTTATTTATGTTCTCTTTTTGGAATCCTCATCAGGTTATTGTGGGTGGACATCAAGGATGATACTCTATTATTTCCAATATCATGGATTATTCGTGTATTATGCCCTAAACATATAATTTATGTACATCCACTACACCGTATGATAGTGATGATGAGTTAAACTTCATTCATGATTCTCATAGTTATTGGTTCCCAACAACATCATTATTGGTATTTTAGTTACAAAAACCTTATTTTTAAAAAATGGATATGGCTCAACAATACTCACTTATAATAAAAACATTATAGAAGAAAATATGTTTATTATCCTGGAGAAATCATTAATAAAATGGAGGAAGGAATGTCTTTTATTACTGATGATATTAGATAAGTACATATAGATAAAATGGAGGACCCATAATCAGCATAGATCAATAAAACCATAAATATTATATCAATATCCCCCCACTGAATGGAAAATTACCCTAATTTTTTAATATGGTCACCAAGTCCAGGTCCAACATAAAATAATAATTTCTTCGAAGACATATGGTTTCCCCAAAATATGGTCCACCCACATTCCATACTAGGAAATCTAGATAATTAATATACCCACGAGACATTACATTTTCCATCACTATAATATCCATCACTCAATCTCTGCGTGTGAAAATTCTAAATTCATCACACACGTTAATATTGATTTGTGATAATACTCTAAAAACGTTTTATTTTTTATCAATTAAGATGAAGAAAACAATGGATCACTATGTGAACATCGGTATTTACATTTAGATGATTAAAACAATGTATTTATATGGTATGAAATTCTCAAATACATTAAAGAACAACGTTCTAATTTTTAACAATTCGTTTCATACCAGTAATTTTCAATACAATTTTATATGAGTACCATTATTATCCCATTGTAACAATTGGGACACATAGATAACAAAAAAAACAACATGAATTTTTAATAATTTTGTAATATTGGACATCTCAGAAGAACTACTTTACAATGAAACACATTTTATCCTCTACTTTGAGAACAATTATTTTCCAAATGATTAATAATTCAAATAAATAACAATATAGGACAAAAAAATTCGATGGAGTCTGTGTTTTCATAAAAAAAGAATATTAAACAACCATAATGGTCACACTTACAGAAAGAACTCTTGGCCGATCATAAATAATGGGGATATTTTATATAAAAGGCTACCAGAATTAAATTTCTTCACTACTGACATGGGTAAAACTATTATTTTTTTCATTATCTTATATATAATTTGTATTATATATCCATAATATCATGACATTTATTTCTCATTATAATAACAGAAATGTGATTTTCATTTCTATAAATATATACACAATGTAATATTATATCATATATTTCTACCAATCATATGCACCTTCTGATTCATCATATTAGAGTCATGCATGACAGGTGAAATATTCTGATACCCATGATTCTGAACATAATAAAAATATTTACAAGATAATATAATGTATCATCATTTATGAAGATGACAACTAAAACATATCATTATAAATCTCCCTTTTATGTAGAATAATGGGTATAACATAGTTTTCATCATGATTAATGATCTCTACATGCACAACATATATGATGATTTTTGATTTCCAATTATTAAACAATATATCGATATCACCACAAAATTATAATTAAATTTCTTCAAGGATGAGTAGATTTGGTAAATCTATATCATTGTGGCCCATAAAATGTGTATTTAATAAACATCATGGAACCAAAAATGGTATATTATAATAAAATGATGTCATTTTGGTATTATAATATTGGATCAACAAAATTACTCTTTAAGCATAACGTCATTAGTCCCCATTAAGGGAAGGTAAATTAATGATATATTGATGATCCACTATTCAAATCAAAATAAAATCTATGATAATTTTTAATAACATATGATAGTGTAATGTAAATTATAGTAACATAAATTCAAAATGAATATATAGATTTCTGAAATTTGGCTGATGTGTGGGATATTCATAGAATAATGGTATATAACTATAGAATCATGTTTGACCATAAAATAACATGGAAATCATTAAAATAGGCCTCCTTGAGTCTAAAATATTTGATATATATTTATGTATCTCTAAATTAATTCTTGATTTTTGTGACCACCCTTTCATGAAAATTTATCTAAACTATGACATTAATTTCGATAGGATCCTTCTACAATTGAAAATAAAGAATTATAGAATATTTTGAAAATATCAATAGAAATATATTTTACTCAAAATCCATTATTTCATTTTTATATGATGAAATAATAATAATATATATGGATACCATGGAGTGGTAACTCGATACCCTTCTCATAGAGAATAATTCTGCCGGAAATGAAAATTTTATCCACGTACTCTAATAGAAATTATTATAGGTTGATACTAAATATTCCTATATAAAATGAAATAGAATAATGTAATTTTATATTGAAAAATTTAATAAATTACATGTATAAAATAATTATCATATAGTCTCATATAAATTCCACCACATGTATAATTTTGTAATAACCTGGGTTTTTTGAACGTGTGAAAATCATATCCCTGTGGAATTTTTTTATTTGTTCTGAAAAAATAGGGAAAATCTGAGTTGTTATGGGAATTTCTAGATTACACGCCATGTACTCCAATGTACGCACCATGTATATTTCAGGTGTGTACTGGCTGAGTTCTAGAAAAGTACATGTTTTGTGGTTGCCGTGTGAACATTTCATACTACACAACATGTAGGGTTACTCGACAAGTTTTGTATCATCCTTCCATGTAAAGGATGAAGCATTGCCATGTGTTGAACTGTGAGTTCTGTCCTCTCTCTATGGCTACATCAACTTATGTCATAGTATGGAAAAATCCACTACACGACTTGTAGTCTTTCATACACATCGTGTATTTTTATTTTTATTTTGTTCTACAGGTGGCTATCGCGTCTAATTTCAGAAAACGTCTTCCTCTTACCCAACTTCGCAAGAGCTTCATTCCAAAATCCCAGTGAACATACCTTACACTATAATTTTCATCTGATGTTGGTTCTTCAATCCATCAGTGGCAACGAGATCGCATTGTGAAGGCTAAACTTGCACACTCTTCTTCGTTCTAGTTTCATTGCCTCACACACTACAGTTTCCATATGAGTAGTATTGCCGAGATTTTAGAAACATAGATATACGAAGATAGGCATCTAATTGGTTATCGATATTGGTCGTTCCTACATCTACGAGTCTTAGGTAGGTGGTTAATATATTATTTCATGTTCTCGAGGAGTTTTGGGTGGCACGACCTAAAGAGCGTATTTGGGTGTTTTGAGCGGGACCCTATTTATTCTGCAGTTTCATGTCAAATTGATCGTTAGAAATGTGGGCTACCATTTGGTATTCTATTGTATTTTTTTCTTGAGTGGGGCCAGGCGAGGGGTCGTTTCATAATTAGGTAATTTTGGCTGGGTATGCAAAAATGCGTTAAAATGAATTTGTTTTTATAAAACTATTGAGTTTAATTTGTTATGTTATGATATGAATTTTTAAAGGCTTTAAAGACATCAATGATGGTATGAGTCAACAATTGGTTATTGACAATCATCTTTTTATTTTGTTTTTCCTATTTAAATGTGAACCTTTTGATGATATATGTAATTTCAAAATTTCAATTTCCAGAACCCATTTAGGTTGTGTTGGGCATGGCCTGAATATTCAAGAGCGATGTTGATCACATGTTGGATTGGCCCAGATTAGTATAGGAGGGTCTTTCCATGGGATTTTGAATCGTGGACGTCAGTCTTAAGTCTGTGTGACTGTCAGGATGGGCATGGCCCGAGTTACATCGATGGCGGGGTATTGTAATTGAGCAATATAGTTGCAGGGGCACTATATGTTAGAGATGTTGTTTCGTGGGAACATATTTTTGTGATTATTGTTCACTCGAATTATTGAGTAGTGTGAATGATAGAGCAAATATTTTCAATTAATTTATATTGAATATCATTGTTTATACTCCAAAAAAAGTGTTATTGGATGGGTAATTGTCATGTTTTTAGGTTTTAGTGTTATTTTGAACCCAAATGTGAAAAACGACTATTTCTGGATTTTTGACAGATTTTTACGTCAGGGGTATTTCGGTCATTTCTGGAAAAATAAAATTCCAAATTTTCTGATTAAAATTTTGTTATAATCCTTATTTTATTTCCATCATTTTTGTCTTCTGGACCAGGAGCTGATTCGGCCATCTAAAGGGTCTAACAATTCATTGAAGTTGGGAATTTTTCCGGGCGGACAGCATGGACCCACCCAACATAAAAGACATCAAACTCGGCTTACAATTATCTAAATGATGTGTTTCCACCTGGGATATGACGAGGACATATAGTGGCGACTCTACAAGAAATTTGGTGAAGTTTGGAAGTCATTAAGGAGTCCATTAAACGACATACATTTGGAGGAACCATCCTGGAAACTTCATCCAGAAACAGAAATCGAGAATGAAAAATTCATAACTCCTCCATCCGGTTTTCAAATGAGCTGAAATTTTGGGGAGAGACGGCCAAGATAATTGTGCACAACATTCATGAAGGGTGGAACGCGTGAAGAGGTCATTAATGGGGTCGAAAACGCTCAACCTTTCGGGGGTCCAATTCTGCCTTTAAAAGGAGGAGAGCTCCTCCCCCTCAAGACATCCCATTCTCCACCCCATTCCTTCTCGGGCACCCAGGAGAAGAACTTCTCATATTTTTCTTTTATTTCTTTTGTTTTAAAATGTCTCTCCTCTCCCGAATCATCTCTCTTACCCCATCCATGGAGGGGTAATTTCATTTGAGTGATCGGAAAGAGGGGAGGCTGGACCGATGTGTTGTGCTTGAGTTTTGTGCTTGAAATGAATAAAATTTGTTCTTCTTTCTTCTTCTGGTTCCAATTCTTAATTCAGTATTAAATTCCAAATGCGGTTGTGTTATGGTTTTTATTCTGAAATTATAAATTGTTTTGGTCGATGATCACATCTCCCTCCACCCAATTCTAATCTGTATACGGTGGAACATGACTAGGGTTGGGTGGTGATTGCTCGACGGTTGTCAAGCACGTGTATAGGATTGTATGTCGAAATCTTGGTTTATTAGGGAACAACAATTCCAGGTCTGGGATTGCTCTAATTAATCAAGAGACCTTCTACAACCCTAAACACATTGGAAGGAGGATAGACCAATCTAAGGTTTTAGAAAGGAAAATTCTCATCACATTTATCTGACTAAGGGAGAGAGAGGACTCGGTAGATAAATCTCTCTCTTACCAGTTTAAGGAAGAAGAATAGATAAAATTTGGAAACAATGATGGCACAACACTAAGTCCAGCCAAACCCAATCCGATCACCATCTTTATCATTTGTTAAAATCAATCAATTTCTGTTGTTTGTTTCTCTCATAATCATTCAAATTAATTAAAACCAATCTTTTGAAGAAAACCAACAAAAAGTGACAACCTTGTTTTGTGTGCACTCCTCTTCGGGAGACTACCTAGGATCAACTGCTATACTATACTTAGGTAAATAAAATATTGTTTTGCCACGCCCCACGACAGGCGTGCGTCAAACTTGGCGCCGTTGCCGGGGAGGCAGTGCCTCAAAGTTTTTTTTTTAAAAAAAAAAAAAATAAAAAAAATCTCTTTTGAATGACCCGTAGTTCAAATAGCAATTTATTAGAATTCGATCCAGAAATTGAGCGCACAATAACCAAATTGAAAAATCAAAATCTTCCCAAAGAATTTGAAGAAATCAATCTCACCGATTCAAGTGATACCTTAAGTGAAGACTTTGAACCATTAATAATGGCTGTAAATCCCAACCGAACCCTACGTGACATCTGTGCACCTCAATTTGTCAATCAAAATTATCAACTTGCAATTCCTGCCATAGAAAATGATTTTGAATTGCGAATTAACATGATCCAAGTGCTTCCTAAATTTCATGGTCTTGCAGGTGAAGACCCAAATCGACATATTCAAGAATTCACCTATGTCTGCTCCAGCTTCAAACCTCGAGCAGTCGCGGAAGAGCATGTGAAGTGGAGGGCTTTCCCCTTCTCACTAGAGGGAGCAGCAAAGGAATGGTTGTACAATCTACAACCAGGGGAGATCAATGACTGGGAAGATCTAAAAAAATGCTTTCTACAAAGATTCTTCCCAACATCTAGGAGCACTGCAATAAAGAAAGAGATTTATGTCATCCATCAATCAACTGGAGAAACACTCTACGAATACTGGGAACGTTTCAAGAAGCTTTGTGCAAGTTGTCCACACCAAGAAATAGAAGAGGACCAATTCCTTGTGTGCTTCTACCAAGGATTGCTTGACAATGAAAGGAATCTATTAGATGCCTCGTCAGGAGGAGCCCTCATTGATAAATCACCTGCAGATATACGAATTCTGATTGAAAAGATTGCACAAAATTCACAGCAGTTTGGCACTCGAGGTACGATCACCAGAGGGATCCATGAGGTAAGAACATCTGATTCAGTAGATTTAATTAGGAATGAAATGGGTGAACTCACCAGGTTGGTGCGAAAAATAGCTGTGAACCATGTGAAGGAACAACAAGGACCGACTCAGGTATGTGGTTTATGTTCTTCTAATTCTCATTACACTGATCAATGTCCAGAAGTGCAGGGGACAGAAAGTTGTGCTGCAGCCTATCAACAAAGGCAATACCAACCGCAAACCCAACCAGGGTATGGGTTTCAACAGAACCAAGCTAGAGCACCTTTTCAGCAGCAATATCAGAACCCGATAGCATTCCAACAACCTTATCAGAAGCCCTTCCAACAACAACAAACTTTTCAACCACCACCTTTCCAGCGGAAGAATTATGAGCAACCATCCACAAGTGCACCAACAAATGAAGACCAACAACTGAAGACAAGAGTTGCAGGAATAGAAGATAAGATGGACAAGCTAGCTGATCAATTTGCAAGCATTATGGATGCTTTCACCAAGAACCAAGGTAAGCTTCCTGCACAAACAATTCCCAATCCAAAGGAGAATGTTAGTGCAATCACAACCCGAAGCGGGAAGGAGCTCAAACCACCAGAACAAAATGAGGAGGATGAATCTAGGAAACCTGCTGAAGCTCATCCTGTCCAACCAAAAGATGGAATCAACAACAAAGTAGAAAGAACAAGGTTCAAGAAAGAAAGACTAGAAACACCACTGCAGAAACAACAAAGGGATAAAAAGGATATTCCAGCACCATTCCCATCCGCATTGGTTGAGTCAAAGAAGGGAGAAGAAGAACGAATTCAACGGGAAATTCAAGAAACATTTCGAAAAGTTGAGATTAACATTCCACTACTGGATGCAATCAGGCAAATCCCTAAATATGCAAAATTTCTAAAGGAGCTATGTACTAAAAGAAAGAGGCTGGATGGAAATGAAAGAATCAACTTAGGAAGAAGCGTCTCGGCATTGATCACACCACCGATACCGCAAAAATGTCAAGATCCAGGGACTTTCTCTATTCCCTGCACTATCGGTTCATTAAATTTTACTGATGCACTATGTGATCTTGGAGCTTCGATAAATGTGATGCCTCACTCTGTGTTTTCATCTTTGCAGATCGGAGAACTAAAATCAACTCGGGTGGTGGTACAATTAGCAAACAGATCCACCGTTTTCCCAGCTGGAGTCATTGAAGATGTACTTGTAGGAGTGAGAGGATTAATCTTTCCAGCAGACTTTTATGTCCTTACCATGGAGGAAGACCAAGCATCATCCCAATCTCCCATCATCTTAGGGAGACCATTCCTGAAAACAGCAAGAACAATCATCAACGTGCATGAAGGAACCCTCACCATGGAGCTTGGAGATAGTACGATACACTTCAATATTCTTGATACGATGAAACACTCATCCAGCAATCACTCACTTTATGCAATCGCCCATGATGAAGGTATAGAACCAATTGAAGACTCAGGTATGCTTCATGACTTGTTATCTGTGGGAGAACACTCTTCATTTGAATTTTATAACTCCCATGAACCTGAAAATTTTGATATCATGCTGGAGGATGAGGTAAAATCTGATTGTTTCGATGATTTGTTAAGAGGAAGTAAGATTATTCCAGAGAATTCAACATTAGATGTAGGAAACATAAATGCAATATCATCCCTTGAACAACCCCCATGTTTAGAACTGAAGCCTTTGCCATGTGACTTGAAGTATGCTTACCTAATGGAAGGGGAGAAATTGCCAGTAATCATTGCCAATAACCTATCCCATTTACAAGAACAAACATTGATTGACCTTCTCAAAAGGAATGTAAAAGCTGTAGGGTGGAGTTTAGGTGATATTCCTGGAATCAACCCTAAGGTATGCTCTCACAGGATATTTTTAGAAAGTGAATCTCGGCCAGTTAGACAACCTCAAAGAAGACTCAATCCCACAATCATGGAGGTCGTTAAGAAAGAGATTGAGAAATTGTTAGCAGCTGATATCATTTACCCAATCTCTGATTCTCAATGGGTCAGCCCAATTCATGTAGTCCCCAAGAAAACTGGCCTGACCACTGTTACAAATGAAAGAAATGAACTGATCCCCATGAGAATACAAAACAGCTGGAGAGTGTGTATAGATTACCGAAAGCTAAATCAAGTTACCAGAAAAGATCACTTTCCTATTCCATTCATTGATCAGATGCTTGAAAGGTTAGCTGGAAATACTCATTACTGTTTTTTAGATGGATTCTCAGGTTATTTTCAGGTACCAATTGCACCAGAAGACCAGGAGAAGACAACCTTCACCTGCCCTTTTGGAACATTCGCCTACAAAAGGATGCCTTTCGGGCTATGCAATGCCCCAGGTACATTTCAACGGTGTATGGTGAGTATTTTCTCGGACCACATTGAGGATTGCTTGGAGGTGTTTCTTGATGATTTCACAGTTTTTGGCAATTCATTTGATCATTGCTTGGGAAATTTGGAAAAAGTTTTGAAAACATGCATTGAAAAGAACCTTGTCTTAAATTTTGAGAAATGTCATTTCATGGTTGAAAAAGGGATAGTGTTGGGACACATAATTTCACAAAATGGGATTGAGGTTGATAAATCAAAAGTTGATGTAATAAATTCCTTACCATATCCAACTTGTGTCAAACATGTTAGATCCTTTTTAGGGCATGCAGGATTTTACAGAAGATTCATCAAGGATTTCAGTAAGATTTCTCTCCCTCTCTCAAGATTACTTCTAAAGGATGCTAACTTTAATTTTGATTGTTCATGTAGGGAATCATTTGATGAATTAAAGGAAAGGCTGATAACACCACCAATAATGAAGCCACCCAATTGGGATTACCCTTTCGAGATACTTTGTGATGCATCCAACCAAGCAGTGGGAGCCGCTCTATCACAGAGAATTGACAGCAAACCTCAAGTCATCTCCTACGCATCAAGGACCTTGGATGAAACGCAAATAAATTACACAACCACAGAGAAGGAGTTCCTTGCAGTCGTTTTTGCACTAGATAAATTCCGATCATATCTTCTGGGCACTAAAGTTGTTGTTTTTTCTGATCATGCAGCTCTTAGGTACTTAATGAAAAAGGCGGATGCTAAACCACGGTTGGTGAGATGGATGCTACTCTTACAAGAGTTCAACTTGGAAATCAAAGATAAGAAGGGGACTGAAAATCAAGTGGCTGATCATCTGAGTCGACTACCCCACACCGCTGAAACAGAAATACCAAAGAAGAACCCACTTAATGATGAGCTTCCTGGAGAACAACTCTACATCATCAACAGTGAAGTACCATGGTATGCCAACATTGTCAACTATTTGGTGACATCTCAGGTACCCTCTCATCTAAGCTCTCATCAACAACATAAGCTTAAATCTGAATCAAGATTTTACATTTGGGAAGATCCGTTTCTGTGGAAAATTTGTAATGATCAAATCATAAGAAGATGCTTGCCAAGAAGTGAAATTGAATCAGTGTTTGAATTTTGTCATAAATTATCATGTGGAGGCCACTTTGGACCTCAGAGGACTGCCCGAAAAGTTTTAGAATCTGGACTCTACTGGCCCACCTTATTCAAGGATGCATATGAATTTTGTAAAAGATGTGAAAAATGCCAATTTTCTGGTAACATATCTAAACGACATGAAATGCCACAAAAACCAATAACCTTTTGTGAAATTTTTGAAGTTTGGGGCATAGATTTCATGGGACCATTCCCAATGTCATTTGGAAATTCATATATTCTTTTGGCTGTAGACTATGTTTCAAAATGGGTGGAAGCAAAAGCAACCAGAACTGATGATGCAAAAGTTGTTTGTGATTTTGTTAGGGCTAACATTTTCTGTAGGTTTGGCGTGCCACGAGCAATCATCAGTGATCAGGGAACTCATTTCTGCAACAGGAAAATGGAAGCATTGCTGAAGAAGTATGGGGTACATCATAGAACATCTACCCCATACCATCCCCAAACAAATGGCCAAGCAGAAGTCTCTAATAGAGAAATCAAAGCCATTCTGGAGAAGACTGTTAAACCCAACCGGAAGGACTGGAGCCAAAAGTTAGATGATACATTATGGGCATACAGGACGGCCTACAAAACACCGATAGGGATGAGTCCCTATAGATTGATCTATGGAAAGAGTTGCCACCTTCCTGTGGAGTTGGAGCATAGAGCCTACTGGGCGGTCAGAGAGATGAATCTGGACCTTGAGAAAGCTGGGAAAGAAAGAAGATTGCAGTTGCAAGAGTTAGAGGAAATTAGAAGGGAATCTTTTGAAAACTCAATGATCTATAAAGAGAGAACGAGGATGGCCCATGACAAGATAATTCAACCAAGAAACTTCAACCCTGGAGATCACGTGTTACTATTCAAATCCAGACTTAAGCTTATGCCAGGTAAACTTCGTTCCAGATGGGAAGGCCCCTTTACTGTTACTCATGTATATCCCTTTGGTGCTGTGCAGATTCAAAAGGAAGGAGGAGGAAAACCATTCACTATAAATGGGCAGAGGCTGAAGAAGTTCCATGGGACCGTACCTCAAGAACCAGTGGAGGAGATCACACTCCTTCATCCTGAATACAAATGAACACCTACCAGGTTGCATCATTCCTTTACACTTGATTAAATGCAGTAACTCCATATTTTTGAAAGATAAATAAAAAATTCCATTTACATGCATTGAGGACACTGCATCAATTAAGTGTGGGGGAGGAAATTTGTAGTCCAGGAGATTTGTTTTTTTTTTTTTTTTTAAAAAAAAAAAAAAAAAAAAAATTTGTTTTGTTTGTGTTGTCGAGCCAACGACATTAAACAAAGGCGCTACCGGGAGGCAACCCGCATTTTCCCCCATTTTCCACTTGTCTTCTTAGTCATTTACCAACATGATTGAATGGGCCTGCACTATCAATTGTTTTCATTTTTTTTTCAGGTCCATTAATGAAGAGGGTGTCGTGGGATTATACGTCGTGAAGAAAATGATCCATTTGACAGGGGAGTATGAGTTTCAATTCTATATTATCCAACTTTATTCCCTACATTTTTTAGTCTTTTAAAGAATTAATCAAAAAAAGGGCATGCCCATGCTTGAATTCATGTTTTACTTGACTTCTCTAGGAGACATGAGTTTCATAGAAATCCAGTGATTCTATGTTTTAGATTTCAATGTTAATGAGATTGAATGATTAAAATGGATAATTGGATGATTAAAGTGAAGCAAGGATATTGAAATAAGGACTCATGATTTAAGGGAATTAATTGATTCATGTAAATGAAATTTCCCTTCCTTTTTTCATTCTTTGAATTTCTGAAATTCATGTGAATTAATTTGTTATTATTAATCATGCCATGAGTGATTGTCCAATATCATATTCTCATTCCTGAGAGGATTTCTAGACCAAATATTTCCTATTTTATCTTGAGCATATTTCTTGAGTGATCTTGGGACGTGCCACCTGCTAGAACTTGTATTGAAACTTGTCAAAGCTATGACTGTACAAAACCACATTTAAAATGATTGAGGCATCTCTTTGGCTAGCCACATTTTATCCTAAGACCCACCTTTACATTTATCCTTCGTAAGACCTTAGATGCCATGAATTGCCTTATAGGTTTAAGCCACATTACAATCCAATTTTTCCTTACCTACCCGCACTTTTAGTATTTTTGCATGGTTATTTCAAGTTTGAGTGTGGGGGAAGGGCCTTTCGTGTGCGTTCCTTGGGATATGTATCACTTTTGGGTGGTGTAATGTGTGTGTCATCATTTTGGGCAATGTATTATTAGAAAATTGGGCATGAGTCATCATTTCATTATGCTTCTTTCATTTCATCCGGTTCTCCAGAAAAAAAAAAAGAAAAAAGAAAAAAAGAAAATAAAGCTGTGCCTTTCTGGAGCTTTACAAAAAACAGGGAGAACTTGGATGATATCATTCTTTGTAATCATTTATTGACTCATGACCCATGTCATTGAAAGGGGAGTGGTGTTGTGATTCACATTTCAAGGGGATTTGAGTGAGGTTCATCTTGTGTTTTCACTTGATTAATCATGCATTGTACTTAAGAGTCAAACCTCCTACTTCTGGCCTTACATTATTTCAATCATTTACCCACCAACCCTAAGCCACAGAGTCATTTGAACCTTTATTGCAAGTCCTCATGATTTTATGTGTGTTTTGTCTTTACAAAGTGGAGAAAGTAGTTACTTTACAAGCCTATGGGTAAGGAGCATGTTCTCATGATATGAGCATAACTCCACTATTAATTGTATCATGAGTGATGAGAGAAAAGATTCATAAGTGAGGTAGATCATGATTTGGCATGTTTAATAATAATAAATTGAGAAGCTTGAATGAATGAAAGGAGAAGCTTCATTATTTTTCAAAGGGGAAAAGTAAAATGCATGAATTGATTGTTTCTTTGAAAAATGGGAAATTAAATTAGTATTTTTGTGGAACTCGAAAATTTGATTGGACATTGATAATCATTTTATTTTATTCCATTTGAAATTTAAATATTGGTGACATTGGTGTCCTTTGAATTCCATGTTGAGATTTTATGCTTGAGGACAAGCATAGTTTAAGTGTGGGGGAATTGATAGAGCAAATATTTTCAATTAATTTATATTGAATATCATTGTTTATACTCCAAAAAAAGTGTTATTGGATGGGTAATTGTCATGTTTTTAGGTTTTAGTGTTATTTTGAACCCAAATGTGAAAAACGACTATTTCTGGATTTTTGACAGATTTTTACGTCAGGGGTATTTCGGTCATTTCTGGAAAAATAAAATTCCAAATTTTCTGATTAAAATTTTGTTATAATCCTTATTTTATTTCCATCATTTTTGTCTTCTGGACCAGGAGCTGATTCGGCCATCTAAAGGGTCTAACAATTCATTGAAGTTGGGAATTTTTCCGGGCGGACAGCATGGACCCACCCAACATAAAAGACATCAAACTCGGCTTACAATTATCTAAATGATGTGTTTCCACCTGGGATATGACGAGGACATATAGTGGCGACTCTACAAGAAATTTGGTGAAGTTTGGAAGTCATTAAGGAGTCCATTAAACGACATACATTTGGAGGAACCATCCTGGAAACTTCATCCAGAAACCGAAATCGAGAATGAAAAATTCATAACTCCTCCATCCGGTTTTCAAATGAGCTGAAATTTTGGGGAGAGACGGCCAAGATAATTGTGCACAACATTCATGAAGGGTGGAACGCGTGAAGAGGTCATTAATGGGGTCGAAAACGCTCAACCTTTCGGGGGTCCAATTCTGCCTTTAAAAGGAGGAGAGCTCCTCCCCCTCAAGACATCCCATTCTCCACCCCATTCCTTCTCGGGCACCCAGGAGAAGAACTTCTCATATTTTTCTTTTATTTCTTTTGTTTTAAAATGTCTCTCCTCTCCCGAATCATCTCTCTTACCCCATCCATGGAGGGGTAATTTCATTTGAGTGATCGGAAAGAGGGGAGGCTGGACCGATGTGTTGTGCTTGAGTTTTGTGCTTGAAATGAATAAAATTTGTTCTTCTTTCTTCTTCTGGTTCCAATTCTTAATTCAGTATTAAATTCCAAATGCGGTTGTGTTATGGTTTTTATTCTGAAATTATAAATTGTTTTGGTCGATGATCACATCTCCCTCCACCCAATTCTAATCTGTATACGGTGGAACATGACTAGGGTTGGGTGGTGATTGCTCGACGGTTGTCAAGCACGTGTATAGGATTGTATGTCGAAATCTTGGTTTATTAGGGAACAACAATTCCAGGTCTGGGATTGCTCTAATTAATCAAGAGACCTTCTACAACCCTAAACACATTGGAAGGAGGATAGACCAATCTAAGGTTTTAGAAAGGAAAATTCTCATCACATTTATCTGACTAAGGGAGAGAGAGGACTCGGTAGATAAATCTCTCTCTTACCAGTTTAAGGAAGAAGAATAGATAAAATTTGGAAACAATGATGGCACAACACTAAGTCCAGCCAAACCCAATCCGATCACCATCTTTATCATTTGTTAAAATCAATCAATTTCTGTTGTTTGTTTCTCTCATAATCATTCAAATTAATTAAAACCAATCTTTTGAAGAAAACCAACAAAAAGTGACAACCTTGTTTTGTGTGCACTCCTCTTCGGGAGACTACCTAGGATCAACTGCTATACTATACTTAGGTAAATAAAATATTGTTTTGCCACGCCCCACGACAGGCGTGCGTCAGTGAACATAGAGAGACTCATTGATGAGGTGGTTTTGACCACTTTTGTGGGTAGAGGCCCACAATATTTGTGGTTTATGTACTACTGGGTTGGGGGTTCTTATCGTAGGAATCCACATGGAAGGTTTGGAACCCTCAGGGTATAACAATGACAATATTGGGTTGGGGACAAAGGCTCTCTGTTATTTGTTGGAATACATAGATTTTCCTCCAGATACTAATTTGAGGGAAGACATTGGTGTCCCTCCAGTTAGTTAATTTGAGGGTAGACATTGTTTTCCCTCTCGTTACATATTTTACAACAGTTATCATTGTTCCTCCAAGTTACCTTTTTTTGGATGTGACTTCAAGATGTCAGTACTTTAGACAAGATGTGTTAACAGCACATAGTGTCGGGATTGATGACAGAGATTCCAGCGTTGGCCGAAGTAGGTGACAATCCATAGTGGCTGTTGAGCACCAATAGATTTTATGTTTATTTTTTCGTCATATTGATTACTACATTCATAATAAATGAATTCCTATATGAAAACATATATTAGGTATGCACGATTGGGCGGAATCCTACCGAGATTCATCTCAGACCCTACACAGGCCCTTCAGGATGCATATAGACTATATGAATTTTCGTGCAAGAAAGAGATCATCTTGAGGATATAGACTGTATTTGTTGTCACATGGACATGATATGTACATTGAGGTGTTTCCTATATGGATTTTACTTTGTTTTACATTATTTCCAATATCAAAATGATTACTTTATTATGTTATATACTATTTGTTAGAAATTTTCGCCCTTATATATATTAACATGTTGATGATGTATGACTTGTATATTCTAGTAGTTTTTACAAGTGGTTAAACATTTATTGTGTGTATAATCGGTTGCATTTATTTATCCTTATTTCTTCTTCTGTTTATTCATATTGATTGTGCAACCACTCTATGGGTCAGGTTCCAGTCTACTGAGACATTATTTAACCTCCATGTTATATATTATTTCTCGGACTAGTACCATTATTATCCAATAATAGGGTATATCTTCACCAGTATACCTATCAGACCCTCACTACAGTCGGCAGCCTTGGGAATTCAGGTAGGAGCGCCTAATGTAGTAAAAAATGACCCATTTAGCACTGTTCATGTGGTTGTTTGTGTCCGAGACGTTATAAAGTGAAATCAACGGAGTTATTGATAGTAATTTGGTGGAAGTGTTTTTATGGATACTATTGATAATGAAACTTCTATTTTTATTTTTGCTGTTTTACTGTTTTGGATATTATAGACTGGAGATAGGTTGTTGTTGGAATTGGATTATGAAATTATTCATGGGTGCATGTATCCCCAGGTATGAGGAATGCACCAAGTTTCCGTTAGTGGTAATTGTTCCTTTTCTTTTTCTTAGATTTTAGTTTATATGATTTACACCTTGGTGGATCACTTGATTTGTGATGTTATTGGTTGTGATATGTGACCCTTGACCTGGTGAGGGAAGGGAAGAATTGTACCTTCTCAAGGTATGGAAAGGCACTATTTTTTGTCTTTTAATAGGTTTATTTTTAGGGTATTTGTATTTCAAAACATCACACATGCTTTGTGACATGATAATACAATGTGAAAATATCAAATACCATGTTTTGAATGCTTTTGAAATGTGAAGCATGAAAATCCTCATATAATTTATTGTTGACTGCAGATTAATATTCCATACAATATATATATTTCAATAATTTCATGTGAACGAGATTTGGGATTGGATATTGAATGAGAAGGAAGGTACTTTGGTTGTTGTGATTTTGGTCATCAGGAATGGGAAACTAGGTTAATGGCATGAGGCAACATTGCTTTTTAGGACGGTCATGGCCCGAGGTACGTCTGATACTTGGATATGTTGAGGGTGGGTAAGGAGGCCATGTGGCGTGGATTCTGTGTTCATGGGTTACGATAAGGGAGAGTAATGGTAGTTGATACATGTTTCCACTTTGCTTCTTTCCTTATCTTCATTATATATATATTTTTATATATGTGGGATTTCTGACCATTTATGGCGTTCGGTAGCTTCCTCATAGGCTCGATGGAACATCAAGCAGGTAATGGTACTGTGTTGCAAGAGCATGATCATGTTCCAACACTTGAGGGATAGTCAGAGCATGAGATGTAGGTATAATCTCGGGGATATGATCAGGTTTATGATCTAGTGGATGTAGATAAGAAGTCGGGTTTGGCAGAGTTCTGGCCATGGCTCAATGAGAAACTCTAAACTAGGCTGGTATGTGTCTTGAAGGGGCCCGACAGAGGCACACATAGTACATTTCCACCTATGACATATCTTATGTAGGAGTTCTAGTTGCATCACCTGTAACCTTTTTAGTGTGATGTTGTTTCACAAGAGGCTGAGAACTTGATAGAGATCACGAGGATGATATTCGAGCAGCTCAAGATGCATCTTAGCGAGGGGGGGGGGGGTTGAGAGGTACATGCTGAGAGGACCAGTGAAGCAATGGTGGGATATGTAGGTTCAGGCTGATAGAAAAGAAGTAATGGCATGGAAGGACATCAATAATAGTTTCTTAGAGAACTTTTACAAAGAGACTCTATAGACAGAAAGAGTTTAGGAGTTCTTGATCCTTCAGCCGGGAGACATGTCTCTCATGGACTATGCAATAAAATTGACTGAGTTTCCTCACATTGCACCCAGTATGGTAAGAAGTTACTCAGTACAGGTGAGGTTCTTCGAGGATGGATTACGACATTCCATTCAGATCTAGGTAAATATCTTCATGATTGGTTCATTCATAATTAGGCACTAATAGCGGAGGGAAATGAGAAGGAGATGTCTCACATAGGCTAGAAGACAGATTTATGTGATGGCTAAGATAGAAGGGAGTGAGTCTAGGATGTGTTCCAGAAGGATAGTTAGGCCATGGAATCAGCATGACCACCTCATAAATGTTCTTCAGTGGTTTTCTTTGAGTTTAGGGAGCCATGTCTTGTTTTCACTCAGTGCGATAGGCCCCCAAAGGATTTTGGGGAATGAGGAAAAGTATGATAGATTGAGAGGTTTTGGAGTAATACTTCTTAGATAGCTGGTATACAGGGACTAAGAATGATCGTTGCATCTTTAGATGGTTCATGTTCGGTACTAGGAGAGGGTCATCGAGTTTCAGTTGCACGTGGAGGAAATGATAGAGATAGTGGGGCATAGTTGAGGGGTCAATGGCCGGTGACTTGTCTATAAACATAGGAAAGATGGGATTTATGAAGTCATGTGTCATGTCAGGAGCACAACGTGGAGCTTCCAGGGGCTGAGTAGGCTGGTGAGCCAACGATGGATAGAGGTACACAAAGAGTGTTCACATGAGGTTATTATTTTATTTTGGCATGACCTGTTGAGGCATGTTCTCTTTGAGTGCACGAGGTGCACATGATATATGTTGACTGACTAGATATTGTTCAGTGGTATTGACACCATTTCTGGTGTGTGATGTATATATATATATATGATATATGTATAATCAAGAGTATAAAGGATTCATTTTACTTGAGGAGTATTGGGCATCGGGGTATCGAGGATGCATGTTAAATGAGGTGCAAGGCACCAAGATTTATTTTGATCATCCATGGGATATAGGACCTCGTGGAGGAAGACACTGATGCAGTGTGGGATGTGATTGGTTGTTGAGAATACACAGGAGCGCCGATGAGGTGTAGGGGTGATGATGCATCACTGGAGGACCATGGTTCCATGAAATAGGTCATCGTACCATTGCTTGGATTGTGTTTTTTTTGGGTTGAGACTGGGTTAGGAAATTTCTAAGGAGGGGAGCCCCTTGAAGAATTTAGCCAGAACATTTAACACCAGGGCAGTCCAGGTTACTCTGACTGGGATGGCCATGTTCGGTGCCATCTCTGAGATTTGTTTTATAGCTTGGGGATGAGATACAATAAGGTGGGAAAATTTTATGAACTGGGGTTTTTTGAATGGTAAAAATACCAACCATTTTGAATTTATGACATGGTTATGAGAAAAATCAGAAAATCCACAAAGTTCTAGAAATTTCCAGATCACAAGTCATGTACTCCAAAGTACATGTCGTGTGTATATTATGTGTATACTGGCCACGTGCTGTCCAAGTACATTCCATGTGGCGACCATGTGATAATTTCCTACCACACGGTGTGTAGTGTTACATGAAATACTATGTATCCTCCTTCCATGTATCGGTCGAGGCATAGTCGTGTGTTGAACCATGTAGAATTTAATGTCTGTATGGCTAACGCCTCTTAAGTAGGAATACGGAAAAAGCAACAACATGACTTTTATCCCTTCATACATGTCGAGTATATTTATTTTTATTCATTTATATCATTGGGCATCATGTCTATTTTCAGAAAATATCTTCTTCTTCTCCAAAATCAGAACAACTGCATTTTAGAATCTTGAAGAACGTACCTTTCCCTAGATTCTTCATCCGACATCCGTTCATAAATCTTTTGGTGGTTATGGGATCCCATCGGGAACGATAAACAAATTCCCCCTCTTTCGTTATAGATTTATTGCCTCTGACAATGTAGTTACCATCACAGTAGAATTTATGATATTTTATGGAAACATAGATATACGAATATTGGCTTCGAATTATAGATTGATATCGTATGTGCCTACTTTTACGAGACATTGGTATGTGTTACATACATTCTTTTGTGTTTTTGCAGTCTTTTGGGTTGCACGACCTTAATAGTGAATTTGGGGATTTCAATAAGGAAACTATTTATTCTACAAATTTCGGTTAAATTGATTATTAGTCCTATGTTATGCCTTTGGTTATACACGTTAAGATGTTTTTCTTGAGAGGGGCCAAGTAAGGGGTCATTGCTCAATTTGGGCATTTTGGACTAGTATGCCAAAATAAATGAAAATGATTTTTTGATTAAATCGATGAGTTTAATTTGATATGTTTTGATATGAATTTGTAGAGTCTTTAAATACCTCAGTGTGGGTAAGGGACAAAACATGGTTAGTGAATTTTGACTTTTTAGTATGTTTTCCCTATATAAATTTGATTTTATTAATGATATATGTAATTGCTGAATTGCATGTGCTGGATCTTCATTAAGTTGTGTTGGGCCTAGCCCGAATATTCTTTAGTGGTGTTGATCATAGGTTGGTCTTGGACCGAATTACATTGGGTGTTTTTACCACATGATTGGGCGTCATCGATGTCGGACATGAGGCAATGTGACAGTCAGGTTGGGCATGACAAGGGTAACAGGGACGGTGAGGCCATCGGAATTGAGTGACATGGTCACAGGGGAACTAGGTGTCCGAGATGTTGTGTATTAGGAACTTATTTTGGTGATTATTGTTCACCCAATACATTGAGTAGTGTGCACACACAGAGACTCTAGGATGAGGCGGTTTTGTTCACTATTGTGGGTAAAGGCCCTCGATAGTTGCAGTTTATGTACTATTGGTTTGGGGTGCTTGTTGTAGGAATCCATGTGTAAGGTGAGGATACTTCTAGGGATAACATTGATACTATCAGGTTGGCGGAAGAGGATCACCATGAATTGAGGGCAGACATTATTGTTCATCTGGTTACTGATTTGAGGGAAGACATCATTGTTCCTCTGGTTACATCATTTGAGGGTAGACATCACATTACCATCAGTTACGTATTTGAGGATAGGAATCCCCGTTCCCCTGAGTTATATTTTTTGGGGTGTTCCTTCCAGGCATCTGTACTTGATACTTGAGGTGTTAGGAGGGGCATGATGTCGGGTTACATGACATAGATTCTAGTGTTGGCTGAAGAAAGAGACACTCCATGGTGGCTGCTGAGCACTAGTGGAGCTTATGTTTATTTTTCTATCGTCTTGATTTTTGATATCATAAATAACTAATTCATTATTAAACAATTATATAAGGTACCCATCATTTGGTGGTTTTCTACTGGGATTCATCTGACACCCTGCACAATCCATTTAGGATGAGTGTAGACATTATGGATTTGAGTGCTAGAAAGAGATCATATTCAAGAGCTAGAATTTATTAGTTGTCACTTGGACATGGTATGGACCTTAAGGTCCTTCCTAGATGGAGTTTACATGGATTTTATTTCATTCCAGTATCACCATGATTAAATTATTATTTTTTCTACTGTTGGTCAGCCATTTGATCCCTTATATATATTGACATCATATGGATGCATGAGTGATTTTTTTCTAGTAATTGATGCAAGATGTTCATCATGTTATTATTTTTAAATTAAGATGGAGTTTTTTTATTTTTATTTCTTCCAATGTTTATTTCTATTGATTGTGAATCCTCTCTGTGGGTTTGGTTCAAATATGTTGAGTCATTAGTTCCACTGCATGTTATATATTATCACTTGAACTAGTACCATTATTATCCTATGAGAGGGTATTGATACCCCAATATACCTATCAGTCCCTCGATTTTAGTTGGAAGACATTGTGGTTGGGGAGGTGCGTCTAAGGTAGTAACACCCGACCCATTTAGCACTGTTCGGGTGGTTGTTCGTTTCCATGACGTTACACTATTCAGTTATTATATATCAAATATTTATTTGGGATGAATATTGGTCATTCTATAATAGTTTAAAAAAATATCATGAATCAAAATTTTATCAATGGTAAGGAATTGATATATTTCCTAGTAACACACCCAATCAAAGATAGTGCTATGTTGAATACCGAGAATCCACATAATTTTTTTCTTCTTCTCAACACACCTCCCTTATAAGGGATATATGTATATATGGATCTTTCCTATGTTTTGTTTAGAAACGTATTATTAATATGGGAAAAAATATTTCTTTACATGGAGTAATCATTATCTCCCATTCCAAGGTGGTTAACAATTAATGATCCTTGACATTCTACTTCTTCAACATAAACGAGACCGGGAAATATGTTCCTATTTTTATCATATTTTTATCCCATCTATTATTGGTGGAACATCATAGTGTTATTGATGAAATAGATTAGGAGATTAAGAAGATTAATAATAATTAATATATTAATAATCATTAATTATTTATTATTAGTGACTATGTATCATGTTTTATGAATTAATTCACATTTTATCCAATGTTATATAAAATCTATTTATACTAAAATATTTTACTAAGTAATTTTATAATGTTTCCCTAACATTATTGGATAAGGACATAGATGTGATTTTTATGAACATGTCACACTACATGGTAGTCTACCAAGGATATATCAATGAACTATAGGATGTAAATGAAATCACCATATGATTTTATAATGAATATTCGATATTCTCATAAATTTTATGTCTCTAATAGATTAATCCCCCCATAGAAGAATATATCCTGAGCTTGACCATTCTCCGATACAAATTCATAAAAATAAAAATTCAACATCAATTACTAAACATCATCCTTTTTATATCCCAAATGAATGGTATATCCTCAACGCACCATTTAGAATACCTTACTTTACATGACCCAAAATGGTTATATAATAAATGTTGGAAACTAATAAGAATTTGTGTTTCAATGAGTATTGTATTGGAATGGTTGTTAACAAAATCATTTCTGGCTTGAACATGTCAATGAACTGAAATCGATGTATATATTTACATGGTGATTTGAGGAACATTGGATTTGATGTTTAACTTGTACAAGTTTAATGAAATTATGTTATCTAAAGTTAAGGTCTACTGGTTTATTGAATAATGAAATTTGTGCACATGGATTCCCAATAATGATTATATTGAGGGTTGGGCTAACACATGTTCTAATTCTATTGGATAAGCTTAATTTGACTAGAAAATACCTTATGAATAAAATATGAACCTCTTTGGTCCACTTGGATTAGATTAGGACATTTATTATTATTTAATACAAAGAAGACATAAAAGAGGTAAAATCAATGTTTTATAACTAAAAATTTTTTAATGCAGGGTTACACATAAGATAAATTCAATTATAAATATTAGATATAAATCTACAAAGATTTCCTACATAATGATATTTTATTTATAATTTTTAGATATTAAATAATTTAATTTATTTTTGACAGAATTTTGATGCAGTAATTACCATAATAGTGAAAAAATAAAATAGTTAATATTCTAAATCCCCAAATAAATGTAATTTAAACATTTTATGAATTTAAAAAAATTTATAGGTTAATATGACATGTTAGTATTTATTTAATTAACTTTTTTAGAAGTAATCATTCTGTTATGATTTTCACAAAAATCAATTTTCCAAATAGTGTCAAAATTGACATAAAAGAGTTTTTTAAAAAAATATTATATTATTAATTGATATTAAATTCCTAAAAATATAAGTATCAGCAAAGAGACTTATATCATAATATTTGTATCATTAATGGACCACATGGGGTTCTCTTGGATGTATATAGTAATTTTATTAACCATATAATATGAAAATACAAAGAGACATTATACAAGTGAAACTAATTAACTAAGAGTTAATACTTAAATATAAGGTTAATATAATGACACAAACCTGTCTATATTCTATTGGTTGAGTGGTTTTCGACCCGAACCCACCTTAACATTTAAATAATCTACTTTGGAGCCATTATAAATCGAATTAGAATTTATTATAAAATAATATTTCTAGCTTTTCAAAAGGTTCCCTCACCACTCTTATAAAAGGGAACTCCCCCTTCTCACTAATTACACATTAAAAGCCTTTTGGCTCGGCCAAACCCTTCCCAAATACTCTTTCAACTTCTCTCACTTAAACTTAGTGGCCTTAGTTGAACATAAATCCCACCTAAAGAGCCCTTTTGATCAAATCAAAAGGAAGAACCCGAAGAAGAGGTAATGTTTTCACCACCCTCTTTCAAGTTCCTTTCTTCTTAAAATTATTCTTTCTTTGTTATTCCCATTCTAAAATAATAACTCCGGTATCTTATATATACTATGATGTTATTATAAATTTGGTACAACCATATTCAGCATTCTATCCATCCTTTGAATGACATGTCACCATACGTGCGTACGTACGGCTTACCGTCTCCACGTCGTGGTGTAATTGTTATTCAATAAATTATTATATGGATGGGTATAATAATGATGTGTAATTCATGTAAATAAAAAATATAACATGATAATGATTCTTTATATATGATATAATATCCAATTATATATTATTTTAATATAAAAAGAATGATATTGTCGCTCGTGCGTACGTACGGACTACCGTCTCCATGAACGCGATGAGATTCATTCTACATCGTATCCATTCAAGTATAATTATAATTTGAAGATTAATAATAGTATTTAAGGACTTGATATGATTCTTGATATGAATAAGATACAACCTGTCCATGAAAAACACGGCTTATGTAACAAAACATATAAAATAAAATGAGTAAGTTAACACCCGAAACAACGATAATACTAAGATATTATTAGCAAATCAATGTTAAAAGATCATATATGATATCATATTGATGTATATGGTTATTTTGTAATTTAATAACAATTAGTTCACCATTATAAAGGAGATTAACATACCCCTACCAAGGAAATGTACAAGGTAAGGGTTTATTTCCCAATCTCGTCATTATCCGAGGTTGTTTATACGTAATTATCTACTGGGACCACATTATCATCCACATCCATGTTTCTTAAAAATGTATTAAAAATCATTCTTACTATTTTAAAGACTATTGGATAGAGTCATTTATAACCTTGTTTACTTTTTTATAAGAAGTTTATTAAAGAATCATTCTTTTGTTTTCCAAACAAGGTCCTTTTTAACTATTTCGATAGAATTAAGTTAAGAATGTTTTTACGGCGGGTGCAGATATTTTCCACCGTTATAAAATCGTCGAAGCTTCCCTTAAAAGATTATAAGAATATTTTCAATGAAAATGTTTTACTTTATAAATATATGACTCTTAAATGATTTCAATATAGAAATAGATATTTCTCAAAAAAGAGTTTTGATTTCATCTATGTCAACATCCTTTGATGGATTTTAAGTATATTTGGAGTTGATTTATTATGATACAAAACTTCCATATTATATTGATGGTTTTGTGATATGTTTGACTGTGGATGTGTTATTTTTATACCATTCATGGTTTATAAATAAAATATTGACATTTCGTATACTAGTTTTAATACAAATGATTATGTTAGGTTTAAACCTGTTCATATGAAGAATGCATTGTACTTAATAAGTGACAGGTGGAGCCCGCTATAGATCTTTGATGCATCGGTAGGTCTAATGAGAAAAACATTTGTCTTCACACAAGGCCTTGAAAAAATATTATTTGTAGTCATGGAATGAGGCCTTGGCTATGTGGTTATGATAGTCTGGCATTATGCATTCCATCATTATGAATGTGGTTATTGATATTGCATATGATTATTTTACTAGTAGAATATCCATGCGAATAAGTATATGGAATTATTTAATTTTATTTCTGCCATATAATGATGAAGTTCATGTTTTAAATGGATTTTGTTTTAGGTATACATTGCCTTAAATTTTTATGATTATTTATGAATGTTTCCGCTATATTGTTACCCTTAATGGGCATTTGAGCCCACCCCTTTCTATGTTTTATTTTTCCCAAGATGTGAAGAAGTATTTTGTGAATGACCTGTAGGGATAGTATGAAGGGATAGGAGTGTGGACTATGGAGACTATATTGTTGTAGTTTTTCATTTTATGACGTAATGGAAACTTTATGATTGTATCTAGTTATTCTAAGCCTACTAAACTAATCGGTCTTTAGAGACTTGATCGTTCTTGTGATCATTCCAATGTTATGTAATAATGCACTGACTCTGTGTATTGTAGATATTTTGTGAGTTTTCTGAGCAATACATCCCTGTCTGGATATGAGGAGGTAGAGGCGGCTCTGGCACAGATGTACCTAGGGGTAAAACACGTAAACACCGCTTTGAGTTAGACTCGAACGGGAACTGGTGCACGACAATGGGCCTTCCTATACTCTTGGTTATGACACTCCCGAGGGATATTCTTAGGATAAATCTAATTTTCATTTCAAATCATTATGAAGGGTTTATGAGTATATACGTCCTGAAAGAAAACTTTTTTATGAATATGGATTATATCCATAAATAGTTCAATTTTTGATAAGTGTTTTATAAATATGGAATTATGTATGTTGATTCATAAACAGATCTACTTTATTCCATTGTTTAGAAATGGCACCTAGTTGAAGAAATGGAAACCATATCAATGAACGCACTCCATGTAAGGATTTCTCTCCTGATAAAGATAATTATAGTGGAGATGGTGATAAAACTGGTGTTGATCAACTAATCACCATACTGGGACATCTCACTCAGGTTATGAATAATAACCTTACCCGTATGGAGCACCCTGATCCACAGCTAGGAGGATCAATGTTATATATCTTAATGAAGCAACAACCACCAACATTCAATGAGAGTAAAAATCCATTAGTATCTAAGCAATGGATATATTCCCTAGAAAAAATATTTTAGGATTTGGGGAGTAGTGAAAGGGAAAAAGTTTTCATGGTAGTTTATCGCCTCACTGGAGATGTCGATCAATGGTGTTCATTGATTCAAAACATGAAGGAAGATGATGAAGTATCAAATATGGAATAGAGGGAGTTCAAATATCTTTTTTTAGAAAAATACATTCCTCGTGACCATCAAGAAGATATAGAAAGGAAATTTCTGAGTCTGTGAGAAAATGGGGATGAGAATGTTACAAAGTATGAGGATAACGTTACAAGTTTAGCAAGGTATTCTGGAGATTATATACATAACCCAAGAAGTAAGATTGATCATTTATTTGATGGGTTAAAACCATTTCTCTATCGAGCATTAGTCTCACAATCCTTCTCGTCGTACAAAGACATTTTCTCATGTGCTATCAAGATAGAAAAGGAATTCTCTATGTCTTATGACATTAAAGAAAAGCAAGACAATAAGAGATCTGCTGATCAATTTGGTAATGGAAATAAGGGGAAAAATGGAAAAGTTGAATATCCATCCTGCAGTAAATGTGGGAAGAAACACCCCGGTACTTGCTTAAAAGGAATGGGAGTCTGTTACAAGTGTGGTGAAAAGTCCACCAAGCTCGTGATTGCATGGGGAAGAAGGAAGCTCCCGATGTCCAATGCTACAATTTTAGGGAGATGGGACATTATGAAAATGAATGTCCTAAGAATCCGGGGAACTTACCTCAGAAAAGGCCAAGGGATCAATGCCAAGATTATGTTATCACTACTGTAGAGGTAGAAACTCCGAAAGACGTGGTGGCAGGTAATTTAATGGTTTCTTGAAGTTTAGAAAATGCATTATTTGATTCTAGATCATCGCATTGTTTCATATCTTCCCAGTTTGCTTAGAAAATTAGATATTTCCAATTTGATTTAACAAGGGCATTGTTAGTTAAAACTGTTAAGGGAAATGTCATTGCATCAAAGTTTTCTGAATCAGTCCCCATTAGAGAACATAAATTTTCTTTATCTGCTGATCTCATCTTCATACCTATGATTGAGTTTGATATAATCCTCGGAATGGATTAGATTTCGGACCATTATGAGAAGATTTATTGTAAGAATAAGGAGGTTATGATTTTTGATGATGATGATAAGTAACACCTTATCTTTAGTGCAGAATCATCACCACCTAATTCTTATCTAGATCCACCCCCATTAGCTCATCTAAATTCAATTATTAGGGAGGAAGTGAATGAAATGATTGTGGGTGAGGAAAGGAATGTTCAAATAGAGGATGTACCTATTATAAAAGAATATGTAGATGTGTTTCCCGAAGATTTACCTAGACATCCTTCAGAATGAGAAGTTGATTTTTCCATTGATTTAATTCCTAAAACAGGCCTATATTGAAGACCACTTATAGAATGGCCTCTTTGGAACTTAGTTGTACTGGAGAAACAACTAGAGGAATTGAGTAATAAGGGATTTATTCACCCTAGTGTTTCTCCATGGGGATCCCCTGTTCTTTTTGTTAAAAAGAAAGATTGATCTATGAGGTTATGTGTCATGTACAAGGAGATCAATGCTATAACAATAAAGAACAAGTATCCCCTACCTCACATTGATGATTTATTTGACCAAATGCCTGGAGCTCAATTCTTTTCAAAGATTGACCTTTGATCTGGATACCATAAGTTGTGTGTGAAGAAGGAAGACATTTTGAAGACAGAATTTTGAACAAGGTACGGGCATTACATGTTTAAGGTAATTCCTTTTGGACTGACGAATGCACCCTTTGTATTCATAGATCTAATGAATAGAGTTTTCAATGAATATCTCGATGATTTTGTGATGGTATTTATTGATGATATCATGGTATACTCCAAAATCTACGAAGATCAAGAAAATCACTTGCGCATTATCCTGAAGACTCTGAGAAGACATGAATTATATGGGAAGTTTAGCAAGTGTGAATTTTGGCATCAAGAGATTTATTTTCTTGGCCATATTGTCTCTAAAGATGGAATCTCTATTGATCCTTCTAAGACCAAGGCAATCCAAGAATGGCCAGCACCTACAAGTATAACTGAGGTTTGATGTTTCATTGGTTTAGCATGTTATTATCGACATTTCATCCAGAATTTTTCCCGATTGTTAACCCATTAAAAAATCTCACACGTAAGGGGGTTAAATTTGTTTGGACACAAGAGTGTAAAGAATGTATTGAAGAACTAAATAGAAGATTAGTCAATGCTCATATATTGACTCCACCATCAGGGAATGATGAGTTTGTTATTTATAGTGATGCATCAAAGAAAGGACTTGGTTGTGTCCTTATACAGAATGATACGGTTATTTCCGATGCATCATAACAGTTGAAAATTCATGAGAAAAACTATCCTACTCATGATGTCTAGTTAGCAGTTGTGATCTTTTCTTTGAAGATATAGAGGCACTACCTCTATGTTGAAAAATGTGAGATTTATACTGATCAGAAGAGTTTGAATTATATTTTCTCACAAAAAGAACTCAACATGAGGTAAAGGAGATGGCTTGAATTAATAATGGATTATTATTGTACGATACACTACCACTCGAGAAAGGAAAATAAGGTGGAAGATGCTTTGAGCAGAAAAGATCATGGAGTTTTGAACAATATGAGAATTGAAAGGGATCCAATTTTCATGGATCTAGTGATGATGGACATGGTAATAACCATGGAAGGCAAAACATCAGTGATTATTCAAATGGTTTCCAAAAAATCTTTACTAGAAAGGATTAAGAGTTCTCAGACCGATGATGAAGAATTTAAAAAGAAGATTAAAGCTGTGAATGATGGGAGATTGAATGACTTTGGGTATGAAGATGGAATTTTGAAAGTTGGGAAGAGTCTTTGTATTCCCAATATAACTGATCTAAAAAGGGATTTGTTGGACGATGCTCATAGTTACAATTTCTCTATACACCTTAGGAGCACCAAAATGTATAGAGACATGAAGGCCCATTTTTTGGGGGATAACATAAAGAAGAAGATTGTTGATTTTGTATCAAGATATAGGGTTTTTCAACAAGTGAAAGCTGGAAGGAAACAGCCTGGAGGAGTCATGCATCCTATTCCTATACCGGACTGGAAACAGGACAATATTACGATGGACTTTGTCCTGGGACTACCAAATACTCCTAGAAGGAACAATGCAATATGGGTTATTTTTTATCGCCTTACCAAGTCAACACATTTTCTGGCTATAAGAGAAGATCTACCACTGGAACATCTAGGAAAACTATATATTAATGAAGTGGTGAGACTTCATGGAGTTCCCCTATCCATTGTTTCTGATCGTCATCCCCGTTTTACTTTAAGATTCTAGAAGAGTCTTGAGAAATCCCTGGATACTGAATTTCAATTAAGCACTGCCTACCACCCTAAAAAAGATGGCCATTCAGAACAGACTATTCAAACCTTAGAAGACATGTTGAGATCCTGCTCGCTTGACTTTCAGGGTATGTGGGATCAATATTAACCTATGGTAGAATTTTTCTATAATAATAGCTTCCATTCGAGTAATCAGATGGCACCATATGAAGCGTTATACGGAAAGAGATGTCGCACACCAACATGTTGGGATGAAATCGGTGAACAAAAACGTGTAGGCCCAAAACAGGTGGAGGAAACAATGGAAAAGGTAATGGTAATCCAAAACCACATCAAAGCAGCTCAAAGTAGGCAGAAAATCTATACCGATAACCAAAGAAAGGATTTATAATTTCTGGTGGGAGATCATGTTTTCTTGAGGGTATCTACATGGAAGGGAGTTATACGTTTTGGCAAGAGAGGTAAATTGAGTCCTAGGTACATCGGACCTTTCGAAATTCTAGAACGAATTGGGGTTGTAGCTTACCATTTGGAAATGCCGCCAAGTCTCTCTAAAGTTCACGATGTGTTCCACGTATCATTGTTGAGGAAATACATGCCTGACCTAATGAATGTACTCACCTATGAGGAATTTGAACTGGAACCTGATCAATCTTATTGCGAAGAGCCTGTCTGGATTCTTGATACGAGAGAACAAGTGCTGAGAAACCGGACGACTCGTCTTGTAAAAGTTCTATGGAGAAACCATAAGATGGAAGAGGCAACGTGGGAACCCGAGGAACTTATGATGAAGAACCACCAGAGTCTTTTCATGTTGTAGTATTCTAGAAATTTTGAGGATGAAATTATTTGAAGGACGGGTGAATGTAACACCCCAAACATCTACGGTGCGCTTCTCTTTGAATAATGCAATAGTGTGTGTTGTACACAATATCGAGTTCTAACACACCACAACCAATCAAACTAGACATTATGAATAGTAATACCCACTTTTTGAAATTTATTAATTTTATTTTACAAAATGGACTTTATATTTGGATTCGGAATATCGAAATTAGCTTAGGGTGAATTTTTGGTATTTTTTTTGAAAACCTTCATATTTTGATGAATAGTGAAACCACTAAGTGGTAGTTAAAAAACTGAATTTCTCATAAAACATAATTTTATCACTTCTGTGAGTGGAGTTTTGAAAATCCGAGAGACACAGTTAATATCATGTAGTAAAATGTTGTTCATTTAGATGAAAATTGTTTTTGGTGAATAGTAACTTTTTACTTTTATTTACCACGGTTAAAAGTAAATAGGATAATTAAGGGTAAAAATGATTTAAATATTAACCTGACATATATCCTAATTCTATCGGATAAGCTTAATTCGACCAAAAAACACTTTAGGAAAAAAATATGAACCTCTTTGGTCCACTTGGATTAGATTAGGACATTTATTATTATTTAATTCAAAGAAGAGTTAAAAGAGGTAAAATCAATGTTTTATAACTAAAACATTTTTAATACAGGGATACACATAAGATAAATTTTATTATTAATATTCATTAGAAATCTAAAAATATTTCTTACATAATGATATTTTATTTATAATTTTTGGACATTAAATAATTTAATTTATTTATGACACAATGATGATGCAGTAATTAACATAATAGTGAAAAATTAAAATTATCGTTATTATAAATACCCAAATAAATGAAATTTGAGACTTTTTATAAATTACACTAATTTTTTAGGTTAATATGATATGTTAGGATTGATTTAATACACTTTTTCCTAAGTAGTCATTCTGTTATTATTTTCACAAAAAATCAATTTTCCAAATAGTGTCAAAATTGACATAAAAGAGTTTTTAAAACAAATATTATATTATTAATTGATATTATATTCCTAAAAATATAAGGATTGTCCAAGAGACTTATATCATAATATTTGTATCATTAATTGACCACTTGTAGTTGGATTGGATGTATATAGTATGTTTAATAACCGTATAATATAAAAATACAAAGAGACATTGTAAAAGTGAAACAAATTAACTAAGAGTTAATACTTAATGATAACGTTAATATAATGAACCAAACCATTCTAAATTCTATTGGTTGAGTGGTTTCCGACCCATCCCCTCCATAACATTTAAATTATTCACTTTGGAGCCATTAGAAATCAAATATGAAATTTTTATAAAATAATATTTCTAGCTTTTCCAAAGGTGCCTCTCACCATTCTTATAAAAGGGCACTCCCCCTTCTCACTAATTCACACATTAAAAGCCTTTTGGCTCGGCCAACCCCTGACAAAATACTCTCTCAACTTCCCTCACTTCAACCTAGAGGCCTTATTTTGATCATAAATCCAACCTAGGGAGCCCTTTTGATCAAATCAAAAGGAAGAACCCAAAGAAAAGGTAATGTTTTCACCGCCCTCTTCCAAGTTCCATTCTTCTTCAACTTCTTCTTTCATTGTTATTCCCATTATAAAATAATAAATCCAGTATCATATATATACTGTGATTTTATTATAAATATGGTACAACCATATTCATTATTCTATCCATCCTTTGAATGACATGTCACCATACGTGCGTATGTACGGCTTACCGTCTCCACATCATGTTGTAATTGTTATTCAATAAATTATTATTTGGATGGGTATAATAAGGATGTGTAATTCATGTAAATAATAAATATAACATGATAATGATTCTGTATATACGATATACCATCAAATTATATATTATTTTAATATCAAAATAATGATATTGTCGCTCGTGCGTACGTACAGACTACCGTCTCCACGAACGCGATAAGATTCATTCTCCATCATATCCATTCAAGTCTAATTCTCATTTGATGATTAAAAATAGCATTGATGGACTTGCTATCATTCTGGATATGAATAAGATACAACCTATCCATGGAAAACATGGCTTATGTTACAAAACATATAAAAGAAAATGAGTAAGTTAACACCCGAAACAACGATAATACTATGATATTATTTACAAATCAATGTTAAAAAATAATATATGATATCATATTATGGTATATGATTCTTTTATAATTTAATAACAATTAATTCATCATTATACAGGAGGTTATCCTACCCCCAACCAAGGAAATGTACAAGGTAAGGTTTTATTTCACAATCTCTTCATTATCCGAGGATGTTTATACGTAATTATCTTCTGGGACCTCTTTATCATCCACATCCATGTTTCTTCAAAATTTATTACAAATCATTATTACTATTTTAAATACTATGGGATAAAGTCATTTATAACCTTTTTGAATTTTTTATAATATGTTTATTAAGGAATCATTCTGTTTTTTTCCAAACAAGGTCCGTTTTAACCTTTTCGACAGAATTAAGGTAAGAATGTTTTTTTAAATTATATGGCGGGTGCGGCTATTTTCCACCGTTATAAAATCGTCGAAGATTCCCTTACCAGCATATAAGAATATTTCTAAAGAAAATGTTTTATTTTATAAATATATGGCTCTTAAATGATTTCAAAATAGAAAGAGATATTTCTTTAAAAAGAGTTTTGATTTCATCTATGTCATCATCCTTTGAGGGATTTTAAGTTTATTTGGAGTTGATTTATTATGATACAAAACATCCATATTGTATTGATGGTTTTGTGATATGTTTTACTGCGGATGTGTTATTTTTATACCATTCATGGTTTATTAAGAAAGTATTGACATTTTTTATGCTAGTTTTAATACAAATGTTTATGTTATGTTTAAACCTGTTCATATGAGGAATGCATTGGACTTAATAAGTGACTAGTGGTGACCGCTATAGCTCCTTGATACATCGGTAGGTCTCATGAGACAAACTAGTTTCTTGGCACAAGGACTTGACAAAATATTATTTGTAGTCTTGGCATGAGGCCTTGGCTATGTGGTTATGATAGTCTTACATTATCCATTCCATCATTATGAATGTGGTTATTGATATTGCATGTGATTACTCAACTAGTAGAATATCCATGTGAATAAGTATAGGAAATATTTCATTTTATTTCTGCAATATTATATTGATGTTCATGTTTTAAATGGCTTTTGTTTTAGTTATATGTTGCCTTAAATGTTTATGCTTATTTATGAAAGTTTCCTCTATATTGTTATCCTTACTGGGCATTTGAGATCACCCCTTTCTATGTTTTATTTTTCCCAGGATGTGAAGAAGTATTTTATGAATGACCTACAGTCATAGTATAAGGGGATACGAGTGTAGACTATGGAGACTATATTTTTTAATTTTTTCATTTTATGATGTAATGTAAACTTTATGAATTTATCGAGTTATTACAAGGCTACTAAACTAATATGTCTTTCGAAACTTGATTGTTCTTGTGATCATGCCAATGTTATCTAATAATGCACTGACTCTGGGTAACTGGGGTTGGGGCATTAAAAAAATCTTTTTCTGAAAATTTGTAGTGTTATGTGAGCCTTAAAATTTCATATTTTATTCCTAAAAATTTTGTATAATGTTTTTTGGATATATTCCACACCTTTCTAAAGGATGTAATTATTTTTTTGAAGTCTAATTCAACTGGGAAAGTGAATATACTAAAATTAAAATATTCAAATCATTTTTTATAAACAAAAATTTGTGGATATAAGTCCTAAATAATTAATGAAATGAAAATAAAAAAAAGAGAATTCTTAAATATTAGATTGTACAAAAGATATTTTTCATACAAATCATGTCAGATATAAATAATATATTGGGAGTAGTGATCATGTATAGTTTCACCCAACCATATTGAGAAGAAGATGAGGAAACATAAGTGAATGTTGAGTGAAATTGAGGTGAACCCACAATATTGCAAATTCAGTGATCCATGCATATTGTTACTATAGAATAATTGGTGTATCTCCATGTCTATTGATGATTATTGTATTTTGAAACATCTCCCATGTTTCTGGGTATTTACTATGTATATATCATATTGTATGTGGAAAATATCAAAATATTATATCCTCAATGGATTCATTATGTAAAATATGTAGTTTGAAAATTAGTACATCAATTTTAAATTATCATCAGTCATATATAAATAAGGATATGGTTAGATAAATAATCAATCAAATCATCACTGAAAATGATGAAAAAATGTTACACTGGTATTTTACGAGGTCAATATTTATTAAAGAAATGAATTATTTTGTCATATGTGAGGAAACAAAAATGATTTTTATACACTTATTTATCCCCACAACCTATATATGAATCTATAGCTAATGTACATTATGGGTATGAAACATGGTAGAATATAGAGGCTTATCATTTTGATTTAGTGATCAAAATTGATCTGATTGGTTTTTGGAGTTGAATAAACTATTGTTTGTGTGACATAAGAATGAGAATGAATATTATGAATAATTATATCTCAAATGGACTTCCATATAATGGAATAAAGTTTTAAAATGTGTGTGATAAATAAGAAGATACCATCACCTAAAAAATTCACATTACAATGAAATCTTATGTTATATCTATATTTACATAAAAGTATTCTTCCAAACTATCGAATGATACCAATATTCCTAATTATTTGGTATAAATTGATTAGAGTGAGATATAAATATATATAAAATTCTACACATTTTCATAATTCAATGTAGTTTTACCATGGACTAATGGAAGAAATAATTAAGATGAAAATGAAGAATGAATCTCAAAGAGTTCATATTGATGTACTAAAAATTGAGAAAAATAAAAAAAAATCCATAATAAATCACTAATTTTGGTTGCCTTAAAACCGTGGGAGAAAAATTATAACCATTCCAAATAATTGGAGTAGTTTTCTTCCTAGGTGAAAAAGAATAAATATGTTTCCAATGAGAGTAACTGTGACTCAGGGAATGTTCAGAATATAGGGGTCATATAAGATAAATTGTGTGAACATTTTTCATAGTTTTTCCGGGAGAACCAATTACTGAGGTATGCAATAGATTCTATATAGGATTAAATTATAAATATGGGAAAAATTAAATATTATAGAGGGACTTGAACAAAACACAAATTAAATAAATTTAAAATATTCAAAGATATGGAGATATAAAATAGGATTTTCCTTCTAAATAAACAATTAGTATAGGGGATAAATATAGAATATAATCAAGATAAATATTGAGTAATGTGCCTTCTAAATTGAAGGAGAATAATGAGAAGATCAATGTATCTAAAAAACCTAATAAAAAAATGAAGAATCCCATTGGAGAATAAGTAAATAGAGCCCACAATTTTAAAAGGATGGAGTAAGATACTACTCTAATGCATCATACCATATACAGAAGATATGAGTATCATGGGTCTTCAATAAATGAGTGATACAATTATAAAATTATAGAATATTTCATGAAGGATTTCATTGAATTAGATAGGAATAAAGGAATACTATCTTCTAATTCTAAGACATATCAATCCTAGAGAGACTGTACGAGGCATGATTTTATTATTTAATTTTTTATCTTTTTTAATTATATTTATTTTAAAGGAATTTCAAAAAAAAACATATCTTACAATGTTTCAATGAAATCCTCAATTATTCAGAATAATGGGAATAATTATTTAACATAATGAATTTCTGTTATGATAGGGAACAAATAAACGTTGTTTGCAAATAAAAATAGACATTGTCAAGAGATATATAGGGAACAAACATCTTTTTAATCATCGAATCGATTCTAGAAGAAAATAAAAATAATCTGTACGAAAAAAAGAATGTGACTTCAACTTTTAAAAATATTTTTTTAGCATTTAGTGAATGAAACATAAGGGTTGAAAACTTCTGAGGTGATTTTATTTCATTTCAATGAGGATATATAGGAGGTGTAATTGAGTGGTAATACAATGTATACCACACTTCAATATAGGAATATACATATTTATATTCCATAAAAGTATAATATCTTTGAATAAAGAGAATAACTACGTTTCTGTATCTATAACTGGAATCACTCAAAGAATATCCTCTTTCTATGCAATAAATAATCATAACATTATGAAATATTAATTAGATTTTGTTATTTATGCGGGGATGTAATTTTTTTCATTGAATAAAAAATTTATATTGGGAATTAGTGATGTTGACGGGCTGATTAATTAGGATTATCCTCATTCCTCTATTTAAGGAAGTGAAAAATCTCCTCATAGAGTGATTTCAAATTATATTAACTATTGTTTATATTCCATTTGTTTGAAGGTAACAATTATAAATTTGGGTTGTTTCATAATGAAATAAATAATAACTGTTTTACAAGAAAAAGAGTTCCATTAAATTTTATTTATTGGAATATGATATTCTTTCTATTCAATGAATTTAACGGACACGAACAGAATAATAATTACAGAAGTAATGAGGATTTTAAATTATTGAATAATAAGTTAAATAAAATTAATTATTTAGTGATAATAATGAAAATTTCATGGGGGTATTGGAATTCAAATTTCATGTATGGTTTCCCAAATAACCAATTCAATATCCCCACATGTGAGAGAAAAATCATTTATCAACAAAAGTTCTCGAAGATATTTCAAATGGTGATAAAGAACATATACATTTCAATATATGGTACGTATAATTATTCATAATATAATATAATCCATAATTATATACTATGTGTTATTAAATATAATTTTCAAAAAAATTAATTAGTTAGGAGTCTATGTTTAATGAATTAATATAGAAATTTTTTTAGAAATAAATAAATGTTCAATGCCTTGTTTTGGTGAATTGAAATAAGTTGTTGAAATTGAAAATGAAAATTTAACTTACATTATATCATGTTTTCTACTTATATTATATACATTTTATGATTATAGTATATATTTATATCTCATTTTTATATGGTTATTTTCCCATGAAAATTATTTTTGATATAATCTACTATTGGGAAAAAAATACTGTAGAATTTTATAAAAAAATACAATCACATAAGAATAAATGATTGTGTGGTGAATTTAATTTTTGATTCCATCTAGGTGGGGATATCAATACTATGATTTTAATATCATATGGGGTAATTATATATCCATATGATACGCATGTACCTTGTTGAATACTATGGAGCAGTAGAAATACATTATTCACATCATTGATAAAGGAGAAAAAATACAATAACCTAATGGATGTTCTCAAAATTATAGAAAAGATATAATATTATGTTTTTTGAAATATTTAAAACAATTGGATAATGAGTATATTTTAAAATTATTATCTATATTTCTCTTGGAATGAAATTATCTGGGATCCCATATCTAGTTTAAATAATACATTATATACTATGGATTTTATATCTATTTGGAGACTAATAGATCATGAATCAATGTGTGATTATGCCTAGAGTAGAAATGATTATGGATCTATATGTTTTATTCAAAATAAATTCATTTGGATAGTTGTATTTTATGGCTATTAATATGATGTTTTTGAAGATGTTAATTTAATGAAGATAAAAAAATAAAGGTGATTATATTGAGTGACGTTCCCCATACAAACTATTTGTATTTGAAATGTCATGTAGAAGTGTTGGATTTCATATCATCATTAACATATATTGATGGATCATTGTGTATTTATTGGACACCATGTCAAATATTTCATGAGATTGAAAAATTCTCAATAACGGAAAAACAGTTTATTCAATGATGCACTATACGTTATAAATAATTCAATCATGATCATATCAATAAATTTTATTATATTTTAATGGAAACATGAGTACACAGACATGGATTTATCAAATTTTGTTCATATAAAATTTCTAATATCAAATTCTCTTTATATTTTCATAATTTAATTTGTAAGTATGGTTTTGAGTTCATATGGAATTATAACAAAGGAAAACGACGTAATGGGTGAAGACTCTGCAAATTCGCTATTTTGGGAACATTGATATCCTAAAAAAATTAACAAGAAATAATTATGGAATTCATTATATTCAATTTAAAAATGTTCCCAAAATGAAATGTTTAAATCATGGATTTTTAAAAAATTACGGATTCATGGTGCGTAATAGAAATTGATGAAGGATAATTTCTCATGAAGGTGTTTTATGAAGCATAAATATTTTATGAACAATCACAATGATTTGTAGAATTACTATTTCATTTTTGTCATGTTATTATTTGGAAATGGAAAAAAATTTCAGGCAATATTTTCTAGTTCATAAATATATGAGTCACATGAAATTGGTAGAGTTACACGATTATCTAAAATGAAAACATATTTTTGTAAGGATATGGAGTTTTTCAATAAATATGATTTCAAATCATTCAATCCTATATAATAGAAAATATTTCATTAATGTTTTGTCTCATGAAATATACATATGAGGAGGGATTTATATGTCTATAAATATGTATCTTCCCTTCATTTGATGTGGAAAAACATGTTGATGATATTAAGGCTCAAATAGAAGAAATAATTTAACAATGGTATTGCATGGGTGAAACAGTAATGCTTACCTAAATTTCATGATGAAGGTAAATTATATATAAATATATATACCATAATAGAATCTCAAAAAAATAAATTAATAGATAATATAAGGGGGTTTCACAAAAAATGTGATAATTGTGTTAATGATGCGAGATTTATTATTTACTACGAGTTTCATCAATGTTAGGATTTTGAGGACACGATCAGAGTTGTGTGATTGTGTGTTGTTGTGTGATTGTGCATGATTTTTCCAGCATATGTATATAGTTTCCCAAAAGTCAAAATTAAAATATTCCATCATGTGAAAATTATAGAGAATTGTTTTTACTGATTTCATACATTGAAAAAGGATGTATTTATTCCATAATTCCTTGTTTAATAGGGTACATGATGATTCTACAATGGTAATGATGTAAATCTGTAACACCCCAAGATTTCAGAGTGTGTTATTTCTTAAAAATAATTCAATAACTTGCACTACACGCAACACCGAGTTCAATCACACCATTAAAAGAGGTCATGAATAGTATTAACTACATTTTGAACTTTATATAATCCTTATAATTTTAGAATCCCTATTATGAGTATCTTAGTCATAATGCAAGAACAAATTCATTTTCAGTATTTCACTTTTATCAACTTCTAATAGTGAAACCTTTTTAAATACAATATTTTAAACTTTTTGAATAAATGGAGACATCAAAAAAATTTAAAATGAAACATCCCAAGCGTCCACGGTACGCTTTCCTTTGGATAAAACAGTATCGTGTGTTGTACGCAACTTCGAGTTCTAACACACCGTAACCAATCAAACTAGTTGTTATGAATAGTAATACCTACTTTTTGAAGTTATATATATTTTATATTTTAAAATGGACTTCATTTTTGGATTCGGAATATCAAATTTATCCTAAGGTGAAATTTTGGTACTTTTCGGATAACTTTCATATTTTGATGAATAGTGAAAATTACTAAATTTTAATTAAAAACAACTTTTTTAATCAAAATAATTAATAGTGATAAATTATGAATTTGAGTGGTTTTAAAGTATATTTAGAATATATTTTTACTATTTAATATAATTTTGGTCATTGGACATAATTTTACAATTAAACCGGACATAAACAAGTGTCAATCTTTTGATAGTTATTATCTCTTAAAAACACGCTTTTTGTTTTGACAGCGGGAATTAATTTTAAATTAATTTCTGCCACTTCTGTGTTTTGAATTTAGGAAAATGGATTCCATATTTGGAATCAGGATTTTCAAATTGTGTAAATAGTTAACTTTTATTTTTAGACATTTTGAATAATTACTGCGGTAAATATTTTATTTACTATGGTTAAGGGTAAATCCGGTAAATAAGGGTTAAAAAATAATATTATAATAATACTAAATTACCCTAAAACGTGTCTTAACCCTATTGGTTGATACATGGTCGACCATGGGCATCTTTGGGTCTATTTTGGGACCTCATGGATCCACTTGTAAGTGATAATGACACATTATATTAATAAAGTTAAAATAAAAATAAAAATGGCATAAGCTTACATCTTTTAGAAGAACAATGTTTACATAGGGTTATACATGTTGGATTTTCGATTATAAACAATTCATTAGAAAGATAAAAATATTTCCTACATAATGATATTTTATTTATAATTTTTAGACATTAAATAATTTATTTTATTTATGACACAATGATGATGCAGTAATTACTAAAATAGTGAAAAATTAAAATAATTGATCTTATAAATACCCAAATAATTATAATATGAAACTTTTAATGAATTAAACTAATTTTCTATGATAATATGATATATTAGGATTGATTTAATTTACTTTGTTCGAAGTAATCAATCTGTTAGGAGTTTCACAAAAATCAACTATTGAATAGTGTCAAAATTGACATAAAAGAGTTCTTAAAACAAATATTATATTATTAATTGATATTAAATTCATAAAAATCTAAGGTTCTGCCAAGAGACTTATATTATGATAGGTTAATCATTAATGGACCACTTGGGGGTCTCTTGGATGTATATAGTAAGTTTATTAACCATATAATATAAAAATACAAAGAGACATTGTAAAAGTGAAACTAATTAACTTAGAGTTAATACTTCAAGATAAGGTTAATATAAGTACCCAAACCTGTCTAAATTCTATTGGATGAGTTGTTTTCGACCTATCCCCACCTCATCTTTTTAATAGTCAACTTTGGAGCCTTTGTAAACCGAATATGAATTTATTATAAATTAATATTTCTAGCTTTTCCAAAGGTGCCCCTCACCCCTCTTATAAAAGGGCACTCCTCCTTCTCTTTTCCTCACACCTCTCAGGCCACTTGGCTCGTCCAAACTCTGCCCAACTAAGCTCCCCACATCCCTCTCCTCCTCCTTGAAGCTTCCCCTTAGGAAAAAGCATTTCAAGAAGTCATTTGGTTCCAACCAAAGTGAGTTACCTAAATTAAAGGTAACGATTTCTCTTAAATTATTTTCATTTATTTTGCTTCTCCAACCCCATAAATCTTTTTATTTCCTTTCTTTTGTAACAACACCAGTATCCTCAATATACTAGGATGTTGTTATAAGAAGGATTCAAACTACACATACACACAACTCCATCTAATGGATGATGAACATAATGTTTCTGTGGATGGCAAACTAACGCCTCACGAAATGATGATTGTTCAAATACATCTTACCACCTCTCATGGTGGCCATTATGATGGAACTGTAATTAAATATGATATTAATGATATATATTTTATATATAATCTTCTGTAATTCCATTTTATTTCATACCATTATTCGTTTCATGTTGTATATACATACGATAATTTCATTTGAGGAAGTGCGGACTACCGCCCCCTTAAAATGATATGACTCGTTCATACCACACTTGGAACGTATAAAGGATGGTGTTAATGAACTTAAGTAACATATATAAAATATTATATTATACTGGAATAGTAATATACCTATGTATCATTTGGATTCGATTCTTTTAAAATAAAAATTAAATGGAAGTAGCGTTCGTGCGTACGTACGGACTACCGTCTCCACGAACGCGATGAGATTCATTCTCCATCGTATCCATTCAAGTATAATTATCATTTAATGATTTAAAAATGATGTTTAAGGACTTGATATCATTCTGGATATGAATAAGATACAACAAACATGACTTATGTAACAAAACATATAAAAGAAAATGAGTAAGTTAACACCCGAAACGACGATAATTCTAAGATATTATTAACAAATGAATGTTAAAAGATCATATATGATATCATATTAATATATATGATTCTTGTATAATTTAATAACAATTATTTCACCATTATACAGGAGGTTAACCTACCCCAACCAAGGAAAAGTACAAGGTAAGGGTTATTTCACAATCTCTTCATTATCCGAGGTTGTATTATACGTAATAATCTACTGGGATCTCTTTATCATCCACATCCATGTTTCTTCGAAATGTATTTCAAAACATTTTTACTATTTACAAGAATATGGGTTAAAGTCATTTATACCCTTGTTTGACTTTTTATAAGAGGTTTATAAAGGAATCTTTCCGTCGTTTTCAAAACAAGGTCCTTTTTAACCTTTTCGACAGAATTGAGGTAAGAATGTTTTTTTTAACTTATACGGCGGGTGCGGTTATTTTCCGCCTTTATAAAATCGTCGAAGCTTTCCTTACAAGCTTATAAGAATATTTTCAAAGAAAATGTTTTATTTTATATGGATCTTAAATGATTTCAAAATAAAAGGAGATACTTCTTTTAAAAGAATTTTGATTTCATCTATGTCAACATCCTTTGATGGATTTTATGATTATTTGAAGTTGATTTATTATAATACAAAACTTCTATAATTTATTGAAGGTTTTGTGATATGTTTGAATGTGGATGTGCTATTTTATACCATTCATAGTTTATGGTGAAACTATTGACATTTCGTATGCTAGTTTTAATCCGAATGTTTATGTTATATTTCAAACTTTTCTTCAGATGAATGTGCTAAACAAGTATGTTCCGGGTTGGGGACCGGTAAAAGTAAGCCCTCCAGGTTGGGGACTGGTTAAAGTAAGCCCTCCAGGTTGGGGACTGGTTAAAGTAAGCCCTCCAGGTTAGGGACTGGTAAAAGTATGCCCTCCGGGTTGGTGTCCGGTTATTAGAGGCACTCCGGGTTGGTGTCCGGTTATTAGAGGCACTCCGGGTTGGTGTCCGGTTATTAGAGGCACTCCGGGTTGGGTTCCGGTTAGAAGTAACCCCTAGGTCTTGGGATGAGGCCTAGACAAAGAAATTAACGTTTAGCATTATGCATTCCAACATTATGAAAGTGGTTATTGATTTTGCATGTGATTATTCGATTAGTAGAATATCCATGTGAATAAGTAAATGGCATTATTTCATTTTATTTATGCCATACCATGTTGAAAGTTCGTATTTAAAAGGCTTTTGTTTTAGTTATACATTGCCTTAAATGTTTATTCTTATTTATGAAAGTTTCCGCTATATTGTTATCCTTACTGGGCATTTGAGCTCACCCCTTTTCTATGTTTTATTTTTCCCCAGGATGTGAAGAAGTAAATTATGAATGACCTGCAGGGATATTATGAGGGGATAGTAGTGTGGATTATGGAGACATTATGTTGTTGTAGTAGTTTTTCATTTTATGATGTAATGTAAAACTTATGAATATATCTAGTGTTTCCAAGGCTACTAAACCAATCGGTCTTTCGAGATTTGATCTTTCTTGTGATCATGCCAATGTTATGTAATAATGCACCGACTCTAGGCAACTAGGGTCGGGGCGTTACAGTTGGTATCAGAGGAAGTTTAGTACAAACCTTGGAAACTAGATTTAGATAAACTCTGATTAGAGCACGTAGACCTAAGATGAACTTTGAGGATTAGTATAGAAGAACTTCCTAGAATTTTGGTATTGTAGAGATTTTGTGAGTTTTCCGAGCAATACATCCCTGTCTGGATACGAGCAGGTAGAGGCGGCTCTGGCACAGATGTACCTAGGGGTAAAACCCGAAAACACCACTTTGAGCTAGACTCGAACGGGAACTGGTGCACGACAACGGGCCTTGCTGCACTCTTGGTTACGACACTCCCGGGGGATATGCTTAGGATAACTCTCATTTTCTTTACAAATCATTTTGAAGGGATTATGAGTATATAATTCCTCAAAGAAAACATTTTTATGATTATGGATTATATCCATAAATAGTACAATTTATGTTAAGTGTTTTATAAGTATGGGATTATGTATTTTGATTCATAAACTGATCTAGTTTATGCCATTGTTTAGAAATGGCGCCCAGTAGAAGGAATGAGAACTCCAGAAATACACATGATTCAAAGAGAAGGAAGGATCATATCTTTCATGGTCTTAAGCTAGAATTTATAAGAGAAATAGTCTCCCATGTATTATCATCATATGAAGAAATAATATCATGTGTTGATAAGATATGTAAAGAGTTTACTGAGTCCTATGGCTTTGAAGGGAAGCAAGAGAAGAAAAGGATGGAAGAGAGAAAGATGGATAAAGGGAAGAGGGAAAAGAAGAATTTTCCCATATGTGGTAACTGTGGAAAGAAACACCCTGGAACTTGCCTGAAAGGAATGGGAGTTTGTTATAAGTGTGGAGGAAAAGGGCACAAAGTACGTGACTGCAAGGGTAAGAAAATGGTTTTAAATGTACAATGCTTCATTTGCAAGGAGTTTGGACACTACGCGAACCTATGTCCCAGTCATCAGACTATGCCGCAAATGATGTTATTGGATAATAATCAAGTTATGATACTACAACAGATGAAGAGGAATGATTAGAGTTCTTATGTTGATTATGAGCTTTGTATCAACAATGTACTTGTTATAATAATTATGGAGTATATAAGGATTGTACTGCAGTACTATTTCATTAAGGACTTGAGATTGTGTGGAACAAGGAAAAGTGACTCATTAGCAGGATAGATTTTTGGAAAATATATGGTTGAGAGAATGATAAACCATAATATAGTTCTGATACTGAGGTAGTGATTTTGGAATAATATGTGATTGTTTTGGATAAATTATATTGGATATTCTTGACTACCTTGGAACTGATTAATGATTTGTATATTCCATCATTGTTGGGGTTTAAAACATTTTTGGATTAATGAAGTATATCCAGCATTCTATATGGAATAAGGGAGCATGAATGTAATCAATAAGGAATATGGTAATACATGATGAAGGTATTCATATGCTATTACGGGGTAAAAAGGATCTATATTATGTTTACCTTCCTTATGAATGTTGGACTGTGAGTTTGGACAGAAGTATTTTGGATAGTTCTAGTTTGGATTATTTTGGATTGCCATAAAAGGACAACCCGGAGGTCGGGCGGCAACCCGTCGCGTCCGGCAAAGCTGCGAGACTTGAACCTGCAACCGAAGGGCGACAAGGGTGTATCACCAACCACTGGCCCACGAGATGTCCTGGATTAAATAATTTAGTTTTTATTAAAAGATCTTGTAGATGAATTATAAATTCGATTATTTTGGAACCCTATACGAATAGTGTAAATAGAATTTTTTTTACGTTCTATTATGTTTTAGAGTGAAAGATGAGTTTGTGGTAGAAATTTATTAATGAATAAAACTCTAATTATAAAGTATGTATACCTCCTTATTATCTTATCCAATCTCATAAATAAATTCCTCAACATTAATAATAGAAACTTAGAACAAAAATGTTGTCCTAGATGGTACCTTAAATCATCACAAATTTATGGCTTTGGGATTGTTGGCCTTTTCATAGCCATGTTCTCTACCACTCTCCATCAGATAATTGATGGCTATATTTTTCTTCCATATCCATATTTTCTTACATGGAACCCTAGTATGTGTTATTTTCGGTAATCTTCATACTTTCAACTCTTTATTTTAAATAGAGGCCTCGTTAATTCATTTTTCGATGTGGGATTTCAACTAAGATATTTTGAAACGTCAAAATGTGTTATCCCAATACCCTATATTTTGTTGAACCGATGGTACTTTAAATCATCATAGATTGATGAGTTTAAGGACCTCAATTATACACTTGTTTGTGATTGATGACCTCAATCACTACCTATAAATATTTACGTTTTTCCTCCGATTATATGTCTCTAATTGCCACCAATGTTCTCCTAATCGAGATCATAATTTGGTTGTGACCCTTTAATTTCTCTTTTCCTCATATTAAGACTAAATTTTAGTAACCCAATTTCCGATGTGGGTTTTCCCACAAATATATTTTCTATTTTCAACCTTTTATTTTTGAAGAACAATTTCAAATTGCGAGGACGCAATTTATTGAAGGCGGGGAGAATGTAACACCCCAAGATTTCAGAGTGTGTTATTTCTTAAAAATAATTCAATAACTTGCACTACACGCAACACCGAGTTCAATCACACCATTAAAAGAGGTCATGAATAGTATTAACTACATTTTGAACTTTATATAATCCTTATAATTTTAGAATCCCTATTATGAGTTTCTTAGTCATAATGCAAGAACAAATTCATTTTCAGTATTTCACTTTTATCAACTTCTAATAGTGAAACCTTTTTAAATACAATATTTTAAACTTTTTGAATAAATGGAGACATCAAAAAAATTTAAAATGAAACATCCCAAGCGTCCACGGTACGCTTTCCTTTGGATAAAACAGTATCGTGTGTTGTACGCAACTTCGAGTTCTAACACACCGTAACCAATCAAACTAGTTGTTATGAATAGTAATACCTACTTTTTGAAGTTATATATATTTTATATTTTAAAATGGACTTCATTTTTGGATTCGGAATATCAAATTTATCCTAAGGTGAAATTTTGGTACTTTTCGGATAACTTTCATATTTTGATGAATAGTGAAAATTACTAAATTTTAATTAAAAACAACTTTTTTAATCAAAATAATTAATAGTGATAAATTATGAATTTGAGTGGTTTTAAAGTATATTTAGAATATATTTTTACTATTTAATATAATTTTGGTCATTTGACATAATTTTACAATTAAACCGGACATAAACAAGTGTCAATCTTTTGATAGTTATTATCTCTTAAAAACACGCTTTTTGTTTTGACAGCGGGAATTAATTTTAAATTAATTTCTGCCACTTCTGTGTTTTGAATTTAGGAAAATGGATTCCATATTTGGAATCAGGATGTTCAAATTGTGTAAATAGGTAACTTTTATTTTTAGACATTTTGAATAATTACTGCGGTAAATATTTTATTTACTATGGTTAAGGGTAAATCCGGTAAATAAGGGTTAAAAAATAATATTATAATAATACTAAATTACCCTAAAACGTGTCTTAACCCTATTGGTTGATACATGGTCGACCATGGGCATATTTGGGTCTATTTTGGGACCCCATGGATCCACTTGTAAGTGATAATGACACATTATATTAATAAAGTTAAAATAAAAATAAAAATGGCATAAGCTTACATCTTTTAGAAGAACACTTTTTACATAGGGTTATACATGTTGGATTTTCGATTATAAATATTCATTAGAAATATAAAAAGATTTCCTACATAATGATATTTTATTTATAATTTTTAGACATTAAATAATTTATTTTATTTATGACACAATGATGATGCAGTAATTACTAAAATAGTGAAAAATTAAAATAATTGATCTTATAAATACCCAAATAATTATAATATGAAACTTTTAATGAATTAAACTAATTTTCTATGATAATATGATATATTAGGATTGATTTAATTTACTTTTTTCGAAGTAATCAATCTGTTAGGAGTTTCACAAAAATCAACTATTGAATAGTGTCAAAATTGACATAAAAGAGTTCTTAAAACAAATATTATATTATTAATTGATATTAAATTCATAAAAATCTAAGGTTCTGCCAAGAGACTTATATTATGATAGGTTAATCATTAATGGACCAATTGGGGGTCGCTTGGATGTATATAGTAAGTTTATTAACCATATAATATAAAAATACAAAGAGACATTGTAAAAGTGAAACTAATTAACTTAGAGTTAATACTTAAAGATAAGGTTAATATAAGTACCCAAACCTGTCTAAATTCTATTGGATGAGTTTTTTTCGACCTATCCCCACCTCAGCCTTTTAATAGTCAACTTTGGAGCCTTTGTAAACCGAATATGAATTTATTATAAATTAATATTTCTAGCTTTTCCAAAGGTGCCCCTCACCCCTCTTATAAAAGGGCACTCCTCCTTCTCTTTTCCTCACACCTCCCAAGCCACTTGGCTCGTCCAAACTCTGCCCAACTAAGCTCCCCACATCCCTCTCCTCCTCCTTGAAGCTTCCCCTTAGGAAGAAAGCATTTCAAGAAGTCCTTTGGTTCCAACCAAAGTGAGTTACCTAAATTAAAGGTAACGATTTCTCTTAAATTATTTTCATTTATTTTGCTTCTCCAACCCCATAAATCTTTTTATTTCCTTTCTTTTGTAACAACACCAGTATCCTCAATATACTAGGATGTTGTTATAAGAAGGATTAAAACTACACATACACACAACTCCATCTAATGGATGATGAACATAATGTTTCTGTGGATGGCAAACTAACGCCTCACGAAATGATGATTGTTCAAATACATCTTACCACCTCTCATGGTGGCCATTATGATGGAACTGTAATTAAATATGATATTAATGATATATATTTTATATATAATCTTCTGTAATTCCATTTTATTTCATACCATTATTCGTTTCATGTTGTATATACATACGATAATTTCATTTGAGGAAGTGCGGACTACCGCCCCCTTAAAATGATATGACTCGTTCATACCACACTTGGAACGTATAAAGGATGGTGTTAATGAACTTAAGTAACATATATAAAATATTATATTATACTGGAATAGTAATATACCTATGTATCATTTGGATTCGATTCTTTTAAAATAAAAATTAAATGGAAGTAGCGTTCGTGCGTACGTACGGACTACCGTCTCCACGAACGCGATGAGATTCATTCTCCATCGTATCCATTCAAGTATAATTATCATTTAATGATTTAAAAATGATGTTTAAGGACTTGATATCATTCTGGATATGAATAAGATACAACAAACATGACTTATGTAACAAAACATATAAAAGAAAATGAGTAAGTTAACACCCGAAACGACGATAATTCTAAGATATTATTAACAAATCAATGTTAAAAGATCATATATGATATCATATTAATATATATGATTCTTGTATAATTTAATAACAATTATTTCACCATTATACAGGAGGTTAACCTACCCCAACCAAGGAAAAGTACAAGGTAAGGGTTATTTCACAATCTCTTCATTATCCGAGGTTGTATTATACGTAATAATCTACTGGGATCTCTTTATCATCCACATCCATGTTTCTTCGAAATGTATTTCAAAACATTTTTACTATTTACAAGAATATGGGTTAAAGTCATTTATACCCTTTTTTGACTTTTTATAAGAGGTTTATAAAGAAATCTTTCCGTCGTTTTCAAAACAAGGTCCTTTTTAACCTTTTCGACAGAATTGAGGTAAGAATGTTTTTTTAACTTATACGGCGGGTGCGGTTATTTTCCGCCTTTATAAAATCGTCGAAGCTTTCCTTACAAGCTTATAAGAATATTTTCAAAGAAAATGTTTTATTTTATATGGATCTTAAATGATTTCAAAATAAAAGGATATACTTCTTTTAAAAGAATTTTGATTTCATCTATGTCAACATCCTTTGATGGATTTTATGATTATTTGAAGTTGATTTATTATAATACAAAACTTCTATAATTTATTGAAGGTTTTGTGATATGTTTGAATGTGGATGTGCTATTTTATACCATTCATAGTTTATGGTGAAACTATTGACATTTCGTATGCTAGTTTTAATCCGAATGTTTATGTTATATTTCAAACATTTCTTCAGATGAATGTGCTAAACAAGTATGTTCCGGGTTGGGGACCGGTAAAAGTAAGCCCTCCAGGTTGGGGACTGGTTAAAGTAAGCCCTCCAGGTTGGGGACTGGTTAAAGTAAGCCCTCCAGGTTAGGGACTGGTAAAAGTATGCCCTCTGGGTTGGTGTCCGGTTATTAGAGGCACTCCGGGTTGGTGTCCGGTTATTAGAGGCACTCCGGGTTGGTGTCCGGTTATTAGAGGCACTCCGGGTTGGGTTTCGGTTAGAAGTAACCCCTAGGTCTTGGGATGAGGCCTAGACAAAGAAATTAACGTTTATCATTATGCATTCCAACATTATGAAAGTGGTTATTGATTTTGCATGTGATTATTCGATTAGTAGAATATCCATGTGAATAAGTAAATGGCATTATTTCATTTTATTTATGCCATACCATGTTGAAAGTTCGTATTTAAAAGGCTTTTGTTTTAGTTATACATTGCCTTAAATGTTTATTCTTATTTATGAAAGTTTCCGCTATATTGTTATCCTTACTGGGCATTTGAGCTCACCCCTTTTCTATGTTTTATTTTTCCCCAGGATGTGAAGAAGTAAATTATGAATGACCTGCAGGGATATTATGAGGGGATAGTAGTGTGGATTATGGAGACATTATGTTGTTGTAGTAGTTTTTCATTTTATGATGTAATGTAAAACTTATGAATATATCTAGTGTTTCCAAGGCTACTAAACCAATCGGTCTTTCGAGATTTGATCTTTCTTGTGATCATGCCAATGTTATGTAATAATGCACCGACTCTAGGCAACTAGGGTCGGGGCGTTACAAAATCAGTTTGGGAAATATCAATGTGCCGACATATATAAAATAATCAGTGTTAGAAGAATCAGCCACTAATTTTATGAATTTTAGATTGTGAAAATGAGTTCTTGCATTCATAATTTTCTTTGTGAACGAGGAATATAGAGGTGTGATGATCATATGTAGTCCTAACCCATTTTAGATTGAAAAATGAGGAATTAATTGTAACATGGTGGTAGTGATCCAAACCATAAATCTTATAATTTATTTATCTCAATATTTATGGACCATCATAGAACCATTGTATTATAATTAAAGGTAAAGATAATTTTATTTAAACACATTGACATAAAGATGATATATGGTTCTTCAACATAGAACAATGTGGATAAACCGTGTTATATTACATTATTTTATGTGCATTACTTTGTAACAATCTATGGGATGGTTGTATCTGCATGTAGGTTGAGATATCATATCTCTTATTTTAATATGTAATACTTAATAACATTAGTTAATCAAATCCTATCTAAATTATTGAAGAAAAAGAGTAAAAATACTGATATGTGAGGACAATATAGATGACATAAGTTATAGATTTATGTTACATGTGGAAGTGGGGATAATATTCCAAACCTGACTCACTACCACCACATATAATATTATCTATATCTAAATTTCTTTGTGGTTATAACCTGATGTTATACTATTGTCACCAAATTATGAGAAGAGATAAAACTCATCCATGATACCTTAATCGATGTAATATTCCACACGAATTTAGTTTGATGATCAATTATATGAAATCATATTAGATGTATGAAAAATAATAATAAAAATCTACCTATATTGTATGGTTTTATATCACTCATATTATACATCCTCACACAACATCACTATCATATATAATTTCTGGATTCATATGAGAGTTATCAATTAATTAATTCTAACATAATTTAAATACACCACTATGAATGTGAGTCTACATAATAAGATATGTGTTTGTCTTCTGTCAAACTATAATGGGAAATATATTGACGCAAGGACTATATATCAAGTGACTATCTAAAAATTTCAATCTATAATTACCCATGAATCCCAACAATTGGTCTATATCTTTCTAAGAGTCCCTAGATATAAAATACAAAAAATAAATAACCATTAAGTTGTTACTTTTTCTCGTTTCATGTATTTTATGGAAAAAGATAAATTTTATAATTATATCTATTTCATGTAAAGAGAAAAACACTTGTGATATTAGTGGTCCAATTGTACCTCCTTGGTTTTGATTATGGAGATGCACTATATCAAATACACACAGAATTATGTATTGGTCCCATGATAGTAGACTATGAAACCTAAAAATCATTAGTTCATGATTTCTCAAATTGTTTTTGATAGTCCATTTGTATTACTCATTCCCTTTCATAAGATCTAGATATTTATAAGGTAATTTTTGTAATTGGTAAATATTATATTTAATTACCAATTATATAAAGTTAATTTTTCTAATTTCCCAACATTGAGTGATTTATATCAATGGCAATTTTTTTTATCCTTATCACATTCCTTAGTTAAATCAATACCCTATACCCACACATATATTCGCTATAGTTCAATATATAAATCACTAATAGTGAAATAATAATTTATATGAATATACATATTCCATTGATCCATTTATTGAAAGTACTTTCATGACCACAAAAAATATATCCAATGAATATATTGTATTTTTTTATGATTATAATTCAATCAGGAAATATAATCAATCATGTATTCCATATCAAGGGACTATAAATGAATTAAATATTCACAATTCATTCCTTGATGATCAAATAATCGTTATTCATGTCTTATTATATTAGTTTATTCTTAGATAATCAATTTTCACCCCTATCATATATTTTAGTGGATAAAAACAATGGTTATATTCATTAAATACGAGTGAAAGGATTTGTGTATTATGGTATAGATATTTATTCCCACAAAATATATATTAGGATCATATATAAGTAACTAATACCCATAAAACAATATTTTTAATCATAATGTTAAACTTTATCAGACATAGCTCATACATAAGAATATTTTTAATCAAAAATAGGTTATTCCAATATATGGGTTCATTCATCCATATCTATTTCATAAGAACATTAATTGGAAAATACCATTTTCCATTACAAATATGAATTTAATGAATAACATATGGTCGATTTTTTATGTTCTTATACTACTCAATTAAATGCGTGAAATATAACCTTCCCATAATATATTAGATCGATACTGATATATTAAGCAATGAATATTATATCTATAAGATATAAACATCTCATAAAAATGATATAGTGTGATTATAATCGATGTATAAATTTTGGAGACCACTATATGGCCATCAATAAATTGTAGACCGGATCACTAGACCAACAACTATATGAAATTATAAGAGTGATATCATGTCATATAACATTTTCATATAATAAGACTAATATGGGGGACCTAACAATTTACGGTCTATACACATAAGAAAAATCAACATTTCAATACATTTTAACCACATTCCATGTGATTGAATATATAAAAATCAACCATGAATATCGTTTATTATATAATATCAAAATATTTGTCACATCTATTACATAAAAATTATTCCCTATATTTGGATCCATATTTTCGCACTCAATATTTCCTACATACCAATGAAATGTTTTCATTTATAGGTAAATAACATAAAATCATACTATGTCCAAAAAATTTTGTAGTGGAATCCATTATTCGGATGGTTTATTTATTCAGGCTAAACATATGTTCTCCAAAAATCATTATAAAAAAACTAATTATTTCATGAATTATATAATCCTAAATCCATAAAATATAGTTTATTTGATACACAATATTTTACACAATATTTTTTCATAAAAATCATGAATGCAAGGATACAACATCTCATAAATAAATATTTTTATTGATCATCATTTAATGATAAAATAAATATCATATTTTTTCATAGATCATTACCTTAAAAAATTCTCATTTTTCATCAATCATTCATTATAGATATTTATACAAACCATTCCCTTTAGGACACTCGATTATTTTAAAATCAAAATTTTTTCAATAGTAATAATCGTACTACAATGGTCTTAGAAATAATAAAAAACATACTATTATTGATATGGATGAGCTCTTGAAAAAAAATGAATGATACCTATGAGAATTCATTATATGTATTCATGTATAGACAATAGAAATAATAACTCTAGGGAACAAACATCTGCATAAAAGAGTCACTGAACAAGACGAATCAAGAGAAAAATGAAAAATCTATGAACTGTTAAATATCTTAACTACCATGGTACCCTAAAAAGGAAAATTTTATCTTCTTATCCATGTATAATAGGGTGAAATTAATTTTTTATATCCTAATAATTTATGGTGTTCTTCTTGTTAAATCAACTAAGGTGGTGTTCTTCCTTTTTCGTCTTCATGAATAATTCATTGATAATGTGGTTCAAGATCCTCATGGACTTCCTAGAGATCCCCATAATTTTATTATACTACTTGAGAACCCGGAATATATTGATATTTGAGGCCTCTATGATATTATTCACATGGTTTTCCTTCTATTCAGCATATGAAACACCTATGTGAAACATCTTACCTATTTTTTCTCTTCTTTTTTGAAGTGATATTCATAACATATTTTTTTCTCTTATAAGGATTATTGTCAGTAAAATTATTATCCACGATGTGATTCACTTTAAAGGAATCCCATTATTTTAGACAATATCTCAATGATAATGGATTTAACTCCCATTAATATTATATATACAACATGAAATTGTTCTATATTTTTATATCCAAAATAGTGGTACACGCTTAAATATAATATATAAGGTGAATAAATAAAAATATTTTATGATGTTGGATCCTCATACATGTTATAATTCCCCCAATAATGTTTATACATATATCACATAACTTTTTTTGAAATATAAATTTAGTTAGGAATACAATCGCAACAAACAATGGAAACTAATAGGCTCCCAAAAATTATATATCATGAGAAACCTTATTCTATATTTAAATTTTTTAATACTCATTTAATTAGTCAATGAATTTTAAAAACAATATGTAACACTATTAGATAGATATGGAACACATGCCTCTAATCATCTCTGAGCTATAAAAAATGGAAATAATTATGACTAAAATGTATATGTGATATAGTATTTGATTTGTCCTATTAAAAGTAACTATCCATGTTGATTTTTTTAATCATGATATATATCATTATATAATTCATATTTTATTTTTACGATATTTATACAGTATAAAATTCACAATGGATCTTTATTTTGGTACTAAATTATTTTTTCATTTTAGTAAAATGAAATTAATTTCCACAAGATCAAAGAAAATTTCTCAAATATTTATCAGTGTGATCAATTTTAGAATGTTTTTTAATAATAGATATCAATGGCCTTCAAAAATAATTTCTATATATATTAATATAAAGGTGATATCAACAGTATTATATAAAACTGTTGCTATATAGTATATTTATGAAGGCAATAGGCAATGTTTAATAAAATCATGGTTGTTGTGTTTTTTTAAAAACTATTGCTATGGTTTTGTAAAACCATGGATATATAGTGTTTTTAGGGCTATACCCACTGTTTGTGTGAAAATATGGCTATATAGATTTTTTCCTAGCCCTACCACCATTGTTTTTTTAACTATGGCTATAGAGTCTTTTTCTAAGAGATGTAGCCACAATTTGTCTACAGTTGTGGTTATTGCAGTTTTTAAAGGTCTATAAACACATGTTTTGTAAAACCACTTATATAGAACTATTTTTTAGAGTTATATCCCTGGTCTTCTAAACCAGGATATAGATTATTTTTCCATTTACTATAGCCACAGTTTCACAAAATTGTGGCTAGATGTATATTTCCATTGCACGGGAAAATAATTAACCCGTGACAAAGTGGAAAGTTATATAGAAATGGTTTTCATGATATAAAAATTATATTTAATAATATATACATATATATATATATGTATATATTTCATCTGTGGTGTAGTGGTTAGTCAGTTTTTGCACATATTGGATGTATAAAGATAAAAACTGGATGGGGACAATTTTTTGGGATATATCCTGGGTATAATATGGGTATTACTACGATTTTCACCATTGAAACAAAGCTACTTCCTCAGTGGACAATTGTGTATATAGCCCAACTACTGCAGCGGAAAACTATTTGATTTATTTACACAGTTAAAAAACATTCGATATATTTCATTTTCCATGGTGAAAACAGTGGAAATAACACAGAGAAACCTGATTATTGATTTTAGTTATACCCACACTAATACATTCCATGAATATCAAGAATTATTTTAATAGCTTATAGACATAGTTTTAATCCTATAGACATAGTTTTGGGTTGTCTTTATTCCAAAAGTTAGTAATTTTTCATGATTTTTTTAATGTTATTTCTCGGTTCCATGAAATATTTAATGTATTTTAGCTACGATGATTGATATAAAATCAGGAAAAATATATTTACTATATGCCTCAATAAATTATTTATTATTTTTACTATACACATCATTCAGTGGTCATTAGTTCAATGTTAGTTTCCTAATTCCAATATATAGCTCTAGCTATAGGAACCACACTTCTATCTCTCCTATGAAATCATTGTTGTTCCAATACCATCATTGATAAATTATACAGTGTTGGAGTTATTATACATCAAATAATAGATTATTTTAACATAAAAATTTATTGTAATATATGTCTATGAGAAAAATTCCATTATTCATGATATAATTATATCACTTCAATTGATTTTATTAGATAAATGTGTCGATCATGTGAATATTGGAATCATCTATAGGTAAATAAATATAGTCTGTGGAAAAATAGTCATGGAGTTTGTAATATTGGTTACACACAATGAGTGTGGATTTACATCAACCAGTACCCTTGAAACTTCATATATATATATATATATATATATTTCATTTTATCATATTCATCTTCATTTCAATATAATTTTGGCATAGTTTCTATCATTTTCAATTTGGATTTCGGAAGTAAAATTATACTACAAGATTAACCACATATTGAATTGTATTAACAATCACTCTCATCCATCAGTGTAATGTTTTAATTTATTGAATCCAACTATATGGTACATTGTAAATTATTTCAAGAGGAATAAAATGAAACAAAATATTTGTTGTCTAGGGTAGTGATTAAATTTGTGAAGAGTACAAGATAGTTCTACCAATCCTAGTAATATATTACATATCTCCATTATGTCATTTTTAAAAATACCAATAATAATTACATATAATAATGAAGGAATGATACTTTTATTGTAATAGAATCTAATATTTAATTTTTTTAATGAATTAAATCATATAATTCATGTGATTTTCTATCATTTAATCAATATATATAAGATCATTTATAAATTCTAATCCTATTACTAAAGTGACTGACATGATTATATCAAGGCCTCAATCAGGAAAATATTGGGACTCATCTGTCATTTCATGTTAGATATTCCAATTGGGGATAACAGTAATATGATTCTATAATGGTAAAAACACACATGAATTTAAATAATTTTAAATAGTCCACGAAAAATTCAGTTCATTCTCAAAAGATTTTACTAAATTATAAACCATTAATGTAAATGTGTAAAAATTTTACCTAAAACATTTGAAAGATGATTAATGATTGGAAGGATGTTTTGTTCAAGAATTATGATTTCAATTTGACGAAATTATATAGAATTATTACATAGTGGAGGAATTTCAAACACAAAATCTAGTTCCGAGATCACCTCCTTCATGTAACATGTTAATCCATGATAGTTAGAAGGCCCCGGCCTTAAACATTACTTAATATTGAATTAAATGAATAATTCACATTGAGGACCATTTCAGGTTTAGAGTTTTAGATAATTAGGACTTAACTGTTACATCTAAAAAGATTACAAAGTAGACTAAGTTTCCATAGAATAAAAACTCTTAAAAAGAAACTTGTCTAGTTCCATGTTTTAGATAGCATGACTTTCCCTTGATCCCATCCATGACCCTATTCCACATTAAGTCCTGTGAAAAACATTTCAAAAAAACATGGGGTGAGCATAAGAAGCTCAGTAAGGGATACACAAAGAATGAAAACTGTTAGTTTTTCAAACATCAAGTAAACCATGTATACTTTATCAAAGTAATACCTTCACCTTCATGAAGTAGTAAAAACTCTTCACTGAATAAAATATCATTACATACCCTTTTGTAACCAAAGGATTACCATAAAACCCATATAAAGAACACATAACATATAAAGGTAACTTGGGACATAAACATACTTAAGTGGAATAACTATACGGTCGACTTCCACACATATCACTTAATGGAATAGCCATTCAGCCAACTTCCATACATACTTAATGGAATAGCTATACGGCTGACTTCCATACCCAATGAATTGGAGGTTATAACGTAACCACCCGTCCTGGTATTCATGGCACCACCCGTCATATGGTTTATCACGTAACCACCCATCAAATTTCCAAGTACCATTATAAAATCATAAGACATAAAACAAATATAATGGAAAGAAAAAAAATTCCACACTTTGATCACAATATATAACTTAAATATATTGACATAACAAATCCATTATAAAAACCATTTTCAATACCAAAATTCATAAAAGAGTATATGATATTTATTTCATTTAAAAAAAATTACAGCTTGTTCAGGAAGCGAATGACCAAATAATACTCGCGGCGGCGGAAAAGGTCGTTGTCACCACGTACGTTAAAAGAAACATTCCTTTTTGTCATTTTTGAAAATGATTCGTAGAAAAAGATTCATTTTTTATAAAATTTAATGTCAAAGGGGTTAATACACCTTATAAAAGTATTTTGTATATAAAACGAAATATGCCTCAATGAAAGGAGATTGAGACCAAGTCCCTTACCTCGGGTTCGACTAGACTCGATCATTCTTTAACGTCCTGAATAATAAACTTGAGTTAATTTTTACTTTCTTAAGAACCTTTTTCAAGCTTATTATTCATTTTATATCACTTATCTCCATGTTATAAACATTATTTAATCATTTAAGTTAATAATGTTTGTTTTGTCGATATTTGGTTCTTAAGACGAAAGTGGACTTCTTACAATTACATGTTGTTCGTGTGGTCAAATATTCATTATATCCAGATTGATATTCATGATTTGGATATCATATATATCATATATATATCCAGAATATACATGTATTTATAATATTAAATAATCATTTAAATGTAAGAAATGAAATTCACCGTTCAGGGAGACGGTAAGCCGTACGTACGCATGAACACTACTTTCGTTTCTATGTCATATTAATGGAATTAAAACTAAATGAGAGGTATATATATTTTAATTCCAGAATTATATTCATCATTTGGATGTAACATGAATCATATATATCCATCATGTATATGTACTTATAATAGTACATTGCATTTGGGGATAAGAAATGAAATGCACCGTTCATGGAGACGGTAAGCCGTACGTACGCATGAACGCTACTTTCATTTATATATCATACTTTAATGGAGTGAAATCATAATGATATAAAGGTATATTATAATTCCAGTATAATATAATATATAATATCATTAAATCCATCCCTTATACATCTCACTTATGACATTAACGAATCAAATCACATTGAGGGGGCGGTAGTCCGCACTTCCTAAAATGAAGATATCACGTATACCCATAATGGAAGCCATAATGTTATACCACAAATGAAAAATACAGAAGCATAAGGAAAACATAAACATAATATATATCATATATAAATAGAGTGACATATTAATGGACACCATTAAAGGTGTTAAAAGTGGATTGAACAATCATCATTTCGTGAGGCAGAAATTCGCCAACCATAGAAACAGTATGTTCATTAACCATTTGATGAAGGTGTGTGTAAGTGTAGCTTGAATAATTCTTATAAAAACATCATAGTATATTGAGGATATAGGTTTTGTTACAAAAGAAATGAATAAAAATAGTTTAGGGGGTTGGAGAAGCAAAATAAAACATAAGAACAGAAGAGAAAACAATGCCTTTAAAACGGGTAACTCTTTTTGATTTGAGCTCAAAGGCTTCCTTGGGAAGACTTCTACCCAAAGTGAGGCTTCTAGGAGTAAGAGAGGGATGTGTATAGACAAAATGGGCAGATATTGGCCGATCAAATGGCTTGAGATGTGTGGGTATGGTGGTAGAGGTGGGGGCCTTTTATATGAGGAGAGGAGGGGCACTCTTGGGAAGTAAAGAAATTTTAATTTATTTTAAAATGAGTTTCGGATTTAAAAAGTCCCAAATTGATATAATTCAAGGATAATTTGATAAGGGTTCGAAATATACCCATCCAATAGGTTTTTGACATGTTTAGTTCTTATATTTTACATTATATGTCTATTTTATTTAAATCGTTAAATAATGAGGTAATCACTACATCATCATGGTGTCATAAATAATTTAATTTATTTAATGTATAAAAATTTAAAAAAAATATCATGATGTAGGAAACTTTTTATATTTCTAATGAATATTTATAGTCAAAAATATGACTTGTATAACCCCATGTAAAAATTGTTTTAGTAAAACAACACATGTTTGTGTCATTTTAATTTTAACTTTAAATAAAAAGTTATTAATGTTATTTTCCTACCAAAGTGGCTCCATGGGGTTCCCAAGATGACCCATGGATTGTCTTGGTCGTCCATGACAAATCCAATTAGGGTAGGACATGTGTCTAAGCCATTTCATAATATTAAAACATTATTTTTAGCTTAAACCACACTAATTACCTCTAATCGCCATTAAAAACTTAAAAGTTACTATTCACCAAAAAATTATTTTAATCCCATTGAACCAAATTTTACGTCTTAATGACAACCATGTATGTCAGATTTTTGAAATTCAAAACATAGAGGTGGTACAATTTCATTTAAATGAAAAATCAGTTTTTTAAGTACCACTTAGTGGTTTCACTATTCATCAAAAATTGAAGTTTTTCAGAAAAATACCAAAACATCACCCTAAGATATATTTGATATTCTGAATTAAAAAATGAAGTATATTTTACCAAATTCAAAACATATAAGTTAACTTAATTAATTTAATAATTAATTCCAGTTGTCAGAGAAAATAGCGTGTTTTTATGAAACAATAAGTATCAAAAGATTGAAACTAGTTTAAGCCCGATTTCAAAGCAAAATTAATTCCAATGACCACTATTGGATTTTATGGTAAAAATGGATTCTAATTTTACTTTAAAACCAATTCAAAAGATAATCTAATCATATAAATAAATTAGATTGAAAATATTATTTGAATTAAAATACAACATTTTTCACTATTCATTAAAAAATGAACTTTATTGGAAAAATACCAAAAATCTACACAATTTAAATTTTGATGTCCCGATTCTAAAGGAGAGTTTTATTTGGTCCAATAGAAAGTATAATAGTGACCAAAACTATAATTAACTAAGGTTCACCATGAAAAGGCGATAAGTCGACCTTTAGTGAAAATTGGAGTATATATACCTAAAATTGAATTCTTTACATATTTTAAGCCTTTATCCTTTATTGGATAAATGTAAAAACATTTAAAAAAAACATATATAATCATATTTTATTTATTTCTATTCATTCTTTCCAATACAACGGCTACATGTTAACTACCATTTAAAAAAAATATTATTTTATTACTAGTGTGCAACGTAAGATTTCAAAGAAACTCTTTGTTGCGTATCGGGTACGCTATCGAACATAGAAACCCCTTTAAAGTAAAATTAATATTTAATTCTCAAATATATGAAAATGAATTATTCATTATTTACCAAGGATGTTACATCCTTCCCCCCTTTTTGGAATTGTGTCCTCGCAATTTTATTCACTTATCAAAATAAGTTGGGGTATTTATCCCTCATAGAAATTTCAGATTCCCATGTTGCCTCTTCAACCATATGGTTTTTCCACAAATCCTTTACCTGTTGAATTACCTTATTTCGCAACACTTTCTCTCTTCGGTCAAGAATCTGGACTGGCTGTTCTTCATAAGAGAGATTCTCTTCCAACTGAACTACCTCGGGGCTCAAAACATGAGATGGATCTGGCATATACTTTCTCAACATCGAAACATGAAAAACCCTGTGCACCTTAGATAAACTCGGAGGTAAAGACACTCTGTATGCAACTGATCCAACTCTCTCCAGAATTTCATATGGTCCAATGAACCTTGGACTCATCTTTCCTTTATTACCAAATCGTATCACACTTTTCCATGGTGAAACATTGAGAAAAACATGATCACCTACCTCGAAAGATAGATCCTTCCTCTGGTTATCTACATAACTCTTCTGCCTACTATGAGCTGTTCTCATGTGTTTCTGAATCAACTGAACTTTTTCTGCCATCTCTTCTACCAATTCTGGTTCCATCAGCTTCCTTTCACCCACTTCATCCCAAAAATCTGGAGTTCGACACCGCTTCCCATATAATGCCTCAAATGGTGCCATCTGTATACTAGAATGAAAACTGTTATTATAAGAAAACTCAACCAAAGAAATATGTTGGTCCCAACATCCCTGATAATCCATAGAGCAAGCTCGTAGAATATCCTCCAAGGTCTAAATTATTCATTCTGACTTCCCATCTGATTGAGGATGAAAAGATATATTAAAATTTAATTCAGTACCCAACGACTTCTAAAGAAATTTCCAAAAGTTAGAGGTAAACCTGGGATCACAGTCAGATACAATGGAGAGAGGAACTCCATGTAACCTGACTATCTCTTTAAGATACAAACGAGAAAGTTGATCTAGAGAGAAAGTATCTCGAATAGGAAGGAAATGAGCAGATTTAGTCAAGTGATCAACAATAACCCAGATTGCATTATTAACTCGAGATGTCTTCGGTAATCCCATGACAAAGTCCATGGATATGTTTTCCCATTTCCATTCTAGAACTGGTAAAGGCTGAAGCATCCCTTTTCGTAACTTTTTCTCTGATTTAACCTGCTGACAATTCAAACACTTCACAGTAAAATCAGCAATATCCCTTTTCATTCCATTCCACCAGTAATACTCCCGCAGATCTCTATACATCTTAGTTCTCCCAGGATGAACTGAAAACAGGGAACTATGATCCTCACATAACAACTCATTCTTCAACTGTGAATCACAAGGAACACATAATCTCTTCCCAAACCTCAAAACACAATCATTATAAATGTTTAATTCAGGCAACTTACCCTTCTGAACCAGCTCTACCTTTTTCTACGACTCACTATCTTCCCTCTGTGCTTGCTTAATTCTGTCTGATAGGGATGATCTCACTGATATCTGAAACAAAACAGAAGAACTTCCTGCACCAAAAATTTCCATTCCAAAGTTCATCAAATCAAAAACTAAAGGATCTCGTTCCAAATGAAACATTGTTAATGAAGCATTAATTTTTCGACTCAAAGCATCAGCCACTTTATTTTCTTTTCTCGGATGGTAATGAATTGTACAATCATAATCCATGATTAATTCCAGCCATCTCCTCTGTCTCATGTTCAATTATTTCTGAGTGAATATATACTTTAAACTTTTTTGATCAGTATATATTTCACACTTTTCTCCATACAAATGATGCCTCCAAATTTTTAAAGCAAAAACAACAGCAGCTAATTCCAAATCATGAGTAGGGTAATTTACCTCATGAGTTTTCAACTGACATGAAGCATAAGCTATTACTTGATCATTCATGCATAAGGACACAACCAAGTCCTTTCCATGAAGCATCACTGTAGATAACAAACACACCATTCATGGAAGGAATGCCAAAACTGGACCATTCACCAATCTTCTTTTCAACTCTTGAAAACAATCATCACATTCTTTTATCCAGATAAACTTAACACCCTTCCGAGTTAGCATAGTCATTGGACTAGATAACCGTGAAAAGTTTTCAACAAACCTTCGGTAGTATCCTGCCAAACCAAGGAAACTACGGATCTCGGTTTCATTTGTGGGTATTGGCCATTATTCAACAACTTTTGTTTTATCAGGATCAAAAGTTATGCCATCTTTTGAAACAATGTGACCTAGGAAAGAAATTTGTCGCAACCAAAACTCACACTTGCTGAATTTCCCATACAATTTCTTTTCATTCAAGGTTCTCAAAATAACCCTTAAATGACTTTTATTCTCCTCTTTACTTTTACAAAACACCAAAATATCATCAATAAAAACAACCAAAATTTTTCACCTGAGTCAACTGAGCCATCACTACAACAAATTGTTTAGTTCTGATTCTGACCATATCAGGATACTGATTTGAAAGGTCATTTCCCTTTGTATGACTTCCCAGAAAATCTGTTCTGTTTCCTCTAGGAAAAACCATTCTTATCACCAAAATATCTTAGGAGAAGCAACATGGCAATCTTCAAATGCTATATCATTTCAATCATACCATAAATTAACTTATAATTTAAAACTTTTATAACTCGTAAAGTTTTCTAAACCGACATTTGATACCAACTATACGGCCCCGGCCTTAAACATTACTTGATATTGAATTAAATGAACAATTCACATTGAGGATCTTTTTAGGTTTAGAGTTTTAGAGAATTAGGACATAACTATTACATCTCAAAAGATTACAAAGTAGACTATGTTTCCATAGAATAAAAACTCTTAAAAAGAAACATGTCTAGTTCCATGTTTTAGATAGCATGAATTTCCCTTGATCCCATGCTTGGCCCTATTCCACATTAAGTCCTATGAAAAGCATTTCAAAAATACTTGGGGTGAGCATAAAAAGCTCATTAAGGGGTACACAATGAATGAAAATTGTTAGTTTTTCAAACGTCAAGTAAACCATGTATACTTTATCAATGTAATACCTTCGCCTTCATGAAGTAGTAAAAACACTTCACTGAATAAAATATCATTACATACCCTTTTGTAACCAAAGGATTACCATAAAACCCATATAAAGAACACATAACATATAAAGGTAACTAGGGACATAAACATACTTAACTGGAATAACCATACGGTTGACTTCCTCACATATCACTTAATGGAATAACCATTCATCCAACTTCCATACATACTTAATTGAATACCCATACGGCCGACTTCTATACCCAATGCATTGGAGGTTATAACATAACCACCCATCCTGGTATTCACGGCACCACCCGTCATATGGTTTATCACGTAACCACCTATCAAATGTCCAAGTACCATTATAAAACTATAAGACATAAAACAAATATATTGGAAAGAAAACATTTCCACACTTTGATCACAATATATCACTTAAATATATTGACATAACAAATACATTATAAAAACCATTTTCAATACCAAAATAAATAAAAGAGTATATGGTATTTTTTTCATTTAAAAAAAATTACGGCTTTTTCAGGAAGCCAAAGACCAAATAGTACTCCCGGTGGCAGAAAAGGTCGTTGTCATCGCGTATGTTAAAAGAAACATTCCTTTTTGTCATTTTGTAAAACTCTTCGTAGAAAAAGATTCTGTTTGTATAAATTTAAAATTCAAAGGGTTTTATACACCGTATAAAAGTATGTTGTGTATAAAACGAAATATGCCTCAATGAAAGGATATTGAGACGAAGTCCCTTACCTCGGGTCCGACTTGACTCGATCGTTCTTTAAAGTCCTGAATAATCAACTTTAGTTAATTTATACTTGCTTAAGAACCTTTTTCAAGCTTATTAATCCTTTTATATCTCTTATTTCCATGTTATAAACATTATGTAATCATTTAAGTTAATAATGTTTGTTTTGTCGATATTTGTTTCTTAAGTCGAAAGTGGACTTCTTACAATTACATGTTGTTCGTGTGGTCAAATATTCATTATATACAGAATGATATTCATGAATTGGATATCATATATATCATATATATACAGCATATACATTTACTTATAATATTAAATAATCATTTAGAGTTAAGAAATGAAATGCAGCGTTCAGGGAGACGGTAAGACGTACGTACGCATGAACGCTACTTTCATTTCTATGTCATATTAATGGAATTAAAACTAAATGAGAGGTATGTATATTTTAATTTCAGAATTATATTCATCATATAGATGTAACATAAATCATATATATCCATTATGTGTATGTACTTATAATAGTACATTTCATTTGGGGATAAGAAATGAAATGCGCCGTTCATGGAGACGGTAAGCCGTACATACACTTTAATGCTACTTTCATTTCTATCTCGTAATTTAATGGAGTGAAATCATAATGATATAATGGTTTATTATAATTCCAGTATAATATCATATATAATATCATTAAATCCATCCCTTATACGTCCCACTTATGGCATTAACGAATCAAATCACTTTGAGGGGGCGGTAGTCCGCACTTCCTAAAATGAAGATATCGTGTATACCCATAATGGAAGCCATAAAGGTATACCACAAATGAAAAATACATAAGCATAAGGAAAATATAAACATAATATATATCATATATAAATAGAGTGACATCTTAATGGCCACCATTAATGGTTTTAAAAGAAGATTGAACAATCATCGTGTTGTGAGGCAGAAATTCGCCAACCACAGAAACAGTATGTTCTTTAACCATTAGATGAAGGTGTGTGTAAGTGTATCTCGAATCCTTCTTATAAAAACATCATAGTATATTTGAGGATACTGTTTTTGTTACAAATGAAATGAATAAAAATAGTTTAGGGGGTTGGATAAGCAAAATAAAGCATAAGAACACAAGAGAAAACACTACCTTTAAAACGGGTAACACTTTTTGATTTGAGCTCAAAGGATTCCTTGGGAAGCCTTCTGCGCAAATTGAGGATTCTAGGAGTAATAGAGGGATGTGGAGAGACAAAATTGGCAGATCTTGGCCTAACCAAAGGCTTTAGAGGTGTGGGTAAGGTGGTAGAGTTGGGGGCCTTTTATAAGAGGACAGGAGGGGCACTCTTGGAAAGCAAAGAAATGTTACCTTATTTTAAAATGCGTTTCGGATTTAAAAGGTACCACATTGATATAATTCATGGATAAGGTGATAAGGGTTCTAAATATACCCATAAAATACGTTTTTGACAAGTGTAGTTCTTATATTTTACATTATATATTCATTTTATTTAAATCGTTAAATAATGAGGTAATCGCTGCATCATCATGGTGTCATAAATAATTAAATTTATTTTATGTCTAAAAATTATAAAAAAAATATCATGATGTAGGAAACTTTTTATATTTCTAATGAATATTTATAGTCAAAAATATGACTTGTATAACCCCATGTAAAAATTGTTTTAGTAAAACAACACAAGTTTGTGTCATTTTAATTTTAACTTTAAATAAAAAGGTATTAATGTCATTTTCCTACCAAAGTGGCTCCATGGGGTCCCCAAGTTGACCCATGGATTTTATTTGTCGTACATGAGACATCCAATGAGGGTAGGACATGTGTCTAGGTCATTTCATAATATTAAAATATTATTTTTACCTTAAACCACACTAATTACCTCTAATCGCGATTAAAAACTTAACAGATACTATTCACCAAAAAATTATTTTAATCTCATTGAACCACATTTTACTTCCTAATGAAAACCATGTATGTCGTATTTTTGAATTTTAAACCATAGATGTGGTAAAATTTCATTTAAACGAAAAATCAGTTTTTTAAGTACCACTTAGTGGTTTCACTATTCAAAAAAAATTTCAGTTTTTCTGAAAAATACCAAAACATCACCCTAAGCTATATTTGATATTACAAATTAAAAAATGAATTCTATTTTAAAAAATTAAAAACATATAAGTTTAATTAATTAATTTAATAATTAATTCCCGTTGTCAGAGCAAATAGCATGATTTTTTGAAACAATAAGTATCAAAAGATTGACACTAGTTTAAGTCCGATTTCAAAGTGAAATTAATTCAACGACCACTATTGAATTTAATGGTAAAAATATATTCTAATTTCAATTTATACCCAATTCAAAAGATAATCTAATCATATAAATTAATTAGATTAAAAAGAGGTTTTGATTTAAAATACAACATTTTTCACTATTCATTAAAAATGAACTTTATCGGAAAAATACCAAAAATCTACACAGAGTAAATTTTGATTTCCTGATTCTAAAGGAGAGTTTTATTTGGTTCAATAGAAAGTATAAGAGTGACCAAAACTATATTTAAAGAAGTCTCACCATGAAAAGGCAATAAGTCGACCTTTAGTGAAAATTGGAGTATATATGCCTAAAATTGAATTCTTTTCATATTTTACGCCGTTATCCTTTATTGGATAAATGTAAAAACATTTAAAAAACATATATAATCATATTTTAGTTATTTATATTCATTCCCTCCAACACTACGGCAACGTGTTAACTACCATTTAAAATAATATTATTTTATTACTAGTGTGCAATGTATGATTTCAAAGAAACTCTTTGTTGCGTATCAGGTACGTTATTGAACATAGCAACCCTTTAAAGTAAAATTAATATTTAATTCAAAAATATATGAAAATGATTTATTCTTTATTTACCTGGGATGTTACAACAGTCATCTTCATCATCATACAAAAATTATGACTGGGTTCCTAGAATATTATTACTCTCATTATACATTTATATATGGGGCCAGATAGTTTATGGAATTCCACTTGAGTACACGAATTGTAAAATAATTCATGAAGGACTTAATTGGCATCCTTGATAGAATTATAGACTCCATTTATATCATTCATTTTAACTATTCCATATAAGTGTATTAATCATTTTCATAATATCATCTACTCTATATCCAACCCATAAATTCACAAAATTTCTTATTGAATGAGATTAACCAATTAGTGAATGGATTTCTTAACCCAGATATGTTATGTATTCTTTTACATCATATAGATTTATTTCATAAGATATGTTGAGGGGATATTTGACATGGACAAACCTAATCAACATAATCCCAAACACAACAACATATTTTGATATATCCTTGGTAGATTTTGTCTCTCAATGAATTCTCATTTCCCTAACTATCTAGATGAGTAGAATTGGAAATTATTGTAGGAAGTAAAATATTTATCATCAATATGAGTAATATATATATATATATGTCTTATGATTTTATTATAATTCACAAAAATGATGAATCATTCTTATGAACCTTATTCATATTACATTATTATATTAGATGATTAGTGTAGTCACCATGAACTTTTTCCCATTAACTATGAATGAAACAGTCCTCAACCAAGCTCAAAATTATCATGGTGTAAGTAAGGATTTTTCATCGGGTTAATAACGGTAGCAAATGCACCAGCCTGAAGGTCCAGGATCGCAACACGACTTGGATCCCAATAAGGGGTGTGGGATGCATCCTCCTTGGTAATGATCAATTATATTAGCTACGTCTCCAATGAGGCTCCTAATGTATTGTCAGGAGGAAAACCTACTTGAAATCCACTAATCTAGTGTGCATCAACTTGTGTGCCACAATTCTAGCGTGAAACATACTTTTGTGCACAATTTAATTTCATACATGGTCTTATATTTGACTGTAACTATACCCTTGGGGTGTTCATTTGGACGAAATTTTTTTCTTGAAGCCCCAATGCTGCTCGGTACCCCCAAGTGATTCACCCAAGTCTGTTGAAACCCTCATGGTATTTCATTAACACCATGGGATGATGAATTAAATGAGGACCACATGACTTCAAGTCCCTTTGGTTTTTGAAATCTATAACACTTGCATTCCTAAAGTGCCTAGCCTACCTAAATCAAAAACACTTGCATGCCACCCATTCCTCTCAATGTAACATGAGTGCCCCACTTCTGGGAATACGTGTGAATACTCTTGATTGCTTGAGTAAAGTGTTTACCATGTTTTAACATCTTGGTTATTCATCACTTAAGTAAACATCAGGTCTCCTAAGCCTACTTGGGAGACCATACATGCATTCTAGATACCTACATGGGATACCCTCATTGATTTACCTTATCCCATCAGCCTATACAAGCCTTTCATCAAGAATTCATCAATGTCGTACATTGAATGTATTTTTTTCTTTGGATCCATTGTCTAAAATGGATTATGTTGAAACCCCCACCAAAACCTCCTGGCATATCAAACCTTTGGGAAGGGATATCATTCTGTATCTCATTTGGGTTTGTATATCTGTAGTCAGAGGATTCCCATATTTTTGTTAGAATGGGGCCATGATTCAAGGATTGTTTGTGGGTTTCAATATCAATTTTCACATGAACTTATCTCCACGTAATGGTGTTGTGATGTTCTTGGTTTGGATGGTTAGGGTTTGTGCCTTTCCCATACTTCATCATCTCTAAAACAGGGATCCTCATATCCTAAGTATCAAATGTACCATTCACACATAGTTTTCCTTTTTAAGAAATTTAATTAATCTGTCCTGTAACAGGGATAATTTTAGGGCATCCCTCCAAGAGTAAGCTCCTATACTTCTTGGCCACATCAAATAATCATCACATATCATTCCACATTGAAAGGATCATTGCTCCACACCCTCATCCACATTCAGTGTCATTCGCTTGTCCTCTTCCACCAGCGATAGAAGAAAAGTGTGTGTGCATTTGTTGAATCATTCCAATACAGTTGTTTCTCAAACATAGCATGACTCACGTGGGCTAATAAATTTTTGATGATTACTACATTTTAACAAACATCTCCTTGAATGAACTACGAGTACTCTGATTCCCATCAAAACAGGGATACATAAGAAGCCTTCCTAGGGCCTGATATCCATCATATCTCATCAATGAATAGTCATAATCCATAGGAATAATCCCCAAATTAATCCCCCCAAATCACCAAGGAATCATTTTTAGGAAGTAAGTCCATACTTATTTCTCTCAAAGGACTATACTCTCATATGAGATTTCCTGGACTACATGGGATTTTATTTTAATTGACATGAGATACATAGGAATTCTCCCGGATTTTCAAACCCAACAATCAAAATCCACCATGTTCTTCTAGTTCCATATTCCCAACATGTTCTAATATAACCTAGAATCTCATATCTTTTCTAGGTTCCTTTGGATACCTAAAAATATGTCCCACACCAAGAGTTGACTAAGAACCTTCCATTTAGACGTCCATACTAAATGAAATTAAACATTATTTTTAGGTCAATATCAAATGACCATAAATGATATTATGTGTCCCATTATGTTGCACCGAACTATGAGTTTTATGATTCCTTTCACAAGGATACGTAGTTATCCCATTTATGGGTATGATCCAAACATCAAAACATGAATTTGTCTCCCTGGAATATAATAAATTCTAGAGTGTCCCACTGAGTGGATTAAAAAAAATATCATCATAAGAACGTTAAAAAAAATCTCTAGATAGTATATATGAGGATACCATTGATGGATAATGTAGAATACATACAAATATCATCATTAATTAACAACCTCGAATATATAAGGATGATTATTAATATCACACATTCTAATAATTGATTCAAAATTTCAAGTGAAACATACAGTATACATGGTGAATTCGTAAGGATTCTTGAAAATATCTCAAAACTATAAGAGTGTCTCATAGTATGGAACAATTCCCCCCAAATTGGTGTGATGTGTCTAACATCCAATCTAATCGACCAATTTATATTATTAAGTATCGTAGGTCCAATTCTAATGAATGAAAGCCTTTGGAAAGTAGGTACCATTGTATAAAAGACCATTGTATTTTTCTGGTTCCATAAATAAATCCAATGGATCTGCCCAAAAGTAGTGATTCATAACTCGAACACACATCCCAACAGGAGGCGAATCAAAAATGGTGAACTCGACGTGAAGCCTTAACCATGTTGATGGTATTACCCATATGTCACTCCCCTATCATTTGATAAAGAAAGTCCAGTAAAAGGAATCAATCATTAATGAGTCCATTTAAAATAAACTGCTTTAATAAAGTTCATATTTTTTAGTTGTCAAATTTTCACAGTACCCCCTTCACTCCAAATGGCTTCCTTCATGTCTGCACCCGTGAATCCCCTGACTGATGCAAAATATGGATCCTTGTCTACTCGAAGGACACCATAACCAACTCTGTGTCTTCAATGATGGTTCTCCAATTTATTAATTCGAGTATAACATCATCATGGAACCATCCCAAACATGGAGGAAGCTTGAAATGATCTACATGTTAACAACAACACCCGATCATCTAGTCAGCGATGACTGGTGGCCAATATGAAGAAGGTGCCAACAACTATCATCAACAATTTCAGTTCTTTATCCATGCAATGAAATAAACAATCCCTCCCATACTATAGAGATGTGGATCAGGAGGTCACTCGTGAAATTAATTAGAAGACACAGGGGTCCTTCTAGAGGGATCCCACCAACAATCGCCGCCATCATAATCTTGCAAAAATGAACAACCAACATGATGGTGGTGTTTTCTTCTATTGTTCGACTTAGGTCTCTTATACCTAGGTATGAAAGATGAATATCCAAGGATAACATATGACCAATATGTTCATATAAGCAAGAACATACACCTACCTACACTCAACAATCAGGGGATCAATTTCATCTAATATCATTGATAGAAGTCGGTTGAACATTCTTGAAAAAAAATATCCAGCTTTCCCATACACCTTCCAGAAGAAATAAATCTTGATAGTAACCTCGTTTGGTATCACCTGGAGAAGTCAATTGGAAATCCCCAATGGAGAACTGGGGAAGATTCAACTCTCTACCCCCATACATGATCACATTCAGTATCTACTGACTAGAAAGGGAGGATAGGAGAAGGCACATTCTACAACTCCAAATACACAATGGACATAGATTCCCATTCTAATCGCTGAAGTTACAAAACACATTTAAACAATGGTGAGAGTCCAGGAACAAATTTCACCCAAATTCTAAAATACATCTATAATATCATAACGACAAATTCATAAATACCAGGGGAAACACATAATTCTATCCCCGCGCCTAGGATGACTCATCAGCATGCCGTCCTAGAGTAGAATCATACATATGCTCTAGTCCATGGGGGTTATGTGGCATACTCCACCATATCACACAGACAACCATATCTGGAACATATACCATTTCCAATTATATATAATTGACCTATTTTGATAACCATTCCAAGACAAAAACATACACCTACCCCTGATAACTACTTCTCTAAGAATGTTTCCCCATATACATAAAAATTGAATAAAATTAGTAATCTCTCTAATCATAGTTGGAAAATCAAGATCCAATCTGTGATATGGATCCTACAAATGTTTGAGTTTTTGAATCGATCATAAATTTATCTATTACAGCTCCAAGTCCTACCATCCCATTACCAAATTATGGTAGTGATAATAGTAATTATGGAGTTCCCCATCAGACACTTCATCATTAATACTTGGTTCATGAAAATTTGATCAATTGAAAGAACATATATCTAAATGAAAGACACAACAACCATATGTGTGTTTAGAAGACCATAGATCATGAAGACTTATCCCTTTTAGTATTACACCCTGGAGTTCCTCCCAACATGGCATTCACTTTGAATATCCTCTTCACAGAATTGTTTTTCATTATCAAAATAATCATACAATTGACAATATAGTATTGATAAAGCCCTCTTCTCTTGAGGTAGTTTCCAACACAACTCTTATATTTTATGATTCGTTAGTAAAAATAGGTGAAGTAATTTCTCAACTATAAGACATCCCATGGCGACGACCATTTTTTAACCTAGATTTGGTAATTTCCCATGTGATATAGCAGAGAAAAAAACCACTAATCCAATTTTTTTTAATAATATAATTGAGAAGCATCCACTCTGGTCGAAACATGTTGAGAATCCTATAGAAATAGATGAGGATGATATATTTAATATGAGGAAACAACTTGATAATTGTGAAATAGTTGTCATTTTATAGCCTTTGACATATCTCAATAAAACATTCCATAATTGATATCCAAATATTGCATTTACGATATTTTCCTCAACATTTGGAAAACTCTTCATCATCTAAAAGGAAAACTATTACATTATGATAAACACCAATGTCATGTATTATTAATAGAATGTTTGAAATGGAAAACTGACTAGGCATCTATCACATTTTCCTGACATCCAAAGGATGAGAAGTAGAAAATATATTTTTAGCGTGCTCGTCCTGATGCACTAAAGAGGATACATAAGTTATTTACAAATTCCATAAGTGGTGTTAATATTCGAGGATGGGATGCACAAAGATAATTTCATTTAAATCTGCTCCAAAATCCAAAAATCCTGCTAAAAGTGGTCTCATGCAATGTTATTGTCCATAGACGATTACAATCAAATGGTTTTGTGTGTAACCAAAGATATGCTCAAAAACATGCCTCGACTAACTCTCATAGAATTTAGTCCCAATGAGTAAAAATTATCTATATAAATTTTCATAGAGTATTTGATATCATTAAAAAACCCACCCTCATAGAGGTTATAATCCATCATATTGCAAAAATATCTGAAATAGCACAAAGGTCATCCGAAATAGGCAATTTTAGTGGTTTTCGGATAATGCACCCAACCAATGATTGGGCCAGAATTTTTAGAATCAGAAGAGAAGATATCCTAATATCATCTATATATGTTAATGATCCACCCCATCCTATAGGCTTTGAGGTTTTTTAACAAAACCTTCAAATTCAAAAATCCGATTTCGAAGGATTGAATACAAAGAATAGGAATATCCTCAAGCAATAGTGCTGGGAGATTTTTCAAATCAAAAATCCCCTCCTCAGTGAATGTTGTTTTTCTCCCAATCAGGGAAGAAAACAAAAAGTGAACAGACAAATGAAATATACAAGGATTCACCTCATGTTACATTCCATCAAATTGTTCTAGGGAAATCATTATATTGGAGAACAATGCCCAATTGACGACAGAGAAGGAAATGATCTTGCAGAGATAAAGAAAGAATTACATTATTGCATTATGTGTCGGTAAATAACATTATTACCATTATTGAATATCCTATAGAAAATGTATCCAGTTTGGGTGATTTTGAAGATGATGTTCATATACACAATATGGGACATAGTGAAGAAAATTAAAGAGGTGTGTGTACCCGAAATCATAGGATTAGCTAAAGTCTAGGTATTCCCTCAAGTAACAAACTCCCACATCTTAGAAAGGAATATAAAAAAGGGAAATATAAATGTAAGACCATGTATAACATTTCTACTAGAGATGTCCAATCTCTTTCCCTTGAATGTTGTTTTTATTAGAAAGAGGAAGAGATGAAGGAGTTGAAAAGACACAATACAGAGTTACATCGAAGTAGAATTTCTGTCAGGTGTACTCTTCAAACAGATCATCATCTTGCACATCCTATAGGATCTCCCCAACAATGAGAGTTTGTTTCAACTACGTAGGTGGATAATGAATTCCCTCTATTATGTACACAACTATAATAAGATCAAACCAATCCTTATAGGCATGTACCCATGAGATATTCAAGACACATACCAGCAGAACCACCACCTGTGGTGTTTCTAGTCATGGTGTCAGTTCCAGCTCTATCTGCTATACCTATAAAATTCCAATATCATCCAAATATTTTTCTAATGATTATAAAAACAATTGAGTCATTAAAAACTCTATTGGAATCTATCAAAGAATGACATACATTAGTAAAACTAGAAATGAAATCTTACCCTGAATGTGTAGAACTGATCCATCCCCCACCAATCATTGTGAATACTACATTTACAATCATTAATGGTTCAGGAGATCTGGAACACCACTTAACACAATTTATTTCTCAATGTGATCCATTGATGGGGAGACCTCAACCAAAAGTAGTAGTAATACTCAGATTCATTTTTCAATCATTACAGTGTCCAGCCTTTTTCTCAAAGACAAGTTTGTAGTATCGATCAATTACTAGATAGGAAGACCTCCATCTTAAATTCCTTCTCCAATTATTCTCAAGGCTTCCAAAGGAAACTGTTTTTATTGTAAAATTTGAAAAAAAAGATAGAATGATTTTTTTGATTTCATTTTTCAATTAAATGTATAACCATATTCCTTAAATTTTCCACTAACTCAAGAAGAGTTTCTTCCAATATCTATGGAAAATTTGGGTAATGAGTTATGAATATCACTAATACCTGTTAAATAATCAAGAGGGTTTCAAGACCATTATTCATATGAAAAAATTTGAGGGATTTCATTGTGGATACCAAACATAAATCTCATTTAATCCCAAAATCTCTGAGAAGGAGAATATGGAATGTATAGGCAGCTATAGTCACACTCAAACAAAAACATGTACATTCTTCTACTTTAATACCATCATCATCCTAAATGGATCCACCTCTCGAGCGTCATCAGTAAGGATATCCTCATCAAGATGATAAAAAAAGATTAATTAAAGATATAGGTTGAGGAGTTAATGAACAAGTATTATTCATTTCTGAAAAAATAGGATCCCAATTACTTCATTTTAACATTATAGAACAATTTAGTTATGTTTACAAGGTCGAATAATCTGAATAAAGAATGAGATGAATCTTTTTCAAATTATTGCCCCATTCATAAAATTTTAGGGCATCCCATTCTTGAGTGTTTTGTGTTCAATGTACTCATTCATAATATTGTAGAATATAGAATAGTTAAACAAAAATGATCTTCATCCCATGTAGGTTGTGATACTTCTACCGATCTAGAGGAAAAAGGAAGATGATTGGAAGTAAAAGGAAAAAAAATGAACAGAAGTAATATGATTAGATGATCAGGGAAATCATAAACCAAACTCATTCTATTCTACAAACATACTTGAATCCTCCAGTTTTACTTTTTTCCACATCTGTTGTAGCAAATCCATCATCAAAAAAATGATCAGTCCTCCAACGGTCAATCCATAAAAAAGATACATGATAAAAAAGATAATGAGAAGTTAGAAAAAAATGGGCTTATTTAAAGGGAAACGTTTTTCTTGAATTTTCGAAAATTCATGCCATTTATCTAAAATTTATTGTCACCACACTACCAAACCACAAAACAACAACCGATTTATCAACCAGAATCTTCAACAGATGATGAATTGATCATTGGGTCCATTACTGTTATCAACTAAATGGACTCATATGAAAATTATGATTCCATTTATAAACCTGAATTCCCAATACTATATTGGGGAATAAGGGTTATAAGTCAAGTTCGATGATACATGTGAAGAGGTGGATATTCAAGAAACCATTATTTTAACTATAACCCTCCTCAAACTTTTTTTTTTAGAAACTTGGGGGAGATCCCTTCAGCGGGCTCAGCTATAACAAGGGAACTCTCTCACACATGAAAATATTGGCCTTTACATGATCATTTTAGAAGATCAATTAGAGATTACACCATCATTTTCTCGAAAGGTATATAAACCTGGTCATTCTAATATACCAACATCAGAATTATTTTCATCTTCTTCTACGACATATGATACATCTATATTAGGATCCTCAACAACAAAGGCACCTGAAAAATAGCATTTCCATGCTAGAAAATGCAGGATTTTGGACTATGAGTATGTTTTTTTAAAAACAAACTCATTTACCGACAATGTTCTCATTATTGGATGCTTTAAATTTTCCAAAAGATAATATAGAACCACTTATTGAGGCTTTTTCATGTCCTCGAGTGTTTGAAACTAAAGCTGCTAATTATGAGGATTACCGTATAGGAATGATCCCATTGAATATTACGAATTTTGATATTCCAGAGATCAAGATGAGGATGATGGTGTACATGGACAAATCAGGCTCTTGTATTTATCTGGTAGGGTTAATGATACAGACATCTGATGATCCTTCATTGACAATATCTCAGGAGTTGACCTCATTCCCATCTATACACTTTATCGATTTGGTCTCACTGAATATGACTTATCTCCTTCCACCATGATGTTAAAAGGATATTACTAAAAAAATAAGAACCTCCAGGTGAGATTACACTCATAACATAGTTTGGGGATCTTGTATCCAATACTGATTTCATGGTATTTTGATAGGACACAACTTTAAAAATTATTCTTAGAAGGACTTGGCTCATCAACATACTTCTATTACTTCAAAATATCACCAATGGCTCATGTATTTCTTAAATGGTAAAATTGGGGCATTTTTATGTTGATAAACCCCCATTCAAATTGTGTGAATCTCAGCATATTGAGGTTAAATTCGATCACATAAAGGGAACAAAGTTAGTGTAAAAAAATATAACAAAAATCAATTCTTTGAATGGCTTGAAAAAATTCTAGATAACCCATTCAAACATTAGTGTATAGATTACATTTTTCCAATCAATCAAATTGAATGGATATGATTACTCTATGATTCTATATATATAGGAATCCATATAAATGTTATTGTATAAGAAGAATATATATGAAAAATAATCAAATTATGAATTTGAGGAAATGTATATGGTTAAAGAAATATATAATACATTAAATAAGTAAAATAATCTCATTATATATTTAATATCCAGGTAAAACATTACATATATTATCAAAATGAATTCAGAATAGATACTGAATGTATAAAAAGTAATTGATGAAAAATTTGAGAAATTAAAATAATTAAATCAAATAATCCATGCATTTGATGATTCTTAGAGGGATATAAATGGTTTCAATGATACATAATTTGATTAGAATGCCCAAAATATAAGGAAGATGATTATTCTATAAAATTAAGTAGTATTTTACTTAGTTTTATGTATTTATGTGGATGAATGAATGGGAAGAGAAACAAATATTATTTAATGATTGAACAAAAATATTGTAAAATGTTCATACAGAACAATTAAATGTAATGAAATCAGATGCACCAAAAAATTTCAAATTTATTCAGATTAAATATATTGTATAAAAGACAATTGAAATAAAATTCCTCCAAAAAATAATAATATTAATAGAAAAATAGATTTTTGTTATATTGAAAAAACATTTACATCAAGCTAATAGATGATTTTATTCATATTCATGAAAATTATTCTTAATGTACTGTTGTTTATCATTATAGTAATTTACATTTAGGAATATATTTCTTATTATTAGTGAAAAAGGTCAAATCAACCAATAAACATTACATATAATAATTTGGGAAAGTGAGTTAAGATATGAAACCCACTACTATTTCAAAAATTTATTATTTTTACTTAAATAATATATATAAATAAATTTTTAAATATTTGAAAAATGGGAAAATAAGAAGATTCATATACTATTATTAGAATAATTAGAATATTCATAAAAAAATTGATAATTAAAAAAACATGTAAAAATATTTTTTACTCAATAAAAGAATTTATAGTGTCCTAATATTTTCATTAAAGTATATTGAAACATTTTTTGAGAAATATTTACTATATTACAAAAATAATCTACTTATTATCATAATGTAATAGTTATTTTAGAAACCATGGAACACAAAAAAACATGTTAACAAGATAAATACATCATCTAACACTTTTTATTCCTAACTAAGAACCTTATTTGACGTATACTACATAATAAATTTTTCTAAAAATGGGGAATTAAATCTTACGTAAGGGTATTCTAAGATTATCATTAAGGGTATATAAGGGAGATATGTTAGCATAACATGAAAATAAGGGTATAAAAAATTGATTGAAAAATTTGAAAATTGGACACAGTATATCAATGATTATAATATTATGTCCTGGAATTAGGATTGGATGTTCATTTTAGATGAAATATAAAATAATCAAATTATATGATCCAATTGTTCATAACATGTTCCATAGACATAGAATTTTGGTATACACATACTAAAAAATTCATTTACATTATTTTCAAGGATTTCTAACAATGTTGTCAAAGTGTAATTGGTTCAACCCTCAAATAATGAAAGTAGTAAATGTTTAATACCAAGATCATCGAAGTTGAAAATACCTATAGTGAAACATTAATAATCCCAATTCTTGTCTTTTTAGTCTCATGAGATATAAAACTCTAAATAATGAATTGTAGGGAGATATAGGTCTCAACCAATGCGTAATGTAAATAATATTTATATTTGCCATATGGTTAAAAATCATTAATTATATTGTATTCCATGAAAATAAATGGCTCTCCAAAATAATAAATCATTTCATAACCTATGTAAAGGAGGCTTGTTTCAAAATTATTTCTTAATTTCATCATTTAATAGCCCTTGAAATAATGTAATTTTAATAAGAATTATATCATGGTGTAACCCATGGTAGATTGAATTTTTTCATAAACAACACGAAATCATTAAATTGAGTTATTTACGTAAATAAATATTAATGGTATCCTTGTATAATATCCCATGTTATGTATATGTAACATCCAATATAACAACCCTGTTCTTTATTACACACATTAACATCATTTATTACATAAAATTTCACTTAAGACATCTCTGAGGATCAGGAGGTCTTGTGTTTTTAGAAGTTAATAACATTACATATTAACTTAGAACATGAAACACACCATCTCTATTGAAAACTTCTATTACTTGATGCCAACATTATTTTGAACTTCTAATTTCATGGGATAACCTGAGGACAAACATATGATAAGGGTGAGCTATAATTCCCAGTAAGGAAATAAGCATATAAATGCAGTACAAGAGAAACAACAACATAAAGGCATGACATATAATGATTATAATAACATGGAAATGTGGCAACAACATTTAACATGATATTAGTATGAGACAATGATCATTTCTCAGGGAGCGTGAGTAAAACGAAATTGCACATGAATTATCATGATTGAAGCCTCATTTCACTTTTTTTATCATGAGAAAACACTCATTGTATTTGAATTATCATTATACTAATATTTAACCAATTCATTGGAGGTTATTAGGGAACACCCTTTATAAACATTTCATTTCATGCATAAGATTTCCAAATGGATCATAAAACATGGAATCATTGAAAATAATCATTCATTCCATGATAAAGGAATTTGGAATACATACATGAATATTTATAATCAATATTTACATTTTCATAAAGGTGAATACCCTTTCTATAGAAATGGGTATGGTATTCACTTACACAATGATTTTGTCATGGGAAATTTTGGCAATATAAGGATGTCCAATTTAAATTGTAAAATGGGTTGTTGAGGGATAAAGGTGTATATCATCATTTATACATAACATGGAAAATAAAGGGGTCATGTAAAATAATATCCCAATATATGTAATGGAATTTAGATGCATAATATTAAATAATTTCATAAATAGAAATAAAAAAAGAGAAATTCCTTACAGAATTTCAGCATGGAAACTAGTGTACATGGGAGGAAATAATGAGGGAGAAATAATTCTCCCATTATTCAAAAATAAGGAGGGAAGTATTGGGGAGGTGATATATAAAACCACAATATTTGTAATTGAAAATAAATGTTTATAATAATGTAACTAAATTTGGATGTAATGAGAAAAAATTCCCTTAATTGGAAGTGTGATCCCAAAGGATTTGGAGAGGAATCAGAGATGCTTCTAGGGAGCTTAGGGTGCCTTGGGAGAATTACATATAGAGGATGGAATAGGATATTAGTGACCCAAATGTTTTTAATGAGTATTAAGAAGATATTGAGTGGTATTATATTGGAAAGTAGAGGAAATTTTTTTAAGTAGGTTTTGGAGAACAGACATTAAACTAAACAAATTCAAAAACCACAGAATGGTTATTTCCCCTGGTTTTTTCCAATGTGGATTAGAAAAATTATTTTATAAATAAAATGGAAGAGAATATTAAAATATGATTCTTTATTATGTGTAGGTGAGTCACATTCTTAATGAAATCATTATAAAATGTTAAAATATTTACATGTTCTCGGGGGTCCACTAAGGAATTTTCTAAATAATAATACAAATCTAAAATAAAATTATATTAAAGATAAAACATATATTCTATGAATATCCCTTTTATAGTATTTTATTACATTACTATTAGGACACTATGATATCATAAAAAACATTATATATTTAAATAGTATTCAATTTTTACCCAAATATTCCACTATATCAAATAATTTTGAAATTTTCTTCATTGGATAATTTTGACATCCTGAATACAAAAATATTATTCAACTTATCTACATATTTTTCAAAATATGTGAATTTTTTATTTTAAAATAAAAAATGAAATAAGTAGAAAATTCATGGGTTTTGACAAAAATAGCATTCAAACCTTATTAAAAATTACAATTTTATTCCTAAAATTTATACGATCATTTATATTTAATAAAATGTAATTTAGATATAATATTTTAATAAAATAAGATTTTATTCAAAATTCCATTAATTTATTAAAATAAATTTATTAATTGAATATAAATGTTATCTAATAATAGGATTTTTTCTCTAAAATCCATTTACAAAGTGACGAAAATAAATTTAATGTATATTATTTATTCTATACAAAAATAATGCACATAATCACAGTTCCATTGTCTTCTTATATAACCCATTATAACACCCACATAAGACCTTTGTTTAAGGTGTGTGATGGTGACAGACTCTTGGGATGGGCCGGATAACATCACTCCGATTGTAATCCCTATTAACTTCCATTTCTCCCATAGGTCATTCCGTTCATGCTTAACGTGTTGAGTATCAGCTTGGGGTTGGTCAATAGAGAATCCCAGTGATGCTACCTCCTTTATGAGCCCCAACAAATGTGCATTGTATTGAAAAATTCTAACAGATGTGTCCATCACTTCCTTTTTCTCATTAAATTGGATTAGTTGAATCCCCAAATTTATACTAATCATGTTATCAATGTCCAATAGCTATATTATAAATTGTAACAATTCATAATGGGTTTCTATAATAAAAAAAACATAAAACCACATAAGTGAATATGACATATATAACCATTTTACATAATACAACATTTAATCAAATCAAGAAGAATTTTCATTATTAAGAGATTGGGTCTTTATAATCTACCCTGTTAAGAAGTTTTACCCATGAAATTTCATTTTCCCACAATAAAAAAATGAAATATCTCTAATTCATCACATCCTATGATTCCCACATTTCTTTTTTAACTTTTTGGTTTCACCACAACACCTTGACGAGGGGCATTGTCTAATTTTGTAGAACTTATTCCCTATGATATATGAACTTCACCAGATTCCCTATGTAGAAGAGGTCATTATCCAATGGTACAACCTTGGGAATGAGTACATGTGATTGGTCAGGTATGTACATATTCATGAGTAATACATAGAATAAATAATGTACTTGAGATAGGTTCAGTTGGTGTGATTGTCCATAGACCACTGCTCTAATGTGATCCAGGATATCAAAATAGTCGATGTACCATGGAATAAGATTTCCCTTAATCCAAAACCTCATAACTATCTTCCAAGGTGGTATGCATAGGAATACCATGTCTCCAACATCAGACTCTGGTTTTCATCCATGATTATTATCATATCTCTTTTATCAACTTTGAGCAGCTTTAATGTGTTGTTGGATGGTCTTATCCTTCTCCCCCATTTCTTCTACCATTTCTAGACCTTGGAGTTTTCACTCCCCAACATCATCACAACATGTCAGTGTTATACACCTCTTCACAAAAAGGGATTCATAAAGATCCATTTGGATTCTTGATTTGAAACAGTTATTTTAAGAGAACTAAACAAGGGAAAAATGTTGATCACACCCTCCTTTGATGTACATGGAGAATGCTCTAAACATTTACTCATGTTCTTGGATAGTTAGCTCATATTGGACATCAGTTTGAGGATGATAAGTTATACTGATGTTCGACTAACTATTCAGAGTGTGTAGGATATTCTTCCAGAACATACTAGTGAATCTTAGATCTCGATCAGATACAATCAATAGTGGTACGTCATACGGCCTAACCACTCCTCTAATGCATATTTGAACATGTTTTTCAAATAAGAAATCCTATAAAATTGAAATGAAGTGTGGAATCTTTATAAGATGATCCACAACAATCTAGATAGCATTGTTTCCATTAGATGCATTTAGAAGTCTGGTGATATATTCCATGGTGATGTTCTCCCGTTTCTATGTTGTTATACGTAATAATTGGATCATAACTTTAGACTTATTTCTCTCATAAGTCACATGATGGCATACCATAAACATTGATGTATAAAAATTAATCTCCTTCTCCATGTTATTCCACCAATAATGCTCTTGGAGTTATCGACACATCTTTGTGTTTCTTGGGTGAATGGAGAAATTTGATCTATTTTTATCCTCCAAATTTTCATTATTTAACTCTGGATATGATAGAACACATGGTTTGGACCCAAATATCCCAATTCCTTCTTCAATAACACTGAAATCCATGAATTTTTATTTTTTGATAGTTTCCTCATTGTTCAAAATTACCACATCATCCTTTTTAGCATCCATTGTTATTTCCAAAAGAGACAGTTGAGTATTCATTTGTGAAAGTACTGAAGATGTTCCATTATTTTTTATTCACATGTTCATATTCATAAAATATAAGGACTTTAGATCTTTTTTAATCCTCATCAATGAAAGAATTGTTGTGTCCTTTCTACATAGAGAATATTACACCATGTTTTATTTCACATGGTGGTAATGGATTGAGCAGTCATAGTAATTGATCAGCTCTCACCATCTTCGTTGGCGCATATTAAAATACTTCTGTGTGAATATATACATGAGGCTTTTGTGATCCCAATATATTTCAGAACTCTCCCCAATGAAGTAATGCGACCAAAATTTTAAAATGAAGATTACTGCAACCAACTCTAGATCATTGTTGGATATTTTTTCTCAAGGTCATTCAATTTCTTTAAATAATAGGAAATGATTTTTTAATTTTTCATCAACATGCAGCCCATGCCCTTATATGAAGCTTCACTGAATACCACAAATATTTCTCCAAATGTGGGTAGTGCGAGAACTCTTTTAGCAATAACCGTCATCTTTAATTCCTTAAAGCTATATTTACATTTATCACTCTAAGAAAACATGACTCCCTTCCAGGTTATCTTGGTAAGAGGGTTGGAAATTTGTGATAAATTTCTCAAAAATTATCGATAACATACAACTAAACCCGGGAAGCTAAGAATATTTATCACCAATGTTGGTATCGACCATCCCTCAATTACAGCTATCATGGAGGGATCAATAGATATCACATTTCTTGTGATGATATGACCCAAGAATGATACTTCTTTCAACTGGAACTCCCATATTCTATGCTTCTCATAGAGTTTATCCTTTGGCAAGGTCTCTTGTAAAGTACATAGATTCTCCTCATGATCCTCCTTTGTTTGGAAGTATATTAGAATATCTTCTGTATATAATACCCCAAATTTGTCAAGGTAATCTTTAAATACTATATTAATCAATTCCCTGAAGATTACTAGAGAATTAGTGAGTCATAAATTCATTACGATGAATTCATCTCGTACCATATACGAAAAGCATTCTGGGGGATAACCTCATTCTGTACCGTTACAAGGTAATATCACGACCGTATATCCACCTTGGAGAAGTATTTTCATCCATTTAGTTGATATATAAAGTCATCAATTCAGGAAAGTGGATACTTGTTCTTTATCTTGATTTTGTTTAGATCTCAATAATCAATGAAAAAGTGCATTGACCCATCCTTCTTCTTGAAGAGTATGACACCTAAAAACCATGGTGAAGCACTTGTGCTTATATAAACATTATCTAGATACTCTTATAGATGTTTCTTTAGATCCTCCTGATCTAAAACATCCGTTATATACATAGTATTTGATATTTGAAATGCCCCAGGTATAAGATCAATCGGCAATTCAACATATCATCTAGGTGGAAGACCATATAATTCCCCCAAAAAAATAAGTGAATTCCCCCACAATAGGAATGTCTTCAAGGATGATTAATTTATTAGACTCAATAATCTGTGAAAGATTTGCATGATAATTGGGTATTAATATCCACATTGGATATGATGGTTATAAAGAAGATTAATCATCCTCCTTACAGTTGTATAGAATCAGGGGTTAATTCCCCATATGGACAGTGAACTACCTCTCATGGAAATTTATGTTGGATATATCTTGGGAAATCCAATACATTCCTATTATTTCATCAAATTGTATTAGAGGGAGTATGATGTGGTTTTTAGGAATGTTCAATCCACAAATTGTGATAGGGGAGGAGTTATATTCATATGATGCAATAATTTCCCCATTTTCCATTCTCACCGACATCTCTACTTCCATGATTTTTTCGGCTTTTTGGATTGTTATAATAAACACTTGGGATACAAATGAATGCATGGAAACATAATAAAAATGTACATTCACTATTATTGAATGAATAAAAAGCATACCTATCACCAATGTTTTTTATGGGTTCTCATTGGCAGTAGTAATGGAAAAAACTCAACCTTACTGCCTTGGAGGTTTTTGGTTGCCTCTGAAATCCATTAACATTGGAATCTAGTTATTATAGTGAAGGGTTATATGTAGCTAAAGCATTGAACAATGCATTGACGGTTTAATTTATTGTTCCTCTCCTTGGTCACAATACTGTGTTTTTCTTACCGGTAATTAATGGCCAAGTTCCCATCATTTCCAAACCTAATTAATTATGTATTCACCTTTAGGAAATTTTCCAGGTGTTTCATTCCACACCTCTGGTTAGGGGGGTGATTGAATTTCATAGCACCACTTGATTTATCAATCAGACTGAAAAAATTAAATTCAACATTCCAATACGTATCCCCAAGATTCCATTAAGATTATCTGATATTCATTTCGGAATTGATTTAACATTGGACAATTTCCACATATCTATTGAAGATACAGATCAACATCTCTTTTTGTAGTCTAGGTTTTATACACCAAAAAAGATAGCAAACATGATTTTGGGGGTAATGGGAAAGCCAAAGGTGTATCATGTAAGCCTTCTGAAGTTATCATCATATGATGTGATTGATTTTTTTTACCTTTTTCTTGGGGGAATGTATGCCTTTTACATCTTAAGTCAGTGGGTGCACAAAAAATATTTATCAATTTTTTTCCGGGAAATCCTTTCATTCCAATGACCCTATCTCTTCATCAGGATTCATATTTTTGATCAATTTTTACCATTGATCACCCTCACCCTACATATGATAAACATTCATAAGAACCTTATCTTGTTCGAAACATTTAATGATAGAGACGATCTTTTAAATGGATTTGATCCATTTTTTGGTGATTGATGGATCAGATGACCCATTGAAAGTAGGAGGCCTTGCTCTCATGAAGATATTCATTGAGGCTTGTTCATTCATGGTGGGGGGTGAATGTTCTTATTGAACCATGTTTCTATTCAAAACATTATTTAATTAAGAGAGTTTCATGACAAATATTTTGATTCATTCTCCCATTGTATTGGGAATCTCATTAGAACAATCATCACATTTATCTTCACATCGTTTGTACGCCCTAGTCCTCTTATTACCGTCCATTGGATGGACTAAAAGTAATGATATGTGTATCCAAAAAAATACGAATCCATTGAAAAAATTGGATAACTTATATGTTACATTTACTTCCGTAACATTAGAATTTATAGGCTTTAATCTATGTTATCCATGATCTACATCCAAACATATTCTCATTGATAATTTATTCTTATTCCCGTAATAATTGTTCATACTATGTTTATGAATTTCCAAATAATATCCCCTAGGATTTTAGTATACAAGAGTGAAGTAGGGTCCATTTTCATGCACTAGTTTCTATTCGAGTCAAGCTCAAAGTGATGTTTTCGGGTTTTACCCCTAGATACATTTGTTCCAGAGCAGAATATACTTTTTTGAATCCAGAAATGGACGAATTTACGTGATAAAACACTTACTATATACTCACCAAAATTTATTGATGTTTTTATTATAAATAGTCTTATCCATAAGGCTTTTATTAGGGTTTTCTTATACAAATCCCAAAAATAACTAAACCTATCCTTTGATACCAACTATAGAAACCCTTCTCTTTATTAAAAACATAAACAAGATTTATTACATAAACATACACATAAGACAAATATAAGTATTGAGATGTCTAGTGTCTTGAGAAATTAGGAGCATTACATAATAATATAAAACATTAAATAAAAATCATTATTGAAAACATTTATAAATGACCACAACATTATTTTGTACTTATAATTTCATGGGATAACCTGAGGGCATGCATATGAAAATGGTGAGCTATAATGCCCACAAAGTGAGTAATAAATGAATAACATGAAGAATACTATATATGTTTGGAAATATGCATATCAATGTAGCACAAGAGAAAGATGAAAATAAAGGCATGATATGTCATGATTATAATAACATTCCAATACGGAAAAAACATTTAACATGATATTAGGATGATCCAAGGATCATTGCACATGGATCATGAGTAAACCATCATTAAACATTAATTATCATGATTAAACCCTGATTGTAGTTTAATTATCATGAGTAAACCCTAATTGTGCTTGATGTATCATGATACTAATCATTACCCAATGCATTGTAACACTATTAGGGTTCACCCTTTATAACCATTTCATTTCATGTATAAGTGTGCCACATGAATCATACGACATGGAGGGTCCACTAAGGCATGGAAAAATTAATAAGAAAATATACAATCTCGTTATTTTAATGGTAAAATATTTATTGGCCTGATAACCCCTTATAGTATTTTATTACAACACTATTGGGTAATTATGATCTCATAAACGTCATTTTATATTTAAACAAAATTTAATTTTTACCCACAAATTTGACTATCCCCTAAAATTAAGAAAAATTTATTGTTAGATAATTTTGACATCCTGAATGAAAAAATAATATTAATTTTATCTAAATAATTTTTTAAATATGTGAATATTCACTTTTAAAATAAAAACAGAAATTTATCAAAAGTTCATCGCCTTTGAAAAAAAACCTTCAATCCTTAATAAAAATTACAATTGTATTCATAAAAATTATATGATTATTTATATTTAATAAAAAGTAATTTAGTAATAATATTTTTTTTTCAAATAACTTTTTATTCAAAAACTCATTAATTAATCAAAATTTATTTCTTAATTGATTTTAAATATTAAATAAAAAGAATATTTGTGGTTTAAAAATCATTTTTAATGGAACAATTATTTAATGAAAGTATATTATTATTATTTTACGAAACTAATGAAAATAATCATAGTTCTTGGGTCTTGTTACACAAACCCTTATAACACCTGCATAAAACCAGAGGGTATGGTGTGTGATGGTGATGGTCTTCTAGGGTGGCTAAGATAACATCACTCAGTTAGTCACATCTATTAACTTTGACTTCTATTATAGGTGGTTTTGTTCAAGACTAACGCGTTGAAGCATGGATTGGTCTTTATAAAGAGAAAAGCCCAGTGATGCTACCTCCTTTCTGAGGTCCGAAAAATGGGATTTGTATGGAGAAATTCTACTGGATGATGCCATAACTTCTTTTTTCTATGTATATTTGGGTTTGTTAAATCCATATATTTATACTAATCTTGTGGTCACTATTCAATATATATATTAGAAATGATAAAAATTAATAATGGTATTTTGAAATAAAATAACATTAAACCATGAAATATCATGAATCATATATAACTATTCTACATAATAATAAATTTAATCAGATCAAGAAGAAAATTCATTAATAAAATTTTTGGTCGTTACATCTGCAGATTCCATCTTAAATGGAAAAAGGTTTTATATACCCCTTTGATATTTTCTTGAGGAAAATAACTTTTCATTGAAAGAATCTATTTTATAATAAAAATTTGATAAAAAAACATTAAATTATTTTTGTTTAAAATATCATTGAAAAATATTAGATTATTTTTCATTGTAAATAATGTTAAGGATAGAGGGAATTTCAATGCATGTCATACATGTTAAAAAAATATTTTAATATTTTTTGTACATACAAAAATGAAATATTTGAAAATTGACCAAAATATTTGATTAAAAACACTCTATAAAAATTAATATATGAGTAATAAATTCTTAAATAAATCCATTGAATATTTTTTAAACAAAATCAAAATAGTTTTCGAAATCATTGTTTTGGTAGAAAAACTTTCTCATGGAAGGGAGCTATAAAGAATGATTTTCATAGAAAAATATTGATTATTTCAAGTAAAATGGATAATAAAAATATAAATATTAATTGAAAATGTCATGAATTAATTTTGAATAATAAATTTCATAACAGTTATTGAGATACATATTAAATGATTTCAAAACTGCAGAAATAATCTTAAATAATATCGATAATTTATTATATTTTAACATTTAATATTGACAATTATGGTAACATTTGAATCATATTCCCCCTAGAGAATGTATCCAAAAAGGGATATATATTTCTTAATTATTTTTTAGGATAATCTTAATGGAATAAATTAATGGGATGTATATACGCCACATATATGATATTGGAGGTGAATATGTTATATGTCTCATAGGAGTAAAAAGTAAGCAAGGAAAACCAATATGTGTGGTGACATTATCAAATGTGGAATGTGGTACTCTATAGAATCATATAACGTAATTAATGTATATTCTAGAAATATTATCAAGAGATAAACCTTCATTATAAATTAATATGTGTGGTGACATTATAAGGTGATCAACTACAACCCATATAATAATATTCAAAATTTTCATTGTAGGAAGCCTGATGATAAAATCCATGGGAATATTTTCCATTTCTATTCAGGTATGGAAAATAGAAGTAACATCCCCTTATATTTTTTTTCCCATATCCATAACATAAAAAAATACCATGCAATGATATTAAAGCTCTACGATATCTCTTTTCATTCCATTTCACAATAGGTACTCATTCAAATATCTATTCATCATTTTATAACCATAATGAATAGAGAATTAATAACTATGAGATTTCACTAAGAAATAAATCTTCAAATCTAGAATATAGGGAACACATATATGGTTCCCTATCCTTATCCTTCCATCGTGATCAATATTAAACTCAGGAACATATATATCCTTCTTTTTTAGGTCTCATTCTTCATTCAGCTCTACTTTAATCATTATGTGTATTGATTATTGAAAATTCAAGTGGGAAAGAAAAAAATTATCCCATTCGTTTGGATTTAAAGATAAATACTTTGGAAATCCTAAAATATTTGATCTTTTTTATCCTCGTCATGTATAAAAAATCATGGTCCTTTTGACTCAATGCCTTTGAAAACATATACTCTTTCACATGGTGGTAATATATTGAGCATGAGTAATCATTAATCATCTCAATCCAACATTTCTAGGGTATATTATAAAAATTCTATGTGAATATATACTGTAAACTCTTATATTCATTATATATATCACACATTTAATAATAATGATATTGTCTCATTATCATTAATACAAATTTCATCAAAACTAACATTAATACTTCAGTTGTGGAATGTTTTCCATGAATCATCAATTTTAATATGTTTAATCCATAACAATTTAATTTTTCATGTGAATGAAACCTAATACCCCCATGGGTTCATCACTATTGATTATAGAACCTTCTCTAAATTAGGGTAATACATGAATAGGTACATTGAATAATATTATCTTCAGTTTCTTCAAATTTTAATCACATTTATATTCCAATAGGAACATGGATCCATTTCAAGTAAACATAATGAGTGTGTTACCTTTTAATGGGATATAATCCATGAACTTATAATCTCATGATAAACCATGAAAATAAGTAATAATAGTCACTATGGTTGGATTAGGGCATCAATAAAGAGATATTTTTTACTAGATCTATAGATATAACCTATCAAGAGATTATATGACCAAAAAATAATGAATTTTTCATCCAAAATTCACACTTTGTATATTTTGAATATGGTTTCCATTTACATAGGTTATTTATTAAAAACCCAATGTTGTATTTTATTCTCTTTCATGCAATTTATATAGTAAGACTAAGAAATATCACTATATATATAAATATATTCCAATTCATGTACACAATGTTTCCTTGGGAATATCACCATTCTTGAACACAAATTGAATACATCAGAAATGAATCAAAATATTGATGAATTATTGTTGATAAAATAGAACATCAATACGTTTTAGAGGACAATTATTCATAATATAGATGATGTACAACTATTCCTAATCAATTTAGATATTCATAAAACTATCTCGACATTTAATAAAAAGAACAGGTGTACCCCAAGGTGGAACACTTTTCCAAAATAATACTTCTTCAAGGAACTTTTGGTGTTTAATTATTTAATTCATTAAACTAAATTGGGTTCATTCTATTTCATTATTTTTAATTAGTGTTGAATAATGTATGAGTTATATTGGGAACTGAAATAAAAGTAATAGTGGTAGCATAATCAACCCTTTTGTATAAAAATTAGAAAACTCCATCATAATAGGAGTGTAATCGATATTATGTTTCTGCCAAACCATACTAGAATACCCCTCTCCAAAATAGGAATAAAATCAGATAAATTTTGTTTTATTTCATTTAGATTTTCATATTTATAATTTTAAAAATCGATTATAATGGGTTGGTTTGGAATATGAAATGTTAATTCCCTTCCACAAAATTTATTTGGTTGTTAGGTAGTAAATTAAAATACATGACATAGATAACATAACATTAAACCATTTGGAGAATAAAATAATTTGATGTAAACACATTGTTAAAAATTAAAATTTAATAGAATCATAGACTGAAGATGCATTAATTATAAAATTAAGGGTTTTAAATTTTAATTCATTATCTTGTTGTATTGGTGTCATTATGATACGCTTTTAAAATTCATAATATTTGAATGAATAGTTAGATCCAATTTCAAATATTTCATATTTTGTTCCAGTCTAGATGGTAAGTAAAAATTTCCCTACATAATTATCAAACCTCTTGTAAAAAAAATGATCAAACAGTCATTTCCTCTATATCATATATTAAGAGGTTTTTGAAACTGATCACATTAATTAACCTTCATACATGTAAACATATTAACATAATTCCTATAAAACATTTATTTGAAAAACTAGCTGTGTGTTATTTAATTTTTTTTACGCATTATCACTATTATTATCATAGTATATCTTCTTCCCATAAGATAAAAAATCCATTTCCCAGTGAACATACATTTTAAACATTATTAATTTATATTTTCCCTTATGAAATTCACTTCATGTTTCTCCTAACATACTTAGAGTAACTAAAATATCATCTTCCTCACACCAGTTATTATTTATTTTCCATTTAATTCAATTTTTCTATTCTTATGAAAACAATGATACTGATACAAAACAAAATGACTCTTTTATAACTTTTTAGAACATAAAATAATATATTCATAGATACTAATGTCTGATATGTATAACGCTTATCAATGAAAGGTTTCAATCCATGAATGAATTGAATAACCATACATTAATGTTGGATGATAATAGAATATGTAGACATCGTAAACCATTTCAAATTTACCTTGTAGGTACCAAAAAGATTCACCATCATTCCTCTTTAGCTCAAGGAACACCATACCCATGTTTATATGAAGAATAATTGGAAATGTGTTATTAAAAAATAAATAATTCAAATTATCCCAATCAATGGATTCAATTTCATCTATTCCCATTAAATATTGACGATGTTCCACTATTGGTATATATCAAATTCATAATGATAGAAAACCAAAATGAATTTTTAAAGATTAAAATACTATATTAAAAATATACCATTTTAAAGTTATTGATCCATTGCTCATCAATATACTGGTCTATGGTTAAACTGGGGGATGGTGTACATTACCTCATGAATGATTCATGAGAAATATGTTACCTACATTTCTCATATGGATGTTCAGCAATATTCATGTTTTCATAATGGTGAGTGTGAAATACAATGTAATTTTTTATTACAGCTCAAATAAAATCTTCCATATCAGGAGGAAAATCATTGAACTTACCAACACACATTCTACTAATAGTGTTTTTTCTGGTTTTATCCATTAACTTAAACCAAAAATAATTTTATAAGAAATAGTAATCATAGATGGGAAAATATAATCATGATAAATAACTTATATGACGTCTAAATCATGTAACCTTATTTTTAATCTCTGATGAATTTGGATTATTATATGTTATTCATAGTCATAATATATTTAAGACTTTCATTATGGTTCAAAATGATTTTTTGAATTTATAATGAATATCACCTTGGAGTTTCAAACTTGTTGTGCATCAAAGAATATTGTTGTGCACCATAAGATGATTGATTATAGTTCAATACATCATTTTTGAGTTATTAGACATATATAAATGTATTCTAGAACCACATCCACTTGTATTATCTAGACATAGATTTAAATTATTGGAAAACACTCACTATAAATTTTAAAAATATTTCAATGTCATTTTCTTACACATTAATTCATTCTTACACATATCGTTAGACAAGCCTATAGGTATCTCACTAAATTTCATAATCATAGTTTCCAAATGTTAACTAAAGATATAAAATGATATTAATAATTTTGACATGGTATTTTCATATATATTCATTACATAATTTTCTGTATGAATGTTTTTTACATTATAAAACACATGTTAGATGATAAAAAATGGATAGTGCCTTTGTAAACAATGAAACATAAATAGATATTTCATGTGTGCACTACATAATATACATCTATGTTCTTCTTTAATATTAACCTTCTTAGTAATATAATATATAATAATTTTCTTCAGAACTCGGGGAAATGAAATAGAATAATGTGGGTGCATATATGTTCTTTAAGGCTAAATAAGGAATATACTTATGAATAAAATGAATATAAGGGTATGGGAACATGATCATTGAATTTGAAAACAATTCCCTTCATATAAATTATCATAATCTAGTTTCATAGAATAATTTTTGGAAGATTACACAAAATAAATCATAAGGTAATTACAAAATATTATCCTTGATAAAATAACATTATCATAAAACATATAATATTTTCATTAAATTTAGTATATACATTCATTTACATAGTAGTAAATTCTCAATACCAATGCTATAATGGTGGAATTTTTTCACTCAAAAAAGAATCATAATATTTAGGTTTCACTCCAAATACCATCATAATGGAAATTCCTCCTTACTAAACCCAATTTACTCCCCATTCAAGTATTTTCTGTCTTATGAGATACAAATAGTTACCCAATTAAATGGACATAGAAATAGTTACCACCAATAACATAATTAAAATCATGCATATGTGTCCCAAAAGAACATAACACATTAATCACATCATAAAACATGAAATAAAAAGGGTTTCATTTACATTTAATCATATCCCAACATATAGAAGGTGATAAGTTTAATAATCATTCCATCACCTCATTATAATATAACCAATGAAATGAAAAAATATTTATTAAAATTATCTCATAGTGTTACCCATGGAACATAATTAGTATTACAATCATCATGACATCATAAACATAAAACATTTTGAGAAATAATAATAATATGATCCTTGGATTATATCCCCATTAAGGCATATGTGTCATAACATGATTTCATCTTTTATGTTAAATTATTTTGAAAATACACATTGGATATTTCATAAGGAATATAAAATTTCATTAAAAATAAATTATTAAAAATAAAAAAGACTCTAACATTTTGGAAATAAATTAATTTTAAAATACCCTCAAGAAATTATAATTTTAATTTAAAATTATATAATGTTTAGGACGGTTATGAAATTCCATTAAGGATATACACAGAAAATTATATATTTCTTTCAATTTTGAGAAAAATTAAAAAAATAAATTTTTTTAAAATGAATATTCTCATCAAAGTAATTTTAAAGATTACAAAAAATATATATAAATTTATTTAATAAATAATTTATAGAATATTAGATATATTTTTGGAAACCACTTTTTCAATACATGTTTTTTATGAAAACATATTCCTGACTAAAGAGAGAAATAATACCACATTTTCTTAAAATATAATCAAAATAATATTATATACAAAATATTGGAAGCGTTGAATTATTTCTTGAAAATATCATTCAATCTAGATGAAAATAATATTCGTACTAGTTAATGATATATAGTTAAAATGTTTCAATATTTCAGTCATAATCATCAATAATCCTGATAAATGAGGTGATTAAAAGAAAATTCATTTCTACATTAGTGAGATTTTAATCGTAAGCCCCATGAAATAGAATTCAAAAAAAGGTTATGTAATCCCTATATTATTCAAAAATATAATCACAATATAAATTCATGGTTACTATATACATCACATGAATTAAATATATGGACAATATGAAAAGTGTATCACAGAAGTAAAAAGTATGATGGAAGTCCCCTAAATATTAGTCTCAACTTCCATCATACAATTTAAAAAATATTGTATAATAAATATAACTTTGATATAACTTTTTTGAAGAATCATAATCATGTATATGATAACATCAGTGATTCTATATGTCCTTTTATTACCAATTTATTATTATTTTAATGATAAACTCATGTTTCATGGAATAATAATTTTTTTCATTTATGTTTTGATAAATTAAATTAATGGTCTTTTGAAAATGATTATGTATCCATAATATAAAATCTTTTAAAAATGGTATATAAATGAATATGTGTGGTGACATTATAAGGTGATCAACTACAACCCATATAATAATATTCAAAATTTTCATTGTAGGAAGTTTGATGATAAAATCCATGGGGATATTTTCCATTTCTATTCAGGTATAGAAAATGGAAGCAACATACCCTTATATTTTTTTCTCATATCCATAACATAAAAACATACCATACAATGATATTAAAGCTCTACGATATCTCTTTTCATTCCCTTTCACAATAAGTACTCATTCAAATATCTATTCATCATTTTATAACCATAATGAATAGAGAATTAATAACTATGAGATTTCACTATGAAATAAATCTTCAAATCTAGAATATAGGGAACACATATATGGTTCCCTATCCTTATCCTTCCATGATTATCAATGTTAAACTCAGGAACATATATATCCTTCTTTTTTAGGTCTCATTATTCATTCAGCTCTACTTTAATCATTATGTGTATTGATTGTTGAAAATTCAAGTGGGAAAGAAAAAATTTATCCCATTCGTTTGGATTTATAGATAAATACTTTGGAAATCCTAAAATATTTGATCTTTTTTATCCTCATCATGTATAAAAAATCATGGTCATTTTGACTCAATGCCTTTGAAAACATATTCCCTTTCACATGGTGGTAATGTATTGAGCATGAGTAATCATTAATCATCTCTATCCAACATTTCTAGGGCATATTATAAGAATTCTTTGTGAATATTTACTGTAAACTCTTATATTCATTATATATATCACACATTTAATAATAATGATACTGTCTCATTATCATTAATTCAAATGTAATCAAAACTAACATTAATACTTCAGTTTTGGAATGTTTTCCATGAATCATCAATTTTAATATGTTTAATCCATAACAATTTAATTTTTCATGTGAATGAAACCTAATACCACCATGGGTTCATTACTATTGATTACAGAACCTTCTCTAAATTAGAGTAATACATGAATAGGAACATTGAATAATATTATCTTCAGTTTCTTCAAATTTTAATCACATTCATATTCTAATAGGAACATGGATCCATTTAAAGTAAACATAATGAGTGTGTTACCTTTTAATGAGATATACTCCAAAAAATTATAATTTCATGATAAACCATGAAAATAAGTAAAAATAGTCACTATGGTTGGATAAGGCCATCAATAAAGAGATATTGTTTTCTAGATCTATAGATATACCCTATCAAGAGATTATATGACCAAAAAATAATGAATTTTTCATCCAAAATTCACACTTTGTATATTTTGAATATAGTTTCCATTTACATAGGTTATTTATTAAAAACCCAATGTGATATTTTATTCTCTTTCATGCAATTTATATAGTAAGACTAAGCAATATCACTATATATATAAATATATTCCAATTCATGTACACAATGTTTCCTTGGGAATATCACCATTCTTGAACACAAATTGATTACATCAGAAATGAATCAAAATATTGATGAATTATTGTTGATAAAATAGGACATCAATACGTTTTAGAGGACAATTATTCATAATATAGATGATGTACAACTATTCCTAATCAATTTATATATTCATAAAACTATCTCGACATTTAATAAAAATAACAGGTGTACCCCAAGGTGGAACAATTTTCCAAAATAATCCTTCTTCAAGGAACTTTTGGTGTTTAATTATTTAATTCATTAAACTCAATTGGGTTCATTCTATTTCATTATTTTTAATTAGTGTTGAATAATGTATGAGTTATATTGGGAACTGAAATAAAAGTAATAGTGGTAGCATAATCAACCCTTTTGTATAAAAATTAGAAAACTCCATCGTAATAGGAGTGTAATCGATATTATGTTTCTGCCAAACCATACTAGATTACCCCTCTCCAAAATAGGAATAAAATAGTATAAATTTTGTTTTATTTCATTTAGATTTTCATATTTATAATTTTAAAAATAGATTATAATGGGTTGGTTTGGAATATGAAATGTTAATTCCCTTCCACGAAATTTATTTGGTTGTTATGTAGTAAATTAAAATACATGATATAGATAACATAACATTAAACCATTGGGGGAATAAAATAATTTTATGTAAACACATTATTAAAAAATTAAAATTGAATAGAATCATAGACTGAAGATGCATTAATTATAAAATTAAGGGTTCTAAATTTTAATTCATTATCTTGTTGTATTGGTTTCATTATGATACACTTTTAAAATTCATCATATTTGAATGAATAGTTAGATCCAATTTCAAATATTAAATATTTTGTTCTACTGTAGATGGTAAGTATAAATTTCCCTACATAATTATCAAACCTCTTGTAAAAAAAATTAACAAACATCATTTCCTCTATATCATATATTAAGAGGTTTTTGAAACTGATCACATTAATTAACTTTCATACATGTAAACATATTAACATAATTCCTATAAAACATTTATTTGAAACACTAGGTGTGTGTTATTTAATTTTTTTTACCCATTATCACTATTATTATCATAGTATATCTTCTTCCCATAAGATAAAAAATCCGTTTCCCAGTGAACATACATTTTAAACATTATTAATTTATATTTTCCCTTATAAAATTCACTTCATGTTTCTCCTAACATACTTAGAGTAACTGAAATATCAACTTCCTCACACCATTTATTATTTATTTTCCATTTAATTCAATTTTTCTATTTTTATGATAACAATGATACTGATACAAAACAACAAGACTCTTTTATAACTTTTTTAGAACATAAAATAATATATTCATAGATACTAATGTCTAATATGTATAACGCTTATCAATGAAAGGTTTTAATCCATGAATGAATGGAATAACCATACATTAATGTTAAATGCTAATAGAATATGTAGACATCGTAAACCATTTCAAATTTTCCTTGTAGGTACCAAAAGATTCACCATCATTCATGTTTAGCTCAAGGAACACCATACCCATGTTTATATGAAGAATAATTGGAAATGTGTTATTTAAAAATAAATAATTCAAATTATCCCAATCAATGGATTAAATTTCATCTGTTCTCATTAAATATTGATGATGTTACACTATTGGAATATATGAAATTCATAATGATAGAAAACCAAAATGACTTTTTAATGATTAAAACACTATATTAAAAAAACACCATTTTAAAGGTATTGATCCATTGCTCATCAATATACGGGTCTATGGTTACACTGGGGAATGGTGTACATTACCTCAGGAATGATTCATGAGAAATATGTTACCTACATTTCTCATATGGATGTTCAGCAATATTCATGTTTTCATAATGTTGAGTGTGAAATACAATGTAATTTTTTTATTATAGCTCAAATAAAATCTTCCATATCAGGAGGAAAATCATTGAACTTACCAACACACATTCCACTAATAGGGTTTTTTTCTGGTTTTATCCATTAACATAAACCAAAAAGCATTTTATAAGAAATAGTAATCAAAGCGGGGAAAATATAATCACGATAAATAACTTATATGACGTCTAAATCATGTAACCTTATTTTTAATCTATGATGACTTCGGATTATTATATGTTATTCATAGTCATAATATATTTAAGACTTTCATTATGGTTCAAAATGATTTTTTGAAATTATAATGAATATCACCTTGGAGTATCAAACTTGTTGTGCATCAAAGAATATTGTTGTGCACCATAAGATGATTGATTGTAGTTCAATACATCATTTTTGAGTTATTAGACCTATATACAAGTATTCTAGAACCACATCCACATGTATTATCTAGAAATAGATTTAAATTATTGGAAAACACTCACTATAAATTTTAAAAATATTTCAATGACATTTTCTTACACATTAATTCATTCTTACACATATCATTAGACTAACCTATTGGTATCTCAATAAATTTCATAATCATAGTTTCCCATTGTTAACTAAAGATATAAAATGATATTAATAATTTTTACATGGTAATTTCATATATATTCATTACATAATTTTCTGTATGAATATTTTTTACATTATAAAACACATGTTAGTTGATAAAAAATGGATAATGCCTTTGGAAACATTGAAACATAAATAGATATTTCATCTGTGCACTACATAATATACATATATGTTCTTCTTTAATATTAACCTTCTTAGTAATATAATATATAATAATTTTTTCAGGACTCGGGGAAATGAAATAGAATAATGTGGGTGCATATATGTTCTATAAGGCTAAATAAGGAATATACTTATGAATAAAATGAATATAAGGGTATGGGAACATGATCATTGAATTTGAAAACAATTCCCTTCATATAAATTATCATAATCTAGTTTCATAGAATAATTTTTGGAAGATTACTCAAAATAAATGATAAGGTAATTACAGAATATGATCCTTGATAACATAACATTATCATAAAACATATAATATTTTCATTAAATTTAGTATATACATTCATTTACATAGTATTAAATTCTCAATACCAATGCTACAATGGTGGAATTTTTTCACTCAAAAAAGAATCACAATATTTAGGGTTCACTCCAAAGACCATCATAATGGAAATTCCTCCTTTCTAAACCCAATTTACTCCCCATTCAAGTATTGTCTATCTTATGAGATACAAATAGTTACCCAATTAAATGGACATAGAAATAGTTCCCACCAATAACATAATTAAAATCATGCATATGTGTCCCAAAAGAACATAACACATTAATCACATCATAAAACATGGAATAAAATGGGTTTCATTTACATTTAATCATATCCCAACATATAGAAGGTGATAAGTTTAATAATCATTCTATCATCTCATTATAATATAACCAATGAAACGAATAAATATTCATTAAAATTATCTCATAGTGTTACCCATGGAACATAATTAGTATTACAATCATCATGCCATCATAAACATAAAACATTTTTAGAAATAATAATAATATGATCCTTGGATTATATCCCCATTAAGGCATATGTGACATAACATGATTTCATCTTTTATGTTAAATTATTTTGAAAATACACATTGGAGATTTCATAAGGAATATAAAATTTCATTAAAAATAAATTATTAAAAATAAAAAAGTGTCTAACATTTTGGAAATAAATTAATTTTAAAATACCCTCATGAAATTATAATTTTAATTTAAAATTATATAATGTTCAGGAAGTTTATGAAATTACATTTAGTATATACACAGAAAATTATATATTTCTTTTAATTTTAAGAAAAATTAAGAAAATTCAATTTTTTTAAATGAATATTCTCATCAAAGAAATTGTAAAGATTACAAAAAAATAAATATAAATTTATTTAATAAATAATTTTTAGAATATTAGATATATTTTTCGAAACAAATTTTTCAATACATGTTTTTTATGAAAACATATTCGTGACTAAAGGGAGAAATAATAACACATTTTCTTAAAATATAATCAAAATAATATTATATACAAAATATTGGAAGCGTTGAATTATTTCATGAAAATATCCTTCAATCTAGATGAAAATAATATTCATACTAATGATATATAATTAAAAAGTTTCAATATTTCAATCATAATCATCAATAATCCTGATAAATGAGGTGATTAAAAGAAAATTCATTTCTACATTAGTGAAATTTTAATCGTAAGCCCCATGAAATAGAATTCCAAAAAAAGTTATCCAATCCCTATATTATTTAGAAATATAATCACAATATAAATTCATGGTTACTATATACATCACATGAATTGAATATATGGACAATAGGAAAAGTGTATCATAGAAGTAAAATGTATGGTGGAAATCCCCTAAATATCAGTCTCATCTTCCATCATACAATTTAAAAAATATTGTATAATAAATATAATTTTGATATAACTTTTTTGAAGAATCATAATCATGTATATGATAACATCAGTGATTCAATATGTCCTTTTATTACCAATTAATTATTATTTTAATGATAAACTCATGTTTCATGGAATAATAATTTTTTACATTTATGTTTTCATAAATTAAATTGATGGTCCTTTGAAAATGATCATGTATCCATAATATAAAATCTTTTAAAAATGGTATATATTACATATTTATTATTAATATATGAATTTATATGAGTCTTTAAATGTTAGTTACTAAAATGAAAAACATCGTTCATAAAGACAATATGTCGTAAATATGAATGAACGCTTTTTCCACATTCTCGAAATATTGATATAATTAAAGGTAAATAATATATTATAATTACATAATCATTTTTTGGTCATATATATCACATTTTTATTAAAACATAATCTTATTACATTTAATTTATAGTGTATGCAAAAAATTAATGACCCTACATTGCGATGCGGTAGTCTTCCTCACACAAGAACGATGTTATCATATTCGCATAAAATGATAATTAAGATGTTACATGTGATATAATTATTTATTAAGGATAAAGTATAAAAAATATCATATATATATATAATAAATACATCATTATATCAACCCACGAGTGTTGGTAACGGAAAAACGAATGACATCGTTTTGCGGGGCAGTAGTCATCCATACACCCATTTAGCTATTTCATAACACATTTGATAAAAGTTGATATGTTTTTAGTTCATTACATTAAGATAAAAAATAAAATTTTATATTCTATAATAATGATATTATATCATAATATTTTAATAATAATTTTAGTAGGTGGTTGAATTAATAATAATAAAAATGCTTGTTGAAAAACATTACCTCTACATGTAACTTCCTTAGATCTGAAAAAAGGATACATACAATGGATTTATGACCAAAATAGTATCTATAATGATATTTTATAATTATGGATGTTAATTGGTAGGTATTTAGAAATACAAATAGGCATGAATGTGTGAATATGGGATGATAAGGGGTTCCCTGTTATATGTGAGGTACGTGGAACTCCTTTAATTTTTTAAAGGAAATTATATAACCATGTTCTTAACATTATAAAAGGAATTATAGTACCAAAATTATTGATCATAGGAGACAAAATGACTATAAAAAATCCAAATGGTTTTTTCACTTGTTTATGGTAATTTTTAAAACTTTTCATCATAGTTGAACACCTCAGTAATGGCTTTCTTACCATAACCATGATAAAAAAATTTACAACGTTATTATTAATTTTTTAAATAAATAAAATTAAAATAATGAGATAATAATAATTTTTTTATTCCTTATATATATTCAATTTTACCAAATTCCATTCACATAGGTAAATTCTGTTTCTGAAAAATTAATATCATATAAGAGCCGAAAATGTCTGTTTTCAGGGAGAAAAATTTGGAACTTTCAATATTATTTTAGAAAAAATTAACATGAAAATTAATATAATAAACAATTGGGATTAATATATATATATATATATAATTCAATTAATTATTTTATTAATAACATTTTAAAAAAATTATCTTTATGAAAATCAAAATGGAAAATAAAATTCTGAATAAAAAAATATTTTACAGTTTTCATTAAATAATTATTCAATTAGGAAAAATAACAAAAAATAAACTTAAAAAAATATTGAAAATATGATTGAAAATATGAAATTTTTAATAAAAACAATTTTTTTAGAAATTATCTTTGTTATTTTCAACAAAATAAATATTATTTTTATGAAAATTGTATCTTAAAAACATATAAAATTTCAACAAGAAATTATTTATCTTTTATCATTCTGTTTTCATTATATATATCAATTATAATGAATATTTAAAAATTAGATATTAATATTCATATATCTATGTTTAATGAAATAGTTATAATATTCACATTTATATAATAATTTTAAAAATATATCAGTGTTTTTAAAATTTAGTGTCTTATATACTAGAAGCAAAACTCGGTGTTGAGTATACCGAATGCCATTGGTCATTCTTATTGTATAATGAAACAAAATATATCAATGAAAATTTACATCATTATAAATATATTTCATAAAAAATGAAGGAGTTAGAAGATTAATTGGGATTATAAAAAGAATTAAAATAAAAACATCTATGTAAATATAGATATAAAATAAATGAAAAATTAATTTACTAAATATCATTTGAATTATCTTTTTAATTTTCCTAAAAACTAAAAAATAAGGGTCCATAATAATTATTTAGTTTGGTATAACCCAACCAAACTAATTTCAATTTTTATTACAAAAATTATAATATAACTGAATGAATTATATGGTATGAAAAATATATATGACTTATTTCTGAATGAAGTCTAGATTAATCTTGAGAAAAATGATCATAATAGATCAGTAAAGAAGGATTTCATTACATAATGGAGGTACTTTTTCAATTGAATCATTTTCTATTAAAAATAACATATCATATATTCATTGAAATTAAATACTTTAATAATCATTAGGGATTCAAAAATAGATCCAATCATTTAAATGATCAATATAATTATTTTAGATGATGACATACAATAGGTGGAGGATATGTTTCCCAAAATGGGTAACTCTAATTTTGATAAATCACCATATAGAAAACCAAAGTATGATATTCATGTTCACTTGATAATTATAAAATGGATTATATTTCAATTAAAAATAAAAAAAATCAATATATCAATTATAATTTTATTAATCCCATTTATATCATTGTAATCATTTTAATGTTGAATTTTGATATAAAAACATTGTAATATTTCGAAAAGTATCACTTTAAAATAGAGATTTCTTACCATGTCTATGATATTATTTTTAAAATAAATTCACCCACATCAACTTTTCGAATTTGGAATATATCTTCCATACTAGAAGTCGTAATAATATATAATTTTTAATAATCTTGAATTATATTTTATGTATAATTATTAACTGAAAATAGATAAAATTAATTACAATAGTTGAGATAAATACTTGTTTACTTTTTTGTCAAAAATATAAAAAGATGAAAAACAATTTCTCAAAGAATGACAAAAAAATCATTATATTTCCATATCAAATTGATAAAAAAATTTAAATAATTGAGTGCATCATACAATCCTTTTTGTAGTTAAAAACATGGTTACACCAAATTTCATTTCAAAAATTCATTTTGTGTCCTCTCCCTCACTTATAAATAAACTTCCACTCCCTCATATTTTCCACACATTAAATATACTTTGGATTAAAAAATCCATGCTCATATAACTCCGAAACATCCCTCATATTCTCATATAATCCATACATTTTGTATAAATAAAACCATGAATGGTTTTATTTAATACACATGGATGATACCCAATGATGATGTAATGTTCTTCTAAATGTTTCTTTATTTTAATCTCTAACTCAATAAATTTTTAATATACCATTGTTATATAATATATTAATATATATCGTACAATAATATTTTTTATCATTATTTGTATGACCTATAACTTCACACATTTTAATCAAAGGGGCTATAATATCATCATTCATTTTTATGTTAGACAACAGCCTCATGGACCGATGTCGTCCATTTTTCTATTACATCATTTTATTGTGGGAATAAGGATAGATTAATAGTTTCTATATGATTTAAATGATATTTATGATTTTATTATGATTCATTAATTAGTATATGAGACATAAAATCATGATTTTAATTTTGGGGGAATATGATATCATCACTTATGTTTATGGTGGGCTACAACATTGCGAAGCGATGTGATCTATTTAGGTATTACAAAAAATGTATTGAGGATAGGTTTAATAAAAATATTTGATATTTATAACATATAAAATATATTATGATTATAGTATATATATATAATTTAAATTTATTCTTTCTAACATGATTTGAAACATGACAAAATGGTAAAGTGTGCATATGTCCTACCGTCTCCATGTATAGTTTATATAATATAATTCAACTAAATTATATAATTAATATAAATTAATATATAATTAATATATATGATATTGACCTAATTGTTTAGAGTATATAGATTATTAAATCATGATGGATGTAATAGGGAAAATAAATTACAAGATGAAATATACTCAAATAACAATAAAATTTACTCTTAAAAAAATTAAACAAAGAATGAATATTGAAAAATAGGTGATAAGATGTTATAAAGGAATCATATATGATATCATAAAAATTAATAATATTACTTTATAAGTAAATAATAAGTTTTAAAATATGATAACAGATTTTAATGAGCGTTAATCCAAAATGAAGCATGTGGTCTGGTAATTCCTAACTCAATGTACACTAATTGAGTTGAACCTCCACTTAGTTGATTATGTCATTCTATGATTACGTGTTTAATGAATAATGATTAATTTATTTTTATTTTCCCATGTATTATTTATTTTTGAAGTGTGTAAAAATATTATATTAATTTATTCACATCTCAATGTTATGATTATTTTAAGCGTTTATTTTAGAATCTCATTCTAGTCGAGATTGTTTATTATTCAATATTAGTTAATAGAAATTACAAAACCATTTACTAATTTAAATTTTTTTTATATTTATCCTATTGACCTTCCCAATATCATCTTATAATATTAACATATTTTCATTTGTTGGTACATAAATTGTTTTTAAATAAATCCTAATTAATGTCAATCTCTAGTTAGAAATAATTTTTATTCCAAAAACAAGTTTTCTGAAATTATTTCAAGATCATTTTAACATGTTAAAAATTAATTATTATATTAATTTTTGACCAAATAATCTCATTAAATATAAATTCAAATGAATCTTTATATAATTATACAAATAATTCACTGTGTAATTTAATATAAAATGTTATAGAAACCATGAATTTAATATGTATGTCATAAATATAATTTTCATATATCATGAAAAATAAAAAGAAAATCAAGAATCTATTATTATTCTCAAAGGAAACTATAAAAGAAAATTATTTTCAGTTTTTTTTGAAATCATTGTTTTAAATGTTCTCTATGAATACATGGTTCATCAAAATGTTTTTAAAAATGAAATGTATATTTTTTAACTATAATTGATTTAAATAAAATATATTGTACTTATATTCATGAATGATAATACCAATTTATTAATTCCAAATGTGTATATGTTTTATTGATACTATCCATAAACTTCTTCATGATTTTTATTTATCACTTTGACCATGAAATTTATTTACATTCACATCCTTGATATATTTTTGATATCAATAACATTACCTTGTTTTATTAACATTCACATTGAAAATAAATCTCTCATAAACATCAATATAATTTATCCTTATTTCATTTATTTCCTGAACTATATTCCATTTTTATATATGTTGTTAACATTAATAGTAATGAATTAACTGGGAAATATTGAAATATATATATCATTTACTCAATACGGATATCTGGTAAGGAACATTTATTATTATTTAAATAAATTATTTAATATATTAAGAAGTCATTAGACATGTTTGACATTGGTTGGTGATAGTAAAAAAATACCCTTGATACTTTAGTAGTCTGAGGAGATAAAATAGTTGGAAACTATCCCTTATCATTTGAATCCAAGATGATTATAAACTGCCGTATGAAAGGTCGTGCCATCTATATGTTTTAAACCATATTTTGAATGGAATTGACTTTAAAGGTACTACATACCTTGGAATCATGGTGTCACGTAATTAAGAATTTCATTATTTATTAATTCAATTATAATTATCCATTATAATTTTAATATTATAATATCTAATGATTTATTTCATTCAATGTTTTATGATTAAATTGAATGTGTTTCATGTTATAAACCAAACACTATTGATTCCACCTTATATTATCATTGTTGTCAGTCTATTTGATTGGAATGTGTGTTCAATAATATAAAATTCCATATTGATTATGTTTTTTTATTCATGATGGCATCTGGTATAGATAACCATTACTGATAATCTAAACTTACACTTATTTTTTTACTTCCCTTGGACTCCATGAATTTTACTATGACTGATATACTTGGTTATTCTATAGATAATAATTTGATATAAAAAAAACTCAATTTGTGTGTTCGAATGTAATGCAACCCACAAGCATGTACTGTGTTTTCAAAGAAAACTAAACTATTCAGTCCTTTGAGATGTGATTCTAGGAATATTATTGAAATATAATGGTATCCGGCACTATATCCCAACTATTGGGGTCTATATTTCTATAAATTCTATAAAATTATGCTTTATATAATCTATAGAAACAAGATTTAGGAAAAAATATATTTCGGAATATTACCATATGATAGATTCTAACGAGTGTTGAAAATAAATTCCTAATATTTTGGAACATTATAGATTATGTGTTATTTCATTGCAATAAATCCATATTTTCATACAATCACGTGTTTATTATTTTTTTATTGAATATATGTTCAATGGAATAAACACATAATTTTTGGGTTTATGTGATTGGAGTTTATCATTATTAATGTTATTTTGGTAAAAAATGTATATTATACCTATATTTTAGTGATAAAAGTTATTTAAAAAATATTTCACATCCATTTTATAGATATAGATTTAATTGAATTGATAAATCATACTACTAATATTATCATTAATGGCATTATAATAATTATAAAATAATATTCTTATACTTTTTGGAATTAAATAATTTGTGTTGATAACCATTGTAAATAAATATTTCAAATGAATAATTTTATTTTATGGATTCCCATTATTTTTTGTTTCAACGTTATATGAATTACACTAATATGGTTTATAAAAAATAAAAGTCTATATTATGGGTGACAACCAATCATATCTGTAACGGTGTTGGGTCTTAAACTCATGTCCAAATGTTGTTATAGTTCATTCTCATTCCATTGGAAGATTTAATTTATGAGGTAATATGTTATTGTTTTTTGTTAAACTATTTGGAAAATAAATATTAATAATGTACTATAAATCTTAATTTTTGTGTATAAAGATTAATTTATTTTATTTAATGTCTTTTTATAACCATATTTGAATTATTTAATAGAAATATAAAAAAATAAAAACATAATTTATTTATTTTACAATCTATTAAAGAGAATTTTAGTGCATTAAAAAATAATCCAATTTTTGATATTCAATAATATGATATATAAGATGAATTTGAAATTTATAAATGGAAAATCAAAGAATAAAATTTTTGTTATAATGTAGAAACAAATCCATTAATTATATTTCCTTATATTCTTATACATTAAAAGAATTATTAAATTTTAGAAATTTTAATTTTAAAAAAATGATATTATATTACCACAATTTCCAATAATACCAATGAAAATTTTCATGTATTTTACTAATTTCATTGAAAATCTCAACATTACATTTATCATTCACTTATTTTATATCAATGACATCAATGAGTGTATTTAAATATTTATGTTCTTCTTCTATCTTCATATATTAACTTACTGATGATGTTCCCTATGTGGAAATAAAGTCATGTGTTGTTCTATATGACCTATTTACATCTTATATTCTCTTTTTAAGATTCTATATTATTAACCCAATTATGATTTGTGTTTTTCAAAAATTTTCTCAAATTCCAACCCATGGTTTCTGAGTTATAGTGTAAATTTTTAGAACATAATTTTTTTATAATTGGAGAATGTAACACCCTGTAATTATAAATGAATTTTATTTTATTCAATTGTATGGATAAACTACAAGATCAATAAAAAAGAAGAGTGTAAAACCATAACAAATTATGATATATATAAATAGGTAAAAATTAAATCTCTTCAAAAGTGTATATTTCCCATAACACTATGTTTATCATGCGTTATACGCTACACAATGTTTAGATTTCTCGATAAGGAACACCAATAATGGAATGTGTTACACACATGACCATGTTTTACCAAAATATATTAATATTATTATATAAAATGACAATTTTATCCTATTATTTAAATTTCTTGTTTTATGTAATGTTATATAAATTCTTAAAATATATGGTTTAATTAATTTTATACAAATTTATTAGAATTAAATTTAAAAACCAAATAAATATAAAGGAAATGATTTTATAAAATACAATTTTAATAAATTATATGATTTACTATTAGTGGATGATATTATATATATATAATAATATATTTAATGAAAATATTTACATTCAACTGATATATTATCTGGGAAAATTTGAAAAATTAACACAATTTTATGCATACATTTTATTATTTTTGTAAAGGATGTATTTTTCATATTTTTAAAGAAGAATTTCTTAAAAACATTTAACAATTAACAAATTTTATTTAAAAAAATTAAAATTAATTTTAAAGATGATATTTTAAAATTATACTTCGGTGAATTTTTTCTACTATTATGTGATGTTTAATTTGTTTTTGATAAATAGTGAAAAAATAAATGTTTTTTTGAATATGTAGTTTTTAAATAATTTATAATGTTAGATTATAATTTTAACTTGTCTAAATTTCTAAATAATCTAATTATAACTATATTAATACATTTTTGGTAATTTTATAATTTTTCTTTTTGAAATCTTATATTCAAAATTTTTTAACTGTTGGACATTTTCAATTTAAAAACCAACTTTCTCACAACATCTACATAAATAATTATAAATTAAATTCTACCATTTTTTTAATTGAAGTAGGATGAATGGATTCTATATTTAGAATCATAATATTTAATTATATAAAATAATGTAAAATTAATATTTCAACCTAATTATTAAGGAAAATAGTAAAAAATAAATGTGGTGATTAAGAAAAAAATAGTTTACATAATTACTAATAATAGAAAATTGGTTCTAAAATAACTCATTACATTAGAAACAACCATTTTAACAAAAAAATTATTCAGTAAAGTTTCATGGGATATATTTTACTAGTTATTTGGTATGTAATAAAATGTGAACCCCAAAAATATTTTAAAAAATGCCAATTGTGCCATCTCTCTCACATAATAAATGACATTCCACTATCCCCTCTTCCCCACACCATCAAATAAATTTATATTAAATAATAAATTACCAAATAAAATTTAAAAAATCCATCACCCCATCGTAGATTCCTTACCGTGTGCATAAAGACAACTGAGGAACTTTTTAGAACAAACAGATTGAGGATACCCAGAGAAGAGGTAATTACCTTCTAAAATAATTTTAATCTTATTTAATTCTAATCCCCCATAAATTATTATTATAAAATTATTTTATAATAACCTTATTAGATTCCATAATTTTTTTTATTTCATTCAATGATTATGTACTATAATTTTGTAAATTTTCATCCAATGGGCCACAGAATCATCATTCATATGTATAATAGACTACCATATCTCGAATAAATGTTGTTATTTGTTTCATTTACACATTTAAAGGATGTTTATAATGATTTATTTTTAATTTTTACATAATATATTTGATGTTAATGATGATATTATTTTTCTATAATTTTTATATAACACATAGATTCGTGCTTTTCATTTTGTAAGAGTACCATATCATCACTCGTGTGTACAGACTACAATTTTGTGAAGCGATGTGTTTCATTATTGCATTACATTCAATGTATTAATAAGGTATTTAGGAATAATATGTAATATATAGGACATAAAATTTATCTTTGAATGGTAATATATATTATTCAATTATTTTTATTTCTTTAAACATTTCAAAAATATGGAATCAATGATCATATATATGTGTGGTCTAACGTCTCTATGAACAATATATTTTATTTCATATCCCCATATTTTATGTATTTATTTTAATTAATATTAGATAAATATATATGATATTAAATTCATTTTTTATAATCAGGTTATAATGAAATCATAGTTTAATTTAAAAGGAAAAAAATTACAAATTAGAAAAATACATGAAGAACTAGAAAATTAACAAAATAAAAAATGAATTTAATCAAGGATTACTAAAAAATAGTTAATATGATACTATAAATGAATAATATAATATATAATATATATTAAAATGTTTTTTATAAGTTAATAACATTTTTAGAAACACTATATATGTTGTTAAAATGAATTCAACCAATGGGAAGCATATGGTTCTGAATTTCAATACCGAATTTCCACTCATTGGTTGAAACATATACTACAATGATTTTGTAATTATATGATTTTTATTGTAATTAATTATTCATATCATATATTTTTTTCACATATATAATGTGGACTTAAATTTCATCCATTTATATATTCATTTATTATCATCATACCATTATGGTCATTTGAAAGGTTTATTTCAAAATTTCATTCTAATTGAGATTGATTATTTTCAAATATTAGTAGAATAAAATTATATAACCGTTTCATAACAATTTTTTTTTATTTTCATTCGTCAATTAATGATATTTTAAAATTATAGTAAAAAAAATTCACTATATGGTAAATTAAATTTTATATAAATTGTTTTTCATAAAAACCTTCATCAATTCTATCTTAGGCTGGAAATAAGTTTTCTTCAAATACCATGATTTTAGAATGTTTTTTTATCTTAAATTTAAAAATTTTAAATTCAATAATTAAATTAATTTTCCCTTATTTTTTCTCTTTATTATATTTTTTCAATGGAATCATTATGTGATTTTCCAAATATTTCCCATTTCTTCATTAAAATAAATGGAAGAATTCCATGTTTTCACATGTATTAAGTGAATATAATTTCAAAATATTGTTACCACTAATTTTTTTCAATATTGATGAATATGTATTTATGTTAATTTTAAATGAATTTCAATTTCAATTTTTATCCTAAAATACTAGTTTTAAAATTGAATATCAATGATAATTATTCAAAAAATTATTTTCAAAAGGAAAATGATATTTTACTTAGTAATAGTTTTAAAGATAATTTATATTATTTTTAATAATCAATTACAAAACATCCATATTATTACTCAAATGTGTATATGTTGTCTTGAATCTATCCATGTTCTTTCTTTTTATGCTTTAGGCTCACCATAACCAAGGATGTTATTGATAATTTGGTCATTGGTTTATTATTATTTTCATTAAAATTACCTTTATTTATTAAATTTCATATGTACATAATCATTATTTTATAATTCAATATTAATTATCATGGATACATTCTTTTCGTGGATCATAATCAATTTATACATATAATATTTTCTTTTATAGTAAGTTACTGACTATGTAAATATTGATAAATCTATATCCTTTATCCTATACAAATAATTGATAAGGCGCATTATTGATGATTTCTATATATTATCTAATATATGAAGAATTCATTGGATAGGTAATCCATTGGTTGATGATATTTAATGTATTCTCCTCGATGGACAAGTAGCCACGTGAGATGAAATCAGCTGTAAACAAAACCACCTCATTTTTTTCCTGGAATGTTCTAAATTATATAGTGAAATGACTTGATAGTAGTATCTTTTAAAACATATTTTGAAACATCACATTGGATAGGAAACCATATTCATTGTACAAATGGTTTCTAATTATTAATCATTTCCTTTATTCAGAAATTTGATACTTTTATCAATGATATTTTTAACTATGAAAAAATATATCGATGCATTAAATTTTCAGTTTATTGAAAAAATGGAATGAATTTTGACTAGTTTAACATATCATATTGACTCACCCTTACCTTATCGTCACAGTTCAGTTATTTATAAGAAATGTATTTTTTTCATTTATCTTGACATACTAATTAACCATTTTAAATGATGATTTCATCTGATATACATAACCCTTATAAAGAATTTAATCACACCCTTCTATTATTAATTTTTCCTACAACTCCATGTAGTTTACTTTTACATATATGTAGGGATATGCTAGAAGTAATAAATTTATTTCCAAAAAATATATTTATTAATTTGTATATTCAAATGTTCTGAATTGATAGTTTTTGTCTCTAGTAGAACAATATTATTAATATATTCAGTCCTATAATATGCATTTCCATGAATAATGTTACAATATAATGGTACTAGGATCATGATTTGGTAATATGTGGTTGTGTTCACTAAATTTCGTATAAAAGGAATTTTAGAAGCATCCCTTGGAACTACAATTAAGAAAACATTTTTTAGGGAATATAACCATAAGATGCACTTTTAGGATAATTAAAAAGAACATCTTAATGTTTTGTTAAGGATTATATTATGGGTCCTATCCAAGATATGCATCCATGTTGGGATATAGTCATGGGTTTATGAGTTTAAAATTTCATATAAGTTCTAATACAAAAACGCCCATTTTTAGATTTTATGTGTTGGGATTCTACCATGATTAATAATATTTGTGGGGAAATTTAGGGCAGACATATGTCTTAGTGAATAAAAATAATTTGAGGGGTAATGAAATAATTTTTTAATGATATAAGTTTAGAGTTATAGATAAATGTTATGGTTAATATTATAATTAATTACATTGTGAAAATAGTAAAATATGAATATTATACTCTGGGGGAAGAAATACGTGGTATTGAAAACCATAGTAAGCAAATGTTATTTAATGATTTATTTTATTTCAGGGATGTCCATAATATATTTTCGGAACCTTATTAGAATTATATAAATATGGTATTAGAAAAATAGAAACTCATATATTGGGTGATGACCCACTGCATCTAGGAATACAGTGGAGTATAAACCCCTAACCAAGGTTCAATAAGGGTTTCACACATACCATAGTCATACACAAGGTATTGGTTAATATGCTATTATTTTTAGGTAAAAATATTTATAAATATATACTAATTATTTCTTATTTGTTCTTATTTTGAGTATGGGATATTAATTTACTATATTGGATATCTTTTTCCAACCATATTGGTTTTGTAAAATTGTTATTTATTGACAAAAGACATGATTTATGGATCTTATAATATATAAATAGATAATTTTAGTGATGCGGGGACAAAAAATCATTATTGGATTTTTATTTCTTTAGATAAGAGAAGAATTGGGAAATTAAGTGACAAACAACCATTGCATGAAATTGTTATTATAAATTATAAATGCATAATGTATTTATAATTCATTATACTCATTTAGAATAAAATAATTCCTCGAACTTATAAAAATTATATTTAAATAAAATGTTATCCTAATAACAATATTTATAATAATATAAATTACCTTTTAACAAAAATTATATTTTTGGATTTGAGGCCCTCAACATTTCATTTATAATTAAATAATTTTTAATGATGATTAAAATCACTCTCTATAAATAATTACTAGTTTCCTCTATGTCTATATTTTCGTTTTCTTCTTATCATCTGCTATGTGGAAACATAGTTATGTGTTCTTCCATATGACATATTTTATTCACATTGACTCTTTTTAAGATGATATAATATTAACTCTTTTAGGTTTTGGGTTTTTTAAAACCTTAATATTCAATTTTGAACAATGTCTTTCTAATATTAAGTAGAAGTTATGTAGAAAAAATGTATTTAAAGTGTGGGAAATATAAGATCGTGAAATTATAGAAGGGTAACAACATATACAATATCGTGTATGACCAAAAACATTATTCATTCAAGGGGCTATAAAATCCCAAGAATTTATGGTATAATTCCATTATGATGATTTCAATCTCTCCAATATCATATGTTTCATGTAACATTATGTTTATCTTCCATTACATGCAAAGAAAATGTTAGATTTCTCTACACAGAACACTGAGTTTCTCATGAATTACACCCAAAATAGAGTTTTACCAAATAATATTATTATTAGTTACAATAAAAATTATCTCATATACATTGATTTATAGGTTAATAATTGTATCGATTAACATATTAAATATATGGTTGAATTAATTTTTTACAAAATTATTAGAAATGAATCTAAAAAAATAATTGAACATAATGGATACGTTTTTATACAAGATATTTCAATAAATAAAATTAATTACTATTAGAGGATGTTCTAAATGAAATTTATATATTATATTTTCAATAATTTTTTTTCATTGATACATTATTATTGACTGTAATAAGATAATATCAAATCCATTTTTATGTATCAAAATAGGTCTTTTTAGTAGGCATCATTTCTAAAATATTATGGTGCAATTGAAAAAAATTTATACGTTTACAAATTTTACATTTAATGAAAACCGTAATCATCTAAATTATAAATCCATGATTGTATTCGGCTGTGTTTTTTTACTTTTATATAATGATTTATTTTTTAATGAACAATGAAAAAATATTAAATTTTAATTGGGAATTACATTTTTTCAAAATAATTTAAAACTATAAATTATATTTTAATTTGTTTTCAAACTAAAAAATACATTATTAATACATATATAAATCTTATATATCTCATAGGATTCATTTTAATATGAAACTTTGATATCAAAACATTGTATTCTCTTCAAAAAAAATCATATTAAAATCCCACTTTCTCACCACTTTTCTGGGGAATAATTTTATAATAAATTCTGTAACTTTTGTTATTTGAATTGTGAAAAATTTATTCCATATATTCAATCAAAATTTATTTTAGCATCTTGTTAGTTTATCCAAATTTCTAAACAACATATATAGTTAAATTAGTTAAAATTAGTTCTAGTTATGAAGATAAAAATGAGTTTACTTAATTTCTAAAAATAGAAAATGCAGTGTCAATATCACAAAAATGATATCAAACCCACATTTTATGAACATATTTAAACAATTTAAATTAATTAATTGAATATGGTTCATTATTAATGTCTCTTTTGAGGTAAAACATTGTTATACAAAACATATTTTAAAAAATTCCTAGTTTGTCCACTACATAACTTATAAAAGAGTATCTACTCTCCCCTCTTATACACAAAATAAAACCACCTTATTTTAGACATTACTAGTAGAAATTACTCTTGAAATTATCTTACATTAACTTAGATATATTATGGTCAATGAAATACAACATAATATGTTTGTTATTGAAATGTTTCATCGGATAGCTGAAGAATATGCAATTTTATTTTAAATGATTTTTATTTAATTTCATTATCCTCATGGTTATATTGTTATTATACCATGATTATATAATAACCTCTGTATCATACATATAACGATATTTGTTTATTTTAGGGGTAATACATAAAACAGTATACATCTCTATCAATTTTTGTTTCAAATTCATTATTTCTCAAAACAGGATTGTACCATCACTTAAAACTGATGTCTTTCATTTTATCATATCCACATTTCAAGGTTAGGATTAATGATGTAATTTTATTTTATATATTATTTATATTATATTTATGATTTAATAAATATTATATTTTTATTATTATATCACATGTACCTTCATGCTTTCAATTTTAATGGAATGTGACATCATCTCTCTTGTGTTCGATGGATACTCCATCACAATGCGATGTGATTCATTTATAATTTACATGGAATTTTTTAAAAATGAATTCAATAAAAACATAATATATTTATGATATATAAATTATACATTACTAATAATATAAATTTAGGATTCATTTTTTTATTATAAACATGATTACAAAATTGAAAAATTATCCACTTATACCTACGAACTACTTTCACCGGAAATTGGATATTTCATTTAATATCAAAATATTTTATGTATTAATATAAATACAAATATAATAATTATATATGATATTATAATCATTTATTACATTATTGAGATTAATAAGAAATTATTTATCTACAAAAAAACAAAATACCATGTTAATACATACTCAATAAACAAAGAAATTAGTACCAGAAACAATGAAAACAATGAATGATTATTAAAAAATGGGTGACAAGATATTTTAAAAGTATTATATATTATAACATAAATATTAATATTATTATTTTATTAGTTATTAAAATTATTAAAACATTTATATTGGAGGTCAAATTAAATCTAAAACAAATATAAGTGTAATGTAAGTGATTTCATAACTCAGTTTCCACACACTAGGTTACACATCTACATCGTTCATTTCATCATTATACAATTATGCGTGTAATGAATTTTTAATGTATTATTTTTTATTTACACTTTTATTATGTTTATTTTACATGGGTATAAATAATATATTCATTTATTCACACCTCATCCTTATGAAAATTGTAATGGTTTATTTCCCAACCACATTAAAATTGAGATTGTTTATTAAATATTATCAATCAAAGGATATTTGTTAACCATTTAAAAATACACCCCTTTAATTTTCTTATTCAATGTTATTCACGTGTAACGACCCAAATCCGGAGCCACTCAAATGGTGCTTCGTACCCGGTTCTCCACATGACCTTAAGCGTGCTTCCCCAAACGCTAGAGGCTGCTGACTAACAGTGTGGGAATTGGTGAGTTAGTTGGGAAACTATGCCTTCATTTGGTAAAGTATGCAGAAGAAGAAAAATAATATAAACAACAGTGGAAATGGTAACAACTTACAACAAGTGAAACTAAAGAGTGGAAGAAATGTATAATATAATAATGATGCAACATGGTACATGTATCTGGGGAAAGAAGTAAACAAAGAAACATGATGAAATACAACTGAATGTCAAGTAATAAAAGTAAATAGTAAACTCTAAAAGCATCACAAGCCTAATCTCGGTCCCATGCTCTCTAGCTCTAACAAGCAATCAAGCACCTGAGGTAGAAGGGCCACAATCCCTATCCACACCTGCAACCATAAAAACTGTTTTGTCCGATAAGTAGGACCCAAATAAGGTGTGAGACTAATCCCAGTATGAAATAACCACAAGATATGTGCCCTACTGTCAGTGAGCAATATTGCAATAGTAGTAGAGATAAATGCAGCAGAGAAACAATAGTACCCTAATGTAAACAATCCTACAATCTCCATCCACATTTATTTATTAATTTAATTCAAACATTTAATTATCAACCATGTAATCTATCAAAAATATCTATAATCCAAGGAATAGAAAGCAACACGACATGTCTCTCATCTGACTACCTAAACAACAAGAAATACAAACCCAAGCTAGTTCATTGGCTTGGTGGACTCGTCACAACCAACCAAACAATAATTTATCCGGTTGACCCTTTGGGTGGCTCATGTGGGCATACCCATATGGTAATGTATTTAATGAAGGAAAGGACACTCTGAGAAACAACTCATAGTCAATCCCCTCTATGGTCTTGCAGTGATATTACAGACTCTATGAGGAAGCACTTACATATAATTCATCCTTTAGTCTCAATTCGATATTTATCAGACCCTCTAAGAGAGCACAAAGTTAATCTCCCATATGGTCTCATAGCGGTAATAATTAAACAGTACCTATGAGGAATCACTCAACATTAATTCCCCTTATTGTCTGACTACAATAGGTTCACGCGGCCCGGAGTAAAAGCAATCATACATAAAAGATTTGTAGTAGCCCTATGTATGTTCAACAAACTACTTGGCTAATAGCTACATTGCATCAAAAGTATATAAACTGCAGGAAACATAAGAAATTATTCATATCAAGATAGGAAACTAAGTAACGAGTATTTCCTCACAGGAAACCTAATCAAAATGATGATAACCTTCTAAAATAAAGAAGACACCCAGGGGCTGATCCTCAGACATTCAAACATGTAGTCATTAATCATTTAACAGTCTCAAGAACACAAGAAATCTATAGAAGATAATATTACAGGATCAAAACTCTAACCCCAGATACCCAATAGATGGGTATCTGACACTTTTTCACAAATACTCAAAGACATTAACATAATGCATCAAACTACCTACCTTGAAGGATTTGACGAAAAACCCACAACGAAGAACGCACAAGAACTCAGGTTGATTCTTCATGAACTCTCTTTAGATCCCTTCTCCGAACAAGATCAAGACCCAAAATCATCAAAAAACATCCAGACACTTAGATCTACCCATAATGGGAATAGATCTAAGAAACCGAGGGAAGAGGAGAAGCATATTTATGTATATCTAAGAAAACGATCAAGAATAGAGGAGAACGATCACATACTTCAAAAATCTGGCTTCGATTCACCATGAAAAGCCTATGGATCGCCTACCGAATGCTTAAGAGTGGTTCTCCAACCTTAATGGTAGAGTAATACCGAGTTATGTCCTCTTAGGGGCTTAAACGCGGTCATTAATGGTGAAAACGAGTAAGATCCAAAAATTTTGGATCGAGATTTCAGTGCCCGCACGGTTACTCTGCACGGTTTGACAAAACGTGCACTAACCATGCTTTATCGTATACCTCTCCAAATAATCCTCACACTATAAGTCTGCATGGTTGGACAAATCGTGTGCTAACCGTGTGTTAGCCACTACCCCCAAGATTATCTACGCATGGTTTGGCCGCACGGTTTGACAAACAGTGTGCCGCCCGTGCAGCTCCCCTTTTTACCTCACAACTTTATTTCATGTTCCCCCGACCCTCCCAAACATCACCCTTATCTTTAAAACCAAGAATAACATCAACCAAGGTGGGTCACATACCTAAAAAAGAAGATTCGGGTTCTTACAAACTTCCCCCCATAAAAAAATTCATCCATGAATTTCCTAACATGGCGTAGAAGAAGAATCTTCGAACAACTCTGGACAATGCGATCATACATCAGCCTCCGTCTCTCAAGTCTCATCCAGTACTCTCCCGTGCTGCCATAGCATTTATACCAGAGGAACAAACCGACCATGGAGCACCTTGGAGCTAAAATCAACAATCCTGATATGATGATCCTCGAAAGATTCAACCTTCACCAACTCAACCTACTTTGGTTGAAAAACATGAGACGGGTCTGAGAATTACCCTCGATGCTGGAAACATGGAAGACGGTGTGCATATCCAGGTACCTCTGAGGTAACAACAACCTGTAGGCCACAAGCCCGACTCTCTCCAGAACCTCAAATGGCTTGATGTATCTCGGTGTAAACATCCCCTGTCTCATAATCCTCATATGTCCTAACCTCAGGGCAACACGTAAGAAAACCTGATCTTCGACCATGAACTCCAAATGTCGTCTTCACTGATCATCATAATATTTCTGCCGAGACTATGCTGTATCCATCATCGTCTGAATCAACTCCACCTACTCTGTGGTCTCCTAAACAAGACGAGGTCCCAGCATAATAGCCTCCTTTTCCTCCAACCAACACAAGGGTGATCGGCACGGACAACCGTAAAAAGTCTCATAAGGTGCCATCTGAATAGTTTCTTGAAAACTATTTTTATAAGAAAACTCCACTAGTGGTATATGTTTCTCCCAAGAACCTCCAAAATCAAGTACGTATGCTCAAAACATGTCCTCCAACACCTTAATCGTGTGCTCTGACTGGCCATTTGTCTGGCGATTGTAAGTTATACTTAGAAGTAATAGTGTACACGAAGACCTCTATAGCCCCTACCAGAAATGTGAAGTAAGGCAGACATCCCTATCTAAAATGATAGTGTTAGGAAACCCAAGAAGTCAAAACACCTCATGAATGTACAACCTCCCAACCTCATCTACACTGAAGGTCTCCATGATCGGCAAGAAATGAGAAACCTTCATGAGTCAGTCAACAACAACCAAAACCGCATAATTCCCTCAAGGAGACCTCGGTAACCCTGTGACGATGTCCATCGCGACATCATTCCATTTCCACTCAGGAATGGGTAACTGCTGCAAAAGCCCTGCTGGTCTCTAATGCTCTACCTTCACCTGCAGACAGGTGGAACGCTGCATAACAAAACCATCCACTTCCTTCTTCATACTCGTCCACCAATACTAACGACATAAGTCCTGATAAATCTTTGTGATGTAAGGATGAGCTGCCCAAGCTGAAGCATGATAATCCCACATCACCTCCTCCCATATTTCTGCTAAATCTTATACATGGACAAGAAAAATCAAGACTTCATCATCTCCCACTCTCCACCCTGGAGTAGGGTCTCCACCTGACACACCCTCCCATAGGACTAGGCCTTATGGGTCTGATAGCTACCTCATTCGAACTCGATCCAGAAGAGTAGAGGTGACAACTATAGAAGAAAGAAATGTTTGTCCCTGTTTGTCGTGCACCTCCAAATGCATCTTAAATAATAGAGCCATAAGTTGCCACTCGCTGCTGGCCTCCTGAACAGCTGGTAACTAATCCTCATGCTCAGTACGTCCACTATAGCATTTCCTTTCCCTGGCATATAAGAATGCTCAAAGTCGAAAGACTGTAGGTACTCGGACCACCTTCGCTGTCTCAAATTTAAGTCACGCTGCGTGAAGATATATTTGAGGCTCTTGTGGTCAGAATATACTACAAAATGCTCTCCTAGAAGATAATGTCTCTAACAACGCAAGGCATGAAAAACTATAGGAAACTCTAGGTCATGTGTAGTATAGTTCTTCTCATGTGACCTCAACTGTCGAGATCTATATGCAACAACACGATCCTCCTGCATAATCACTGCTCCAAGCCTGATTCTAGATGCATCACAAAAAAATGAATAACTCTTCCCTGCTCTTGAAAAACTAGGATCAGTGCTGAAGTCAATCTCCCCTTCATCTCCTGAAAGGATGAATCACAGGATTCTGACCAAACATACTTTACGCACTTCTTAGTCAAGCCCATCAACGACACTGCTATGTGTGAGAAGTTATATATAAAATGCCTGTAGTAACCATCCAGTCCCATGAAACTCCGTACCTCGAAGAAATTCTTCGGCTGCTCTCAGGTAACTACTCCTCTCACATTCTTTGGGACTACTGATACTCATGTCTCTAATATTACATGACCTAGAAAGTGAATCATGTCCATCCAGATGTGGCACTTTGAGAGCGTAGCATATAACTGATGCTCTCTTAGTGTACTCAATATGATCTCAAGATGGGTAGAATTGTCGTGTCGAGTGTGAGAGTACACCAAGATATCGTCCATGAAAACCACCATGAAGGAATCCATGTAAGGATGGAATACACTGTTCATAAGTTCCCTGAAAAACACTGGCATGTTTGTGAGACCGAATGACATTAAAAAATACTCGTACATACCATAGCTACTTCAAAAGGTTGTAAGAGGTATATTCGATGGTCTGACACACAAATGATGAAAGTCTGATCACAAGTCAATCTTCGAGGACACCCTAGCTCCTCAAAGCTGATGAAAAATATCACCAATCCTTGGAAAGGGATATCGGTTCTTGAATTTCAGCTGGTTTAGCTTCCGATAACCCACACAAAGCTGTAAAGTACCATCTGCCTTCTTCGCAAACAAAATAGAATAACCCCACGGAGAAGTACTAGGTTGGATAAAACCCTTTACCTACAACTCATTCAACTTATTCTTGAGAATTTTCAACTGAGGAATATCTATCCTATAAGGAGGTATGGATACCGGTGCTGATCCTGGCACAATATCAATAGAGAATATTACCTCTCGCTCTAGAGGCAACACTGAAATGTCTTCTGGAAAGACATCCAGATATCGATCAACTACCAGAGGAAAATACATCTGAGAAGTCCCCTGAACATCTAGATATAAACTAGAAATCTGGGTTGTAACACCGCCCAACCTATGATGCTCTGGTCCAGATCTACTAGCCTGGACATCCCATTCTCCCTTGTGAAGAAATGTTCTGCCCTCGGGTGACGTGAAACTCACCCTATGGTGATAGAAATTGAAAAGGGCCTAAAAAGGAACTAGCCAGTCCATTCCAAGAATGAAATCATAACGTGTCATATCTAGGACATAAATATCCCATATGAAGTGACACCCACCAATCTCAAGGGTGCACTCCTTGCAATGAGCACACTAGCAGTTCTAAGTCCCAAGGGAGTGTCTAGTATCATTTTATCACCAGAAGTATGGATAGTAAGTCTAAGGCTCTCCATAGTGTGCCCAGAAATAAAGCTATTAGAAGCTTCTGTATCGAAAATTGAAGAAGATAAAACTTAGGCTACTAAAATCGTACCTCGCATTGTTGAAGGTCCATGATCCTGCCCCTGATGAATCTGCTCCATCGTAAATGTCTGGCCAGTAATGCGGCCCTATGCAATAACCTGAGACCCCTGAGATGATCCTTCTTGATCCTGACCACCACGTCTATGACCTATAACCTCGCCTAAATGACCTGAAGAACTCCATCCTCCAGTCTACTATGGAACTGGTAATCTTACTCCGGTACACGGAGTCGAAATAGTTCCTCCTTCACTAGTCGCTTGCAGAAGAACCTTGCAAAACCGCTGCAGGTGACCCATCTTGCCGTAAGCTCAACACTCCACTGGGTCCCTCAGGCACTGTGGAATTTTATGCCCATCCTTCCCACCCTGGTAGAACACAACATTTCTACATGAAAGAACATATCGCTTCCTCAAGTCACCTTGAGTTGCCTCTCGGTGGTGCTTCCTGCTGTCAGTGGAGAGAGTACTGACTCTAGATTCTGAAGCGCCCTGGCTCGCTGCTTTATTATCCCCCAAATTCCTATCCATGATAAACACCTGGTTTTCTATAAAAGAAATAGAAGTCATCTAGATGATTTTCACCTATGATCTGATCTCTGGTATGAGGCCTTCCTCAATCTTCTTTGCTAAAAACAGCTCATCATTCCCTATAACAAGAGGGAATCTCTGTAACTTGGTAAAATGAGAAGAATACTACATAACTGATAGAGTACCCTACTGCAGGTTCATGAACTCTCTGGCTCTATCAGCCCTCAGAGTAGCTAGATAGAAGTAGTCATAAAATGTACGCTGAAATGCATCCCAAGTATCTTTTTGCTGATTCCCTTCCTGAAAAACTATATCCCACCATCTCTTGGAGGTATCTCGCAGCATGTAAGTTGAGAGCATAAAACTTTTGTCTGGGGGAGTCTCGAGATGTTCAAAGATATAATCCATATCCTCGAACTAGGATTCAACATCCTACGGTCCTCCACCCCCTATGAAGGTTGGAGGATACTACTGCTAGAAGACTCGCGTACGCTCTTCCAAAGATTAGCCAGGTTGCTGATGTAGAGACCCTAATCTTGACGTACATGGACATTACATTACTTTTGCGGAATACTTAGTTCATAACAAAAACACACACACAAGGACCGTAATAGTTTAGTGTCTTTGGAAACTCAGAATATAATCTTCTAATCGTGGTGAAAGATCTTCAACATCTCCCATAAATATCTTCCCATTTTTTCTTACGTAAAAACTTTCTTTATATCCTGGGGAAAAGAAAACATAAAAGGATGAGCTCAAATTCTCAGTAAGGGTAAACAAAAGAAATATCAATCACATCATATTCATAAGAACATAACAATTTGGAAATCTTACACTGTAAAAGAGATCATAATTTCATAACATGGGATAAATCATGTTAGTGAAATGTAATCACAATAATCATAACTTAAAACATGAATCATTGTGGAATACACACATAATCATAGAGAATCATTTCTTATTGGTCAAGACTCATTTCCAAGACTATCTTAGTGTACAAAGTCCATTTCAGAACCGATTTCATTCCTTGTTACAGTCCTGTTTCACTGAACCGGTTTAACCCGTCGTTCCAGCCATGTCTATCTCATGAGATATAAAATCTTTACCCAATGAATTGGAGGGAGATATAGGTCCCACCCATCTCATAATGATTCCATTCATATGTGTGCCACAAAATCATAAATCATACATCATTGCACAACCCATATAATAAAAATGGGATTCTTAAACAACATGACATCATAAAACAATTCATATTAGATAAAGGAATTAATAAAAATAATTTCATCATAACATAATCAAATCAATGTAATAATAGGGATAGAAACAGAACCCTATATTATCTTAGATGGAAAATAATTGTGATAAAACACTTGAACTCCATTCTTGAGGAAAATTTACTTTCTACATCAAAAACATTTTCCTTTTTTACATGTCATACAATTTTAAACTAAAAGAAGTTGATTAAAAATAAACATAAAAACTTGTAAAATAAGCTTATTAGAAATAATTTTTTAAAAATCCATTCATGCTGTATAAGTAAAAAAACATAATTCCAGTACTTTATTCGGAAAAGTCAAAAAGTACCTCATCTGAAAAACGACAAAAGATTCCTTTCATATCTTTTACTAAAAACTCACCGAAGGGTAAAATTGGATATAAAATATTGTAGAAGGATATAAAAATTACATATTAAGGAAACATGGATATGGATGGTAAAATACACCCCAGTAAATACCAAAGTATAAACAATCTCGGATAAAAATGAGATTATAAGATTTTCCCTTACCTTAGGTCTGATTTGCTTCGTAAGTGTCTGAACCTCCTGTATAATGATTTTAATAATGTTATTGACTTATTCCAGAATCATAAATATTTTTATGATATCATATATGGTCATATTATTAGCTTCTTATTAGTAATATTTCATTACTTCTTGTTATTCAGGTGTTTATTACTTTTTGTTCTTATGCGCGTTTTGTCGAATAAATTCTTATTTTTTCTTTTTAGGTTATAGATAACTCATTTCCAGAATGGTATTATTGTAATATATATCATATTCATTCACTCAATTCATTTATATATTCATTATGCAATGAAGATCATGTATAACAAGTTGCATCACATCGTGGAGACGGTATTCCGTACGTACGCACGAGCGATGATATCGTTCCCATGATCGTGGAATTGTATTGGAGTGTATGTATACTATTTCAGAATCAATATCACTTTACAATAATCATATATAGTTATTCTTTACACCATTATACCCATCCAAGTAAGGTGGTGGGGGAAAACAGATTACACCACGGCGTGGAGACTGTATTCCATAAGTACGCATGCATGGTCATTTCATTTTCCGTAGGATGGATAGATGGTGAAATAGGGTTGTTTCATATATATAATGACATATCAGTATATGAGTGATACTGATGTTATTGCTTCATAATGAAACAACCAAAGAATAAGAAGTGGAAGATGAAATAAAGATGAAAGAATCGGTAACGGGCATTACCTCTTCTTTGAAGCGCCTCTTTGAGACCTCCTCTTAGGGCACTGAAATTGGTTTTTGAATAAGGCCAGGACCTCTAGGATGTTTCTAGGGAAGTGGAGAGGAGATATTGGTTGGGTTTGGCCGAGCTTGAAGGCTCAATGTGGTGTGAGGAAGAGAGGGAGGAGGTTCTCTTTTATAAGGGATGAGAGGGGCACCTTTGGAATAACTAAAAATATTATTTTATTATAAAGTCAAATTAGGTTTTTAATATCTCCAAATTGATATATTTAGAATCTAAGGTGGGGATGGGTCGAAATACTCTCATCAAATAGAATTTATACAAGTTTAGGTATCAATTTTAACCTTATCATTTAGATTTAACTTTAAGTTAGATAATTTAACTTTTACCGTGTCTTCTTGTTTTCTTACACTATAAGGTTAATAAACTTACTATATCAAGCCAAAAGAACCCCAAGTTGTGTATTATTAATATATATAACCTTATATAAGTCATTTTTTAGATCCTTAGATTTTTAGTAATAAAATAACAATTAATAATATAGTATTGTTTTTTAAAACTATTTTATGTCAATTTTGACACTATTTGGTAATTGATTTTTGTGAAAACCATAACAGAATGATTAGTTCGAAATATTTAATTAAATAAATAATAACATGTCATATTAACATATAGAATTTATTTAATTCATAAAAAGTCTCAAATTACATTTAATTGGGTATTTATAACATCAATTATGTCAATATTTCATTTATATGATAATTACTGCATCATCATTGTATCATAAATAAATTAAATTATTTTAAGTCTAAAAATTACAAATAAAATACCATTATTTAGGAAATCTTTTTTGTTTTTAATGAATATTTATAGTTGAATTTATCTTATGTATAACCCTATATTAAAAATTCTTTAGTTATTAAACTTAGATTTTAACTATTTTAACCCTTCTTTAAATAAATTGATAATAAATGTCCTAATCTAATCCAAGCGGGCCTAAATGGTCATATTTTATTACTAAGGTTGTTTTGGGCGAATTAAGCTTATCCTTTATAATTAGGACATGTGTTAGGGTAATAATAATATCATTTTTACCCTTAACTACCCTATTTACTTTTAACCGTGGTAAATAAAAGTAAAAAGTTACTATTCACCAGAAATTATTTTTATCTCATTGAACCACATTTTACTTACTGACATCAGCCGTGTCACTCGGATTTTTGAAATTTCACTCATAGAAGCGGTAAAATTATGTTTTACGAAAAATTTCAGTTTTTTAACTACCTCTTATTGGTTTCACTATTCATCAAAAAATGAAAGTTTGCAGAAAAATACCAAAAATTAGGCCTAAGCTATATTTGATATTATGAATTCAAAAATGATTTTTATTTTACCAAGTTCAAAACATATCAGTTACATTAACTAATTTAAAAATTAATTCTCGTCGTCAAAACAAATACTGTGTTTTTAAGAGATAATAACTATCAAAAGATTGACACTTGTTTATGTCTGGTTTAAATGTGAAATTACATCCAATGAACAACATTGTATTAAATTGTAAAAATATATTCTAAATATACTTTAAAACCACTTAAATTAATAAATTATCACTATTAATTATTTCGATTAAAAAAGTTGTTTTTAATTAAAATTTAGTAATTTTCACTATTCATCAGAATATGAAAGTTATCGGAAAAGTACCAAAATTTCACCCTATGCTAATTTCGATATTCCAAATCCATAAATTAAGTCCATTTTGAAAAAAATTACAATATTTAAAAAAGTGGTTATTACTATTCATAACAGCTGGTTTTAATAATATATTAATTGCATATCGTTGTTTAGCGAAACTCGGTATTGCGTACAACACACACTATCTTGGAAGGTCGCGCTTACGTGTAATGCAAGCCAAGTCAGGGATGCGTGTTGTGAAAGCTCTTTTTGGTATAGCGTACAACACAAGACATTAATGAAATTAAAAAGAATATTTTTCGTAAAATCTTGGGGTGTTACATTCTACCCCCCCCCCCCTTAAAATGAATTTCGCCCTCGAAATTCGTTGTGGTTATAAATGGGTTGCTACTCGAAAGTTTATTTAATAGAAACCCACTTAGTAAAAAGGAATACCAAAACCAATCTTTAAAAAAAATGTATGAAACGTAACGGTTACCCAAATAAACCGATCACTGGGTTTCCACATAGGTGAAAATATGGATATGGAAGAGAAATCTAACCATCATGTTCTGATGGAGAGTGGTAGAGAACATTGCTATGGAAAATCCAGCAATCACAAATCCATATATTTGTGATGATCTACGGTACCATCTGATTCATCAGATATAAGGGCACTACGACAACATTTTTGGTTTTCAAGATCATTTCCCTAAAGTTGAAGAATTTGAATTACAATAAATACTAACTTTATTTTGGTACAATCTCACTGTTGTTCGTACATTGAACAATTTTTACTTTATCTATTAAAGAAATGAAGTTGAATTTATTATTCATGAAGTGTTAACAGATCATGTGACAGAATGATGGTTCATTCCATCTGTTTCAAACTAAAGGTTAGAAAAAGTTATCAAATATACATAAGTCCATCTATGGTGAGGTTAATCGTATACGATTTCAAGAATCAACCTATACATTATATATCATACCGCGTAATAAAATAAAACAAGTTTCTACTAACCAGGGACTTCCTGTAGGCCAGTGGTAGGCGATAAATGCCTGTCGCACTTCGGTTGTGGGTTCGATTCCCACAGCCTTGTCCGATGCGACGGGCTGTCGCCCTTCCTGCAGGTTGTCCTTTTTCTAAAGCTATATTATTATAACATCCCATCAATAAAATCAAAAAAATTATTATCCTTAAACAATACTAACTTATGACCAACATAATCCATTCTAATCTTTAGGATTATCTAAAATACTTTGGTCCGAGATCATAGTTTAAAGAAAATGATTACTTGAAATGTCACATAACAATCACATGAATTCCATCATTTATCCCCCATATATCATAAGATATATCTTGTTGGTAAAATTAAAAACATGCGAATAACTTAATCATGTATTCTCTTGAAGAATTAATACCCATTGAACCTTAGTGAAAACATTAATGAAGTTAAAAGTTAACACTTTCCACAAACCAAAATCCTCAAAATTATTTATACTCAAACCATGATATCACTTAGTCCTTATATCAATCATGAGCTCATGAATACAATCAAAAATCTCATTATCTTCTTATCCCTTCATTATGCGCATATCATCTGCTTACCAAAAATATCTCAATCACTTCCCATGGTTACCGGTACCATAAAATTATTGAAAACCACAATAGATCAATACATAAATATTCCAATATTCCACAATACTATATACAACATTATTTTGGAATCACATTACATAAAAACTTAATCATTCCACCACATCATTGTCATATTCAACATCGCCAATAGTGATCGCATGTGACTTCCCTTTTTTCCTTTGCCTTAAGTGGTTGCTCATGTCGATCATCATTAACCCTTGCATTAGGGCATTGATTAGCATAACGCCCCATTTAATTTCACATGAAGCATTGAAGTGTTGTTGGTGAATTCTCTACAGCTTTTTCTTTATTCACACCTTTAGAAACCCTTTTTCCATTATTTCGACACTCAGCTGCTCGATGAACTTCTTTTCCACACTTAAAACATTTTCTAGTCCCTTTAAGACAATCTCTACCATGCTTCTTTCCACAATTTGAGCATAAGGAAACATTCATCTTCTTTTCACCATTATATTGAGATTTCTCCTTGAACTCCATCTTTCGTTTCTTGTCAAAACCATGAGATGGATATGTAACACCAACTTCCATTTCTACCTTGATAGCACAATGCAAAATCTCTTCATAGCTACTGAAGTCTCTTATAGATAATTCCCTTTGAAGATTTGGTTTTAAGCCACTGAAGAATCGATCAATTTTACTTTCATGTTGGATGATAAATCCAGATGCATTGTAGAGACCCGAAGTTTGGCGTACATAGACATTACATTACTCTTGAGGAATACTTAGTACATAATAGAAACAGACACACAAGGACTGTAATAGTTTGGTGTCTTTGGAAACATGGAATGTAATCTTCTAATCGTGGTGAAAGATCTTCAAAATCTGCCATAATGACCTTCTCATTTTTGTTTCCTTACCTAAAATCTTTCTTTTAATCCTGGGGGAAAGGAAAACATAAAAAGGGTGAGCTCAAATTATCTTTAAGGGTAATCATGGATAATATAAAACATACCATATACATTTGAACTTAAAAAACCTGAACATTAAAAATCTTGAGCAACGGCATAAAATATGGAAGTACATAAGGAATAGATCATAATGGAACATAAATCATGATAAAATAGCATGGGAATAAAACATGTAATTGTTTCATCCATTAAGCATATGTAATGGTTTCAATAGTAGCCAAGGCATTGCTTCCAAGACCATCTTAGTGGACAAAGTCCCTTTCTGAATCGAGTTCACTCCTCGTTCCATTCTTGTAATACTGAACCGGATTAACTTACCGTTCCATCCATGTCTATCTCATGAGATATAAAATCTTTACCCAATGCATTGGAGGGAGATATAGGTCCCACCCATCTCCTAATGATACCATTATTATGTGTTCCTCAAAATCATAAACCATACATCATAGCATAACCCATGTAATAAAAATGGGAATCTTAGACATCGTGACATCATAAAACAATTCATATAAGATAAAGGAAATCATAAAAATATTTCCATCACAACATAATCTAATCCATGTAATAATAGGTATAAAAACAGAAACCTATATTATCTTAGATGGAAAATAATTTTGATAAAACTCTTGAAACTCCATTCTTAAGGAAAATATCCTTTCTACTTCAAAAACATTTTTCCTTTCTTAACATGTCATACTAAAAGAAGTTGATTAAAAATAAACATGAAAACTTGTAATGGAAGCTTCCTGGAAATAATGTTTTAAAAATCCATTCATGCCGTATAAGTTAAAAAAACATTCTTCTAATACTTTTGTCGTAAATGTCAAAAAGTACCTCGTACGAAAAACGACAAAAGATTCCTTTCATATCTTTTACTAAAAACTCACAGAAGGGTAAAATTGGATTTAAACAATTGTAGGTGGATGGAAATAATATTACATATTGAGGAAACATGTATTTGGATGATAAAATACACCCCAGTAAATTCCAAAGTATAATCAATCTCGGATAAAAATGAGATTGCGATATTTCCCTTACCTTAGGTCTGATTTGCTTCATAAGTGTCCGAACCTCCTCTTCTTTGAAGCTCCTCTTTGAGACCTCCTCTTAGGGCACTAAAATTGTTCTTTTAAGAAGACCAGAACCTCTAGGATGTTTCTATGGAAGTGGAGAAGACAATTTGGCAGGGGTTGGCCGAGCTTGAAGGCTCAAAGTGGTGTGAGGAAGAGAGGGAGTAGGTTCCCTTTTATAAGGGAGGAGAGGACCTCCTTTGGAATAACAAAAAATATTATTTTATTATAAAGCCAAATTCGCTTTTAAATAGCTACAAATTGATTTATTTCAAAGGTATGTTGGGGCTGGGTCGAAATCCTCTCATCCAAAAGAATTTAGACAAGTTTAGTTTACTATTTTAACCTTATCATTTAGTTTTAACTTTAAGTTAGATAATTATACTTTTACTGTGTCTTTTTGTGTTATTACAATATAAGGTTAATAAACGTACTATAACAAGTCAAACGAACCCCAAGTTGTTTATTATTAATATATATAACTTTATCTATGTCATTTGGCCGAACCTTAGATTTTTAGGAATAAAATAACAATTAATAATATAATTTTTGTTTTAAGAAATATTTTATGTCAATTTTGAAACTATTTAGTAATTGATTTTTTGTGAAAATAATAATAGAATGATAAGTTCGAAAAAAGTTAATTAAATCAATACTAACATGTCATATTAACCTATAAAATTAGTGGAATTCATCACAAGTCTGAAATTAAATTTATTTGGGTATTTATAACATCAATTATGTCAATATTTCATTAATAAGATAATTACTACATCATCTTTGTGTCATAAATAAATTAACTTATTTAAAGTCCAAAAATTAAAAATAAAATATAATTATGTAGGAAATATTTTTATCTTTCTAATTAATATTTATAGTCGAATTTATCTTATATATAAACCTATATTAAAAATGATATACTTATTAAACTTTGATTTTAACTATTTTAACCCTTCTTTAAATAAATTAATAATAAATGTCCTAATATAATCCATGTAGGCCTAAATGGTCAGATTGTATTCCTAAGGTTTTTTTTGGTCGAATTAAACTTATCCAATACAATTAGGACATGTTTTAGGGTAATAATAATATCATTTTTACCCTTAATTACCCTATGTACTTTTAACCGTGGCAAAAAAAGTAAAAAGTTACTATTCACCAAAAATTATTTTCATCTCATTAAACCAAATTTTACTTACTGACATCAACCGTGTCTCTTTGATTTTTGAAATTCCACTCACATAAGCGTAAAAATTAAGTTTTATGAAAAAAAAAATTTACTACCACTTAGTGGTTTCATTATTCATCAAAAAATGAATGTTTCCAGAAAAATACCAAAAATTAGGCCTAAGCTATATTTGATATTATGAACTCAAAAATGATGTCTATTTTACCAAATTAAAAACATATCAGATGCATTAATTAATTTAAAAATTAATTCCCGATGTCTAAACAAATAGCGTGTTCTTAAAAGATAATAACTATCAAAAGATTGACACTTGTTTATGTTTGGTTTAAATGTGAAATTACATATAATGACCAACATTGTATTAAATTGTAAAAATATATTATAAATATAATTTAAAACCACTCAAAAAAATAATTTATTACTATTAATTATTTTGATTAAAAAGGTTGTTTTTAAAAAAAATTTAGTAATTTTCACTATTCATCAGAAAATGGAAGTTATCCGAAAAGTACCAAAATTTCACCCTAATCTAATTTCGATATTCCGAATCCAAAAATGAAGTCCATTTTGAAATATAAAATTTAAAAAATTTCAAAAAGTGGTTATTACTATTCATAATAGCTAGTTTTAATAATATTTTAATAGCATATCGTTGTTTAGTGAAACTCGGTACTGCGTACCACACACGCTATCGAGGAAGGTCACGATTTCGTGTAATGTCAGGCAAGTAATGGATGCATGTTGTGCAAGCTACTTTTGGTGTAGCTTACAACACAAGACATTAATGAAATTAAAAATAATATTTTTCATAAAATCTCGGGGTGTTACATTCTACCCCCCTTAAAATGTATTTCGCCCTCGAAATTCATCAGGGTTATAAATGGTTTACTACTCAAAAGTTTATTTAATAGAAACCCACATCGTAAAAGGAATACCAAAACCAATCTTTAAAAACAATTTTATGAAACGTAACGTTTACCCAAATAAACTAATCACTGGGTTTCCACATAGGTGAAAATATGGATATAGAAGAGAAATCTAACCATCATTTTCTGATGGAGAGTGGTAGTTAACATGGCTATGAAAAAGCCAGAAATCATAAAGCTATAAATTTGTGACGATCTAAGGTACCATCTAATTCATCAGATATAAGAGAACTAGGAAAACATTTTTCATTTTCAAGATCATTTCCCTATAGTTTATGAAATTGGAATTAGAAGAAATACTTTTTTGATTTTGGTATAGTCTCACCGTTTTTCGTTATTTGGACAATTTCCACTTCATCTCTTAAAGAAATGAAGTTGAATTTTTCATTCACGGTGTGTTAGCAGATCATGTGATAGAATGATGGGTCATTCCATATGTCTCAAAGAAAAGGTTAGAAATGTTATCAAAACTTACATAAGTCCATCTATAGTGAGATTAATCATGTATGGTTCCTAAAATGGACTTATACTTCATATATCAAACTGCTTAATATAATAAAACTAGTTTCTACTAAACAGGGACTTCCTGTAGGCCAGTGGTAGGCGATAAAGACCAGTCGCACTTCGGTTGTGAGTCCGATTTCCACAGCCTTGTCCGACGCGATGGGTTGTCGCCTGTCCTGCAGGATGTCCTTTTTCTAAACTACATTACTATAAAATATCACTAATAATATTGACAAAAGTTCTATCCTTAAACAATACTAACATATTTCCAACATAATCCATTCCAATCTTTAGGCTTATCTAAAATACTTCGGTCCAAGCTCATAGTATAAAGAAAACGATTACTTGAAATGTCATCAACCAAGCATGTGAATACCATCATTTATCCCCCATATATCTTTTTGGTCACATTCCAATCATGTGAATACCTTAATCATGTATTCTCTTGAAAAAATTAATACCCATTAAACCTTAGTGAAAACATGAATGCTGTCAAAAGTTAACTATTTTCCACATACCAAAATCCCAAAAATACCATATACTCAAACCATGATACCACTTTGTCCTTATATCAATAATGAGCTCATGAATACTATCAAACAGATTAGATTCTCTTTATCCCTTCATTATGTGCATATCATATGCTTTCCAAAAATATTTCAATCACTTTTCATGGTTACCGATGCCATATTCTTATAGAAAACCACAATGGACCAATACATATATATTATAATATACCATAAAAGTACCTCAATAACATTATTCTTGAATACCAATACATAAAAACTTCAAACCATCATCTTCAATGATTATCCTGGAATAATTCCTTCCTTAATTTTGAAGTAACTTTTTAGGTCAGGGCATTGAGTTGGGTAATGCCCATGTTTGGCACAAATAAGACATTGGACTCCATAACAGTCTGTCACTCTATGTCCCTTTTCTCAACACATATAACATCTGTCCCTCCATTTGAGGTATTCCTCAAGGTTCTTCTTCCCTTCTTTAGAAATCTCAATCTTCCTTTCTTTATGCTCCTCAACATGCGAACATGCATAAAAGTCCATCTTCCTCTTATTTGATGAATTAGGCATTCCACTAAATTTCACCTTGTTAATCATATATCACGATGACTAATTTGGCATAATCACAATATCTTTATCTATAGGCATTACGCAATTTTGTTGCTCATAGTCACCAATTTGTCCATTGGATTCAATGCTAACCGAATTCTTTCTGGTTCCCTTCAGTGACTAAAACACAAAAAGAATTCTGTGAGAAGCAAAAATCATACAAGAAAAATAACATAATAAAGGGGGAGTACCTTCAACATCTAACATCCTAGGTTTAATTCTAATATCGTTATCGTAATTCTAGGACTATAACCTATACTTATACTTAACCTTAGGGACATCCCTAGACGTACCTTAGAAATATCTCTAGGGATGTCACTAAAGTTCTCGCATCCTAGTTTCCAAAGGTTGAATAAACCTTTCCTCTGATACCAACTGTAGAGACCCAAAGCTTGACGTACATAGACATTACATTACTTTTTCGGAATACAAAGTACATAACAAAAACAGACACACAAGGACCGTAATAGTTTAGTGTCTTTGGAAACTTGGAATGTAATATTCTAATCATGGTGAAAGATCTTCAAAATCTCCCATAATGATCTTCCCACTTTTGTTTCCTTACCTAAAATCTTTCTTTTAATCCTAGGGGAAAAGAAAACATAAAAAGGGTGAGCTCAAATGCTCTGTAAGGGTAATCATGGAAAAAATAAAACATACCATATACATTTGAACTTAAAAAAACATGAACATTAAAATTCTTGAGCAACGACATAAAACATGGAAGTACATAAGGAATAGATCATAATGGAACATAAATCATGATAAAACAGCATGGGAATAAAACATGTAATTGTGGCATCCATTAAGCATATGTAATGATTTCTATAGTAGCCAAGGCATTGCTACCAAGACCATCTTAGTGGACAAAGTCCCTTTCTGAATCGAGTTCACTCCTCGTTCCAGTCTTGTAATACTGAATCGGATTAACTTACCGTTCCAGCCATGTCTATCTAATGAGATATAAAATCTTTACCTAATGCATTAGAGGGAGATATAGGTCCCACCCATCTCATAATGATACCATTCTTATGTGTGCCACAAAATCATAAACCATACATCATAGCATAACCAATGTAATAAAAATGTGAATCTTAAACATCGTGACATCATAAAACAATTCATATAAGATAAAAGAATTCATAAAAATATTTCCATCACCACATAATCAAATCCATGTAATAATAGGGATAAAAACAGAACCCTATATTATCTTATATTCAAAATAATTTTGATAAAACTCTTGAAACTCCATTCTTGATAAAAATATCCTTTCTACTTCAAAAATATTTTTCCTTTCTTAGCATGTCATACTAAAAGAAGTTGATTAAAAATAAACATGAAAACTTGTAATGGAAGCTTCCTAGAAATAATGTTTTAAAAATACATTCATTCCATATAATTTAAAAAAAACATTCTTCTCATACTTTTGTCAGAAAAGTCAAAAAGTACCTCGTACGAAAAACGACAAAACATTACTTTCATATCTTTTACTAAAAACTCACCGAAGGGTAAAATTGGATTTAAACAATTGTAGGTTGATGGAAATAATATTACATATTGAGGGAACATGGATTTGGATAATAAAATACACCCCAGTAAATTCCAAAGTATAAACAATCTCGGATAAAAATGAGATTGTGATATTTCCCTTACCTTTGGTCCGATTTTCTTCGTAAGTGTCTGAACCTCCTCTTCTTTGAAGCGCCTCTTTGAGACCTCCTCTTAGGGCACTGAAATTGGTCTTTGAAGAAGACTAGAACCTCTAGGTTGTTTATATAGAAGTGGAGAATAGAATTTGGCAGGGGTTGGCCGAGCTTGAAGGCTCAAAGTGGTGTGAGGAAGAGAGGGAGGAGGTGCCCTTTTATAAGGGAGGAGAGGGGCACCTTTGGAATAACAAAAAATATTAATTTATTATAAAGACAAATTCGGTTTTAAATAGCTCCAAATTGATTTATTTCGAAGATAATGTGGGCCTGGGTCTAAATCCTCTCATCCAATAGAATTTGGACAAGTTTAGTTTACTATTTTAACCTTATCATTTAGTTTTAACTTTAAGTTATATAATTTTACTTTTACCATGTCTTTTTGTGTTATTACACTATAAGGTCAATAAACTTACTATAACAATCCAAACGAACCCCAAGATGTTTATTATTAATATATATAACCTTATCTAAGTCATTTGGCTGAACCTTAGATTTTTAGGAATAAAATAACAATTAATAATATAATATTTGTTTTAAAAACTATTTTATGTCAATTTTGACACTATTTAGTAATTGATTTTTGTGAAAATAATAACAGAATGATTAGTTCTAAAGAAGTAAATTAAATCAATACTAACATGTCATATTAACCTAAAAAATTATTTTAATTCATAAAAAGTCTCAAATTACTTTTATTTTTGTATTTATAACATCAATTATGTCAATATTTCATTAATAAGATAATTACTGCATCATCATTGTGTCATATATAAATTAACTTATTTAATGTTTAAAAATTAAAAATAAAATATCATGATGTAGGAATTCTTTTTATCTTTCTAATGAATATTTATAGTCGAATTTATCTTATGTATAACCCTATATTAAAAATTATATACTTATTAAACATTGATTTTAACTATTTTAACACTTCTTTAGATAAATTAATAATAAATGTCCTAATCTATTCCAAGTGGGCATAATGGTCGTATTTTATTCCTAATGTTGTATTTGGTCGAATTAAACTTATTAAATAGAATTAGGACACGTGTTAGGGTAACAATAATATCATTTGTACCCATAATTACCCTATTTACTTTTAACCGTGGTAAAAAAAAGTAAAAAGTTACTATTCAACAAAAATTATTTTCATCTCATTGAACCACATTTTACTTACTGAAATCAACCATTTCTCTTGGATTTTTGAAATTCCACTCATAGAAGCGGAAAAATTAAGTTTTATGAATTTTTTTTACTACCACTTAGTGGTTTCACTATTCATCAAAAAATGAAAGTTTCCAGAAAAATACCAAAAATTAGGCCTAAGCTATATGTGATATTATGAACTCAAAAATGATGTCTATTTTTCCAAATTAAAATCATATCAGTTGCATTAATTAATTTAAAAATTAATTCCCATTGTCAAAACAAATAGCGTGTTCTTAAGAGATAATAACTATCAAAAGATTGACACTTGTTTATGTCTGGTTTAAAAGTGAAATTACATCCAATGACCAACATTGTATTAAATTGTAAAAATATATTCTAAATATACATTAAAACCACTCAAATTAATAATTTGTCACTATTAATTATTTCGATTAAAAATGTTGTTTTTAATTAAAATTTAGTAATTTTCACTATTTATCAGAAAATGAAAGTTATCAGAAAAGTACCAAAATTTCACCCTAAGCTAATTTAGATATTCCAAATCCAAAAATAAAGTCCATTTTGAAAAAGAAAATTTACAAAATTTCAAAAAGTGGTTATTACTATTTATAACAGCTAGTTTTAATAATATTTTAATAGCATATCGTTGTTTAGTGAAACTCGGTATTGCGTACTACACACGCTATCGAGGAAGGTTGCGATTGCGTGTAATGCAAGGAAAGTCAAGGATGCGTGTTGTGCAAGCTACTTTTGGTGTAGTGTACAACACAAGACATTAATGAAATTAAAAGGAATATTTTTCATAAAATCTCGGGGTGTTACATGCATACCTTGCAAGCCTTGTAAAATTCGCTTCGTATATACCAACAGATTCAACATCCTTTTGCTTTAGTTCGAGAAACTCCTTCTCCATATTTGTTCGAAGATTACGATGGAAGTACTTATTGAAAAATAAGTTCTTGAACTTGTCCCATTCAATGGACACTATTTCATCTCTTGGCCACGTATTTTTGATAAGATTCCACCATTGATCAGCATCACCTTCCAAATGATATACTGCTAAGATGACTTTATCATGTTCAAAACATTGATGAACTGAAAATATCATTTCAGTGGTACTGATCCATTGTTCAGCAACAAGTGGATCCGAAGACCCACTGAAAGAAGGTGGGAATTTCCTCATGAAGGACTCAATAGAATATTGTTCCCTTCTCTGCTCATTTGGAAGTCCAGAATGATTCATAGCTTGTGTAAGTATAACAATAAGATTTTGCACTCCATCTTCCATAATATTTGTTTCTTCAGGAGGAAAATCATTGCATTGTCCATTACATTGATCAACACAGTTCCTTCAGGTTCCATCCATCGTCTAAAACCCAAAAAGAATAGTGTGAGAGGCAAAAATCACGCTAGGGAAAACAACATAATAATGGGGGAGTACCATCAATATCTAATATCCTAGGATTAATTCTAAGATGGTTAGTGCAATTCTAGGACTATAAGGTATACATAACCTTAGGAAAATCCATAGACATACCTTAGAAATGTCTTTAGCAATCTCACTAAAGTTCTCACATCCTAGTTTCGAAAGTGTGACTAAACCTTTCCTCTGATACCAAATCTGAAAAATGGGTCCTGGTGATAGCACAAACACCCCGCCTTAACATGGCCGTCTCGTCCTGGCCTACCAGGTACCACTCATTGCCCCGTAGACATGTGGGCCCCACCCTAGGTCCCTCCCACGTGCCCGAATGGGTCATCTGACTAATGAATGTTCCCACAAGCCAACACATGTCCATTCCAATGTGCTTTGTCCTCACTCACACACACCCTGGGAAACTACCCAGGAGGTCACCCATCCTGATCACTACTCCAGGCCAAGAACGCTTAACTGTGGATTTTTAATCAGGTAGGCTTTCAAGAAGGAAGGTGCACCTTGTTGACATGAGTCATATCATTTAGTCATTTAACCCTTTATCATTTGGGGATGTTACACTAACCCCCCCTCTAGAGAACAATGCCCTTGTTGTGGGCCCTACATCTCAACCCAGGAAGTGCACCGCACTTAAGGTTGGGTTCCTCCCTCTGATACCAACTGTAGAGACCTTAAGCTTGACGTACATGGACATTACATTACTTTTCCAGAATACTTAGTACATAACAAAAACACACACACAAAGACCGTAATAGTTTAGTGTCTTTGGAAACTCGAAATATAATCTTCTAATCGTGGTGAAAGATCTTCAACATCTCCCATAAAGATATTCCCTTTTTTTTCTTACCTAAAACATTTATTTATATCCCGGGGAAAGGAAAAAATAAAAGGGTGTGCTCAAATGCTCAGTAAGGGTAAACAAAAGAATTATCAATCACATCATATTCATAAGAACATAACAATTTGGAAATCTTACCCTGTAAAAGAGAACATAATTTCATAACATGGGATAAATCATGGTAGTGAAATGTAATCACACTAATCATAACTTAAAACATGATGCTTTTTGGCATACACACATAATAATAGAGAATCATTTCTTATTAGTCAAGACTCATTTCTAAGACTATCTTAGTGGACAAAGTCCATTTCTGAACCGAGTTCATTCCTCATTTCATTCCTGTTTCACTGAACTGGTTTAACCGGCCGTTCCAGCCAGGTCTATCTCATGAGATATAAAATCTTTACCCAATGCATTGGAGGGAGATATATGTCCCACCCATCTCATAATGATACCATTCATATGTGTGCCACAAAATCATAAATCATACATCATTGCATAACCCATGTAATAAAAATGGGATTCTTAAACAACATGACATCATAAAACAATTCATATAAGATAAAGGAATTCATAAAAATAATTCCATCACAACATAATCAAATCAATGTAATAATAGGGATAGAAACAGAACCCTATATTATCTTAGATGGAAAATATTTTTGATAAAACACTTGAACTCCATTCTTGAGGAAAATTCCTTTCTACTTCAAAAACATTTTCCTTTCTTAACATTTCATACAATTTTAAACTAAAATAAGTTGATTAAAAATAAACTTGAAAACTTGTAAATTAAGATTCTTGGAAATAATGTTTTAATAATCCATTCATGCCGTATAAGTTAAAAAAAACATTATTCCCGTACTTTTGTCAGAAAAGTCAAAAAGTACCTCGTACGAAAAACGACAACAGATTCCGTTGATATATTTTACTAAAAACTAACCAAAGGGTAAAATTGGATATAAACTACTTTACAAGGATATAAAAATTACATATTTAGGAAACATGGATGTGGATGATAAAATACACCCCAGTAAATACCAAAGTATAAACAATCTCGGATAAAAATGAGCTTGTGATATTTTCCCTTACATTAGGTCCGATTTTCATCGTAAGTGTCTGAACCTCCTGTAAAATGATTTAATTATTGTTATTGACTTATTCCAGAATCATACTTATTTTTATGATATCATATATGGTCATATTATTAGCTTCTTATTAGTAATATTTCATTACTACTTGTTATTCGGGTGTTTATTACTTTTTGTTCTTATGCGCGTTTTGTCGAATAAATTCTTATTTTTTCTTTTTAGGTTATAGATACCTCATTTCCGGAATGGTATTAGTGTTATATATATCATATTAATTCACTCAATTCATTTATATAATCATTATGCAATGAAGATCATGTATAACGAGTCGCATCACATCGTGGAGACGGTATTCCGTACGTACGCACAAGCGATGATATCATTCCCATGATAGTGGAATTGTATTGGAGTGTATGTATATTATTTCAGAATCAATATCACTTTAAAATAATTATATATATTTATTCTTTACACCATTATACCAATCCATGTGTGGTGGTGGTGGAAAACAGATTACACCACGGTGTGAAGACGATATTATGTACGTACTCACGCGTGGTGATTTCATTTTCCGTAGGATGGATAGATGGTGAAATAGGGTTGTTTAATACTTATAATAACATATAAGTATATGAGTGATACTAATGTTATTACTTCATAATGAAACAACTAAATAATAATAAGTGGAAGAATAAATAAAGATGAAATAATCGGTAACGAGCATTACTTCTTCTTTGAAGCACCTCTTTGAGACCTCCTCTTAGGGAACTAAAATTGGACTTTAAAGAAGACCAGGACCTATAGGATGTTTCTAAGGAAGTGGAGAGGAGATATTGGCAGGGGTTGGCCAATCTTGAAGGCTCAAAGTGGTGTGAGGAAGAGAGGGAGGAGGTGCCCTTTTATAAGGGAAGAGAGGGCCACCTTTGGAATAACTAAAAGTATTATTTTATTATAAAGTCATATTTGGTTTTTAATAGCTCCAAATTGATATATTTAAATTCTAAGGTGGGGATGGGTCTAAATTATCTCATCAAATAGAATTTTTAAAAGTTTAGTTATCAATTTTAACCTTATCATTTAGATTTAACTTTAAGTTAGATAATTTAACTTTTACTGTGTCTTCTTATTTTCTTACACTATAAGGTTAATAAACTTACTATATCAAGCCAAACGAACTCCAAGTTGATTATTATTAATATATATAACCTTATCTAAGTTATTTGGCCTAAAAATATACTTTTAGGAATAAAATAACAATTAATAATATAGTATTTGTTTTAAAAACTATTTTATGTCAATTTTGGCACTATTTGGTAATTGATTTTTGTGAAAATCAGAACAGAATTATTAGTTCTAAATAATTAATTAAATCAATACTAACATGTCATATTAACATATAAAATTATTTTAATTCATAAAAAGTCTCAAATTACATTTATTTGGGTATTTATAACATCAATTATGTCAATATTTCATTAATAAGATAATTACTACATCATCATGTATCATAAATAAATTAACTTATTTTAATTATAAAAATTACAAATAAAATACAATTATTTAGGAAATCTTTTTAGCTTTCTAATGAATATTTATAGTCGAATTTATCTTATGTATAATCCTATATTAAAAATTAATTAGTTATTAAACATTGATTTTAACTATTTTAGCCCTTCTTTAAATAAATTGATAATAAATGTCCTAATATAATCCAAGTGGGCCTAAATGGTCATATTTTATTCCTAAAATTGTTTTTGGTCGAATTAAATTTATCCAATAGAATTAGGACATGTGTTAGGGTAAAAATAATATCATTTTTACCCTTAACTACCCTATTTACTTTTAACCGTGGTAAATAAAAGTAAAAAGATACAATTCAACAAAAATTATTTTCATCTCATTGAACCAAATTTTAATTACTGACATCAAACTTGTCTCTCGGATTTTTGAAATTCCGCTCATAGAAGCGTTAAAATTATGGTTTACGAAAAAATTCAGTTTTTTAACTACCACCAAGTGGTTTCACTATTCATCAAAAATTGAAAGTTTCCAGAAAAATACCAAAAATTAGGCCTAATCTATATTTGATATTGTGAATTAAAAAATGATGTTTATTTTACCAAATTCAAAACATATCAGTTACATTAATTAATTTAAAAATTAATTCCCATCATCAAAACAAATAGCGTGTTTTAAGAGATAATAACTATCAAAAGATTGATACTTGTTTATGTCTGGTTTAAATGTGAAATTACATCCAATGAACAAAATTGTATTAAATTGTAAAATTATATTCTAAATATACTTTAAAAACACTAAAATTAATAATTTATCACTATTAATTATTTCAATTAAAAAAGTTGTTTTTAATTAAAATTTAATAATTTTCACTATTCATCAGAATATGAAAGTTATCCAAAAAGTACCAAAATTTCTCCCTAAGCTAATTTCGATATTCCGAATTCAAAAATGAAGTCCATTTTGAAAAAAAAAATTACAAAATTTCAAATAGTGGGTATTACTATTCATAACGGCTAGTTTAATAATATTTTAATAGCATATCGTTGTTTAGCGAAACTCGGTATTGCGTACAACACACGCTATCGTGGAAGGTCGCGCTTGCGTGTAATGCAAGCCAAGTCCGGGATGTGTGTTGTGAAAGCTCCTTTTGGTGTAGCATACAACACAAGAAATTAATGAAATTAAAAAGAATATTTTTCGTAATATCTTGGGGTGTTACATTCTACCCCCTTAAAATGAATTTCGCCCTCAAAATTCGTCGGGGTTATAAATGACTTACTACTCGAAAGTTTATTTAATAGAAACCCACATCGTAGAAAGGAATACCAAAACCAATCTTTAAATACAAAAGTATGAAACGTAACGATTACCCAAATAAACTGATCACCGGGTTTCCACATAGGTGAAAATATGGATATGGAAGAGAAATCTAACCATCATGTTCTGATGGAGAGTGGTAGAGAAAATGGCTATGGAAAATGCAGAAATCACAAATCCATAGATTTGTGATGATCTAAGGTACCATCTGATTCATCGGATATAAGGGCACTAGGACAACATTTTTCATTTTCAAGATCATTTCCCTAAAGTTGATGAATTTGAAGTAGAATAAATACTTACTTTATTTTGGTACAATCTCACTGTGGTTCATTATCTGACCAATTTCCACTTCATCTCATAAAGAAATGAAGTTGAATTTGTTATTTGTGAAGTGTTAATAGATCATGTGATAGAATGATGGTTCATTCCATCTGTTTCAAACAAAAGGTTAGCAAAAGTTACCAAATATACATAAGTCCATCTATAGTGAGGTTAATCGTATACGATTCCAAGAATGAACCTATACTTTATATATCATACCGCGTAATAAAATAAAACTAGTTTATACTAACCAGGGACTTCCTATAGGCCAGTGGTAGGCGATAAAGGCCAGTCTCACTTCGGTTGTGGGGTCGATTCCCACAGCCTTGTCCGACACGGTGGGTTGTCGCCCTTCCTGCAGGTTGTCCTTTTTCTAAAGATATATTACTATAAAATCCCATAAATAATATCTAAAAAAGTTCTATCCTTAAACAATACTAACTAATGTCCAAGATAATACATTCCAATCTTTAGGCTTATCTAAAATACTTCGGTCTAAGCTCATAGTATAAATAAAATGATTACTTGAAATGTCACATAACAATCACATGAATGCCATCATTTATCCCCCATATATCATAAGATATATCTTGTTGGTCAAATTAAAAACATGTGAATACCTTAATCATGTATTCTATTGAAGAATGAATACTCATTGAACGTTAGTGAAAGCATGAATGTAGTTAAAAGTTAACACTTTCCACAAATCAAAATCCTCAAAATTCATTATACTCAAACCATGATATCACTTAGTCCTTATATCAATCATGAGCCCACGAATACAATCAAAAATCTCATTATCTTCTTATCCTTTGCCTTAAGTGGTTTTCATGTCGATCATCATTAACCCTTGGATTAGGGCATTGATTAGCATAATTCCCCATTTCATTGAACTTGAAGCATTGAAGTGTTGTTGGTGCGTTATCTGCAGCCTTTTCGTTATTCACACCATTAGAAACCCTTTTTCCATTATTTCGACACTCAGCTGCTCGATGACCTTCTTTTCCACACTTAAAACATTTTATAGTCCCTTTAAGACAACATCCACCATGCTTCTTTCCACAATTTGAGCATAAGGAAACATTCATATTCATTTCACCATTATTCTGAGATTTCTCCTTGAACTCCATCTTTCATTTCTTTTCAAAACCATGAGATGGATATGTAACACTAACTTACATTTCTACCTTGATAGAAGAATGCACAATTTCTTCATAGCCACTGAAGTCTCTTATAGCTAATTCCCTTCGAAGATTTGGGTTTAAGCCACTGATGAATTGATCAATTTTACATTCAGGTTGGATGATAAAGCCAGATGCATACCTTTCAAGCCTTGTAAAATTCACTTTGTATATACCAATAGATTCATCATCCTTTTGCTTTAGTTTGAAAAACTCCTTCTCCATCTTTGTTCGATGATTACGAGGGAAGTACTTATTGAAAAATAAGTTCTTGAACTCGTCCCATTCCATGGACTCAATTTCATCTCTTGGCCTCGTATTCTTGATAAGATTCCACCATTGATCAACATCACCTTCCAAACGATATACTGCTAAGTTGACTTTATCATGTTCAGAACATTGAAAAACTAAAAATATCTTTTCAGTGGTACTGATCCATTGTTCAGCAACAAGTGGATCGGAAGACCCACTGAAAGAAGGTGGGCATTGCCTCATGAAGGACTCAATAAAATATTGTTCCCTTCTCTGCTCATTTGGAAGTCTAAAATGATTCATAGCTTGTGTAAGTATAGCAATAAGATTTTTCACTCCATCTCCCATAACATTTGTTTGGTTTGGAGGAAAATCATTGCATTGTCCATTACAGTGATCAACACGGTTCCTTCGGGTTCCAAACATCGTCTAAAACCCAAAAAGAATAGTATGAGAGGCAAAAATCACGCTAGGGAAAACAACATAATAAAGGGGGAGTACCATCAATATCTAAGATATTAGGATTAATGATAAGATGGTTAGCGCAATTCTAGGACAATAACATATACTTAACCTTAGGGACATCCCTAGACATACCTTAGAAATATCTCTAGGAATCTTACTAAAGTTCTCGCATCATAGTTTCCAAAGTTTGACTAAACCTTTTCTCTGATACCAAATGTGACAACTAGGTCCCAGTGATAGCACAGACACCCCGCCTTAACATGGCCATCTGGTCCTGGCCTACCAGGTACCACCAGTTGCCCCGCAGACATGTGGGCCCCACCCTAGGTCCCACCCACGTTCCTGAATGGGTCATCTGACTAATGACTGTCCCCACAGGCCAACACAGGTCAATTCCATTGTGCTTTGTCCTCACTCACACACACCCTGAGAAACTTCCCAAGAGGTCACCCATCCTGATCACTACTCCAGGCCAAGCACGCTTAACTGTGGAGTTCTAATCAGGTAGTCTTTCGAGAAGGAAGGTGCACCTTGTTGACATGAGTCATATCATTTAGTCATTTAACCCTTTATCATTTGGGGATGTTATAATAACCCCCCCTTTAGAGCACAACGCCCTTGTTGTGGGCCCTACATCTCAACCCAGGCAGTGCACCGCACTTAAGGCTGGGTTCCTCCCTCTGATACCAACTGTAGAGACCTTAAGCTTGACGTACATGGACATTACATTACTTTTTCAGAATAATTAGTACATAACAAAAACACACACACAAGGACCGTAATAGTTTAGTGTCTTTGGAAACTCAGAATATAATCTTCTAATCATGGTGAAAGATCTTCAACATATCCCATAAAGATTTTCCCTTTTTTCATACCTAAAATCTTTCTTTATATCCTGGGGAAAAGAAAACATAAAAGGGTGTGCTCAAATGCTCAGTAAGGGTAAAAAAAAGAAATATCAATCACATCATATTCATAAGAACATAACAATTTGGAAATCTTACCCTGGAAAATAAATCATAATTTCATAACATGGGATAAATCATGGTAGTGAAATGTAATCACACTAATCATAACTTAAAACATGAAGATTTGTGGCATACACACATAATAATAGAGAATCATTTCTTATTAGTCAAGACTCATTGCCAATACTATCTTAGTGGACAAAGACCATTTCTGAACCGAGTTCATTCCGCGTTTCAGTCCTGTTTCACTGAACCAGTTTAACCCGTCGTTCCAGCCATGTCTATCTCATGAGATATAAAATCTTTACCCAATGCATTGGAGGGAGATATAGGTCCCACCCATATCATAATGATACTATTCATATGTGTGCCACAAAATCATAAATCATACATCATTGAATAACCGATGAAATAAAAATGGGATTCTTAAACAACATGATATCATAAAACAATTCATATAAGATAAAGGAATTCATAAAAATAATTTCATCACAACATAATCAAATCAATGTAATAATAGGGATAGAAACAGAACCCTATATTTGTAACACCCTAGGTAAATAACGAATATGAAATCTTTATATTTATCCATATTTGTGAATAGAATATTAATATTACTTTAAAGGGGATGCTATGCTCGATGGCGTACCCAATACGCAACAACGAGTTTCTTGAGAATCTTACGTTGCACTTTAATAATAAAATAATTTTATTTTAAATGGTAGTTAACGCCTAGCTGTTGTAATGGCGGGAATGAGAAGAACTAACTACAAAATGATTATATATGTTTGAAAAATATTTTTACTCTTTACAATAAATGTTAGAGGATTAAAAATGCAAATGAATCCAGTTTTTAAGCGTAAACATTCTAATATTCTTTAAAAGGTCGATTAACCGCCTTTTGATGGTGAACCCCTTTTAAATCCACTTTTTGAAAATTTTATAAGCTCTATTTTTCAAAATAAACATATTATTTATGATTGGGACATTGAAATTTTCCTTGGGATAATTTTTGGTATTTTTCTGACAGTGTTCATTTTTTAATGAATAGTGAAAAATACTGCATTTTACATCAAAACTGCTTTTTCATATAATTTAATTATATGGTTATATTATCTTTTTAATTTGTTTTAAAGTTTAATTAGAATATATTTTTACCATGTAATTCAATTATGGTCATTGGGATTAATTTCACTTTGGAATTAGGCATAAACAAGTGCCAAACTTTTCATAAATATTGTTTCTAAAAAACCCGCTATTTGTTTTGACAACGGGAAGTTTTTTTTAAATTAATTATTGAAATTTATGTGTTTGGAATTTGGTAAAATGAATTAAATATTTTTAATCAGAAATTACAAATTATTTAATTAATACTCTTGTTTTTGGACAATATGAATAGTAATGACGGTAATTATCTTTAATTATTTTGATTAATGAGTAATCGGGTGGTTAAAGATAATAAGATAATATCATAATAATAAAAAATGACCACAAAATGTGTCCTAAGGATACTGGTTGTCTCATGTCCGACCATGGGATGCCTTGTGCCAAACTAGTGGGCCCCATGGAATCACTTTTGTGAGAATGTGATTTTTTATCTTTTTATTTTTAAAGAATGTTAAATGTAACAAAGAAGGTATCACCTAAATAAAATATTTTTCATTTTGTCTTCATAAATGATATTTTATACTATAAATATTCATTGGAAAGAAAAAAATATTTCCTACATCATAGAAGTTATTTTTATAATTTTTAGACATTAAATAAATTAAATTATTTATGACATCATGTTGATGTAGTGATGACTTCATTATTTAACGATTTAAATAAAATAGAAAGATAATGTAAAATATAAGACCTACACATGTCGAAAACCTATTTTATGGGTGTATTTAGAACACTTATCACCTTATCCTCGAAAAACATCAATGTGGGAACATTAAAATCCGAAACTCATTTGGAAATAAAGTTACATTTTATACCTTTCCAAGAGTGCCCCTCCTCTCCTCTTATAAAAGGCCCCCACCTCTACCTCCATACCCACACTTCCAAAGCATTTAGTTCGGCAAAACCCTGCCCATTTTGTCTCTCCACATCCCTATCTAACTCCTTGAAGCATCACTTTGGGCAGAATTCTTTCCAAGGAAGCCTTTGAGCTCAAATCAAAGGAAGTTACCCGATTTTAAGGTAATGTCTTCGCTTGAGTCCTTTTGTTTTATTTTGCTTCTCCAACCCCATAAGCACTTTTTATTCATTTATTTTGTAACAAATCCAGTATCTTAAATATACTTGGATGTTGTTATAATAAGGATTCTAGCTACACTTACACACACCTACATCTAATGGTTAAAGAACATACTGTTTCCGTGGATGGCGAATTTCTGCCTCCCGCAACGATGATTGTTCAACATTTTTCTAACACTTTAAAAGGTAAACATTAAGATGAAACAATATTTATATATGATATCTAATATGTTTATGTTTTACTTAAGCTTCTGTATTATTAATTTATGGCATACCTTTATGGTTTCCATTATGGGTAAACACGATATCTTCATTTAAGGAAGTGCGGACTACCGCCCCCTCAAAATGATTTGATTCGTTAATAAAATATGTGGTACGTATAAATGATATATTTAATGATATTATATATGATACCATACTGGAATTAAAATTCTATTATAATTATTTTTTAATTCCATTAAATATGAAATAGAAACGGAAGTAGCGTTCATGCGTACGTACGACTTACCGTCTCCATGAACGGTGCATTTCATTTCTTAACTCTAAATGTTATGTAATATTATAAATGCATGAATATACTGGATATATATGATATATATGATATGTACATCATGAATACAATTCTGGGTATAATTATCCTTTGACCACACGAACAACATGTAATTATAAGAAGTCTCCTTTCGACTTAAGAACCAAATATCGACAAAACAAACATTATTAACTTAAATGATTACATAATGTTTATGACATGGTAATAAGTTATATAAAAGGAATAATGAACTTGAAAAAGGTTCTTAAGGAAGTCAAAATTAACTCAAGTTTATTATTCAGGAGATTAAAGAACAATCGAGTCAAGTCGGACCCGAGGTAAGGGATCCTACTCCTCTCTTTCTTTTTATGTACGCTCTTTTATGTCATTCCTTCTAAGCTCATCTTTATTGTGATTGGGATGTTCTTTTATATTACTATTACTGTAATTTTTATGTTCATATGAATAGAGAACCTATTCTCTCTCATCAATCCATTTTGGAAGTTTTGAGTGGTGCCGTTAGGCTGCCGAATTTTCATAACAGATCTAACCTCTCACTTTCTCTTTAAGTACTCTCCTTTATGTCACTTATTTAAAGCTCCTCTTTGTTATGATGTGGGATGTTATTTTATATTCCTCCTGCTGTACCTTTTATTTTAATGTGATTAGATACCCTATTTTATCTCATCAATCCTTTTTTGGAATTTTTATGTGGCGTCGTTAGGCTGTCGAGTTTTTCGTAAGAGATTTTTCATCTCAATTTTATTCCAATGACATTTATGCTACGTTTGCCACTATTTACTTTGAGTGGTGTATGTACTGCACATTATTATACACTTTGTGTAGTATAATATCATTTATGGGTATTTACATATTCATTTTATGACCCTGCTTCTATGGGGTGTACTTTTCGAAAGTTACCCAACTCGGTAAGGGGACCTTTCACCCTCCTTTTTTTAAAAGACTTCTTTTGTTCTGTCTTTTAATTCACATACTATTATGTTGTGATATGTTCTTCTATATCCTTATTTATGTAAATTTTATGTCAAATTGATGAGATCCCCTTTATCTCTCTCATCGACCCTTTTTTTAAAATTTTATGTGATTCCGTTAGGCTATCGAATTTTACCAAGGGAACTTCTTAACCCAATTTCGATTTCTTTGGGTTCAACATGTAGTTATTGAATATGTCATCCTTTGAATATGTGTGAATGACCTTTGATTGTTTTACACTTAATATCCACTTTTATTGGGTGTAATTATATTTTTCACACATAATTATGAGATTGATTTATCTTTAATTTAAGGATACCATTTTTATAATGGATTTCATCTCATTTTACATTTCTTTTGAGACTTCATTGTTGTTATGCACCAATTCAATCTTATATGGTGTGTATACTATCCTTTGACATATTATATCATGAATCAATTTATTCTCATGATATTATAAGGTTCGGATTAATTGTTATTCCGCTATTATTTGTATTCAAGAGTCTCTCATTTTGTTAAAAAACTGTTTAACAAAAATATCGTTTTAAATATTTTAAAGATTTATTATTCTAAATATTTCTCTTTAATATCCATGTTTTCAAAATAGTTTTTAGTATTTATTTATATGGACATTAATGTTTTAAAATTATAATTCCATTGAAGCTTCAAAGTGGTATGGGACACTTTGATTCAAAAATCTCTTTTAAATGGTTTTTGAAAATGGATTGATTAATTCAATATCTGGGAATTACTTATTGTGATTCCAAATGAAATTTTGTTATTGAAATGTTTTTATTTTCAATATTTTATGTGTTATGATGGTATTTGGACATTTTACGGGTGGTTACGTTATAAACCATATGACGGGTGGTGTCGTGAATACCAGGACGGGTGGTTACGTTATAACCTCCAATGCATAGGGTATGGAAGTCGACCGTATGGCTATTCCATTAAGTATGTATGGAAGTTGGCCAAATGGCTATTCCATTAAGTGATATGTGTGGAAGTCGACCTTATGGTTATTTAACTTAAGTATGTTTATGTCTCAAGTTACCTTTATATGTTATGTGTTCTTTATGTGGGTTTTACAGTAATATTTCGGTTACAAAAGGGTAAGTAATGATCTTTTATTCAGTGAAGAGTTTTTACTACTTCATAAAGGTGAATAGTATTACTTTGGTAACGTACTCATGGTTTACTTGTTGTTTTTGAAAAACTAACAGTTTTCCTTCTTTGTGTATCCTTTACTGGGCTTTTTATGCTCATCCAAAGTTTTTGAAATGTTTTTCCCAGGTCAAGGGAAGGGTACATGATATGATGATAGTGTCAAGGATGTGTCAAAAAAGAATCCATGTTTTATTTTAAATATGTTTCCAATGATGGGAAAAAATGAATACTATCTTTATATTTATCCATATTTGTGAATAAAAGATTAATATTACTTTAAAGGGGATGTTATGCTCGATGGCGTACCCAATACACAACAAGGAGTTTCTTGGGAATCTTATGTTGCACTTTAATAATAAAATAATATTATTTAAAATGGTAGTTAACGCCTAGCCTTTGTAATGGCAGGAATGAACAGAACTAACTACAAAATGATTATATATGTTTGTCAAATATTTTTACTCTTTACAATAAATGTTAGAGGATTAAAAATGCAAATGAATCCAGTTTTTAAGCGTAAACATTCTAATATTCTTTAAAAGGTCGATTAACCGCCTTTTGATGGCGAACCCCTTTTAAATCCACTTTTTGAAAATTTTATAAGCTCTATTTTTCAAAATAATCATATTATTTATGATTGGGACATTGAAATTTTCCTTGGGTTAATTTTTGGTATTTTTCTGACAATGTTCATTTTTTAATGAATAGTGAAAAATACTGCATTTTACATCAAAAGTGATTTTTCATATAATTTAATTATATGGTTATATTATCTTTTTAATTTGTTTTAAAGTTTAATTAGAATATATTTTTACCATGTAATTCAATTATGGTCACTGGGATTAATTTCACTTTGTAATTAGGCATAAACAAGTGCCAAACTTTTCATAAATATTGTTTCTAAAAAAACCCGCTATTTGTTTTGACAACGAGAAGTTTTTTTTAAAATTAATTATTGAAATTTATGTGTTTGGAATTTGGTAAAATGAATTAAATATTTGGAATCATAAATTCCAAATTATTTAATTAAGACTCTTTTGTTTTTGGACATTATGAATAGTAACGATGGTAATTATCTTTAATTATTTTGATTAATGAGTAATCAGGTAGTTAGAGATAATAAGATAATTTTATAATAATAAAAAATGACCACAAAATGTGTCCTAAGGATAATGGTTGTCTCATGGCCGACCATGGGATGCCTTGTGCCAAACTTGGGGGCCCCATGGAATCACTTTTTTAAGAAATTGACTTTTTATCATTTTATTTTTAAAGAATGTTAAATGTAACAAAGAAGGTATCACCTAAGTAAAATATTTTTTAATTTTGTCTAAATAAATGATATTTTGGTCTATAAATATTAATTCGAAATCTAAATCGATTTCCTACATCATAGTATTTTTTTATAATTTGTAGACATTAACTAAATTAAATTATTTATCACATCATGATGATGTACCGATGACCTCATTATTTAACGATTTAAATAAAATGGAAATATAATGTAAAATATAAAACCTACACATGTCCAAAACCTATTGTATGGGTGTACTTTGAACCCTTATCACCTTATCCTCTAAACAAATCAATGTGGGACCATTAAAATCCGAAACTCATTTGGAAATAAAGTTACATTTTATACCTTTCCAAGAGTGCCCCTCTTCTACTCTTATAAAAGGCCCCCACCTCTACCTCCTTACCCACACATCCAAAGCCTTTTGTTCGGCCAAACCCTGCCCATTGTGTCTCTAAACATCCCTCTATAACTCCTTGAAGCCTCACTTTGGTCATAATCCTTTCCAAGGAATCCATTGAGCTCAAATCAAAGGAAGTTACCCGATTTTAAGGTAATGTCTTCGCTTGAGTCCTTTTGTTTTATTTTGCTTCTCCAACCCCATAAACTCTTTTTATTAATTTATTTTGTAACAAATCCAGTATCTAAAATATACTAGGATTTTGTTATAAGAAGGATTCGAGCTACACTAACACACATCTACATCTAATGGTTAAAGAACATACTGTTTCCGTGGATGGCGAATATCTGCCTCCCGAAACGATGATTGTTCAACATTATTCTGACACCTTCAAAGGTAGCCATTAAGATGACACTATATTTATATATGATATCTAATATGTTTATGTTTTACTTAAGCTTCTGTATTTTTCATTTATGGCATTCCTTTATGGTTTCCATTATGGGTAAACACGATATCTTAATTTAAGGAAGTGCGGACTACCGCACCCTCAAAGTGATTTGATTCGTTAATACCATATGTGGTATGTATAAAGGATATATTTAATGAAATTATATATTATACCATAGTGGAATTAAAATACTATTATGTATCATTATGTTTTAATTCCATTAAATATGAAATAGAAATGGAAGTAGCGTTCATGCCTACGTACGGCTTACCGTCTCCATGAACGGTGCATTTCATTTCTTAACTCTAAATGTTATGTAATATTATAAATTCATTAATATAATGGATATATTTGATATATATGATATATAAATCATGAATACAAATATGGATATAATGAAACTTTGACCACACAAACAACATGTAATTGTAAGAAGTCTCCTTTCGACTTAAGAACCAAATATCGACAAAACAAACATTATTAACTTAAATGATTAAATAATGTTTATGACATGGTAATAAGTGATATTAAAGGAATATTGAACTTGAAAAAGTTTCTTAAGGAAGTATAAATTAACTCAAGTTTTTTATTCAGGAGATTAAAGAACGATCGAGTCATGTCGGACCCAAGGTAAGGGATCCTACTCCTCTCTTTCTTTTTAAGTACACTCTTTTATGTAATTTCTTATAAGCTCATCTTTCTTGTGATTGGGATGTTCGTTTATATTAATCATACTGTAATTTTTATGTTCATATGATTAGAGACCCTATTTTCTCTCATCAATCCATTTTGGAAGTTTTGAGTGGCGTCGTTAGGCTGCCGTATTTTCGTAAGAGATCTAACCTCTCACTTTCTCTTTAAGTACTCTCCTTTATGTCACTTATTTTAAGAACCTCTTTGTTATGATGGGGGATGTTCTTTTATATTCCTCTAGATGTAAATTTTATTGTAATGTGATGAGATACCCTATTTGATCTCATCAATCCATTTTTTAAAGTTTTAAGTGGCGCCGTTAGGCTGCCGAGTTTTTCGTAAGGGATTTTTCATCTCACTTTTATTCCCATGACATTTATGCTACGTTTTCCACTATTTCCTTTGAGTGATGTATGTACTGCACATTATTATAAACTTTTTGTAGTATAATTTAATTTATGGGTATTTACATCTTCATTGTATGACCCTTCTTCCATGGGGTGTACTTTTCGAAAGTTACCCAACTCGGTAAGGGGACCTTTCACCCTCCTTTTTTTAAAAGACTTCTTTTGTTCTGTCTTTTAATTCAGATACTATTATGTTGGGATATGTTCTTCTATATCCTTATTTATGTAAATTTTATGTTTAATTGATGAGATCCCATTTATCTCTCTCATCAACCCTTTTTGTAAAATTTTATGTGACGCCGTTAGGCTTTCGAATTTTACCAAGGGAACTTATTAACCCAATTTCGATTTCTTTGGGTTCAAAATGTAGTTATTGAATATGTCATCATTTGAATATGTTATAATGACCTTTGATTGTTTTACACTTAATATCCACTTTTATTGGGTGTATATATATTTTTCACACATAATTATGAGATTGATTTATCCTTAATTTAAGGATACCTTTTTTATAATGGATTTCATCTCATTTTACATTTCTTTTGAGACTTCATTGTTGTTATGCACCAATTAACTCTTATATGGTGTGTATACTGTCCTTTGAAATATTATATCATGAATCCCTTTATTCTCATGATATTATAAAGTTCGTATTAAATGTTATTCCGCTATTATTTGTATTCAAGAGTCTCTCATTTTGTTAAAAAACTCTTTAACAAAAATATCATTTTAAATGTTTTAAAGATTTATTATTCTAAATATTTATCTTTAATTTCCATGTTTTCAAAATGGTTTTCAGAATTTATTTATATTTACATTAATGTTTTAAAATTGTAATTCCATTAAAAGATTCAAAGTGGTATGGGACACTTTGATTCAAAAATCATTTTTAAATGGTTTTTGAAAATGGACTGATTAATTCAATATCTGGGAATTACTTATTGTGATTGAAAATGAAATGTTGTTATTGAAATGTTTATATTTTCAATATTTTATGTGTAATGATTGTACTTGGACATTTTACGAGTGGTTACATGATAAACCATATGACGGGTGGTGCCGTGAATATCAAGACGGGTGGTTACGTTATAACCTCCAATGCATTGGATATGAAAGTCAGCCGTATGGATATTCCATTAAGTATGTATGGAAGTTGGCCGAATGGATATTCCATTAAGTGATATGTGTGGAAGACGACCTTATGGTTATTCCACTTAAGTATGTTTATGTCCCAAGTTACCTTTATATGTTATGTGTTCTTTATATGGGTTTTACGGTAATCTTTCAGTTACAAAAGGGTAAGTAATGATCTATTATTCAATGAAGAGTTTTTACTACTTCATAAAGGTGAAAAGTATTACTTTGGTAAAGTACTCATGGTTTACTTGTTGTTTTTGAAAAACTAACAGTTTTCCTTCTTTGTGTATTCTTTACTGGGCTTTTTATGCTCATCCCAAGTTTTTGAAATGTTTTTCATAGGTCAAGGGAAGGGTACATGATATGATGATAGTGTCAAAGAAGTTTCAATAAAGAATCCATTTTTATTTTAAATATGTTTCCACAGATGGGAAAAAATGAATACCATCTTTTATGTAACCACTTTTTTTAAATGTGGAGTGTAATGCATGTTTTATGATCTAATTCTCTAAAAATCTAAACCTAAAAAGATCCTCAATGTGTAATCTTGTAATAACTCAATATTAAGTAAGGTTTAAGGCTGGGGCCTTATTATATTATCTTAGATGGAAAATAATTATGATAAAACACTTGAACTCCATTGTTGAGGAAAATATCCTTTCTACTTCAAAAACATTTTCCTTTATTAACATGTCATACAATTTTAAACTAAAATAAGTTGATTAAAAATAAACATAAAAACCTGTAAAGTATGTTTCTTGGAAATAATGTTTTAAAAATCCATTCATGCCGTATAAGTTTAAAAAAACATCATTCCCGTACTTTTGTCGGAAAAGTCAAAAAGTACCTCGTACGAAAAACAACAAAAGATTCCTTTCATATATTTTACTAAAAACTCACCGAAGGGTAAAATTAGATATAAACTATTGTAGAAGGATATAAAAATTACATATTTAGGAAACATTGATGTGGATGATGAAATACATCCCATTAAATACCAAAGTATAAACAATCTCGGATAAAAATGAGATTGTGAGATTTTACCTTACCTTAGGTCCGATTTGCTTCGTAAGTGTCCGAACCTCCTGTATAATGATTTAAATAATGTTATTGACTTATTCTAGAATCATAATTAATTTTATGATATAATATATGGTCATATTATTAGATTCTTATTAGTAATATTTCATTACTACTTGTTATTCGGGTGTTTATTACTTTTTGTTCTTATGGGCGTTTTGTCGAATAAATTCTTATTTTTCTTTTTAGGTTATAGATACCTCATTTAAAGAATGGTATTAGTGTAATATATATCATATTAATTTACTAAATTCATTTATATAATCAATATGCAATGAATATCATCTATAACGAGTCGCATCACATCGTGGAGACGGTATTCCGTACGTACGCACGAGCGATGATATCATTCCCATGATCGTGGAATTGTATTGGAGTGTATGTATACTATTTCAGAATCAATATCAATTTACAATAATCATATATAGTTATTCTTTACACCATTATACCAATACAAGTAAGGTGGTGGTGGAAAATAGATTACACCACGGCGTGGAGACGGTATTTCGTACGTACGCACGCATGGTGATTTTGTTTTCCGTAGGATGGACAGATGTTGAAATAGGTTTGTTTTATACCTATAATAACATATCAGTATATGAATGATATTGATTTTATTACTTCATAATTAAACAACTAAAGAAGAATAAGTGGAAGAAGAAATAAAGATGAAAGAATCGGTAACGGGCATTACCTCTTCTTTGAAGCACCTCTTTGAGACCTCCTCTTACAGCACTAAAATTGGACTTTGAAGAATACCAGGACCTATATGATGTTTCTAGGGAAGTGGAGAGGAGATATTTTCAGGGGTTGGCCGTGCTTGAAGGCTCAATGTGGTGTGAGGAAGAGAGGGAGGAGGTGCCCTTTTATAAGGGAGGAGAGGGACACCTTTGGAATAACTAAAAATATTATTTTATTATAAGGTCAAATTCGGTTTTTAATAGCTCCAAATTGATATATTTCGAAGCTAAGGTGGGGATGGGTCGAAATACTCTCATCCAATATAATTTAGAAATGTTTAGGTATCAATTTTAACCTTATCATTTAGATTTAACTTTAAGTTAGATAATTTATCTTTTCCTGTATCTTCTTGTTTTCGTACACTATATGGTTAATAAACCTACTATATCAAGCCAAAAGAACCCCAAGTTGTTTATTATTAATATATATAACCTTATCTAAGTCATTTGGCCGAAACATAGATTTTTAGGAATAAAATAACAATTAATAATATAGTATTTGTTTTAAAAACTATTTTATGTCAATTTTGACACTATTTGGTAATTGATTTTTGTGAAAATCATAACAGAATGATTAGTTCGAAAAATTTAATTAAATCAATACCAACATGTCATATTAACATATAAAATTATGTTAATTCATAAAAAGTCTCAAATTACATTTATTTCGGTATTTATAACATCAATTATGTCAATATTTCATTAAAAAGATAATTACTGCATCATCATTGTATCATAAATAAATTAACTTATTTTAAGTCTAAAAATTACAAATAAAATACCATTATGTAGGAAATCGTTTTATCTTTCTAATGAATATTTATAGTCTAATTTATCTTATGTATAACCCTATATTAAAAATGCATTAGTTATTAAACTTTGATTATAACTATTTTAACCCTTCTTTAAATAAATTGATAATAAATGTCCTAATCTAATCCAAGTGGGCCTAAATGGTCATATTTTATTCATAAGGTTTTTTGGTCGAATTAAACTTATCCAATAGAATTAGGATATGTTTTAGGGTAATAATAATATCATTTTTACCCTTAACTACCCTATTTACTTTTAACCGTGGTAAATAAAAGTAAAAAGTTACTATTCCCCAAAAATTATTTTCATCTCATTGAACCACATGTTAATTACTGACATCAACCGTGTCTCTCGGATTTTTGAAATTCCACTCACAGAAGTGGTAAAATTATGATTTACGAAAAAAATCAGTTTTTTAACTACCACTTAGTGGGTTCACTATTCATCAAAAAATGTAAGTTTCCAGAAAAATACCAAAAATTAAGCCTATGCTATATTTGATATTATGAATTCAAAAATGATGTTTATTTTACCAAATTCAAAACATATCAGTTACATTAAGTAATTTAAAAATTAATTCTCGTCGTCAAAACAAATAGCGTGTTTTTTAGAGATAATAACTATCAAAAGATTGACACTTGTTTATGTCTGGTTTAAATGTGAAATTACATCAAATGAACAAAATTGTATTAAATTGTAAAAATATATTTTAAATATAATTTAAAACTACTCAAATTAATAATTTATCACTATTAATTATTTCGATTAAAAAAGTTGTTTTTAATTAAAATTTATTAATTTTCACTATTCATCAGAATATGAAAGTTATCCGAAAAGTACCAAAATTTCACCCTAGGCTAATTTCGATATTCCGAATCCAAAAATGAAGTCCATTTTGAAAAAAAATTACAAAATTTTAAAAAGTGGTTATTACTATTCATAAAGGCTAGTTTTAATAATATTTTAATAGCATATCGTTGTTTAGCGAAACTCGGTATTGCGCACAACACACGCTATCGTAGAAGGTCGCACTTGCATGTAATGCAAGCCAATTTAGGGATGCGTGTTGTGAAACCTCCTTTTGGTGTAGCGTACAACCCAAGACATTAATGAAATTAAAAAAAAATATTTTTCATAAAATCTTGGTGTGTTACATTCTACCCCCCTTAAAATTAATTTTTCCCTCAAAATTCATCGGGGTTATAAATGGGTTACTACTCGAAAGATTATTTAATAGAAACCCACATTGTAAAAAGGAATACCAAAACCAATATATATAAACAAAAGTATGAAACGTAACAGTTACCCAAATAAAATGATCATTGGGTTTCTACATAGGTGAAAATATGGATATGGAAGAGAAATCTAACCATCATGTTCTGATGGAGTGTGGTAGAGAAAATGGCTATGGAAAATCCAGAAATCACAAATCCATATATTTATGATGATCTAAGGTACCATCTGATTCATCGGATATAAGAGCACTAGGACAACATTTTTGGTTTTCAAGATCATTTCCCTAAAGTTGAAGAATTTTAATTAGAATAAATACTTACTTTATTTTGGTACAATCTCACTGCTGTTCGTGCTTTTAACAATTTACACTTCATCTCTTAAAGAAATGAAGTTGAATTTGTTATTTGTGAAGTGTTAACAGATCATGTGATAGAATTATGGGTCATTCCTTCTGCTTCAAACAAAAGGATAGCAAAAGTTATCAAATATACATAAGACCATCTATGGTGAGGTTAATCGTATACCATTCCAAGAATGAACTTATACGTTATATATCATACCGCGTAATAAAATAAAACTAGTTTCTACTAACCAGGGACTTCCTGTAGTCAGTGGTAGGCAATAAAGGCCAGTTACACTTCGGTTGTGGGTTCGATTCCTACAGCCTTGTCCGACGCGATGGGTTGTCGCCATTCCTGCAGGTTGTCCTTTTTCTAAAGCTATAATACTATAACATTCCATCAATAATATTAATAAAAGTCTTATCCTTAAACAATACTAACTTATGTCCAACATAATCCATTCCAATCTTTAGGCTTATCTAAAATACTTCGATCCAAGCTCATAGTATAAAGAAAATGATTTCTTGAAATGTCACATAACAATCACGTGAATGCCATCATTTATCCCCCATATATCATAAAATATATCTTGTTGGTCAAATTACAAACATGTGAATACCTTAATCATGTATTCTCTTGAAGAATGAATACCCATTGAACCTTAGTGAAAACATGAATGTAGTTAAAAGTTAACACTTTCCACAAACCAAAATCCTCCAAATTCTTTATACTCAAACCATGATATCACTTATTCCTTATATGAATCATGAGCTCATGAATACAATAAAAAATCTCAATATCTTCTTATGCCTTCATTATGCGCATATCATCTTCTTACCAAAAATATCTCAATCACATCCCATGGTTACCGGTACCATAAAATTATTGAAAACCACAATATATCAATACATAAAAATTCCAATATTCTAGGATACTATATACAACATTATTTTGGAATCCCATTACATAAACACTTAATCATTCTACCACATCGTTGTCATATTCAACATCGCCAATAGTGATCGCATGTGACATCCCTTTTTCCTTTTCCTTAAGTGGTTTCTCATGTCGATCATCATTAACCCTTGGATTAGGGCATTGATTAGCATAATGCCCCATTTCATTTCACATGAAGCATTGAAGTGTTGTTGGTGAGTTCTTTGCAGTCTTTTCTTTATTCACACCACTAGAAACCCTTTTTCCCTTATTTCGACACTCAGATGCTCGATGACCTTCTTTTCCACACTTAAAACATTTTCTAGTCCCTTTAAGACAATCTCCACCATGCTTTATTCCACAATTTGAGCATAAGGAAACATTCATCTTATTTTCACCATTATTCTGAGATTTCTCCCTGAACACCATCTTTAGTTTCTTGTCAAAACCATGAGATGGATATGTAACACCAACTTCCATTTCTACCTTGATAGCACGACGCACAATTTATTCATAGCTACTAGAGTCTCTTATAGATAATTTCCTTCGAAGATTTTGTTTTATGCCACTGAAGAATCGATCAATTTTACTTTCAGGTTGGATGATAAAGCCAGATGCATACCTTGCAAGCCTTGTAAAATTCGCTTCGTATATACCAATAGATTCATCATCCTTTTTCTTTAGTTCGAGAAACTCCTTCTCTATATTTTTTCAAATATTATGAGGGAAATACTTATTGAAAAATAAGTTCTTGAACTCATCCCAGTACATGGACTCAATTTCATCCTTTGGCCTCGTATTCTTGATAAGATTCCACCATTGATCAACATAACTTTCCAAACGGTATACTGCTAAGATGACTTTATCATGTTCAGAACATTGAAGAACTGAAAATATCTTTTCAGTGGTACTGATCCATTGTTCAGCAACAAGTGGATTGGAAGACCCACAGAAAGAAGGTGGGAATTTCCTCATGAAGGACCCAATAGAATATTGTTCCCTTATTTGCTCATTTGGAAGTCCAGAATGATTCTTAGATTGTGTAAGTATAGAAATATGATTTTGCACTCCATCTCTCATAACATTTTTTTGTTCAGGAGGACAATCATTGCATTTTCCATTACATTGATCAACACAGTTCCTTCGCATACCATCCATCGTCTAAAACCCAAAAAGAATATTGTGAGAGGCAAAAATCACGCTAGGGAAAACAACATAATAAAGGGGGAGTACCATCAATATATAACATCTTAGGATTAATTCTATAATGGTTAGCGCAATTATAGGACTATAACATATACATAACCTTAGGGACATCCCTAGGATTACCTTAGAAATATCTATAGGGATCTCACTAAAGTTCTCGCAACCTAGTTTCCAATGTTTGTCTAAACCTTTCCTCTAATACCAAATGTGACAACTGGGTCCCGATGACAGCACAGACACCCCGCCTTAACATGGCCATCTGGTCCTGGCCTACCAGGTACCAACAGTTGCCCCGCAGACATTTGGGCCCCACCCTAGGTCCCACCCACGTGCCCTAACGGGTCATTTGACTAATGACTATCCCCACAGGCCAACACATGTCCATTCCAGTGTGCTTTGTCCTCACTCACACACACCCTGGGAAAATTCCCAGGAGATCACCCATCCTGATCACTACTCCAGGCCAAGCACGCTTAACTGTGGAGTTCTAATCAGGTAGGCTTTCGAGAAGGAAAGTGCATCTTGTTGACATGAGTCAAATCATTTAGTCATTTAACCCTTTATCATTTGGGGATGTTACAATAACCCCCCCTTTAGAGCATAATGACCTTGTTGTGGGCCCTACATCTCAACCCAGGAAGTGCACTGCACTTAAGGCTGGGTTCCTCCCTCTGATACCAACTGTAGAGACCTTAACCGTGACGTACATGGACATTACATTACTTTTTCGTAATACTTAGTACATAACAAAAACACACACACAAGGACTGTAATAGTTTAGTGTCTTTGGAAACTCGGAATATAATCTTCTAATCGTGGTGAAAGATCTTCAACATCTCCCATAAATATCTTCCCTTTTTTTTGTTACCTAAAACCTTTATTTATATCCGGGGGAAAAGAAAACATAAAAGGGTGAGCTCAAATGCTCAGTAAGGGTAAACAAAAGAAATATCAATCACATCATATTCAGAAGAACATAACAATTTTGGAATCTTACACTGCAAAAGAGATCATAATTTCATAATATGGGATAAATCATTATAGTGAAATGTAATCACACTAATCATAACTTAAAACATGAAGCTTTGTGGAATACACACATAATAGAGAATCGTTTCTTATTAGTCAAGACTCATTTCCAAGACGATCTTAGTGGACAATGTCCATTTCTGAACCGAGTTCATTCTTCAATTTCAGCCCTGTTTCACCAAACAGGTTTAACTAGCCGTTCCAGCCATGTCTATCTCATGAGATATAAAATCTTTACCCAATGCATTGGATGGAGATATAGGTCCCACCCATATAACAATGATACCATTCATATGTGTGCCACAAAATCATAAATCATACATCATTGCATAACCCATGTAATAAAAATGGGATTCTTAAACAACATGACATCATAAAACAATTCATATAAGATAAAGGAATTCATAAAAATAATTCCATCACAACATAATCAAATCAATGTAATAATATGGATAGAAACAGAACCCTATATTATCTTAGATGGAAAATAATTTTGATAAAACACTTGAACTCCATTCTTGAGGAAAATATCCTTTCTACTTCAAAAACATTTTCCTTTCATAACATGTCATAAAATTTTAAACTAAAAGAAGTTGATTAAAAATAATCTTGAAAACTTGTCAAGTAAGCTTCTTGGAAATAATGATTTAAAAATCCATTCATGCCATATAAGATTAAAAAAAACATTATTCCCGTACTTTTGTCGGAAAAGTCAAAAAGTACCTCTTACGAAAAATGACAAAAGATTCCATTCATATCTTTTACTAAAAACTCACCAAAGGGTAAAATTGGATATAAAATATTGTATAAGGATATAAAAATTACATATTTAGTAAACATGGATGTGGATGATAAAATACACCCTAGTAACTAACAAAGTATAAACAATCTCAGATAAAAATGAGATTGTGAGATATTCCCTTACCTTAGGTCTGATTTGCTTCGTAATTGTCCGAACCTCCTGTATAATGATTTAAATAATGTTATTGAATTATTCCAGAATCATACTTATTTTTATTATATCATATATGGTCATATTATTAGCTTCTTATTAGTAATATTTCATTACTACTTGTTATTAGGGTGTTTATTACTTTTTGTTCTTATGCGCGTTTTGTCGAATAAATTCTTTTTTTTTCTTTTTAAGTTATAGATACCTCATTTCCAGAATGGTATTAGTGTAATATATATCATATTAATTCACTAAATTCATTTATATAATCATTATGCAAGGAATATCATGTATAACGAGTCGAATCACATCGTGGAGACGGTACTCCGTACGTACGCACGATCGATGATATCGTTCCCATGATCGTGGAATTTTATTGGAGTGTATGTATACTATTTCAGAATCAATATCACTTTAAAATAATCATATATAGTTATTCTTTAAACCATTATACCAATCCAAGTAAGGTGGTGGTGGAAAACAGATTACACTACGGCGTGGAGACGGTATTCCGTACGTACGCACGCGTGGTGATTTTGTTTTTTGTAGGATGGATAGATGGTGAAATAGGGTTGTTTAATACTTATAATAACATATTAGTATATGATTGATACTGATGTTATTAATTCATAATTAAACAACTAAAGAATCATATGTGGAAGAAGAAATAAAGATGAAAGAATCGGTAAAGGGCATTACCTCTTCTTTGAAGCGCCTCTTTGAGACCTCCTCTTAGGGCACTAAAATTGGACTTTGAAGAAGACCAGGACCTCTAGGATGTTTCTAGGGAAGTGGATAGGAGATATTTACAAGGGTTGGCCGAGCTTGAAGGCTCATAGTGGTGTGAGGAAGAGAGGGAGGAGGTTCCCTTTTATAAGGGAGGAGAGGGCCACCTTTGGAATAACTAATAATATTATTTTATTATAATGTCAAATTCGGTTTTTAATAGCTCAAAATTGATATATTTCGAATCTAAGGTAGGTATTGGCCGAAATAATATCATAAAATAGAATTTATAAATGTTTAGGTATCAATTTTAACCTTATCATTTAGATTTAACTTTAAGTTAGATAATTTAACTTTTACCGTGTCTTCTTGTTTTCTTACACTATATGGTTAATAAACCTACTATATCAAGCCAAACGAACCCCAAGTTGTTTATTATTAATATATATAACCCTATATAAGTCATTTGTCCAAAAAATAGATTTTTAGGAATAAAATAACAATTAATAATATAGTATTTGTTTTAAAAACTATTTTATGTCAATTTTGACAGTATTTGGTAATTCATTTTTGTGAAAATCATAATAGAAATATTAGTTTGAAAAATTTATTTACATCAATACTAAAATGTCATATTAACATATAAAATTATTTTAATTCATAAAAAGTCTTAAATTACATTTATTTTGGTATTTATAATATCAATTTTTTCAATATTTCATTAATAAGATAATTATTGCATCATCATTGTATCATAAATAAATAAACTTATATTAAGTCTAAAAATTAAAAATAAAATACCTTTATGTTGGAAATATTTTTAGATTTCTAATTAATATTTATAGTCGAATTTATCTTATGTATAACACTATATTAAAAATGCATTAGTTATTAAACATTGATTTTAACTATTTTAACCCTTCTTTAAATAAATTGATAATAAATGTCCTAATCTAATCCATGTGTGCCTAAATGGTCATAATTCATTACTAAGGATGTTTTTGGTAGAATTAAAGTTATCCAATAGAATTATGACATGTGTTAGGGTAATAATAATATCATTTTTACCCTTAACTACCCTATTTACTTTTAACCGAGGTAAATAAAAGTAAAACGTTACTATTCACCAAAAATTATTTTCATTTCATTGAACCACATTTTACTTACTGACATCAACCGTGTCTCTCGGAGTTTTGAAATTCCACTCACAGAAGCAGTAAAATTATCTTTTATGAAAAAATTCAGTTTTTAACTACCACTTAGTGGTTTCACTATTCATCAAAAAATGAAAGTTTCCAGAAAAGTACCAAAAATTAGGCCTAAGATATATTTGATATTTTGAATTAAAAAATGATGTTTATTTTACCAAATTCAAAACATATCAGTTACATTAACTAATTTAAAAATTAATTCCCATCATCAAAACAAATAGCGTGTTTTTAAGAGATAATAACTATCAAAAGATTGACACTTGTTTACGTCTGGATTAAATGTGAAATTACATCCAATGAACAACATTGTATTAAATTGTAAAAATATATTCTAAATATACTTTAAAACCACTCAAATTAATAATTTATCACTATTAATTATATTTATTAAAAACGTTGTTTTTAATTAAAATTTAGTAATTTTCACTATTCATCAGAATATGAAAGTTATCCGAAAAGTACCAAAATTTCACCCTAAGCTAATTTTGATATTCTGAATCCAAAAATGAAGTCCATTTTGAAAAAAAAATTACAAAATTTCAAAAAGTGGTTATTACTATTCATAACGACTAGTTTTAATAATATTTTAATAGCATATCGTTGTTTAGCGAAAGTCGGTATTGCGTACAACACACGCTATCATGGAAGGTCGCGCTTGGGTGTAATGAAATCCAAGTCAGGGATTCATGTTGTGCAAGCTCCTTTTGGTGTAGCGTACAACACAAGACATTAATGATATTAAAAAGAATATTTTTCATAAAATCTTTCGGTGTTACAGCTGAGCTCCCTGAAAGGTGTGTATGAACCTCAGGAATCCCTCAAGGAACTGTGTTTCTAGACCAGTATCCGGGATAACTGCCGGTGCCATATCCAGCGTACGATCTTTGTCAAACCCCTAACGTGCAACGAGAGGACGTCTTGGCGGCATGATTCTGCATGGTGAAGCACACATTTATCAATGACAATAACATATTGCAACTTAAAAGAGAATCATGGAACAGGAGAAGAGCACACTAATATTTTGTGAAACTTGACCACATGGCATGCTTGTCCACTAGACGACGTTTCCTTATTGTTTTTCCCATGTCTGTGTTGTTAGTTATATGGAATAGTACACGGACCAAAACTACACGACGTGGCAACATGAAAAACTGTGTGTTTTTCCTAATATTTTTCCAACCCATGTATTCAACTACACGGCTGGGTCATTGGGAAGGAAAGTACATGGCGTGTACTTCAAAGTACATGGTGTGTAACTGCGAAAGGTAGTTCTTCTCGAATAGAAGAACACATGGCATGTGTTCATAAGGCTAGAGATTGTGTTATCTGAGTTTCTAGGAAAAAGGCATACAAAACTTCCCAAAACCACTGAAAATCATTGTAAACCAGCACCTATGTGTCAAATTCTGATCCGTGGGGGCCCATACTCCCTGAAAATCAAAGCTTGACATCATAAAAATACATATAACAAGTAAAAAGTATGATAATCTCATGATCCACCAAATTCCGATCCTCGAGGGCCCATAACACCTCTAAGACCAAAGCATGGCGTCCATACTAAATAAACTGTTAAATAAAAAATAATCTATCTTCATAAAAGTTATCTCTATCACAACAACTATCACATCATCATGAATAATCTATCACGACATCTATCACATCAGCATGAAATTTCTAATGTACCCTAGATGGCACGGTAAACTGAATGAAATGTGATTTTCTATTCAGTTCCTATATGATGCATGAGATGGAATACCCTCATCTCATCAGGTTGAAACAAAATAGAACCTCAAACATATAAACTGTAACATCACAAAACAAGTGCATCACCCAATGGTAAAATATAATCAACTGTAACACTTTCAAAACAAAAAATTGCAATTACAAGGTAATATGGCTTTTACCTGTACACGGGTTAATTACTCCCAGGCACAGTTAAGTACCAACTACCCATTCCTTCCTATCCTTGTCTATTGTTGCCAAAAAGTACGGAAATAGAAAATAATGAAAACCCCTCTGATACCACTTTGTAATGACCCAAATCCAGAGCCACTCAACCGGTGCTCCATACTCGATTCGCCACATGACCTCAAGTGTGTTTCCCCAAATGCCAGTGGCTGCCGACTAGTAGTGAGGGCCTTGGTAAGTCAGTGGGGAAACTATGCCCTCATTTAGTAAATTATGAACCAGAAGAAAATTAATATAAACAATAGCATAAACAGTAACAACTTACAACAACTGAAAATAAATAGTTGAAGCAATGTATAATATATTAATGATGTTGCATGGTACATGTATCTGTGGAATGTAGTAATCAAAGCAACATGAAGAAATACAATTGAAAGTAAAGTACTAAAAGTAAACAGTCAACTCCATCAGCATCTCAAGCCTAAGCTTGGTCCCATGCTCTCCATCTCTAACCAGTAATCAATCAGCTGAGGTAGAAGGGCAACGATCTCTATCCACACCTACAACCATAGAACCTGTTTGGACTGAAAATAAGGACCCAAATAGGGTGTGAGACTAATCCCATTAGACATCCACCACAAGATCTGTGCCCTACTATCAGTGATCAATATAACAAAAGTAATAGAGAGAAATGTAATAGAGAAACAAGAGTACACTAAATTAAACAATCCTAAAATATCCATTTATATTTATTTATTAATTTAATTAAAAAATTTAGTTATCAACCACGGAATCTTGCCAAAATATCTATAATCTAAGGCATAGCATGTGACATGATAGGTATCTCATCATACTACGTAAACAACAAGCAGTACAAACCCAAGCTTGTTCTTTTGCTTAGTGGACTCATCACAACCAACCACACAATAATTTATCAGGCCGAACCTCTGGGTGGCTCATGTGGGCATACCCATATGGTCACGTATTTAATGAAGGAAAAGACACTCTGAGGAAGAAGTCATAGTCAATTCCCCCTATAGTCTTGCATTGATATTACAGACTCTATGAGGAAGCACTTACGTCTAACTCCCCCTTTAGTCTCGATTTGATAATTATTAGACCCTCTGAGAGAGAACAATGTCAATCTCCCTTATGGTCTCGTAGAAGTAACAATTAAACATGACCTCTGAGGAAGCACTCAATGTGAATTCCCCTTATGGTCTAACTACACTAGGTTCACGTAGCCCTGATTAAAAGCAATCATATGTAAACTATTCGTAGCAGCCCAATGTATGTTCAAAAAACTAATTGAATAATACCTATATTGTATCAAAAATATTTAAACTGTAGGAAACACATGAAATTATTCATATCAATCTAGGAAAAAATGTAAAAAGGATTTCCTCACAAGAAACCTAAGCCAAATGTCAATAAAAAACCCAAATTAAAAAGACACCCAGGGGGTGATCCTCAGACATTCCAACATGCAATCACTAATCGTTTAACAGTCTCAAGCACACAAGCAATTTAAGGTAGATAATATTACATGATGAAAACCATAACCCCAAGATACCCGATACATGGTTATTTGGAACTTTTTCACAAAGACACAAAGACATTAATATAAGGAATCAAACCACCTACCTCAATGGTTTTGACGAAAACCCCACAACGAAGAACGCACAAGAACTCGGGTTGATTCTCCAAGAACCCGCCTTAGATTTCTTCTCCTACCAGGATAAAGACCCAAACTCATCAAAAAAACATCCACACACTTAGATCTACCCATAAAAGGTGTAGATCTGAGAAACTGAGAGAAGGGGAGTAGGAGATCTAAGTAGATATAATAAAACGATCATGAACGGAGGAGAACGATCACGTACCTCAAGAATACGGCTTTGATTCACCATGTAAATCCTTCGGATCACCTCTAGAATACTTGGGAGAGGTTCTCCAACCTTCATGGTAGAGTAATACCATGTTATGGCCAGTTATGGGCTTAAAAATGTCATTAAAAGAGAAAAAAAATTTGATCCAAAATTTTCGGATCTAGATTTAAGTGCCCGCAGGGTTACTCTGCACGGTTTGACAAACCGTGCACTAACCATGTGTTAGCTTCTCCCTCGCCAAATAATCCTCGCACTATAAGTCCGCATGGTTAGATAAAACATTTGCTAACTTTGTGTTAGCCACTGCACCCAAGATTATCTACGCAGGGTTTGGCGGCACAGTTTGACAAACCGTGCGCCCCCCTTGCCGCTCCACTTTTTTCCTCAGAACATCATTTCATGTTCCCCTGACCCTCCCAAACATCACCCTCATCTTTAAAACAAATAAAAACATAAACCATGGTGGGTCACGTACCTGAAAAAAATATCTGGGTTCTTACAACATGATACATTAAAATAATAGTATAATTTTTAACTCTTATTTAATAACGTTTTTAGAAAAAATTTAGATGAAACCCGATGATCGTTTCAAACATCGGTCATGAATTTTTTTTCTTACAAAACCATATATTCTAAAAAAGTTATCATTTTTTATTTAGTTTTAAATATGATATATTAATGGATTATTTACTCATATTTACTAAACATTTTTTAAAATTAATCACTATATTTATCTCAAATTAGTATGTATTTGTATTTTTTCAAAAAAGTTAAAGAAACCATTATGTTTACATTAATATGGTGAACATTATTTCCATTAGTCATGTCCACTCTAATTTGTTAAACATACATTTAAAATTATTAAATGATTTTTTCCTATATATTTATTTTTAGAATGTTTTCTATAATTTTTGTTAAAAAAATTTTATTCAGTGAAAATGATTATATAATTGTTTTCTGAAAATTGAAAGCATATTGTCATTGAGAATGGTTTTAATGATATTTTATGTTATATATTTTCATCATAAAAAACAACAATTTTTTCGTACCCAAATGGGTATATATTTTGGTAATAAATATCATTTATTCTCCTATGGATGGTTTATTCACATATTGACCAATGAAAGTATTGACATTCACTTCCTTGATTCGTTTATGTTTTCATTAACATTAACAATAATTATTCACATTCATGTGGACATTAAATTTTCACCAAATGTAAAAAATATTTAACATTGATGAATTTATTTCCTAAAGCATATACAAATATTATATAACCTATTTTATTTCACTCTTATTCATTAAATATGTAATTTTTAATAAATCTGTATACTTTTCCCAATACTGATATTTGATAAAAAAACATTATTGTAGAGTTAATTTGATTAAAAAATTTATTAGGAATGATTTAGACATGTATTCCATTGTTTAGGTACTGATCAATGTAAAACCCGTTATTTACAGGTAGTTGCATGGGATGAAATCAATTGGAATCAATCCATTCGTATTGGTAATCAATCATTATATATAATATATTGTGAATTGTGTTGACTATAGTATGTTTTAAACTCTCCTGTGAATTATAATGATGAATATGGAACCATGTAGAAAATAATAAATAAATCTAACAATTAATCATTTTCTACTTGGAAAATCTAGTTATGATTATCCATGATATTTTCACTATGACATGATATGTGGAATCATTTCATTATTATTTTATTTATTAAATGACATATATTTTCAGCTATTTATCAATCAATATTTAATTTTTCTAATCATATCATGATTTTTGGGTTTTTTTAATTTCATATATGTTTAATTATTTGTCTTCCAATGTTTACTATACATATTAATACATGATATATTGCACTTTACTTTTCCTTTAATGAGAATTATATCTCTTCCTTACTTTTCATCCATTTTCATTGCCTCTAGGAATTTTACTATTACTGATATGATGAAATGTAATTTCAGTAATAATTTTATTTGGATTTTATTGTAATTTTTTTATTCAAATAAAATTAATGTATCTTGTATGATTCTATATTAAAAATACTATTAAAATATATGGTCCTTTTATATGGGATTAATTTTATCGTTTTGTAATGATATGGTAGTGGGAACTAGGTTTGGGATTTTTGAGTTGTGATCTATAAAAATTTACAATATATTGCATGGGATTTTTTTGAATTTTAGAAAAAAAAATCAAAATCTGATTTTACAATAATATTTAGATTTAGTAATCCATAGGATTTATACTAATAAAGTGTCAACTATATTTTAGTTATTCATAGAGTTTTATTTTATTTGTATTATTAAAAAACCAATATATATATATAATAATTAAGCAATGATGAAACTGTATTCAATTTTATTTATTTACATTTGTATTCCTGTCAGAATTTTATGGTGTTATGAAAAAATGATGAATTATATTAATGATACAATCTCTAAAAATATATGAAATTTATTCCATCATGGAAATCTTGAAACGTATTTATATCACCTTAATTTATAATATAACATTAATTGATATTTTTATTTACGATCAGTAACTATTAACAAAATCATAGATCCACCCCTATGGTTATGAAATTAATAGATTAATATAAAAAATATTTAATGTGATAATAAGAATCATGAAAGATTTTATGAATGTGAAATTTTTGGTACGGATAATAAAAATTCTTATGGGTTCATGATTATATGAAAATAATATATGTGTATTGATGGATAATGATAAAATATGTAAATATTTATAGTTAATTACCTTTTACATTGATATTTTTTATATGTAAAATATACTTCAGTGTGGGTAATACATTTAAAGAAAATAGTAAATATAAAACTTTGATAAAAGAAAAATCTATATTGATAGGTTATAAATTATAAAATAATTAAATTCATCTTTTTCTGGGTTGTTAACTCTTGTTTTCTATACCTGTAATATTCATGTAGACATGATCATGACTACATTATATCACATTTCTAATATATTTTTTTATGATCATTATCTAATGTGTCAGAACATGATTTCATGAAAAATAATTTATATATATGAAACATTCCATTAAAATTCATGTAAGAATAATTTAGATGATATTACAAGTAAATCCCTTAAATAATTATCATTTCTTTATTGTCAATAAGGTGGGAATGAATGTTGAATTTATAAATTACTGTTGAATTAGAATCAATTGAAATAGAAGAGATGAATGTACCTAAATGGATAGTGAGTATGAGTGTTTTAATTTTTTTTAACATACCAGTAATGAATAAATATAAATTAAAATAATTTGTGTAATGGAAGACTATAATGAAAATAAGTGAATTTATATAATTATAAAATCAAAAAATATATTTCTCGTAATACATTACATTAAAGGAATACAAAAATTCATCATATTGTTTCCTAAAATATTGATTTGTTAATGAGGCACTTAAATATTACTTCTAGATAGTATGTTTGATAATATTGGATTAAAAATGGAACTGTTGAAATTTTTGACTATGTATAATATTTTTCACCATGATTTGATGGAGATTTGTATTTCATTTTTTTGAACTACGAGATTTGTGAGGAATATAAGGAAAAATGTGTTAATAAAATTTCTAAGGATAATAATTCTAACACAAAAAATTCACATTTTATTAATATCCTCAATATAATATTGTATATGATATATAATTTATTTATAAGGCACTATATTGAAAGTAATATAAATACAGTTACAATTATAAAATCCTAAATATGAATTTGTAATAAATTTATCAATATAAAATATTTTTTAAGGATTATTGTGAGTATGGTTGTTGGTTATTCAAAATTGAATGTGATATTACATTTAAAAAAAATCCATGATTTAGTATGGAGTATGTCTAGTGTTTTTTAATCATTATATTGTTTTATATTGAACTAGTTATTTGTTAAAAATATCATAATATGGTTGTCTCCAGTTTCTTATAATGTGTTTTAGACTAAGTAAATTAATTTCTATATAATTTAAGATGAACTCATGGAATCATAAGTTTCCTTGAATCATACAAAGGGGGTTACACATGAGATCAATGTTAGGTTCCCTTTACATTATAAATACTGTTTTATCAAAATTTTTAATAAAGTAGAAAAAATAACTTTATAATCTTAAGGAATATCTTATATTATCATATTTATTTCATAGTGAGTTTTTCAATGTAATTATTTAATGGGAGAATTATAATGTCAACACTATGAATTTAATATTAGGGCTATTGATAATTGATACTAATGATGAACTGTTTTAAAATATAATAAATATAAAATTATATGGTCAAAGTTATGAGCTAAAATAGGATTCCATGTATTTTGATAGACTAAAATTGTGATTATTATAATTTAATAATAACTAAAATTTCAAATTATAATATTTGAAATTATTCATCGCGATGAATGATTATCTTATGATGATATTTTTAAATAAGTAATATCGAGCTATTGAAAATATCTGGAAACCTCAATTAACCAATATTTTAATATTAATCACACTATATATGAAAATATTAGATGAACAATTAATGGAAATGATGGTTTAAATTAAGTTAATATTATTATTTGTGTTAATTATATTTTCATTGAAAAATGTAAATTTACTGATACTTTTAATATATGATCATTTATGTATCATATAAGAAGAAAATTATTACATTCCATACAACGAGAGAAAATCCATCAAGGAGGGAGAGGAACAAGCATCTGCGAACTCTGTCCATATAATAATGAAATATCATAAATTTTAATATAGAATTTCAAAATAAAAATATTGGTTGGTATATTTTAATCACTTATACATTATTTTTAATATATTTAGGTAAAGAAATATTATTATAGGAATATGTAAATTCTACACATGTTCTAATAGTTGATGAAAAGATCATTGATGAGGAAGACAATATTTTGTTGGATTTCTAATATATGGGGAAAAAGACGAACATGGTAATTGATTATATAAATTATTATTGACATCACATGGTTTATGTATAAATTATAAATTAATTGTATTTGAGAGATTGAATAACTATCAGAAGGAAATTATTTTTTCATGTATCATTGAATAATGAATCCCATATAATTCATCTCCCTTTTAATAATAGTCGTCCTTGTACTTTTATATTTATTGATTAACCAAATCCTTGTATTTGTTTAACCACCCTATCCATAATGGTATTATTATATATTTTGTATTTTGAAACAAACATTGTAAGGATTTTCAACCCAACTACGAACCATTAATTTTAAATCCTTGAATGTTGACACTTTTTACTCAGTGAATTCAATGTATGGTTGTGTGTTATAAGAATATTATTAAAAATATAAATCATATTTGAGATATATTTTCTAGTAAAAAGAGTGTATTATTACATGAAATGGCGAATTTTGTTAAAATTAAGGATACAAATTCATCTCAAACTCTCCGAGTTCATGCATATTCCATTAGTAATATCACATGTGTGATATATAATTCCTAAAAAATTAAAAACACAATAAGGTGAAAACCATACATTAATATATAATAATATTTACGTGAATACATAAGTACTTTTTGAATATCATTTCCTTAATTATTTATAGTAAAACTATTTATTAAATCATATGGAACATATTTTGATTTATAATATTTTATGTACAATATATTTCAATGTTGGAGAACATTATATTGATGAATTATTTTCATTTGAATGTTTCAGAAGAAACCTTTTTAAGTAATTATGATTTTCTTAAATGATTTATACATTATAAAACCTCCCCAAAAAAATTATCTTCTTCCAATATGGGAATATATATTGTTAAAAGATAATTTTCTTTTGGTATAATGTATTAGAAAACAAATTGTCTTTTCGCTAAACTATTTGTAAAAACTCTGTCGCTAAATGTTACTGTGACATATAAATTAGTTACACTGCAATTATATTACTACAAATAAATAATATATATGATTGTCAAAATTCATAGCATCATATTTCTATGGAAAATTTATCTATTGGTAATATTATTATCAAATTTGATAATCAATATAAATAATTAATATTTATTAGTAATTTATATTTTAAATAAGATATTTTGTCTATGTAATTCAGTATTTATTTATAAAATGTAATATTTTATTTATATATTTATCAAATATAATACACTTATTTTAATTTTCAATCTAACGAACTATTTCACACATGGTCAAACATAGAATAATATAAGTTATACTAATAGTAAAATTTATTAAAAAATGAATCAATACATACATAATTTCTTTGACACCTAAAAAGATCATAAAAAACAAAAACCATGGATAAACGTGTGTCGCTGCACCCACAACCGTGAAAATGATAAAATAGAAAGTCATCTCTTGAAAAAATTCATACATCACCCATCATGGTAGAAGAATAGTTTCTCTTGACAATGATATTTCATCACCCACCAAATTTTCCATTAGAATAAAAAATCTAAGATGGATCAAGTGCACATGATGATCCTCGTGTCATTATTCCCCACCCTATAGATCTAGGATCTATATCAAATCCAAAGAAATAGAATACCCATATATTAGTGAAAAATATCTGCATTAATTTAATCAAACATAAAATGAATGTATAAAAAAATAAAATGCAGATAATGAGAATTTTTCATTTATCATCATTACTAGTGAGTATCCTAAATTAATTATTATACCACATCCATAAGATACAAGTTATACACAACACACAACCAAAGGGAATATCCAAAAATCAGTGAAAAATAACTATTAATTAAAATAAAAACTAGAAAATGAAAATGAAAATATTATATGCCTAGAATGAACATTTTTTTCATCACATATGTTGACATCACAAGTATAATTTCAGATCCATTTCCAATGAAGAACCTCAAGTTGATGATATTTCATACCCTTCAGCTCCAATATTTACAACACACAAAACATAAGAACATATAAATAAATCCATGACATATATATTCATGAATTGAATCCAAAATAGAAATAAATGAATGGATAAAAAATAAATTGATCATAATTTGTGTTGAACTTCCTTAGGTATTTAAATAAAGTTAGTAATTTCACATCACGGAAATAAACATTCAAGGATGACCTTTTATTTATCAAATTTGTAGAATTGAGAGTAGGATTGAAATAATTACTTGAAATGTACCAATGATAATAGAATATTCTAATTAGTGGGCCTAATAGAATTCATAACCCTCTTTTATGAAATCATCTCCAAGAACATGACACCAAATTGGTACACATCTGATTTTGTAGCCAATGAACAAACACATGTATTCTCAAGATCCCAATAACCATAGGTCACAATGGGTCTTGTCTATTGTTGGACTAAGACTAGAAATTCTAAAATCAAAGGGTTTTTGATTGAATTCCTCATCTAGAAATATGTTCAATGAATTTAAATCATTGTATATTATAGGTATGTAAAAAGATTCTAGATTCATATTCATATATTTTTAAATATATGAACTACGAAAAGGATTACATGTTGATGATGAGTATTTACATATATAAAAGTATATATAGAAAATTAGGGATAAATGATGAGGTTTTATCACATACCCCTACTTATTACAATGATTTTTCTCCTCGTTTGGCATAAAGATAGTCATTGTGTTTATTATTCAAGACACTGAGTACTCTAATATATAGATCCTCAATGATGGGAAAGAAACTATGATGTATAATCATGTGAAAATTTTTACAGTACTGAATAGAATTGTACATGGCATGTGTTCATGCCATGAGTACATAAAAACATATCTTGTACAGAATTGAACACAAGACCATGAGTAATGCTCCATGATGTGCAGTCCTATATAGAAAACGTTCCATTCTATGATGTGTCATAAGTAATATAATAGGATGAACGTTACTGTATTGGACATGTGTTCAATTATTAAATTATTTGACACATGTCTTACCCATCATCAATGACAATTTTAGCTCAATAAGGCATGTAAAATTCATAGTGCTCCTTTCAATACAATATCACTATTGTAGAAAAATGGGTATTATCAGTATAATGAAATAATGAATAAATGTATGCATAGAGATAAACCAAAAATAACCAGAAGCTTGTATAATAATGTAGCCAAATTGAAGAAAAAATTTAATATATTATCAAAAAATATAAGATAAAGTGTCCATATAGTCAATAAATAAGGAAGATAACATTGGATGGGGAATTGTATCCCACTGATCAATAAATTCCCATGAAGAAACTTCATACATTAAATAGGATGTAATTGAATACGTATTGAATATAAATTCTATTAACCGATATATTAAATTCATATTCAATATAAATTTTATTTTAAAACTATATATTGTTCACAATTTGGCATTGTATTAAAAATTTGAGATGATAATTTACTTTAAAATGAAATAATGAAGGAACATTACAAAAAATAGGTGAATTTATGCTAATGAATATGGTGAAAACATGAAATAATTGATACTATATTATGATTTAACATGATCAAATGTTCTTGGAAGCAATTATATGTAGAAAAAACAATAGTACAATCATAATATGAACAAAAATCATACACAACATAAAAATAATGAAATGAAATATAGAGTAGAAGGAGTAATATTAAATGAATTTTTAATGTTGAAGAAATTGATAATGGTAATAAATATTAACATACATCTAGGTAAAAAGATGAAATTGATTTAATACTCGAGTCATTTTTCTTGGATATTTCATCTGAATAAACACCATACAAAGAAATAAATAATAAATAAGTAACACTGTATATATCTTAGAAAAATGTTATATGTGAATTAGTTATAATATTAAAATACATAGGTTATTAAAACAAGTAATATGTTTATACAATGTGTTGGTTTATTGAAGAACGAACTCATTGATGTGTTCTACATTATCTGTAATAAATACAAAATTAATTGTATTTTGATCTAATGGTCGATTTTTGTTTTTTTATTTATTTCAGATATTTCAATACTGAGAATCACAATTTACTATTTGAATACATCATGTTAAAAGGAAATCCAAACTCTACATGTTCCTATAATTTATTGATATTTCATCAATAAAAATTTTACACCCACTAGAAAAATAATTGTTTCTTATATACATACATGAATGAGTGTACCTCTTAGTTGTGATTTTTTGGTACAAATTTCATGACCTGTTTTTAAAAGGGGAGAATTCTTATATATTTATAATTATCATTTTCTAACAATTTTTCTCAATATCTGGGATAATATAGATTTAATTTAGAATATGTTAAAGTTCTATGAAACATGCCACAAATTATTGTATTGAAATAATGCATGACTTAATTTGAAAACATTACTGGCATGAATACAGTTTTTATTTAACTTTCTATAAGTCTTTTTAAACATTATAGATTCTCATAACGAATAAAATGTTTTTGAGAATTTTTTAGGAATATATTAATGTGAAGGTTATTCCAAATATAAATATGTAATTATAATTTAATATAAGGGAATGAATTTTTAATTATTACCCTGAAATTTTTTTTACCAGTGATTCACTTTGATTACAACCCCAAATTTTGAAATTTGATCTAACTTTTTTACATTAAATTCATAATTTATAAAATAAATTAATGTGGATTTTATTATATTTCATTATGGCTGTAGTGAAGCATTTTTAATCTATAATAAAAAAATATTAAATAATTATTTCCAATAAAATTTATGGAAGTTATGACGAGACAAGAGTATAAATATTATTGTAGATAATGAAATTTATAATTGTCCTCTATACATGATCTAATTTCTTTTAGTTTTTAACTCTTTTCACATAGATGGGATTGGGTTCCATATAACATATCTACTAGATGATAATGCGCTCATGTTGTCACATTATTTTATAGGTGATGTCATCATACTAATAAGTAATGGAAATGAATTAAAAATTTTAAAGTACCAAAAATGTTAATGTCTGAAATTTGTAGCATAAATAGTTACGTCAACAAATAGAAGGAAATTAGTCCATGATCACCCAAGGATGAGCTTTAGATGATAGAAGGGTAACCCTATTAAATTAACTCTAAATCACTTTAGAAAATACTTCTATGCTAGAAAATCATCTGTAGTTCAACAATAGATAATTTCCATACCTTGTTGTTGATCAATTAGGCCCTAGAGGGAGGCAGAACAAAATTCTAGAATGGATTCTTGGGGAAGGTCGTGGATGGTTGGGGTGGAGTGGGGAAGCTTAGGGACATAGGTGGCTTGTCAGATAGGGATGTCAAGGAAGACATGATGTGTGCTGAATGTGGGTTGTTGGTGAATAGGGTCATAGTGGAGGGGGCCGATAGCTTAGGAATAGGGTGGCAGAGGGTGGAGGAGGAGGAGGAGGAAATGGTTGCATATGAGGAAAGTGCCATCGAAGATGGGTGGGGAAGATGTAATGGGGGTCTCCAAGGGAAGCAGTCGTCATAACGGAGGTACTGTGTCATAGAGGCAAAGGCAGAAGAGGCGGTAGAGGCATTGGGTCACCTGAAAAAGCAAGTGGTGGGGTTGATCACACAATGGTGGGGTGGAAATTAGTGTTTATGTATGCTAATGGGTTTCTAAAAATAAAATAAATTGATAAAATACTAAATATCATCCATTATAAAATTAAGAAAACATATAATATATATATTAATTTTATTAAATTTAATAAAAATTATTAGTTTTATTTTATAATATGAAATAAGTTTCCAATATCTTAATATCAATTATTAATAAAATTATGTTACTCAATTGGTTGTTATGATTTTTTTTAAAATTAAATTATTATTTTCTTTATTTATATTTAATTATTTTTATTAAATTAAAATACAAAAATAAGTTATCATGTATATATAGATTATCATACATATTTGTAAATATATAAAATATAATAATTAATTAAATTGTTTTCCTGTAAATATTATTTATATGTTTATAAAATGAAACCCATTAAAAATTTTAAACATTATTGATATTTATTAAAAATTAAAATTTTAAATAAATTAATAATATTAATTTAATAAGACTATAAAATATGGATAATTACTTTGATCATAAAAATATAAATATATAAAAAAAAATTGGTCTCTTTAAATTAGATTTCAATAAAATATTTTTTATGGTGTATTATAACAATTTTTATAATTGTAATTTTTTTTTACAAATTTTGATATTACCAAAAAATTAATGTGTTGGAAAAAAAAATGTTGGTATTAGTATGATAATGTAAAATATTTAACTATTAGTATGATTTGTTGGAACTGGTCATTTTTACCAGGAGATATATTTTCTTGTCAATAAATATTTGTTGTTGTAAGTCATTTTTTATAGTACCTCTTCATTCCAATTTGAATGATTGTAAAAAAATCATTGCACAATTATGAAGATCATCACTTTGTAAAATCATTATGATTAAACAAAATCCTGTAAAAATTGATTCATTGAAAATGGGGGAGATTCCCATTGTGGAATGGTTATTTCAAAAGAGTAGTTGAATTATCATTGTATTCCTCATATAGTTTTGTAAAATGATTTATATTAGTTCTTCGTGGCTTCTCTTATTAAAAAATTATTCTTGGGTATCGAGGAATAATTTTAGGGAAATTTAAATATATAAAATGTTGTTAAAAGAATATTTTAGGGAAAATCATAGTTACAAGATGATATATGAAATGAAATATTCTTAGATTATGGGTTCACACCCATGTTGTGTATTTTTTGAAAAACGATTTGGAAACCACATATCCATGATAGACAATAGTAACTAAATTATATCAGAAAAAACAAATTATTTGATTCAATGATATAATATATATGATGAATAATCAAATGATTAGTGGAGGAGATTGGATACTCAAGGAATACTCAATATAGAGTTATGATGATTAATTAGAACTCTTTACGCATCTATGAAAAATTAAAAAAATACATTCTCTTTACATCGAGTGATATAGTGAATAGATGATGAAGATAAGATGAGGTTACAAAGATAAGATTTAATATTCAATGTGAAGATAGATGAATAAATATAACGATGTGTAGTAATTCATAGTCATCATTAATCATTAGTATCTTGTCATCCATTTGTATTAGAGACCATCAATGATAGAATTGGGTAACAGAATTGATCCATTGTCTTTCAAATATCAGGGAGGTTTATTTCCAATGATATATATGTTCATTATATAACGTCACAAATGCTAATCAATATTATTTCCCATAATATATTTACAAAATATATATATCTAATACAGAAACCAATAAAAACATGAATTTTATAAATTACTAATGAAATATGTAATATTAATAGACAATAAGGAACTTGTACCAATGGAATATAAAAAAGAATATTTGAATAGTAACATAGGAAATAGGAATAATTATCAATCCAATAGAAATGTGGACTTAGTAATGAATGTAGAAATATAATTTTGGAATCAAATTACTGATTATATGATATAATTATATCATATTATAAATAAATAATTGATTTAAACTAATATATTATGTATTGTTATATTTGTGAAACCTAAATACTTTTTTAAAATTTTACAAATAATATAATTATTTAAATTAATAATAAGTTTCATAAAATATGTTCATAAATTAATATTTTGTTGTTTTATAATTACACTATGATTTTATGAGATCCTATTTATTTTTTTAATGTTTCACAAAATGAGTTATAATATTAAAATTGTTATTTTTTTTAATAAAATATGATATTAAAGAAAATTTGAAATTTATAATTTGTATAAAATCAATTTCATATAATGTTTTCCATATTTTATTTCTACACATCAAAAAATTGTTAGGTTTATTTTTTATAAATTTTAAAAATAGTTGATTTTTTTTTGAATTGTGAGATATGATATTGTATGTAATTAGGTAAATACACAAATTATAGAGTCGTGAATTATGTATGGATGATATATTAACCCATTTTTTGAACTATACTATTACTTTTAATATATTTTTTCACAATAATCAACACTATTGATAATTTTGAGACCAAATATTAAAAAACGAATAAATGATTAAAAAACACCCCTCTCCACCCCTGTAAATTCCATCCATCACCACTACCTATCGTCTCACCATAAAATCGTTGTATATTGACAATATTCTATCCAATTAACTACCCAAGACTCATAACCATGACTATGATCTTTTGGTCTCATCAATAGTCAAATACCATGTTCTATAAGGAGTATGTCATAGAGACAACATCCATGTGGTAATTTCCTCAATCCTTCCATTTTAATTTGTTTTGTTTTAATACCCTATATTCTTCTACCCTACATAATGCATGAAGATAAATCTTGTATATTATATATAACTTAATTTTTTAATTAAATTTCCTCCATAAAATGACATCTCTTATACAATTATTCTAAAAATGTTGTATTGGTTGTGACGTGTCGATTCCTAGAATTCATTGACATTGAGTTTTCATTTTAAAATACCATCATCAAGGATGGTCACAAAACCATTATTGTGGTTTAATCAGATTTTAATAAAAACATTTTATGTTTTATAATGTTTGGGAATGAATATATAAATATAATATTAAATAAATGTAAATGTTTGTATTGGTTGTAAAAACATCCAAAATAAATTAAAATACTTTCATAAATGTTTTATCTAATTAATCATCAACATTACATATAACAAAATGATACATCTTCCTATTTAAAATAAGTTTAGTTCATTAGTGATAAAAAATTTCACATCTGAATTATTTATTCCCATTTCACATGAACCCCCATATTTATATATAATTAAATCTACCATGAAACCATGATAATGAATCATCTATATATGATGAAAATAAAATTTATTACTCATATAAAAGGTTATAAAGTTTAGGAAAAAAATAAAAATAAATCAAATAAATGTTTAAAAGATTATGTATTTACTAATTAATTTATCTATTTTGGTTTTTTGGGATATTAATGTGAATGAATCATTTTCACATAATTTAAGGGGATATCAAACCAAACATATTTTCATTGGGTGATTCCTCTTTAATTCCAAATTATAGTGTTGATATAATTTGTCTTATTGTTTTTTTCAAACCTTTTATATTATATAGAACTGTTAGAAGTAGAAGAAACAATAAAAACACCACATGTATGGAATAATTCAATAATTTGACAAATGAAATAACTAAAACAATGGGAGGTGGAGTTACACATTTTATGTTAAAAATTACCTATATATCCTAGTTTATGAACAATAACCTGAAAATGTGGAATTTACACTTTCACCTAATAGGGAGAACCCAGAACTCAAGTATTTTTTTGTGGTAGTGAACAATGATATTTATTTGATTTTATGACCCACATTTTGTGGGAAAATGCCTTAACTCAATGTAGAATGTAATTTTAGTGGTACACTATTATGAGGAGAAGAAGGTGACTGTAGAAATATATCATTTATATGGATTGGCTGATCAATGATGGTCCTTGATTTAGAATACCAATACGAAGGATGAAATAAAATAGATGGAGTGGGAAGACATCACGAAAACATTTCACAATAATTATTTCTTTCAAACTCTTTAGAAGAAGATGGTGGGGAACTCATAGTGATGAATAAAAATGAATTTTAATATTTTATTGAATATAAGAAAAATTCCTAAGGAAATAAAGGTACACCTTGATTTTTGTTATAAAAAATGATAGGTAAGTAATTAGATTCTTTAGTGGTTTAAAACCACTCCTTCTAATGGAATTATTTATCTAACACATTAGGGGTTTTAAATATGTAGTTCTATGTGATCTCAATTCCGGGTATGAGTTCATATAATGGTCGAATTGATATGGAGATAAAAAGTGAATATTGTATTTTCAAGATGGTGGATCAAATAAAAAATTATGAAAGCTGTTCTATCCAGATATGTGTCAAAAATGTGGGAAGAAACATCTTGGTAATTTCCCCAAATGGATGAGGAATGTATTAAATTTTTTAAGAGAAGGAAAATTATATCATGAATGTCAAATCAACATAAATAAGTAAGAGAAAATGATTGTGGATAGGATATATAAACTGATGATTCGATGCATCAATTGTAATGAGAAAGAGAACTATGAAAACCAGTGCACTAATCCTCAACTCCACAAGGGTAATATGTGTCATTAGAAAGAATTCCCAATTGATCATGGGAATGATTATGAAATCACTACAGCTAAAGTAGAGAACAGAAATGAAGAATTACAATATAAACATCCTATACCCTCATGAATGTAATATGGTCTTATTTGATTTTAGATCTACAAATTCATTTATATCATCAATATTTGATATAAATAATTAATAAAATATCGGATATCATGATGTAGAGATATCCGTAAAAAACCTTATGGTGAGATAATTGAAATCCATATTTTGTAATCTTCACATGATAGCATATGTGGACTATTATTTTAGTAAATATTGTGATACCTCCATATTGTGAATTATCTTATACACTATAAATGGATTGGGTCTCATTATATAGATAACAAGTCAACTGTTAGGAAAATGAAATATATTTTCTTATACCAAGAAATCCCATGATTATATGAAAAATAATGGAATACCATGAATCTAATATGTAAAATCCGTCAATAGTTTTGGAATTGATAACCTGTAAATAAAGATATATTTCTAAATTGGTTGATTTGAAGGAATGCATTAACCTGGAGGATATGACCATCAAGAAGGAATTAAATGATGTATGAACAAAATATTTAACCAGAAATTCCCTAGATAAAGAGGTAGAGTTCTCATATGATTATATACTATAAGACACTCTTATCTAAAAGTTTTCCTAAATGTCGTCCTTGAATGAACTAGTGGTGTTACTGAAGCTATTGTAAGATCATTTATACAATGATTCCATATTCTCTAGTGGATCGCATTGGGGTTCTCTAGTGATCATTCTAAAGTAAATTGTGGGATCAATGTAGATGTCAGTCGATTACTAAGAGAACTATAATATCAGTATAAAAAACAATTACCCACTTCCAAGGATTTCTTATAACACACTGAAATTTGAAAATAAAGGCATTTTATTCAACAAAGTGTATGACACCCAACTCCATGAGAATAAGGGAATATAATACCCCAAGAATTTATATTATCATTAATATTTTAAATGGATTCAGTATATTTTATAGATTCAAATAAACTAAATGTCGAGTTATTGTGTGTCACATGAACCAATATAAATTATTTTATAGCTCTGGTTATACGCAAGTCAATGTTTTACCGAACAATAATATATTATTAAAATATTATTTTTTCATAATATAAGATATAACCCATAAAATAAATTAAATATTATGATTAGTATTAACTGTCTTATGAAATTATATGAATTAAAAAAAAATTCATTGGTCACATATTTATTAGAAATCAATATTAGATCTAATTATATATAGTTGGAATTTTTTTATAGAATACTATTTTTATGCTAAAAATGATATTTTAACCTATTAAATTAGAGTAATTAAAATTATTGAGTGTTATTATTGTAATATATATATATATACCTATTACATATTCAATCAAAATTGTTTTAGTTACATAATATAGATTTTATATACATGAGATAAGGACATACCCAATTTTATGAATAAATACCCATATTTTTTTATAAGGGTAGTTATACAACAATTTAATTGTGAACCTATTTTTATAGAAATTTATTAAAAATTTATAGAAATAATATTTAAAATAGTCTTCATTTTTGGAATAATATCATAAAATATAACTTAGGGTGATTTTTTTTTGTATTTTTCTAAAATATATCAGTATTTATTAATAATAAAAAACACGGAATTTTAATTCAAAAATATTTTTTTTATAATTAATATATAGTGTAATATTTTTTTTAAATTGGGTGAAAAGTATTATTAGATCAATTGTATATCATTTCATATAAATTTTTTCATTGAAATCAGTTTCACTCGAAAAATTGATATAGTACATTGAAAACATATGAACAATTTTACACTATAAACCTACATTGTAGTCCCTTATATGGGAATAATTTGAAATTATTTTATACCGCTACTATGATTGTAATTTGGGAAAATTGATTCAAATTTTGGAATGATAATAATTTTTTTAATTTAATATGTTAAAAATATTGTTGACCAAAAAGTTTAATAAATATTATTAAAAATAATTATAGAAATTATGGAAAACTAATCAAAAATAAGTTAATAAACCAAAAAATTATGTGCCAAAATGACATATACACTTTTCCAATACCCATTTTCTGGCCATATTTTTCTAATTAACCTTCCATTATTCTATGAGTATTATTATTTATTACTTTTGATATGTTTAAATGTGTGTACACCTACCATGGTTGAGAATATTAATGTACATGATTTATATATGTGATATATAAAATATTTAATATGTATTTATGATTCATTAATTTTTTTATAACTGATACCATGATAGTTTCTATTTTTGTAAACATAATAACATTATATGTGGATGTCTACTCTACCATCTCCTCAAACAGATGTTATTTTCATTGTAACATCAATAATAATTAAATAATATGAAAATTTCATATTTATTAATATTTATGAAGTAATTATAAATTTCACTTTAAAGGGGATGCTCTGTCTAATAGAACACCTAGAACACAATAATGGGTTTCTCTAAAATCTTTTGTTTCACACAAGGCTGAGTTATAACAAAAAATAATATACTAATATTATTATTATATTAAATGGTAGGTAAGGCCGTGTCGTTATATTGACTGAAATAAATAAGACTAAAAATATTATTTTTCCATGTTTTTATTAAATTTTAATATTTTTATCATATTAATTTTAGAGGCTTAAAATGGAAATAAATTAAGTTTTAATCATAAAATAATATAATATTTTTAAAATATTGTTTTACCTCCTTTTGATGGCGTTCCCTTTTTAAATATATTTTTTGACTATTTTAAATGTTTCGTTGGAAAAAAATAAACTTCTTATTTAAAATAGTAACATCAAAAATTACTTTGGTTAATTTTTTAGTAATTTATTTTAATTTTCATTTTTTAAGGAATACTAAAAAATACTACATTTTTATTCAAAACTTCCTTTCAATATAATTTATTATATAGTTATATTATATTATTCATTTGTTTTTGTTAGATCCCAGTTTCTCCACGTGGTTTGTTCTTATTTATGTTTTAGAATATATCCATTATTTGGGATAAATAAGTGTTTCTAGCATTCATGTGATGACTTGGGGTGTTCAGGGGGTTCGAGACATGTACGAGGAATAAAGAAATTTTTTTGGGAATGTTCCATGGTTTGAGAATGATTAATGAAAACCATTCAGAGCATCACATGTAACTATGTAGCCATGGATGTTTTCTTATGCATGGTTGGTGCATGTTTCAGAAAACCATGTGGAATTCCCAGGAAACTATTAGAAGGGGGTGTTTTTCAGACTTTTTATCATGCATGTTTTGTACAAGGTTTGGAAATCTTTTCGGTTAAACTGTACGACCAAAAAAAGTTAGAAAATTTTAAAAAATTTAACTCTTGAATTTTAAACCCCAACTTGTTCTTTGCCTCCATTTCACCCCATGTAGCCACAATTATAATAATGGATGAACCAAGCTTACCCAGGGTGGTTCTCCATTGATTAATGTCATTTTGTAGCACCTTTGGTTGTGGATCTATGCCTCGACTACGTACAATCTCTTCATTCCTTCCACTTGATGGTTAGGGTTTTTATCTTTCTCCCATCATCATATGAAGCTCTAAACCCCTATTTTTTGATTGATTTTTAGTTTGGGACTTTAATGGGTTTTTTAATCAAGACCAAAGTCCAAGATTAATAGTTTATTCATCATCAGAAATGAGGTAGGCGGTCTACATGTTATATACCATAGTTTTTTATAGGTTTGTGTAGGTGTGTTGGGATTTTGCCTATATCATATTTTGTATTGGTTTCTTTGAGTGTGATTGGGTACATTGGGTACCTAAATGAATTATTTGAATCCTCATGATCCATGTGGGGTTCATAAGGGATGACATGTCCAATTTAGGCCCAAAAATGAGGTGCACTGGCATTTCAGCTCCTAGAGAGTGGTAAGGGTTAAGTGAATGATTGCCGAACAATAATGTGGAACACATGTAGAACATGTTTTAACAGTTTATTAAATTTTAAATTGAATGATTATAAATATTAATAGGGTGATAAGGTCATAATATGTTATTTTTTAATGACCTGAAAATGGGTAATTTTGGTAAATGAGATTTTGTAGGTTGTTTCATGAAATATGGTTAGAAATGCCCAAGGGGAATAGTGTATATTAAATAGTGAACTTATAATTGGGTACTGGAATGGGAAATGGGTAATATGTTAATGGGATGTAATAAGGGAATGGATGAATATGTGGAATAGGTAAATTAATAAGCATTTGGTGATACACATACATGATTGAATGTAATTAAGGGGTTGTGTTATGTGATATGAGAATTTTACATAAATGAATAAGGGGGTAAATGCTTGTGAAATGATAAATGGGATCAATGGGTAAATGTATAGTCAATGATGATTTTTGATAATGCATAGAGGTTGTTGAATATACATAATGGGTTAAGCCATAGGAATGGGAATTGGGCTGGGTGAATATAAAATTTTAATGGTAAATGTGTAAACCGGTTATGGAATGATATTAATTAAAATGTTACTCTAATTTATTGTGAATACTTATGGAAATAGAATAATCATCATTTGGTTATTGAATGGTTGTCATGTCTAGGTTGATAAGAATGTGAACATGTCTTGGTAGAGTGTTGTATTGTCATAAGTATATAATCCCACGAGTTGAGATAGAAAAGGGCTTTAAACATTGCCCCAAAATGAATGAGTTAGGGAAGGGGAAGGTGGGTCTATTCCCCAAACGGTTTCCTACCACTTGAACAAAGGCTTCGAGGTGTGTATAATGTGTTGATGCAATATGTTTTTTTCAAAGTGAGATTTGTAATTGATTTATTTTTCCCTATAAACAGTGATTAATTGCCTTAGACCAATGTATAGATTATTTATATGCCCAACTCAAAGAGAATATGTTAAAAAATACATGGTAGTAAATATGGTTTATGAAATAGAACTGGGATAAATTCTAGTTATGGATTAAATGAACATTGTTAACAACTGGAACCTGAAATACCCTTTATTTACCTACCAATTAGTTTTTACTTTCACACACTATCAATTAGACTGGATATTTGGTAGAAACAATTGGTGTTGGCCTTCTGAGTTTTGTACTCACACCAAGATCTGGTCATTGTTCGGTACATGTGATGATTTATTGGATGCATATCAGGTCAAGGAAAGATTCCCTACACCAAGTTGTTTTGTTTGGATCGGGATGTTCATGGAGAAGTGTGCTGACATGGATTTGGGACACATTTGGAGTTTTCAATATTTGTTTTATATTTGGTTTCTTTCACTTTGTACTACTAGTGTGGCATGGAATTGTTTTATTTTATTTTTGTTTGTAAACCATTTGGGAAAACATTGGTTACAAATATTTTTGGTTGATCACGTTATTTACAAAATTTACACTGTGTTCTACTATGACTTACTCTGGTAGATAGGGTATAGTCTCCCCATATTGCTCAATGGAATCTCACAGCTAGTCGGAAACCTTTGGCATACAGGGATGCATACATGATGTCATGTGACGACATGGCTCAGGGAATTGGATTAGTGGATTTGGGGTCAGGGACATTAAAAAGTTGTATCAGATGAGTTCTTTTCTATTTAATACTATTTGGAGATGTTATAAAAGATATTAGGATAGTGTCGGGCCTTGTAAATGAGCTTATGCATGGCAGTAACAAACCAATGTATGAGGGAAAACCCAACCCTCTTGAGGTGAGATTTTATGTTCATGATGTGTGTTTTTATAATTGAATTATATTACACTGTTGGGTAATACACGTGTTGTGTTACTTTATTGATTTATTATATTTCATTCATTTCAAGATTGTCATGGGGATTTTCATTAATACACCATTTTAAGCACAAAAGGATATCGATGGCATGAATCAGTATATTCACACACATGGGATAGGAGTACGGGGCATAGTGAGTTGAATTCATTTTACATCCTTGATAATTGTCAAGAAAATGAATCCCAATCATGTTAGTGTATGTGGGTGAATTAAAATAATTCAAATTAAAATTTAGGTCATATGGTGTTTAATGAAATGTTATGACCGAGTTAAAATATTGGGCTGTGATAAATTGCAATATTTATTTCAGTGCACAATGGAGAACTATTGCACAATGATTGAAAAAATGTTTTGTAATATTTCTTAACAAAAGTGTAAATGAGTTAAAATGTTTATTTTAACAGGTTGTGAAATGCGAAATGTCCCTAAGAGTAAAGGATGGTGTGTAAAAGAAGACATGTTTTGAAGAGGTGTTGACAAAATACTACTGATTAAATAAATTTGTAACCACCCCATGTTGACCATGAAACACAACAGGTATGGTATAGGGTAGTGTTTTAAATGTTATGATGATTATTCTGGTAATGTATGAATAATGCTTTGTTTAAGTTTGATAGCATACAATCTTTTTCATCTGTGGTTAAATCATTTCATTCATTCATCAAATCCTTGAGTGAGTGATATGTTCAATATTAAAATTATTGAGATCAAAGGTGGGTATACATTGTGATGTCAGTTGAACCTTTTATGTGTAGTTTGGGGCAGTGAGAGTTCCCACGATTGAGAATTTGGTTTTGGATTTTAAGGCATTACCATTTATGATATGAGCTAGGTGGTGTGTTTAGGGAACACTTGGTGGGGTTGACTCATTTGGGTTGTGTGGTGTTTTTTGGTACAGTTAGTGAGGAGACTCCCATGGTGTGCGATCGTATGGAGTACAAGATGGACCCAAAGAATGGTTCCTAAGTCATTTGGTACCTTTTGAGTAGAGAACATATGTGTTTTTTTGAATTCCATAGAGTATTTTCTACTCATACATTCAATGAATGTGTACACCATGGTATAAAACTTATAGTAGATTGTCTCTAGGTGTGTTCGGCATGATGTTCATCAGCAAGGGGGTGATAGTGCCATTTTCGGGCATTTATTTGTTCATATTAATATATGTGTGGTTTGGAGAGAGGTCCAATTACTTTTCTTTGTTTGGACATCAGTCTAGGGAGTTGGAAACATTCATCCTCTAAGGTGACCTATGATGGAGGTCAAACATGGTTTTTAGATATTTTGTGGGTGTTTCTCAATTTTAGATGTTTTGGACCTTGTTAGTGTGTTTTCAGAGTGTTTTATGTTTCAGTTATGACCTTTAGGATTAAGAGGGAAGGTTGATGGAGTGTGTCCCAACACGATTTATGGTTATGTATTGATATTTTTGGAAAATCAAGGGTGACCTCGTGAGAGTGTAGACTAGTGGGACAGGTACCTCAGAATGTGGAGCATGGTAGATGCTTTAGAGGTGTTGTCAATGCATACTAAGTACCCCATGTTTTAGTGAATGGTATAGTTTTTCATGATTCCATCATAATGGAACAGAAGTGTTTTTTATATTATGTAATGTTTATTTCAAAGGGAAATATAATGTGGGTGCCTAACTCACCTTCATGGATGATGATTAGTGGAGGTTTCAAAATTATTTTTAGTAGAAGAGACATGGTTGACTGAAATGTGGTTATATTCTTTTGTTCGATGGTGACACTCGAGAGAAGGGTGGTCACATAGTTGAACATGTTGTAGGAATGGTTTTGTTGTTGGGTGAGATGTCGAGTCCACCTCAGGGCTGATGAGGTTAACTATCCAAGATAGATGGCCACGTAAGTAATCATGCGATGGTTATACACATGTTATGGTTTTTTTGTTAGAGGATAATTGTTTGATTGGTGTGATAGACTGTTGTGTTTCAGTTTTTAGCTTCCAGGGAGGCATCAAATGAACTCGAGAAGTGTGGTGGAAGTAGTGACACATAAAACGTTGGTTCACGGTTTCTTGGTGGTTCGGTCGTGGGGTTATGTTAAAGTTTATTGGCAATCACACCTGAGTGGTGACGGTTAAGTGTTGATGAAATGTGTTTGGTATGGAGGTCTGAAATACATGGGATGTAATTGTGTCCCATAGTTCAATGATAGAAATGAAAAAATTGGTGGTGGTGGTCTTTGACAACTTCATAGTGTACCTTAGTTAATGAAGAGCATGCCCAACATCTTCACATCATCCCAGGTATGCTGAGAAGATCTAGCTCACAAAAAAAGATGGTATGGTGTTTGTTTTGATGAGGAAAAAAATGGAGTTTACATGAAAAGAATAGGAATACAATGAGCCTTATGATGGGATATTCACCATTGATGGCTACGGGCATGGTCCGCATGATGCACTGGGTATCAACAAACATCATGGTTGTCATTCAAAGAAGTCAAAAAATGGGCACTGGGTGACATTCATATCCTTGTTTTGGAAAATCTAGATGCCCATGTGTAAGTTTGGGGTTCATATTTTGATAAAGTGTTTGACACATGTAATATAATACCTCATGGAGAGCAATGGTAATGACACTCCTAAGTTGGGAAGGGATATGTCAATCCTAGTTGTGGATAAGAGAACATTGGGGCGATGCAGTGGCACCATAATGCTAATGAAGACCTAGTGAGGTGAATGTTAGGTTCCAAAAAGTGGAAATGTGGACTTGGATGTGGTGGATAATGATCCATGTCTAGGATTTGAGCTTAGGGTTCTTCCATGAGAGGCTTTTGACATCTGCGATGAAATCATTGTAAGGTGTGGTTAGATATGACAACAGGTTGTTTCAATAGGGGTTAGTTCTATATCTCGAATGATTATCGGGGTTAGACTCGGGTACTTTCTCCTTGGGTGGTTTTAGAACATATTTATATTGATGGAACCTTGTCCATGTGATGTGGGGTTATTCAAAGGGTGATGCTCGATGATGGTCTGGGGGATGTAACTCTACAATGATAGAAGTCTACAAGAATTTATGAATTGACCTCACTGAGTGCATGCGATGATAATGATATGATTCAAGTAAATAAGCACCTTGGGTAGATGAGAAAGGGGGTAGCGTACCATCAGTGGAGAGTGGGTTCTCTGGGGAGATCATGTAGGGTGATTCAATGAGAAATTGTATTCTAGAATGGTTTTGGTGTGAATGACCCGACTCCGAGTTGAAGCTATGGAAGAAAGTACCTTCTTCTAAATGAAGTGTACCTGAGTGAGGTCGATTTGACCATTGTCCATGAAATCATAATGTAGTATTGTCCTTCTAATTGGATTCATGGTGTTCCTGGATTCCAATGAAGAGTAATGCTCTTATAGAGTTTAGGGTGTAGTTTTATTGAACATGTAATGTGATGTGAATGTCGGGTTAAGGTTCGAGTGGTATTTCATTGAAACTAGTGGTTCAATGTAACTGATGATGGTGGAAATAACTATAATGGATAAACGGTTTTTTTGACAACATGACCATTGTTTGGGGTTGGAATGACTCTAATAGTCACCGTTCGGGTGAGTTATCCCTGATTTAGAGATTTTCTAAGGGTTTAGTTGGTCGAGTACCTTAGATTTATGGGTTTCATTTTGGTTTTATAGTTTTGGAGTGAAATTGTCAAGAACTATGGTTGGAGTTATCATGCATTTTACTCCGGAAGATATTGGGTTTGGTCACAGTTAGGGTTTGGCTAATAGAGGAAAATAACTCTAATTGATTTGGATATTGAGTTACACAGAGGATTAGGATTTTAGGGAGCCGATTGTTCCCACCATAATGATGTCATCCTATGTGCGAAGTTCCATGTGTTTTGAGTTGGGCGATGTTGCCTAATTTTCATCTTCGATGTTCTAGTGGTATGGTATAGTTGAAGTTGATGCATCATTGAGGAATTTTCGGTTCGTGCTGTGGTTATGGTTATGAAGACTTGTGGGGAACATCTTTTCCCATGATCCATGTTTGATGGCCCTGTGATGTTCAACCAGAAAAGTAGAAGATGAGAATGGATACACATCCCTTGTGTCTTGATCTCTTGTTACAGAAGTTAGTGATGCTTGGAAGGGAGGCCCAAGTTTGATTTGTTAAAAGGTGGGAAGGTTATAAGATCCCAGTTTCTCCACAAGGATTTTTTTGTTTAAGTATAAGTTTATGTACATTATTTTGGGATAAATATGTGTTTCCCTCATTGATGTGAAGTATTCGGGGTTTCCCGGGGGTTTTGAATGCAAAAGAGAAAGAAAAAAAATTTGGGTGTGTTTCATGGTTTTCACATGGTTAGTAAAATCCATGCTTAGAATCCCAGGTTATCATGCAGCCATGGACAATGGATTATGCTTGGTAGTCACATGGTTAATAAAGTCATGCAGAATTACCCATAAACTATGTAAAGGGGGTGTTTTTCGAATAGTGTATCACGCACGGTTTGTGCATGATTGCGAAGACAGTGCATGTAAACCATACGGTCCAGAAATGTTTGAAAATTTACAAAATTTCCACTCTTAGATTTCGATCCTTAATACAGGTTTCTCCACAATTACACCCCCTACTAACCTAGTGACGATCATGGATAATCCAAGCATCCCTAGGGTGGGTTTTCTTTAATTCATGGCCATTTTTAGTTTCATTGGTTGTAGATTGAATCATTGGGTATGTCCAATATCCTCATTGTTTCCTCTTTTCGATTAGGGTTTTTATCATTCTATCGTATTTTTCTGAAGCTATAAAAGCCCTTTTTTTTTTTGAAATTCTTAGGTTGAGGCTTTAGGTGGAGTATTAATCCTGATCCAAGTCCTTTATTGAAGGAGTGTTCATTTTTGGATTCTAGGTAGGTAGTCTACAAGTTATATCCCATATTTTTGTTATAGTTTTGTGAATGTGTGTTGGGAATTTTACTACGTCATTTTGTGTATTGGTATCCTTGAGTATGATTGGGTAATATTGGTGTCTAAATGATTTTCATGAAACCCAAACGATTCTCAAGGGATGAATAAGTGGTGACCTGACCATTTTAGGGCCACACCATGGGTTGTGATGGCATTTCTGGACCTAAATATTGGTAAGGGTTAAGTGAATGATTGTCGAATAATAATGTGGAACCTATGTATAACATGCATTAATGGTTGATCAAGTTGTAAATGGAATGATTATAAATATTCCTATTTCTATAAGGTTATAATATATTGTTCTAATGACATGAAAATGGGTAATTGGGTTGAAAGGGATTATGTAAGTTGTAACATGGATTTTGGTTAGAAATGTCTAATGGGATTAGTGCATACAAAATTGTGAACATGTAATTGGGTAATGGAATGAGAAATGGGAAATATGATAATGGAATGTAATAATGGAATGGATGAATTTGTGGAATGGGTTAATACATGAGAATTTGGTGGTACACCTAAATGGTTGAATGTAATAAAGGGGTTGTGTTATGTGATAAAATAAATGTACATGAAATACATAATGGAATACATGTTTGTGAAATGATAAATGGGATCAATGGTAATATTTATGGTCAATGATGAATTTGGATAAGGTGTAGAGGTTGTTGAATACACTTAATGGGTTACTACATGGGAATGGAAATTATTCTGGGTGGATATGAACTGTTATTCATAAATATGATAATGGGTTATGGAATGAAATAAATTCACACGTTGTTGTCGTCTATTGTGAATAATAATGTCAATTGAATATGCTTGGTTCTGTTATGGTATGGTTTTGGTGACATGATTAATAAGCATGGGCACATGTCTTGTTAGAGTGCGGTATTGACATGATGTTATATGCCAATGGGTCGAGTTAGACATAGGTTCTAAACTCCACCACAACATGTGTGGGTTACAGAAGGGTACAAATGCTTTATTCCTATAATTGTTGCATTCCACCCAGACTAAGGATTCAAGGTGAGGATAATGTTTTGATGTGATATGTGTGTCCATAGTGAGATAGGAAATTGAGCTATTTTCCCTTATGGATAGTGATTGATTTCCTTAGACCAATGTATAGATGATGTATATGCCTAACCCAAAGTGAATGTGTTAAAAATTTATTAGGAAGTAAATATGGTTTAAGAAATTGAATGGAATATATTCTATTCATGAATTAAATTAACCTTGTTATCAACTAGAAACCAAACATCCATTTCTTTACCTACCAATTATTTTGTACTTGCATGAACTATTTATTAGACTCGATATTTTTTAGACACCATTGGTGGTGGCCTACTATGTTTTGTAATGACACCCTACTTAGGTCGTCAATGGGTACTTGAGTAGATATCTGGGATGCAGGTCTTGAAAATGGATGAGGACCTGCATGAAGATGTTATGATGGGCTCGGGATGTTCATGGAGTAGGATCTGGACTTAGTTTTGGGACCCATTTGGAGTTTTTTCATTTGTTTTAATTTGGGTTTAATTCACTTTTCAAAAATAGTATGGCATGTAATCATTGTATTTTAGTATAGTTTTACCTCATTTGCGAAAAAGTTTGGTTATGCATGTTTTTATGTTGTTCACAATGTTTTCATCATTTATATTGTGTTTTGGTGTGGTTTAATCAGGTAGATAGGGTTTATTCTCCGCACATGACTCATTAGATTCTCACCGCTAGTCAGAAATCTCTAGAATACGGGTAGGCGTGCTTGAGGTCACATAAAGAATCGGCCCAGGGCACTAGATTAGTGGCGTCCAGGATGGGTGTTTTATGGTTTTAAGGTTCAATTAGATAAACGTTTTATTATTTAATACAATTTTTCTCATTGTTTATAATTTCTAATTTAAATTGGACATAAAAACTAGGAAATATTTTGAAAGTTTTACATCTTAAAAACCCTCGTTCGAGTTTTGACAATGTGTATTAATTTTAAATTGATTACAATAATTTTGGAGTTTTGAATTTAGAAAATTGGATTCCATGTTTTGAATCAGAATTCCAAAATTGTATAATTGGGTACTTTTTATTTATTGAAATTATGAATAGTAACTTTAGTTATTATTTTTATTTACCATGGTCAATGGGTAAATTGGGTAAATATAGGTAAAAATAATATTATAGTAGTATAAAACAATCCTAAAACATATTATAGTACTATTGGAAGAGTTATTAAAGACCATTAAATCACATGGGACACACATTTTGCCTTTGGGAGCCACATGGGTGAGATAATGTCATGTTATAATAATTAATTTAATGTGAAGAGAAATATAACATAAAAATGATTATATTTTCTAAAACAATTATAAGGTTGGGTTATATAACTAATCTCTTTGAATATTAATATTCATTATAAATCTAAACATTTTTCCTACATAGTGGAATTTTATTTATAATATTTAAACATTAAATAAATAAGTTTATTTATGACACAATGATTATGTAGTGATTAACTTATTAAAAAATGATTAAAATAAATCATATTATAAAATTTAAAATAAATGTAATTTGACAATTTTGATCCTATACACGAATTTCATGGATTATTATTACAGTTTACATTTGATTTAATGTAGTTTTTTTAATGAATCTTGTTTTTATGACTTTATGAAAAACAATTACTAAATACTGTCAAAATTGACATAAATGAACTATTAAAAAAACTATTCAATTTAATGATATAATAGTCATAAAAAATTATTCTTCCAACTGACATAGATAATGTGTAAATGTCATTAATGATCCACTTTAGGATCTCTTTCAATTTTATAGTAATTGTACTAACCTTATATTATGAAAATACAAGAACACATGGTAAGAATTAATATATTTAAGTAAGGGTTAATTCCAAAATATAGGGTTAATTTTGTGACAAAAAACATGTATAAAACCTATCGGTTGAGAGGTTATAGACCCATAAAAATATTATCCTAGAAATATATCACCTTGGAGATATTATTATTCTAAAATCAGTGTATAATAAAATAACATTTCTTGAATTTCCTAAATTACACTTCCTCCCTCTTATAAAAGGCCACCACCTCTGAAAACATACTCAAATCTCTCAAGCCCCTTCGCTCGACTATTTTTTTATCAAATAATTCCCAAAAATCCTCCCTTCCTCCTAGATTATTTTCATTTGGGCGAAGTAAATTCAATAAATACTATTCAATAATATCAAATGAATATACCATTTTTAGAGGTAATTCCCTTTCTCATGCTCCATTCATTTTTTTACTTATACAACCCCATAACCTATCGTTATTCCATTATTTTATAACAACACCAGTATCCAAAATATACTAGGAAATTTTTTCGAAGGTTTATACCTACACATAATCACAACCCCATCTTATGGATATTGAACACTTAGTTTCTGATTATGGAGAACTACTACCTCACAAAAAAATGATTGTTCAATTTTATCCGACCACAAATCATGGTATCCATTATATTTGAAAATGAATTTATATATGATATATATTATATTTAAATTTTCACTATTCTTCAATAATTTATAATTATAACATTATTTTATGATTTGTATAATTTTTAAATATTATAATTTAATTTGTCGAAATGTGAACTACCGCCCCCTCAAAGTTATATAACATTTTCATGCCATACATACAACATATAAATAATGGTGGTAATGAACATAAGTAAAATATATAACATATATATTATAGTTGAATTATAATATATCGATGTAGAATTTAAATTTTATTCCATTAATATAACAATAAAATTAATGTAGCATTCAAGAATACGTAAAGTCTATTGTGTCGATGAACAATACATTTAATTTATTATCTCTATATACTATGTATTATTAATATATATATATATATATCTGTGTGTGTGTGTGTGTGTTATTTTTATGTAATTTAAATCATGAATAATATTCTGATATGATATACTTTTGAATACATGGACAATTTGTAATCATAACAAGTTCATTTTTAACTCAAGTATCATACATTGATTAAATATATGTTATGATCTCAAATAATTAACTAATTGTCATTAACTGTTAATAACTGATATATAATGAATAATAAACTTGAAAAAATATATGAATAATATATGAATTAACCTAAATTTATTATTTAGGAAAATAATGAACGAACGTGACAAGTCGGACTCAAGGTAAGGGATTTTGTCTCAATCTCCATTAAATTTTTCATAAAATGATTTATAAATGACCTTAATTTATACTGTGTATAACCATATCATTTTAATTTCTATTTTATTAAACAATTTTCATAAATGAACCTTTTTCGGTGAGTTGTTTTTACTAACCGACAAATGGAATGGTTTAAATTTATTCAGTGACAAAAACTTCTCTGCCACGTCACCGATTATTTGATATTTTTCATCATATAAAAGACGTAATGTTTTTAAAAGAAAAATAAATAATATATACCCTTTTTATGTATTTTTATATTGAAAATGGTTTTGATAAATCATTTCTTTTGTTAATATCTTGAAATGATATCTTATGATTGAAATGTAAAAATGTTATTTTTTTAATATGCCTGTTTAGGTATTATGATTATTAATGGCTATGGGGAAATTTGAATGGTTCTTACATTATAAAAAATTACAGGTAGTTCCATGATAAACCATGTATGGGTGGTTACATTATAACCACTATGGAATTGGGAATGGAAGTCACCTATATGGCTATTCCATTTGTATGAGTGATATGTTTGGAAGTCAACCATATGGTTATTCAATTTAAGTATAATTATGTCTCTAGTTACCTATAAATGTTACATGTGATTTATATGAGTTTTATGGTAATATTTTGGTTAAAAAGGTATAAAATGATTTTAGATTTAGTGAAGTGTAATATATTCTTCATAAATGTGAAATATATTATTTGATGATAATGTATTCGTGGTTTACATTTTTCTCATAGGGCTAACCGTGTACCTTCATTGTCTATACCTTAATAGGCCTTTTATGCCCATAACATGTTTTGAAATTTCTTTCACACTCTTTTAAGTAGGATACAATCATGAATCTGATCTTGGAGACATTATGATGTTTAAAAATAATGTGAAACTATGTTTCATAGTAGTATTTTGTGTTTGGTGAAAAAATGGACATTGAGTGCAAGTGTCTACTTTGTAATACATTAAATGTTATGTAATAGTTATGGGTGAATTACTTATATTTCTAAAAATAAAATAGTTCAAAAATGTGAACTCTTGATTTAACTCAATATTTTATAATATTTAAGGCTGAGGCCATATAGTTGGAATCAATGGTCCATTTATATAACATAAAGAAAAAAATATTTAATAGTAAATCTATATGCTATTTTTACATTATGGTAAAATATAAATGATATATCATTTGAAGATTACCATATTGATTCAATTAATATATGTTTTTTCAAAATGGTTTTCCATTGAGGAATCTGGTAAATTTTGTTGGGAAGGAATACATATAAAAATAGTCTTCCATATCAGCATATTGAGGTGTTCGGATTCTGTACTGAACATGTTATTGTAGTGATGGATCAGTTGACTCTATTTATAAATGTTAGTGGTTTCCATGCATGAGATCAACCAGACCAGCCACACAAGAATTTTTTTATAGTGGATAATTTCATTAGGGAACATCCCCCCATAATTATAGGATCATATAACATTGTACAATCGGAAGATTGGATTAACTCACTAGAAAATATTTTCTATGTAATGGGGTGTTTATAAAATAAAAAAGTTAGTATTGATGTTTATCATTTTCATGGTGATCTTGATATGTAGTAGTCAATTTTAAAAAATATCAAATTAAGTGAAGAGATCAATGGAAAGGGATGGTATGAATTTTAGACTATCGTCCATGAGAAGTACTTTCATGTGTTTGATCGAATAGGATGAATAAGAAAATTCCTGGAATTGAGACAATATGAGGATGAATTGGTGGCTTTATATGAAGAAAATATCACCTGTTTCTCATGGTATATCACAAATTTTATCTGTTATTTTGATAGAAATATAAATTTATTTTACTCAGTATTTAAGCAGCGATAATGATGGGAATTATCCTCCCATGAATTAAAAATATATGATATTCTTTTTCTATGTGCTGAAAAGGTAGACATGGAGTTTTCCAATTATTTGGCTTTCCATGAGAGCAAGAAAACTAAGAGTTATAGTTGTACATCAATGGAAATGTATTCAACAACGAATTCTGAAGGTAAGAAAACTAAATATCCATCTTGTGTAATGTGTCATAAAAATAATCATGGAGAATGTATTCCAAGGTATGGAATATGATTCCAGTGTGGTAAGACTGGTCATATTGCTCATAACTATAAAGAAAATGATCAGGCATGCAAAGAAAATCTCTTGGTAATATGTTTTAGTGGAAATGATTTAGGTAATTATGCTAATGTGAATCCAAAATTTGATTACCCATGGTTGAAACTAGTCGGATCAAATGAATAAGGATGTGGAAATATCTGTGGAAATAGATTACTTGTAGACCTTTTTGTTTTCCATCTAGTAGAGCTTGATGTTATATTTGGAATGGATTTTTTTGTGTGTTTACCATGCTATGATTGACTGTAGATCTTAATAAAATCATTTTCAAAAATACTTTTTGTTTGGGTAAAAAAATGAAAACATACCTATGATAACAAATTAGGATGCTGAAAAACTCTTTACTGATGGAAATTAATGTTACCTTGCACATAATGTTGAAAAAAATTGAATTGTTCTAATTAATGATGTTCTAGTGGTAAATGGTTATGTTGATGTTTTCCCTGATGAGTTTCCTATTATTATAACTGATCAAATAAGTTTAATTTACTATTGAATTTTTCTCTAAGGCTAATCCAATATCCAAACCCCCTTCTCAAGTGGATCAAAATGAACTATTATAGTTAAAGGACCAATTTTAGTTGTTATTAGATAATGGTTAAATTTGACCTTGCACTTCATCAAGGGGTGCTCATATTTTTTTTGTTAAAAAGAAAAATCGTTTGATTAGACTTTTCATTGATTATAGATCCTTTACTGACATCACTATTAAGAATATGTATTTGTTTCTTCATATCGATGATTTTATTGATCAGATCTGTGTAGCACACTATTTTTTGAAGGTTTAAATGATTTTGATTTACCATCATTTGATAGTAAATGATGAATACATTCTAATGACATTTTTTCGTACTAGATATGGGAATTATGAATTATTTAGATATGAATTTAAGGATTACCAATAAACCAAATATATTCTTGGGTCTTATGAATAAAGTTATTTGTGAGTTTTTGGATAAGATAGTGGATGTGTTTCTTGGTGAAATTTTTGAATATTCCAAAAGTATTGTGGAACATGAAATTCATTTTAGGGTTGAGTTGCAATCCTTAAAAGAAATGAATTTCTATGTAAAATTCAATGATATTTTTTTGGGTTATAAAAATATTCTTTCCAAGCTCAAATTATATGTAATGATGGAATATATATTTTTCCTATTAAAATAATATTTGCTGAAGAATGGCCAAGACCCAATAAATAAAATCGAGATTCATAGTTTTCATGGTTTTCGAGGCTATTACGGATTGTTTTTTGAAATTTCTTCTTGTTTATCTTGATTGATGACTAGGATAACTCAAAAATGTGTTAAAATCATCTGGACCAAAGAAAATGATGATTGTTTTCATGAATGGAAAAGAAGATTGGTGAATACCCTAGTTTTGGAATTATCATCTAGGAATGGTTAATTTTTTATCTCCAGTGATTTTTCATTAAAATGAATGTGTAATTTCATAAAATGGAATGATCATGTAATTTCTTATCCTTCACATCATTTGAAAACTCATGAGTTAAATTCTTGTACACATGATTTGGAACTAGTTTCATTTTTTGATTAGAAATTTTTGACGTAGCATTATTATGTTGTAATGTGTGAAATATATACTGATCAGAAAAATTTTATGTATATATTCACTCCGATAGAATTTAACATGTGGAAAAAGAGATGGTTGGAATTTATCATTGATCATGATTACACCATTCATTATCATCTTGGAAAAGAAAATAAATGGGTTTATTCTTTGATAAAGAAATGTAATGACACATTAAACATGATACACATTGAATGTGACCATTTGACATAGGATTTGATGAACATTGGCATAGAAATTGTTGGTTTAGGAAATTACTCTATTTTGTTTCTGTTGTCAGTGAAATCATCTCTATCAGAAAAAATTAAACTATCATATAAGGAAGACAATAAGTTGCAAAAAATGGATTAATTTGTGAATAATTATATGTTACATGAATTTATCATTGATAAAGATTGTGTTTTGATATTTGGGAAGAGATTATGTGTTCCTTGTGATCCAATGTTGAAGAAAGTGCATTTTTTTGAATCCCATAGTTCTCTATTTTATGTTCATTCTAGAATAACATAGATTTACAGAGACCATCGAGAGTATTACTTGTGGGATGGAATGAAAAGTCATATTTCAATCAATATTATGAAATGATTGACTTTTCAGTCTGTGAAAGCAGAGTGGAAGTTACAGAAAGGGATGCATTAAAAATTATTAGAACCATAGTGTAAATGGGAAAATATATCTATAGGCATTGTTGTGGGATTACGAAATATATCTCAAGGTATTAATGAAATATTGGTTATTAATGATATATTGACCGGATCTTCTAATTTTATTCAAATTTGTGATACATTGTCTCTAGATCAACATTCTTAGTTGTATATTAATGGTATTTTCTTGTTACATGGATTTACTATCTATATTGTATCTGATCATGATCTCATATTAACTTATAATTTTTTTAAATGGTCTTTAAATGATGTTGGCTACTGAATTAAGCATTAGTACAAATTTTCATCCCCAATTAGATGGGTAGACAGAAATAAAAATTCATACATTGGAAGATATGATACGTTCTTGATCAATGGACTACCAGGGATGTTGGGACCAACACCATTATTTGGTTTAGTTTTCTTAAAAAACAAGTTTAATTCTAGTATATAGGTGGAACCATTTGAGCCATTATATGGAAGGAGGTGTCGAAATCTATATTTTATGTATGAAGTAGATGAAATGAATTTGATTAGAGCAGAATTTGTATAAGAGATAGTATAGAATGATAGGTTGATTTAGGAACACATGAGGACACCTCAGATTAGGAAGAAAAGTTATGAAGATAACTGGAGGAATGATCATTCTTTCGAGGTTGGTGATCATGTATTTCTCATAGATTCCCCTGGAAATATTTGATGCATTTCAGTATGAAGGGGAAGCTGAGTCCACAGTTCATTTGACCTTATGAATTCTGGAGAAAGTAGGAGAAGTATCCTACAAAGTGGATATGCCTATGATATTATCCAAGGTAGACAATGTATGTCATGTTTCAATGTAATTTAATTATATGCCAGATCCGTCTCATGTTTTGAGTTTAGAAGTATTTCAATTAGAAGATAATCCTTCTTATGAGGGACAACTAGTCCTAATTTATAAACTTAGATATAATGTGTTGTGGAATAAGGTTATTCCTCATGTTATTTTTGTGGAAAACCCCATATTGTTGAAGAGGAAACATGGGAATCTGAAAATGATATGAAGGAAAAATTTCCCCTCTTAGTTGATAAGTGAATAAAATTGCAAGTATGTAATTTCCATAACCGGGGAAGGATGTAGCATCCCAAGTAATTATAGAATATGAAATATTAATATTTATTATTATTTATTAATTAAAGATTTAATTTAATTTAAAAGGGATGTTATGTATGATAGCATCGCCAAAACACAACAATGGGATTCTCTGAAATGTTATGATGCATAAAAGGTTGTGTTATACAGAAATATTATATTATAATTATTATTATTTAAAATGGTAGTTAATGCCACATTGTTATATTGGAGGGAACAAAAAAGATAAATATATTAAGTTTAATTTTTTTATTATATGTTTTCACTTTCATCTAAATAATTTCATGTGCTTAACATGGGTATTAATCCAATTTTAAGCATAGAATACTCAAATATTTTTAAAAGGAAGTTTTAATAACTTTTTATGGGGAAAACATTTTAAATATAGTTTTTGTAAAATTTATAAGTTTTATTAAAATAAATAAATATCTTATTTATAATTGGTGAATCAAAATTTACATTGGTTAATTTTTTTATAATTTTATGATAATGTTCATGTTTAATGAATAGTGAAAAAGTAATTCTTTTAAACACAACACTAAATTTCCATATAATTTATTTCTATAGTTATATTGCCATTGTAATTGGGTTTAAAGTGTAATTAGATTACCTTTTTATAATATAATCCATTTTTTGACTCTGGTATTAATTATACATTTAAATTGAACATATTCCCATGTCAATCCATTGATTGTTTTTACATCTTATAACCCACATTCTAGTTTTGACAACATGAATTAATTAAAATTATTTAATAAAATTTATATGTTCAGAATTTGAAAAAATATATTCCCTATTTCAAATAATAAGTTCCAAATTATGTAAAATGGTTCCTTTTATTTTTGGACATTATGAATAATAACATCAGTAATTATTTTTATTTAACACAGTTACCGGTTGAATTAAGTAAATAAGGGGGAAATTAATATTATATTAATACAAAACCTTCATAACACTTGTCATAAACTTATTTTTACAGTCATTGATGAACATGAAAACACATAGGATGCTTAGTTGGAATTTGGGAGCAATGATGGTGTGATAATGACATGTTATAATAATTAATTTAATATAAGAAATACGACATAAAAATATATCCTTTAATTAAATAAATTTTAATACGGTACTATATAAAAGATATATTTGACTATAAATAGTCATAATAAATCTTATAATTCGTCCTACATAATTTTATTTTATTTATATTTTTTAGATATTTTTGAAATAAAATTATTTAGGACACAATGATAAAGTTGTGATTACCATGTAAATGAAAGATTCAAATAAATGATATTAAAAATTTTAAAATAAATGAAAATATAATTTTTTTTACCATTAGTGAATTTAATATTAGATTCTGACATGTTATCTTTGTGTTAATGATTTTTTTTCAAAATAATAATTTCGTAATGACAAAAAAAAATCAAATACAAAATAGTTTTAAAATGAAATAAATGGATTTTTTAAAATAAATAATATTTTATTAAATGATATAATAGTGATAAGTATCTAATATTCATCAAAATGACGTAGATAGTGTTAAAAATTTAAGTAATGACCCACTTTAGTTTCTCTATCCATTTTATAATTTTAATATTAATAATATATTATGAATATACATGATGACATGGGAAGAGTTAATTTATTTAACTAAGGGTTAAATTCATATGAAATAGTTAATTTTGTGACATATGATTTTATAAAACATATTGGATGAGAGGATTTATAGCTATCCTAATCATATGCTTTAAATATATCACTTTTGAGATATTAATATTTTAAAATAAATTTATAATAATATAATATTTTAAGATATTCCTACAGTGCTCCTCTGCCCTATTATAAAATACCACCACCTCTACACACTTACTCACAACTCTAAATCCCCATGGATCACTAAAATTCTACTCAAATAAGATCTCAAAATCTCTCCCTTCAACCAAGAAGCCTTGCTTTGGGAATAAGGAATTCAAGAAAGTGTGTTGGCTCAAATCAAATGTTGTTACTCGATTTAGATGAAATATCTTCTCTCAAACTCTTTTGATTTGTTTTCTTTATCCTACCCCCTATCATCTATTAATTAACTAAATTAAAAAAATCAAAATTATACTATGATGTTTTTAATATATTGGTTTGACCTACACATATACTCAGATGAATATAATTGATATAGAACATATAGTATCTGAGTATGGAGAACTACTGCCTCACAAAACGATGATTGTTCAGTTTTCTCCTACCATATCCCATTGTGGAAATTATGATAGAACTATATTTATATATGATATATATATATATATATATATAAACTATCTATATGATTTGATAAAAAATTTATAACATTCCTTTATTCATTCTGTAATGTGTAAATATGATAATTACATTTAAGAAAGTGTGGACTACCACCCCCTCAATGTCATAAGACTTGTTCTTTCCAAACATGGATCATATAAAGGATGGAGTTAATGAAATTATGTAACATATATAACATATATAAAATAATGTAATTATAATATACCTATTTTTCATTTAGTTTCATTCATTTAATATGGAAAACAAATGAAATTACATTTTATGTGAACGTTCATCCTACCATCACCATGAAAGATGAATTTCATTTCTTATCTCAAAATACTATTGATTATCATAAATTCACACACACACACACACACATATATATATATATATATGATAATTTTACGTTCATTAAATCAATAATATTATTCTAGAGATGATGGAATTTTTTGACATGGACAATTTGTAATCGTAACATGTTTATTTTTTACTCAAGTTACAAATAGTGACAAAACATCAAATATAAACTCAAATATTAAACTATATGTTATAAAATTTAAATTATTGATTTAAAATGAATGAAAAAAATGAAAAAATGTTTTGAATCATGTATAAATTAACCTATGTTTATTATCTAATAAATTAAATAATGAACGTAACAAGTCACACTCATGGTAACGGACTTCATCTCAATATCCATTTATTAAAGAATAATTTGATTTATACATGAAATTTTTTTATACAGTGTGTAATGAAACCATTTGATATTCTATTTCATTAAATGGTTTTCAAAAAACATTATTTTTCTATGAATATTTTTTACTAAATGATAAAATAAATGTTTTTAACGTATGAGGTGAAAACAAAATCTCCTCCATGACAACCAATATTTGATATTTTGATTCATCTACATGTTGTATTTTTTCTAAATAAAAAATAAACACCTTGTCCGCATTTTAAATATTTTGGTTATAAAAATGGTTTTTAGAAGTTATTTATTGTGTGAATATCCTTAAATGATCTATTGTGAATTAAATGTGGATATTATATTTTCCCATTATGCTTGTTTTGTGTATTATGATTATTAAATGGTACTTGGACATTTGAATGGTGGTTACATGATAAAACAAATGAAGGGTGGTCCCATGAAAATACAAGGAAGGTTGGTTATGTTATCAATACAATGGGAATATTTTTATAGAATACTATATTAATTATTAACATTTACCCACTTAAATAAACAATACTAGGAGGAATTTTCTTCAGATTTGTCAAGGAAGTAATATTCATTCAACTGTATATGCCTCGTATACCCATCCCATGTGTGAGCATATAATGATTCATGCCATCGATATCATTTGGTGCCTAAAGTGGGGCATGGATGAACATCCCCATGCCATTTTGTAAATGGGTGAAATATCATAAGTCAATCAAATAACACATCATGTGCATCACCCAATGTGCAATATCATTCAGCTATAACAACACTAATCATGAAAAAAAATCCCACCTAGGGTGAGTTGAGTTTTCCCACATACATTGGTTAATTACTCCCAAGAATGAGCTAATTTAAAAGGCCCTATGTTGTCCTAATATCTTTTATAACATATCCAAATAGTAAGAAATAAAAAAGAACCCATGTGATAACACATTCTAATGTCCATGACCCCGATGCCACTAATCCAGTTCCCCATGCCGAGTCATCACATGACCTCAAGTGTGCCTCCCCATATTCCAGTGTTTGCCAACTTATGATAAGGGTCTAATTATTCATGTGTGGAGACTATACCCTATCTACCAAAGTAAGACATATTAGAACACATTATATATAGAGTAAACAATGTGAACAACCAACAACCATTCATAAAAAATGTTTTCCCAAATGGTGTACACACATAAATCAAATAAAACAGTGCCATGCCACACTAGTAGGGAAAAGTTAAAGAAACCCAAAATAAAACAAATAATGAAAACTCAAAAGATGTCCCAAATCATTGTCGAGATCCTTCTCCATGAACATTTTGATCCAAACACAACATCATTGTGTAGGGACTCTACCCTTGTCCTACCCTACATCCAATAGATCCTCTCGGGTACCCAATTGTGGGCCGATCTAGGAGTGAGTACAAAACTCAGAAGGCCACCACCAATTGTGTCTATAAAATATCTAATCTAATAGATAGTGTATGAAATTACAAACTAATTGGTAGGAAAATAATGGGTTGTTCTTTTGGTAGTTGTTAACAAGGTACGTTTAATTCATAACTAACATTTATCCCAGCTGCATTTTGTAATCCATCATTACTACCTAGTAATTTTTAACACACTCTCTTTGTGTTAGGGATATAAATCATCTATACATGGGTATAAAAATATAAATCACTATTCATATGGTAAAATAACTCAAGTATCTATCATACTATAGACACACATATCACATCAAGACATTATCCTTTCCTTGATGCTTCTGTTCGAGTGGTATGAAATTGTTAGGGGAATAGAGCCCCCATACCCTTCCCCAACCCATTCATTTTGGCGATGACTTTAAAGCCTCATTCTAGCTCAACCTGTGGGACTAGAAACTCAAGTCAATACCCCACTCTACCAAGCCATGTTCACAAGCATTTTTTCCAAGGAACCACAATCATACCAAACACAACCATGAATATTCAATTTCTATTAGAGTTTATAATACATGATAGTAACATGGGTAGTAATATCAATCCATAACAAGTTAACAAATTTATCAGTTACAATTTATAGCCACATAGCCAAATTCCTATTCTCGTGCCATAACAAATTATGTATATTAAACAACCTCTATGCCTTTTTCAAATTCATCATTGACCATACATTTACCAATTGATCCCATTTATCATTTCACAAGCACATACGCCATATACATTTCATTTAAAATTATCATATCTCAAAACCCAACCCCTTAATTACATTCAATCAGGTATGTGAATCACCAAATTCTCATTTATTAACCTATTAAACATATTCATCCATTACCTTATTGCATACCATTAAAATATTACCCATTTCCCATTCCATTACCCAATTACATGTTCACTATTTAATATGTACTAATCTCATTAGGCATTTCAAACTAAAATTCATGAAATAACCTAAAAAATCTCATTCAACTGAATTACCCATGTCATGTCATTCCAACAACATATTATGACGTTATAACCATAGTAATATTTATCATCAATCCATTTACTACTTAATCAACAATTATAACATGTTCTACATGTGTTCCACATTAATATTTGGAAATCATTCACATAGCCCTTGCCACTTTCTATGTGTATAAATGCTATCGCACCCCATGGGTGGTCCTAAATTCGTCATGTCATCCCCAATGAATCCCACAATGATCATGAAGGTTCCAAATAATTAATTTAGATACCCAATTTACCCAATCAAACTCAAGGAATCCAATATACAACATGATATAGGCAAAATCCCAACAAACATGAACAAATCTATAACAAAATAATGGGATATATCTTATAGAGAACCTACACCATTTCTGATGATGAACACACTCTTAATCATGGACATGTATCTAGATTATAACACCCCTTGAAGTACAAACCTAAAAATCAATCGAAAAGAGGGTTTTAGAGCATTGGAATAGGATGAGAGAAAGATAAAATCCCTAATCAAAAAGAGGATGCAAGGAGGATATTGTACTTACCCGAGCCATTGATCCAAATCCAATGGCAGCCCCAAAGGCCAAGATTTAAAGGAGAACCACCCTTGAAAAGCATGTTTCTTCCAGGATTGTCACTGTGGATACATAGGGAGAAATGGAAGAAGATCCCATGTTGGGGTTTAAAATTCTAGGGTGATTTATTTAAAATTTTACAACTTTTTTGGGCCGCACAATATTCCCTCACAGTTTTCCAAACTGTGTGCAAACCGTGCATGAGACATAGACTGAAAAACCCCCTTCACATGGTTTCCTTGGAAATTCACATGGTATTCTTAAGAATGCACCAACCATGCGTAATCCTCAATCCATGGCTACATGGTTACCTAGGATTCTCTGTACGGTTTTCATTAACTGTTCACAAACCATGCAACATTCCCAGACATTTTCTTTTTCTTTTTCTTTCGAATCCTGAACCCCAGGGACGCCTCCAAGTCTAAACAAGAATGCGAGAAACACTTATTTATCCCAAAATAAGGGACATAAACTGAAACATAAACAACAACAAACCATGTAGAGAAATAGGGATTTAACAATAACAAATTAAAAATGTAATATAACTATATAAGTAAATTAGATGGAAAGGAAATTTTGAATAAAAATGTAGTATTTTCACTAATTCATAAAAAATGAACATTAACATAAATTACAAAAAATTTATCCAATGTAAATTTTGATGTCACTCTTTTAAAGAAGATATTTATTTTTTCCAATGAAACATTTAAATTTTCAAGAACTATATTTAAAAAGGGTATGCCATCAAAAGGTGGTAAATCAATTTATAAAAAATATTACACTATTTTATGATTATAATTTGATTTATTCTGATTTTAACTCTCTAAAATTAATTATAAAAAAATATTAAAATTTAATAAACACTTGGAAAAATCATATTGACCATTCTGTTTATTCCTCCCAATAAAAAGACTCAGCCTTAAATATAATTTTATATAATAATAATAAAAATATATTATTTTTTTATAACTCATCATTGTGTGAAACAAAATATTTCAGAGAAACTCATTGTTGAGTGTCAGGTGCACTATCAAACAGATCATCCTCTTTAATGTAAAATTAGTATTTAATTCATAAATATTAATAAATATAAAAAATCCATATTATTTAATCATTAGTGATTTTACAAAGAAAATCATATCGCTTTGAGGATGCGGTAGTCTATAGTTCCACAAATAATGTTATCACATTTACAAAAATGGAAACTATCATGTTATTAGTTCAAAAAAATTAATGAATCATAAATACATAATTAATATTTTATATATCACATATATACATCTTGTACAAAATTTTACTCAACGATGATAGGTGTACACAGATTTTAACATATCAATGGTACTTAATGATAATCTTCACCCAATAATGGAATGTTTATTAGGGAAATATCACCTAGAAATGGGTATTAGAAAAGTAGATATGTCATTTTGGCACATAATTTTATAGTTTAGTAACTTATTATGATTAATTTTACCATACTTTCTATAATTAAATTTAATAACATCTGTTAACATTTTGGTCAACAAAATTGATTAAATTGTTATATATAATATATTATTATCATTCCAAATTTAGAATCAACATTTCCAAATTACAATAATAGAATTGGTTTAAATTAATTTAAAATCAATCCCATATATGGGACAAAAAATAGGTTTTTAAAGTAAAAGTTTCCTATTTTTTCAAAGTATTATATCAATTTTTTTGAGTGAAAATGATTTCAATGACCTATTATTTATTAAATGATAGATAGTTAATCGAATAAGTATTTTAACTTAATTTTTTTAATGATTAATATTCTATAAGTTAATTTGAAAAAAAGTTGTTTTCAATTATTATTCAATATTTTTTATTATTAATAAAAAAAGAACTATTTTTAAAAAATATAAATATAAACCTAATATATTTTTGGTGATTTGATTACAAAAATGAAGTCAATTTTAACAATTAATTCTATAAATATGTAAAATTTTTCATTAAAATAGGTTCACAATTAAAAGGTTGTTTAACTACACTTACAAAAAAAGGTATTTATTGCTAAAATTGGGATGGTCTTTATCTCATGTATATATAATCAATATTATGTTTATCAAAAAATTTCGATTGAATATTTAATAGGTATATATATATATTACAATAATATCACTCGATAATTGTAATTTCATTAATATAATAAGATAAAATATCCTTTAAATCATAAAAATATTATTCTATAAATAAATTCCCATTATATTTAATTGGTCCTAATATAAATGTCGATGAAGGACTATCACATTGCAAATCAATGTCATTAATTTTTCTATCTCCACCTCTCACGGTTAGGTATGATCATGCAAATAATACATACATACATATATATATATATAATATTTATAACATAACTATACTGATGGAGTCATTATATAATTTATAACATTTTACATTCTATATTTTGGGAGATATTATAATGTCGCTCCACTCTATGGTAGGCTACTGCCTAGCGATGCAATGTTATTTGCCTTTCAAAAACGTTTTTTCATGAAATGTTTTAAAGATAAAGAAAATTATTTTATGTGATATTAATGGAATTATTATTATATTTATGAAATTTATATCATTATTAGTAATTGATATATGTAACATTAACTTTTACAATTTCATTCACTAAATGATAGTACCATAATACATGTATGTGTATAGTACCGCTGTGATTAGGTTACATGAATCTATTTTCATCACCACATGATATGGATAATAAATAAATAAATATATATAAATATATTTAATGTGTTAATATGGTATTTATTATATAATTATCATTAATGTATTATAAAATATTTCTTACCTTTTTCTATAATGATCATTTAAAAATGAAAATGTTAAAAATGTGGAAGTATAGACTACCGACTCCATGACAATAATGTAATTCATTCTAGAAGAAAATATTTCATGATTTGTATTAAAAATCTAATTTATGTATAAATATAATAATTATTCCGGGATAAATATTTTTCATGTCAAGGAACTATTAAATATGCACAATAACCAAAACTATCATCATAATTCCAAAATGGAATAAAAAGACAATAAACAGTAGAAACAATGAAAACAATTGTTTATTATTCAGGAACATTTGGTAAAATATTATTAAAGTATAATATATGTTAATAATACTAATATAGTTTTTTTATAAATTCATGAAACTTTTAAAACCATTATACATGCGTTTAAATCATGTTCATCCAAAATAAGTGTGTGGTTAGTGTTTCTCATCTCACTTGTACATTGGTGAGACATATGCCTTCTTCAGCACTTCTTTCTATTATAAGCATATTCAAAACCCATATTTTTTGTTATATTATTATTTAATTATATTAATGGTATTAAATTTTTCATTTTATAGTTATTAATTCGTGGGGATTATTAAATAAAAGTTATAATAGTGGTAATGGTTTATCTCACAATCTTATCCCTATTAAAGATCGATGTTATTTATGTATCCTAGTGAGAAGTTATTTGATATCTCTATATTTAAATCAATTCATTTTCTTCTAATATGGTTATTCAAATACTTATAATGTAATATTACCGTTTTTCCACTTATGAGAAAATAAAAATATTTCTAATTTGTTTAATAAATTTCCACATTATTTTTCACTTCAGCAAAAAAATTAATTTTTCATTAAAATCTATGTTTTTTGATTTTTTTATGAAAAATGATTTTATAACATATATGTATATTTATTAGATATTGTTTTAACGATTATAATTATTAAAAATTGTATTAAATAAATAATTATGTAATATTTAAAACAACTATCGTTTGGGGTATACTTTAAATGTGAAATGGATTATTGTTTAAAGTATTCGCCATTTCAATATTTTCAATTCCACATTCCCACTAATTGTTTTAAATAATACTATATATGTTTCAATGTTTATTTTCAAATAAAATTGTTTATTATTTTTTGAAAATTGTTTTAAACTCTTATTTTCAAAATGAATATGATATTTTCATAAAAAATGTTTTTAACGATATTTTCAAGGTATTTATATTCATTAATGGCATCATCCTTAGGGTGTTATTAATGTAATCTGGGGATATGTTGTATTCATATTATCATTATTCTAATATTTGATTATTTATAATAATTTTAATTGAGGTTATATAATTTTATTACCATTAACCATGTTACTATGAGTATTTTATGACTATGATTCTTTATTGGGGTAAGTATTATTATTTCATATAAATGTTTTTCAATATGAATTTTTTATTTTGAATTTTCCCCCCTTTCATATGCGAATTCATTGGAATTTATATGTGATGGGTGGGGCTTACAATATCCCATAAATGAATCTATATGTCTCATGATACCAAATATATAAGATTTTGGTCCTGGAATTACCCCTTTATATATATATTTTATGGAATATGACTCAATAGTATTAGATATCATGGAGCTATCCTAAATGATATGATATGTCTAGGAACCAAAATCAATGATTTGTTTTATATATAAATCAATATTAATCACATTATTTTTAATTTAGGTATTGATATTAATTGTGACTATTTTATTATTTATAATAACTATGGTTATAATAAAATCTCAATGGATTGTTTATATTGAATTATTGGTTATCATTTATTCCTTATATATTATGCTTCGTTTCATGATTGAATAGAATAGAATTTTGATATATATATATTTCCACAGAGATTATGCCTTATTTATTAATCTGTTCTAGTGTACACATTCCTATATTGAGCATATAGTCTACTCCATTTCATATTATTTTTACTTAGGATACAAGGAAGTGGTTTTTGATTGATATTTTGGGATACAATAGGGAAATAATGGAATTCTCATTGAAAATTCACTGTGTATATTATGTGTTAAAATGTAATTTTAATTTCATATATGTAGAAATTTCACCAATAAATCATTACTATTTGATTTTTTAGGATGTGATTCCATTTAATTTATGAAAATGTAATAATATAGCCACTGGCTCTAGGCTACTGGGGTTAGGGGAACTATATTGTCTATTAGAGGGATATTTATTGAAATCATTGGGAACTAGATTTAGGGAAACACATATTTGGTTAAACACGAATATGATATAATTTGGGGATATTTATATAAGTTAATCTAAATGATTTGGTAAAAAATAAATTACATGGTTTATTTAGAATATTCATCCCTATATAGACACTAAAATTGTATATTTTTCTGGAAAATATGTACCTAGGGGTAATCAATAAGAATTGTGTGTAATTTTTGAACCTATCATCACCTGTTGTATGATAATGATCCTTATATCACACCAAAATTTACATTTTTAGGTGATATATTTTTAAGAAATAATATTTTATTCATAAACCTTTGTGAGGGAGTTAAGACTAAAGATATCGATGAGACATCATTATGTATTCATATAAGATTATCTATGAATTAAATCATCAATTTCTATTTTATGTATAAATTTATTTTGAGTTATTCTTACAGTTTCATGACAAAATTTTCTATTATAGTGTATTACATAATTTTCTAGTTGAAACTATTTGAAGGAATTTAAACCTCATCAATGCAAGAAATCCAATGAGTTTGAATAATAATTTTTTTTGATGAGCTTAATACATTCATTCGAATGGAAATATTATCAAAAACATTATCATCTAATTATTAATTATTATAATTTCCTAAAAATATAGATGAGTTATTATCTTAGTGTTACTAATTTCATGTGAACCAGGATCGAATGAGAATGGAAAAATGATTTATAATGTGATGAAGGGAAACATGGTTTTCCCACATGTTATAATTTTGAAAATAAATTAAATAGTTATTTCATAAAATATATGGGAGATTAATACAAGTATCGAGAGAATGGAAATCATGCTTTTAATTTCAATAGAAAAAAATATATTCCATTGTAAAAATAATTACATCTTTGGAAATATACACTATGAAAATAAATGCCTCATTAATCAATGGAATATAACTCAAATGAAGATAATTGATCATGGTCAAGATTATGATACATGAGATGTTTAATGAGCTTATATTTGGAATAATTAATTATGTATTTTGTGACTTTTTTAAATGATTTCTTAGGTATATGAATCATGAAATGTATCAGGTTTTTACTATAATAATATTTCTTAAATGATCTTAGATCGTATGTTAAACGATATTGATAACCATGATAAATCATTTTGTTGAAAATTGACCTTCATTGAAAACAACTGATTGATGGGTCAATAACCAATAATATATTTATAATGTTTCGAATATTATGTTGGGATAATGAGATTATTGATATTGAAAATATAAATTGCATAATACCAATTACATTAGAAATAATAATTGTTTTATTGATAAGGTGGTTTACACTATCAATGATGGTGTTTACATATTTTTTGTATATAAGGAATATAGCCAACAATATGTCTTTTACATTTGAAATAAGTAATAAACATATTTTTTCTAGAAATTAATTTCATTAAAATATTTAATGAGAATACGTGATGGAGGTATTCAAATGTTTGGAATGGGACTATTATGAAATATTTCATGTTGTTTAGGGGAATAATAATATGCCTTTTAAGGATTGCTAGTATCACTTTTTCTATTGCTTTGGATTTTAATATTTTACAAGGGTTTAAAGGGTTCCCATTTATCAAGTGGATATGGTTTATCATTGAATGAGGTTTTATAGATCAATTTATTACATAACTATATAGATATTTATGGACATTTGATAACATCCTCTAACCATATTTGTTTCCGAAAATATTTATAGATAGACAAAAATACTTATCATCTAATTAAGCGATCGTATAACCCATTAATAGATAATATTAGTTATTCAAGAATAAAAAATTCATTTTTATATATGTTTTTCATAGAGGAAGTGATGAATTCAAAATTTATCAATGAAAAACAAAAAGATAAAATTTTACTTATGAAATAAAAAAATACAATGTAAGTAAATTTATATATATATATATAAATATATAAAATAATTCCTAAACATATGAAGAATGATGTCAAAACATAAAATTTATCCATGAACAGACATTTATGATGATTAAAATTGTCCCTTTTCTAGTAACATATTTGTTTTTTATTGGTCATTGACCTTCTCTAGATGGAAAAATTACTTGTGTTCAATGTCCTATATTACTATCCATCAATTAATTTCATTAGTTTTCCCGTCTAGGTCTATTATTTCATTTCCCACCTATGTCATCATACATAGAAAAAGAGTAATGAGATTATTCCATATTACCTCTCTACATAACATTTAATAATATTAAAAGAATGATTTATTAAATCATTTTCTGATGTTGGATTTTCATCATTGGTATTTCACAATTCAAAACCCATGATTATAGAGATCAATCCAAAATTCTAGGGAAATAATTTATTTAAGGAATGAATAATGTAACACCACAATAATTTAAATGAAGAATATTTTATTTCCTAATGTCAATGACATGAAAACAAAACATGACATGGAGTATAAAACTAATTGAAAATATGATATTTTTATTTATTTTTAAATATATAAAATATAACTCATTACAAAGAAAATTGAATTTAGCTTGCAATACACGCATCACTGAGTTTAATTTTTGTGACTCGAAACACGGTGTTAAAGAGAAACATGAAATGTCATTAAAATAGTAATATTTAATATGATAGTTTTAAGCTAGATGATAAATATAATGTAATGAACATTTTTATATAAATTTTGAATATTATGGTTATTTATTGATTATAAATAAAATATGAACCATTTAAAAGAAAGAAATGATTTTTGAAATACTATATTTTTTATAAAAGAGATTTTAGTTACCCATAGCACAAATAAAATAAAATTAATTTTTAACAATTTAATAAAATATATTATAAAAAATAAAACATTTTTTTATTAATATTTTAATATTATCTTTGGGTGAATTATTGTTATTTTTCATAAATTTTGTTTATGAATTATGAGAAATGTTGAATTGTAATTAATGAATAATTTTTCATTTATATTATTTATAATTATAAATATCATATTAAATTTATTTTAATGAAAATTAATTTCTATTATATTTATATGAATCTAATTTATTACTGTTTAATCCTTTTAATATTTCATTTCAGTAAAAAAATGTGTAATCTTTTGAACATTTTATCTTTGGAAATCCATTTTCTCATCACTTCTATGTGGTTAATTTTATGTTAAAATATTAAATTTTCTTGATTGGAATTTGGAAATTTGTATTCAAAATTTGGAATCTTCTTTATTTATATAATCTGACAATTACATATTAATTTTTGATCAAAATTAATTGTGAATGATGGAAAACTTTATTACTTTATATAAGAAAAAATTTGGTTTATCGGGGCATAAACTAATATAATGAGGGTTAAAATTTTCCCAAAACAAGTATAGATCCTTTTTTGTGGACATATATTCAGATTATAAATCCCAATTTATATAATAGGGTAATTTGTTTAGGTTTTTACCTTTGAAATAATTTAAAATTTTGTATTCTTTGGTTATATTTCCAAAAAAATTCATTGCGGGTTCCCTTCACCCACTTATAAAAGGACACCACAAACCTTCACTTATCTATATATATCAAGGACATTAGATCAACCAATACCTACCCAAATCCATTAAAAATTTCCCTCATCTTATTTTAATGACTTTATTTTATAATAAATCCAATCTTGGAAGGATTGATTGAAAACATAAGGACAATACATTAAGAAGAGGTAACATTCATCAATGGGTGTTTTCATTGTATTTCTTCCACAACCTCAATAAATTATTATTAAATGATGATGATATAATACACTCATCTTACTAAATATAAAAATATATTTTTATGGTATATTCACAACCTAAAATAATTCCCACTTCCATAAAATGCGATATGAAATCATCGTTCGTGTGTACTTCAGATTACTTGCTCATGAAGAGATTTAATTCGTATTTCCATTAACACATCTCACTAATTTGAAAGATGATGTATATAAATAATATATAGGTTATTTATATGTTAATAAAACCATTGGATTCATTATAGAATTTATATAATATTTTTTATTTATTTTTTAATAATTAGTATAAATCATCTCGTACATACAACAAACTAACTCTTCGTCAAGCGATGTGATTCATCATTAACTAAATCATATAATGTAAATTTATTAGGGTAATAATTTTGATTAAATGTGATATTAATGAAATTATATTTATATTATTGACATATATATTATTCTAAAAATATATTTTTAAATTTAACTATTACTATTTTAGTCACTATAAGATGTTAACACCATTTGTAAGGAAATAGACTTCAGCCATTATGAAGTAACGTGACTCTCTTTTCATCATAACACCTCATTGATAATATATTTAGTTATATATAATTAATATAGTATTTATGATAATATTTTCATTCTTCATTGAAAAAATATAAATTTCATGAATTTAATAATGATCATTGAAAAATGAAAACGTTTCTCAAACCTGATTACAACATACAATCTCCTTGATTTTTAAATACACCATTTATCAAAAGAACCGTTTATGATTGAAATTAAATCTAGAGTTGATGATTAAATATAATAATTTTGTAATGATTATTATTATAAATATGATAATGATATATAATATTTAGAAGAACTAGAATGTTTATGACAAAGAATAAATGATAAAACAATAAAATTATCATGTGAGACAACTATAATAATAAATGGTTATTAAATAATGAGTGATTATATATTATAAAAGTATCATACATGATATTATTAATACTAATATATTTTATTATATGATATAAAAAATTATTAAAACCACTTTATAGGAGTTCAATTCACATTATATCAAATTCAATTAGGAGGAAATGGTTTCTCATCTCACTTCTATATTAGCAGCCATACTAAAAAATAACAAATTATATATTATGTGTGGATTATATAATTACCTTTTTTATGTTATTTTTTGTATTAATTAAATTTTTTATATTTATTTTTTCAATTATTGTTATTTTATTAAATGTGATTATGATAAAAAATGTATGAAAGTTGAATGGGATTATTTTACAACCTCGTCATTATTTAGGTTTGATTTATTTCAAGTCTCACATGGGCGTAGTAATATATATATATATATATATATATATATATATATATATATTTGAAATCAATAAATGTTATTCTCCTCAGTTTATTCATAAAATTCCTATGGAAGAAAATAATTTTTTAAATCCATGTTAACGAAAATGATTAATAAAATGTTTTTATGGAAAATCAACAATACTTATCCATTGGGTCGAAAGTCCTTTTTGACCTAAATCCTTGTTTTCTAATTTATTCTTTAAAAATTAACATTTTAGTTTTCAAAAATTTATATTAAATTAATTATTCCACATTTCTAATTTAATTATTTTTTAATGGAATATTCATAATGCTTTAAAAGTAATTCCCATGTGTATTTTACCAAAAATTTTAATGGAATCTTTATTTTAACATACTCTACATTTACATTATTACATTACATCATGACCAAAAAATGTTTTAATGAATCTTTTGTATGTTTTAATGTATTTTTTTGAATTAGAAGTGACATAAATATAATTTTGATCTTTTAAAATGAAAAGGGTTTTCAAAAATTAATAAGATAATTTCCTTAAGAATATATTATTGGTATATATATTGTAATTATATTTAACAATAACATTAATTTTTTATTGTACTTATGATTCAAATGGAATACAATGTATAGATATCGACCATATTCTTCAATTAAATTATTAGTTTAATATAAGATCTACAATTTTATTTTCATCCACCATTTTACATTGAATGGTTAATAACTAGTTTTATTAACTATGATATTTATTAAAAATTTAAAAATCAGTTTTTGATTATGAATTTTTATATATATTATTTTCACCCTTTTTGTATGGGGAATGAAATGGATGTTAAATGTGACATGAGGGGAACACTATAGCCCATTATTACAAAGATAGGTCTCATAAGAAAAAGTTCGATATTGTTTTGGTTGAGGTATTAGACATTTATATATATATCATGTAAAAATAATTGATGGAATAATATGTCTGGGAGAAAGAATCAGTGGTATTAGATGTCATGGAATGAGCACTCACATTTTTTAGTTTTCCATCAGTATTAATTCTATGATTATCAGTTCAGATGTTAATATTTCATTTTATTATCCATTAATTCGAATATTGATGGTTAAAATTCATGTTAATGTCATTATTTTTATGAAATTAGTTGATTATAATTTATTCCATCAATATAATGTCAATGTCATTATTTAAATGGATTTTTTTATTAATTTATCATTCCATATTTATTTTGACTTATTTATTCTTATATTCTATTGAAAACCTACCCATACTATGTTTCTAATATAATAAAATTCTTATGGGTTATTTTTCCATGATATGAGGATGTGTTTTATGATTGAAACGACATGATACTCTAAGGTAAATAATGAATTTCTTAATTTTTTTTGTGTTCTATTTTTTAAAATGTAATGTGAATTTCATCTATGAATGTAGATTACCAATAATACTAAACTATTATATCCCTCAGGATTTGAATGATTATATATTATTCCAATATAGTTATGTAAATAATTTCTCAAGGATACTCGGGTCTGGGGTGCTACAACAACCATGATTTATGAAGTTAAACAATATTTGTTGTATGGAGAGACCATTAAATATTTTAAGTACTTTTGTAAAGAAAAAAAACTGTGTAAAAAATATCCTAAACTATATAATTGAGATGATATGATGATAATTTAAATGTTTTTTCACTAATCATTCATGGATGTATAGAAGATTGTGTTTTCATATTAATAATGGATTTGATAATTTATTTGAGGACCTTTGAAAATATTCATATTATTACCACTAATAATTTTTTTCTACTTGTGTGATAAATATTTCCAAGGGATTTTATTTATGTTATAAATTTTTATTTTATGTGTTATATAATTTTTATTAATGTTCTTATTTACATAAGTCATAATGAATATAATATATATATATATATATATGAGTTCTATAGGCCTATTAAATTAAAAATTTATTTTAAAGGATTATATATATTTATTTTTTCAGATAAATTTGACATAAATATGTAATATAATATTTGATACACTGATTTAAAAAAGGATATGAATATCCATGTAAACAAAATTTCATATCTGGTAGGTTTCTAGGACATGTTTTTATTGAAGATGATATTTAAATAGAAAATTTATAAATTTTTTATTTTCATGAATATGCATTTTCTATTTGATATTGAGTTATAAAATTACAATTCTAAAAAATACACATAAATACATAATTTAATATTTGGATAATTAATATATTTTCCCAAGGAATTGTTTATGAGAATATAGAATGATTAATTTTTTATAAAATATACAATGTTAAAAGATAAAATATTTTTAGTCCATGTGTATGATATTTTTCTAGTGAAACTTGGATATCTACAATGGGAAAATAATTACATTAATAAATACAAATAATTAAGTGCATACAAATGTTTTTTTGAAGATTGGTGTATAATTTTGGCATAGTGAAAACATTATGAAATACATATTGAATTATTTCATGTAAATATGATAAATATTCTAAAATTATTATACATAATATATCACCATTCTAATGATTTTTTTCATAATATGTTATTTTTAATGTAAAAAATATAATAACATATTATATAATAAAAAAATAAAATCATGTGCATTCCATATTTTATTTAATACTTTTTTTTAAATTTTTCTATATTATTGGAAAAATTATATTGTACTATGAAGATTATTATCCTATTAAAAATTGATATATGATACAGAATCTATCTAAAGAAGATACTGTGACAAAAAAACCTGAGTTGTATAGATAAAAAAAATTAAATTATACAATTTCCATATAAATATGTTTTTATAAAAGCTCTGAGAATAAATTCTTGATTCTTTTAATTGAATTATTTTTTAGATGAAAAATTTCAGGTCTCATTGATTTTAAATTGAAAATTTATAAAAAAATAAAAAATAACAAAATTATATACCTTGAAATTAATTTCCCGCAAAATATTACGATAAAGAAAATATTTTATGATCATAGAAGCACATAAACATGATACAGTCGATTGAATATTTATATGAATTAGACAAATAATTTCAATGAATATTTGATTTTCATAAACGTTTATAAAACTAGTCAAGGAATCTTGCACATAAAATCACTAAATATGAAATATGTGGTGCTGAAAGAAGTTTTATAGTTCCAATATGTCCTGATATAAAATAAATAAGAACCAAAATTATCTCTATATTCATCAAATACTAAGAATAATGATCCATTTCAATCCAAATAGAGTAATATAAAACATCAACTATTAATTTAAATGGATGTTCCTACGATAGTTAAAAACTTCATATACTAAAATAAATGTATTATAGAGAAAATTCATGGATGGATGACCTGAAATATTATAACCTAATAGACCATTTGTAGTATATATCCTTTAAGTATGGTATTATTGAATATATCAATACATATCCTAAATAACATTTGGAAAATTTTTTTTTCAATGAGATTGATCAACATGATTGGATGTAGAGAACTTACATTCCATCAAAGAATATAATGAGGAAGGTGATCTGAATTTGAGATGTAGAATATTCCATGTTTAGATTTATAAACATCATTCACATATTTTCATAATGGTATGTAAATTGAGGGGAGAAATATAAAAATAGTAGTTGGTATATTATAATAGATTTCTATAGAAAGTGGATCATTTTAGTGACTACTACATGGTAAAGTATGGTATCTTTGACACCATATGTAGTAAAATATTTATTGTAGGTTATATTATGATATATCAGTTGGAATTGACATGATAGTAATTAGGTACCCATATGTGGATTGAATAATGTATATATACCATGTAGTTGTCATTACATTACTTCTTTCCCACTTTTGTAATATGTGTGTTAGTTAAACACAAGTATATCCAAATTGTTCATTATTGATAATAGATGTTTTATAAAAAACAGGGAAAATGGATATATGTCTAAAGGGATATGAATAAAATAAAATTAACCAAAACTGATTAACATTGCCCATGTGACTAAAACCATTCAAGGGAAATTTGTTACTATAGGATTCAATAATGGTAAATCCAAAATAACATTAATCAGTGTAGGGGATTCTATATATTAATATTTTATTACTTTTACCCTATCATTCCATCAAATTGAACCACTATTGTAAAGTCATTGAAAAGCACAATCTTTTATAAACTTACATCATTTAACTAGTCCTAATAAAAAATAAAAATATATGAGAGATTGGTGTTCCAAATGTATATTTTGGTATATTCATAATAGAAAGCATCTAGGAAAACTAAATTCTATATAATCTATCATTAGTGAATAACACTTAATAAAAAAATTTAATATATTATTGTTTGGTGTTCCAAAATTATATTTTGGTCTCTTCCCAATAGTCTATACTTATTTATAAATTACCAATCGTGGTTAAATTAAACAATAAACAATATTATTGGGAATAATACTTCCTATATTTTTATTCTATTTCCCACATCATCAACTAGACATAACTTAATTAAAATAACCACAATTAATTACTCATATCATAGACAATGACTGTAAAATATTTGTCTATAACCTCCTCCTCTAGAGCCTCCTCAGATAAATGTATTGATTATTCTTATAAATTTCCTCACCATCGCTTATTATTTTTATTAATCATTACAATTATTCCTCCTTAAAAAATATATTCCATAGTTTGTTTACAATAATAATTTCTATGCAAGTGACTGCCTATTTCGTTTAGAAAACAATAAAAAAGTATATTTCCATGATTGTAATCCAAGAAATCCCATTCCAATTATCATTTAATCTATTTAATCTGTTCTAGATATGTTGGTCCACTCAATTTTGGAAGGAGTAATTCATGCATTAAATTTAAAATATTCCCAAATAATCCATTCATGGAAATATTTTTCTATAATCATGTTTCCTATCATTTTATAGTTAAAAATATTCATGATGTAATATATAGATATTTTAGTAAAATAATAGGCATAAACCCCAACCCATCCTAACTATGTAATATTTTCGATGATTCCACTTGTCCATTAATTAATTATTACTCATTTGGTGGATCTATGTAATATATATTATAGGCCTCTAAACACAAGTATTTACATCAAATTTCTACTACATTATTTATGTCAACTAAATAGATTAACCAGAATATGATTCACATGAATAAAAATAAAAACATACATTATAAGGATAGAAACTACTAGTATTTGAAGCATTAAGAAACCAATATTCAAAGAATATAATATATGTTTTATAATTCTAAAATAATATTAATATATCCCCAAAATATTATTGACCACTTAAAAATGTGAATTGAGTATTTGAGGATTGAAGAAATACTAGAATAATAATTATTATTTCCCCCATAAATGGATTTAGAACAACAACTATATTAATATTAGGTGTCCAAGTGACATGGATCACATTAACCCCAAGAAGACATGTGATCTCAGGATAATGGGAATATGACATGGATGAATCATGTTCTTTATTTTTTGTATGGATGATCAAGAGAAGCCCCTATAAAAATTCATTATGATCATGTGAAGTCTTATAAATGAGTTCCTCTAATAATGAATCATATCAACTGATGAATGAATAAAAATCTCCAAATACCCCTTATGATATTATATAATAACTAAATTTTTTTAATATTCCTTCGATGGATGTTATGTTGATTTTAATAGTATGGGATCAAATGACTCAACCGTTTAGTTCAATGATCAGGTGCGATCCTTAAAATCATTTCTTGCATGTTCCAGGAAAGACTTGGTGTATATCTCATTTTTCATGTGAAATCCCTTATACACCTCCATTAGAACAAATTATACACTATAGATATGAGGAATTAAATTCTATGATAATGCTCGTACACCATCATGGGGTCACTTGTTGTACATGGGATTCCCTAATAGATAATCAATAGGAATATGCCAAAATTCTTGTAAAATAATGTATAAATGATAAAAATGGTTATTCCTATAGGTGAGGGAATGTTATGATTATTTTAAATTGATTAGTTTTATACACCCCATGTGATTAGCTCATTGATCATGCAATGGTTCTTTGACATGTGATTATGATCTTGTAAAGGGAGTCTTACTTGTAGATTCCATCCGGAAAAGGGTCCATGAAAAGTCATTATTGATCACATGAAATCCGATATGATAGGAATTTTAATCTCTTGAAGAATACAAAAAATGTCTGACTAATCTCTAGAAGGAGATTTTACATATTAAATTAATTATTAGAAAACACTTTTTCAAGTCATCTGTTCTGAACATATTCTAATAAATGAGTGATCTCACATTCACAGTTTATAATGACAAAGAAGTAAAAAAATATGAATGTCCCACGATATGATCTTGTTAAATATGTAATGATACATTGAATCAAGGACATAAAAAAATATATTCTTGAATTAAATGTGTCGTTTATTTTGTATGTGATGGTAATAAATTACACCACCTAGGTAAAAACTAAATATAGAAACATTGTAGTGTAGAGGTGAGAGAAGTCTTCCTATAGCAGAAAATTCTCATAATAACCAGGGTCATCAACTAGGTAAATATAGTAATTGAATTAATGAGTTTTATGGTAGGTATATATTATTCCCATGATCACCCTATTGATATTGCAAGGGACTATTGTTCCAACAGAAAGATTTAATTGAAATAGTTTCTTTGTGTCTAATTTCATATGATATCTAAAAATGCCAATTCCTGAAAAGCATTATGTAATTTCAAAATAATGAATGAGAAATATGGATTCCGTATGAGAATATAGATATAATAAATTCTAATAAATGGTCTCAGACACATTACATGACATATACAGATAATTATAAATCACACTGAAATGTCAATAATGTCATTCCAATTCCTCTAGTTATGTATTCCATTTCACATGATGTCATCCAGATATTCTCACAGGTTCATGTGGTATCCCTCTGATATGTCCAACCTTATCACTCTACACCCTTATACATTTTTTTATCACAGTAATACCCTTGGATATGTTAATTGAATCATTTTACAGTTCTATAACGTGTATTCTTCAATCATTTGAGGAGACTTGGACATTTGATCCTTATTATGTAGCCGACCTCAATTAGGTCAGTATGATTAAGTAGTAGAAACCAATACATGCCCGAACACCCACAAAATTTTTGGTACATGAGAAGGACATATCTAGATATTCTTATAAATTCCTAGATTTCATCCAATACATTTTTACTATAAATACATCTAATGTCAACTATTTCAAAAATAGAACAACTGACATGTCATTCATGTTAAGAAAACACCACAATGTTTGTTGAAATTTTATAAAATAAAATCATGGAAATACATAATCTTTAACAATAATGACTATAGTTCCAGTCTAATACGGATATAGATGATGCATTCTTACAGTATAACCACAAATTAGGCATCCACCATGGTGTATATCCCTCCTCATCTCATAAACTCTAACCCATGGGACCAAAAATCTTATGCGGGTTAAAAATTATTCCTCATACAACAATGTATTCACAATATTATTTAACTATGGAGTATTTTATTCCATCCATGAATAGGATATGTATGGTGCCTTCACATGGAATGAGATTCGTATCAAACACCCCTTTAGGGACTACCCAGTGTATAAGACCCATATAAAATTGTTTTTGGATTGATCACATACATTCCCATGTAACTCACATTGAACATGACTCATGTGTGATTATGTTTTTAATAATACAATATCATTAACACCATGATTTTCCCCTTTCTAGAGTTATCTCAGTGTGTAAGCCTCATTTAGTTTCATGATATGAATGAACAAATATATTGAAACCACATTTGTTTAAGTCTCAGAGTAATTCCCATGTCGGTAAACCATGGGTCCATAACTCTAATGGGTATTAATTAAATATCAGATCACATCATTGGTAAAATGATGGATGAAAATTCCAATATCATTTTTTGGTAAACTACAAAGTTATGACTAAAAAAACTATTTTGGATTTTGTTACTACTATACAAAATATACGTAGGATAACTCATGATGGTTAAATCAATTCCACAAAACTCCAATATCCCCTTGATGGTAACGAATTTCAGAGTTCCTAGTTATATAGGTACGAAATATAGGCACTTATCCATTTCTAGGAAATAATAGGAATTTAATTGAGAACCTCAAATATATATAGATAGACTCATTTATAGAACCTCTAATACATATAGTAGGATTCAACACCAAAAATAATAATTATGCTATCTAGTCCCACATCAGGATTCTGGAGAGATTATCCTTCATATCATAAATTTATATGAGAGTCTCAATATAGGTAATAATTCCCCAAAAATAGGTTCCATTAGAGAAGTCCCACAAACCCTCATCTAATGTGATTTTCTAGGTAATGTGTGTTTTGAAACTGCAATTGTATGCCTTATTTTGGAATGTATGCATCTTCCATCTAACTAATATGCTAAACAATATGATGCTGGATAAGAAATAAAAATAGTGAAACCAAAATTAAATGATGTAAATATAGAATATATGAATCAATATAATAATAAGGTATCTTATATTATAAAATCAAGGCACCACACCTTCTTTACAAGGAAATAACAATGTTGAAGTAGATGTAAAAAGATCAAATAATAAAAACTACATGTTGACCATATGTTCTTAATTTTTTATTATTCCCCAACAAAAATTAAATTGGTATGAATAACGTGTAATCCATCAATAATAAAATCTTCAGTTTATAATCAATAATCCGATTTTAGCCATTTAAATTCCATTGGAGAAAAAAAAATATCTGGAATAATAAAGGACATTTTCATACATAATTGATTGAAAATGAATTACACATGAAATGATTCACTGGTCATTGAACTCATTCCATGAATTCATTATGACTGTAGGGTCACCTCTCACAAACAACTTAACATGAGATCACTAATTCATCATGTTAATTTCTTGTAATCTCATATATTGTATTAATCCCTAAATGTCCCAAACCAACATCACCTATTCACCCCATTAATAATTATTTGGTGAATGATAACTAGTTGGAAAAATAATGACTTGGTATGATCTAGAACCTCTAGTATATATATATAGGTATTCGAAAACAGAATCCAATAAGTATATCTATTTTAGTGAAATATTCCATAAATTCAGTGGAACCTATCACCATAAACAATCACACCTAAACCCTATCCTTTGAGCATGAAAAAGAGTCATTTCCATATCCATGGACTATGGATCATATAGTTGACTAAAAATCCAACATTTCATAGGTTATAACAACTAAGGATCCTAGTAACCACCATCACATGCATCATACTATCAATTCTGTTCAATAATTTTCTTCGAGAACATCCCAAAAAATTACCACATGAACACTCATGCATAGGTTCCATTGAGCTCTCACTGAACATGAAAATATTTCAATAAAATAGACTCAAATCATATCCCCTCATTGATTAATGATATATGTAAACATATTCTGATAGTATATATGTGCAAATATCATATTATCACTCACTCAGATCAAGCATGTAGACATATTCTTATAGAAATTACCGGGGATGAATATATAACTTCTCGGACACATGAATCCCACTAAAATATTATGATGTAACACTAATGAAATTAGAGAGATTATATCACCAATTGTCTAAAATAAATCATATTAAATATTTTGGTGGCCAAGAATATGAATAAATACAATTCTATAGACACATTTTTAATGTGACATTATATACTAAAAAAGAAAAAGTTCTTCATCGCTATATTTAGACATCAGTACTGATACATGAAAAAGAACATAGTACTATCATGATAGCTAGTGTAGTATATCACCATGACTAGTATGAACATGTTCCAACTATAGATCATGTGAACATTCATTCTCATATCCATATGGATTAACAACATATTCTACTAATGAGCAACGAACAATGTCATTGTCATATCCACATTCCAAGTAGGGATCATTAATTCATTATGGTGCATGCCTCGTGGTAGGAACACGATCATATCAAACAATTTCCTCATCATACACCAAAGGCACATTATTAGTCTCATATACCCATTCCTACAGCGGGTCACTAGCTTAATTTGGAACATGCCTCCGGATACATGCATTTTTCTATCAAAAAACAATGGAGGAATACTAAAATTGTAGAAGTCCTAGATCATATCCCCTCTCTTTAAAATTATAGTCAAAACAATATGGAAATCACCTATGGGTAGGCTCAAATGATTACCAATGAATCTACAACTAATATTCCAGAACCTCAATGAATCCTGAGTCATATCAAAATCTCTGAAAATGAATGATTTCGCCAACATCTTTTAGATTTTATATAAGTTCGTGATCATATTACACATACAATTATAGATGACAGTGAATATTTTCCATGGGTAATGGTTATTTTATCTTAGATCGTACCCCCACATCATCCTAGATTGGTTGAAATATTCCAAAATCTAAGAAATTTCTAGATCATATTCATAAATATAATAGAGAAGCTCATTAAAATACTCTTGTAACTTCTCCGTAGATGGATCACATGCCTATATCACTAGAGGACTATGAATATATTCTCGAGGATTTCATGTGGAAGGATCATTTTATTTATCCTCCATAGAAGGATGGTTGGTATATTCGAGTGACGACACATAATGACTATCATATTCAATATATTTTTCAATTGAATTATTTATGAGTCTATTCAAAACATATTATCAACATCTAAAAGTTCTATTAGATCATATAATGATGAACTATGTGATCAAAACATTTATAATCATTATGGCATATTGTCGATTTGGATAGAAAAAACTACACTCTTAAAATCTACTATGGTCACAATCTCCATGGTTATATGTGTCACACATAAGAAAATCACATCACTTCCCATACACCATTTTATATGGATGTTCTCATAATAACAAGGTATCCATATATTTTTCATGATCAATTAGTAGAAACACTTCACCAAGGTCAACAAGCGACCAAAAGAACCAGATTATTTGTTCTGATTAGGGGAAGAAAATAAATCTGATGAGTAAGAGGATGACATGGTTATATGGAGTGATGTATATTTAAAGTACATCTAAACCATGTTATCTATGATATCCAAATCAGGCTATTAGAACTCAGATGTCTTAGGAAAGGATTTCAGGAATTACTTACAAAAAAATAATGGTAAACTCATAAATTGTTAAAGGATAGAAACCATACATATTTTCAATAACATGGTCACTATTATACAATACACATACTATATTATTACTTGGTCATGGGTTCTATATATATGGACCAGTACTTATAACTGAAAAAACAAAAATATAAAACCCTCTTTCGGATGTTGCTACACAAATATTCATAAACTATTCGAAAATGATTTTTTATTTAACTATATATAAGGATTAGGAATTTGGGGATATATCATTTTAATTATTCCCTAAAAAATCAAAAGAACCCATATATGAAATCTTATAATGTTAGAGATATAAAAGAAATTAGGGAACTAGGTAACACATTGTCCATTTGGTCAATAAATAGAAAATAAACAAAGTAAAATCCATAAATATGTCATGAATGGAGGGATGGTAATCTTTTAAAAATTCAAATTATAGGCCAATATAAAAACGGTAATTCATTTAAGGAAAATAAGTTAATGTTTTATATTACCAATTGTATCTTCTATAAAATTACCCTCATCATATGGAGCGATCTCACAATGATTATACATGATTACAATTACCCCAAATCAAATAGTTTGTAATAGTATATGCCATAACAACTCTCTAAAATCATAATCATTTATAGGGATGGGGGAAGTTTTACCACTTCAGTAACTCCTTGGGACATAAAATTTAGATAGGATCCATGATTTTTAGCGGCATCTGAAAAACAAACCCCATCCCATAAGTATAGGGTTATTTTTATCATAATCGACCTTGCCATGATCATCATACCCAAAGAGGGTCATGGAGATATCATCATTAGTTCAAGATCAACACTATACATCAGGGATGGTGGAATTTATATATTAATTTCCATATGTTTTTCCATCATATACTTAAATAGAATCATCAAATCCCTAATAACATGTTTTGAATTTTCTGATTGTAGACCTGAATGATCCCCATCCAACAAGGTTGGGGGAATTTTTATCATTATAATCATCCTAGAAAGGAATAGATTTTTCCACATTTAGAGGTAAATATTGATGACCAATGTCTCATTTGTTCCGCATTCTGTGAGATATACCATTTATTTTTCGAGACCATTCAACAATCATAAACATTATTATGTCGAATATTTATATACAATTACAGGAGGAATATAAAAAGAAGGTGATTAACATCATATGATCCATAAGGGAAAATGGTCCAATGTGTAAAGGGGTGACATAAATAATAAATATTCAACCCATGATAATGGATCATGTAGTGAAAATAAACATATTGAGTGGAGAGTAATGGGATAACTACCATTCCATGATATTACTCAATGAACATTTTCACCTGCAACACAAATGATGATGCAACCCAAGATATGAAAATAATGGGATTCATCATAGAAACCATACCTCAAAATTTTGGAAATCAGGATGCACCAATTAAGACTACATGTAAAAATAATAATATGAGGATACAGAACCTGGAACCACTGAATGATGTATTTTAAAATCTGTGATGAAACATATCTAAGGTAAAGAGAAAGGTGTGGCTGCAATTCAGATAAAGCTAGTGGATCTAAAATTACCTTCCTGGAGGAATGACTGTCAATGTATGATCATGAGACACCTGTTCTTAGATATCTTAAAAATTATTTACTTGAGGTAAATATTACCACTAGTTATAGTGTTTTAAAAAAAGATGGATATTAATCTTCCTGTATATCATGTGATAGTAAATTCACCAAAAATTGATTAAATTGATCTTTAGTCTAGCTCACGATATAGGATGGTGATATATATAAATTGGGATGTTGAGGATGATCATGAAATTACCCCATTGTGCTAAAATACTCTCCCCCAATAGAATGATCATTCAGTACCACCTCAAATTGAGAATCTTTTGGATATAGAATTTGTTACAACTCATCAGGAATCACCCAATCCTTAGGTATGGCAGGTAGTCCAATAATTGATTCGTCAAAACATCATAATTCCTTAGAATCATTGGTCATATTAATGTAATCCATAGAACATAAGATTGAACCCGCGTTAACAAAAACGAATCCACATCCCTAATGGACGGATGATGCTTTTACCCCGCTAAATTCTTTCTATATGATCTTTATAGCCTTTAAAGGAATATTAAAACTATAATATCATCTCACACAATTCAGGTCCTAATACAGGAAAATAATGATCCCTATGGATCATCATTAGTTGTACAAGATGATATTTTTTATGAAAACTAAGGTTGTGCTAGCTATGTTTTGGTAAATATGTAATCTAGTGGGATACATTTCAATATGGGAAGTCATTTATAATCAATTACATTTTTAGTTCAACTCCACATTTTGTAAAACAAAAATTTTCAACCACAGAAACATCCAAACACAAGAATATGAGAGGGTTTATGACAACATCTACATATGGAATGGCTTATCCTACTAACCTAGTATCCCTCTGACATAATATATACAACAAGAAAAATGTGTTAAAAATATTCATTTTGAGCTTCAACCACATTTAATCCCAATGAAATATTCAGGCGTATTCCATGATTTTTCATAAACGACACAATTCTAAGAGACCACTATTCTGATAATTCAAGCTAAATCTCATAGAATTCCATTCTTATAGAGAGAAAAAATTGGAAATATGGTGAATTAAATTAATACTCTCAAAATAGTATAAGTTCCCATTCATGATCCCAAGACGGCCCCAAATCACCTAGTTCCTGTTGTTGAGCAGTATCTATAATAAAACCACTCTCAACCAAAATAAAAAAGTGATAAGACCTTCATGTGAATTGATAAATATATGAATAATGTATATTACTTCCACAATAATTAGTAACCATGTTATTTCACTATATTCAAAGAATATATCCAACTCAATCTATATATTCCCATTAATCCCAATGATTCCAGGCTCACTAATCGTCTTAACTACAACACCTTCCATAGGAGTATGGGTCAAATAATCGAAGACTTCTTTGTCTTCATTTATTTCCTAAAAATATGTCTTGATTTATAGAATGTGATACTAGAGAATTACCAAAAAGGTGACTTCTCTAACCATCAACCAGACCTATGAAGGGGTAAATAGATCAATTTTCTATAAAATAATGGTTAGATAATAGATAACAGTATGAATAGAATAACTATTTAACATTTGTATTCCATCCCACGAGAAAAACTAGGAAAACCAATAAAAATATTATTACCATGAAATTTATCCTTTAATACAACTCATGAAGGAGGTCATAATCTTCATACAAAGGTAAAGAAACAATAGAAAGAATCATATCCCGCTTTAGTAAAATATCTAACTATTACATACTGTTTTCCTATAACATAAGTTGAATGGGAACCACCCTAACAAATGGAACCCTTGTCTAATTATGTTTTCATTTATTTTTATATTAATGTTTATCACTTACAAAAATATATTTTCTGATGATGAATTCACCTTTGAGTACATCTTCTCCATAACTACCAATGGAGCTAGAGGTGGAGGATATAAAAGTTGATCACACATAAAAAATGTGGTAAAATCATATATTTTAGTAACTTTCATGCGGAATATATATGTACTGCATAAAACCATTTATAAATTTCTATAATTTCAAACATAATCAATGACATGTCTCAAATCCTTCCAATAGTCATTCGAGATAATTTATTCCACACACCCAACTGGTGTGTGAACAATTACATGATCAACCTAAAAAAATGTAAAATTCAGTGAGACCCACAACACCTTATGAATTTTTTTAACCAGATTGCATTTCAAGAACCATGCGCATAGATTTTAAACAATTTATCTCTTAATAAAAATAATAAGACTCTTACCTACCATGGGAAGTGAAAATTTATACTAGAACGTATGATATTCTGAAAAAGGTTGTGATCAAGAAATCCAAAATCATTAACATTAACAATCTATATAACTCAAAAAGAAAAAATCTAGTATCTAATCAAGGCCCCCATGACCATAATAGTTTTATAATGTATTCACTCTAGTTGAGAATTACTATGTCGACACTATTCCATTAGAATATCATATCACTATATATTTCATATAAAAAGTTCAGGAAAAAGATATCTAGGGATATATCAGACCCCAGTAAATTTTATGATAACCCATTAATGTTGATATCCAAAGGAGTTTAGTTGTAACTATTTCTAAGATCAAATTCATCATTATTTTCACCCAATTACATTTGGAATAGATTGATGTGGAACTATCCCATACAAATCAATCCATTTAGGAGTTGAATATATGTGATACAAGTCCTCTTAAAATGATTAGGCTGAATGATAAATATCTGGATTCCATAACTAATTTCGTGTTCTTGGATGTCCAGAAAGTCCTAGAATATAACTTATCCTGATATAAAAACATCATTGAAAGTTCAACATGTTAAATAATCCACGTTAGAAAATTTGAATTCATTAAAAGGTGATCAAGATAATTCTCTATTGGGATCTAATAATTCCCTAAAACAATCAGCACAAATTGATAATTCACCCACGAAATTACCTACATCATATGATTTATAGGACCCTCCTTCCCCTAGTGATAGTATAAATAAAACAAATCAAATATATAGTCCCTCTACGATGACTCTAGAAGTTTAAGGGGATAATGACACTTTCCACAGCCTCTCGTACCCTAAAAGTGATTGAGATAAATCTGTATTACACACCATGTCGTAAAAATATTCCATACCCTAATATATATGAAATATATGAAGAGATCATAAATAATGAACCTACCACATTTGATAAATACATCTATGTCCCCATCTTTGAACTTCGACAGTTGAATCTAGGAACATTTGAAGTCACACGGTCCACATTTATTTGAGGAGCACTACATATTTAGGATAATATGATTTGTATTTCCTTTATAATGCAGCATTTATTTGTGTTCTATTAAATTATAATGAAATTTAGGATCCAAACTCTAATATGGAGACATATCATCTAGGATTACCTGATAACCATTGAGGTTTTATGATTCCATCCAAGTGGATTCACCCTTCTCCTTCTGATAATGTAGAATATGATGTTGACAAATAGATAAAACTGAAATTTTGTATGGATGGGGATCACAAAAAATGACTTACCCACATCACCCCAATTTGAAAATAAATTTTCATATTAGATCCTACATCGATTTTAGGGTCCTTAATAGAAACTTCTATAAGGATGATTTCCAATTTCATATCATATTACTTATGATTAATGAAAATTCTAAATTCCAAACTATTTAATTCATAGAAGGGTATTATAGAAATACTACTTTTGTTAAATAACTATTTAATCATTTTAATTATAAAAAAAATAAAATCATTACAATAATACGCTCCCAATGATTAGTGTCTTCATAAAATTAAGACCATACATTACATTCCCCAAATACAACATAAACATTTATTTAATTACTTTTTAAATAGATTCTTATTGGCCATCATGTTAAAATCAGTACAAATGTTCACCTGAGGATATACATAAAATAATTGTGCGAGATAAAAGCCTTGTAATTGGATATATATGAACAAAAATCAGTAAAACATTGGGTGAGTATAATCATCTTCATAACAACATCATCATAATCATTATAGGAAGAAGTATAGAATTGAATGGATTGTGGAAATTCATAAAAATGAAACATCATGTCTTAGTGTCCAACTACAACACATATTTAAAATTATCTCATGAGATATATCACATTACACATTGCAGTGGGGTGCTTTTTAATTTTGGGTTCAATCATCAAATAATAAAATTTACATGCCCTAAATAATATTGTATGCACCCATCACATAATAACAATTACATAACCATTCATTCCTCATATGAAATATATCATTTTTGGAAATAAAATTATCCAAGTAAAGGACTGAGTTTCATTACATAAAAAATAAATTCATCTATAAACATTGGGGTTACAAAAATATGTAAGGAATATAATACATGTTTTATGAATCATCAATCACGAGTGAAGAGGAAAAAATCCCACTATAATTAAAATATATATTTTTGGAAATACAAGATCATTTAAAAAAAATCATTAAATTTTAAATAAAATCATATTTGGGCTCTTGTATTTCAATGAATTGTGAATTTAAGGATAATGAAATGATATATATGGGACATCCATACTAAAAATGCAGTGAAAGAGGGAAATCCCAATGAACGATAATTGGATTTGTGAGTCATCTTACCTTTTTTCTGAATTCATTGGTCACTTTAATATAATGTAGCATAAAAATATATTATATAATTAATATGGTTATAAATATTTCATACATGATCTTTTATTTTTTATAGTTGTATTAAGTGAATTTATGGGATTTTGGATCAGTTATAGTGTTCAATTACGTATTTCAGGAGTGTTTATTTTCATTATACTTCTCATTGGTTCACTTGTATATGAGTATGGAGGTTCTTGTAAAATGGGTGTAATTCTCTAGCATTGAAATTTTATTTCGTTAATGAAGAAAAAATTTATTAATTTGTCTTATTTTTTATTTAGATTCATTTTATGTGGATGAAAAATTAGATATAATGGTAAAGAAAATGATTTAGATTATTTTGCGATTTTTTATGATCATCATAGACATATATAATTTTATATAATTTTATGTTTATATTTTGGTTCCAGAACATTTGATGACCTATTATAATCATAATAAATTTTTTATTGGAAATGATCATTTTATTATGTCCATACTAGAAGGTGGTAATGAAAAATTAAAATGAAATGTCTGTAGTGGCATTATGTCGACACACGAGAGATGATATTTCATTTTTTTAATTAATGGGAGAGGAAATGGGGTTTGATGTGGTATAAACCATTAACATACTAAAAATCCAGTATATCTAAGACACTTATGTTATCATTCATGATTGGATAGATGAGGTTAGGAGTGGATATGAAATGAAATTAAATTGGAAGGAAATTAAAAGGGGAATAAAGAGGAATTTACCTATTGAATTTCTCCTCATTGATAAACTCCTTAGGGAAATGGGTTTGGTATTTTTATTAGACCAAGATTTCTAAGACAAGGGGAAGGGGCATTGTAAGGTTATTGGTTATGACATGTAAAATAATCTTATGTTCAATGGTGTGTGAATAAGTGGGGAGGAAGTATGTAATTATTAGTGGATGAGAGGGGGTTTTCTCAATATTTTATTAAATACTTTATTATTTTGGCTTAAGAATACGAAATGTTTGATCCTTATCACTTAATATATTATAATAATGAAGGGTAGCTTAGGATTATCGGGATACATCTTCCTTTAAAAAAATTACTCAAAATTCCTTCATTTTGTTTTTATCCAAACTTATGATATTTTACTATTCAACAAAAAATCATGTCAATGAGAAAAATAGAAAAAATTATCCATAAGTATGTCAGGATGTTTAAAATAAATAATGGACTCAATATTAGGCAAATAATTTTATAAATACGATAAATTGATTCCTTAATTTAAAAAAACTTTTATTGGAAAGATACTGATTTTAAAATGATTACTTCTTTTATGAAACATTGTAAAATTATGAAAGGTCTCACAAATTTTTATTATATTCATATGATAACACAAAATCCATTTATGAATATATATTGTCATTTATTTATTTTTTAAATAATTATATTAATTATAAAATTCAAAATAATTATTTATGTTTTTTAAAACAAGAACATATTTTATTATTTTAAAAAAATTATTTTCTTATACTATGTTATGATTATACAACTATATTTATTAATAATATGCATAAATTTTATTTATGTGTTGAATGGTTATCTTATTATTGTATTCACTGGTTTACAATTCTTATTGGTCAAGTTACTAATCAATTAGTAAAGGTTCTTTAATTTATAAATATCACTAATTTAATTATTTATTTATGATAATATACTTTTTATTACTATACTTATTAATGAGTTTTTTTAATATATGAGATTGTTATAATAAAGTAAATAATTCAATTGAAAATATTTTGGGTCATTACATAATTCCACAATTTTGAAATTTCACCCTCAAAATATTATTTTTCATAACTATATGAAGGTATATTTTTTTATCACATCATATGGTTCCCATGTTCCCTCTTCATATGTATGGTTTCACCATTGTACCTTTACTAGGTGAGTAGTTTTGTTGCATATAACATTTTCCCCCAGTCCAATATTGCCATTGGCTTCTTCTCATAAGAGATATCATTTTCCAACTGTACCACTTCTGGATTCAGTACATGTGAGGATTAATGTATGTAATTTTTCCAGATAGATATGTGAAATACATCATGTAGTTGAGAAAATATAGGTGGAATTTCGAGTAAATTGGCCACTACTCCAACATGATAAAGAGTATCGATGTGGATGATATATAATGGAAATATCTTCCCATTCATCCCAAAAATTATGATCCACTTCCATTAATCTATGCATAGGAATAACATGCATCAAAAAATCAAAATATAGGTCCATTCAACAATTGTCTGCAGATCTCTAATGTCGACTATGGGTTTCCATGATGAACTACTGAATGGTTTACACATTATTTATAACATCATTAACCATTTCAAGTCCTAGAATCTTATGTTCACCATCTTCATCCCATCATGTAGGTGTTCTGCATCATTTCCCATAAAGGGTTTTGTATGGAGCTATTTGGATGCTTGATTGTAATCTATTGTTGTAATAAAACTCATCTAGAGGCATATATTGGTATCATCCTCCTTTAATGTCCATAAAATATGATCTGAAAATATATTCTAGTGTTTGAGTGGTCAATTTATATATGAAATCATTTTAATTATGATAATATATATTGAATTTTGTCTCAATGTTGAGAGCATGTTGGAAGCTTTTCTATAACATAGAGGTGAATCTCAGATCTCAATCAGATACAAATGATAGGGGTACTCCATGCATCCTTACCACATATCTGATGTATATATATACAACATGATCTAATGAAAAGTCCACTGTGATTGAAATAAAGCTAGTTTTCTTTTTGATATGGTCTACAAAAACCCATATAGAATTTTCTCATGGTGATTTATGAGGTTGTCCGATGAAAAATTCCATGTTGACGTCTTAATGTACCCCTGTTAGTACGGGTAATGGTGGCATCATCACATTATATTATATTATTTCATCCTTCACTTGATGACATAACCAGCAGATTGATGTATATCTAGTGATCTTCTTCTACAAATTGTCATCGTAGTTGATTTCTCAGATATGTCTATACATCTTTGTTCTTCTTGGGATAATATTAAAAGATTATCTATTTGGGCCACATATAAGATCTTCTTTATCTCTGGATTATATGGTACACATAGTAATGGACCCAAACTTACAACTCCTTCCTCATCAATTTTTAATGCTTAGGGTTTATCATTCAGATAGATTCAATCTAAATCTATATTCCCACATCATTTATTTGAACAACGATTATTTTATCCATGAGGGATGGTTTAGAAATATTTTGATAAAATATTAAAGACGTTCCTTCCATAATGATTCAAATTTATATCTTTTTTGAATCTATGAATATTTTATCCTTCTCAATTCTCATCATTGATAATGTTGCAGGATGATTTATACATAGATAATCAACAACAATATTTTTCTGACCGTGATGGTAGTTGACTGAGCATTCATAATATTTGATATGAGTTAACTATATTCAATTGTTCATATTTGTCTCATTATATGTGAATTTATATTTTTTGTCACATATAATAATTTTATGTTAAAATCTTTTTCCAATAGTGATAATACGACCATAATTTTAACATAAAGATCATAGGTGCCAACTCCAGATCATGTGTTGGATAGTTTTACTCCATGATTTTAAACTGCCTTGAGGCATAGGATATCACATTATTATATTACATTTTCATAAACCCTATTCCCCTATTTGAGGCATTTTTGAATACCATAAATAGTTCTCGTCTTGTTATATGGGTGATTATTGGTGATTATAAGACTCTATTTAACTTTTTAAAGTAGTCTTCACATTTAGTCATCTAGTAACACTTTTCTCCATTCTGAGTCAGTTTTGATAGTGGGTTTCATATCATGAATATTTCCTCACAAATCCCTATCAATACCAAGATAGACCCATGAAACTATAGATCTCTGTTATAGATGATTTACTGGGACACTATTCAATTTCATTTATATTGGATTGGTCCAATTACATTCCTATTCTATTGTTAATATGGCCTATGAATGAAACATCATGCATATATAACTCACATAAATTCTACATTCCATAATGTTTCTCCCGTTGAAATGTATTATGAAAAGTAGTCAAATGATCCACATAGTCTCCTTTTACATTCGAGTATATTAATATATGTTCAATAAATACTGCAAAAAATATGTCAAGTAAATCTCTAATGACACCATTAAATAAGTCCATGACTATTTTTTGAGCATTAACGGGTTTGAAAGGGACTCGTTCAAATGGAAGTAATGGGAATATCATCCTTCTTCACATTCGATTGGTGATACCCCTACGAAATTTCCACATTAGAGAAATACATGTCCCAACATAGCTGATTGAACTAGTCATCTATATTTTTAAGGTGAAACATTTTATTTAATTTGTTTTTTTAATATCAAAATTATATAAACTATGGCACAATGTTCTAGCCTTATTATTGTTGAAGAGGATAGAAATGTCGTGTAGTGATGGACATGGACATATAAAACTCTTATATAGATTTCCCGGCAACAACTTCTTCAATTATTCCAACTCAACTATGAAAATTCTATAAGGTCTACATAATATAGGAAGATATCCAGAAAGAAGTTAAATTTATGACACAACATCTTATTTAGAAGGAATTCGTAGAATTTTTTTGGGGAAAACATTTGTGTCCCCCCTCAAAATGGGAATGTACTGATGCATGATTATCCACAATTGCATGATCAGCTAAGCTAGTTACTCATTATCATAATGAAATAATTTAAGTAATTGTGATGATGAATCTATATGAAACTCATCCTTACCCTTACACATATAAATAATTGGACAATGCCTCGGGATATTAAGTGTTCTCTCCCATTCCTAACAGTTGATATTGAATTTGTATAAAGGTAGCCAATCCATGCTTAAAATAACCACAAAATCCACCAATCTAATATGGAATATTTTTTTGGAATGTTATGTCAACAAACATTAATTGGGGAGGTGTTAGAAACATTGAATTTAACAATTTTCCCATTTTTTATTCTTAGTAATAACTATTCTTCCATATATTGAGGTGGTTTTTCAATCGTTCATCTAATCATGATAGATAATAAATAATGCATATAACTTGAATCAAATAGTAAGTTCAGTATTCATGAATTAATAATCGTATTACTTATCACCACATCATTGATATGATCCACCTCGATATTATTGATGGCATAATCATTAACTTTCTCATTTGGATTTGGTGGATACTGTAGCGGATTAACCCAAGGGTAATGAGGTATCGTGAAATTTCGTTTATAGTACCCTTGATCCCCACATTTTTAACATTAAACCATGGGTTGATATCTCCATTCCTCCATCATAATCTCCAAATTCATTATTTATGTTTGAAATTCATGATCCATGTGGCATTCTCAAGAAAGACTTAAAGAATTTACTCTTCCCTTAGGGGTAGTTACCATGATTCTTCTCTATATATTTTTGAAATGTGAGAAATGGGGATTTATTTCCCCCATTTTAATTATATCCTCCTTCGTGAGACCACATAATCTGGTTCATACCATCCTAGTAATGGGACCATTCACTAAAATCTATCACAAATTTGAGGGAAAATCGACCAACTTCTTCATAACTCCAAATGTATATAATTATTTGATCTTTTTGATAGTGTGGTTTTAAACCACTAATGAATTTCTCTATTTTTCATCATTATTGATAACATAACTCTAGGAGTACCATGAAAGTATTGAGAAATCTTATTCATATATCATGATAGATTCACATTTCTTTTTCTTTATATTTATGAATTATCACTCCATATTTTAGTTAAGAGTTTATGGGAAATTCTTTTTATGAAAAATTATCCTAAATTATTCACACTCAATACCTTCAATTTAATCTTTGTCTTAGTGATTTTAATCAATTTCCACCATTGATAACCACCTTTATCTAGGTGATAAATGGACTGAGTCAACTTCTCCATCGTATAATATCAAGGAACAGAAAACAAATACTCCATTGAGTTGATCCATTGTTCCATGACTAATATATCGCAATATCCACTAAAAATAGTAGTCATTTTCTTATAATTGATTTTCTTTCCAGTTTTTCATTATTAGGTGAAGGATGATGTTCCACTTTTTTCTATTTATTATTCATAGCTTAAAAAAACTTGGCATGAATTTCCATTAAATTTTGAACTCCACCTCCCATGGCATTGGAGTTGTAGTTCAGGTAATATCTTTTTTTCTCATCACATGGATTTCAGTCCTTATTTATCAAAGTTCCCACCATTTTCTAAAACAGAAAAGGATTGAACAAAAAATAATCCAAAAATCAATAAATAAATAATTTATTATATTGTGAAATTAAATATATTGGCATATCTTTTGGGATGCCTATGTTTAGAATTTTTTTAAATGAATGCGTCTTTAGTAATTAAATATACATTGAATTAGAATAATGTTTTCACTAAGGTTATCAATTAAGAATCTCCAAATTTACTAAATCATTCTTTAATAAAAACTATATTGAAAAAAATTTCATACATAATTATTACATCATATTATTGGTAAACGAAAGTATCATTACACAACTACGCACCTAATGGTTAGTGTGTTCAGAAATTTAGGACCATACATAAAATTCACATAATAAGACATAAACACTTATTTATTTAAATCATTCCTAGATTAATAATGGATCTAGTGTTCTCTATAGTACTAATGTTTACTTGTGACTATAAATCAAATAAATTGGTTACCTAAAAACATAGTAGGTTGATATATCAGAACAATAATCAATAAAACAGGGGGTGAGTATAATCATCAACATAACATAATCATAATAATCATGATAGGGAGCATTAGATAAAGGAATTGAATGTGGATATGCATAAAAATAAAACCTCATTTCATAGTTTTCAACCACTAACCATAATTAAATTTATATCATAAGATAAATCACATAACCCAATGCAATAGAGAGTTATATAATTTTCAGTGCACCTATCACATCACAATGTTTACATTCAATATATAATTATTGGTTCATCACTCACATCATTACAATTTCATAAAAAGCATTAAAAATAGAACATATTTCATTATTGGATATAAAAGAACACATGGAATGGAATTAGTTTCATTTCATAAATAAAACATTTATTAATAAACTATGGGGTTCAAAAAATATATAGTAAACAAACAAGTTGGTTTATGATTCATCATTCCTGAGTAGAGAAAAAACAATATCACAATATTTAATAGATGAATTTATTGGAAATAAAACTTCTTTTAGGAAAATCATTACATTTTTCAGAATATTATATTCAATGAATGTATAAGATTTTTTTAAAAAAATGGAAGGATAAAAAAATTATATTTAAAGAAAAAAAAGGAACATACATGTAATTAATTAATATTATCAGAATAATATATATATTAATTTTATTTATTATAAATTTATTAAATGAATTAACGGTTTTTTGGATGAGTTATAGAGTTCAATTACATCATTCAAGAGTGGTCATTTTTTAGGATTGGTTCACATGTATATAATTATATAAGTTTTTTTAAAAATGGAATAATTATCTATAATTAAAACATTATATTAATAATGGACATACAAAATTATTATTGGTCATATATTTTATTTTTTTATATTTTATGATAATTATTAATTAGATATAATTTTAATGAAAATAATTTAATTTATTTCGATGTTTTTTTACAATCATCACAAATATATATGATTTTATCTTATATCAAGCCTTTTTATTTGATCCCAAACAATCAATAACATATAATATTTATAAAAAAAATATTATTTATCAACGATAATGGGTTTATAAACATCCTTGATGAAGGTAATGAAAAATGAAAATTCATCTTCTATAGTGGTGCTTAATTTAAACAACTTGTATGATATTTCATGATTAGAATAAAAGGGAGAGGTGATGGGTTTTGATGAAGGATATTCCATTAACATAATAACAATATATTATATGTATGTTATTTTTGTTATAATTAGTGTTTGGAAGTAGTAGTTTTGTAGATGATAATAAGAGAATGGAAATTGAAGAAGAATAAAGGGGTTATTTACTCTTGGATTTATCCTACTTGAGAAAATCCTTAGTTAAAAGGTTTTGGTATTATGATGACACAATGTTCTCATAGAAACCGAGGAGTGTATTAAAAAGTGAATTAGGATTAACATAGACAATATTCAAGGCTTGGAAGGTGTGAGGAGAAGAGGGGGTGAAGGGCGATATTCATAGGCTAGGAAAGGAATGTTTTCTTATTATTTTATTCATTACATTTTTATTTTGGATCATGACTATGAATATAATGTATTTTATCACTAAATATATTAAAATAATGAAGGATAATTTTGTATTTTGTGATTTAATCATCATTACATAAAACATTGCTCAAAAATCCATTTATTTTGTTTTTATAAAAAAATTCATATATTAATATTCATAATAAAATCTTGTTTTTCATAATGAATTCAAAAAAATTTACCCTAACCATTTCTTAGCGTATTGAATTAACAAATGCATTTCGGTTTAGAAAAATAATTTTATGAATACGAGAAATCTAAAATTTATTCCAAAACATAATTTATGATAAAAATAATAATTTAAGAATTTTAACTGGTTTTATGAAACATAAAAAACATACATAAGGTCACATAAAATTATATTTATAATCATAAGACAATTAATAATTATATTAAGAATATATTTCATGAAAATAATTTTTTAAAATATATTCATTATAAAATTGAAAATAAACATTTTTGTTTTGAAAAAATACCAACACATAATTTTACTAAACATTTATTTGAATATATTATGATTTATCTATAACATATTATTATTTATAAGTTGAGAAATTATATTTATAATTTCATAGTTGAAGATACTATACTATTGGCCAGATTACGATTCCAAGTGGTGTTTTAGTATTTCATTATTATAGGTTCTTCAGTTTCTAATTTCATATTTTTTTCATTTTTAATAAATGGGAATAACATTTTATTGGGATACCAATGCTATTTATATGTTTTATACCATATAATATATTTAAAAGAACATAAATAATTCCATTGAAATTTTTTTGTGTTCTTATATGTATCTATGTAATTACGAGATACATATGGGAAAGGAAGACATGGAGAGCATAACTTTCAGATAAACCCATGGGATATTTTTTTTATCTAGGCATGCACATTAGATTAAATATTTCATATGAAACATTCTTGTTCATAATGAATCATAACCTTATTCCATTATTATAATGAAAAAAAATCTATTGATGAACATGTAGTCAAATATGAGTAGCGATGTCACAAACTTGTGGATCTTTAAAAAATATTCTGAATGATGTGGCCTCACATTTTGATGATGAAATTTATTAATTGATCTTTTGTATTGAATTCAGGGATATTCCCTTTCTTTTTTCGTACACCATTATGGAATCGAGGTCGGTGATGAAAATAATAGTTGAATCCTATAAATTTCAAACCCTTTGATTCTAAAATTAGTGCAGGGGAACCAAGGGATCCTTTTATACATTCAGTGTTTCATAGGTAACATTTGCTAAAAATTTATCCATTATAGAAATTTAATGAAGATGGGTGTCTCCTAATGATGTCATGGGGACTTCCCACAATCCTTTAATAATTTCATGCAATACATATTATGACTCCATGTATTCATGCCTCTAATGTATGTAATTGCTCTTATTTTATTTGTGTATTTCATAGATAGGTCTCTTGGTTCTATCCTGATATATAAATAATTCATACTTGAAAGGATAAAAAAACCTACTACGTTAGTATAATTATTCTTGGTTCTAAAACCCATTATTCTGAAATCATGAAGTACTTCCCCATACTCTTATTTATAATTGATATTATAATAATTTACATGCATATTCAAGAAGTAAACATGATCTCCTATATTGAACAACTCATGTATAAATTAGGCCTCTCTATGTTGACTTGGTGTTTCGCCCAATGGGAGATTATTCTGCAATAATATGACATCATGTTTGTTCCACAAAAGTGGAGTTAAATTGATGTCCTTGGATTATTTCATTGAAACACATCCGACCACTAGAAGCACACTAGTGTTCACCAAACATTGAAATGATGGTTATCATTTCCAATTACACTACCATAAAATGGAATATTTGCATTTGTGACTAATTTTTAAGTACTATTTTCATGTGGATGGATTCCCTGAATAATAACCATATTTTCCATGGGATTGTGTTGTTTTACATGGTTAATGTAAATTTTCTATACACTATCTCATTGTCTGAGGGCTGCACCAATAATGCGGTTGAATATCAATCCCCCATTTTTCTATTAAATCGGGACATATAGTTTAAAATATCATTCAAATAAAACAAATGGGAATTCGTTTTACTGAATAAATAATTTAACTACAAGTACACTGTCAAGATGGAAGAATTTATATCTCTTAAATGTTACATTAAAGGATTGGTTATATTGTTCTATTTTAAACAAATGGTTTATCATGTCCCTCAGCCAAAAAAATATTGTGCATTAGAAATGGATAATGTATCCATGTTATTGTATAACCATGATCATTCAACATGAGATTTCTATATTACACATCAGTGTACAGTTTCATTAGTCACTGTCTATGTACTAGTTGGAATCAATCAGGACAAAAGATATCAATATTTTAATGAACCAATATCCACCATTGGATAGATGGAACGCAATATCGATTACCTCTAAATTGTGACCGACACATTATATTGATCCAAGATTGAATAACATCAATTTCTAGTAGTGAACTTCACCCATTAGGATGGGATTGATGAGTAAAAACCCATCTAAAAAGATGTCTTTGAGGGAATTATCCTCTTATTCAAAGTAGAAAGCTAGATTCCTACCATCACTGAAGAATTCCATGTAGTCCTTGGTGGAACTCACTAGTAAGATCAAACTCTCCAACCAAATTTTGATTATTTTTTTTTAATTTAGAAATAATTATATAAGACTGTGTGGAAATCAATAGGAAATTTAATTCATTGCAAATCCATGAAAACATCAACCATTAGGAACTTGATTTTCTACATTTAGTTAAATATTCCATGATATTTTACATATGGGGAATGAATATTGTGTGTCCATATCCCCCAGGAAGAGGTAAAAATTTTAAGTACATACATAATATTAATAAATTAATTTCCAAACAGGATAATGATGTACATCAAAAGGTATTCAGTATGAAAAATATTATTCACATCATAATGTAAAATACCATCACTAGATTCAGTGTCCCACTCACGATATTTGTAGACATAGAAACCAACATCTATTTTAGCAATTTGATATAATTGTACAAGGTGTAAAAAATATAATCCACCTACTCATCAAGAAATCATGAAAAGAAATATGAGAATAGAGACCTTTGAAAATTTATTTTTAAATACACTCTGAAAATTGATTGACAAGGAAAAGAAGTATATTCCAGATAAGATCATTCATGATTTATTTTCCTACCAAACCACCACACACACTTCCACACTTCTGATTCCATATTCATTTTTTGAATAACCTGAATCAGTTTTTCTTTTTGAATCCTTATCAGTGTCAATTAGAATAGATATTTGTGGAAATATATTTGATGAATAGGAATAAAAAAAGGTGTGGGATGAGTTAGAATGACATGATGAGAAATTGTTGAATCTATTATCAAACCTATGTGATTAATATAATATTGGTTCATAATCATTCACGGAAAATTTAATCCTCCTCTACATCCATAAACTAGAACTAGTGTTGAATCACTGAACACAAATGATACCATGAATGAATCCCCTAAATATAGAACCAATGTGGGAAGGGCCATACATCAAACATATGTTATTTTTTAATGGTTTTTAATCATTGGAAACAATGTATGGGGAGAAAATTATTCCAACATCACATAACATTCATAATACATCTTATGTCCTTGAATAACTAAATTAAACAAATTTCCATTTTCCTTACACAATGTATGAATCTAACTACCAAAAATTATCCATTGATGAATAAATAAAAATATAAAAAACTCTCAAATCGTGTTACAATGACATTAAAATGCACAAAATAACACATCCCTACAGTATGATGTTACACCACATGAAATAAATCTTCAAAAAATGATGTTAAAATACACAGATAGTGTTACATTTATGATTTATCACCACACTCGATGTAGATCTATGAAGAAGAATATTGAAGTAAATTATCTCTTTGTATGAGTCCTATCCACATAGAGTATCTCCCAACTAAAAAAATATGTGATTTGATTCCTATAATCACATGATTAATAATGACTCCCTAGTCCCAAATCAATTCTCCAAAAGAAGTATAAATTGAAAAAATTACCCTCTACATATGATTTAGAACTGGAAAAAGGTTTTTTAGGTTCTGGGAGCTGTGGAAGCGCGTGGGTGGGTGTACCCAACTTTAATTTCCCCATTAACAATGATCAATATGAGAAATGTCATCATAAAAAAATGATTTATATTTTGAATAGAATGAATAATGAAAGAAAAATAAGGGAGTCCCGGAACAATTGAGAGGTTCATCATATGTTGGTTATAATTAATTTAATTAAAAGACAAGAATTAACTTGATGTAATTCTCTGTATGTTGATGTTTTTGGTCAAAATCTATTATGATCCATTATTGTGTTGTAGAATACAAGTATAGGATTCCACCAATTATTATTAAATTGTGTTACACGTATCTCTGTATGTCACCAAATAGATCTCCTGGTGCTAGCTCAGAAGAGCCTTCACTTACAATGTCTACCTTCGATCGTCTTGAGAGACCTTTGAAAAGAACTGTCCTTGATCTGTTGGAGGGGGATCTCTCTCATAGATTTAGATCATTCTTTATAGAAAATAATTCTCACAAGGCTTGAGAGGATTCTCTTGATCTGATGTTCAAAACCCCCAAAAATGGATAGGATAATGAGAATTATATAATTTAGATTTTAATTACATATAATAATTATAAAATTAATTATTTACTCGAAATCATTTATTCATTTCATTTAATTATTTGTAAGACCCAATGTCTAATAATAACAATTGACTATTATTATTACATGAAATGCACCCAGTGATTTACACCTATTATTATATAATTAAATAATTAATATTATTTCTCAAAAATCTCTAGAAAATATAAATTTTTTGTATATTAATATTCACAGAGTGTACTTTGGTTTTTTTATTTTCATTATTTTCTCCACCACATTTATTAGACCTCGAAAATGGATAGTTATTTCTCAAATAAATACAACTACATATCTCGCTAATAAATTTATTATTTCACCCACAATATATTCTCTCAAATAACTAGTGTCGAAAAAGTGTGATTATGTATCCTAGAATAATAATTAAACATCAATCGGGAATAATATTTATTCATATTTTTAAATTAATCGTTATATGAGATACTAAGACACACATAGTGTGTTACCCTCTAGGCCTCTCTCACTATGGAATTAGGCGGAGCCTACCTAACATCCAAGGTTAGTGTCTAGAAACCCACCATGGCAGCCTTAGAGAAAGAATTTAACACCATAATGACGTGTCACGTCCTACAAATGCTAACCATTTAATGTAATCCCATTGCATGATATATCATGTCAAGCGGGTTTCATGCTACTGCCATCAACCCATGTGGTTGATTATTCATTCTTTGACTTCCTAGAATTTATGTTTCCTATTTATTACCATGGAAATGGATTTATTTGGGCTATATCAATTCCGTCAATGGGCCTGGGATATCATCTTGCATTATGGAACAGAAGGGATGAATCTTTTCTAGTATTATCTATTAATGAAGTATTTATAATGACACACCAAACATATCCTAACTTTCTGAGAATATTGAGTCATCATAGTTTTATTCAATACAACTAAGTTCATGAGTTGTAACACCGATTAATAATAATATTAATGTCTCATGACCAATACACATGTCTGAATATAGAAACATCCAATGACACTTTGAAATGTTGATTTTCTATTGTCTGGTATCGTTCTCATAATATCCTACTAGATACTACCTTGAGAGAACCCCATGAAATTGTGCCACAATGTTTTATGAGTCCTCAACCTTTATCAAATGTATTATTTGTGTCCCTCAAATAACATCATCCAGCCATAGAACATATATTCAAGAACAATGCTATGAATCATCTAGGTTGTCATCATAACAGGGTTCCACTATGACCCTTTATTGCAACAACTATCCTTATGACATTATCATACGCATTTTCATGTAGAAGAACAATCAATAGTCATATTGTAAATTTTAATGAATAACGTAAAAATTATTTGGTTCTAGGACACCAACATCAACAGAACACCACGTAGACTAGAGCCAAGTACTAACAACCTTTAAACCTCTATATCTCACATAATATTCATGCTTTTTCAGATACATGCCTCTAGTCATGGTGTTCACCACGTTCTCTTACCTGGAAACTCTGCTCACTACAAAATATACCCTTTGATAGAAATACCCCAAGAGGTAATACTTTTAGAGAATGTTCTTTGTCTATTGATGTGACCTTGGTTATTTTACAAGAGCCATTGCTGTAGTATTTTCACAATACAATGTGATATGATATTTACTGCTAGGAAACACATTATGTTCCTGGATAAAGTTTCGAATCTAGGTTGTTTCCATGGATGCATCAGAAGATGCTATATATTTAGACTCTTTTATAGAATCAGCAACAACTGGTTTCTTTGATCTCTTCCAGCTCACAGCTCCTCCATTGAGAAATAAATAATTTCCATATTGTGAATTTAGATCATTATAATCTGTCTGAAAACCAGCTTCATCATACCCTATGATGAAAAGTTCCTCGTCTCCTCCATATACTAGGAACATATCATTAGTTCTTCTCAAATAATTAAGGATAGTCTTAATAGTAGTCCAATTCTATTCTCCTAGATCTTCTTGATATCTTCCTACCATGCTTAGTTAATAGGAAACATAATTCCTGGTACAAAACATATCATACATGATGGATCATATCGCTGAATCACATGGAATATTAATTATTATATCTTTCTCTTATTGTGTATGAGGACACATTTTCATAGAATGATGTAGTCTGTGTGACACTAGAACCAATCCCTTTATGTATTGTTCCATAAAAATATTATTATTATTATTTCAATTTATATAACCTGAATTAGTCCAAGAAGCCTCTTAGATCTATCACGATGGATTTTGATCCTTAGAATATAGGCATCTTGACCCATGTCCTTCATAGAGAAACAACTGTTCAACCATTCCTTAACTAACTATATGTCTAGTACATCATTTCCAATTAGCAATATTTTGACAACATATTATTCTAGGATACTGAACACATTACCATTAAAAGAAATATAAACAGGTTTCTCACATTCATTTTTGATGAAACCAAATTTATTATTGGATTCATCAAATCAAATGTTCTATGACATGGATTGTTGGTTTAATGTATAAAATAGATTTCTACAACTTGCAAACCTGTTTGGCTTCACCAGGTGTTACAAACATTTCTGGTTGTGTCATATAGACATATATATCAAGGTTCCCTTAATGGAATGTTGTTTTGACATCCATCTTCCAAATCTCGTAGTCATGGTAAGATGTTATGTAAAGTATAATTCTTATGGATTTAATCATGGAAACTGTTGAGAAGGATTCATTATTGTAAATTACATGAATCTATATTAATCCTTTATCAACTAGATTTTCTTTATAGATGCTAACTTAACATTCAATTTCCAACATTCCCTTGAATACCCATTTTCATCTAACAGGCTTTAAATTAGTTGGTTCATCTACCAGAACCCAGACTTGGTTCTGATACATAGAATCCATCTTAAAATTCATATCTTCTAGCCATCTTGAAGCTTCAGATATTTGTATTGCTTACTTATATTAGAGAGGTTCTTCATTGTCCAAAAATAATGATTCACCATCCTCGGTGTCTTGGAAACTAATTATATTTGGATCCCTTACCTCTCCTGAGCTCATACGTAGTAATTGTATTTCTGGACCCTCTACGATAGGGAATTGTGGAACTTTTTCCTGTACCGACTCTAGTGTATCATGAGCATCAACTTCATCAATGTCAATATTTCCCCCACTATCATTTTTTATTGTGTGCTCCCTCTCAAGAAAGGCAGCTTGTCTGGAGAAAATCGTATTCTTGAATGAAGGGTTATATAGTTAATATCATTTTGTTTCCTTGGGATATCCTATAAAGATACTCCTCGTGCCCTATGGTTCTAGTTTTTTGTCTTAGAAGGCCTTAAAATGCCTCAAATCCCCATACATGTGTGTGAATAAATGATTTTTTTTCCATTCCTTAACTCTGAGGGAATTTCGTTTTCCCCCTAAGTTGGTACTCGATTTAATGTGTATGCTACAGTTTGTAATGCATATCCTTAGAAGGATAATAGAAGATCATCATGACTGATCATTGTCTTCACTATTTCCAAAAAGGTGTGGATCTTCCTTTCAAAAAAACCATTCCACTTTGGTGTATAAAGATGATTTAGTTGATATAAAATCCAATATTATGCAGAAGATTGATGATATCTTGGTTCAGATATTCCCCACCATGATCCGATCAAAGATTCTTTATCTCCACACCAAGACGATTCTCTACATCATTCTTGAATTCCTTAAATTTATCTATGGACACTAACTTATACATCATTATGTAGACACAACCATATATACTCAAATCATCAGTAAATGTAATGAAGTATATCAACCTCTAGATTATACTGGAAATCATCCACACACATATCTGGGTACCAATCCTAGAATCATTGGGGTCCTTTCTCCCAGTACATGGAGAGAAGGCTTGTCCATTTAACCTTTAAAAAAAAGTTACATCTATCAAGTGGATTTAGCTCAGTAGAGTCTAAATTACCATCTTGGCAGATCATTGTCAACCACTTCTCGTTTACATGATGGAGGCGGTGTTGCCACAACTGGGTAATGTATGAGTCATGTGAGTTTGTTTTGTCATCGATTTCCAACACATGGTTTTCAAAATTTAAAACATACAAACCGTTATTTATATGAGCCATACCATAACATATGTTGTTCTTATATAAGAAACAATCCATATTTACAAACATGTCAATAAATCCATCCATATCCAAAAACTATACAGAAATTATGTTCTTGGTAACACTAGGTACCTAATAACAGTTATGTAAAACCAAAAGCATCCAATTTAGAAATTAGAGATGGTAATCGCCAATGGACAATATAGTCATCCTTATTCCATTAGAAGCTCGAAGATCCACCTCACCTCTAAAAATCTCTCAAAATCATCTCGGTTCCTACATTTGAATACATATGTGACCCCACAAAATGTATCTAATACCAAATGTATAGAAATGAAAAGATTACACTCAATAATAAACAGAACATTAGTTTCCTTACACTTTTGGGTGAATTTTCTCTTCTAGTGTCCTAGTTTTCCACAAACAGATCATACCACCTCTTGTTCCTTTCCCTACCTCTGGATCTTCTCCATCGTGGAGGACGGTGCTTAGGGGCTTTTGAATGTTTAAGAATCCCTGTCCCCTTTTCCTTGTACACCCTTTTCATATTCACTAGAAGTACTATGTGGTTTACATGCCCCATGTCCTTATATACTTGAAATACTATGTCCAAAAGTTATGATAGACTCTTCTCATTGTTGCTCATGTTTTAGTTGACTATAATTCTTGACAAGGTCTTAGGCTGAGATGATAGGATGAGATCTACACGCAACTTATCTGGGAACATAATCCTTAATATTTCCAGGTGTTCAATGTAGCCAATAAGCATCAATACATGAGGATCATATGGAACATACTCTACATGCATTTTTGTAAACAAGGCATTGGAGATCCTATATCTCTCATATCTCGCATTCTCTTGGAATAGATCCTTAAGGTGATACATCATGCTCTACGCATCCATGTTTTTTTATACCTTCAAGAGCTCATTAGCCATGCACCCTAGCATGAAACATTGGAAATATATGGCATAATATATATGATTTATATAGAGAGATAGTTACTCGTAACTATCCTCTTTTCTATGAGTAACTATAACATGATCATCCAACACATACTATTTCCTCTTGTGGAGAAGGATGATGCGTAAACACCTCTGGAATTCCTATAAATTTGTGTCGGTGAGAAGGTTTTCCTTCTTGAGTATGCTTCCAAATGATATGACTGAATTCATTTTTCATGTTGTTTCTATATATTAATATGATAAATTTTTAATTAATTTATCATTATAAAACTTAGAAAAACAAATAATTTAATATTTATTAGTCTTCCACTATTTTATCGAAATCCAATATCCCTCACCATTGACATCAGAACATTCTGTTTCATGAATATTATAGTAGAAAGGGTCTATATTTACCTACTCATTTCCCAACTATGGTTGTTCATGCAACCTGAAGGTTTTTAGGATGGCATTCCAAATGCCAACTGCATAAACTTGCAAGTCCTTGATCTGCTGAGTGGACTCCCCAATCCAGAAATCCTTCTATTTTGGATTCCCCCATCCTTTTCAACTTGTTTACACCTTGTCCGGTTGTGGCAGTCAAACCTTGATGTGAACCAAGTAAAGTCAAAACAAAAACATAAAATAGAATTCACTGATAATCACTTTTAACTATGATTCAGTTCTAAACAAAATTATAGAAGGCTATACATACATATTATTTATTTGAGGGATTTTATCTTTATATGTGAATTTCCATTTTATTATCTTTCATACATGATTGTTAATATTAAGTGGGATATAATATAGTGATTAACCATGTCTGATATAATATTTACGCATAAGCCGGTTTTATTTTAGTTCCATCTTCCATGCTTTTTTAATTAATTTATTGTGTGATCATGACAAGACACCCACAATAAATAGACCATGAAAATGAAAATAATAAAATATATATTATGACCATTACCTTGTTCTATTGGTTAGTTTATCAAGCTGTTGATTAACTAACCCATGAACTAGGGAGAAACACCCTAAACCTTTTGGGTTCATGTTTACATTTTTCTACATGTACACCTTTTTTTCTCTGTGGATTGGTTTCACCTCGGTTCATATTTTGATCTTCCTACACTATCGTGGGATCTCTATCCATTACACATACTTTTATCTCACTTGTAGGTGAGGGGTAAAACCGATTTTTACATAACATAATCCTTGGGCACACAAGCCCTACATATTAATGAGGATAAGGCTCACAGACTATCAAATTTAATTTAAACAAATAAATCAAAGAAACCATTCACATTCAAATGTATTGGTCTACCCCATAATCATACATACATTCAACGATATTTACACATAAATAAAACTAGAATCCAATTCATTAATCAATTTTGTTTAAGATAAATCAATCTCAAATTAATTAATTATCATTAATTAATCAATCCATTTATCTTTAACCCTTTTTCTGAATTTCCCTGAGATTATCATCGATCATAATTTAAAAAAATTCATTTAAAATTATATTTGTTCGTTACCTTTACCTTGGAGGAAACCTGATGAATTCTCATTCATAACTACCCAATGAGTAGAAATTTACACTACACAGATGTAATATTAAACACACATATATATGACACCTATCAAGTTTTGTGCCTCATCCTTAATCCCACACTATGGTACACGTATCAAGGGTTTTTATAATATAATAATAAATTTTAATAAATATAAATAATTTGGATGAGTACACAACATATAGTTCCAACTACATGGCATGTACATTTGTAAACTGTCCATCCAAAGTACACATTTGGGGACATGGTGTGTAGATGTCCTTCAGAAATTTTCAGTGTACACAACGTGTTATGTGGGACACATGATGTGTAGTATTCGCGTTACATAGTTTATATCCTGGAAATCCATGTACGGGGTATACGGTCCAACCCTAACCCAAAGGGACTACGTTTCATGTTCAATGGGCCACACAGTGTGTAATCCGGAAACAATTTTCCACCTATTCCTAGTCAACACATGTAGTGATAAAAATTTAGATAAAATCCATTGATATATCCTGGTTTGGAGGATTGTCCTATTGTATGGAACCTGTACTAAACGGATTGAGCTTCCAAATACACGTTGTGTATTCTGGTGTTTTATGACCAGAATTCTTTGGATCCTCCCGATGAGATCCATTGTCTTATTTTAATTAAATGTAAAATAAAAAATCATGTCTGTATGGTGAATGAGAAACTAAACAGGAGGAATACATCCTGAGATTCATATATATATATATCGATTAAATTAAATTTCAGCAACTAAATTATGAAATATGAAAATCACAAAAAAAAAACTATATAATTATATTCAACAATATGAAAGCTATGATGCCACTTGTAGGTTCTGGGATTAATGGAAGAATATTTGTGGGTGTTCCAAACATTAATTTTCTCGTTAATAATGATCAATATGAGATCCATCATGATAATAAAATGCTGGATCTCCGGAATAGAATGAAGAACGAAATAAAAATTTCGGATTCCTATAACCATAGAGAGGATCATCATATGTTCGTTATAATTAATTTAATTAAAATAAAAGAATTGTCTTGAGTCAATTTTCTCACTGTAGATTTTTCTAGTCATGATCTGATGTGATCTGTGATTTCATCATATAATCCACGTGTAGGATTCCTCTATCAGTGATCTACATGTTCTCCACGTATCTCTAGATGTCTCTAAAGGGATCTTCTAGTGCTACCGTTCAAGCTCCTTAACTTGTGATTTCCTCCTTCAATAACCTTGAGAGCCGCTTACAAAGTTTTGTCCTTGATACTGTGGAGGAGGATCTCCCTTGCAGCGTGAGAGAATTCTTGGAAGAAAATAATTCTCTCTTGCTTTGAGAGAATTCTCACGATCCTTTGTGCACAACCCCTAGAAATGGACATGCTAATGAGAATTATATAATCGGTAATTTAATTATGTAGAATAATACTAAAATGGATTAATTACTTGAATGAATATATTCATTTAATTTAATTCTTATTAAGAACCCATGTCTAATAATAACAGTTGGCTATTATTATTACTTGAAAAATTCCCAGTGAATTACACCTAATATTATTTAATTAAATAAATTTTAGTATTTCTCACAAATCCCCAAAAAAATACAAGGGATTTATAATAATATATCCGGAATGTATATTTGGTTATCAATTTTCTTTATTTCCTCCACCACATTTATAAGACCATCAATAATGGATATTTATTTCACAAATAAATATCACTACATAACTCTCTAATAAATATATTATTTCACCCACAATATATTCTCTAGAATTACTAGTGTCAACATAAATGAGATTAGGTATCCTTGAATAATCATTGAACCAAAATTGAGAATAATCTCTATTCAACATGTTAAATTAATATTTAACTGAGATACTTCGACACACTTAGTGTTTGACCCTCTAGGAGTCTTTCTTAGTTGAATTAGGCGGAGCCTAGCTAAAGTCAAAGGTTAGCATCTAGAAACACGATACGGTATCCAAAGAGAAATAAGTTAACGTTGTAATGACTTGTCACATCCTAGGAACGCTTGCCGTTTAATCTAATCCCTTTATCATGATATCTCAAATCAAGCAGGTTTCATACTAGTTCCATCAACCCATGTGCTCTGTTATTCATTATTTTACTTCCTTGAATAGAAACTTCCCATTATTTACCATGAACATGGATTTATTTTGGCTATATCAAATTCCCCAAAGGGCATGAAATATCAACATTCATTATAGAACAGAAGTGAAAATTCTATTTTTCAATTTATCTATTAATATAGTATTACTAATGATGCACCTAACATATCTTACCTCACTATGAACAGTGTGTTGTCACGGTTTTTGTCAACACATCTAAGTGCAAGAGTTGTTACACCCATTAAGAATACTCCTAATATATAAGGACCAATACACAATCCACATATAATAAAATACCATGTCACTATGAAATGTGGATTTCCTACTTGTGGGTACCGTTCTCATAATATCCTCCTATATACTACCAACAATGCACAGTAGGAGACATTGCCTCAATGTTTTATGAGTACTCACCCTTAATGTAATGTATTATTTGTGTCACTAAAATAACATAATCCGACCATAGAACATATATTAACGAACAATGCTATGGAAATTCTGGATTATCATCCTAGAAGGGATCTACTATGACCCTTTAGTGTAACAGCTATCCTTAGGACATTATCACATGAATTTTCAAATAAAAGAACAATCAAGTTGTGATAAGTTATTTTTTAATAAATAAATTTCAATGAAGTTTGTTCTAGTCTACCAACTCTAACAACTTTTCAATTCAAGAACAATGTTTTACTTGGTTCCTTCTAGCTCAAGAGACATAGTATTTCCCAAATATCAAATATTGATTCCAACCGCAATGTAGAAAAAATGAATACACTAATCCTCATATGGATTATATCCATGAAGATTTTCTTCCATTCATGAACTTTGGGTGGATTTATTCCATCCATCACGAAACACATACTAACCCAAAAATCTATAATAATGAGTTCATCTAAATTAGAAAATAACAAAATTATACACTTTTAATATAGATTAAACTTATGTGGATTTTGATTCCATTCAATAACAATGTGTTTCTTGATTCATTTAATTACAGAATATATTGTGGAACTGTAATCTAAAATACTCAGTTCCTCCACAATATAAATAGAAAGAAATACCCCTCTCTGTATCTGTAAAACTTGTATGGAGAGTTTTACATTCATGAAATACATGTCTATTACATCCAAATATATCAAGATATATAGTTTGGTGTATATCTCATTTCCTGGATCTATCCCCAATAAAAAATACCCCCTCTTGTGTATGGTTAAGACCTACATTGATAATATTCAATTGATGAACAATATTTGGCATTATTTTCATATGAAGTAGATATATAGTGACACATACAACATATATCTGGGATGATCAATAAAATAATAAAATTAACCATATTATTTGTATTATTCTCTAATTTTTCAAGAGAGAATTGTTTTCTATTAATTGTGTATAACAATGATCAAAACTTATGTGGGTTCAGTAATTTTTGTATGGTCTTCCCCATATAATCGAGATGTATTATATAATGTTATGGTGTGAATGGTCCTGAATGGAAAAAAAATTAATACGAAATAAATTTACTAAATGTTGTTAAAATACATGGTTAATATCTCTTTCATGGCATTATATAATGAATTTTTATAGCCTTTATCCCATATGAATGATACCCTTGGTGTTGGTCACCCCCGAAACCACTTCTCAATAACTACATTGAATTGAATATTCTATCAAAATATAAATTTTTACAAATATACCTCATGTACTTGGTGTTTTCATGATGAAAAAGATAATAATACCCCTTCCCATTCATTTGGGTAAGGCCTCCAAAAGGGATTATAAATAAAGTGAACTATGTATCACTGGATTCAAATATGATGAATAAATAGTTATTCATGTATCCTCCCATTCTAACCCATACATGAATAATATTAGTCACATGATGTTAAGATGAAAAAATGTATTTACAATGAACACATAATTCTCCCAAATGATTTGGTACTCACAAACAACATTTCCTATTGCCTCACCTTGAAATGATTTCAATACACATTGTTTTCCATTATGGTTTTCAATCATTCGTGAATATTAGGTTATGCATGAACCAACTAAATATATTAAACATCCAAATTGATACCAGTCAAATATGCGAGTTGAATTTATTCTCTTGTATAAACATGGAACTTGGGAAACCATTCTATTAGTGCTTCAATTTCATAAACTAGTAATATGGATTGAATTATATAAAAGGACCCACTAGGATTTGATGTATGAATGAAAACAAGCCAATGACATTATTCCTAGATGATTATATTTCCATAGAAGAGATCCCCCCATAAATATATGGAATATTTCTATAACTTCATAGAATATGGGATTATTCCAATATCAATGGTGGAGTTATACACACTGGTTTCCACCTCCAGTTAACTCAGATATTCATAGGGTATTATTAACACCACCAATAACCAAACTATTATAGTGTATTATTATACTCTTTCTATTATACATCTATCCATCGTACATATTGTTATTGTAGGATTATGATATCGTATACCTATACCTTCCATTTTAGGGTACTCATCATTTGTGAAGACCCAATCGACCAATGTAAGTCATTCTTCATGGTGATAATCCCTAGATTCAAGATGATAATATTTATATAATCATCCAAGTTATAGAATGTAAAATTGGATGATATTTTTCTAGCTATATAATATTAAACAAAACGAAAAATAGTCCACACCAAAATATGTAAAATTTTGTAGAGTGAGAATCCATATCCATTATTCTATGTTTTAGGTGAATTGATCACATCCATACTATAATGAAGAATAGATATTCCAATTCCCTAAATAATATAACCATATATGTAGAGGACCCCACAACCAACCATAGTGTTGACACTAACTAATGGAAGAATATAGAACCTCATCTCCCCTACATATGATTCAAATATACATGTAGAAATCTCCATAAAATATCTTATTATAGAATTATCCATTCCCATAAAATAAGAAAATTGTATCCCAATAATGCTAGGAAATAGAAAATTTCATATAAATATAATAAATGATGGGCATGTTTTATAAAATCACTCTACTAATATACATTTCATATCAATATATGGATTTATTGCACATCATTTAAATTTTTGTATGAAGTGATCTAGAATATGGAAACCCATCAGTAATAATATCTATCTATGAATGATTTTCCAACATATATTATCCCATGTTTAGTGAAATGTGTCTACAAATATATATTTCACAATTTCACCTTGGTCCCCACGTCCATATAGTTTATAATTAAAACATGAAGATAAATGCCTTTATAGGATGATGTTAAACTGAATGATAAATAATGTTGTCCCATGAATATTAACAAAATGTTATATACACCCCCACCACATGATGTTAAAATGTGTATACCATCCCCCACTATCATTCTTTATTAATAGACCAAATGTTCCTAACCATGGTCTACCAAAGTACAGGGTGATTCTATCATATTATATGTACATTAACCCATAAATCACAAATCATGTTCATATCTCCTTGGGTTTTGTCCAACATTTCTAAAAACATCAAATGAGTAAGGTATATATAAAATTGACTATTCAATAGGTAGATCAGAATAAGGGACCTAGGTTCACCAAAAAGAAGAATATTGTCCATGTAGTAAGTCCCTTTTGATTTTTATTATCCATAATATAAATTTATTGATTATTTTCACCTTAGATTGAATCATAGTAATTTTCAAAATAAATTTCACATATTAATACTAATGGCACAAGAATAATGATCCCTGATTTATAACATCTTCATCTACAACTCAATATATTAATGGATTACTCATACCCTCAGATATAATAATTATTCTATAGTTTTACACTTACCCTCTATATCTAGTCCATGTTTATCATGACTTTAACCGCCAAGAACATTGGTCAGTGAAATATAAAATTAGTCTTTAGCCATTGATGGTCTAAATAACAAGACCCTTAAAAACTAGTGACTATGTTGAAAAAACTCTTAATATGAAAAAACAAAAATGGGGTCCTCAAATGAATCAAAGTATTTACATTCTAAACTCTTCCACTATAGAGTTTAGGAAAATATTAGATCATAAATAAAAAAGGCATAAATATCATGGGGTCTATCAGGTGACCATATTAAAATCCACATTATGCTCATTAGACCACGTAGAACATAAAAATATTTGTGTAATGATTTATTACATCTCCTTGCCCTGATAACATGTTCACTATGAGGTGACACATCATTTAGGGTTATTGAACCATCATTAATATTATGTTTCACATAAACCACCATCAAGTCATTCATGTTTGAGATGATACAACCATTTCTAAAATATTATTTTCTTATATTTTCGACCCACGTTCTTTTGGATCCCTTGTTCTGAGTTTTTAAATTTATAAAACTAGTAATAGGCACAGTATATTTATAATGTATCAATCATGGAATTACTGGATAATTTATACTCTTCCATGGAGAATGAATTTAGTGATTTTTTAGTCACTGAGGTGAGGCCCCCCATTAAATTCGTGAGTTATTTTCCTGACCACATTGATTATGGTCTTCAGCCATTACCAATGTTTTAACTCCACCAACCAATTTCTATAACAATTTTACTAATATATTCCAGGACCATGATATAGAATCCTTATAACTAGAAAATTCAATTGGATTTGATATCTTTGATTTTAGGTAACCATTTTTTATACCGTAGCTCAATGTTGGAATGTGATATTTTCATTCTTAGACCTTTATTTCAACAACCATATTTAACTTAAAATCATGTTTATTAGGGTTTGGGCTACCCATATAGGATATAAATTATAGTAGGATTCCATAATCCTAATTTGATAACTCTGTTCTCAATACCCCACTTCAATATCCAAATGTAGATTCATTATAATACTCACATGGTCATTATAAATGTGTTTGGAACCTTATACATTGCCATTCATGTAATCCTTATGGGATCATACATACGACAATATTACCAACCAACTAGTGTTATCTTCCCTATAGAGGAAAGGACCTTCAATCTATATGATCCGTAACAACAACATGAAAAATCTCAACACATTATTGTGTTTTTAGTCATCCCAAACATGTCATCCATATTAAATATACATTCTTTCGATGTTCTTGGTTATGAAATACACAACCCAGATTCCACCAATCCATGTGGAACCATCTTCCTTAATATTTTACTATCCACCAATACTCGTTATGGAATAGATAAAGGATTCCACAACCCATCATGTACATTTATCCATAAATTTCCATACAAGAATTGTGTGTTCTCAAACTGTTCCAAATAATTATTTATTAAAAAAATCAATTAATAAAAAATGGTGTCAAAACACGTTGTGAACACTCAATCATCATAATCCCACCGTGGATGTAGTGTTCTCAACCTCATTATGATTAAATAGTCTTCAAAAATAGAAATAGATGGTTCGAGATGAATGATGTTACACTACATCAAAATATGGTCTAATATAGAAGACTATAAACTAATTTAGAATATTTTCAAATATATAATACCATAAACCCAACAATAGAATGTACTAACTAAAACACAATATACTATACAATGGTCTAATTTTCAGGACCATATGTATCCATTTGAAAGATATGCAATGCTCTCCTAGTTGAAAATGAAAAGTGAATGCGGGGAAAAAACAAGTATCTACTCATTGAGAATGCACATTATTGATATAGGAAATGTAAATAACCTATATAAAAGAAATTCCAATAATACATGTCTGATCTAATACCTATAAAATGGGTTCCTTGAGAAAAAAATTCCACATCTACAATGATTTCAATATATGAAACATTGTAATAATATATAAAAATTACGTGTATAGGGGCCACTATTTTCCCATAGAAAAAATTAATCTATGATCCTTTGTTTAGTTTAATTTTTATGAAATTTGGAATCATTCCCCATGAAGAATATGTTTACTCTAATGATCCTTTTAAACCAAAAGATCCCATGAAAATCATTGTAGATACGTCAATGAGGAATATCAATTCATTTTCCATTCATAATAATTTATCAAGTGTTAAATTTCATAATTCAAAAAATAAAATCTTTTTGATTGGTTTAAATTAATATTATAGAAAGGTTTCATATCATCAAAATTCAAAATGAAACATGATCAATGTAATTCTATGCATAAAATTAATTACAGTAATCCTAATAGTGACATGAACTTTAATAAATGATAGTTCATTGGAAATGTGTAGAGAAGAGAAGAATCTCCATATTGTAGATTCAATCCCAGATTCCATCCATGTTAATAGAAAAAAAAATTGTGAGAAGATTATAGTAAATTGCTATCATGTGAGATTTCTAATTCAGCAAATGTCAGTTGAGAACATTTTATAGGGTGATGAAGTGATTTCCACCCCATTTATACAGACAATGACTAAGGATGAAAATATTTAATAAAAATATTCTACTATGTAGATCCTTTCTCTGTAGTAGATAATATTTATTGTGGAATCAACATATGTGAAAATTCATGACCTATGAGTTTTTTACATTCTTCTATCAATTTAGTCAATTGATCCCACAATAAATGAAAATTCATGATATTTTGGTGTCTATTTTCAAGATCAACTAATTTTTATCATATTAATTTGACCAAAGGTGTCCTATCGTAAATACTATCAAATTAACTCACATTGATGACCAATTATTTAAAATTTAAGAGAATATTAATCATAAGATCATAAAATTTATGAAAATCATAGACAGAGGCTCCAACATCCAGAATGTGTTTGTGATGAAATTATTAATCATAAAGAATGTTATCTAATGTAATCTCGATAATATGTTTATTGATTTTAATCCACACTATCCTTCCTGGTATTGTGTTTCTTAAAGAAGGGATCACCTAATCTGATGAATAAGCAAGAGGAGAAGTCTTACAAATTTATCTCTTTACCAATACATCATCTATCAATATCCCTAAAGGTCCTTACACATCAAAAAACTATGTACTACAAATTGAAAATTTTTCATCATGAAGATAAAACATCATTTTATGTTCCATTAACACCTGAATAAACTCTATTCCTTCCATAGATAAGTGGTTCCGAAAAGTGAAATGCTTGCTCACCAGATCGATCAGTCGATATAATAAACCAAATGTGTTATCATTAACCCAACCAAGGAAATAGTATTAAGACATGAATACAGTGGAATCAAATGATGTATTTTAGTTTAATCATTAGATACATTACATGCCACGATGATACAACGTTGGATAATTTGTCCAAGATGTCACTCTCCCCACTCATAAGCTATGGGATGTTGGAAAAATGTAAAAGGAATACAAAACTAGAGGTAACATTAATATAGGGTATATGGATTATATATAATCAGATCATCTTTTAAATCTATATGAATCACTTCCCATATAGATATTTTATATAACCCCTCATTGAGAGAGGTACTGATATTATCAATAATTACCCATGTTTGTTCAGGATAGGGTATGATGTTTAAATGGTCATGCTAGATCAATATATCGATAATAATAGTAGGACATAATGAAAATGATCTACTATCCACCTAAATAATATAAATGATCTACTATCCCCCTAAATAATAACTATAAAGGGAGTCCAATCTAGTAGGGTATGTTTAATTGTTAGATATGATAAAGGAGTTGATAAAGATAAGAATGAGTCTTCACATCCTGATTACAAAGCCTCCCCTCTACAAATCATGATGCCATCACCAATGTACCAATTCAAATAATTAAATTCTAGTCCATATATAAGAAAATACATCGACCAAAAGAAACTAGATAGAAATCCCAATAACTGAAGTCTTGGGGATTCCTATGGTCTCACCCAACTTCCACATGATATGTTCTCTCTTGCATCCACAATTTTCTAATATGATAATTTGATTCCTTGAATATGTGAATTTGAATATCAATCATTATTTATAGTAGTTTTTGTATAATGTATATGATAATGGAATATATTCATCCAATCCTTGAACAAAATGAGTGATTGTAAGTTAAACTCAAATAATATATTCTTCACAATAGAAACGATGTCCCTTTCCATTGATGGAGTTTGTGCAGGGTCCCCTAAAACATCATTATAAGAACATCATTCATCATACATTCCCCCGTGTGGAGGTATTCTCTCTAACGTGTAAATATACTAGAGGATGAACCTTAATATTATATGAGATAAATTAATGGAGTTAGATATTGGAAAATAGTATCTAATAACCTATCTAATGATTTCACATTGATAATACATGGAAACCATAGAAGACCACATCATCTAATATAAATGAAAAGAATGTAACTTATAAGGGACTTCTGAGAAACTCTACCTAATCCAGAATAAAAATACCCATTTATCAGAGATGTTACCTCTTGGTCCCAAGTCCAACATTATGATTCAATTAATTCTCATATTATAGAAAAATGAAACTAGTATGTTTCAGCATCTCTGAGAAATTCATTGATGGCAGATATCACAACTGATAAGACCAGGAGGGGATTTATCCAACAAATTGGATATCATATCTAGTGGTACCAAAACCAATTGGTTTCCGTCATAAATTGAAATATGAACATGATTGACAAATGAAAACAACCAGTAATATGCAAGATTATTTTTTGGAAAAGAAATAAAGCACTAATTCAGATTGTTGAATCCATACAAAGCTACTCTATGCGATAGAGGGTAGGTATGATGTTATATTGGGATAAGACCCAAAAAATACTTATTGTTAGATAATACATTGTACTGAGGTTGATAATTTTTTTTCCTAGAAATTATATCACCCTTTCTAGCTATATTAGGATTCATTTTTGACCTGGAAGACATATGTAAATTGAAAGACACATATGACAGATGACAATTAAAAACTATAAAATGTTTTAAATGAAGTTAATATATTTTGGAGCATAAAACACCATGTGGTACATATAAGGGTTCATGATTATGTGATCTATTACTAGTATTTAAAATCATTTGACCCATGAAACATTTCTTTATCAAAAGATCCATTACAAAACATTTGATCCCGTGATAATGAAATGGTCACACGAACCATGTAACAATTAAGTTTTCAGAAGACAATCCTCGAGGTCACATGAAGAATATGGGGAGACCTAGTGGACAAAAAATAAATCACTTTTAAAATAAATTATTGATGATGAATACATGGATTGATTAAGAAATTGGTTCAGTTGAGGTACTTGTGTGATGTGATCATCTGAATAGATCACATTTATGGTTTTCTGAGTAATGTTATATAAAATAGTTATACAGAAGAGGAGGAAATAAAATACCTAATGTGATCATTCACTAATAGAAATAACGGTCCCATTTTTTCCTCTTTATAGTTAACCCCACTGAATACCAAATTTCTTCTACAAGAAAAAAATCAATGCGGGACAATAACTAGTGGAAGACCCAAGGACTCGGGTTGGCATTTACATTCCTCATAACTGAGTCCTTGTCCACGCAAACCTATCATGGGGGTGTTTTGATCCCACCAATTGAGCATCGATTGTTTTTCGATAGACAGAATACATGAATAAAATGAATTAGTTACTCGTAAAAATAAAGGAAGGTCTGTCATCACTACATAATGATCAGGGGCTAGGTGATGTAGATCTTATAACCCTAAATAAGTAACATGATCTCATGAAACTATGAATGTAACAAAAATGTTTATTTTACATCACTTGATATGTGCACAATAATGTCTAGTTCTTCCAACATGTCCTCATGATTATGAAAAGGTTTCAGGAAATGCTCCTTAAATCATGTGATATTTTATCTAATATATTCATGAAAATCAAACAAATACCCTTATATAATAAATGTGGAAAAGGTAGAAAAATCATGTGATGAGATGTACATTTATTTTTTTCTTGAAGGGATTATATGAATCTCCTAATTAGTTCATCCATCGTATATGATTGCTACAGTCGTGTATGTTAGGTAGTGTCAAACCATTTGGGTATGTAACCATCATAATTAGAGGAAGCACATACAAATCTATTCAATAATGCAATGTAAAATAGATTAGTAGGGACACTATCAATGTGAATTATAATATGTGGTATCATTATCCATTGTTGATCACGTAATTCCCTATTCAACAATAAATATGAAAATTACAAAAATCATGTAAAATAATTTATAAGCATTTAAAATGATTATTCCTCTATTCGCAGAAAAATTATGTTGATTTCATGTGAAGGGGATTATGTGACCCTTGTTATCTTCAAATTAATCATGTGAAAAATTATCATCATGGAATCAACATCTCATAAAGTATAACTAACATGCTATATTGATCTTGTTTAAGTCCCCAAAAAAGTATCGCTTCACCATAATAAATCCTCTTTTATTTGAATCAATATCTCATGATGTATCACTAAAATGTAACCCGAATAATTCAAATGAATACTGACATGTAAATTTTATCATTTGAAATCTATTTATAAAGGAACAAGTTCGATAAATTTCTTAATTAATGATTTATATTGCCAATATTTTTTATTATGTGATGGATATTTTAAGTCAGGGATGATCCACTGTAGGTTCATGTGGAATGTGTAATACACCACCAAATCAAGATCATATCTATGATATATGTCATGTGGAATGTTGTTTTGGTCTGAGGAAATGAGCCCTATAAATTCCCTCTGGTCAGAAAAAAGACACATGATAGTGAAAATGTGCGATTGAATTTCTCGATCTGCAATACCATTCAATGGATAGGGTATTCCACCAGGTAAACCTACGGATCAAATTAAGGCATTATTCGATATGTACATATTTTTCTGTGAACACCATAATGATCATGAAAAGTACAAATAGTTCTTTAGATCGATTATGTGATATATTTCTTATGTGTTCACTTGGTAACATGAGGTCTCAATAATCGAAAACAGAGAAAACATTGAGTTACTTAATGAAATAATGGATGGAATATACGTAATCCTTAAGAAGAGAATGATAATCTAATTTTCATTTGAATGTATAATGTCATAGTCCTAGTTCCATATACCAGGACCCCGAAACAATCCAGCAGATGACCTCATGAGTGCTTCCATGTATGCGAGAGGTTGTTAACTAGTGGTGATGTACTAATATTGATCTTCAAGAGACTATAACCTATTTATCAGAGTAATACACCGTCTGAAAATTAGGAATCTTACAGACTAACTTATATCTATAACAATAACAATTCCAATATAACAAGACATCCAAAAATACATATACAATATCAAAAAGGAACTGTAAATATCTCATTCTATAGTATTCTCTATCTATAAAAATTAAAGCCCAAATGTAGAGAGAAAGAGCAGTTCTAAATGGGTCCTAAACCATATTTGGTTCCCTCATCCATGATCCATCCCAAATCATCCATCTATCACATGTCTTTTTCCCATAAATTTTCCTACATTCATTAAATTTATTTTTTTACCAATTAGGGAGCATGATACGGTTGTTGGTACATCTCTGTAGGACACCACAAATGATGTAAAAAATAATTTATATCAAAAAATATGTGTGTAGTTGTATAGATAAATAAGAAAAATGAAAAGGTAAACAATTATCACATTATCATTCGATATTTATTTAAATATATAAACCCCAGGGTTCCCAAGGACATCCGAACATCAAAGCCTATTTCATCCCATGCCGGTATCTGAACCATTTCTCATCACCAACAAAATATTAATTTATAAAATTGTCGTTAATTATCAATTTATTTAAAATTTATGATATGGATAATTTCAACCTTAGACAAATTCCTAAATTTTAGGTGTGCATCATCATGTCTAGCGCCACATGTTTATATGGAGTAATAGTTCTTATTTCACACATCATGGGTATTTGGAGTATGAGTCCATGTTCCACACATAATGGGTATTTCGAGCATCATTACCCATCCAATAATATTTTTATACATGAATTGGGAATATAATTACATGTGTAGGAACCCATTCTCTCATTCGATGAAACAAATCACATGTATCACATATAACAATTGTATCACATATATCACATGAACTAGATATATCACATGTATCACCTGTATCACATGTACCATACATTTCTCATTAAATAATTCAAAATTTAATTAATCAGAGAAATTGAATTAAATAATTCAGAATTTTATTCACTACATCATTTCCATTAATTAAATCACCAATTAATTTATAATTCCCATTTTCATTAGTTAAATCGGTGAATAATTAAGCACATTAATTACAATAATGATTCCATAATTAATTTACCTTTCCAATTCCATTAATTATTTCAACACATTATTAATAATGTCATTACCATTAATTAATTGAAAAATTAATTAATCACAAACCAACCATTTAATTATACATCCATTAATTTACCATATCAATTCCATTAATAAATTTAAGAAACATGTAATCATTCCACTACTCAGTATCTGATAATTAATTCACCAATTATTTATTAATAATATACAACTCAACAATTAGATTATTAAATCAAAAATTAATTATCCTTTATTTCCCCAATTCAATTGTTTGAAAATTTAATCATTAATTAATTATCAAAATTCCACAATTTACATTATTCATTCCAATCCCTAATTCCCCAATTAATTAATTGGCCTCGTTAAATAATTCAATTAGGAATTACAATGAAAAAAAAATCAAAAAATTCAACAATCACATACACATAATTGGTATTAATACAGTGAGATTTGAATAATAGACCACCTACCCTAATTGGATGATGAGAAATTTCCCAATTGGAATCCCTAAAATTTTGCAGCACAATGACGTAGAATGAGATCTGAATTTACAACCTAAATAAAGGTCGAACAATCCATGAACTCCAAGATATAGATTTATATCAACAAGACTCTGTCTATAATAATATGATCTAGATCTAGATCTAACAAATATGGGATAATAACCATAAAAATAAAGATAGAATATTGGAAGATGAATGGGAAAGAAACGAGATAGGATTCAATTACTGAGAGTGGCGAACATCTTCAATATAGGATTCAGATATTGTAGAATGGGGGTTAGGAATTCTTGTAATCCATCCAAATAGAATGAATATCATGTAATGTTACCTAGGGTATAATTGAGGATTATTTTATATTAATTAGGGGGTTTTGGTAATTGAAAAACTAATATTTTTTATGAGTCATTATTTCATGAAAAAGTGTTTTTATGGAGGAGTTCATGATTTTCCTTAACAGTGATCCTAAACCAGGAAACACTTTTATAGGGGTTAATGGATTATCCAAATAGGGTGAACCATTTGATAAACTTAGAACCAACAATTCAAGTACCCAATATCCACAGTTTCTCAATTAACTAGGATGGGGTACAAGATTTTACATAACAAGTATCCAGTTGTGCACATCCCTTTTTCTATCATTATTTAAAAATTTACACTCAAACACATCCTATTTAAAACCCCAGATGCAATTTACTAAACAATGGAAAAAATATTACCTATAAACTAGCCACAGAGAATGCCAACCAATTTTTGGATCCTATAATCCTCCAAACATATAACAACTCATCCTTGAGCTTCACTCCCAAGAACCTATACAATTTTAATATAAAAAGACCTGCCTATGAACCATTCACAATATCCTCCATATCCCATGAATCATACTAAACTCTTCCATGTTTCTAAAAAATATAATCTATCTTCACAATATTTACATACAACACATTCTTATTGGAATCCAATAGACATAATAGTTGATCCTCAGTGGAAGCTTCTATTTTAAGGTAAACCTCAACCACATTCATCACTTGATAATGGTTCTGTTGATACCATTGTAGCTATTATAATTTAAAAATATCGTGCATAGAACCATATCTCTATGGATAAGCCAATTGTTATACACCATACATGATTCTCACCATAAACTCAAATTGTTTAATGATCATGGTCAATAACATTCCCTATCAACATATGTTCTGGTGACCAATCATAGAAGGCCAACAAAATTATATATGATCCCCATTTATAAACTATATGGGCCATCAATGTTTTTTATAATATGAATTACATGTACTCCGAGACGTAGCAATTCACTTTAGAATATGATGTACCTTCTCAGATGTAACCTACAGAAGACTCCATCTCAAAAACACGAACTCACATGCCATCACCCATAATTGAGGTAATCTACATGGCGTACCCAAAAGAGGCTCATATAGTGCTGTATAAATAGGATCATCATATCTTCTGATATATTTGAAGTACATTAAACATAAATTCTTTTCTTGTGAAAACTAGAGTAATAAATAAAATATTGTAACATATCATTAAGAACATGTATATCATGCTACATATTCCCATATATTTATGGTTGAAAATGGAACTCTATAAAACATGTGTACCAAGAACACTCGGTATGCCCTGCAAGAATCATGAAGTAAAATATGAATCTTGGTATGAAACAGTAGTCTGTGTCACCCTATGCATATTCACTATCTCTTGAACATACAATTCAAAAAACTTATCCACTTAAAATTTATCCCATTTAGGAATGAAATTTAGAACCATTTACAACAAATTAAAAATAACCCAGATTGTATCATTATTTTGAGGCCTCCTCAGTAGACCCACTACAAAAAAATTCCACATCATTACACATCGATTCCGGAATAGGGAGAAAATTTATCATACATCTAGGTAGATTATGCATAGAAAGAAAACTATTCATATGTGTTGAATCATATCACAACCCATGTTTTCTCCCTTTTCAAACTCTTTTAAAACAAATTCGTTGTACTTTATTGTAAAATTTTGTCACTGCTTCAAGTACTTCACACTTAGAGGTGTCTAATTCACACCTAAGCTCTACCCACATGCCTGTAGGAACAAGAAAATTATTCCTCAAATAGATGATCTCATAATAATCTATACTCTAATCATAAGGTTACTCCCCACCTTCATGTATTTCCAAAATGATAAAACAATTAGAATACTCATACTATCTATGTCAAATTTATCTCAAAATTGTAGACTCCACTAAAACTGATACAAGAGTCATCTATTCCTGAATCACTCAAACCACCATGTGAGTTTCTGCCACTAATGCCATCATCTTCCACTCAACAAAAGACTCATGAATAGCCTGAGTCTTTTTCTTGCATATTAATGACCTGACAACAATGTTAACTTTTCTTGGGGTATATTATGGCTCCAAATATAAATACTTCATATACATTATCCTACTCTTCTAAGGTAGATTAAATTATCATTGCCAACATATTTACATTAATCTCTTAGTGCCTCTAAGCCCATAAATTGTTTCTCCCAATATATAATGTCAATAACAATTAATATCATAAACCAAATTTCTAGCATGAGGTCATTCATATTTTATTTCCATTCATGTTGCATCAACTGATGAGACCTGTAGGCCAATCTCGATCTCCTTGCATCAACATAGCTCTATGTCCAAATTCAGAAGCATCACTATTCACTAAATAATCCTCACCAGATTCAATTAGGATCAAGATTTGTTCCAATTTCACGTTCTTCTTCTTCTCATAGAATTAATTATAACATTGTTCTGACCTTTCAAACTTTATACCCTTTTTGGATAATACTGTAAGAAGAGTTTCAAATTTTGAATGTCCTGGATGAAGCTATGATAATTTACAGGAAACTACCAATATCTATGAATATAAAAAGAATTTTGGGGATGCTCCCCAGATAAAAATACCCACACAATATCTCAGTCAACTATCATGCCTTCCTATGAGATTATGTGATAGAAGATGTGCACCTCATCAGTCAAAAATTGACATTTTGGTAGCACATCATATTGCTGATTCCCTCTTAGTGTACTATAGATAATGTCAAGATGTTGGAAATGATCATCATGATTCATAGAGTACACTAATATTTAATCCAAAAACATAACCACAAACTAATCTAGGTATAGATGGAAAACATTGATCATTAAGTCTATAAACATTGTTGGTGTGTTTTTCAACCCTTATGGTTTTAAAAAAATTCATATAGGACATACCTTGTTATTAAAGAAAACCTCCGTTAATCATAAATACGAACACTCAAATGACATTAACATGATCTCAATTAGATCATTTAGAAAATTCAATATCCCCAAAACTTTTCAAATAGATAATAAATATATGGAAGAAAATATCGGTTCTTCACAATTATCCCGATCAACCTTTGGTACTAAAAACCTAAGAAAAAACTTGTGTCAGCCATCCATGAAAGAAACACAGTTGATCCAAAATGAGTCATACTCGGATGGATAAATCCCTTATCCTCAATCTCCTCTAGTAAATTATTAAGCAATTGAGTCACTATGGGTTCCATTCCATATGGTGGAATTGAAACCAGATCATCCCCTCAGAATATATCAATAGGGAATTCAAAATCTCTCTCAGGTGGAAACATATAGATGTGTTCAAGAATAAAATCATGAAATTTTTCCCCTATTGTTGGAATTACATCAATCATTACATATACATCATCCAATAATATACTATAAAACGTTGTTGTGAGCTCTCTCAGTTGCTGAGTAATTGGCCCTGCATGGCCATCCTGGATATCCCACTCTCTATGTTGTATGTAATGATCACCCTTAGGAGACATAAAAGTCACACTCCTATGGTAGAAATAAATATGTGATCTAAATGAGACTAAATTGTCCATAATGTAAATTATGTCAATTTATGACATGTTGAGAATATAGAGATCTCAGATAAAACATTATTCCCCAATAATCGAGGGTACATCACTTTCACAGGTAGGTATCCCTAGACTCTATTCCCAATGGTGTGTCAATAATCATAAATCCACTCATAAAATCCATCACTAGACAGAAACCATTCACGATTTTTGGTAAATTAAAGGATTGGGAGCACTTGAATTAAAAAATGAACGAGATAATGTTGAATATACAATAATAATACCTATAACTTGTGATGGTCCAGTATAGCTATCCAAGAGGTGTAGGATTCACTACATGAAACTATCATACCCCACATCCTTTTGATGAAGTATAACACCCATAATCTACACAACTCAACTAATATGGGCACTCTTCCCCTAAATCACAACATCCACATCCCCTATATACATGTCAAGTGTGAATCCATCTTACAAACTCGTATGGTCCATGAGATCCTCTCCCCACACCATGGTTCTTACTAGGTTCCCCATCACCAACAGTATACCTCAATTTACTTTAGAAACATTGTAGATGTCCAATCATTTGAAAATGTTGGCATAATAACAATGGTCTGGGGAAAAGTTTATGAATGTCTCCAAGCCTATCTCACTTGTGGAAAATCAATTAGGTAAGATCATGTGTGACCGACCCCTCTGTATTTCCACTATGCATTCCATATCCTTGGATAAGATTCTCATTTTGAACCTTTTTACTCTCATAATACATACCTCCTAATCATCTAGAAGAAACCACATGTCCACCCCTAGAATCCGGGTTCTAGTAACCATCATAAATGAAATCTGTATTCACCACTTATGAAAAATTATTTATGCTGAATATGATCACCTAGGACATAATTTCACAACTAAAGTCCATACTAAAACCGCCTTTCCATAGTATCATCATCTATTTCCATCATTGTAAAAATGTTCTTTATTTTTTTAATAATTTAGCATAGTCCATCATGGACATACATCTTGGAGTCAAACTCTTGGAGTCTTCTACTCTTTTCAACCAGAGTGTGTCTGGATGCATATGATCTAGGATCTTATCATGAAATTACATTCATTTGGAATATTTAAACTATCGATTCCATTCCTGTATTTCCAAATAATTCTTCCCCTTATCTTGTAACATATATATAACAAATTTGACTCTCTTCTTAGTTGAAGTCTCTCAGTGGCTGAGTTTAATCTAGATGGAATCAATCCATAACTCAGCACCCTCAACTCCACCCTATTAAGTAAAAATAAGATGATGTTGAAATTGAATCCCTTCTATTTTGTTAGTCATTCTTTTCAAAACACACTATGGGTCTAATTCCATGATTTTAATGAACTGAGTGAATTTCTCATAGAACCACTCCTCTATTTCCTCATTCCACAATATCGGCTCCTCGGGTTCCACTACCGGTGGGGAATCTCAATCCATATCATAATGTCATCCTCTCAACATGGATCATCATTAAAGAATATGTTTAAAATACCAAACACACGTCATGGGACTCATGTCTGAACATTCTCAGATTTACCAATGTGTGTAATCACAACAGGGCATAAAAATTCTTTTCCACAAACCTCGTCACATGTTCAAAACCATAGTGCCATCACTACCCTTAAAAATGCTAAACCAATGTCCTGGTTAACAGGCATAAAAAATCTCACTTTGTAACGACCTGAATCCGGAGCCCCTCCACTAGTGCCCCGTACCTGGTTCGCCACATGACAACAAGCGCATTTCCCCAAACGCCAGAGGCTGCTGACTAGCAGCAATGGCCTTCGTAAGATATTGGGGAAACTATGCCCTCATTCGGTAAGGTATACAAGGTATGTAAAACAACAATAAACAGCGGAAGCAGTAAACAACACGCAACAACTGGAACCCCACAGTGGAAACAATAACTATATAGAAAATGATAATAATGATGCATCATGGAACATATGTCTATGAAAAGTAGTAAACAAACCAACGTGCTGAATTACAACTAAAAGAAATGTGAGAAAGAAAACAAAGTAAACTCCTCAGCATCACTAGCCTCGGCTCGGTCCCTTGCTCTCCAGCTCAGTGAATCAAGAACCCGAATTAGAAGGGCGCTTTCTTTTATCTATAACTACAGCAACATAGTCTGCTTGGGCCCAAAAGCATGGCCAAAACAGGGTGTGAGATACAAACCCAGTAGGCAATCACCCAAAAATATATGCCTAACAGTCAATGAATACATGGCAGTGATAAAGCAAGAAGCAGTAAACAGGAACACAAGCAACTACAATCTACAGTTCTAACAAAATAAGTACACATGTAAACAGCCAACAACAAGTAAGAAATAGGTAACCCTATGGGTAGCTCTCACATCCTAACCCCTATGGTTCAACCTAACAATACTAGACACCCTCTGGGAGGCACAAACAGTCTCACCCCTCTAGCTCAGCTATGAAATTAATAGACTCACTGAGGAATCACTCACTGTCAATTCCCCATATAGTCTCATATCATAATAATGTCTCTCGGGGGAAGCACTCAACGTCTCATTCCCCCTTGTGGCCAATGTCGAGGAACTACAGACTCTCTGATAAAGAACTCATCATCAATTCCCACTATGGTCTCACATAGTATTTAAAGACACTCTGGAGAATCCCTTACATCAGTTCTCCCTTTGGTCTACTACTCTAGTTTCTCACAGTCCTTTGTGAAAATAAACATGCATAGTATGTGTGTATCGTCCAAGTAAACCTCAAGAAATACATGGCTATCATTCTAAGGCTCAATAGCAAAACAAATTACCAGTTCCACTATCCTATGGTTAGGCATGGTAACTGGAAAAATGCCAAATAGGCAGAACAAACATGGAAAAGCATCTTGAGCACAAAATGAATTACTCTACTTACAGGCATAAACCTCTACTACAGCAATCAAGAAAAGCAGTGAAACAACAAGGGAAAAACAGGAAGCCCACAATTCCTCACCCAAGGGTGTAACGCCCCGACCCCAGCTACCCAGAGTCGGTGCATTACTTCGTAACATTGGCATGATCACAAGAAAGATCAAATCTCGAAAGACCGATTGGTTTAGTAGCCTTGGAAACACTAGATATAATCATAAAGTTTTACATTACATTTCAAAGTGAAAAACTACTACAACAACAAAGTCTTCATATCCACACTATTAACCCCTCATAATATCCCTGCAAGTCATTCATAATTTACT